>CM077550.1:7777500-10177500 GCA_039657385.1 Citrus x changshan-huyou
CTAATACAAAGATAAATTTGTCTAAATACAAAATTATAAAATTCCTTTCCTTTGCTAATTATATCCTAACTGAATAAAAGAAATTAAATTCTCCACCATTTTCTTCTCTTTTCCTTTCTCCTCCTCTATTTTCCTCTCCTCTTCCTCTTTTCCTACAACTGAACATGACCTAAAAGTCCATTGCCCATTTTATTAGAAGTTACAAGTTGACTAAAGCAGTGTGATAACGATGTGGGTTGGTAATGGTTATAAATCCATTTAGGTGGGATTTGATAATGAAAAATCAAACCCACAATGGTATGTAAGATTTAGTAATCTAGTGGATTTGGCATAGGCAAACTCTACCAAATCTTACCTAGTGTCATCCCTTACCATGATTAAGCAAGATAATTTCACCCCTAAGCGGATATGGATAAATGACCCTATTGCGCACAACACATATTTCTACTATTATATTAAAATATATTAAAATACATTACCTCTTTAATATTCAAGGACTCTTATTGCAGGGACTCTTATTGTTTTCTCATAATTTCACCCCTAAGCGGATATGGATAAATGACCCTATTGCACACAACACATATTTCTACTATTATATTAAAATATATTAAAATACATTACCTCTTTAATATTCAAGGGCATATATTTACTTCGCTCACATTTGTGGCAAACTCTTATTGTTTTCTCATAATTTCACCCCTAAGCGGATATGGATAAATGACCCTATTGCGCATAACACATATTTCTACTATTATATTAAAATATATTAAAATACATTACCTCTTTAATATTCAAGGGCATATATTTACTTCGCTCACATTTGTGGCAAAGATTATTTACCCTTCCCCAATTATGAGAAAACAATAAGAGTCCCTGCAATCGTAAGGATTCAAACCTACTCTGTTAACCTTGTTGAAAGGGTAAGTTGACACTCACATGCTATGACTTGAATGACTTAAAATAGGCACAAAAATGCTATGATATAAGGATGACAATTAGTCAAGCCCGAGCCTAACTCAATCACTGAAATTGAAGGTCCTACCCGTAAAAAGCCCGATTATTTGTATCTCGAGACGGGTCGGGCCCGACCTGATTCGGGTTAGGGTCGGGTTGGGTTTTTTTCAAGCCTGCACAATACTTTCTCTCTCACCTTAAATATTTTGTTTTGTTTTATCCGATTTTACTTTGCTTTATCCAATTTTGCTTTGTTTATCAATGATGTAAAATAAAATTGCTTTATTCTAGAACCATTATATATTTATATGTCCATAATTTTTCATTAAAAAAAAAATTAATGTATTGTACAAATAAAAACACAAAATTTCACAATTCAATTTCACAACTCAACATAAAACAATATTCATAATTTTTGTCATATGCATTGCACCTAAAATTACTTTTTTATATATATCCTTCATAAAACTAAAAAATCATAATTTTTTTTAATTTTTTTTAATTTAAGGTCAAATTAGATCGGGTCAACCTGGCTAGAACCCGAACCCTGATCCGAATTTGAGTAGGCATTAATTCTTTGGCTTGAATCCGACCCAAAACTTGAAAATTCGGGGTAAAATCCAAAAAATTCAAGTCGGATCAACCACACCAAAGTCTTATGTTCGTAATATTTTTCTGTAATATTTTCTAAATGGAAAGTTCCTACTCAGGAGTCAGGATTTAGTAATCCCTCTTCTTGTAACTTGTAAGCCTTCAACACTCTGAAGAGAGACAGAGACAGAGACAGAGAGAGAATCTCATTCCGATGTCCTATCTGCATGCTATCCCTTGTTCCCGGCATCAGTCTCTCCTCCCTACGCATGAAATCCTCTCACCCTCTCCTGCACAGGCTTTGCAAAACCCATACATTAAGAAAACACTTCACCATTTCCGCAACAAGCAGCTTTCTCGATACTCATGAAGATCCAGCCAAAATCGTAGCAACCCAATTGTCAAAATGTACCAACTTACTCCAACTGAACCAAATTTATGCCCATATTATCCGCACTCACATGCTGCATTCTTACTCTGCCGCATTTCATTGGAACAATATTATTAGATTATACACTAGGCTAGAGGCTCCTAAGAAAGCTCTGGACATCTACATTTTCATGTCACGAGCTGGTGTCTTGCCCGATTGTTACACTCTTCCCATTGTATTAAAGGCCTCGAGCCAATTGTTCGCTTTAGAGATTGGCAGGCAGCTTCACTCGCTTGCTGTCCGACTTGGACTCGAGTCAAATGAGTTCTGTGAGAGCGGTTTCATCAGCTTGTATTCCAAAGCCGGTGATTTTGATAAGGCGCGGAAGATGTTTGATGAAAATCCAGAAAGAAAGTTAGGTTCGTGGAATGCGATCATTGCTGGGCTTTCTCAAGATGGGCGTGCCAAGGAAGCGATTGATATGTTTATTGGGTTAAAAAAATGTGGGTTCGAGCCTGATGATGTGACAATGGTTAGTGTAACTTCCGCTTGTGGTAGTTTAGGAGATTTGGAGTTGGCTCTTCAAGTGCACAAGTACGTTTTCCAAGTTAAAAGTAAGCAAAAATCGGATACTTTAATGTTGAATTCACTTATAGACATGTATGGGAAATGTGGCCGGATGGACTTAGCTTATAAGGTGTTTTGGGAGATTGACCAACCAAACGTGTCATCGTGGACATCCATGATTGTGGGTTATGCTGCGAATGGACTTGCCAATGAAGCACTCGATTGTTTTCATTACATGAGAGAATCCGGCATTAGACCTAATCATGTGACTTTCGTTGGAGTTCTAAGTGCATGCGTGCATGGCGGGAAAGTGCAAGAAGGGAAGCATTTCTTTGAAATGATGAAGAATGTATATAAAATAGAGCCTCGGTTTGCACATTATGGGTGCATGGTGGATCTGCTTGGTCGAGCAGGCTTGCTCGAGGAGGCTAGAGCGATGGTGGAAGGGATGCCAATGAAGGCGAATGTGGTGATATGGGGGTGTTTGATGGGTGCCTGTGAGAAATTTGGGAATGTGAAGATGGGGGAGTGGGTGGCTAAGCATTTGCAAGAATTGGAACCTTGGAGTGATGGAGCTTATGTGGTTTTATCGAATATTTATGCTAGTAGAGGTTTGTGGGAGGAGGTTGAGAGGATAAGAGCTGTTATGAAGCATAGAAATCTTGCAAAGATCCCTGCTTACAGCTTGGCAACAAGATTGGATTGAAATCGAAGGAATTTAATTTTCATCGTTTCTTTGGGTGATCAATAATTATCACTATGGTTATTATTATTCTTTTCAACCAGATTTTGGGGCTCAGCTACGGTGCATACTCTGTTATTCAATTACATGTTCGTCATCTTTTTGCCAAATTGTATATCTATGGCCTATGGGGCAGTACCAGACCTTTCTTTGAAGATAATTCTATCCTAGGCTTTACTGCCGGTGCCGGCTGCTTTCATCACTTGCTAGCCATATCACATTCATTGTGATTGTTTATCTTGTAAGCAAGCAGGTTGAGTTGGTATTTAAATTTCAAATGTCTAAATGGTGACTGAAGCAACCCATTTTTTTTTTTTCCTTTTTTCTGATAAGAGCATACCATTTTGTTACATCTAGTATGTTGAGCAGCGTATGTTTCATTTTATTAAATGTTTTCTCGGCTCCGAGTTCAATTGATTCAAAATCACATAAAAGTTATCAAGAGCTAAAGTGAAAGAGGATATTATTATATCTGTTGAAATACTTAGGAACATACGAGAAGAGAAATGAATAACTAAATGCCCTGATAACTATCATAAATAAAGTACTTTTCGTAGGAAATTAGGCAAGAAACAACCAACTTCTCATTTTAGAACATTTTTTAATAGTAGGATCCGTATGACGCCTTTGCAAAAGATTTTATTTAAGTGATCACGTATTTGTCAAGTTCGTTCATACGATCTCTCTTGCTTGCAACTAATACCTACCAATATAATTGTTAGCTAGAGATTTCAAGTTGTCAATTTTCTACATACCTTGTGTTTGATTTATATGATTTTTAATGATAAAACACATTTATTTTTCTAAGGAATTTAATCAAAGTATGTTTAGGGATATTTTACTGGCATAATAATCCCACCCAAGTCTCCTTCAATTTTCATTAGCATTAGTTAAACCCCTCAAATCCTTGAATTAGTTATCTTCCAATGGTCACCTACATCACTCCAATTTACGCTCAATAAATATCGTGCTTCACAAAAAGAATTGAATTTTAAGTAAATTATTTATTATTTATCACCGTTACCTAACAGGAGCACTAATTAGTCTCCCCAAATCCAAATATATCCAGTATCCCTGTCACGTGAGCGTCATTTGAAAGAGCAACAGATAACACGTGCCTCCTCGTTTTAAAATTGAACCTAAAAGAACCCCCAAAACCGGAAAACCCTCTCTCTCTCAAAAAACTCAAAATCAAAGAAAGGAAAGAAAGAAAGAAAAAGGCCATGGAAGGGATACTCACAGACTGTGTACAGAACAGTCTCCGCTATTTCATGTACCGAAACGCCATTTTCCTCTGCGAACGTCTCTGCGCTGAGTTCCCCTCTGAGGTACTAATAATTTCCCCTAAACACCTCTATCTCTTTTTTTTTTTTGAAATTTAAATTGTGCTTTGTCGGTGATAATGAGGAGAAAAAAACAAAAAGAATCTTTTTTGAGCTTAAACTATACATTACTCTTAAGTTTCCCGCCCTTGTTGAACATTATAATTAATTGTATCACATTGATACTCTGATTTGTGAAATTATATATATTTTTTCGCTAAATTTCGATTTCCGGAGCTTTTACTGATTAGGTTTAGTTTTTAAATTTATAATTGGAATTATCAAGTTTCAGTTTCATGCCGATTCCGATGTATATTTCAGTGAATTTGAACTCATCACAGTGTATTCTGCATTCATAATGTAAGCTTTAAATGAAACTTGTAGTTATTGTTCATTTTTAAAATGATCATTTCAGGAGTTTGTAGTTATGAATTTGAACAAGCTTTTTGCTAATTTAGAGATTTTGTTACTTTTCTTGATTTGGTTCATACAGACTCAATTTTAGTGAAGAATACTACTTTCATTTTTATTTTTTTTGGAGTGTTTTGCTTTTTTTTTTTTTGGGGATGATTGCTGCTTTCTTTTGTTTGCAGGTGAATTTGCAATTGTTAGCTACCTGCTACTTGCAGAACAATCAGGCTTATGCTGCATATAATATCTTGAAGGGTATGTGCTGGACGGTTCTTCATGCTTTTTATCTTTTAGTCAAATTTGAGTTTTACTGTCATAATTTTTTTACCCATTTCTGGTGATTGTTTACTGCATTGTTTCTCATCTATGGGTTTGTCTTATTTTTGGTTTTCATTATTGTTTGAAGGAACGCAAATGGCTCTATCCCGGTACTTGTTTGCAGTAGCATGCTATCAGATGGATCTTCTTAGTGAAGCTGAAGCTGCCCTAAGTCCTGTTAATGAGCCAAGTGCGGAGGTAATAGATGTTAAGTTGTATGCGTGTGCTGCATAGTTAATGTGGCTTCATTGCAAGTACTTAATCATCTCACTGTTTGTATAAACTAGAGAATAATTTGTTCTTCACAATGAAAGTACATAATCATAAAACCAGAGAATGAAAGAGTGACATGACATTATAATTGCTTTTCACATACTGTAATTTGTAAAAGTTCCTGTATTATTTTTCTTTTTATTTTTTAAATAAAAAAATTTGATCTCAGGTTGAGAATGACTTTTTTCTTCTTTGCAGATTCCAAATGGTGCGGCTGGCCATTACCTTATGGGTCTTATTTACAGGTTACTCTTGGTTTCCCAGGTTCTTTTATCATTTACTTTTGCACGATGTATTGCCCTTTAGGAGTAACACTAGACTTCTCAAGTAATATCCCGATATTTCTTTCTTAAATGCTATTGTGGCACTTATCTATTGAGTGGTCAATTTCATAACTTGTAAAATTACTTTATTATTCCATCACCATCTAATGGATCAATGCCACCTGACATGAGACAGTAAAGATTGGGAAACTACTTGGGAAATGTAGTATTACGCTTCCCTTAGATTTTGAATCTATTAGTTTACTAGTGAGAAACTGTTAATGGCCCGTATCCCTCCAGATGTGTGAAGGCAATTACTTTTTAAGTTTGCTCATTTTAATTTCCATGCTCTGACTGTGGTTTATTTGTAATACAGGTACACTGATAGAAGAAAAAATGCCATTCATCACTATAAGATGGCCTTGTCTATAGATCCATTACTATGGGCTGCATATGAGGAATTGTGTATGTTAGGTTTGTACAAAAAGCAATTTCATTGTCCCATGTTCCTGCACAGTCTCTAAAGGCATAAGTCGATAAAATCTGTGACCTTGTTCAATTCTTAAGATCTCTTGATGAGTCAACTTTATTTGATTTGGCGATGAGTGGAAGTCAAATTCCACTGAACCACAATTTCATACAAATGGGGCAGCAAATTGATCTTTTGTCTCACCTCACTATTCTTTCACCAATTGTTTTGATTTATTTTGCTCACTCTATGGTGGAAATACTTAAAATAAGTACACCATTTCCTTACACGTTTTCATGGGTATGCTATCTGGATGTGTGCCATTATAATCAATGCGTGCTTGCAATTTGCTCCAAGTGGATTGTTTAATTGTTTTTTTAATGAACTTGATAGTCAAAAGGATAGAAGCAGTCCTGCCTCTAGCCGAGTCCACCAGCTTTATGTATTGAGACCTTATTCTTCGTGTGCAAATTTGCAATTGTGATAATCAATGTGTCAATTCTGGAGTTGGATAAAGTATAAGTTTTATAGATAGAAGGCCCCGTACAATTCTATCCGTCTCTCTAATCTCCCTCTCTCTCAATTTTAGTTTCTGTCTGCAATGAGTCAACAGCTAAGTGTATGCATCAAGTTGCCATTGCCAAGGCATGGGATTTATTTATTTTTTGTTTTATCATAGATTGATGATTTCTGTTAGTGTTTGCCATAATAGTTTCTAAATTAATTTTCTGAACTTCAGTTATAGAGTAAATGTATATAATCTTTTGTAATTCACTGTCGTAAACTACTAGTTTTCCTTGATTGATAACTCGGGCATTTAAACTAGATCAAATAATTTTTTTTTTCTCTTGAAAAGTTTAGTATTTTTTGTGAGTGTTATTTGTTGCTTTTTTCTTTCTTTTCATCTGTCCGGTTATAATTGAGTCATGTCCTTCTTGTTTTCGATTCTTTAGGTGCTGCTGAAGAAGCAACTGCTGTTTTTAGTGAAGCAGCTGCTCTTTGCATTCAAAAGCAGTACTTACAAAATGGATTGGCAACCCAAAACTTGTACTTGCCCAATGAGGATCGCAATTTAGTTTCTTCGAAAAGTGCTGGTACTGAAGATATCAGTCCGAGGCAATTGAAACACATGCAAGCCAATAACCTTAGGGATATTCCTGGAAATTACCACGGAGCAGCTGTGTTGGCAGCAGCTGCTAGTCAGCCTTTAAATGGCGGTCCTTCACATGCATCATTTTATAATACGCCCTCACCAATTACCACACAGGTATTACAGCAAATTTCATTGTGCAGAAGAAGTTCAAATATTTACTATTACATTTTTGCTTTGGAATCATGCTGTGAATAACTTTGCGTTTTGTTTCAGTGAGTATGTCTAGAATGCTTATTTGCTTTCTCAGTTTCTATACTCTTTCATTTTTAATGATGGACCATTAGACTGAGCTTCTGTATATTTTGCAGTTGTCAGGTGTTGCTCCTCCTCCTTTGTGTAGAAATTTGCAGCCAAATGGCCCCAATCTAAACATGCTTGGTACTGATAGCTCTCCAAAGTCAACCATTAGCTCTACTATTCAGGCCCCTCGAAGAAAGTTCGTAGATGAAGGAAAATTACGGAAGGTTTTCCATGCATTCATCTCAAATTTTGTTGATATATTATTTATGCAGCTCTGACTATTTAGATGGTTACTCATAAGCGTGCATATTTTTTTCTCTCTTTGTTATCCTAGATAAAAAAAATCTGCCATTTTAAATATAGCCATATCAAAAAGCCAGATGCCTATTTTTGAAATGCATTGTCAAAGTTGGAATTCTTGTTTTAATTAGTAGGCATGAGATATCTTGGATGGAAAATTTTAAAAGTAAGCATCCTAGGTTTGGAACTTCAAAGGTTATTGAAAAGTCATGGTTGAAATTCAGTATTTGTTTGTTGATCATGGAAAATTGGAAGCCATTTCAACTTTGCAGGAATCACAGAAGGATCAGTTCATCCTCTGACATCACTTTGTTTTGTTTTTTGTGTTTTTGCTTTGTCCAACTTCTGCAATTGTAGTAGATACAGGTTTATATTTAGCACTTCATGGATTATCTGATTTTGGAAATGTAGTTGATACAGGTTTAAAACAAGAGCTCCATGGATTCTATTTTATATTTTGGGTGTTTTAGCAGCATTCTGTTTGTTGGCTTGTTTGTGTGGTTTTACTTCTAGGTTGAACTAGTATGTAATTGCTTGTGTTATTTTCCTGCTTGGTTCCACATGATTAGTCTGTATGGCTATCTAGATATGTGCATTGGTTACTCATGGATTCGTTTCTTTACATTTTACCTACTGGTTATCCACGTGAATCTTTAGGAACTAGGGATCTTTCTATATGTACTCATGAATGTATAGATTAGAAAACTCTCTCTTGAATATAATTTTTTTCATCTGTTTCAGATCTCTGGGAGGCTATTTTCCGATTCTGGCCCACGACGAAGTACAAGGCTTGCTGGAGAAGCTGGGGCCAATGCAAATTCGAGCACCACAACAGTAGCTGGAAATGGGACTATTAACTCTTCTAAATATCTTGGTGGTTCCAAGTTGAGTTCGGTGGCACTTCGTTCTGTAACACTTCGTAAGGGACAGTCTTGGGCAAATGAAAATATTGATGAAGGTGATGCATCTTCTTGTGTGTCAATAACATATGGACTTGTAGCATCATTATGATTGAAGGGTTGAAATGACCGTAATTTGAAATTTTCTCTTTCACAACAGCATTATTTCTTGATTTCTTTTGAATCACTGCTAGTGAATTCAATACTAGAATTATTCCCTCCATTTACTAAAAAGTTGCATCCCGCATTCTATTCTTCGGTGAGAAAACTTACTACTGCAACTACTGCAAGCAGTCTTCCATTTTTTTCCATTCTTTGTGAAAACTTAAGGATTTTTCTTGGTAGAAAGGCTAGTTTAGTTTTTAGATATCAGTTTTCTTCTAATATCTCTGAGTTTTATCAGTTTTCTTCTAATATCTCTGAGTTTTTTAATGTTGTTATTTCTCTTCCCAAAAATGCTGAAAATATCTGCGGCTGGTTTGGTATCTTAGAAATGTAGAATATTTGTAGAATAAAATAGTCTGCTTTCATTATGCTCGTATTTGGTTTTGTTTCCTTCTGCTGGTTTCTATTTTTACTTGTAGAGAAATTATTTTGCTTAATAAGAATAACATCTGTTCTTGTTTTAGTTTTCATTGTTTTTCGTATCTGATACTAATGTGCATCTCTTTTCTTAGCGATAATCATGTAATATGTAAAATTGGGGTTGGGTTGTTGCTTGTTGAAATATGTGTTTCTTCTGATGAAGGTTCTCTGTACATAAAAACAAGGGAAGCATTTGTTTGACCTATTACAGAAGAGTTTAGCACAGAAAAGGGCAACGTGAGATTTTCTTATTAGCTGTTCTACTGAAGTTCGAAAATGGTGTACTCCCTGATAATCGATACATTGTGTTCTTTGATTATACTACAATCATTTCTTTTTATAAATAATTATTAAATGTAAGATTTATGGGAACTTAAATATAAAGATAGAGTAGTATGTTGTCTTCAACTCAATAGAGGGGTGGTCCTAACTCTTTAAAGCATTTTAGTGTGTCTCATGCGCATTTTGGCCTGTGAATCATAGTTCTGCTCTTTTGCTTAGCTTAAGTTAAAATATTTATGTTTCCTGGATGTTAATATATGTACCGGATTTATTCCTTTTTTTTTTAAGCTTGCTGCAGCCCATTAATTATTAAATGTTTGACTTTTTGTAATTGGTGCATAGGGATGCGCAATGAGCCTTTTGATGATTCCCGAGCAAACACTGCATCAACCGTGTCTAGCTCATTTCCCACCAGTGACACTAGATCTGCTGTGCAAGAAGGAACAACTGTGCCAATTGGTGGGACTGCCATGAATGGGTCAAGAATCATGACTGGCGCTTCAGATTTATTGGGCCTCTTGAGAATTCTTGGGGAAGGCTATAGAATGTCCTGCATGTACAGGTGTAAGGTAGTTATTATTGCTATTTTTGAAGGAACGGCAGTTTAAATTCTTATATGCATGTAATTGTCTTAAGCTACATCTGGTTTTCAATATTATAGGATGCGTTGGATGTCTATCTGAAACTACCACACAAGCATTATAATACAGGCTGGGTGCTTTCACAGGTATATGTGCTGGTTTAATTTGTTCAGCTGCAATTCATTTCTGTTTAATTTATTCAAAAAAGAAAATGCAAATGCATTCAGATTAGATGTAGAAAGAAATGTAAATCCTGTTAACTGTTGGCTCTCCCACGCCATTTGAATGAGGTTGCCACAAGATTCATTGAAGTCACATTGCATAGAGTAAATACACAGCTGACTTATATTGAACTACATGAAGATTATCAGCTTCATGAATTTTCCTTCAAACTTTTGCTATGTGACTGTCATCTAGGTATTTGCAGAGCAGTTGCATATGCAGTTATTTCTTGCCCTTCAATTTAAATGGCTGTGATTTTGGTAATAAAGTGATCTACCATTGAAATATTTGTAAATCATTCCAAAGGAAGACATAATTACTGTCTACTGGAGGTCATTGCGATGAAAACTGTGTAGGAAAAAAAAGAAAAAAAAAATGATATCTTACTTAAAAAATTTCTGTTAGTGATTTAATTGGATAAATAGATGCATAATTCAGGAAATTGGTTTGTTTTCTCGCCAGATCTTGAAAATTTGAAGAATATGACACCAAACACTTCTTCGTATCATGATCATCTAGTATTTGCATTTCAAGTGCAGGTAGGAAAAGCATATTTTGAAGTAGTAGATTATTTAGAAGCTGAACGTGCTTTCAATCTTGCTCGCCGGGCATCACCTTATAGTTTAGAAGGAATGGATATATATTCTACAGTTCTATATGTGAGTTCCCTTTTTTCTAGCAAGTTTTTGTTTATTATATTTGAATATTTGCTATATTGCTTATTACCTGTAATCCACTCTGGAAAAAAAAAAATACCCCTGTTTTAGGGCACCTCTGATTTATTTGTCTACTCTGTAAATATGTTCAAAGTTAAAATGGCATTTCAAAATAAGCTTTCTGCCTTTCCCTACTCCTTATCTACTTAAAAACTAGTTGACTTGCATTATTCAATCATTCAAACTTAATGCATTGAGTGAAAGGACACATGCTTCTTACTAGCTTAGCTTGTCATTTCTTCTTCACCTTTGCACTCCGGTGGTTTATTGTAAGTTATTTTCCCTCTGTTGCAGCATTTGAAGGAAGATATGAAGTTGAGTTACCTTGCCCAGGAATTGATAACAACTGATCGCTTAGCTGCTCAATCATGGTAGCTTTAACAAAGTTTGTTGAATGGATAATGCATCCTTAACCTTAGTATTATTTTAACCATTTTACTATTACCTTTTGCCATACTGACATTTCAGTTTTGATTGAATGGCAGGTGTGCCATGGGAAATTGCTATAGCTTGCAGAAAGACCATGAAACGGCTCTGAAAAATTTCCAGCGAGCTGTGCAACTGAATCCAAGATTTGCATATGGGCACACCCTTTGTGGTCATGAGTATGAGAACTCCTTTTCCTTCCTATAATAAACTCGTTTATTTTGATGGTCAAATCAAGCTTTATATTTTTAAGCTATTTGTTGAAATTTTGCTATGACATTCTTTTCTTGCAGATACGTAGCTTTAGAGGATTTTGAAAATGGAATCAGGAGCTACCAAAGTGCCCTTCGGGTTGATGCAAGACATTACAATTCCTGGTATGGACTTGGAATGGTTTACCTCCGCCAAGAGAAGTTTGAGTTTTCTGAGCACCACTTCCGGATGGCTTTCCTAATAAATCCTCATTCTTCTGTGATCATGTCTTATCTTGGTACAGCTATGCATGCCTTAAAGGTTGAGCAACTTGCCATATTGTTGATATGTCTTAGCATGAGGAAACAACACTCTCTTATGCAACGTTTTGACAAAGTTTTTTCTGTTGTGGACAGAGAAGTGGAGAAGCTATTGAGATGATGGAGAAGGCTATTTTAGCAGACAAGAAGAACCCTCTTCCAATGTATCAGAAGGCTAATATACTCCTATCTTTGGAAAAATTTGACGAGGCCCTAGAAGTCCTAGAGGAACTTAAAGAGTATGCTCCTCGTGAAAGTGGTGTATATGCATTGATGGGTAAGATTTATAAGCGGCGGAATATGCATGAGAAAGCCATGCTTCATTTTGGTCTTGCATTGGATTTGAAACCATCTGCAACTGATGTTGCTACCATTAAGGTGATTGGCTATTCTTTATTCATCATGTATGTGATCTTTGAAATTATTTACGAATTGGACATATATTCCATGTATTTTTCTGGCAAGAGGATATCATGATGGATTGTCATTGATAGGGAAATTTATTTGAGTCATCAAAATTTGTTTGTTTGATTAAAACCAAACAAAATGTATTTCCCGTTGCGCCAATTCAACTATCTGAATATCACTAAATATCAATTCATCATGATGAATTTCTTCAATTCCGTGCAGCCAAGCATGCTCTGCTCTTTCTCTCTATATTTTTACCAAGTTCAAGTTTAGTCATGCTTCTCTTCTTTGTACCTTATGTCTGCTACTGCTTATGATCTCTGAATTTTGTGAACAGGCTGCCATTGAGAAGCTGCATGTACCGGATGAAATAGAAGACAACTTGTAAATTTACTTATTTTGTTAGTGCAGAGACAGAAAACATGTTGTAGATTGTGCGGCTCAGAGTACTTGGCCCTTGGGAGTTGGCCCTGCTTGTGCTTTCGCCGAATGGTGAATAAACTGGCTAAAATCCCAATTCTTGTTTGTGCAGGCGCCTTCTAATCAGCAGGTCTTGCGAGAGTGACCTCAGTTTTGTAGGTGATTCACACACTAACAGAGGACTTGACGTAACAATGGGAGGAGAAGCTGCCACACTTGTATGAAGAGTCGTATTCCCTAATTGAAAAAATTAGGCGTGTATCATTAAAATTTGTACCAGTTTACAAATGTATTTTGCTTTGCCCGTACATTAAATACTCTGGTTTTTCACATTCTAATTTATTTTTCTTACTGGTTCTAGCTCAGCAATTTTCCTGTCCATACTGCACTACTTTGTATTGTAAACATAGTGGAATCATTGAATTCAAATCAAAATACAGAAATTGTAGCCATTCTTTCTTTGATTCTTCTATTAGAGATAAAGGTTGCAGGCTTAGCTCTCTAGTGAATCTAGTCTTTCTTTGATGCTCCTTGCCAATGGCCATGCCTTGACTAGCAGAATCGTACCGGGAAACCGAATCTTCCGCATCATTTGACAACTTGGACCGCTTTTTGCAGGCGAGAGTTTCACTGTTGATGGCAATGAATCAATTACGGCATTGTTATTAAGGTAGTGTTTATTTTTTGGAGTGGGAGTGGGGAGTGTGTATTTTTCTCATTTCAGTGTTTACTTACAATTTTTAAAGGAAGAGTGGGAATCTCACTCCGTAAGCCTCATTTAATTTTGGAATGGAGAGTGGGATTTCCACTCTCATGGGGGAGGTGGGGGTGGGAATCAACTCTCCCTTCTTTCATTTTTAACTTTATATTTAAAATAAAATAAATAGTATTTAATAAAATATTATATTTAATAAAATAAAATAAATAATATCATATCATATTTATTTAAATAATATTATTATATTATTTTATAAATAATAACATTAAACATATTTAAATATAATATTATTATATTTAATTACAAATAATAATTTATTTAATTAATAATAATAAATATTTTATTATAAGAAAATGTTAATTTTGTATTATATTATCAATAATATTGTTTCATTTGTATTGCTATTATTAAAAATTTTGTATTTACATAATTCAAATTAAAATTAATAAAAGATTATGATTTATATAATTAAGAATATTAATAATTATTATTAATTTACAAATATAATAAAATAAATATTTATTTTTCAAATATATTTTTTTATTAATTTTGTAATTAAAAATTATAATTCTTTAAATAAAGGTAAAACTGTAATTTAAAATCATTTACTCCTAATCCAAGACAATATAAACACAAATTGAATTTTGGTTTCAACTCCATACTCTTATTTTAATGTAAGTAAACAAATTACTCACATTTCCACTCCCACTCCTCACTTTTAATCTTAGGATTTTTACTTCTCAAAATTCTCACTCTAATCCAAATTGTAAACGCTACCTAAGAATATCGTAGATAAGAAACCTTATTAAGTGTGTGCAACTGTGCACGTGTCAAGCCCTCATTTGGGTTTTGACGTGGGCTCCGTAGCTTTTCCAGTGCGACTTTGATAGTGCGCAGACTAAAAGCGCACCAGATCATGTTCCCATAGTTAAAACTTCAGGGGCCTTGCAAAACTCACAATCTGTAGAGCTATGTTGTAATTAGTTTTGGAAGTTATAAAACAGTGGAAACCCGTTTTTGTCTGGATCATTTTAGTTCATCTATTGATGGCTCCAGTCAATCTGTAAATTAACCAATGGAAGGTTGATCACCAAGTCAACGGAGAGAGCGTTTCACTAACCATTAATCAAATCCACACTGGGGACTTGCCCCTTTTTAATGAGAAGAGAAACAATTTATCGTACAAGAGCCAACATTGATAATCAAAATGAGAAAGTTGATACGGTTCCTGTTAACGGCGAAGTTTATGAAGGCAATTTATCATTGGTCATGGCTATGTTAAGGCGGTTTTAAGGTAGAGAACGAATTATAACTACACACCTAAATTGATGAATAATAAAAAATACGCTATAACTTTAATTGTGTGGTTAAGAAGGAGTGTTCCACTGTAGAGCGGTTCCACCATACCCAAAC
The DNA here is from genome assembly GCA_039657385.1 of Citrus x changshan-huyou. NCBI lineage: Eukaryota > Viridiplantae > Streptophyta > Magnoliopsida > Sapindales > Rutaceae > Citrus > Citrus x changshan-huyou. Next base: position 7,792,656 of record CM077550.1, read on the forward strand.
CCTTATCATTTGAATATAGACAGACTTGATTTATTCAATTCTGAGTGCATTTAGTGAGCTACTCCGGCGAATCTAGTATCTTTAGTTAGGTTAGGTTAAATTATAAATTTATTGTATTTGGTCGGGTGAATGTTGGCACATCTAATGAGATAAAAACACACATACAATATATTAAGTAATAAAATATTAAGAACCTCACTTTAAACAAAATACATATATTTAAATAAGTCTCTAACTCCAATTAAAATGTTGATAAATTACTATTTTAATAATCAATTTTAAAGGTCCAAATGTAAGAGTAATTTAACAAAAAGGATTGATTTAATGACATACTTGATTAAAAAGAAAGTGAAAAATCTATTCTAAAGATTTTTTTTTCTTTTTTTTGGTCTAAGGCAAATTTGTCTTTAAATTTATTTTTACATATCCCAATGTAGCCTTCATTAGATATATATCTATATATATAGTTGGATGAGTTTTTTTCTTTATAAAAGTTTGGATGAAGATGAGAAATTTTACAGTAGCGATATGCTCACAAATATGCGCACAAAGGTTTGCACAAAACGGTGCGTTTTGTGCAACCTTTAAAAGGCTCCTCATAATTCCACAAGACACGCGCACATTATGCTTCGTTCTCCTTTCACTGCAACAGCTCGGTTTTCACTGCAACTGTGCAACAACTCGGTTTTTTTTGGGAAGATGATTTAATGAATATTTGAACTTGGAATTTCTCTCAAAGAATATTTTGTTTGATTTATTTATGGTTCATTGAAATTGCTGTTGTTGATATTACAAAAGTGGGTTGTTTGCAGCCACTGCAAGAGTATTGTTAGTCTATGCGATTTTTGTCAAGTTGAATGAAATATGAGAAAACCCAGTTGCTTGGTTTGTTCATGTGGCTTAGAGATTTGTGAGTGATTATGCAGTGCATTTGCAACATGGTTTGGTTGAGGTTCCCTGTCCATTGAAATTAGTTCAAACTTTTCCTTGTGAACCGAAAGCTATACACGATTTAATACAAAGTTGCAAATAACAGAAAATAATATTTCAACCATAAACGTAATTTTCATTGAAAATAGATGAAACTGAGATCGAGTGATTGAGGGAGAGATTGAGGCAGATCGGAACCGAGACAATGAGGGAAATGGAACCACCGAGAATGAGGGTGATCGGAGCCGAGAGAGTGTGGCAAAACAGATCCAGCGAGAATGAGGGAGTACAGAGCCGAGAGCGAGGGAGAATGGTGTCTAGAGAATGAGGAAGCTTCTGGGTTTTTGTTGCAGTGAAAGGAGGTAGTGATTTTTTGTTGCAGTGAAAGGAGGCATACGCGAGTGGGAGGAGCTGGGAAGAGCGTGTGTGTTGTTGTGCACGTACAAAGAGCCTTTTAAAGGTGCACAAAACGCACCGTTTTGTGCAAACGTTTGTGCGCGAATGTGTGAGAACATCATTTTCTGAAATTTTATTTACTAAATATAGTAACTCTTACATATCATTACTCGAATTTTGAATATAAAGAGCATTCACAGTCAATAAAGCAACACCGGAGTTTAGATCTTAATTGAATCCTAAATTCAACACAAGTTATCCAACCAACCAAAGAATCAGATCCTTTCTATTCTATCCAACCAAATAAGCTTTGGAATAGTTTTCTCACTATAATGATGACAAAAAACTTGATCAACTGAACTTACAATTAAATTGTACGAGTGTGAGTGGTGGTGGAATAGAATATCGTAAGCCGTATTTCCAATTCACCACAGATTTTAGATAAGGAAATCTAGCAGAATCTTGGTTTTATAGAATGGATAACACGTTCTTAAACTGCCTTTCCAAATACCAAATTATGGAAGGTGAATTTTTTTTTTTAATTTGTCCAATTATTTTTATTTGTAAAAAAACATAATATCTTATTTGTTTTAAAAAACTCATAAAATTCTTTTACATCAACGGGAAACTAAAATGGTAACTGTAACAGATATGGTACTGTCAGTTGGAGTTGGGAACATGAAGAAGAAATCATAATACTGAAAATTTCATAACTGAGAGAGAAATGCAAGTAATGCTAAACAAGGCCCTAGAAAATTAAAGAGTTAATGTTGCTAAATATTATCCCTTCATTATTCATCAATAAAAACCTAGCCAACACAAACAACATAATAAGAACAACAATAAACAAAAATAGCAATAACAAATTCATGGATTCATGAACTACTGGAGTAGTGCATAATGACTTCATAAGCTTGAAGAGCTTCTTTCATTCTCCTAGCCATAACTTGCAAGCCACTGCTAATAAAACAATCCAAATCCTCAAGTCTCCATCCTTTGACAGGCTCAACTTCATACTTCCACTCAATGTAACACCCATTCTCCTTAGGCGCCACTGTCAGTGTCGATACATATCCATAGAAACCAACATTTCCATCTACTATGGAATAGGTTAAAGTCATTTCCTCTGCATTGATGGCTAGCAATTTTTGCTTAGTCCAGTTCACACTTTGCTCATGATCGTCATCTTTATTATCGACCGGAGTTTTGAATCCGGCGCAAAAACGCACGCAGCCGGGCTGCCCAGAAATGCCTTGAATAGGGATGCATGTTGTTAGAGTTGGAAACCACTTGTCTAAGCCGAAGAAATCATCCAAGAACGCCCATATCTGTTCAGCTTTCACGCCTGTTAGCTCTTCACAAGCCCTGCCTTGCCATTTTGGTTGCTCTTGCTTCCCATGATGATCATCATTATCAGCCATTCGCTTTAGCTGGCGCCTAGTTATAATCTTGGAAATTCAAGGCTGCCTTCTGGCTTCTTGGATCAATCCTCTCGTATCTTATATAGACATAAATAACCCTAAATTTACGGATTTAAATTTCCTCTCCACGTTAAACATGTGGGTGGATATGGGCAAGCAAGTCCTTATTATGCGGACGAAACTAATTGATATATCAATACAAAGTAAGTTTACAAGTTAAAGGATCCCATTCAGTACGTAAATGTTCCATTAGTTTAATTAATTTGTTTATGTAACTCTTGAAGTTACCTAAAAGGTCTCTATAATTGCTTTTTATTGTTACTGGGTAAAATAGTATGTTTATGTGGGTAAAATAGTATGTTTATGTGATATAATTTAAAATTTTTAATAAGTCCAACATGCAGTATTTAAAAAATAATAGAGAACAATGAAATAGATTTTAATGAAATTATGTATACAATAAAAGACCTTTGGAGTAATTGGTTAAAAAAATATGAACTAAACGATCATTTACCCTAATTGTGATATGTTAAAACCAATTTTTATAATTTGTAATTGAGGAATGACACTTTCATTCCTCCTAAAATTTATGTTTATCACTTAGGTTTCTATTAATTTTTTAATGTTGTATATATTCCTTCTTAGTGTCATAAATATAATACAAAAAACATAAAGTTAAACGTAAATAAGATATTTTCATATAAAAATTAATTAAATCGAAATGTCTATAATTTAAAACTAATTAATGAAATAGGATATTAAAAATTTATCAAAGATCTAAAAAATGAATTTAAGAGGGACTAAGGGGTCATTTCCTCGATAATTAATTTGAAGTGTGCGAATGCCATGGATATAGGGTGCGTGTGGAATTGAGGTTAGGCAGCAACACTAAAGTATTTGGTAAATATTAGCTTATGTAATTTATAAGATATGTTGATATGATTTTTCACTTTTATAATGAAAAATCTATTATATCTTTAATAATTTTGTCAAAATTATTATTTAAAATTTATATTTACAGTATATTATTAACTTTTGTTTGACAGTTACAGCCTTTTTTTCACTTATAATTTAAAAGTTATAACACCTCAAATCTTCAATCCCAAATAGGACCATAATGAGTAATATAAAATTAGTACGTACTCATGTTAGCTCTCAAGCTAGCTTGTTTTTTCTGCAATGCATGTATGTGATGACTAAGTAATGGAAAGTAACGTGTAGGAATCTTCCAAAATAAAGTTGGCATGTATAGCCGATTTAAAGTCCCATCAGTACGCGATTTGATTTGTATTTTTGCAATTATGCATATTAGTGTTTATGCTTCACGTGAAGCGATTTTTTTTTTTAAATTATTGATATATATTATGCTATCATCCATATAAATCATAGATATAATATTTATATTAGATATCCATTGTGATCAACTATATTTATTTGATGATAGCATAGTGCAAATATATATCCTCACGAATATTGAAAAGACGATTACTCCACCCATAAATCAATGAGAAAAAATATGTGGCTTCACCCAAATTTTATTTTGAGAATGACTCGTGAATCCCTTAAAAGGATTCCAACTACAATTCTCATATGTGTGAGAGCAGCCCACCAGTCCGCTGAAGCCCGAGTGGCGAAGCTAAAAAAATGAGGTGTATAAGCAGCATATCCAATGAAATATCTCAAAGTTGAAAAGAGCTAATTGGGCTATCCCTAACATGCAGATCTAAGTTGGAGAAGGCATACAAGCATATCTGTTTTTGGGGGCAACAAACAAGTTGAAATGCAAAATATATATGAACCCTTAAAATCGATACTAGAACATTACTTAGGCTTTTAGCTTCAAAAAATCTCTTAATTTGAGGTAGGCCTTTCAGCAAGAAGGCCTTGAGAAAAGAAAACAAAGTGGTGTTATTGGCAAAAGAGTTTTAGTTTTAAAAGAATTTTGAACAATATTATAACAAAATCAATATTAATCAAATATAAATATTTTGCATTTCATCTCTTTACTCCTTACTTTTTTTTATTCATGATATCACTCGGTTTGGAGAATAATATTAATAAAAAATGTGAGAGAATCATTCATAATTAATCCTGAATTTGTAGAAAGAAAGTCTCATTCACAAGTCTAATAAAAAATACAAATAAATGGTTAGTTGCAAAAAAAAAAAATTTAATTGTATTTAAAAATGACTTAATGTTTGTATTATTTTAATAGAATATATTTAACAGACAAAATATATTGTATTGGAGCTTATTGTCTTTTATCTTTTAATTTGTTCCTTAATCAAAGATCCTTGATTGAAAAATTATTATGTATTAAAATCTCCTTTTTTTGTCTTTTAGCTTATTATATATTTTAATATGCTTAGAGATCCTATAATTGAAAGCTCTCTCTCTCTCTCTCTCTCTCTCTCTCTATATATATATATATATAATATCTCCGTTATTTACAATTCATTTTTAAATTGATTCAATGACTAAGGGTATATAAATCATTTTACTTCAATTATATTTTCAAAACATTTAAATTTTATACCTAATATCAAGACTGTGGGTAGAATAGTAAAATAATATATAAAGTTAACATTGTTATAACTAGGGGTGGGCATAAACCCACAACCCATGGGTTTACCCAAACCCAAACCAAATTAAATGGTTTGGGTTGGGTAAATCATGAAAACGGGTTAGATGTGGGTTTTATATAGAAAACCATTTCATTATGGATTGGATATGGTTTACTCATGGGTCATGGACAAAACCCCAACACTCAAATTTTTCAAATGAAATAAATGAAAACAAAATAAATGAACACAAATAAGTGAAAGACCACCATTAAATTTTTTACGGCGTAATCAATTGTCAACAGTTAGAAAATGAAAATAACAGTAAAAATAAATTTAAATTAAATAAATATTGTTGTAAATAACATAATTTTTTTTTCTTATTTACAAAAATAATTCCTCCCACATGGAAGGATCATCATAAAAAGAACAGGAGACTCTACTAGTGATCAATAATAACTCGGTTTGGACTGGGTCCGATATGCTATATGACGGCTAATTTTTGGTGAATAATTGAATGTAATGCCCATATTAGGCCTTGTACAAAACTTTGCTTACCATATAATGAAATTAGAACATAAAGCATACACACTATATAATATCAGAATGTAAATAAAATTAAGGGGGATTGCCACTTTCCCCCTACAGTAATTACCATATACCATTTACCCCATTTCTATTTTTAAATGGCCAAAAATCCCCTTGACAACATAAGTTTACAATATTACCCTTATTTTTAACTACTCTTTTATTTACATTTATTATAAATTATATAAATTACATGAATAGAAACTAAATAAAAAAATTAAGTATTAAAACAAGAAATATATGTTTTGATATGAGCAAAAAAATTAATAATAAAATTTTTTCTTGTAATTATTTATTTTGTGAACATTTTCTTATAATAAACATTTTGTAATATTTTAAAATTAAATGTAAAAAATATAGGTAAAATATTTTATTATTTATCTTATAATAAATTTTTATTTTCCATTCAAGTTTTCTTATAATAATTTTTTTTATCATTTTACTAATAATTTTCTTATATATTTATTATAAGAAAATTTTCACAAAATAAATAAGTATAAAAAATTTGTATTATTAATTTTTTTGTTCATATCAAAACATATATTTCTTATTTCTAATGATTTATTTTTTATTTAGTTTCTATTCATGTGATTTATTTAATTTATAATAAATATAAATAAAAGAGTAGTTGAAAATAAGGGTAATATTGTAAACTTATACTGTTAGGGGGGTTTTTGGCCATTATAAAAACAGAAGGAGGAAAAATGATATATGTTGATTACTGTAGGGGGGAAACTGGCAATCTCCCTAAAATTAAGTATATAAGTAGATAACATAACGTAAAACTACCAAAACGATAAATAAAAACAAATATTACATAATTAAATAAATAACAAGTGGCAAAATTTATTATTAAATTGTTAATGTCATGTTTGTGAAAGTTTATTATTAAAGTGTACCTTCTTATTTATTGAGAAATAATAATTTTTGTGATTAAACTTTATTTTGATTTTCTAGTATTCTTTAATTTAAGGATTAAGTTATTGTAAAATTTATAATTTTTATCCACTATATTTTTTTATATTTTAATATCAATTTAATAATTAATAACAATTAATAATTATTATAATTTTGATATAATTAAATTTTATTAAAATAAAAATTATTTTGATAATAAAATTCAAACCAAACCCAAACCAAACCAAAATAGTTTGGTTTGGATTGAATCCAAATTTTTATGGTTTGGTTTGGGTTGACTTAAAATCCAACCCATGCCCACCCCTAGTTATAACTATTGGAGGATTTGGATTTATTTTAAAACATATGAGAGATTTCGCTTAATCTCTCTAAACAACAAGGGAGTAATCCTCATTTTCCTAATAGACAACTAAAAATCAAGAATCATACAATTATACAATTATAAGTGCATTATGTATGAGTGATTTTATAGTATCAAGATTTTCTCCTGATATAATTTTTATTCTCAATAAATACAATCATGTAAGTCAATCTTAGCGATACATGAAAAAAGTACTCACCTGTCAAAAAAAAATTCAAAACATAGATAAGTTATCATGAGAGAATTTATAACCGTTTTTTTTCACCTGTTCTACGTCAAATTTCTCTCGTTCAATTAAGTGGCCTAAAGAAAAAAATTAGCTATGGGCTCATAATGTAGAAATATTTAGTTTTGTTCTTGGCATGCACGGGTTTCGTTATGCCATTGTGAAAAAGGGAAATTACCAAATTTTCACCTTAAGAATGATAAAATTTTAAAAGCACCTGAAACTTTGAAATTTATCATTTTCTATCCAAAGTTTTTAAAAATATTATTTTACACTTTGTCGTCCCCCCCCCCCCTCCTTAAAGCACACTTTGTGGTTTGAAATCTCTGTTCAAGGACGATTTTAAGCTTGTGATTGTGATTTGGATTTATATAACTATATACCATTTTAAAGGTCTCGACGATAGGAACCAAAGTCATAGGAAAGCTTTAATTTAGTTTTTTTTTTCACCACATGTTTTACATTTTTTTGTTCCTTATTGATGAGCATTGGATTTGATTGTTTGTATAGTGTATATCAAGAGAAGGAAACAATAATCCGCAGCAGGTTTATACAACTTGATTTTATTCGAAATATGGATGACTCGGGTGAGATCTTTATCCACTCGATAAAAGAAATATATGTATTTTCTCATTCTGCTCACCAGCCTCATCTGGCTTTTCTAGTTTCATGGCTGATCCTTCTCCAGATGTTTAGTCATAGCCATTCTCAGAAAAGCTCTTTGTTCATATCAATGAGAACTGAAACTGATTTGGAATTATAATAATAATAGCATAACTTTGTTTCAATGGTCTTTTGTGTTAGATTTGAAAGACTTAAATGAAAGGCGGCACCGATTTAGGACGTCAGGAGAGTTGTGAGGATAACTTATGAGTTATGTCTAACAATCATAGATTTACCATTGAATAATGAAAGTAGAATAATTGTGTTTGGTATGTCTTATTACATTATATTATTTTAGATTAGATTGTATTATAATATATTATATTATAACAATCTTAAAGTTATATTTAGTGTAACTTATAACCACAAAAAATAAAATAAAAATGAATATCAAATAAATGAGGTAGGTGGATGTACCTTATTTTTATAAATTATAAATTACAGTAAATGTACCTAGAGAAATCTATTATAATTTATGCTATACAAAGTTTGGTGTTTGTAGGGCATTTTATTATTAATCTTATGGGCAAAGCAGCTTTTTCTCTTTCTTCTTATGGCCATTTTCGTTTAATTAGCCTGTTATTTGTTTTTGGTTATTGAAGGAGAAAAGTAGATAGGTGAAATTATCAGTATTGAATTTAACGTTTGTTCAATAACCAATAGCTAGTTCAATATAACGTACGTACACCATATCATATTTGCTCTGGCTCAGGTCTATACGATTTTAAATTGAGTTTTTGAAGAATTTTACCATGTCGATCGAATTTTATTTGAGAAAGATTTGCCTTAAGTAGCTAACAAAAGAGTGAAATGTTGGCTTGTTTAGTTTTTATTCTCAAGATATACACATTATTTTGAAGAAAATTAGCGATGTACTAAGAACACCGATATATTTACTTAAGAAATTAAGATGTACAAAAAGAAAATTTTGTAATCTTGAATGAGATCATATAAGTAATTACAAGTGAGCAAGAAATTAAATAAACGATAAAGGAAAAAGGATAGTTACAACCAAAAGGTTTAAGAAAATGGTCAGACCCCCAAATTTTTAATAAAGAATATCAAAGTCCCTTTTAATCATAATACTCTTTGTCTCTATTATCTAGAAAGAAATTGGCTTCAATATTTTATAAAAATAGAAATATAATATCAAAGTTCCAAGAACATGTATGAAATCTGTAATAATCTATATTTTTGAATTGTTATATGTGTCTATTTAATGAAGAAAATGTTTTTCCATTGAAATATTACAACCATTCGAAATGGTATTTCTTCAAAGACACATTATTTGGTTTGAAATTCGCATCTATTCACTACCGGTTTGCTGGATACAAAAAATCGAATATTAGTTTCTTGTCCAGTGAGTATTCTATAAGAAACCAGTTTACCGGTTCTTAAATTTGGCTAGCCGTTTCTTGTCCAAAGAGTATTATTGTAAGAAACCGGTTTACTGGTTCTTAAATCCGGCTAGCCGTTTTTAGTCCATAATGCTCACTGGAATCAACCGGTTTGCCGGATTTAAAATCCGGCTAGCCGGTTTTGTAGAAGCAAAAAAAGATGCTTACTAGACGAAAATGGTTAGCCATTTTCTTCACAATCGGCTAGCCGTTTTCTCCCTAAATTTCAAACTTCAAATATTACAATCTCTCTTACAATCCCCCACTAGATTGTAGTATTTTTTCAGATTTATTAATGATAAACTTATATGTACAAAAATGTATCTTTCAATTTTAACCTTTAATTGGTGAATGTATTTCAAAACATTTACAAGACAATAGTGTGCTAAGCATTAAACTTTGTCTCTTAAGTAAATACCGGAGATAAATCACATATAAGCTATCATAAATTTCAAAGTTATGATCCAATATTTAGCACTATTCCGGCCTTGTGCTCTATCTTGGATTCATGAACATTTACAAGATTAAACCACGATCTTGTTAGAAACGGCACCATTTCTTATGTTCACTTAAGTGAAGTTTCAAATCATGTCTTTAGCTACTATAAGACTTGAATTTCATTAAGAGTAAATACCCAACCTCAACCTCAACCTCGTAGTTATTTGCACCGAACATCTCGAATGGGATTATTTAATTTTTTCAGTGCCAAACCAGTCACATAACAACAACTTGTTATTATCCATTTAACTATGAAATAGCGATATAACTATTACATAGTTGGGTTACCGTCCTTGGTGACTTTATCAAAGAAAGGTTTCAATCTCATTCCAAAAGATATATCATTGACTAAGTCTCTTGAAAGACCTTTTGTTAAAGGTGTTGTGCAAATTGTATTGAACTCGCAAGTGCACGAATCTATTGCAGAATAGATTAATGGTGACGAGTGTCGATCCCACGAGGAGGTGTATTTTAATTATATGTACAATTAATTTTCTATGAGGGTGATTGGATTTGTGGTAAAAGTGACTTAGATTATCCTAAAATTTGAACTAAAATGGCGAGAATAAATCGAAGAGAAATCTATTTGAAATTAAGGCACTTGGGTATCTGGATCTGCATCAACATGCACCATGGGCTAAATATTCCTTATTAATGCCAATTAAATCATGAGGGGGGTTTCCACACCTCATGAACCACACTCTAATCAATATGGTGCTAAGGGCTTATCGTGTTAAATAATAATAACATTTTACTAGGGAGCCGGTGAAACTAGGGTGATATCTAGACAAGATTATTATTATTTGTCGACGAAAAGTCAAAACATCCACAAACATTAAAGGGGAAGAGAAAATAAATTTACCAAATAAAGCCCATGGCACATGTTGAGACTTCACCTTCAACCCAAGCTTAAAAGAAAATTAGCTACTCATAATTAAACCAGGGGTAAAATGAAAATTTATTAAAATACGTAGAAAATATAAGATGGAGAAGGAATTACTGAAAATGGAACTTAAAAATGAATTCAGAGATGTCAAATTAGGGGGGAGGCCCCTTTTTTGTAGATACATTGAGTAAATCATGACCATCGGATTAAAAACAGTTTAGACGCTCATGATTGCACCATGTCATCAGTCAACAGTACGCGGTTTGAACAGTGACACGGTTTGACCACACGGTTTGAACAGTCAACCGGCTTGAATAGTGACGCAGTTTGGTTGTAAATAATCCTGTGTATATGCATGTACCGTATGCGCGATTTTTGGTCCACTAACATGCTGCCACGTCACCGATCAACAGTACATAAGAATTTTAGTCCAATAGAATCGTGACACCTCATTAGTCAATGCCACATCATCGGTCAATGCCACGTCATCGTTCCTTATGTGTGAACAGTGTCGTGAACAGTAACATAGATAGTACCGTACATGTGAATAGTGCCATTTTTCCTTTTATGCTCCTCCTAAGGTTTTCGATTGTCCGGAGTTCAAAAATTATGTTCGTTTTGCCTTCTGATCTCCCGTTCATTGTAAAATGACCATGATGCCCCTAAAATATATAAATATTTAATTAAAATAAAGCACACATAATTAAATCACAAGAAACTTAAATACATAAAAGTAAGGGTGTTAGTAAAACTTGAAGTGTAAAATGACGATTTTCTCCTTTATAAATATACACTTTCTAACACTCAACACACCCCCCAACCAGCTTATTGTTAGTCCCTAGCAAATAAAGCGAAAACAAAATTCAAATCCAAAATGATTTTTTTTTTTAAAATTCGTTTTTATTCAATCATACTAATGATAACAATCAAATAAAAGTATAAGCATTATCTCTAGTCTACAAAAATATCACACCCACATCAACCATCCACATGAACCAGCCCAGTAGACTTTGTCACAGCTACTTTCAAGAATGACATGTCAAACCCCAAAATCTCACTGGAAGTAGTGATACTCTCACAAGGAAATTAAACCCAATAAAAATAGTCACTCCAATGAATGGTAATTGAGAGAAAATAATAAAGAAGTAATATCACACGCTCTCACCAAGATGAAAGAAATATGCTCACAGTTTAGAAATAATACGATCTTAAGTCAAACAAAAATGCTAGTCAACCCAATTTATTTATTTATTATTTTTTTATATGTATCACTACATCTTTTTAACTCATATATCTAGCTTCTACTTCAGACTATAACTCCATAAAATCAGAAAATACTTTTATTAGGATGTAATGTAGGCTAGGAACATGGCTAACAAATGAAGGAAAATAGGAAATACAAAATATATGTTTGAGAAAAAGTACAGATATTTTAGAAATTACAAGATGCATTTCACTTATTTATTATTCTTTTTTTTTCTCTCTTTTTTTTGAAACAACAGTTTTTTTTTTTTTTTGCTTTTGTTTGCCACAACTTCACTGAACAAAATAATTATTTACTTTTTTCTCAAACATGAATAGGTGATGGAACTTGTAAGATATCGGGTAATACTCTAAATCGAAGTAGGTCAAGATGATAAGTTAATAAAGATTTTTTTTTAAAGGCTCAAAAGGGTTAACTATGGATTTTTCACAAAATGGGTGGCTGGAAAGGCTCAAACGGGTCAAAGATGACCTTTCCATCGTCTTCTAGGGCTCTAAATAATCTTCCATATTTACTAGTTAGATGGACCTCAAGATGTAGCAACACACATTTTTTTCTCTTTTTTTTTTTTTATTTAACTTTTTTTTTTAAGGATTGACTTAAAGGAAATCTAGAGATCATGTATAAAATAATAAACTACTAAGCTGTATGAAGAATGGGCAAAAATGGTTATTCTCCAAGAAAAATGATAGGCTCAAAAACTCACTTAGTATTCATTATGACATGTGCATTCCTTCAAGCAACTCATATTTGTCTCCGACATCAACATGTGGAGTAGCAAACATGGCGTAACATCACTTAAGACCAAAGATAATACAAATACTAAAATTTAAAAGTCATTATATCATCCAATGTTAAAACAAATCACATAAATTTTTTTTTTTGGTTCAAACAACATTCTACTCCCAACTTATTCTAAACATGAAAAGAAATATGCATGCAGAAATGTGAAAATGATGCAAATAAACACTCAAAATGATAGAAAAAGAAAATGATTTTTTTTTTAACTAAGAAAATGCGTTTATAGAGTAACTACACTTCATATTCAGCCATCTTCAACACAAGTTTGAAAGTGTATATTTATAATGGAGAAATTAAAAAGAAGAAGTTAAAAAAATGATTATCAAATCTTAATAAAGAAAAAGAAAATGTCTGGAATTTTGTTTTTTTTTTTGTTTTTTTTTTAAACAAAAAAGATGCGTTTCTAGAGTAACCACACTCCATATTCAGCCATCTTCAACATAAAAAGTTAGCCACGGTTAGTCTCTACAACAAAAAATTAGTAAAAACTTAACCAAGATTCCACAATTGTCGACTATTTCCTCCCCCCAACCAGAACGAAACATTGTCCTCAATATTTTAAAGGAAAGAAGTAGAGTTTAGAAGACATCACCTAGGTGGTGCAACACAGAAGAAAATATTTACAAGCGTAGAGTTAAATCTAATTTGTACTTCTTACTGTGGCTACCTTTACCATCATTATGTGGATGCTCCAACACCAAGGTCCTGGGATCTGACTCTGGTCGATAAGCTTGTAACAGATCAAATAGCTCATTAACAGTATGAGCACAAATAAAAAGCTTTTTCGCTGTGGAATGAATGAAATAGTTTTTTATTGCATGGTTAAGAAATGCGATGAAGCCATCATAAAAGTTATTGACATTTAACAAACCGATGTGTTTCTAGTGAATGTGTAGATAGGCCCAAGATGCTAATGTGATAAGTGCCTCTAGAGTTGCAAGATCTCCTGGTAAGAAAATAAAAGCATCAGCATGATTAAGCATTTCAGTTATTCTTTCTTGCATACCTGAGACGACTAACTCTTCTCCAGTCGGTGAGTCAGACAAACTGCCCAAAGGTTTTAGGGCTCTTGGGATGATGCATAGTACTTGGCTTCCTCTGAAAAAAGCAGCTTCTGAGACCAATTTTGATAACCCTCGATTGCCTCCTCCATACACCAAATGTAATTTTCTCTCTACTATGCTTCGACCAAGATCTATGGCTGCCTCAACGAACTCTTTAAGTTTGCCATAGTTAAATCCAGAAAGCACACAAATTTTCTTGAATTATTTATTAGGAGTAGCTGCCATTGAGATACTTCTCAAAAATAATATCTGAGTGCTTAACAAAAAATCATATTTAAAGATCTTGGTGACAATGGATCACAGCTGTAAATGAGGTAGCATGTCAGTGTCAATTAACGCGTAAGGCACATGGCTCAAGAGTAAAAAAGCAAACAGTAAAAAAGAAAAAAATGATGAAATAAAATTATTAAAGACAATAATGCAAATGATAAAACAATAGTGAAATAAAATAACAGTAAAGTAAAAGGGTATTTACATGTAGTTGCGACTGTGGCTCACATCTTCCTCTGATTTTACGTCCAGAAACAGCTTGAACGCCCTCTATGGGTCGAGGATAGGTTTCCCATCCAGTTTTCTTATAAACTGGCAAACATGGTCGTTTATAATCAGATTCTTGAGATCATATCGTGCATGCTATTTCTGGAATAATGGCCATAACTGGAGAATCGCTCCTTGTACATATCCACTGAGATGCGTTCTAAGAGACAAGAAGATATCATCCAATGACTCCTTATTCAAGCCATCCCTAATGAATTGAATCTTATATTCCCTGTTATCAGACATCATTTCTAAAGAACATGATTTTTTATCGCATCCCATTCTGACACATTTATGACAAGTAACAGAAATTCTTCGAGCTCTTCGTTTTTTTGCATAATTTTCTTTACCACAACCAGACATGTATGCAATAAATTTTAGAGGTAACTCACTTGTCAATCGTACTTTGGCCTCGATTAACCAGCGGATGTCAGCAAGTATGTTATTCCTCATGAGCAATCGCATGTGTTCGGACCGAGCTTTATAGATTGTAAGGAGGGCATTCTGAGTAAGTGAAGGGAATCGATTGTGAAGGTTTGCTAAAATCTCATTTTTGTCCATACCTTCGCCTCAGAATATCAGTTATTATGGGAAACTGAAGTAACCGACTTGATTGTCACGGAGTACCGTTATCCGCCACTTCACCGGGGTAACAAACTAAAGCACATAAACAAAGAAAAATAAACTAAAACACATAAATAAAATTACAATCGTCCTCTTATTGAATTTACCTCAAGCTCCAAATGAATGTTGTAGACACCTCTCTCAATGTCTCTGAGTTGGCTTTATAAATCCTCAACATGGGATACTAACTCTGGTGGTTGTAGAGCTCAAATATGATGTGTTTTACAAAATCAAATCTGCTTTTTGAGATGAGATTTTACACGTTGAAGTGGTCTAAGAATGTCCAGGAGGAACTGTTTAGCTATGATACTCATGATTAACAATGATAAGAGAAAACTTAATGGTTAAACAAACACACTTATGCAAAAATAATAGTAAAAAGAAAGAAGAAAAAAAATCAAATCACTGAAAAGAAAGAAAAAACTCAATTCAAATCTGGTGGATCACTCAAATTTATTTCGGTGTCCTCTCCATGTAGTTGGTACTCTAAATATGACTTTAATCTTTGACCATTAACTTTAAACGTGACACCGTTCTTTGGGTCCTTAATTTCAATTGTCCCATGTAAAAAAACAGTGTGAACAATAAAGGGGTCAGACCATCGAGAGCGTAACTTACCTAGGTATAGGTGCAAGCAAGAATTGAATAAAAGCACTTTTTGACCTGGAATGAAAGACTTTCTCATAATTTGCTTGTCATGAAAGATTTTCATTCGCTGCTTATAAATTTTGGCATTTTCGTATGCATCATTGCGAATTTCTTCAAGTGCTGCCAGCTGTAATCTTCTTTCTGAGCTAGCTTGTTGCATGTCAAAGTTGAATTTCTTGATGGCCCAGTATGCACGATGCTCGAGTTCTACAGGTGGGTGGCAAGCTTTTCCATACACTAGCTTGTAGGGTGACATCCCAATCGAGGTCTTGAAAGCTGTTCTATACGCCCATAATGCATCATCGAGTCTTAATGACCAATCTTTTCTGTCTGGCCTCACCGTCTTTTCTAATATGTGCCTTATTTCTCGAATGGAGATCTCAACTTGACCACTGGTTTGCGGATGATATGGGGTCGCCACTTTGTGAGTGATGGAATACTTTGTCAAAAGAGCTTTTAATGCTTTATTACAAAAGTGGGCACCACTATCACTGATTATTGATTATTGCTCAAGGGAATCCAAAGCGTGAAACAATGTTGCTTTTCAAAAATCTTATCACCACATTGTGATCATTGGTTCTACATGAAATTGCTTCTACCTATTTCGATACGTAGTCAACAACAACCAATATTTTTTTTATGATGGCCAAAAGAAGGGGGAATGGGTCACATGAAGTTGATACCCCACACATCAAAAATCTCAACCACTAAAATTGGATTTAGTGGCATCATATTCGTTCGTGTAATGCTCCCCATTCGTTGACACCTATCACATGAAGAACATAAAGTGTAAGCATATCGAAATATAGTTAGCCAATAGAAACCACATTGTAAAACTTTAGTAGTTATTTTTTTAGCACTGAAATGGCCTCCACAAGCTTGTTCACGGCAGAATGAAAGAATATTCTGAATTTCCCTTTCCGTGACACATCGTCTAACAATTTGATCTGCACAATATTTGAACAAATAAGGGTCATCCCAAAAGAAATTCTTTATTTCCGCAAAAAAATTGGCTTTGTCTTGCTTGGTCCAATGCTCTGGAAGTTGACCCGTAACAAGATAATTAACTATATCAGCATACCATGGTAATACTTTCACACTCATTAATTGTTCATCTGGAAATGACTCATTCAATGTTAATGGCTCTGTAATTGTGTCAAAATTGAGACGAGAGCGATGGTCTGCCACAACATTTTCTGTGCTTTTCTTATCTTTGAATTACAAATCAAATTCTTACAAAAGTAACACCCAACGAATTAGTCTAGTTTTTGCATATTTTTTTGTGAGAAGATATTTAAGAGCAGTATGATCTGTGAACACAATTATTTTACAACTAATGAGATAAGATCAAAATTTTTCCAATGCAAACATTACTGCTAACATTTCTTTTTCAGTAGTTGAATAGTTCAACTGTGCATCATTCAATATCATACTAGCATAGTAAATAACATGGGAAATTTGATCAACTCTTTGTCCTAAAACTGCTCCTACTGCATAATCAAATGCATCACACATGAGTTCAAATGGTAAGTTCCAGTTTGAGGGCTGAATGATGGGTGATGATGTCAACAACTGCTTTAATTTTTCAAATGCCACAAGACATGAATCATCAAAGACAAAAGGTGCATCCTTAGCAAGTAGATTGCATAAGGGTCTAGAAACTTTGCTAAAATCTTTAATAAAACGTCTATAAAAACCAGCATACCCAAAGAAAGATCTTACTTCTCTAACTGTTTTAGGTGGAGGAAGATTGGAAATGAGGTCCACATTTGCTTTGTCAACCTCAATACCTTTGCTCGAAATGATGTGACCGAGAACAATACCTGATTTTACCATAAAATGACATTTATCCTAATTTAAGACTAAGTTCTTCTCGATACATCTCTGCAAAACTAGTGTTAGATGATGTAAACATTGATCAAATGAGTCACCAAAGACAGAAAAGTCATCCATAAAGACTTCAAGAAATGGTTTAACCATATCAGAAAAAATGCTCAACATGCATCGCTGAAATGTAGCAGGTGCATTATATAATCTAAATGGCATCCTCTTATATGTAAAAGTGCCAAAAGGGCAAGTGAAAGTGGTTTTGTCTTGATATTTTGGTGCTATAGGAATTTGATTATATCCTGAGTAACTATCTAGAAAGTAATAAAATTCATGGCATGCTAATCTATCAAGTATTTGATCGATAAATGGTAAAGGAAAATTGTCTTTACGTGTGACAGAATTCAACTTTCTATAATCAATGCATACACGTCATCCTGTAGTCACTCTAGTGGGTATCAATTCATTATCAGCATTGGTAATTACTGTGACTCCTAACTTTTGGGGACAACTTGTACAGGACTGACCCATGAAATATCAGAAATTGGGTAAATGATACATGCGTTTAATAGCTTAAGGACTTCAGTTCTAATAACTTCTTTCATGTTAGGATTTAACCGACGTTGCATTTCCCTAGTAGGTTTAGCATTTTCATCAAGGTGAATGTAATGCATGCAGTCTACTGGGTTTATACCTTTTATTTCCGCTATGGTCCATCATAATGCTCATTTGTGCTCTTTTAGAACATCCAATAATTTACCTTTTTGTTCATCATTTAGGGATGATGAGATGATTACCGGCAGAGTACTTTCTTCTCCCAAAAATGCATATTCTAATGTGTTAGGTAATGGTTTGAGCTCGAGTTTCGGTGGTGATTCTGATGATGAGATGAGTTTCTTTTCTGATGGTGCTAGTTGTTCAACTCTTGATTTCCATTTATTAGTGTCCATGGATGGTGCTAAGTCAAGTAGGACGTTGACCTCATCGACCGATCTGTTAATATCAAAATCAAAACCAAAGTGAGTTAAACATGTTTGTAAATGATCATCACTAAGGTTTGAAAGAAAAGTATTATTAACTATTTCTTCTATTAAATCCACATCAACAATTCCATCATCTGCATTGTGAGGTTGTTTGGCAATGTTGAAAATGTTTAGCTCCATAGTCATATTGCCAAAGGACAACTGCATATTTCTAGTTCTGCATTGAATGTGAGCATCGGCAGTTGCCAAGAAAGGTCGGCCTAGGATAATGGGGATGTGCTTCATTGAATCCTGGATTGGTTAAGTGTCAATTACAATGAAATCAACATGAAAATAAAACTTGTCTACCTGGATAAACACGTCCTCCATAATACAACGAGATATTTTCATGGACCGATCTGCAAGCCGTAACACCACTGGAGTTGGGTGTATTTCTCTCAATCAAAGTTTCATAAATACAAAGTAAGGCAACAAATTTACACTAGCTCATAAATCCAACAAAGCATTCTCAATTGTGTGGTTCCCTATACTACATGAGATAGTGGGGGAGCCTGAGTCTTTGCATTTTAGAGGAATTTTGTGTTGGAGTATAGCACTAACGTTTTCTATTAAAAATGCATTCTTTTGAACGTGAATGTTTCTCTTTTTAGTACAAAGGTCTTTAAGAAACTTGACATAAGATGACACTTGTTTTATAGCATCAAGCAAATGGATGTTAACACTTACCTGTTTGAAGATTTCCAAAATCTCATATGTGAATTTTTCCTTCTTTCATTTAGCTAACCTCTTAAGAAATAGAGCTTTGGGAATGTATTCTTGTGGGTTAGTTTTTTCTTTTTCCTCTGATGGGGAATCCTCAGTATTTACAAGTACAATTTGATTTGTTTTTGTCACTGGCATCTCCACTTTGTTGTCAACTTCTTTTCCTTTTTGTCAGGCCATGACGGATTTGACCTCTCCGTGCTGTTGAGGTGAACTGGTACTTACTTCATGCACTCCTTTAGGATTAGACACTGGTTGACTTGGAAACTTGCATTTCTCAACAATCATTGTCAAGGTTTGAACTGAAAAAACAAGTTGTCTCACCATCTTCTCGAGACTTGAAACTGATTGGGCTTGTGAGTTGAAGCGTGCTCTCGTCTCATTTCGTAGTTCATCAATGGTGCAGTTCTGTTGCTCAATCGTGGAGTGAGTAAGATTCTTGAGATTCTAGAATGAATCCTCCCATGGTTTGGGTTAAGAGTAATTCGGGTGTTAATTGTATGGTCTAAATGGTGGCTGAAAGGCTTAAGGAATTTGAGGAATTGGTTGCATTGGTGGAGTTGGAGTTGTTGGTCCATTCTGTTGGAATCCTTGAGACCATGAAAAATTTGGGTGGTCTCTCCATCCAGGGTTATATGTGTTGGAGTATGGGTTGTAATTAGATAGTTTTATCATTACACATATGGCATTGGCTTGATATGAGTATGAGTCATGGTCATATGGCTCTGTTGATTTAGCAGTCGATAACGATGCTATTTGTCGAGAGAGGCCTTCAATTATCGCTTTGACTTATTTAATTTCTGCTCTTGACTCGCTAATGTGAACCTCATTCACTCCTTTAATTCTTTTAGTATTTCTGAGTGATCGACTCCGTTGTTGGGAATTATCTGCTTGTCGCTGGAAGAATTCCTAAATCTCTGATGCACTTTTTGACATTAGCTCTCCTCCACTTGTTGCCATTAGCCATTCTTGCACATTCGGCAATAATCTCTCTAAAAATTATTGGCATTGATGTCATTTCTCGTACCCATGATGTAGACACTTCAAGAGTAGCCCATTGAATTGCTCTTATGTTTCGAAAAACTGCTCGTCTTCTCTCTAGGTAAACTCTGAGATTTCCCTGCAAATAGCATTGGTTTTATGCACTGGGAAATATTTATTCAAAAATTTCGTTACCATTTGTTCCCATGATGTAATGCTATTAACAAATAATGTATTGAGCCATAAACGAGCTTTATCTTTTAAAGAAAATGGAAATAGTTTAAGTTTAACATTATCATCTGAAAAATTTTCATATTTAAATGTTTGACAAACAGCATAAAAATCATTCAAATGATTATATGGGTCCTCATTTTCTAGGCCATAGAATGTTAAGAGAAAATTTAGCACACTAGGTTTTAGTTCAAAACTCCTATCAGCTACATTTAGGTATCTTATACAAGATGTGCTCAAATTAGCTAAGGGACTGAAATAGTCCTTAAATGGCCTCTCCTGTGGTGCTTGTTGTTGTTGCAAATTCATTTCACTTTTATCTTTAATTACAACATGTTTGTGTGTGCGAAGTATTTTTTCAAGTTCAAGGTCTATAGGTTCAAGATTAGGTAATAATGACATTCGACCATACATGCAAAGAACACAAAAAAAATGGGAACAAATAAATAAAAATGAAAAGAAGGAGAAATTACGGTACTAACTTTATCACACTGTTACAACCTTTCTATAAAAACACACTAAAATAAATACGTAAAATAAATTAACTAGAAATAAATTAATAAGATAAACAAAAAAATTACAAAGAAAAATAACTTGAAAATTAAATTACAGAATTTTAAAGAACAGAAAAAAGAAATTCTTACCTCTAAATGCATATTCACTTTTTTCTTTTATAAGAAAAAAAAATACAAGAAAATAACTAAAAGAAATTATTTACAAAAATTAATTTAATTCCACAAATTAAAATAACTTACCTCCCCGGCAACGGCGCCAAAAATTTATTGTGCAAATTTTATTGAACTCGCAAGTGCACGAATCTATTGTAGAATAGATTAATGATGACCAGTGTCGATCCCACGAAGAGGTGAATTTTAATTATATGTACAATTAATTTTCTATGAGGGTGGTTAGATTTGTGGTGAAAGTGACTTAAATTATCCTAAAATTTGAATTAAAATGGCGAGAATAAATCGAAGAGAAATCTATTTGAAATTGAGGCACTTTGGTATATGGATCTACATTAACATGCACCATGGGCTAAATATTCCTTATTAATGCCAATTAAATCATGAGGGGGGTTTCCACACCTCATGAACCACACTCTAATCAATATGGTGCTAAGGGCTTATCGTGCTAAATAATAATAACCTTATACTAGGGAGCCGGTAAAACCAGGGCGGTATCTAGACAAGATTATTATTATTTGTCGATGAAAAGTCAAAACATCCACAAAAATTAGAAGGGAAGAGAAAATAAGTTTACCAAATAAAGCCCATGGCATATGTTGAGACTTCACTTTCAACCCAAGCTTAAAAGAAAATTAGCTACTCATAATTGAACTAGTGGTAAAATGAGAATTTATTAAAATACGTAGAAAATACAAGATGGAGAAGGAATTACAGAAAAAGAAACTTAAAAATGAATTCAGAGATGCCAAATTAGGGGGGAGACCCCATTTTTATAGATACATTGAGTAACTTATGGCTATCGGATTAAAAACAGTTTGGACGCTCAGGATTGCGCCACGTCATCAGTCAACAGTAAGCGGTTTGACCACGCGGTTTGAACAGTGACACGATTTGACCACGCGGTTTGAACAGTCAACCGGCTTGAATAGTGATGCAGTTTGGTTGTAAATAATCCTATGTATATGCATCTACCGTACGCGCGGTTTTTGGTCCACTAACATGCTGCCACGTCACCGATCAACAGTACATAAGAATTTTAGTCCAATAGAATCGTGACACCTCATCAGTCAACGCCACATCATCGGTCAATGCCACGTCATCGTTCCGTATGTGTGAACAGTGTCGTGAACAGTAACATGGATAGTACCGTACATGTGAATAGTGTCATTTTTCCTTTTATGCTTCTCTTAAGGTTTTCGACTGTCCTGAGTTCAAAAATGATGTTCGTTTTGCCGTCTGATCTCCCGTTCATTGTGAAATGACCATGATGCCCCTAAAATATATAAAATACTTAATTAAAATAAAGCACACATAATTAAATCACAAGAAGCTTAAATACATAAAAGTAAGGGTGTTAGTAAAACTTGAAGTGTAAAATGAAGATTTTCTCCTTTATAAATATACACTTTCTAACACTCAACAAAAGGATCCGCTAGGTTCTTATTAATTCTAACATAAACAATATTAATAACATCATATGCTATTAATTGTTTCACATATTTATGTCTTAAGCTAATATGTCTAGATTTTCTATTATACACTTTATTATAAGCTCTAGACAATGTAGCGTCACTATCACAGTACAAAGAAATAGATGGCATCGGTTGTGGCCACAACTTTAATCAAACAATAAATTTCTCAGCCATTCTGCTACCTTGCCTACAGCTGCAAATGCTATAAACTCATTTTCCATTGTTGAGTGAGTTATGCATGTTTGTTTCTTTGATGCCCAAGAAACGGCTCCTCCAGCAATTATAAAAATCCAACCAGAAGTGGATATATTATCACTTGTATTGGTTATCTAACTAGCATCCGAATATCCTTCTAATACTTCAGGATAATCATTATAAAACAAACCCAAATTAATGGTCCTTTTAAGATAACCGAGTATCCTTCCAATTGCTTTCTAGTGTTCAACACTAGGGTTACTCATGAATCTTAACATTTTACAAACCGCAAAAGCTATATCCGGCCAAGTACAATGCATAGCATACATCAAGCTACCAATAGCACTTGCATATTCGAGTTGTGCTACTGCTCGGCCTGAATTCTCTAGTAATTTAATACCATAATCATATGAGGTATTAGCTTCTTTAAATTTCAAATAATTGAATTTAAGAAACACTTTCTCTATATAATGAGATTGACACAACGAGTAAACTCCACTATGTTTATTCACTTTTACACCTAAGATAATATCTACTTCACCAAGATCTTTCATCTTAAACTGTGAAGTTAAATACTTCTTTGTATCATTTACTCCTTCTTTTGTTCCAAAGATAAACATGTCATCAACATACAAGCATATAATCACACCAAAACCATTCGTAAACTTAGAGTATATACATTTATCATCATTATTATGCTTAAAACCATAAGATAAGATTACTGAATCAAACTTCTCATGTCATTGTTTTGGTGTTTGCTTTAAATCATAAAGCGACTTGACTAACTTGCATACCTTTTTCTCATTTCCAAGAAAAACAAATCATTCGGGTTGTTCTATATAGATTTCTTCATCAAAATCACCATTAAGAAAAGTGGTTTTAACATCAATTTGATGCACATGCAAATTGTTCAACAAAACAATTGCAAAGAGCACTCTTATAGATGTTAATCTTGCCACCAGAACATATGTATTAAAATAATCAATACCACTTCTTTGCTTAAACCGTTTGGCTACTAATCTAGCCTTAAAAGTTTGCAAAGAACCATCACTGTTGCACTTTCTTCTAAACACCCATTTGTGCTAATTGGTTTAGATCCTGAAGGAAAATCAACCAAGATCCATGTTTGATTCGACATAATCGAATCCATTTCATCATTTACCGCCTCTCTCCAAAAGGAAGCGTTTCTAGAAAACATAACTTTGCTAAATGTTTTTAGATCCTCTTCAACATTTAACAACAATAATACTTTGTTAAGTACATTTTTCCTATCTCCTTCAACTAAGAATAGTAATGCTTGTGATGAAATAAAATCCGGAGCTAAACTCTTTTCTTTCTTTTCACGTTGACTTCTCATTGGTTCAAAAGATGTCATAGACTCTTTTATTTTATTATTATTAATGGAGGTACCAGGAGTATTATCACATGGTTGATCAATAATTGATTCTAATTCAATATTAGAATCATGTTGAAATTTATCTTTAATAAATTCAATATCTCTAGATTTCACAATCACATTTGAATCTAAATTTAACAATCGATAAGCCTTGGAATTTTCAGCATATCCCACGAAAACACTTTTTATACCTCTAGCACCTAACTTTGATGATTTAGGATCATGTATTTTATAAAAAGCTAAACAACCCCAGACCCTTAAATACATCAAGTTTGGTTTTCTTCCTTTCTAAATTTCATAAGGAGATACATGTGTTTTCAAGTATGTGATTCTATTATGAATATGACATGCAGTGAGTAATGTTTCACCCTAAAAATTATTTGGTAGTCTTGCATTAAGGATCATGAATTTATCATATCCGTAAAGATCTTATTTTTCCTTTCAGCTAAACTATTTTGTTGAGGAGTAAATGGAGCTTATCTTTAGTGAATAATTCCAAATTCTTCACAATAATTATCAAACTCAATTGAGAAATATTCACCACCTCTATCACTTCGAACCACTTTGATTTTCTTATCTTTTTGGTTCTGAACTTTAGCTTTGAAAATTTTAAATTTATCAAAAGCTTCATCTTTTGTTCTAAGTAAATATACATAAGTATATCTAGAACAATCATCAATAAAAGTGATAAAGTATCTCTTACCCCCTCTTGTTAAAATGGCATTATACTCACAAATATCGGTATGTATTAAATCCAATATTTGAGTATTTTGTTCAGCTTTAGGAAAAGGTTTCTGAGTTAATTTAGCTTGGATGCAGATTTCACACTTATGATTTTTAACATTACTGCAATTAATCTTATGATTTTTAACATTACTGCAATTAATCAAACCATGCTTAGACATGTATTTCAAAGATCTAAAATTTAAATGTGCTAATCTAGCATGCCAAACATCACAAGACTTAACAATATAAGCTAAGTTGACATCATTATTATTAATACTGAGTTTGTACATTCTATCACAAGAATACCCATTCCCAACAAACATCCCATTCTTTGAAATAATATAAGTATTACCCTCAAGCACAATCTTAAGCTCATGTTTACACATACAACTAGCAAAAACAAGATTCTTCTTAACGGAAGGTACATGAAAGACATTATACAATGTAACTTTCTTTCCATAAGTGAAGTTGATTTCAACTACTCATTTCCTTGCTACCGTGGCTGCATTATTGTTCCCCATGAGAACCTTTTGTCCTTCCGTTTCTTCTTTGTACGATAAGAAAAATTTCTTATCATTGCAAACATGAATGGTTGCACCCAAATCGAGCCACCAATCACAGGACTTAGTTTCAGCCATATTGGTTTTGGTAATCATTCTAATTTGCATCTCAGAAATCATAGCACAAATCTCTTCAGATTTGTCTTCAACAACATGTGCCTTATGAGAATTCACTTCTTCCTTTCTCTTCTTGAATCTGCAATCACTTTGGCAATGGTCTTTCTTGTCACAAAAGAAATAATTTCCAGGAAATTTTTGTGTGCTGGACTTCTTGAATTTCTTGTCATTCTTGACTTTAAAATTCTTTGAAAATTTACTAACTTCAACAACATTAACCTTAGTAGAATAATGCTTGTCCTTGGATTCTTGAGACCTTGTCTCTTCTTCGATTACCAAATGTTTTTGTAATTCTTCTAAGATTATATTATCTTTACTATGAATGAGTTTCTTTCTATAATCATTTCAACTTTGAGGCAATTTAGCAATAATAGCCCCAACTTGAAATGATTTAGAAATTCCAACTTTTAACTCCTGAAACTTAGTTACTATAATTTGTAATTCATGTATTTGATCAAGAATGAATTTTGTGTCTACCATAACTAATTCAAAATATTTAGAGATAAGGAATTTATCAATACCTTCTTTCTCCGTTTTATATTTGTACTCAAGAGCATTCCAAATTTCCACTAGAAAAGCCATAGAATTGTAAAGATCATAGAGCCTGTCAGAAAGTGTATTGAGTATGTGACCCCGACACATCAATTCATCATCTTCACGTTGTTTCCTTGCAGCCTTAACAACTTCGGTATCATCTTCTTTTGGCTCTGGAAATGGTTCCAATTTTGGATCAAGAATGTATGCTATTTTAAGTACAACAAGAAGAAAGAACAATTTTCCCTTCGAATGAGTAAAATTAGTGCCATCAAAACGGTCAAGCTGAACATTAGGATTAAGAAATGAAGTCAGATTCTTCTCAGCCTCCATTTGCAAACAAATTAAAACCTTAAAGATTGTTGGTGAATTTTCGAATATGGAGGCAAAGAACAAAATAAATTTGATAGGATTTGAGATGTATTTGCACACTTTCCTTTAAGGTTTTATTTTCCCTCACCACTATTAGTTTGCTATAGAGTTTAATGGCAAATTACCCCCAAGATATAACAAATACTGAACACAATCTCTAGCAAATAAGATTGTATTCCAAGAACATGTATGAAATCTGTAATAATCTATATTTTTTAATTGTTATATGTGTCTATTTAATGAAGAAAACATTTTTCCATTGAAAAATTACAACCATTCGAAATGGTATTTCTTCAAAGACACATTATTTGGTTTGAAATTTGCATCTATTCACAATTGGTTTGCCGGATACAAAAAATCGGATATCCGTTTCTTGTCCAGTGAGTATTCTGTAAGAAACTGGTTTACCGATTCTTAAATCTGGCTAGCCATTTCTTGTCCAGAGAGTATTCTTGTAAGAAACCGATTTACCGATTCTTAAATCCGGCTAACCGTTTTTAGTTCAGAATGCTCACTGGAATCAATCGGTTTGCCAGATTTAAAATCCGGCTAGCCGATTTTGTAGAAATAAAAAAAGATACTTTTCTTCACAATCGACTAGCCATTTTCTCCCTTAATTTCAAACTTCAAATATTACAATCTCTCTTACAAAAATAACATCTATCTAATTAAATACTGACAGTACACTGATAAAAATAAACAGAGGACATAAAATCTTTAAAAAAAGAACTTTGAATCCAGATTCACGAATTTTGCTTGAATTAAAAAGTTATTCCTCGTAGAAGCACACAGTCACAAACTTATTAAACTTGATCAGTTTCATTTGTCTCTTACTTGTCTTTGGTGGGCCACCCATACCAGATATCTAAAAAGAAAAGACACATTCTTCAATAATATAGTTTTATTCTTGACATGCTATTTAAATGCAATTCATATTCATCAATTATTTTGAAGCTGAAATAGCCTAAAACCCACAAATGATGATAGCAAATTTCTTTCTCCAGTTCCTTACTGCAGAGATACGTTTACACAATTGATATAAGATCTTAGACCTCAATGATTGCATGGATCGATGTAACACGGCAGCAAGCGATCGAACTTGTCTCGAGCTGGTGCCACATGGAAACTACAAAAGCCTATAAAAAGGGAAAAACCCACCAAGAAAAACAAATATGAAGATTAACAATTCTAAGATAAGATGATCAGATTTGGAAGAAAGTGTGCAATTTCCAATCATGATATACAAAAGAAGGATGGCCAAGTGAAACTTAAAAAAAAAAAAAGTTTACTCTAGCTAGTGAAGACTTTGAAACAATTAAAGGAGAAAATGACATTGAAAATACAGCTTTTAAATACAAGTCGTTTGCCGGACCACCAATAATTTAGGGCTCCAAATATCTTTAAAATTTTAAAATTATTTTGAGCTAGCTTTTTAATGGCATTTGTCAATTGGAGAAATTATTAAGGTAGGTGGGAGAGTTGAAATTTGTGGTTCCTTGTAGGGCTATATATGTATTATGCATCGACTCGCTTTCATTGATGCAATTTTCGTGGAATTGCTCTAATCTATTATGCCAATTAATTTTTGTATACATTAAGTCACTTTCTTGCTTCTACTAATTTTACACTCATAATTAATTGAAATGCTCGTGCCGTGCTGAACACTTTTTATTGTAAAGTTTTCGCTCATCCCAACCGCAAGGAAGTTCAAATTAATTGATAGGAGTCTATTAGTTTTTATTATTTAATTTTTTATACATGCATCTAAAACGAAGAGTAATTTTCTATTGAAATGAGAAACCTGGATCGCAATTTTTTTTCTTTTTTCTTTTTTCTTTTTACTATAAACCCTCAACTAAGTGAGGAGATTCAATTTAATTGAAAAATTAAAAAGGTGAACAGAAATGAATGGAGAGAGTTATTCTGTCAAAAGACTAAAGGATCTAAAGCAAAGCAAAAAGTGAAACTAAGAAAAAAATTACATGAATGAATATTCAGAGAATCGCATAAATCTCCATCTCAATAACATGAGAGAAACATTGATCGAATATTGTCTACAACCGTTTGCTAGCCCATAGTTTCACATGAAGAAAATAAAGAATATTATATTTTTTAAGAAAATAAAGAATAATTTATAGCAGAAAAAAAACTTTTACCCTTAAGGCACTAGTTTACACATGAACATTAATTGGGGGATTCTTATTCCATATTAATTTGTATTTCATAATGCCTATAATATCTTGCATGCATGGATGTATATATGTATGTATGATGTATGTATGTATGTATATTAATAATGGTTGTCGTATCTCCCTTGATTGAGAAAATATCTTTAGAGTCAATCATGTTATTCCTATCTTAATGGCCCCAGACTCTTCAGTCTAATCAAATAATTTTCAACCAGTTTTATTTAGTTGGCCACCCTTATTTAAATTTTAAAACAAGTAAGAATTCAAAAGTTATTTAAACTTTTCCCACCCATCTACTTAATAAAAATAAAAATAAAAATTCATCTTTTTATGGTTAAATCATCTACTTGGTTCAACATTATTTTTATAAAATTTAATTGGCTGTAAAAAAAATCAAATAGCTAGTGTATTCTACTAGTAGCTGTTACATGTACAAGTAAACATTAAATTTGTAGTTTTTATTTAAAAAATAAAATAA
This sequence comes from Citrus x changshan-huyou, assembly GCA_039657385.1. Taxonomy (NCBI): domain Eukaryota; kingdom Viridiplantae; phylum Streptophyta; class Magnoliopsida; order Sapindales; family Rutaceae; genus Citrus; species Citrus x changshan-huyou. The sequence goes on from CM077550.1 coordinate 7,821,951, forward strand.
AAGGGATATAATAAAGTATATGGGACGCAAACAGAATAAACAACTATCCACTAGGTTTTGAAACACAATCTAACAAAAGAAGCCTCCAATCGAAAGCAACCGAACTCGATTGCTTTACCAAAATTAAAAAAAAAAAAAAATCAAAGCAGGCCCAGCAAGCATCAAAAGAGTTTTTATTTCAATACAACAATATATATATTAATTACTTTCTTCTGCTTCAAGAGAGGGAAAAAAAAAGTGAATTTATTAAAAGTAGACACTTACATTAGTGCTCTACATTACTTTATATTGTCGTACTTTATATAGGAAAAGTAGCACGAATTTCGGTTTTGTAATTAATTAGTTTTTAATTATTGTTTGTGTTCCCATCAACGATCAACTTCTCTTTTTTCATCAATTAAAACTTATCACCTTTTATTTAGCTAGCCTTGATACTAACACGTTTTCATTTTTTAACTTTTGAAAATTGACCGTCCTCCTTTTAATTTTTCTTTTTTTCCCCTCAGGAGAAATCATGAGTTTTATTAGTAGCTAGACACGTGTTTGACAAGATCGTCATCGTGAAATTTTGTTGGAAAATTACTTCATTCAAAGGAATGGCATGCAACTTACGTTTGTTTCAATATAATTGGCTATCTCTAAAGATGTTTTATTATGAATTAATTTCGCTAAGCTTTAGCTGACGAAGTTATTAGTTACAAGTGGTATGATTAGAGGCATGAAGAATAATTTTTATTTGACAAATGCCGTTTTATAAAATCAAAATTCCTTTAAATTCGATATATGTAGACACACAATGACCCATACTTAAGATAATCAAAATCACTTGTACGAAAATAATGGTGAATTTGGAGGAAAAGAAAATAACGTGGAAGCATTTCTAAACTTTTTTTTTGGGCGTGAAAGAACACCTAATTAATTGCTTTTCAATGACATTTATTGAGTTGTTAACGAAATCACATTTTTATATTCCTAGAACTCCAATAACAATATAGAAAATCTCCATGAAGTGCTCCAAATAAATAAATAAAGACTTAAAGGCTAAGAAACTTAAAAATTTCTTGTTTGATTTCTATCTTCTAGACTTCAATAAGAAAACGGGAGTTATGGCACTGCTCTTCATTCTTTAAACACGACATCTTGTTAAAGGGATACGTACCAGCGGCGAACTCACGCCCTGAACAATACCATAGATGCGGGATTGTTACCTCTTACAAAACTCTTTTATATATTTGTGTAGAATAGATTCTAATACTCAATAGGTCTTTGAGTACACTCCAAATATTGTAGATTTTGAATTACAATATATATTAATAGATTCTACATTGTAACAATTAAAACAAAAAAGAAAAGAAAAAAGGTATGTACTTTAAGGAGCTATATACATAATCTTAAGAATGATCAGCATATATGGATAGAGTCGTGCTACACTTTGTTTCTAATTGATAAAAGATCAAATAAATGAGTTGAAACTGGTTACAAACCTATCAAGTTATAGACAATAGACAGGTGGCAATTGCTCTTTATATGGCCGTTGGATCCGTTGCTAACGCATACAAGTTTGTGAAGCTTTTTAGGCCTTACATGGACCAGCTTCTAACCTGAAAGCTGCTTTTGCCTTTCACAACTTCAGAGGCCAAAAGAAAAACAATTGAAATTAATTTTTTTTTATTTTAAAAAAAAAAAGATGAATGGTGGATTGCCCACCTCCACAATTAGCTGCTTTTCGAATGTGGAGTCTAGGAGCATTATTTTTAAGCAATTTTTTTTTTAACTTTATATTTTTGTTTCTTCATTTATGAATATGCATTTGCATACAGGTTGGCTTGATAAATCGTTTTCAGAAATTATTAGTTGAAAGAGAAGAGTGGAAAGATGAAATGACAATTTCTACAATATGGCACATGCCCTCCAATTCATTCACTAGCTAGCTACAGTGTGTGCCGTGCAACAAATTCGAAAAAAAAAAAAAAGAATATTAACAGTAACGAACGCATAATTAAACACATGTGGTGTGGACATATCAGCGCATTTTAAATGTGAAATTAATCCTATACAATAACAATATATAATAAGCAGACATCTGCATTGAAGAATAAACCATAATAAATCCTTTGCAGGCGTATTAAACCTATTCCTTTAAAATGGTGACACAGCTTTAAGAACAGAACCTGGGTTTGATTTGGATAAACGATTAAAGTTTGCCTGGTATACAATTTTTCTGCTGCAAGATTAAAGGATCTGAGAGTGAGAGTACTTTCTTCGGTCAGTTTGGAATTGAATGGCAAGGATGTGAGTGCAGAATCCGTTCGAAAAGCCGTGTACGGCCATAGATTAATTCAGGCGTCAACCAGAATGCCACGTGTCTTGAGTAGGTGCTGTTATTTATTTCTGTCAAACCTTGTCGAGCTGGCAATTTGCGTCCAATCTCTCTCCACCAAATGTGGACGGAGCTTTTTTTTTAAAAAAAAGCATAAATAAATTGCCCACGCGCTGCCGTCTAGTCTGAACACCAACTTCCATTAAATTTCTACTTCGTTGATTAATTCGAGTGAAAGTCTGGTATCTCAAATTAAGTCCTAAAATTTCATCTCAGATAATTTGTAGAGGGAGTAGATATGTTTTTCTATATATATATATTTGAGATTGAGATGATGAGATCTTGCCTTTAGCTGACACAAATTTTTAAGTTATATATACTTGATAAATTTATATTATAAATGTATGAATATAGAATGGAATAATTTGTTCGGTCCTCCAAAGCTTGTGAAAGGGGTGTGTGTGTAGTCATTATTTGATTTCTACTTTAAAAATATTAATATGTAAAGCAGCTCCAGAAAATTCTACGTAGTTGGCTTGGAGCGACAGTCAACAATTGTAAAAAGCAACTCATTTTACCCAATCAATACATGCCATGGAAAATTTTGTTCAAAAGTTCGTAAAGTTGCACCCCACCCCATCTACCCCATAAATAACTTAAAAACTCGTCACATCCAAGCTTAAATTAAATAATAAATTGAACCAAAGTCTGATTAAAGTCAAAACCATGGGTCTATGATTATGAATTTATGAGCTGCCAGTGCTTTTAGGGTTTTGTTCATTTGCTGCTGCTGTTGGTCGATGGCCGATGCTTGGCTACTATTCTTTTATTTAATACCCAGCAAGAAAAATAAACTATATAATATCCTATGTTATGCATCGTGCAAAGCTACTAATTCTCTATTTTGCAAGGCTATTTTCGAGATTCGACATGAAACACGACCGCTTAAATATCTCCAAACCCTAATCATTGAATTTTGAGGGCACTGCTTAAGTAATTTGGTGTCCATTAGGGGGACCCCCTTGTGATTTCATCCACCCGACACAACGTCCGCGTGGAGAAGAAACCAAAAAATATCATTGAGAAAAAATATTTTTCCCCTTATTTGAAGCGCGTGAAAAACACGTACTCCCCATCATACGTGCTGAACACGCACAACGGTACTTTTACGAGCGAAATTATTGCGCAAAACTCCTTGTAATAGTTTTCGTACAGCAACAATTAGTGGACATTTGCATGTCCATAATTATTAATTTTATTCAATAATTTCATTTTAATTTATTCATTAAACTATTATTTTTCCAGCCCCTTTAAATACCACCTCCCCGTTACTTCCATACAAGCCAAAAAATTGCCCTCTTCTCCTTTGCAATCTCTCTCTCTCTCTCCCTCTCCCTCTCACAAATATTAAAAAAAAGAGAGGAAAAAAACCTCATCACTAATCTCACTCTCTTAATTTAAAAAAAAAATGGAAATAGAACCAACAAAACCACCAGTGGTAGCTAAGAAGCTATGGAAGATAGTACGTATAGTGTTCTTCATGATAAAGGCAGGCATATCGAAGAGCAAAATAATGGTCGATTTTCATTTGATGCTGAAGCGAGGCAACAAGCTCGCAGGTAAAGCCATAGGCAATCTCATATTCCACAACCATCTCTCTTCTTTAAGCTGCCGCTCTAACGACGCTCATCTCTCCTTCATCTCACCAAAAGAATACGAATTCAGCTGCAGCAATAGCCCCGCTTTTAATTTTAGTTACCCTTTTAGTAATTACAGCCACAACAAGCGCAAACACCACCACTACCATTTGCAGAAGGCAGCCAAGGCTTATCACTATGATGACGTGGCCACGGTTCAGGCCGTGCAGAGGGTTCTTGAGATGTTAAATACTAGTGATAATAATCACGCAGTTGCCTCGGCGGCTCCTTCTCCGTTGGTTACATTGCCTGGATTTGGACGGAGCCCGTTGGTGAGGCAGTTGAGGATAACGGACTCGCCGTTCCCGTTGAAAGATGAAGGTGATGGCCAGGTAGATAAAGCTGCTGACGAGTTCATTAAAAAGTTTTATAAAGACCTTATGTTGCAGAAATCAATGGCCGCCCTCGAATCACCGTACCACCACTCATGGGATCGATGACTTTTACGCCTTTAATTGTACCATCAGTGGAGTTTTGATACATCATGCATGCATGCATGATTCGTACAGCCAAACTTGACCTTGTATTTTTCCATCGAACAGGTGGAAGCTGTATTAATTTTTTCGCTTTAGATCATTTTACCACTGTTTTTGGTTTTCACTGTTGATAATAAATATTTATAATTAAAGAAAAAAAAGAAAATTAATGGTTTCTATGAAGTCAGTACCTACTACTGCCAGTTGCACGGTATAAAGTATAAACAGATCGTTGAAGAACTTTTTGTTGGGCCAGTGCAATGATTTTATTATGTTGCTTACTTTATGAGCAAGGTTGTTGAGTTGGAAACTTTGGATTTTTCATTGCTTCTTTAGGACTTGATCCGTCCTGGTGTAGTATTTTTAGCACAACTCAGATCGGCATTAGCTTTAAATTATCATCATCATCATCATCACCGCTGCTATGGGTTTAATTTTCATTAGGTCACCTTTCCAATTTCCATGGATGACAGCTTGAAAATTAACGGTGACGACTTGACAATTTTGTGTTCTCTCCCTTACGGTGTCGTATCAATAGTTAAAATTAAAATGGTGCTCAAGATTAATTTAAGATGGTCGCTAGCATTTTTAATGTGTAAAGGGACGCCGCCTTTTCGCGGTGAAGGTTTGATTAGGCGTTTAAGTTATTTGGCTTGAATTGTGATTATGTTACATTATAATTAATTAATAATTACTTCATCAAAATATCTTCTCAATTCATTAATGTTATGGCATTGATCAATCATATTTTGCCAATTAGAGTACCTTTTGACAATTGTTATTGTTAATTAACCCTAATTTTACCAAAACTATATATTTTTTCTTTAAAAAATGTTGAAATACAAAAAAAAATAAATAAAAATAAAAAGCTATGCCCAAGTCAAGTACACTTAATTTTACATGATAAACCCACATTCATCAAAATTCAATAAATCACCCTATAAAGAATGACTCGTCTCTTAATATTCTCTCTCTTTTCTCAGGTCTCTACTATCTACTATTTTTCTTATTTATTTTTTAATTTTGGAGATTCAAGGGTTAGAAAAGCCATTTTCACGTTCAGCTAAATTTAACTAATTGTCAAGGAATTAAGTGTCAAAAAATGAAACTAGATTACGGTTAAAAGGACTTAATTAGTTGATAAAAAAAATACAATCTATAGATTTTTTTTCAATTTTTCAGTAAATTAAAAACAGGGATTGCAGTGTCCAAATTAAAAGCAGAAAAAGAATAATGCCTTTGGAAATTTTGTGGAAATAATTACCATCACCTTCTTAACATCATTTTGAGAAAATACCGATCAGGTTAAGTTTGAGCTGGCTTCAATTTCACTATTAATGAGTATCCATGGATAAAATAAAATTGCATTCTGTGTTTGGTAACCTACCACATTGTAACCTTGAAAGACTGATTAATATTATTCACGAAAAAGAACAAAAAGCATTCATGTACATTTATGCCAATTAATGTAATATTTATTCATGGCTATTACATTCCTTTACTATCTGCTCTTATGCGTTATTAATAGGGACTTTAACTTGGCTGTATAATATATTACATATTAATTATATTACATAAGGGTACGTACACACACACGTCTTCCGAAAATATATCGATATCTTATATCATGTATCGAGTTTTGTAGAGTGCATGTACCTATGTTAGTTAAACATAGTTAAATTTTAATGTGTTTAAGCTCAGGCTTCTGGGATTTCTACTAATTTGCGTAAATTTTAGATCAGAAATGAGATTATACAGATTTCGTCGGCTTTAAATCTTGAAAAGGTAATGAGGCAATGAGTAGCTAGCAAGGAAAACGACATTATAATAATAATAAATAGTGAGCGGTAATTGATTGCGATGGTATGTGCCCGTAACCTTGAAGGAGAGTCTCGCTCTCTCAAATCTCAACCACTAATAAACTTCATGACTCTTATTTTCTCCCTCTCTCCAAAGAAATAGAGTAAACCTATCAATTAATAGCTCCGTGGCCCGTGCTTATCTTCTATGTATAATTTTTGTATATCCTATATCTACATATAACATTCAATGATTGATATTTTGTGCGGTTACTTCATTTTCATATTTAACGTGCGAAAAATTTTGCAGCTGACCACAAAACACGTGCAGCCGCGATTCATTAATTTGGATTGATTTTGACACTTACAATTTGCCCATTAACATTCGGGTCTGTCCTAAAAAAGTTTAGTGACAAATGATTAGACTAATCAGTATACATGCACATTAATTCCGCATCAAGATTCGAAGTTTACGATTTTGCACAAATTGTGATTCGCTTTTATACATACAAAGTAAAAAGTACCATAAATAACCTAGATCATGATATATTATAAAAAAATATTATAAAGAAAAAGACCCTTACTTTTGTATTAAAACTTGTGTTTGTTAACTTTGAAGGAGATCGGTTTCCACATAATTTGGGTAAGGAGATTGCTAGAGTTTCGATGATAATATTTTTATAGAATCTTTCATAATGTGTGTGGATTGACTTGTCATTTGGGACTTAGCTCTCATTTGTCAATAAATGCCTTAAAAATGTGGGTGTTGTGTGGAGCCAAGCCTAAAGTTGCTGTATAATCCTTCAGAGATCACCAAAAATAAAATATAAGATAGTAATTGCTTTAATTTGTTAGGTTAGGATAGGTCCGGGGCAGTGTAAAGTTTACGTGCAAATCCTAAATGCTAAATGTAGTCTCATTTATCAGAAACATATTTGATCATCCATTCATCCTCTTCTCACAACTAACTTTGCTAAGCTTAATTTCCATTTTTTTATTAGTCCTAACTGTTATTTCCTTTCTATTTTATTATTATTTTGTTTGAAAGACGAACATGTACAATTTGCAAAACTTATCACACCAAATTGTTACGTTTTTGGTCTATTATGATTATCATTAATTTCATTCAAATATATCTATTTGATCATATATGATCATTAATCAAAATTATCATGTCTCTCCGGCGGCTTGGTCTATTTGGCACATATTTATTTACATTATTACGATCGCTTATGTGCACATGATACAAAATTTAAATGACCTCAAAAAAATCCTAGGATTTTGAATTTAGTCCGAACACAAGCATGTAAATGGAGTCAAAAGAACCCCTATCTTACCTCTCGCCAATGCCGCCAAAACAAATATAAAATAGAAATCCTAGGGCCGATACTCGATGCAATCTCCTCATACAACCCGACAAAGATTAAAATGCATTTTTTTGGCCTTAGAAAGATCTTAAAAAAAAAAAATTCCACCACACCTAGTTGTTGAAATCTCATTGCTTCTTCTATCAGGTCAAGTGTTCAATTATCTTAATCATATAGCTATAAGAATGTAATTTTTTCTAATTTGGAAGCAGCCTCTCTCTATTCACTCTTCAAAGTAAATTATTGGATTTTATAATGTTATATATTTTAATATTTGGGTCGCAACTTAAGTCTCAATAATCAATATTATACGTCATTCATATATTGCATGATAAATTTCATAACTTATAAATTTATTTATTTACAATCTAACAAATGAATATGAAATGTCACATTAATTGGGATTTAAATGTTAGGACGTCTAACATGCAAGTTAACTTCAGATAAATATTAAGATAGGTCTTGGAAAACTTCTAATTCTAAGGTTACTAGACTTATTATATTTGAAAAAAATGTATAAAAAAATATTGAACTTTTAATTGGTGATGGTATTAGTGGGGGACTAAGAAAGCTCGTTTACATGATCAAAATAACAAAATAATAGTTCATTTGAGTAATAATTCATATTAACTCAATGAATAATTTCTTTTTAAAATATAGATAAATTGAAGTTACACTTTCTTTATTTATTTATTTATTTTTTAATTAATCAATTAATTTGTTAATTAAATATACAGTGGTGCGCAAGTACAAACATAAAATTAAAAGACAAAAAAAAAGAGATACAAGCACAAATTTACAAATGACAATGATATGTTTTGGTCCATTTTTAGAACATTTGGTCCAACGCGTTGCAACAGTGTAACTGGGTCTTGTTACGCATTGCAGGCCTAGCCGCAGGTATGAGATGTTCTGTTGGATGGGTCAATGGCCGATTGGGCATCTATCTCCACAAACAGATTCAGATGGGCTTCAAGGGGTTCCAAACGGACCAAATCCAACAACGTAATCTTATTCCTGTTGTTGATACCATTTTCTTTTCGCTACAGGCACCCAACCCTTCGTCAATCTTATATATGATTATTGAGTTCTGGGTTGCATGACCTCTCCTCGCACGATTTCTTGATAATTATTTGTCATGCATTCTCATCAATTAATATAAAAAAATAATAATCAATAAATTTTGATTATATAATACAATACATATATCTTTTAAAATGATATAAAACATCTGTTGGAGTTTTAAAAAGAATGAACGAGTGAATTTTATCAAGTTTCCGAAAATATCAATGTTTACGCAGAAGGAAAAGAAAAATTGTTACTTAAACTTTTAGCTTAAAATTTTAGTACAATTTTTGAGCAATTGGTTCTATACAATCATATGGTAAATATTCAAAGTGAAAAGTAGTATTTAATGAAGTCAAATAACCTAACATTAAATTACATGAAATCAATGGTTCAAAATTTATATAAAATTTTTAAATAAAATATTACCAGTAAAAAAAATAACACATCAATAACTTATCTATGAAATATAGATGAACTGATGAAGTCCGTATCACATGGCTAGTGGCTTAATGCACCTTTCAACTACATAATCATATGAAATTTTAACTCAACCCCTCGTTGGAGTCACAAAAGGGGAAAAAAAAACAAAATTCTTTTTAGAGTCTATTAAAACAATTTCTGAAATCATGTTTTTAGAAAAACATTTTGCAGAACTCCTAACTTACATCTACGGATGGCAATTTAACTTGGACCTAGACAATCTAGGTCAGGTTTAACGGATACCAAAGTGTAATAAACTCTGTTATTTGGATTTGATTTTGTTGATCCGAATGTATTCAAGTCCAAGTACGGTTTGGGTGAGCTCGCAAATCTTGAATCCAGACCCATATATCTTATTTCATATTATTTTTTAATTATTTTTAATATAAATAGAAACATTAAAAAAGCACACACACAAGTGCCTTAATTTCACTCTTACATATCGCAACTGCTGCAACCAAAAAAACCAAAGACAAAGTTTCCTTTCTCTTCCACTAGTCTCCTGATCAAATCAGATCATTGTGCTTCGCCACCTTTGCAACTCTATTCATCATCATCAACTACCGATTTTCGAACTGTGATATAGTAAAAAACGCCACCTTCATCATCATCAGTGGCTTGTGGAGAAAACATCACTGATACGACGAAGTCGATCGCGGCCACAAGTCTTGTGACGTTGTGTTAAACATTATCAATCGTCGTGTTCAACTTTGTTATACTTGGTTATGCTTTTGTGATTTGTGCTCTGCTATGCTTTGTTATGTGATTTATGTTTTGAACTAATTTTTATTGTTGCTGTTAATAGATTTGAAATGGTATCTTCAAAATGTGTAAAGTTGTTACAATTAAAAATAACATATAAAATAGAAGTTACTGGGTTAGTTGTTACTTTGTTAACTATAAATTAATAATGTTTTGACATAATTTTTGTACAGTGTCAAATTCATAATGAAAAATGAACAAAGAATTGATCTAAATGTCTTTAAGTCTTAAAAGAGTGATGAAAGTGTGTGTATGAGGATTAATATGGATATGGTAGTAGAAAATAATGATGATGCAACTATTGAATTAGAAATAGATTCAACAATAGTAGATTGGGGGAATAAGAGTGGGAGTAGGAGTGGGAGTAGCCGTGGTTAAGGGATAATACTACTCCTGTCACTTCAAAAAAACGAGGCGGTGGCAATGAAGGGGGTAGTTCTGGCGAGTAGTTTTTTGTTACTTGGAATCAATTTAGAAAGGTTAAGCTAGGTAAGGAAGTTCAAACAATTTGTAATTATTATAGATTAGTTATGGAAGGACATTATTTTTAGGGTATTATTCACTTGACGAATCATGCTAAACGTTGTACTAGAAGGTCATTTAAGAATGTGCAGTAAATACACCTATTTTTTTTCTTATAAAGCAAATGGAACCACTGTACTTGGTAATTATAATTCTAAATTAAAGTGGGATATGCAACAGTAATTTACTGCATGAGCTTTCCTTATCATTTGTTGAATATGTTGAGTTTTACAAACTGTTGAAGTTATTCCAACCTTCAATTGAGACTACTAGTAAAAACATTATTATAGTTGAAATTTTAAAGCTTTATAATATTGAGAAGACGAAGACAATGAGTATTGTGAAAGCTTATGAGTGTAGAATTATAGTTACTATAAATATGTGGACTACTGGTAACCAAATGAAAAGATTTGGTTATTATGACACATTACATTGATAGCTCATGGATGTTGCGAAGTGGTATTATGAGGTAATATTCGAGAGATTTACTTTTTTTTTTTGTTTAAACATAAGTGACTGTTTTTATTGTTTAATATTTTAACTATTTTTTTACATTATTAGATTTATATATATGCCAACTCCACATAGTGATGAAGTAATATGCAATGAGTTGTATGATTGTTTGAAGGAGTAGAATATAGATAGAAAGTTGTCTATTGTGACTATTCATAATTGTTTGGAGATGATTCCATGATTGACTTATTGTTGAGGAAATTTTCAACTAGTTCAATGATTATGGGTGGCAGATTCTTTCGCATGCGTTGTTGTGCTCATATACTAAACTTGATAGTTAGAGATTATTTATCTGTGATATACAAAAGAATAAGGTCTATTACTGGACGGCAAAACCTGCTAGACATAAAACATTTGAAGTGGCGAAAAAATAATAATTAAGTGTTAAGGAAATTAAGAACTTCTCTTGATTGTAAAACTAGAAAGAATTCGACTTATTTAATGCTTAGTACCGATTTTGTTTTATAAAAATGTATTTGTTCATTTGAAGGAATGTGATAGAAATTATACATATTTGCCAAATGAGTTGGAGTAGAATTTTTCAAAACTTATGTGTGAGTATTTAAAAAATTTCTATAAGTTGACAAAACTTTTTTTGGGGACACGATATTTGATATCTAATTTATTTTTTTGGCAAGATTTGTTAAATTATATTGCCAATGAATGCATGGTTAAATCAGGGTAATTTTTAAAAACCTCCCCTGAGGTTTGGGCTTGTTGCAAGTGGATGGCCAGAATCCGTTTATTTATATAAAAAAAACCCCTACGTTTTTGCTCCGTTTGGTTGCCGTTTGGTTGCCGTTTGGGTAGTTGTGGGCATTGTTGACATTTCGCAATAAAACAAATCTTTTGCAACTTTCGTTGCCTTGAGAACAGTAGCTAGTCATTTCAGTTACTGATGTTCTAACACAAATAAAAACCAAACTTGCAAAAAGAAGTTTGGTTTCGTTTCAAACAATACATCTCTTTGCTATCATTTTTTTAATAATCTTAGAAACTAAAAACAAAAAACGAAAGCAAAAACAAATATGAGCACCACAATCGTCGTATAAAACCCTGGATACAAAGACGATTTCTGATCATCACAGAGGATTACCGAATTGATGAGCAGCAGCTTATAGCGGCAATGAGCAGCAACACCTACAGCGGTGGTTTCGATTTGAGGATGTGGCTGATTTGTATGATAATGCTCATCTCATCTGTCGTTGAAGATCATTTCAGAGCTTAGTTCAAGTCCATTTGTTTATCTACAAATAACGATATTTCTATTAGCTTTCCACTCTCATTTCAAATGGTATTGAAGCACAAACCACAAGCACGAACCACTAGTCCACGATGTATCGCAGTGAGTTTCGCTGGCGACCCACAAGCACGAACATCTATGTCGAAGCAAATCAGAGGTGAGTTGTTTGAAAACACACTCTTATCTACTTTTTATTTGTAGATAACTCAAAAAGATATTGTGATTTATATACATGGCTTAGGTAAAATCATAATTGAAATTAGAAATTTAGATTAGTAAAATTCATTGGAAAGCCAACAGAAATATCTTTCCAATGATGTATGGCTCGAAAATTAATTCGATCTCATACAGTACAGTTTAATTCCCAAAGATGCCCCTTCTGCACAGAAATTCTGCTCACTTGATTAATGTAAGAAATTCTACTCAAAACTAAACAGTCTTCACTTAATTGATCATAACTTACTGTAGATAGCTCCAAATTTATATTAGTAAAATTTATTGGAAAGCTAACAGAAATATCGTTCCAATGATGTATGGTTTGAAAATTAATTCGATATCATGCAGTACAGTTTAATTCCCAAAGATGCCCTTTCTGCACAGAAATTCTGCTCACTTGATTAATGTAAGAAATTCTACTTAAAACTGAACAGTCTACACTTAACTTATCATAACTTACTGTAGATAACTCCAAATTTAGATTAGTAAAATTCATTGGAAAGGTAACAGAAATATCTTTCCAATTATGTATGGCTCAAAAATTAATTCGATCTCATGCAGTACAATTTAATTCCCAAAGATGTCCTTTCTGTACAGAAATTCTACTCACTTGATTAATGTAAGAACTTGAACTGCACTTGGTATAACTTGAATTGCACTTGGTTTATGGGGCACTGTTTTTGTTGTCAAACGGTGGAATTTTTACCTATCTACTATCATTTTCTCTAATGCATATGTTGATGACCACTTGCAGCTGTGTTTTCTTTGATGTTGAAGCTGTACTTGATGGCTCAGTAATTGAGATTGGTAGTGTTCTACATGATAAGTACACCCTAACTAAGTTATGGGCAGACATCATTGACATATGTTGGGATACACCTATCAGGTATGCATCTACAAGGGAGTACAAAGTGATGCTCCCTTGGTCTTCTGAGTACCAGAACCTATTTAATGATAATGACATGCAAGATGCATTTCAAAAGTTGAGGGAAAAAGAATATCGTTGGGCTAGGTTTATTGTGAATACTTCTATTGGTCTAAAATAAGCTTATAAATCATCTGAACATCCAATCAGCAGCAATGATAATTCCATAGATTTTTGCACTCCTGTAAATCAAGTTTCTGTTAACTTAAACCTTGAACCTAACATGGATTGGTCTGGTTTGCTGATGAAGAAATCTTGGCCAAATTTTTTGCTCTTAATTCAAATATGCATCTTGAAAATTCAGTATCAGTGCTGGAGAATGAGATTTCACCTTTAAGTACTGATGATACAGAAAATGTAGCAAAGTATCTTGGTAATGTAGTACCAGAACCTAGTGATGATGAGAGTGATGGGTCAAGTGATGATGAAAGCGACCATGGTCTTGACGATTACCAATATGGTGATGAAAGTGGCGAAGAATCTGATAATGAAAATGATGAGGCTGCTTAGGCGAGAAACGAAACAAGCTCTGGTGGATTCGAATTCACTAGTGATGGGGAGAACATAATTCTTAGGCCTGGACAGTTATTCATAAATGTGTATGAGTTTAGGAAAGTGATAAGGGTTTTTGCAATTAGAAATGGCTTTAGGCTTAAGAAGATTAAGAATGAGAAGGCAAGGGTGACTGCAAGGTGTGCAAAACCAGGATGTACTTGGAGAATTCATGCAAGCCCTAACTGGAATAGTAACTCATTTCAGTTGAAGACCTACTATCCTGAGCATATATGTGCAAGAGATGATGTTGATAACCCTGAAGCAAGTGCAGCTTGGATTGCAGCCCAGTACTTGCATGTATTCAAAGCAACTCTTGATATTAGTGTAAAGGTGATTGCTGCTGATATGTTTAAAAAATATAGGATTGAATGTAGTGTGCACAGGCTATACAGAGCTAAAAACAAGGCAATGGAACTGCTGGGGCAGGACCATAAGAAGAGTTATAGCAAACTCTTTCTATATATGCATGCTCTGTTGGAAACCAATCTTGAATCTACTGTCTCTTTAGAAATGGATTGGCTTGGTGGTGCTGCAAATTTAGTTTTTAAGAGGTTCTTCATGTTCATTGATGGTAGTAGACAAGGTTTTTTTGAAGGATGTAGACAGTTTGTAGGAGTCGATGGCTGTCACCTCAAAGGTCCTTATAAAGGAGTATTATTAACTGTTGTCAGCATTGATGCTAATTTTGGGATATACCCCCTTGCAATGTGCATTGTCGAAAATGAAAATACTAACTCTTAGGTGTATTTTATGGAAAAATTATATGAGTAAATTGGGTGTAATCAAGGAGAAGGGTTGTGTTTTATGAGTGACAGGCAGAAAGGGGTTCTTAATGCACTTGAACAAGTTTTCCCACTTGCATTAAAGAGGTACTGCTGCAGGCATATCTATGCAAGCCCTAACTGGAATAGTAACTCATTTCAGTTGAAGACCTATTGTCCTGAGCATACATGTGCAAGAGATGATGTTGATAACACTACAAGAAAAATAAGATTTTATTACAAAGAATATTAGTCACTAAAAATAATAAATTAGTCACTTTATATTTTTTATGACAAAAAATAAATTGTCACACGTTAGTCGTAGAAGGACTGTCTTAAAAGGCTCTAGCGACCAAAATAATTTTCGTCACTTTAAGAACATGATTCTATGACAAACATGATTGTCTTAAAATTAAGTTAAAATTGTCACAAATAGTGTCTAAAATGGTCAAATTAGAGATTAAAAAATGCAATCAACGACACTTTATATCGGTCATAATATGTGGTTTATAGTGACTATAATATTTGTCTTACGAGTTTGTAAACATAGTCGCAACAATTACTAAAATCGTCATTTTAGAGGTTTGACGATACAATTAGCAACGCTATTTTTTTGTTGTTAAAGTTTACATATCACGACATTTCATAATCGTCCCACGTAGTTTTCATTTGTGACAATTTTTGCTAATACAATTAGTAATTAATTTAGTGTCAACTTTATTTTAATGATAGTTTATTTTACTATTACATGACTAGTTAAATTGTATCAAAACATTTTAAGTGACTATTATCTATTTTCATAAAATGTAAGCATTCGCAACTATAATATTTAGTCAAAAAAAATTAACATGTTGTGACGTATTCTTTTGTTGCAAAATATATGTAATATAGTCTAACATTATTTTTAATTACAATGCACTTTATTATTTTATGACTATTTATATGGTATCAAAAAAGTTTAAATGACTACTTTCAATCGTCATTAAAAGAAAGCATTCACGACGACATATTTTAGTCATATAAATTGATATATAATGGCAAAAAAAAATTGATTCAGAAAATATTATTCCGTGACATCTAATTTCGTTTCAAATGACGAGCAATATAGTCTCACATTATTTTTAACCACAATACATTTTACTATTTAACGACTATTTATATTGTATCCTAAAAGTTAAAGTGACTATTTTAAATTGTTATTTAAAAGAAAACATTCATGACGGCACATTTTAGTCACATAAATTGATATTTTTTAACCAAAAAATTTTGATTCAAAAAATATTATTTCATGATGATTAATTTCGTTTCAAATGATAAATAATATAGTCTCACATTGTTTTTAATCACAATATATTTTACTATTTGACGACTATTTATATCGTATCCGAAGAGTTAAAGTGACTACTCTAAATTGTCATTAAAAGAAAGCATTCACGACAACATATTGTAGTCACATTAATTGATATTTAATGACGAAAAAATTTGGATACAAAAAAGAGATTATTCCATGACAATTATCTTTGTTTCAAATAACAAGCAATATTGTCTCACATTATTTTTAAGGATGATGTAATTTACTAGACAAGCTAGTGTGATTATTAAAAATAGGTGTAGTCATTAACAATCAAACCAACAACAATGAGAATAACATAAGAAAGACTTCGAAATATTTATTCATAATCCGAAGGATTCAAACACAAAGCATGACATTGAAATCCAAACAAATTTGGTTCTTGGCAAATAAATGTAAATATAAAAGTCACAAATCACTATCAATGACCTAAAAGTAAAATTTTATAGTAGATGTATCTGCAAAGGTCTTATTGGGATTGAGAATCAAATAATGCAGGATCATTTGAAGGTGTAAGTGAAAATGATGGTTGCTCTTTCATGAATTTTATGAAATCTTCAACTACCTGTAGTCTGTTATCTTGCTCCTCAATCTTTTTTGCTTGCTCCTCAATCGTCTTTGTCATCTCCTGATTTTGTTGGGACAATGCTACATTGGATGTTAACTTTGAAGGACCTATCATTTTCTTCACAAAATTAGATTTCTTCCCCAAAAAATTTCACAAATTTGATTATCAGTTAATGGCTCAACATTTTCCTCGGTATTGGAGTTTTCCTTCATGTCTATCATTTGGTCCTTCATAATTATATTTTATTGCTTTTCTATAGTATGTTATACCAAGTATAGGTTCTAATAATATATTTCGTGGTCATTTTGCAGGATTGAAAAAAATCAACGGTAAACATATATTTAACCTATTAATTATTATAAATAGTAAAAAGTCAACAATACATGGCTCATGAAACTATTAATTATTAAAATATTAAATCAACATAATAATGAAAGCAGAATTTAATATAAAACAAAAAAATAACCAAACCTTGGTGAATGGAGGACGGTTGGAAAACTTGATGGATGAGAAAAAGGAGCAAAAGCTGCTGGATGAAAATTCCAACACAAAAATTACAATATGATATATGTCAGTAAGTGTACTTGCTTTTTCAATCACAATGGCTCATTAAACAATTAATCATTAAAATATTAGATCACTATAATAATGAATGCAAAATATTATATTAAAATAATATAAAACAAAAAAAAAATCAAACCTTGTGAGTAGAGAATTGAGAATCCCTATGAAAACTTGATGGATGAGAAAGCAAAGAAAAAGCTGATGGATGAAAATCCCTAAACAAAAATTGCAATAAAAAATGTGTATGTCGGTAAGTGTACTTGCTACTTTAGGGGAGAAAAAAAGAAATGCAGGCACACAATTGCAGTACAAATAAAATAAACTAATAATAAAATAACCTAATAGAAATCTTAGGAAAAAAACCAGTTGCTTTATTTCTTTGAAAACCGTGAAACACAGGGGAAAGTGGCGGGGTGTGGAAATAATTTGTAATGAAAACCTTATAAAGTAGGGTTTAAAGAAGTGATAAAAGAAGAGTTACCTGGGTGAGTTAAACTAATACATGTGGCAATTTATGAAAGGCTGTCATAATAGATGTGTGTTGTTAAATAAATTAATAAACTGATGTGGCGGTACATCTATCTAATGCCGCCAAAATTAATTCTTTTAACTCATTAAATTTAACTAAAAAAATAAACGTTACAATCTGTAAAATAATAATTTATTTTTATGTCTTCCAAAACATAAGTAGGCTGCCAAAAGAGTCTCCTTATATATATATATATATATATATATATTTTGTTCATTTATAATTTGGAAGTTACCATAAGGAAATCCTTTTACTAAAACAAAATAAAACTATTACCAGAATCATTGAAATATAGCACATCTTCCATAACAACCGCAAAAGAATAGTAATAAATTGTACCAAAAATTCCCTACCTGGTTGCTCTTGTTAATGTCTGGCCTATCTTAGCAATGCAAATGAGCCAATCATGCTGCAAACCATTATTTCCAGATGCACTAACCCAGGTTTCTACATTTACAACAACATTCCTGCAAGAGAGACATAAATCAGACATTTAGTCTTCAATAAACTTCTTCTTTCTTTTCTTTTTCAGTTAAGCGATATATCACTCAAAAGCACAACAACAAAGAACTGTCTGAGCTAACATATTGAGCATAAGCCTCTGGATACATCCATGGGCCAACTTCTACAGTATGTTCTAAAAAATTTGCAAAACTTCTACAGTCAATTCTTTGCACCAAGGTAGGTTTCATCAATTTCACACAACAAGAACCATTATTCCAACCATATCATATAGCCAAATGCAAGCCAGTAAATCACATGATTAAATGATACGGTTTTCAGTTCTTAATGAATTGTTCCAAGAATTTTAACATATATAGTGTTAAATGAATACAACTTTGTATAAGACCATAATGAGCATGCTAACTGTTTTACATCTAAATGAATACAACTTTGAGATTTCTTCTTGTAAAATAATTAAACGCTGATTCAGATAAGATCTTTCAACAACAATAGAACCAACTCTGCAGACTGTAAACAAATGTTCAACTTATTCCAATAAGAATTTTACCTCTTTTAGTAGCATTTTGAGATTCGTGGCATTAAGCATTGTGTTTCCAGTCATGATAAAGTCTCAATACAACTGCTGCAGTGGCTCATATGGGAAAACAGAACACTCTTTTAGAATACTAGCAAGATAAGTTAGGAATGAAATCTTCTCATCAACAACCAAATCATCTTTAAAAGATAAATCCAAAGAACTACCGATCTCATGGAAGCCATTTTTCAGAAACTCAAAAACTTTCTTAACCTATCCAAAAGATAAATCATGCTTTAATATATGGATCTCCTTTGAGCCCACAAAATTTCTTAACATTTCAATGGGCTTCATCTTTTCTATTTTTCCCCCTCTCTCAGTGGATGAAATACTAATAATTTAAAGATGTAAATAATCATATCTAAGAATTTTTTCATTACTCTGATGAATAAAATAACAAGTCTATACTTATTATATTATTTATTAAAACAAGTAGCACATATATGTAATTACTTCACTGTCAATTTTCCTTGTTAAGATAAAAGTGCCAATGACTCAGAATTTCAGATATAGATAGTACGCTTCAGCTAAATGTAATGACAGTCCATATATGACAGTGATTTGGCATCCATGTTTTATAATTTTCCTTTAGTAGCTAAACTAAATCCTACAAACTACCTATATCAGAATGTACCAGATATCCAGACTGCTGCTGCCAATCCACAACGGCATTTGAACATTGTACACCAAGTTTTCAACCTTAGATTGAAGAAAATGCAGTGACAAGCTTCTGTTTGTCCTTCCGATTGTAATAGTTTCAAGTTCGAATATTTCCATTGCCTACTTCAAATAAGAAAATAAGACAAAATAATAGGGCATTTAACATTCCAATTGACAACAAATGAAAAGAGTAAAAAATAATATTACATGAAGCAACAAGCAGGAGGCTAGCATCAAGTTCATTCACAAGGCAGAGTTTGGATATTCCTTTGTTAGGAAAGTTGTGATTAACAAAACTGTTGAGAAGGGTAGCTTCCTCATAATTCCATATCTTGCAATTAAACAAATACCGAACAGCTAATGCATTTGAGAGAGATGAAATTATAAGAGACCAAAGGACCCATCTCTCTACATCTAATAAACAACAAAATCAAAATTTATTGAACCATCTCATAGCAAAAAAACCCCATGAGTGGCCAAATTTGTACCCAATTCTACACTCTACTATGAAGCTTATGAAGCCGAAATTACTTCAACATATATCAGCTCATATGTTGGCAATCATAGTCAAAGATGGTTATCAAGCATCCTCACAAATCAAGAAGCTAATAAAAACCAGGTTGCACTACATTAACATATATCAGTTCTTTGATATAAAGATATTGAATGTTATACACTTCTAATCCCAAGTCATGAAACATAAAACAAAAGTTCACTCCACACGCTCATAAAGATAGACTGCTAGAAAAATGGAGAATAAGTATCGGATATGAGTCAATAAACTATTAAGCTAATTAATGCACATGAAGGACACTGGCATAATAATAATAAAAAAAAAAACCCATTCACATTCTTAAAAAGAAAAACCATTCAAATTCTAATTCAATATATCAACAAACCCATTCGCATTCTAATTAATAAAAAAAACACCAGCCGCGGAGCAACTTCTCCAACACATTCAACAAACCTATTTTCATTTTAATCCACAAACAACACCAGCAACAGAGCAGATCCTTTAACAAACTAATAAACCCATTTTCATTTTTCAATAACAAAATAATGCCTAATCACCGATTTCTAACATGTAAAAAGTTTTTTCAAAGACTAACCTTGTACGCAATTGAGTGACAGTCGCCTCTAACACCGACAGCAAGCGACACTCACTCGACGCCATCACCCTTGATTCATCACATGCTCTTTTATTATCGGATTCTCCGAGCTAAAGTTGCAGGATTGCGGTTGATTTCCTTATCTTCAAAGCATTTAGAGATGGAGTATGTGTGTGTTTTGGTTAGATGAAGAACACTTGCTTTTTGTGATGGGTAGCTTCGATAAAGGAAAAGAAACACCACTAAATCTACTGGATTTATTATGTAGCAACAAATGCTTTGGATAATAACTTGTAGCTTCAGTTTTTTTTTTAATTTAAAGTTTTTGGAATATAAATGGGCTATTGCCAATTTACCCTCATCCATTAACAATACATGAAATAATATAATAAGGGAGGAAAGTGGAGATATTGTGATACTTTCATCAAATTGGAGATAAGACAAATCTCAGGGGGAAAACTAAAAATTACCCTAAGTAACAGTAGTATGTGCGTGTTTTGTCTTGCTATGACAGTACTAAGGATTAAGGAAGACAAGTTATTATTTCTTACCTTTGTTTAATACCGATTATTATTATTTGGTGAGACCAATTAATTGTTTATACATACATAAAAATTAATTTTGTCTAACCTTTTAATTACATTTTATTATAAGTAATTATGTGTAAACTACATCAGAAAATAAATTAATTACTCGGTCATAACAATACAACGTTATTTAAGACAAAACTTTTAGTTACTATTTTTAGTTTTGTGACTATAATGACTACATTTACGACTAAAAAAATAAAGTCTTAAAATTATAAGAAATCATAATAGCTTTAGAGACTAATATTATGTGTCATTGATGGTTGCCTAAATTTACACCTGTTTTTTAGTTACAAAATACTTTTGTCACCCATAATTATATTTCGTGACCATTTATTTTGTCATGAAGGATAAAATATTGTCTTAAAATGTTCAATTTTTTAATGAGATTTTTTGTGTAAAAATATAAATTTATTTTTTCTGACTACAATAATATTTGTCACAAGACCATGGAATCAGATACCAAGTAGTGCGTCCAAGAAAAGAAATAACTTGGTCACAAAAATACAATGTTATTCAAAACAAAACCTTGAGCTACTACTTTTGCTTTTGTCACTGTAATTACTCATCCAAGACCAAAAAATTGCGTCTTAAAATGATAAGATGTAAAAATAGCTTTAGAGACTAATATATATGTCACGAATAGTTTGGTTAAATTTGTACTTAACTTTTAGTTACGAAATAGTGTCATCGCCTATACTAATATTTTGCAACCATTGTTTTTTGTCATAAATAATGAAATATTGTCCCAAAATGTTTCGAATTTGGAGGGAAATTTTTGTACTAAAATAATATGTTTTTTAGTGACTAAAAAAATATTTGTCACAAAAAGGTTGAATCGGATACCAAATATTGTGTTCCAAAATAAAATTATTGGTCACAAAATATAATACAAGTCAGGACAAAATTATTAGATACGATTTCATAAATTTGTCACAGTAAATATCATTTCGTGACCAAATTTCAAAGCGTTGAAAAAAATATCGTCTTAAAAAATCAAATTTCTTGTAGTGTAACCCTGAAGCAAGTGTAGCTTGGATTGCAGCCCAGTACTTGCATGTATTCAAAGCAACTCTTGATATTAGTGTAAAGGTGATTGCTGCTGATATGTTTAAAAAATATGGGATTGAATGTAGTGTGCACATGCTGTACTGAGCTAAAAACAAGGCAATGGAGCTGCTGAGGCAGGACCATAAGAAGAGTTACAGCAAACTCTTTCTATATATGCATGCTCTGTTGGAAACCAATCCTGGATCTACTGTCTCTTTAGAAATGGATTGGCTTGGTGGTGCTGCAAATCCGGTTTTTAAGAGGTTCTTCATGTTCATTGATGGTAGTAGACAAGGTTTTTTTTAAGGATGTAGACAGTTTGTAGAAGTCGATGGCTGTCACCTCAAAGGTCCTTACAAAGGAGTATTATTAACTGTTGTCAGCATTGATGCTAATTTTGGGATATACCCCCTTGCAATGTGCATTGTCGAAAATGAAAATACTAACTCTTGGGTGTATTTTATGGAAAAATTATATGAGTAAATTGGGTGTAATCAAGGAGAAGGGTTGTGTTTTATGAGTGACAGACATAAAGGGGTTCTTAATGCACTTGAACAAGTTTTCCCACTTGCATTAAAGAGGTACTGCTGCAAGCATATCTATGCCAACTTCAAAACAAAGTTTCCTGGTTTATTATTGAAGAAGACATTCTGGAGGGCTTGTAGAAGCCCAAATTGTACTGAGTTCAGTGAGCAAATGGAGAAGTTGAAAGCAATTAGTAGTGCCGGTAGGGGTGTCAAAAAAGCCCGCCCGGACCCGGCCAATCCGGTCCGGGCAAAACCCGGACCGCATATACTGAAAAAGCGGATCCGGGTTTCAGAATTTAAAACCCGGACATTTTCGGGCATGGTCCGGGTTCAGCACCAAAAACTCGGAACCCGGACCCGGACCCGTTTTCCAAATAAACTTAAAAAAAAAATCTAAAACCAGTTACCCAAACCCAAATCGCAAAACACCCAAATCCGAAAATCCCTAATTCGAATTCCCCAGACCCCAGTTACCCAAACCCAAAGGCATAAGCAGCGACGCTGCCACCGGTTCCCCACCGCCACCGTCGGCTAGCACCCATCATCAGTCCATCATTGTCGCCCCTCGGCACTCGGCAGTGGGCATCATCGCTTCTCGTTTGGCATTTGCTGACTCGGTTTTGCTCGGTAAATCAAGGTATTTTCCCAACAACAAATCGAGTGCAAATATTTTCATCATGCTTAACTTGGCTTTCCTTCTTCAACTAATCAACCATCTTTCCCTTATCTACAATCATTTTGTCTTTTTCCTCGATCACTACATATCACGACGAGCAACCTCCTCATCCAACTCTTTTGCCTTCTGTTTCGAGCTCTCCTTCTCAGCCTCATCAGTTTTAGCCCTCTTTATATATATATATATATATATATATATATATAGCAAGTGACTTTGCTCCTTGTTTAATTACCTGGTCATTATGTTTCTTGAACCGACACCTTAGGTAATTGGCCTAACAACATATATGGATTTCACCTTTTCTTTTCTTGGTATTTTAAATAAAATGAAAAGACATTAGAACATTATAGGTCTGTTAGCGAAATAATAAATTTTGTCTTCCCAGTTGCATTTTTGCCGATTGCTTCTCTGTTGGTTGTTGCTATTCGTGTTTATCTTCAACCAATTTTGTGCATGGTTGCTGACTTGTTGTGAGCCTGTGAATCTGTGATTACTGTTGCTCTGTTTTTTCGGCCAAATCCTTTTGCCTTTTTTAATTTTATGTTGCTGACTTGTTGTGAGCCTATTAGTTATGTAATGATAAGTTTATTCGTGTTTATCTTCGACCAATTTTGTGCATGGTTGCTGACTTGCTGTGAGCCTGTGCCCTGTGATTACTGTTGCTCTTTTTTTTCGGCCAAATCCTTTTGCCTTTTTTAATTTTATGTTGCTGACTTGCTGTGAGCCTGTTAGCTAAAATACGGCTTATGGACTATGGTGACATTTACACACACACAAAATCAATACTTTATGTCTCTCTTTTCTATTCACTTTTCCGTTTCCACACTAAAATCTAAATTTTAGTATATCTTTGCTATTGTAACAGCAGAGCAATGCAATGTCGGACAACGTGGACATCAATTCTTCGAGTGCTCCAGATTTATCTCGTAATGTCGAAGATAAAACTGATAATGAGGTTGAGGAAATTTCAATGTCAACCGTGAATGATAAGAAAAGTAAGGAAGAAACTAGAAAAAAGAAGAAAGTCTCCGAAGCTTGGGAGCACTTTACAAAAATAATGGTAAATGGAGAACAAAAGGCAAAGTGCATGCATTGTAGTGCAATTTTAAAAGCAAAATACCAATCTGGGACTTCAACTTTGAATAGACACGTGGCAATGTGTTTTAAGTAGAATCAACCAAACATAGAAGAAGCACTTCAGGGAAGCCTTAAAGTGATTAAAAGAGAGGATGGAACTTGTGGCATTAGTTATGGCAGTTTTGATCAAAATGTTTTACGGAGTTTGATAGCAAGAATGGTTATAATGCATGAGCTTCCACTTAGATTCGTGGAATATATAGGCTTCCGAGAAATGATGGCACATGCTAACCCCGTGGTTAAGCCAATGAGCAGAAACACTTTGAAGAGCGAAATCTTGAAGTTATATCAAATCGAGAAGGTTAAGACTTTACATTTATTGAGGAAAAATCATGGTAGAGTGGCCATTACTACGGATTTATGGACAACTAGTAATCAGAAAAAGGGATATATGGTCATGATGGCCCATTTCATTGACAATTCCTGGAAATTGCATAGTCGAATCTTAAGGTAATTTGTCTATAATTTTTTATTTACTTAATTTTTCTTTTAAGTTTATTATTACTTATATTAGATTTTTTTCAAGTTTAAATTGTAATATATTTTAAGTTTGTGTATTTAATACCGACTTTTGAATATTTGATAGGTTCATCTATGTTCCAAGCCCCCACACTGCTGATGCCCTTTGTAATGAGTTAGTACAATGCCTATTGGATTGGAACGTGGATAAAAAGTTATCCTCAGTGACATTGGATAATTGTACCACTAATGACGCAATGATGGAGAAATTATTATTAAGGTTTGATACCGATACCTTAATTTCTAGTGGTAAATTTTTTCATATGAGATGTACTGCCATATATTGAACTTGGTTGTGCGGGATGGGTTGAAAGTTATAGAAAGTGGGATTGGAAAGATTAGAGAGAGTGTGAGTTATTGGACACAAACATAAAAAAGATATGAAACTTTTGAGTTAGCTGCTAGACAATTACAAATTAATTAGAAAAAAAATTGAAATTGGATTGTCCTACTCATTGGAACTCTACTTATGCCATGCTTGAAGTAGCATTGATGTATAGAAGTGTTTTTTCTCGGTTGCAACAACGTGAGCCTCAGTATAAGAGCTTGCCAAGTGATGAGGAGTGGGATTTGGCAGTCATAATGGTGGAGCATTTGAAATCATTTTACATGTTAATGGAGATGTTTTCGGGTACAAAATACCCACCTGCTAATTTGTTTTTTCCGTTGATATGTAAAATGAAATTGTCAATTAATAGGTGGTGCATTGCTGATAACCTTGATATTAGGATTATGGCTGATAAAATGGCTGATAAATTTGACAAATATTGGAATGAAATTCATCCGATGTTAGTTGTGGCTGTTGTGCTTGACCCAAGACATAAGATGATGTTAATTCATTTTTATTTTCCAAAGATATATGGTGATACAGCAGATGAGCTTATTGAGTGTGCACATAAGCTTTGTTATGATTTAGTGAAAGAATATGAATCGAAGGCAGCGCATGTGAGTGGTGGGCAGAATGTTGGATTGGAAATTTCTCGTTCTGAATCTTGTTCGAATTCGAATAAGTATTGGGATGTAGATGAGTTTGAAACATTTCGAAGCCAAAATAAATGTGCTAAGGTAACTAAGTCTGAGTTGGATAGGTATTTAGATGAGGAATTGTTGGATTCCATTCCGGACTTTGATATTTTAGCTTTTTGGAAGATGCACACAAGCCAATATCCTATTTTGGCTGAGTTAGCTAAGGATATCTTAGCCATTCCTGTATCCACCGTTGCCTCTGAGTCAGCTTTTAGTGTCGGGGGCAGATTTTTGAGTCTGCATCGTAGTAAACTTCTTCCTGACACTTTGAAAGCCTTAATGTGTGCTCAAAATTGGATTTGGGCTTCTACTTTTTGAGGTATAAAGTTATTTGAATTATATTTTAGTAGTATTTATTTGCTTAAAATGCTTTGAATTTTAATGTGTTATTTTTGTTGTAAGGTGG
This sequence comes from Citrus x changshan-huyou, assembly GCA_039657385.1. NCBI lineage: Eukaryota > Viridiplantae > Streptophyta > Magnoliopsida > Sapindales > Rutaceae > Citrus > Citrus x changshan-huyou. The sequence continues at coordinate 7,848,403 of CM077550.1, forward strand.
AGTTCCGGAGGATGAGATTTTTACTAGGGAGGAGGTTATTTCGGATGATGATGATGAGCCACAAGCGTCGACGAGTAGCATGACATGAACTTTTATTTATTTATTTGGAATTAGACATGAACTTATTATTTATTTATTTTACATGGGAGTGTTTTGACTCTTTTATGAACTATTTTTTGAGTTGTTGAACATTTTAGGATTTTCATGTGTTGTATTGATAATTGGTGTCATAATTATGAACTTATGATGTGTTGGATGTTATTTAGATTTATTGTGTTATTGAATTTAATTTATATATATATATATAGATTGAATGAGTTTAGGTTAGAAGTTAGATGAATTTTTATTTATTATTTTTATCTTGTATTATGATACACAAGAAATGTGCATGCATGTTGTATTGTTGTTTCACTTGTTTGGAGATATTTAGGTGTCATACAAAGACATAAAAAAGAAAGAAATTTTTTTTGAAATAATTGTTTGTGGGCTTAGAAGCCCAGAAGACAAAACCCAGACCCGGGACACGCCGGGCTCAAGCCCGGACCGAACATGCAAAAGTCGGGTTTTGTCCAGGTCCGGGTTTCAATTTTTGGCATCCGGTCCGGTCCCGAGTTGCACCAAACCCGGACCGGACCCGGGGTTTTGCCAAGCCTAAGTGCCGGCCATAAATGGCTAATGGAGATACCTATCCAACATTGGGCCAACCATACATTCCCACCCTTCACAAAATACACACATGTGACTAATAACATGATCGAATCTTTCAAAAATTTGATTAATGGCTACAGAGCGATGCCGGTTGTGAGGATGTTAGAAGAAATAAAGAGGAAGATTATGAGGTTGATTCATACAAGGCATGAAGCTGCTAAAAGATGGAATGAGGAGCTGCCACCATTGGTGAGGAGAAAAATGGTTGAGGCAAGGATGGAGGCAAGAGGGCTGTATGTTATTTTTGGGCATGAAAACACATTTGAAGTATTAGAAGATGCATCTAAAGCATTTGTTGTTGACATTGGTAATAAGAAGTGCGATTGTGGGGAGTGGTAAATCTCGGGGCTACCTTGTAAACACGCGATATGTTCTATTGATGCGAAAAAGTTGAAAGTTGAGGATTATGTGCACAATTACTTGAAGAAGACTGCTTTTTTAGGCACTTACCAGCACCAATTCAAGCCTGTGCCAGATGAGACTAAATGGCCATTGGTGCTGACTGACAATCTACAGCCACCACTTGTAACCAAATCTGCTAGGAGGCCACAGAACAAGAGAAAGAGGGAGGCTGATGAACCTGCTACATTCAAGAGAAGCTGCATTTAAGGTGCTCCAGATGCAACCATTGGGGACACAATAAAAGGACCTACCAAAGTGAAAAGCAATCAAGCAAAAATGTTAGTCAAATTTAAGCTATTTACTAATGATTTCTTCTATAATTGCGGCATAAAATACCTAATTTTTTTGTCATTGTCTGATTCAGAGGAAGAATGGAGAAGGAAGCCTAAGGCCCCAACAAACTGCGACTGAAGTGGCTACATCACAGTCCACTGTCTTTGACAATGGTGAACTCAGTTTCCTTTAAATTTTGGTTTCACCTTTTAATTTGATTATTTAACTACTTTTATAACTAATATTAACTCTTTATGTTTGTTCTTTTAATCATTTAGGACAACTCACTCAAGAATGAAACTGAAATAGTTAGAGCATCCAGCATATGGCAGATCAATTAATGGTGTAATGATAAAGGAAGGCAGACTTACCTAATCCCGCTAACTAATTCTTTTGAGGGATTAGATGATACAACACCTTTTGGAAAGGCAAGGCTTTTGAGATGGTGTATCATCTTTTGCTCAAGCTAACTATAGGTTTGAGACTTTTGTTTTTTGTTTTTTCTAGATTATTAATCCACTGTCTTTATGTAATCATGCCAAATACAAGTAGCTTGGTAGTGCTTGTTGGGTTATCAATTGTAAAAATGGAAAAAATGAATGTATTTCTTGCTTGCTATGTGAAGGTTGTATAGAGTGGCCAGAACTGATACTGCTGCTATTGTACTAGTGCTGGATGGTTTCATTTGAAAAAAAAATTATTAAATCTAGCTTTTGCATGTGTGTTATATGTGATGATGATGAGAAATATTATGTGTTATCTGTGATGATGATGAGAAATGTTGTAAAGAATGACAACATTTAGAGTATAAGGGAAGAAGAATGACATGTTGAGAAGCATAAATTGTTTCTGTGTGCTGTGCATAAGACTTTAAATTGCTTTACAATCTTATAAATAACAGAAGACTTGCAATATGACTGTTGGTTTGTAACGGTCATAATGCAACACCCTCTTTATTTTTTTTAAAGTTTTTAATTTTATCTTTCTTGTAGGAACTTTAAGGAAATATCAATAATTTCAAGAGGGTAAAATAGTCATAATCCTTAGCTATGATATTGTAAATCTTTGGAATTGACAGGGATAAAATTGTCAAAAAGATAAGGTTTGTGCTTTTCGTGCCAACAATTTTAGCTTTTTTTCAGTTATGTCAGTTTACATACTGTTGTTAAGGGCACTATTGTCTTTGCACAGTCAACTAACGGTCAATGTAAAAATTAACTGACGGTAGGAGATTTTTTACAAATAAATGGATTCTCGCCATCTACTTGCAACAAGCCCAAACCTCAGGGGAGGTTTTTAAAAATTACCCGGTTAAATCACCAATTGAGGGGGTAAAATATACGGTCACTAGGATGATTGCAAAGTATGACAAATATTTGGATGTCATTCATGGAGTTGTTGTGTGAGGACTATGTTAGATGACACGACTCAAAAATATTATTACTCTCAAGTATAAGAGTATCTAGTTATAATATAACCCAGTGAGTCTGGAGTCGAACAACATGGAATTTAAAATCTAGTAGGCAATTTGTTAAATAAAGAAAATTAATTGCGGGAAAATAAATTACTATGAATCAAATTAAAATTGTGTTAACGTTACGAGATTCACTCTCAGTATTCAAACGATAATTTTAATATTCTCTCATTTTTTATATTTTACCTAATGTTTAATAATTAATTATTACATTATTTAATTATTATATCATTTAATTCTTGACTAACTATGTGTGTGGATAAATATAGAATAAAGTACCAAATGTGCCACAACATGATTGCTCACCTTTTATTTTTTTTTAATTTTTTAATTTTTCTTTTTTAAAATATTTTTTTATTAATTACATCTCTTCAATAATGCATTCCAAAAAGCTCTGGTAATTCTTCTTTATGCCCGCTTCTAGTTTCAACTCCTCTTTATTCTTGAAAAATGTCTACAATATAAAATTAAAATAAATTAAAATATTACAAAATTAAAAATTAATTTAACATAAATATATTTGGAGAGTGTTAAAATAATTTAAGAATAATGAGCGCATTAATCGACACAATAAATGAAAAACTGATAATTTTATCCTTATTGAATGTACACTTTTTAGTGTCAATCACACCCCCAACCAGCTTATTATTAGGCCCTAACAATTTAAGCAATAAAAATTTAGCAAAAGTTCAAACCCAAATTGAAATCTTTTTTTAAAAAAAAAATTGTGTTTATTTCTTTCATCATATTAATGACAACAATTCAAATAAAAGTATAAGCATTATTTTCAATTTAAAGAAAATCACATCCACACAAATCAGTTAAGTAAAATCATGCAAAATTATTAATTATCATAACTACATTAATTGAGCCACTTTTAAGAATGATACGTCAAACTCCAAAACCTCACGGTTAAGAGTGACTCTCTCGCAAGAAAATAAATCTAGAATAACAGTCACTCTAAGAAGTAGTAGATTGAGAGAATAGTAAAACAATATCACACACTTTCACATAGAATAATGCCCATTGTTTAGAAATGAAATAATCTCAAGTCCAAGGAATTCCTAGCCAAAATTATTTCTACTTTTATGCATATCTTTTGGTCCATATTACGAGCTTATATTTTAAACTATAGTTCCTTAAAATCAAGAAGGACTTTAATTAGAACGTAACGTAGGCTAAGGTCATGGCTAACAAAGAAAGGGTAATAGAAAAAACAAAAAATATATATATTTGAAAAATAGGAGGCTTTTTGGATATTAAAAAGTGCTTTTCACTTGTAATTTTTTTCTTCTTTTTTTGTTTTTGATTTTTCTTCTTTTTATTTTTTATTTATATATACATATCTTTTTTTTTTCATAGCACTATTATCAAGAATACATAATCATTCATATTTTCAAACATAATTGGGTAGTGGAAAACATAAAACATAAGGTGATACTCCACATTGGAGTGAGATAAAATGATAGGTTACCAAAGAATTTTTTTTTTTTACATAGGCTCAAAAGGGTTAACTATGGTTCCTTTATAATAGGGTTGGCTAGAAAGGCTCAAACGAATCAAAAATTGTCTTTTATCATCTTTTAGGGCTCTAAATAATCTTTCATATCCACTAGTTCAATGGACTTTCAGATGCGGCTAAAAATATTTTTTTTGAATTATTTCTAACTTTTTTTTTTTACTTTGAGGAAAAATATAGAGATCTTATATAATAAATTGTGAAGCTGTATAGGAAAACAATGTTACTCTTCAAAGATAATAAGCTCAAAAGCTCACTTGGACTTACCACGATATGTACATTCTTTCAAATGGATTAATCAGTCTCACTCATCAAATTTCTCAATTTACATTTTTACATGCAAAGTGAAAAAAAATATAGTGTAACATAACTCATGGCCAAAGATAATACAAATATCAAAATTTGAAAGTCATCATGTTATCCAATGTTAAAAGATTACACCAAAAAAGAATTTTTTTTGTTGAAGTTAAAGAAAACACTAAAAAAATAAATTAGCAAAGAAGTTGGGACTGATTGTGGAAACTTAAAGGAGATGATTAAAAGAAGAAGTTAGAATTTTTTTTTTTTTTTAAGACACAAAACTTTAAAATTAAGAAGACGCGTTTCTAGAGATACTGTATTCTTTATTTTGCCATCTTTGACTTACATTTTATCCAAAGTTCATTTTTACAACAAAAATTATTAAAAACATCACCAAGACTGAGACATTCAACAATTGTCAGCTATTCCCTCCCCCCAACCTAAAGGAAATATTGTCCTCAATGTCTTAGAAGAAAGGGGTAAAGTTTAGAAAACATCACTTGCCCACTGTTGAAAAATATTTACAAATGAAGAGTTAAATCTAATTTACACTTTTTACGAGAGTTACTGCAATTGTCATCAGTTGCCCAATCCAACGCCAAAGTCATAGGATCTGACTCTGGTTTATAAGATTGCAAAAGATCAAGTAACTCATTAGCAATAGGAGCACAAATAAAGAGTTCTTTTTGCTGAGGGTGAAATGAAATAATTTTTAATTGCATGATTAAGAAATGTTATTAAGCCATTATAAAGTTATTAACATTTAACAAACCAATGAGTTTTTTTATAGATATTTAAATGGGCCCAAGATGTAAATGTAATTAGCGCCTCTAAAGTTGCAAGATCTCCTAACAAGAAAATAAAAGTGTCAGCATGATTTAACATTTCAGATATTCTTTCTTACATACCTCAGACAACTAACTTTTCTCCAGTTTGTGGGTTTGGTAGACATCTTAAAGGTTTTAAAACTTTTAGAATAATGCCTAGCATTTGGCTTTCTCGAACAAAACCAGCTTCAGAGACAAGTTTTGGTAACCCTCAATCACCTCCTCTATATACAAGATGTAGTTTTTTCTCTTCTATAGTATCACCAAAATCCATGGCTGCCTGAACGAACTATTTATACTTTCTATAGCGAAATCCAGAAAGCACACAAATATTTTTAAGGTATCTTTAAAGTTGTTGTCATTGGAATAATTCTAAAAATGAATAATTTGTGAGTGCTTGAAAATGAGCTCATATTTAAGGATCTTGGTGGCAGACAAAATGATACACATTTGTAAATAGGGTGGTGTGTTTGTCAAATGACAGGTGAAGCATTTGACTCAATAATTCAAAAGTAAACATAAAAAGCAAACAGTGATTAGACATAAAATCACACAAAAATAATAATAAGCAAAAGATAAAATAACAGTAAAATAAATTCATTTTTACTAGTAGTTGTGATTGTGGCTCACATCTTCCTCTGGTTTTACATCCAGCAACGGCTTGAACGCCCTCTATGGGTCGAGGATAGACTTCCCATCCAGTTTTCTTATAAACCGGCAAACAAGGTCTTACGGAGTCAGATTCCCAAGACTAAATTGTGCACTTTCCGTTTGGAACAGCTTCCATAAATTATGAATTTCACGTTGAACAAATCCGGTCGGATGCGTCTCAAGAGATCGTAAGATATCATCTAACGATTCTTTACTCATGTCATCCTTAACAAACTTGATTTTATCTTCATGATTTACGGAAATCATTCTTAAAGTTTTACAATGTGATTTATTGTAAGCAAATATTACACAATTAGGATATTTAGAGCCATGGCGCTTAGCTCTTCTTTTTTAGTGAATGTGGTTTTACCAAAACCAGGCATGTAGGAAACAAATGGATCATAACACCCACCTACAGTCGGACCTTTACTTCAAATAACCAACAAATGTCAACAGAAATCCCATTGATCATTAACAAACACAATCGTTCATAACAAGCTTTATAAATCTTCTTAAGAGCAATTTAAGGGAGAGAAGGAAAACGTTGATGCAATTTATGTTTTATTTCTTTCATTCTTGAATTTGGTGTTTCAATTATTGTGGAAAACTGAAAATACCGACTTAAAAAGTCACAAAGTACTGTTATCCGTCATTTATACGGGAAAGTAAATCAATACAAATAAAAAGTAAAGAAGAACAACAAAATAAAAACACACAATGAATATAAACAATCATGTAACTCACCTTCGTCATTTTATCGAATTTACCTCAAGTTTTAATTAGAGTTCATAAATACATTTCTTTATTTCTCTGAGTTGTCTTTCTAGATCTTTAATGTGGGATAGTAGCTCTGGTGGTTGTAAATCTCAAATATGATGTGATTTAAAAATTCAAAGCAAACTTCTTAGGTGAAATTTTACACGTAAAAGTTCTCTAAGATATTCAAAGAGGATTCTTCTCATGGAGGTACACATAACAATTATAAAAAACGGTGAAATAAAACACAATCGTCAAATAAACATAATTAAAAACAATGCAATGCACTCCATTCAATAAATAAAAAGGAAAAAGAAAAAAATCAACAAACAGTAAAATAACAATAAACAAAAATGAATAAAAAATTAAAACAAAAGGCTTAATTAAGATTTGGTGGGTCACTCAAATTGATTTCAGTGTCTGCTTCACGTGGTTGATATTTCAGATATGGTTTCAATCTTTGACCATTAACTTTAAATGTAACATCATCATTTGGATTCTCAATTTCTACAGCTATATATGCATACACATGTTTTACAACAAATGAACAATTCCACTTTAACTTAAACTTTCCTGAAAACAAATGAAGACGAGAATTATAAAGTAACACTTTTTGACCAATCTCAAATGTTTTCCGAAAAATTATTTTATCATGAAAAACTTGTCTTAATAATTATGGAATTCTCATATGCATCATTTCTTAATTCCTCAAGTTCATTTAATTGCAATTTATGCACATTACCAACATCATCAAGATTTGAATTAAAAGCTTTAATGGCCCAAAATAATTTATGTTCAAGTTCAACCGGTAAGTGGCAAGGTTTACCATAAACAAGCCGATAGGGTAACATTCCTAAAGATGTTTTAAAAGCAGAACGATATGCCAAAAGTGTATCAATTAGTCGAAGAGACCAATTTTTACGGTTTAGATTACTTGTCTTTTCTAAAATTTGTTTTATCTCTTTATTTACTAATTCAACTTGACCACTTGTTTGAGGGTGATAAGGGGTAGCAACTTTATGTGTAATTCCATATTCTTCGTTAAGGGCTCAAATGACTTATTACAAAAATGTTTACCTCCATCATTGATAATGACTCAAGGTATTCTAAATCTGCTCAAAAGATTTTTTTTATAAAAAAAAACAGTTCAAAGTCTTGTGATCGTTGTGCCGACAAGGAATCGCCTCAATCTATTTTGAAACATAATCAACAGTAACCAAAACATATGCAAATCTAAATGATGATGGAAAATGGTCCATAAAATCAATTCCCCAACAATCAAATATTTCAATGACAAGGATGGGGCGTTCTGCTTTGAAATAGACCATATCATTTGGCAATTCTTACATACTTTGCAGAATGCAAATGCATCTTTAAATAAAATAGGCCAATAAAATCCACATTGCAATATTTTTGCAGCTGTCTTTTTTGAAGAAAAGTGACAATCGCATGCTTCAGAATGACAAAATTGAATGACCTTATTTACCTTGTCATCTGGTATACATCTTTGAAAATTTTGATCAGAACAGTACTTGAACATGTATGGATCATCCCAGTAAAAGCTTTTCACTTCTGTTAAGAATTTTTTCTTGTCTTGGAACTCCAGTCACATGGCATTTCACATGTTACAAGATAATTGACAATATTAGCATACCAAGGCATTTTGTTTATAGAGAACAAAAATTCATCAGGGAAATAATCATTTATGAGTGTTGTTTCAGTTAAAGACTCATTTGTAAGTCCTGAAAGATTATCCGCAACAACATTTTCAGCGCCTTTTTTGTCCTTAATTGTCAAATTAAATTCTTGGAGTAGCAAAATCTATTGTATCAACCTTGTTAGCATCCTGTTTAGACATTAAATATCTAACAACTGTATGATCAAAATAAACAACAGTAGACAAATCAATTAAATACGAACAAAATTTATCCAATGCAAATATTACAGCAAGTAGTTCTTTTTCAGTTGTGGTGTAATTCATTTGCACATTATTCAAAGTTCTATTTGCGTAATAGATCACAAAAGGCTTACCTTCTTTTCTTTATCCCAGAACAGCGCCAACGACATAATCACTACTATCACACATTAGCTCAAAAGGTAAAGACCAATCAAGGGGCTGCATTATTGGGGCTGATGTCAAAAGACTAGTTATCTTTTCAAAAGCTTATTGATAATTTTTAGTCCATTCAAAATGTGTATCTTTTATTAGGAGGTTACAAAGTGGTCTACATATGGCACTAAAGTCTTTTATAAATCTCCTATAAAATCCTGCATGTCCTAAAGAGGAACAAACTTCTCTAATTGTCTTTGGTGAGGGTAATTTTGAAATGACTTCAACTTTGGCTTTGTCAACTTCAATTCCTTTTGAAGACACAACATGACCCAAGACAATTTCAGAAATGGTCATGAAATGACATTTTTTCCAATTTAAAACTAGTCCTTTTTCTTTGCACCTTTTCAAAACTCTTTTTAGATTATCAAAACATGTATCAAAAAAATTATCAAATACAGTTAAATCATCCATAAAAACTTCTAGACAATTTTCAACCATGTCACTAAAAATACTTAGCATGCACTTTTGAAATGTTGCAGGAGCATTACAAAGTCTAAAAGGTATTCTCTTAAATGCAAATGTTCCAAATGGGCATATGAATGTGGTCTTTTCCTGATCTTCTAAGGTTATAGGGATTTGATAATAGCTAGAGTAGCCATCAAGAAAGCAGTAGTAGGGATGTCCAGCTACTCTTTCGAGAATTTGGTCTAAAAATGGAAGAGGAAAATGATCTTTTCCAGTGGCATCATTTAATTTTCTGTAATCAATGCACATGCGCCAACTAGATGGAATTCGTGTTGGGATTGGTTCACCTTTTTTTATTTTTTACAACGGTTATTCTAAATTTCTATGGTACTACTTGTATTGGACTTACCTATTTACTATCAGAGATATGATAGATAATTCCTACATTTAGTAGTTTAAGGACCTCATTCTTTACACTTCTTTCATATGAGGGTTTAATCTTCTTTGTAGTTGCCATGTTGTTTTGGCATTTTCCTCTAAGTGTATTCGAGGCGTGATGGCCTCCTGACCATCACCTACATGATTGCCCACTTATTTTTTTTTATTACATCTCCTCAATAATGCTTTCCAAATGGCTCCAGTAATTCTTGTTTGTTCTCACTTCCAATTTCAATTCCATCTTTATTCTTAAAAAAATATTTACAAGATAAAAACTAACATATTGTGAATTAATTTAACATAAAAATACATTTGGGTAGTATTAAAATAATTTAAAAATAATAAGCGCATTAATCGACACAATAAGTAAAAAAAAATTATCCTTATTAAACGTATACTTTTTAGTGTTAATCAACCTGCCAATTAAAATTTAATTATTGAGCCTTAATGGTTATTTTAAAAGTCCAAATCCATGTCCACCAAGTCCAAAAGTCCAACAAATAAGGAAAATTTCAAAAATTCAAGTTCCAATTCGATTTAAGGACTAATTTGAAAAAAGTTTTGGGCTAAATGAAAATTTTCACAAATTTTATAGATATTATTAAAATTTCGAGAGAAGAGGTGTGCTAACTAAAATTTTGCAAAAAAAAGAATAAAATAGAATGACGGATAAAGAAAGTAACGACAAAAAAAAGTAATAAAATAAAATAAAGACAAACTGACACCTAATGTGCCATAATTGTATTAATGTGTCGACATTACATTAAAATATCATACAGATCTAAGAAAATCTATGAATTAACATGACATAAAAATAACCAGAAAAAAATAAAAGAAACTTAAAACTCACTTGAAAAAGTAATCAATTTAATAATTTGAAACCTTGAGCTTCAACTTAGTAAAATTAGTCACTCATATTGAAAGAAAACAAAACAGTTTTTTTATTTGACAAACTTTTGAAATAAAATATAAGGAAATTGATTACACCAAAAAACAAAAAAAGAAAGAAAGAAATCTCTCAGCTTCACTATGTTTTCTCTCCTCAGCTCGTCTACAGCTCTCCGCCTTGTCGCTTGCATCCTCTTGCCTTTTATAAGCAAGGGATGCAACGTTTTTTTTATTTTTTATTATTATTTTATTTTATATTAAATATATATATTTATTGAAAAGTGTGATGGTTTGGTGGCAACCTGGCCACTTGACCATCACGAGCAACCAAAGCATGGTTACTCACCTTCTATTCTTTATTTTTTAAATTCTTTTATTAATCACATCACGAGCAACCTCGGCTCCAGTAATTCTTCTTTATGCCCGAACTCCTCTTTATTCTTGAAATATATCTATAATATAAAATTAAAATATTACAAAATTACAAATTAATTTAATATAAATATATTTGGAGAGTGTTAAAATAATTTAAGAATAATGAGCGCATTAGTTGACACAATAAGTGAAAAACTGAAATTTTATCCTTATTGAATATACACTTTTTAGTGTCAATCATTAGATCCTACGCGTAAAATGTTACTGATTAACTTTTTATTTCCTAAAGTATATCGAGAAAGAGCTTAATATGAAATTACAAGGGTGCACAAGTTATTTGTTGATTTAGAATGAGTATGAAGTAAAGTATCCATGAAATTCAAATGGGGCTTAATGGTTCTGCTAATTCTGAAGATGCTACAGCAAAGAAATCTATTATGTTAGACTTGGACTTGAATAAAATGGCTAACGAGTAGGCATCATTCGGAAATGAGAACTCACAAAATGATCATTCCAAAACAGAATTAGAACTTCATCTTAAAGAAAATACTTTGCCTTTAGTTAGTCAATTTGATATTTTATCATGGTGAAAGAATAATTAAGGCAAATATCCTATACTTGCAAAGACTGTGAGAGATTTTTTGGTCGTTCATGTATCAATAGTTGCTTCTGAGTCCTCTTTTAGCATTGAGGTAGACATTTGAGTCCTCATCATAGTATACTTTATCCATCTATAGTGGAGGCATTGGTGTGTACTCAAAATTAGTTTTGGATTGCTCAATACCTAAAAGATATAGAAAACTTATTTATTAGAATCAAAATAAATTTGTTATAGTATTTCTATTATCAATTTAGCACTAATTGGTTGTTTTGTTCCTTGTATTTGTGATTTATGCATGTATTTTAGATGGAATTTTAAAGAAAGTAATACTTTCTGCAGAACACTTGATTGATGAAAGTTTGATGAGTGAGCTGTCAATGATAGTTAAATGAAAAAGAATAAAAAATGACGTAGAATATAGTATTTGGGTTTGGAACTGGAAAGGCCAAATCCGAACCCGGATATGAATTTTACCATCCCTATTTATGCCTTACAGCCATTTCACAAACACATTAATCAAGACATCAAACCAATATAATCTTGTTTTAAAAGAGTTTGCAAAAAATAGTAATGAGACCTTAATAACTTCTTATTAATTTATTTGAATAATTTTTTCTAAAAAAAACCATTTCTAAAATTGTTTTTACATAAGAATCAGTTATACACTTAATATAATTATATGTATATCTTATAAAAATCTAAAATTATCCTTATTAATTAAGAAATAAAATTATTAACTTTAAAGAAATTATTATTATTATTACTACTAATTATATTGAGGTAATAAATTAAAAATAAAATTAATAATATAAAATATTTATTTTCGTTATCAATTATTATATATACATAATAAAAAAATATTATATAAATATAAATAAATTTTTTGCAACCAATGATTCTTATAATACAACTAATATCAATTATTTAAAAAATTACAATATTTCCAAATTGGCCTTAAGACAATGTGCTATGAGAGATTACTTAGGGTGCATTTGGAATTGAGGTTGGGCAGCTGTAACTTAAAAGTTACAACACTAAAGTGTTTGGTAAACACTAACTGTTGTATCTTGAAAGCTATATTAATAAGATTTTTTACTTGTATGATGAAAAATCTATTATATCTTTAATAATTTTATCAATATTACTATTTAAATTTTATATTTATTACATATTATTAACTTTTATTTTATAATTATAATTTTTTTCTACGCAGTTATACCTTCACCTCAATTTCAAACGTAGTCTTAGCTGACAAATTATTTATTTGTTAAAGAGGGCATCTCCATTGCCAAAGATCGCCATTTGGACGGTCCAGATTAGCGAAACATTTTTATACCGTAATCTCGTCAGTCGCAAAACAGCTCTAATTTCATCAATTTAACTTATAACGCAAACCTCCCTTAACTAACCAGTGTCTTGACTCTTGATTGATACATTTTACGTACCAAATCGAAAATAAATCTTTTTTTTTAATCGAAATTAGCTTTCGATCTAAGCATTGAATCAAAACCGACCTGATTTCAGCTACTCTCCGTTGAACCGACATCTTCCGATAATCTCTCTCGCCGGTGCATGGACGCTTCTTTGATCCTCATCTTCTAGGGCACCAATCTCATCAGATTCACAGTCAATGGCTTCGTGGCTCAAAGCCGCTGAAGGTCTGCAAATTAAATTCAATTCGACTTTCATTTCTTTTAGTATTTTCGTTTTTTTTTTTAAAGTTATTTTGAAGTCTGATCTGTTTATGAAATTTTGGTTATCTGTTGTCTGAATGTTCGATTATAATATAGTATGATTGGAAAGTATGTCAATAACGAATGCTAGGTTTGTTTTAGATTACGTAGTTGGAATGTGCTTAGCTACTATCGAATGCAATGTTAGTGCTGAAATGACAACAAACAAAGAAATTTGCAGCAGCTGCTTACCATATGACTAGTTGGATTTCTATGATAGCGACCCAAGTCGGTTTTATTCTATGCTATGAGAAATTTTGTTGCACTTAATGAAAGACATAACTTGTGCCACTCTTTATCTTCAATTTATAAAAGTATTGAGCTAATTTTTTTTCCTATTACATGTAGATACTATTTATCAATGGCAAAGTGTGCCTATTTAATTTGTGCTTTGATGGTATCTCAAATTTTGAGTTGAATGGCGGATGTTATTACTTAGAAATTCTCTTTATAAAATGCTTACTTAAGATATGGCTCAAGTGTCCCTCCTTTATCCCCATTATTGTTTTATTCTTTCTTGTTGTTTATAGTCATTGTTTTTCATATAGAGCCTGATATCAATTTTTTTTTTCATAGTCTAATGGCAACTCAATTCCCTCCCTATCTATGTAAACGGGATTCGAACCCCAGATCTCTTGTTTACACTCAAGAGATTTTACCAATTGAACTAACTGGCTACTACACGTAGTTTTATTTTTTATTTTGTAAAGCTTTAGTTCAATATTATTAATCATTATGTTTTTCTGGGATCAGATTTGTTTGAAGTTGTAGATCGAAGGGCGAAGCTGGTTGTTAATGAATTGGCAGATGAGCAATCTGATTTCCAGACACCAGGTATCAATATTATATTTCTAGGACATTTTTTTAAACATACTTTTTGATGGAAAATAATGGTTTGGTATCTAGACTTTGAATTGAACTCCAACTTTTAATTCATGGTTGCATCAATTCGGTGTTTGTTTACTTGGAGTACCGAACAGGAGCAGCGCTAACGGTCTGTTGTTGCAGACTTGCAGTCTGCCATAGAGAACTTCTAATGAAGATCTCAATTGTGGTTGTTCGCTTAGGTGTAAAAATGATTCTCAAGAGCTTCAACTGCTTGAGACTTAGAAGTGATGGAGATCGTTGTTCTTTTGATGTACATTTGACTTTTTAGGTTACTTCTTAGATTTGAATAAATATCCATGGGTCGGATGAGACCAGTTTAGCAAAGTTATATATGGTCGTTTCACATCTGTATGGTTAAGTTATGTTTAATTTCCTGATAAAATTTCAAATTTTTCAATAAGGTCAAGTTAGTGCTGTCTTTCCAAGTTAAAATAATAATAATTGATCCTTCCAGTGGAGGTGAGAAAGTATAATTATAATGTTTGGAAGGGGTGGGAACTTAGATCCTAGGAATTTTATTTAGTGACAAAGTGAAAACTGGGATTCTGCGTTTGAATATGAAGTCTGAGATAAACAATGGACCTTGTCTGTCTTTCTTGTTGTGGAATTAGATCATCAACGTAGAAAAGTTTTTATTTCTGTATCACCCAATAACGAATTTCCTTGAATTTCTTCACCGAATATAAATTGTGTTAATGTGAACTCCTTTTTTTCCTTTTTAATTGATAAGCTCCCAATGGCCAAGGATCTCAAGCAAAGAAGATAAAGTCAAGGATAAAGGTAGCTAGCATATTTTTTAGTAGCAGTGTAGTTTTTAGTATATTCATGTTGATTACCTGGAACTATGTGCGTTAACTTACACATAGGCTGCTGCAGGCTAAAAGGAGACACTCTGCGGATGAATCCCTTAAAATAAATGATACTGCAAGGGAGCAAGCTAATACACAAGCTTCACCAGTAGATGTGACACCTAATAAAGATACGGCTACGCTTGCAGTTGAAAAGGAAACAATTCCTACTGGTAATACTCAGAAGAATGGTGAGCAGCAGCAGACTAATGAGGGAGATGCTCACAGCATTCCCTTAACAGAGCAATCTAAGGATATGTCTAAACATGATGCTGATCAAGTAGAAATCCCTGAAACTTTTACCGATTTAGACAATGCTACTCCAAATGGTGAGCTGCTTAATGAGAACGATTCAGATGTTCATTTAAATCATCCTCCTTCACCATTGCCTCCCAAAGAAATGGGGATTGTCGATGAAGACCGTATAGATGATGCTGGCCAAATTACCAAATCAGCAGATGCTGATGTGCCGTTGAAGATTGATAGTAAGATTCAAGTTGTCGATCCTTCTGTTAACAGTGAAAGTTCATTGAAGGATGCTGATGTTAAAGTTGAAACTCCTTCCAATAAGAAGAAGCAACAAGCTCTTAAAGCAGATGATCCAACTACAAAAGTACAGGACCAACTTGATGAGGCTCAAGGGTTGCTCAAAACTACAGTTTCCACTGGTCAGTCAAAAGAGGCTAGGTTGGCTCGGGTAAGCTCTCTGAATTTGTTGAAATTTTTATAACTGGAGAATATGGAGAATGCGCTGTATGTTGCAAAGAATAAGAATCTACCTGGACTGTTTTAACGATAGGAAGTCTACTGTCTGACCAGTGGGGATTTGGTGATTGTAGAACAGCTGGCATAAGTATGTAATCTCCCATATGTACCTTTTACTTTTTAGGAACTGAAGGATACTGAGATAGATTCATACTAGGACAGATATCACTATTTAATTTGTCTCTGTTATTTCGTTAGGATCCATTTGATTCACTCTTTTTTAGTTTTCTGTTAACAGATCAAGTAGATTTGATGTGGATTTTTCCTCTCTCCAACCCAGTAGGCTGAAAATTCTAAAACAATTTGACTTTTCTTTTTTCATTTTTCTCTCTGCATTGATCACTCTTGATCTGTTTCCTTCTCCTTTATGTTAAAAGATGCTGTTCAGTCTATTCATCATGTACAAGATAAAAAATTTGGAATGACCTTGTTTGAAGGATATTTTGTAGAGCAATTACTTTTACTAAAAGTGTCAACTCAGACGTAACAGACTTATTCCTCAAATGAAACATAAACTAGAGCCTTCCATGTTTTCCATTGCTCTGACAATTTGCTTTTTGGATGCTTTTTTAATCTTTTATTTCATCAATGCCTAGGTTTGTGCTGGACTCTCATCTCGTCTACAAGAGTATAAATCTGAAAATGCACAACTAGAGGAACTTCTTATTGCAGAGGTAAATTTTCATCCATGTTTCTTGCTAATTGAGTGACCATTCAAGTGCAGTTATTTGTACATGTTACTAATTCTATTGTAGAAATGTTTCTTTTAATCCTAAAAATGCCACATTCACAGAGAGAGCTGAGTAGATCATATGAGGCTCGCATAAAACACCTACAGCAAGAATTATCTGTATATAAAAGTGAGGTAACGAAGGTGGAGTCAAACCTGGCTGAGGCTTTGGCAGCAAAGAACTCTGAAATTGAGACACTTGTCAGTTCTATAGATGCACTTAAGAAACAGGCTGCTTTATCTGAAGGAAATTTGGCTTCACTTCAGGTTGGCCACATTCCTATTTCAGCAATTGATGCATGATCTTGTTTTCCTTTTTCCTTGGATTGCTGAATTCAATGTGAAGTGACAGTCTCCATCAGATTGCCATTGTCTACGTTATACATCAGTTTCAAGTGGCTCATTGATACTATGAATCTGAGATTTAGAGTTGACATTAACTAAGAGTTCCTTTTTCCTCATTTTAAGATGTGTTCGAATTATTAATAATTTTATATCATTGTGGATGCCAGCTAGTTTGGTTGGTAAAACCTCTTGGGTTAAAACGGGATTCGAGTCCCACTTGGATGAGTGGGGAGGACATATAATAACCAGTTGTGTAATGCTTTAAAAAAAAAAAAAACACTAATCTATATCTCAAATTACATTTATTTATTTTTACTTGAATATTTATTTACTGATGTGTAGGTTTTGACATTTTACAAAATTGATTGTTTTTCATTAGATGAACATGGAATCCATTATGAGAAATAGAGAGTTAACAGAGACTAGGATGATACAGGTAAATTGCTTGTTTTTTTCTTGTAGCATCTTTTGCTATTGACATTTCCTTTAACATATTATTTCTAATATGAGATTTATCTGAGCATGGATATCCTTCTTTACTAGGCTTTACGAGAGGAGCTTGCCTCTGTAGAAAGGAGAGCAGAAGAAGAGCGTGCATCACATAATGCTACCAAAATGGTTCATACGTTGCACAAATTGTTTATGTATTGTCTTTCTAGTTGTTTCTTCACTTTATGACAGTATCTATACAATAAACAGGCTGCTATGGAAAGGGAAGTGGAATTGGAACATAGAGCTGCTGAGGCATCAATGGCCCTTGCTAGGATCCAGGTAATGTGAGGACATATCATGTTCCAACTCTTCTCAAAATGTGAATAATTTAGTAGTGAATATGCATGTGATGTCTATATGTTTATTGAACAGTTTACTTTATCAATGTTAGGCCCTTGAGCTTTTTATCCATAGATATTTTTGGACACAAAGTTATTAAATGCGATGTGGGTGGAAGTTAATGTTGACTATTCCCTTTTCGAGAAGATTAGATTGACTGTTTAACATCAAAATTTACCAGGTTTCTTTTGGAGAAACCATCATATGCAGTACATGTACATTTTTTTTCCATCAGGCTCTTAAATATCCATAAAATTCTCTCTTGTCATAGCTCAGTTATCAGAATACATATGCTGTTAAGATTGTAAAGGTTGTAGGATTCATATGCTCTCAGTTCATAAAATTAATGTTCTCGATGCATTTAAATACAAGCATTACCTGAAAAATCCTACCAGACCTGTTTTGTGAGTGTATATGCTCTTCTGACTTGATAAGTTTGTTAATTATTATTTAGTTCAGATTTGTGCTTGTTGCCCTGTTAGCACCAAGCCTGTTAAGTGCTTATTCATTAGCACAATCTTCAGTCTAAGGATCAGATTATGAATACGCCATCAATTTTTGCATCCACTCTGTTTCCATTCAACATATTTAGCACTCTATTAACATGTTTATTGAATGTTTTTAAAATTTTGGGATTTTCAGAATACTAGGATAATTTGGAAAATGATGTTTTAACTTTCTTTGGTAGAACAGAAAGCCTTTCTCATAGTCTGACCTTATTGTATATAATGCTTTATTGAATGTTGGTAAATGCTTCCATATCCAGAGAACTGCAGATGAGAGGACAGCCAAGGCTGGGGAGCTTGAGCAGAAAGTGGCTATGCTTGAGGTATAGAGACTCGTGGTTAATAATCTTTTCGTGTACAATGCTGTTTCTATCAAAGGGTTGAATCAGCAGTTTTAAAATTCCTGAACTATGAGATCAGGTTGAATGTGCAACTTTACAACAAGAACTACAAGATATGGAAGCTCGTCTTAAGCGTGGACAAAAGAAGTCCCCTGAAGAAGCAAATCAAGCGATTCAGGTAAAGATTGTAAGGTTGTACATCTTGCATTTGTTGTTTTGATTTTGATGTTTCCAGGTAGATGTTACCTTGGGTGCTTAATTAACTATAATTCATTCTACTAATTTGGAAGATGTTCACCTGGTTCCTTAGTTTATGCGTAATGTCTATTATTTCTGATCTGACGTTCTTTCTGGAAATTCGTATTATTAGAAATCAGAATTTGTCATATTTGCACTTCAACCTTCAGTATGCTATTTGTAATCATTGGTCTATTGAAACCTAACTTTAGTTCAGCAGTTTAAAATATGCTCTTATTAGTATTTTGTACAGTAGTACCAACAGAGGTATCAATTATAATCTGCTGCAATCCTTCTTATCATCCATATAATCACAAAAGTTTTAAATATTTAGATGCAGGCATGGCAGGATGAAGTGGAACGTGCACGTCAGGGTCAGAGAGATGCCGAAAACAAGCTTTCTTCTTTGGAGGCAAGTGCTAGTTGCTTGTTCCAATTGAGTTGTCACTAATCCCCTGAATAATAGAGTAATAAGTCCTGAGAATATATACTAATATTCATGAAGATTTTCATGGCAGAGCTTTCTTTGAACTAATAATAAGTTTTTATCTGTACGTGAACTTTTTGTTTGGGTATTTTCAGGCTGAAGTGCAAAAAATGAGAGTTGAAATGGCGGCCATGAAGAGGGATGCTGAGCATTATTCACGTGAGGTGACCTCTTTGGTTTATTCAGCCCATTGCTTATGTATTTTCCCCTTGTTGATATAACAATTCTTGAATTAGGAGAACCAACAACCTTGAATCTGTGGTTTCAGTTTGGTGGGTGTCAATGCTTGTAATATCTCAAAAAAAAAAAAACCTGCCTATGCTAAGAACCCATTTAGTGTAGCCTTTTGGGATCCACCAAAGAAGTTAGATTGACTCACATCCTTTACTTTTTCTTTTTTTTTTAAATAACTCTATTGGTTAGCACCCCCCCACAAAAAAGAAAAGGGCGGAAGAAAAAAAATCTTCCAGTTTTGCAGGAGACAGAGGTTGTCTGATCACAAGTAGATAATATTAAAATTATTTATATTCCTCAGTACATATGTTGTAATTGAATGATAGAAAAAAAGGACACTGCTTTCTCAAAGTGGCCGATTCAACTAAAGTAGAAATTATTTTGTAGTTTTTATATCATAAAAGGAAATTTTTAATATCAAGTGACTAGTATCTTCTCTTCTCTCTTTCTCTCTCTCTCTCTATATATATATATATGAATGAGGTTCAGTTTTGTGTCTTTGATTATTTAACTGAAGCATGATCTCTTATCCACTTTGTTATACATTTTACTGTAGCATAATGAACTGACTGATTATAGCTGCCTTTCAACAGGAACATATGGAACTAGAGAAACGCTACCGAGAACTAACAGATCTTTTGGTAATGTAAACTGAAAATTTCTTATCCACTTGATATACCTTTATGCTTAAACTTCTGCACCATATAATTCACAACTATGATGCAGTACTACAAGCAAACACAGCTTGAAACCATGGCCAGTGAAAAGGCTGCTGCAGAATTTCAGTTGGAGAAGGAAATGAATCGCATTCAAGAAGTACAGGTCTGTCAACGTGTACTTCATTCTACTCCAATAGAAGTAGTCATCTATATTCTTCATTTACATTTTATATTTTATGATCCCAATCCTTGTTTCTCATAATATATCACTTTAATCCTGATCAGTCAGAGGCAGAGAGAAGTAGAGTTTCTCGTCGATCATGGTCATCTTGGGAAGAAGACGCTGAAATGAAGAGTCTTGAGTATGTTAAAATCCATTTTTTATTGCAATAATTCCATGTTGGTGTCAGTAACTCTTCTGAAATAGATAGGTTGGAAGCAACGTAGAAGTATGACTTAGTGTTAGTCAATGAACTCAACTAAGCAGATGCTTAAGCAACAGTGCACTGCCATTTGGGATTAGCTTTACATATTCTGATTATAATGCCAATGAATTGGAGTTGGAGTCGTGGGTTTTCCTCATCTTGAACTTAGTCATCTATTTTAGCTACCTCACAGACTCTATGTACATTTGCATCTTATTGCAAGTTTTTTGGAACTCCCATCGGTATTTGAAGTTTCATTTTTTAAGTTATTAAATTTGATATCAAACCGAATCAAAATGCCACCACTCACCCATTCCGACATCCTCTGGCCTAAAATTTTTAACGTTCATTAGTTTCAGTGTATGTGTATTGGGGCTTTATCTCAATCTATTTTATGTATACCGTCTTCAATGAATATTTTCTTATATAGAAATAATGGCAGGCCTCTCCCATTGCATCATCGTCACATTGCTGGGGCAAGTGTGCAGGTATCCCTGCTTTCATATCTCATATGTCATATCTCAGTTGCCATATCACTTTTCTTTAACTTGATACTTCAACCTGCTCATGCAGCTGCAAAAGGCAGCAAAACTTCTGGATTCAGGGGCTGTAAGGGCCACACGATTTCTTTGGCGCTACCCAATAGCACGAATCATTTTGCTTTTCTACCTTGTAAGAACCGTTCACGATGTTTATACGTATTTCATTACAAATAAATTATATGAAAGAATACAAATTGCTTGATAAAGTTGTTTGATAACCTTAACAAGAAATCATTTGCAGGTATTTGTACATCTCTTCTTGATGTATTTGTTGCACCGTCTTCAGGTACGTTTGTCTGGCTATTTGTTTGACTGTTGTAGGGGTTGGTTTGTTATTTAGCGGTCAACTGTGAATCAGAAACCATCTTAGTTTGTTTGAATGAAACATAGCGTCATAAGCAGATTGAAGATGCTTGGGTATACATAATTTTATGTTATGTCAACTCCATGTGTTTTGCACCATGCAGGAACAAGCAGATAATTTTGCTGCAAGAGAAGTTGCTGAATCTATGGGTCTCACCACCTCTAACTTACCATGATTGGGTGGCTCCTCAGGGTGCTGTAGCTTTCTGAATGATTGATTTCATGTCTGCAAGGGCATGTGTTCAAGTTTTCAACAAACACATACGGCTTAAAAAATGCTTGCAAATTGTAAAATTACGGAAGACGAAAACCTATTTACGGTCCTCATTATACCAGAATCCCCAGAGGAAATAGTCAATCCTGGGGAAACTGCTGCGGATGAGAAATAGTCAACTGAATTCAGGTGACGGTACAAATTCAGTTGTATGGCTTATCTAGGAGCTCAATGCCAATGCCAATGCCCATATGCTGTTTATTAACATTTTCTGGTGATTAGTTTGATCTTTTTTTTCCTTTTTTCCCCCCTTTTTTTTGAATTTTGGGGCACTGAAATGACAACTGAAAATGAGACTGCTTCCAAAAAATATTGTAAAATTGTAGATCTTTATACTTTGAATAATCATGAATGGAATATTCTTTTATTTATAAATGGATTTACTACATCATTGGGTTTACTTATGTCAAATTAACGAGGTTGATTAATTTAGTCTTATGTACAACCTAAAATTAATCAATTTTTATGTTAGAAAAATTACATTTACCTTTCAAAAGAAATTGTCATTCTTCACATTTCAAATTTTAGATTGAGGCCTTGGTAATTTAGTTGGATAATACTGTTATAATTTTCTAATGAAGTTAATTTTGTTTCATATGTATATGATAAAAAAAAGTTATATTATGTTATTGTCACTAAAATTATTTTTTTAAAATTATATCTACTCTACATTATTAATAACTATATTATAATTATATTTTTCTTTTCTCAACGATATATTTAAGCCACAAAATTAACTTAATTTGATAATTAAGACATGACTTCAAAGACCTTTTAAAATAAAATCATATTATAAAATAATAAGTAATAGGAGCAGCCACTTTCATAGTCGATTCACTAGGGTCATCACCTTCTACTCAATTAGTGGAAATATACACTGTTTTCTTCACCTGTTAAGCCTTACGACTATGGGACTTTCTAAAGAAAACTGCAATCGTAGTTAATCACCCTCTCACAAGACCACCGAGATTTTCTGACTTAGCTCCCTAAAGTAATCCACCCTAGATGTGCCCAATGGGTCCTGCTGGCCCATCTTTGTTTGGGCATGACACTGACCCACAAGGGCACGGCCCCACATCCGTACGGGCACATGGCTAGGCACGGCCCCCTTTATTTGGGCACATGGGCCATGTTGGGCATGCCACGGGCCCATTGTGCCGACCCACTAGGCATGCCAAAATTTAATTTTTTACTTATTAATTTTTTTTGTCATACAAAAGATAAAAAAAATAACAAACAAATTTCAAATTTTATATTGTATTCTAAAATATAAATTTCAATTTCACATTTATTTCTTTAAAACTAATACATTCTCACATTGATAAATGTATTAAATGAGTTAATTTAAATTTAATTGAATGAATTTACATTTTAAATGATGAATGATTTAATCATTATTAATAATTTAAAGAAAAAATAGAAATATTACTCAATTAAATAAAATATAATATTATTGAGAGATAAATAAAATTTATTTTTATGAGATAAAAGCTTCAAATTACAAGTAAAATAAAATATAGTGTAATTTGTATCATTATAGTTTACAGCACATCCCAACTAGGTTGGCACCTACTAAACTATCTATCATTTGCATTTTACAATCATTTCAAACATTAAAATTATTTATAAATTTTAATCTTTATCTTCATTGTCATCAACTTCAACATGAGCGTCGTCATCGTCGTCGTCGTCAGCATTTGTATCACAATCAGTTGTAACTAGTTCTATATTCAAATATGACATTTCCTTAACTAATTCATTATGCCAATGATGTTGTGTACGACGATCTACAACCTCCCAATCTTGAAGACACATCAAACGGTTTAATGTCTTTCTGACTAAATTTGATCGACGGTCATCTAACATTCTGCCACATGTACTAAAAGTAGACTCTGAAACTCCAGTTGAGACTAGAGAGGTTAGTAAATCACGGGCCATTATAGATAACACAGGAAATATAGTGACCTTTTCTTTTCAAAATGCCAAAACATCTATATATTTGCAAATCGTGTATTTAATATCTCTTGAAACTTAAACTATTTTTGTAGTACATTTTCAACAATGTAACTATCACTTGTATCACTACCAATTGGGGCCTTACCTTTTCGGATCAAACGCATTGCTGCATTTTCAAATCGAACAAGAGCTACTTCAGATTGATTGTGATCTATTCGAGCTTAATACATATTTTAGTTCATAACCATGAAAAAAATATTTTTATTAATGTTAAATACTCACTCATACATCAAGTGTTATGTGTCCAAGTTTTCAACTATCCCTTCAACTAAAGCTTGTGTTCCATGTAGACTAAACTCAGATTTATAAGAGATGCATAAACAAACAAATGTGGAATATTTTTCCAATATTTCAAATATTTCTCTTTCATTTTTTCACATGGATTTGCATGAAATACATCATTTTTGTGTTAGGCTAAAACATCACTGATATTATATAAATGACTCAACACTTTAGATAAAGATGGTTCATAAACCGTTGAACATGCAAGAGTGGAATCATAAAACACTTTCAAAAAATTCAAAAATTGAAATGCAATATTCCAATGATAGGCAGTAGTACTACCATTGCCTAACTTATAATTAACATAAGTAGTAAAGGCATTTATGTAATCTGCACAAAAAGCTAACATCAAATATGTGGAGTTCTAACGAATTTTAATATCAAGTTTGAATTTTCTCTTTTTCGATCCATAAAGAAGTAATGTGTTCTTACAAAATTCTTGATATCTAGAAGGTGATTTCAACATGCGTATTACTTCTTTAATTTTAGAGAGACTACCACTCATAAATTCCAAACCATCTTAAACAATCAAATTAATAATATGACAAAAATATCTAATATGAAAAAATTGTGAACCACGTGCGGGTGTGATATTGCGCAAAAAAGAGTCCATAGAAACATCATTTGCAGAAACATTATCAAGTGTTATACTATAAACTTTGTCAATAACATTATATTCTCGAAAAATATCCAAAATAGCATTAAAAATCTGATCTCCAGTATGAGGGTAATCTAATTCACGAAATGCGAGCAATTTTTTCTCCAAATTTCAATTTTCATTAATGAAATGTGATGTCACCCAAATATAACTCATATTATTACGTCCAATAATCAAAAGTAACAGAAATAATACCTTTAAAATTAGAAAATTGTGAAACCAAATTTATTTTCATTTTTGCATAAACATTCTCCATATCATGTTTAATTGTATTTCTAGGAGTTCTTCTAAATTGAGGTTGAGCATACCTTGTCATATAATGTTCAAAGTGCACATCCTATGAAAATTACAACGGTTGTTCAACAGTTGTCATGTATAGTGCCAAACCAATTTGGTTCTCCTTGTGAATATATAAAAATGGCCTCATCTCCCACCCTAGATCCATGTTGTGAAAGCTCACTTTATCGTGGGTCTTTTGCACAATACGTATCGAAATGGTGCTTGAGATGTCAGGTGCCACCATTAGACTTGCAAGACAAAGAACTATGACAAAATACACAAAACACCATTTCTTCTTTTTTGTCCTTGGAATTTACACCTTCCTTAATTGTAAAATATTTCCAAACATTTGAAGTTTTTGCTCTTTTGTTAGACTTTGAAGAAGTACCGACAGTAGTAGAAATTGATGCACATGCACTTTGGACACTTTAGACTTGAGATTCATTTAAACACTGATTATATTGATCCTCCATCATTTCTACATCTTGCCCCACTTGAACAAAATTGAAATTTGGATCAAGTTCATAATTTCCAGAATGAGCCATATGTTTCGTAATAGCAAAAGATTAATTTAAGAATAAAAGAAAATGAGTTGAGAATGTGTGTTGGAAAATTGGTTCAATCGGATTTTAATATACTGAAATTTGGCAACAACTATAATTTGTTGCAACGGCTAGAAGCTGCAAAAGATGTAAAAGAGAAAGAGAGAGGGAGACGAAATGATAATTTGATGAAACTTGAAAGAAAAAAAAATGATGATTTCACGAGTTCACTTCACTTTTTCATTTTTTCATTTAAAAAAAAAAAAAAAAAAAAGAGCATGTGTAAATGTGTAATATTAGTAAAATACTTTTTTTTGGCTAAATTTACTTGGCTAATATTTATGCAAACTTACTTTTAGAAAAAAAACAAAAAAAAACTTAACTCAATTTGTCATTGTCACAATGTCACGAGGCCAATTACTATTAGCCATGTGATAAAGTGACAATGACATGTTAAAATAATAAAAAGTAACTTTCACTTTTTCTTGTCATCTTTCACTTTTTTTTAACATTTAAAATTAAGACACGGAGTAATGTGATACTAATACATTTTATATAAGTTATAACTATAATACACATTTTCAAAATGTAAGTTTTTAAATTACTAAAAATAGGTTATATTTAAATTACGAAATATAACCCATACTACTAAAATACACACACCACAGTCCACACGTTTTAAACACACTCACATTTTAAAATTCACTATAAATATGTTTACCTTGATTCCTATTACTCATTCGTTCACCTAAAGTTCTAAACTTCTCATATTACTCATTCACTTTAAATTTTCAATGGAAGATAATAACAATCAAAATGAGTATCCTTATCTTGAGCCTGAAGGCAATGAGCACCATCCTCCTCAAGGCAATGAATTCCAAAGTCCTTGTCCTCGCCCAAAAGTTTTTTATCAGTTTACATTAATTGAATTGAGGGACGAGGTGCAAAAGCTTCAGGGCAACTATTGCAAAAACATATTTCACTATAGAGTCTGTAATGGTACGGGATTCTTAAAGCGTCATATTAATCGTTGTTAACCCATATATGAAGGTATTAACGAGTTTAATCAAAGGATGGGAGGTGGTGCTAACATACCTCATTACAAATATTTTTGTTATTATGTATTATTTATATTTTGAATTTAAGTTGTTAAGTGTTTTTAATTTCTAAGATGTTATTATTCTATCGTTCATCAAATATCAATATTTATTCTTATTATTATATCTTAATTGTAATCAAACTTGGTAACTTTAAATATAATTAATTTGAAAATTACAATCAAAATTGAATTTTTTTAACAAATTAGAGTTTTTATATTTTTAAAACTAAAAATTAATGCCATTAAACAAATTATAATTAAATACAAATAAAAAAATTATTAGGCAAAACGACGGGCCGACATGGCCCACAGCCCATGGGTCGTGCCGGGTCTCAATTTTTTTTGTCGTGCCAAAATTAGTAGGTCGTGTCCATTCTGACCCACGATACGAATGAGCTTTTTTAAATGGCTAGCACTGCCCATTGGCACCTCTAATCCACCCGTCATATTTTATTATAAAATATATTCGTTATAATATTTTATTATAAAATATAATTGCTATTTTACTGAGTATTTTTATTTTCCGAAAATAATAAAATAGAAAATGCATTTGGTAAGGGCTTTTGATAACTACAATGGGAAATTGTAAAGAATGGAATATTTTCATTCTTTAATTTTTCTTAACAAGTGCACAAAGCGCAATATTTGCGTTCTCTGAATTTTGTTTTCTATCTTGCATACATTAAAACGTATGGGACCACACTTTTGTGACTTCTGTGACATTTTACTATTAAAAATTATGAGCTCGAAATTTTTTTATAAATATAAAACTTACATGATAAATACATGATAGATTTTGATTTGTTTATGCAATAATTTTGGTTTTAAAATGTTTTAAAGTAAAATAATAATTATTTTTTGTTGAAATAGTTATAGATGTTGTATTAATTATTATATAATATTTTATTTAATAAAACTTTGTAATAATATAAAAAAAATACTACTTACAATTTTATATCAATATTCATTGTTACATTATTTTACTTGTTTATTCAATTTTTGCAAAAATATCTAAAATAATAAAAAGATAAATTTAGAATGGTATACATATAATGTAACTATTCCAAAATAATTTTTATAGAAATTATATCAAATGCATTTTCACTATTTATATTTTCCAGACAAACTACCAAACACATTTTACTATTTTTCATTTTTAGATGTTGGTTTCAAGATAAACTACCTAACGCGTTTTCATTTTCACCAAAAACTAATCTTCTTATTTTCTAAATGAAATTCAAAAACACCATTTGAAAAATAATACCAAATGTACCCAAAGTTTTAAATTTTGAATATAAGTCCATATTATTTTAAATTTTTTACACTATTGAACTGGGTTTACAATTAAATGATTTATTCTTACATTCATTAATATATGTTA
Organism: Citrus x changshan-huyou; assembly: GCA_039657385.1. NCBI lineage: Eukaryota > Viridiplantae > Streptophyta > Magnoliopsida > Sapindales > Rutaceae > Citrus > Citrus x changshan-huyou. Next base: position 7,876,598 of record CM077550.1, read on the forward strand.
TATTAATACATTTTCTTATTAATCAATTTAATACATAGTTAACCTATGTATATTATTTACAAACCATAATTGATGATAAATGTAAATATGATTTTTTTTAATCTAATGGCAACCAATTTTTTCTCACCCATGCGGGCAAGATTCAAACCTAATACCTCTTATTTTTAGCACAAAATTTTTACTATCTCAAGTAGTGGAATATACAAAATATGATAATGAATTTAATTTCATATTCTATTAATTTTTTTTTGCAATATAATATTTATTTAACATACTATCAATTATTTGATCACGTAATAAAAATATATCAATTTACCAATAATAATAAAAGTGTTAGTTTATAAGTCTACAAAATTATTTTTGTTTGTTTGACCAAAGACTTTCATATTTTTGGTTTAGTTTTTGTCCTTAAATAAAAAAAATAACTTTAATTGTGCACTTATATAAATTGACATTTGTCTCTCTATCCCAAAATTTTAAATAGTCATTGGCGCATATTCATGTAGTTAAGATATCTCGTTAACTTAACTAAGAGAAGGGTTAAAGAAAAATAAATCTAAACAACTACTCTATTTTTAAATAATTTAAATATTTCTTTATTAAAAGTAAACAAAAAATAAATATTTTCCATTTTTTCTTCTCTCTCACTAACATCGCACATGAACAACAGTAGATGTGGCAATTCAGGTTAGTGAATTGTGTTCATATCGTGTTGCAAAATTTGAGCCAATCCAAACCTGAACTCATTTATTAATTGTGTCAAGAATCTTAATTTTAGCCGACCCATTCATTATCTTATCATAATTGTATAACCTATCTAACAAAATTTTAATTTTCAATTAAAAAAATATTTTACATAATTTTTTTATAAATTTTTGGAGTGCTATCTTCTTAAACTCTAATCAGTTTTGTTTAAAATATAAATAAATAATTTTAAAAATATGAAAATTCAGCACATATCTATCGATTAAAATATAAGCCCATTAATATAATTAATTGAATAATTAATTGTGTTATAAACAAATTATCATATCAGAAATTTTAAAATTGAACTTAATACAATTATTAATCAATTTGACAACTAGGGATAGCAAGCAAATCTATTCAAGTGGATATCCAAGTATCCAATCCAAATAGATTGTATAATATCTATCCAAAATACTATGGATTTGGTTTATCTAATATTCATCTATGAACTTGAATATTATTAATATTTAAGTGTATGAGACTAAAATCGAATATTGTAATTAATATTTAAGTTTTACAAATTAAATGAAAAACCAAAATAACATTGCCAAAATTTATTTCCACCATCAACAACAACAATGATGGCACCATCACCGAAAAATAGAAGTGACTATCCACATATTTGAAATTCTCCTATCTGTGTAATGGTGGTAACATTGGCAGATAAAAGGTTATGCTAGGGCTGCATGCCTCTTCCAATGCAACTAACAATTACAAGAGCGCCATAATTAGGTAGTGTTTCAAGGTTCACTGCTGCCTTAAACAACCAAATTGGTTGTCTTCGAATAGGATAAAGATGGTAGTGTAATGTAACTCGCTGTGGTTCTGTGGTGTAATTATGATGGTAGCCTTTTTTGGAAGGCATGTGCGACCCTATGTATCACCATTTCCTAGTATTGAGATATCATTATGTAGTAATCTAATTTTGAGTCCAATAGTACCCTTTATTGCCCCCTTTGATCAGTAATGTCATCACCAGTGATGGAGCAAGGGTCCGTTGGCGATTATATATATTTTTTAATGTATTTTTTTTTTGTAGTTAATTGAAAAATAAAAGTAATAACTTTGTTTTGTTATTCTATTTCTATATTAAAAATAATGTTAACGATCTTTTAATATTAATCGTTTTAAGAAATTATGTATTTACACATGAATGGATAATAGTTGTATTTAACTGAATATTTATCATTCTTAGTTATTACAAATATTTTTTTTTTAACTCTTATTGGATTAATGGTAGTGTAATGAAATTTTCCTTTTTTTTTTAATAGAAAGGAATTTCTCTTTGTAGTTGTAATAAATTATGCATTGTCTTCTCTGCATAAATTGCATTAAAAAAGGAGACTTATCCACTTATCCTGTCCAAAGTGACGAGTTTGCTGTGCCGCAGTATTGCGTCCCTGCCGGCGTCGTGAAGAGTGCTTGTTGAACAGGTCGATCTTTTCCAAATTCAAAAGTCTGCACCTTTTCTTTCCGGAGGCCAAAGCTAACATGACATCTTTTATCGTGTCGACCTTGTCTTTTCCTTAATAATTTTCTTATGGCATGTTTGGTAGCCGAGTGGAATTGGCTTATGTGGTGGTAGAAATAAATTTAGTACTGTGCTTGGGTCTGGCACGCCAAGCGGCGAGGGCCATAGGCCACAAGATAAATTTTTGGAGCCCTATTTGAAATTTTGAATGGTGAAAAATCTTATCATGAGGAATTGAGAATAATTTTTTGAAAGCTCAAATCCGGTCCTAAAGTATTGCTTATGATAAATGAAATAAAAGTAAAATATCACTTTTACAAATTAATGATATTTGATAGTTAAATAAATACATAGAGTAAATTTTTGTTTGGTATGACTTATCTAATAGTCATAAGCACTTATTTAATTTTATAAACTCTTATTTAAATTTTTGTTGTTTAGATTTTTTTTATAAAGCTTTTAAATATTAAAATAAGTTATTTTGTCTCTATTAGCAAAATCTCAAATTGTGGGCTCTTGGGGGTAGAGATAATTTTTTTTTAAATGTCACAATATCTAAAATATCCTTTACTTATTTGATAATTTTATTTTATTCTTTGCATAACATAATTTTAAAAAAAATTTCTGCTAAAGTAATTTTATAATTTTTAACAAAAGCTCTCGTTGACAATCAAACAACTAAAATTTTTTTAGGTAAAAGCTTTATTTAAATAATTTCTATTTAAAAAGATATACCAAACAGAAAAATTAAACGAAAGAAGATAGAATTAATTGTAACACTGCAAGGCATAAAAGGAAAGAGATTCATTTTGTCATTACTCTGTTATTTTTTAGATTCTTTAAAAAAAATTCATATTAAAGTAAAGAATCTCTTATTAAAAATGGACTCTAAATATATAAATGATCAACCAATCTATTTTACTTTTAAATAATTTTAATAACAAATTATTTTTAAAATTCAATCTAATCGTTTATACAAGTTGAACTTCGTTAAATTAATACTTGATGAATTGATAAACCGGGTTAAATAATAAATTTTATCAGTCCCAACTTGGGCCAATGTGATAAATTAATAATTGAATAATTTTATTAGATAATAAATTTAAAATAAAAATCTTGTTTTTCTCTAGGACCCAAGTAATACATAAATTAATAATTAACAAATTTAAAACTAAATATATATGATATGTCTATAATTTTTTTATACTGATATAATACTTTACATATTTCATGGATGGTTGTTATTTTCTTTATATATTTTAAATGAAAAATCATTGTTGTATTCTATTTACTATATTAATGAAATAAGAAATATCAACTTAATATATTGCTTCTAAAAATTTTCCTTTGATAAGTTACTATGTAATCGTGATCCAGTCATGTAATATAACTAAAAAATAATCAAGTGACTGATTCATTCAACAAGACCAAATCATAATTGTGTCATATACACCGACAGAATCAATTCTCTAATCAATATTTTATAAAAATTTCTATTAGGAATGTGATTATATTTATAAATTAATAAATTATTAATTATGTATTAATATATTATTATTCACTAAATTAATAAATTTTTTATGATTTCAACATTATTAATTTATTGAAGTTATAATGTACTGTATTAAAAATAAAATAATATAAACTTTAGTCTAATTTAATATAATTTAATGTAACAAACTAAAGTAAACGCAACCGATGCCGGAGGCAAATTTTCCATTGTCATTTTTAACTCCAAAGCAAAGATAAGTCACGCTATAAATAAATGGCATTCGAAACTTTTCCCTCTTTGACGTCAACCGCACGAGATTCTTGTTGGAAAATTTGCATTTCCAGACAAAACTTTGATTTGATTGACGCGAGACATTCCTTCTTTATGAAAGATGATTGATTGGAAAATAAGAGAAATAAAAAGAGGAGAAAATTAAAAAAAAAAATTTTAATCTCAGCCATAAAATCGTCTTTTCTCTTTTCTTTTTCTCTTCTTTCCTTTTCTTTTATTTCTTTAAAAGTTTAAATCAAATTTAAATTAAACATGACTTTTAAAGATTCCACGGTCCCCTGCTTTATACCTGTTTAACTTGGCTGCGAACTATTGCATTCCCATTGATCAGAAATTCTCATTTTAAAATTTTAGAAAAATTTATAAAAATAGCCACAAAACTTTAAATTTTTTTTAAAAGTTAATTCCTTAAAAAATTTTCTATTATAACTAGCTAAATGCTAATTTTTTAAACCAAATAGTCCTTGTCACTTTCAACAAATTTACAAATAAATGACACACCTACAAAATCCAAAAAACAAAAAAAAAAACCTCAACACTCTCAACAAATCATCAAACTTAGTCACTCTCAATAAATTATCAAATCCCATCAAACAATTACTATATAACTGAAATATAATCATCAATTAGATAGTTTCATAAAGGTAGTATATGTTCTTACACAATATAAACTTTTAATGTATTAAGTTTAAGATTTAAGATCAAAACTGATGTGGGTTTTGTGGTAAATTTTATTATTTTTATCATAAAACAATGTGATTTCTTACAATACTTAGTTTGAGTTGAGAAATCAAAAAAAAAAATATATCATTGAAAGCAAAAAAAAATTGAGATTAAACAAAGCTTAGATTACGTGCGACAAGGAAGTCATGTGCGACAAGTAGTGGGATAAGTACCTGTTGCACATAAATACAGCACACATGAACTTCCTTGTTGTACATAATCATAGCATGTCCGACAGCCATATAAAATGTGTCGGATATCTTTTGGAAGTCATAACTTAGGTTAGATATGTCTGTTTTGAGCGTATAATATGCCATTTTAAAGTTTGCGACGAGATCAATTAAAGCACATTAGAGTATAGGCACATCCAGCACCAAAAGGCCGTCGTAATGAGACTGTCTTCGATCGCACCATGTGCATGTCACACTAATATGCTTTGGTCCGTCTTGTTGCAAGCTTCGAATTATATAAAATATGCCTAAAACAAACACATGTAGTCTAAGTTATGCCCTCCGGAAGGTACTCGACACATATTACATAGTTATCACACATAAAGTTGCATGTAGTATGTGTGACAGTCATAAAATGTCTTGTATATTCACCGTATCATGTTTTGTAGTGTGTAACCATATTTGTTTTTTTTAATACTTTTCAGATTTAATGAATTCAGTTGTGTTTCGACTATGTTATGACGATTAGTGGAAGACATTGGTGGATGGTTTTATGGAGTACATAAATATTAAGAATATAGCACGATCTCTAGTGTATCAATGTCATCCACAGCCTCGAAGTCCAAGTCCTCAAATCTTGACTTGAATTAGACAAGATTCACCTTGTGAAACAAACTTATTAAGTAACCTATGTACAATTTTTTTCCTTTTTGGGTACAACATTTTGATTATAGGAAAATCCTGTAACTAGACACCTCTCTCATATTGATAATCATATCAAATGCTTACCGATTTGAAACCACAACTGATCTTTGACATTGTGCTTTCCATGAGCCACTTACCTAAGCAACTTCTTATGCACAATTACACCATTGAATAGACAGTTTCACAACTTCATGAAATGCCTAAATATGCCTTTCTTGAACTGTTGCAACTATCGTTTGTTAATTTTTCCTGGATGACTTTTACAAATGTATCTAATTTACATGTACTCGTGATATACCTAGGGGAAGTGATCGCCATAAGCTACCTTCATCATAATTGGTTCATTCTTCAATCTAGGTGGATTATGCTTTGCAATTTTGGATTTCACCATTTATCTAATATAGGTTACACAATTATATTGTTATATTACACAACTAAATGTAATAAGTTAATAACATTAAGAAGAAAACTAAAAAAAAAGGTTGAAATTTGGTGCAATAGGTTGCTTCAGGTGCGCGCTTGTCGTATCATGTGACAATTTCACCGAAACTGTCTCATGGTGCGATAGAGTGCCTGTTGTACTAAGAGACAGTTGCGTTGAAATTATCTCTTGGTGCGACAGCCATCATGCCTCACCAAATTTACTCTCTGTCGCACTTAATATACAAAAAACACGCCACACAACTCAACAAATATCCCACTGCACCTTTTAACACTTGATTATACAAAAATTAAGTACAAACTATCTAAAAGGCATTCATCGAACACCTAATGTGCAATAGTTCTAACTCATCATTTTAATTAAATTTCATTTCATTATATTCCTCTAACAACCTATAATAATCTATAATCCCATTCAAGTCAAATTCATTTAGATTATAAAAAATGATAAAGTTAACTTACCTAGGGTTTTGGGCTAATTTGAATTTGTTAGATTCATTTTGGATTCGGATGAACTTGGGCGGATTCGGTTGGATTTGAGTTTGTCGTTCGGCATTCATGTTGATGATTCAAGAGAGAAAACTTCTAGGTATGGTAAGGGAGAGAGGCGGTCGGTTGAAATGAGGAGGGCAATTTGGGACAAAAAAAAAATATATTTAGTTGGTTATGATAGGAAAATATTTAAGGGGTCAAATTTAAGAAATCCTAAAATTTTATGGTTATTTTAAAAAGTTTCCCAAAATTTTAGAGGGTAAGTACGCCTCTCTCACAAGTATCGAGCCGGTTGCCTTCACATGCAAATTTGGTAGTTATATAGCAAAGGATAGAAAATTGCTTTTTTGTGTGAATTTTTCGTTTGATTTTAAGCTTGTTGGCCTCATTTAATATCATTGTGTTGGTATAAATATATAAGTTTTACCTAACATTTTGAATTATATATAGAATTTGTCAATTTTTTTCTTGCATAATTGAATTTACTGAGTAATATAGTGTTGTCTTCCGTTACAATTGTATTTAGATTATAGTGTGGATATGATCATTGTACTAATCTCAACCATAAACACTCAACTACTGTACTGTTAGCATTATAACTAAATTTCTTGTGTATAGTGCAATATAACTTTGGATTGTTAATTATTTTATTATTTAAAAATTAATTTAATTTAATTTCTAAAAATAAAAACTAATTATATACTTAGTGAATGAGGTTATTTTAAGTTTAATTATTTTAATTTGAATATTTAGCATTACATTGAAAATGATGAAAAATATTTAAAACAATTATCTTTACTTAGAAAAATATTTTCTTTAATTTTTCTTACTATTTCGGTTATAAATTATATATAACTCAAACGATTAGATAATTAGGCCATCATTCTCCAAACTGCAGCAGAATTAATGCTGGTTTCTAAAAAGATCCGACCCAAAATAATAAATATTATTATTATTAATTAAAATGTTGTTTAATCACAGCGCGTGGCGCGTGTGCAGTGAAGTTTTACTCTTAAGTTCTGCTGCCACTGTGTCAGCTCACATCAATCAGTGAGTGAGAGCCGTCACTTTTTAAGCGGGAAACATGTAAAAAAAAGAAAAAAGAAAAATGGTACGATTACGCTTATAAAACTACAGCACTCTTTAACATCTCGCTGCACAAATATTGTTTACAATTCTTCTTCATCAAACAAACCTCCTCAGACCGAAGCAGCATCATGAGCGACCCGGCGGTGGTCAGTCAACAAGGAGTAGTTTCACTGCCGCTTTCCGTAGAACAACTTATAAGCAAAATTTACACGGAGCAGAACAAGCTTCCGCCTGACGACGGAGCCAGACGCGGTCTCGCTTCCCTCGGCGAAGATGCAGCTCTCGACGTCCTTCGCACTATCGCCTCCGACAAAATCAAGTACAGTTTCAGCGGCTACATTAACTACTTGGTCAAGAAACGCAACAACAACAACGGCTCGCCGCTTAAGCGAGTCTGTTTTTCTCCTCCTTCTCCTCAGGAAAATCGTAGCCCCGTTACCGTCACCACCGTTCGTCTCTTAAATCTTCCTCAAGGTCTCGGTTTGTTTAATTTTGCTTAAGAAGGCGCGTTTGTTTAGTTTCCTTATAGAAGGAGGTGTTTTATTTTATTTTTTATTTTTTTAAGTAAAAAGTCGTTTTTGCAAAAGTGCTTCTTTTAAAGTACACATTTTAATGCTTTTGTCCAGTTTTGATTAGAAGGCGTGAAATTTACTTTAAAAGGTTTTCAACTTCTTTTGGTAATTACTGATCATTGTTGCAGGAACAGATTATGTTGTGAAGCAATCTCCGGTAGCCGACCAGCAGCCGAGAGGCTCGCCAATGAGTTCGATTTCACATGCAATGAGGCATCGAGCATCAATTCCTCAGTATGTGGCACTGGGAGAACTTGAATTCAGGAAGGCGTTTCTTATTTTGAGCTACATTGGGGAGTAAGTTCTTGCTTTAATTTCTTTTGGCTGTAGCTGTTGTAGTAAATGACTTTGCTTGCTGGGTTCTCAAATTATGAGCTTGTTTAATCTTTTTTTTTCTTCTCTATAGAAATAGTTTGGAAGAAGTGATTACTGCTGACGAAATTCGGGGAATGAGAGATTTACAAATGGCTAGATTTGAATCAGAAGTTTGGGAAAAGCTTGGCCGAAAAAATATCTCGCAAGAAGACCGACGAATGGTTTGCGTCATATGTTTTATTAGAGATTAATTCTGTTTCATAAAATGTTGAAACCTTAATGTCTGGCTTTTTTTAAAAAAAATTTTCCCCGATATTATCTACAATGACATACTTGTGAATTATTTTACATGTAGCCTGAATCACATTTTATTTGCTGAAAATGATATCTTAGCAATTTTTTCTAATAAAATGCAGCTTTGATCGAAAGCTTTCTTTTTTTAACTTAGTGACTTAAACTCAAGATTAAAATCTAATTTATGTCCAGTTGTGTATGAGATTTAAAAATGAGTTAACTGACTTGCTGAGTCAGAGATGGCTTTCCAGCATTTTGCTCTTCGAATGGTGTTGACCTCTATATAACTGATTACCTTTCTTTTGCAGTCTCTCAAATGGGATTCTGGGCAAACACATATGTACCACTGTCATATTTCCACCAAGGGGAATTGTACATTCAAGGTTCGTATGCCTTCTTTATAATATCCATGCATATAAACAGCAATGCACACATTGATTGTATGAAAGGTATTTCTTTTGCATTTACTAAGTAGAATAAACTTTAGTTGCTGGTTTAGAGTTTGATAAAGCTTCTTGGAAACTGCCTGGGGTGTTATTGCATAATGTGGAATGTAGAAATATTAAGCTGAATTCTGATCATGGAATTTGATTTCAAAATCAGGTCTGTGACCATAAGACCTTTTTTCCAACTTTTTTATTGGGAAAAAAAAAGGTTTTAGTTTTCAAAGTTCAGATGCTTTTCTTCCACTTGTTCCTTGTTTTTTTATTGGTTGCATGATGTGTGGGCGCATAGATTCTTCTTCTTCTTCTTTGGTTATTTATGTATCACTTTTCTAACTTTCAACTATTAATTATCTAATAAATTACTTATCCTCTGCATTTTAGTTTGATGCTGCCATTGGTAAACAATGTTTCATTGCATTATTATTATTATTATTATTCCAAAAAATGTATATTAGAATTTGGACATGTCACTAATAATAATAAGTATTATTAATTATTTAGGGCCCCTATCTTAATCAAACAAGAACTCACTTACAAAGGGAATTGGGGGATGACAACATTTTGTTGGTCAAGTTTGATGAAGAGCTGGGGGGCCACAGAAGTTCAAACAATTGGAATGATTCTTATTCTAAGTACAATGAAATTGCAAGAGAAGGTATCCTTGTGGGCTTGCGTCGTTACCATTTTTTTGGTGAGTCTCACACTGATCTGATTTGACGAATATTGAACTTTTGAGTTTTCATTATTCCAATTTACTTCAAGTAATGTTTCAGCATTTCCAATATAGAGTTGTTAGAATATTGTAATGATCATTTTGTTTATATCACTGTGGTTATTAATTAGTGTTTAAAGATGGTGGTAAAGAAGAGAAGAAGAAAGACCCTAGTACATCACCAGTCAAGTGTTATTTTGTTCGTATGGAGTCCAGCGCTTCTATTGATATGGGTTATCAATATATTTTATCTGGGAAAACAGTCCATGAAGCCAGATACATGTTTATGCATGTTCGGACTGTTTCCAGTGTGGCCAACTTTATGTCTCGGTAATACTAAGAATTTGCTTTCTAGCACCTTATTTAGTATTTTTTTTAATACAATTACTTAACTACCTTTTTGGGAATTCAGGTTATCACTTATTTTGTCCAAGACTATGAAGTTGGAAGTTGATTTCTCGAGAATAAATATTGAGAGGATCGAAGATGAACCTTGTCGTGTATGATCCACAATTTTGTTTAGGTCCAAATGTGACTTCATTGTTGAAGATTTTTCTTTATCTTCTAAATTGCAGGATAAAGATGGTAATGTCGTCTATAAAGATGGGAAAGCCCTGATACATACAGATGGAACTGGTTTTATATCAGAGGATTTGGCTTTAAAATGCCCAACATATGTTTACAAAGAAAAGTGCACCAATGATGACAGCACTGAGGTTTGTCTTTTGTGCTTGATTTGCTTTAAATTATGCATCTGACTACTCATCAAGGGGAGTTGAAAGGATCATTAAATTTCAAGCCATTCGGTCACACTCATCCTGGGGAGGGCTTACTTAGATGCTAAATTTGATAAACATTAATGTTTGTTATACTTTATTCTACTCTTTGGCTTTACCAACCATTTATTCTGCCATAACTTCTTAGGAATGGGCCCTTATGTTGACTTCTTGGTGTTCTGCATAGGCATCTGGAAGATAAAATGAGTCAACAGAGGTCAACAGAGGTGCCTTTTTTTTGGTTTATTATATGAATTAGAAGAGAGAAAACATGGCTTTTAACTGGTTATATTATTGGATGGTGGATCAGAGAATATATTCCTCTAAAAATGCAAAAATTGAATACCATGCTTTTAATATACATTTTAGGGGACTACACAATTGCACATACACATGCGTGTGTTAATACACGCGCTCGTTCCCTCACCATATTCATCTCAAACCCGACAAAGCGTCATTAATAGAAGCTTGATGGAGTCTTGCTCTAGCGTGTCGGAATGCATCAGTTATATGGCATCTATTACTGCTAGAAAACGGAGTCTGTTATGGAATCCTTATGAGATTATAGAAACTTGGATAAGAACCTGCATTTCAAAGTTCAATACTTCAGGTTTTAAAAGGGAGACTTAACCTTCTAAGAATTGACGGTACTGCTGGTGAAGATGAGAAGGGAAAACATGCTGTATTGGTTGCGCAGCGGTGGAGAAATGGCAATAATGGTGGTGATTCACTTTGTTGAGTTAGACCCTTGGAATTGATGTTTGCCATGGTGGTTGTGTCGGTGGTGGTGGCTGGTGCGGCCAGCAGATGCAGAATGTTGTTTTTAGGTGTTTTAAGGGAAGAGTTCATGGTGGGAGTTGCAATATTCCAGGATTTTAGGAAAAAGGCTCTTATATTCATGTTGATTTTGTATGTAGACTTCGAAATTAGTCATGCTCCAGTCAATTAATGGACTTTCAGATAACGAAATTATGATTACCAGCCAAATTTAACCTTGCAAAATTATCAGGTATTCTGTTAATGGACACATAGCCACTTACTTGTATTTGGAGTCATTCATGTTTATTCATATATGTGGTTGCCTGTGTGTAAATTGCAAGCATTAAGTGTTTCTTCTTGCGTCAAGGAGAACATTCTTTGGTTGTTTCATTCTCTTCTTGGCAACGATTAAGCTGTATATTGTGTCTTTTTATCATACAGTGAGTCACATCCACCCGAAAGAAACAAGGAAGGAGAAGGATGACTTTGAACAACTGTTATCTCCTCTTGTGCACCTGCCTGAAGCTGAAAAATGAGATCTTGAATTTTATTGATGGAAGAATACATTTACTTACACATTTTTTAATGGGATTGTTGAAGTTTAATGCACTTTGTACTATGAAATCAACAAAAATGTTTTAAGTTGATAGGGGCAGGAGTCCAACAGTTGTATGACATTACCAACATGTGCTATTTAACTTCTGGGTAGTGTGTTTTGAATATCTGTCATCTTTTGATATTATGCGTGCTTGAATTGTCTTTTCACTCATAATGTTTTCATTGTCATTAGAGATCTATTGATCGAAAAGAATTGGAGGCAAACTTCTCTGATGTGGCACGAACAGAATCTCATTATGGGGAGCCAGTATGTGTATCTTTCAGACTATGGTGCTCTAATGTTTTATTTATGTATTTTTTTTAATAACGAAGGATCAGCTGCATTTTATTTCTCCTTTCTTGTTTTCCAGCCTCTGCTAATGCAGGTTAGGCTCTTTTACAATGGTACTGCTGTCAAGGGAACTCTGCTTTTGAACAAGAAGGTAAAAATCTACCATCCCTTTTCCAAAGCCGAATGAAGTGTTTGAAACTATTTTTTCCATTTTTCAATTAATTTAGGTGTGTTCCCCCCCCCCCCCCCCCCCCCCCCCACCCCAAAAAAAAAATCTTCATTATCAATTTTTAAGTTAGAGAGTAGTAGATTGTGATGGTATTGTTGGCCTTATAATATTAAAGGTCAAGTACTTGGAGAATTCATGTAAACTTCTCATCAAGTAGTTGATTTCTTTTGTATTTTTCTGTCTTGTTCTCCCCTTCAAGATAAATTTATCGATGGGGTAGTATTGAAGCTCCCAGAGCTTCTTTTTGGGAAACTGAAATTTGACAGTCAATTGAAAAAAAGATTTGGTTTTGTTTCTTTACCCATTAGCTTAAAATTTTGGTTACAATGTTTAGTTACATGTGTTATTTGTGAATTTGTTAGCTTCCCCCCCAAACTATTCAGATTAGACCCTCAATGATTAAAGTTGAGGCAGATCCAGATCTGTCAGATGGTCAGACATTTAACTCATTGGAGGTTGTCAAAACAAGGTAATCTTTGTTCTTGTTTCATCTTATTTAAAATGTGTATATTATGAAGAAATTTCATTGGGGAGAGAGGTTAGGTTAGTTCTGTTTCTGTATTAACAAAAGATGGTCCTTGGTAGTCATTCAACTGAAAGAGAGGGAAAAAGAATTTTTGGAGAGGAAAATAGTTTTGATAAAGTAAGAAGAGCTTAGTAAGGCGAATATTTTCTGGAAATGTCTAAGAGAACAGAACTCCGTCGGCCTGGTTTCCGACCTTTTTTTTTGGGGGGGGGGGGGGGGGGGGGGGGGGGGGGTTGAAAGGGCTTATAGGGCATGAGTCAGGAGGTTTTAAGGTAGCGTTTACTTTTTGGATTGGATTGGGAATCCTGAGGAGTGGGAATCCTAGGATTGGGAGTGTGGAGTGGGAGTAGGAGTAAGTTGTTTACTTACACTGGAATGGAAGCATGGAATGGAGATCAGAATCCAATTTATGTGTTTACTTTGTCTTGGATTGGGAGTAAATAGTTTCAAATTATAATTTTATCCTTATTTAAAGAATTATAGTTTTTAATTACAAAACTAATAAAAAATATATTAAATGAATAATATTTATTTTATTATATTTGTAAATTTATTATAATTATTAATATTCTTAATTATGAACAATAAATTATTAATTTTAATATAAAATGAAATGTTATTTTATTTTATTTAATATAATTATATTAAATTTATTATTATATAAAATAATAATATAATATTATTTAGTACAAAATTAATATTTTCTTAGAATAAACTATTTATTATTATTAATATTAAATAAATATAGTATTATTATTTTTAAAATAAATATAATAATATTATATTTATTAATTCTCTATTAATATAATAATATTATTTTAAAATAATTTTAACTTAGAATCAATATAAATTATTATTTAGTTAAATATAATATTATTATTCAAATAAATATAATAATATTATTTAAATAAATATAATATTATTTATTTTATTTTATTAATTATAAAACATAAAATAAAAAAAAAGGGTAGAAATGGGAGAGGTGGGAGTGGATTCCCACTTCCACCTCCCCCAATGGGAGTCCCACTCCCACTCCCCACTCCAAAAATGGGTGGGGCCCACGGAGTGGGATTCCCAATCCCTCCCCATTTTAATTAAGTAAACGCTGGAGTGGGAGGAATCCACACTCCTCACTCCCACTCCAGCAAGTAAACACAGCATAAATGTGCTTTCAAATCATGATTTCGGAAATAGTTTTAATAGATTTTGAAGGTCCAGTTTTATCTTTTTCAATTTTTTCTTTTCCTTTTTTCCACCCTTTTTATAGTAATTTTAAATAATTTGGGAGGCAGATGTTGATTTATCTTTTTGATTTCTTGATTACGACAACTTTGGCTTTGATGTGAGTGCGATGTCCTGCACGTTTTCTTAGGTTTTCTCTTGTTTTAATGTATCATTTTTAACTCACCTTTCACATTTCAGTAATCAACCCAGAAAGACTTATCTTTCAAGGAATTTAATTGCACTTCTTAGCTATGGAGGGGTCCCAGAAATTTTTTTTTTGGATATATTGAGAAATGCTTTGGAAGATGCTCGGGGAGTTTTCTCCAATAAACGTAATGCCCTTAAAGGTAGCTGTAAATATTGTTTTATGAGGTATTTTCATACTTTTTTAAATCTTGCTGTTAAGCTGTCATATTACTGATCTTGTTTTGGTATCTCTATAAGAATTCAATTATTATTTTTTTATTCCACTTACCTTTAGTTTTCCCTCAATCTTTCTAAACACTGACCCACATTTTTTTTAGTCCATTGGCATCCTTATAGTGCCCTTCTTTACTAGGGTTCCACCCCTGACTCCTTGCATTTGTTGTTTTCTTCCCAAGCAGTTTCCTTTAACTATGGTGGGATGGATTATGATTTCACTTCTGCCAGAATGATCTTGTTTGGCATTTCACTTGATGAACCTTATTTGCAACATCGTCTCTCTATACTAATGAAGGAGGAAAAAAAGAGTCTTCAAGCAGGAAAGCTTCCAGTCACTGAAAGTTATTACTTAATGGGGACAGTTGACCCCACTGGAATCCTGAAAAGCAATGAAGTCTGCATTATTCTGTACGTATGTTCGTTAATCTTTGGCACATTTTTGTTTCACTATATACACTTTGCCATTTTTGATAAATGGTTGGATTAGCTTTAAATTTCTGCACCTGAACTGTCTTGGCCATCTTTTGGCGCAACAGTAAATTTACAGTTCAAACTACAGTTTTTGGGTCTTAGGTTGGTTCTAATGTCTTTATTTTGCTTTATCCAGTCTTGTCTACACTTACATGGAAGAGTGGTAAAGTTTTGAAATACCTATAAATTGGAATTTCTTTAGTAAATGATTAGTTTATTTATTTGGTGCACTTGAATTTTGATCTCTCCTTTTCTTTTTTATCATGTTTCTTCTTCCTTTCATTTTCCTACATTTTATGATCCTCTTAAATAAAAATATAGATATGCTAAAACATTCTTTTAATCACTATTTTTTTTCTTTGGAACATCTTATCTTCATTAGCTCTGTGCTCCAATAAATATGTAACCTTGATTCCCTAAACAGCATTAATTCCACTTGCACCTTCATCTGATTACTGTTCAGTACATGATGACTATAACTTTATTTCTCTTTCTTTAATCAAACCACATCCCTTCTTGTGCACCTCTTACAGGCAATAAACCCGCTTATTTTTCTGACTTTCAGATCAAGTAACCTTCAGTAAGTTATCTAGAAAATGATATTATCATGTTTATCAGCTAGTTTTGAGCTACTTAACCTGTTGGCGTTAAACCTACTCATTTGGGAAATATTGTAATGGAACAACTTAAACACCATTGTATACATTAAAACTCATAAGTTCTAAAAATCATACATGTACTTGAAGAAGCATTGAAGCACCTGGGCAGCTCTTCAAAATGCCCTACTTCACATGTTACATAAAATTGTCTTCATGTTTACCTTATCAATTTAAGTGAACTTGTATGTTTTACAAACATGTCAGCAGTAACTACAACTTACCTATCAACGCCCCACAAAGTTTTGATTTTTGGTATTGTAACTTGGACTGGAAAGATATATATTTCAAATGTTAGTTTTCTTTGATGAGAAAAATATAGAGTACAGTTTAAGCATAATCTCTTTATCAATATTATCAAAAGTACAAGCCGTCAGCAGTAACACATACCAATTAATTATACAATTTCCATTTTTTCAGTATTTGCAAACTTGATTATTAATTTATTAAAATATGTTTATGATGACAGATTTAATTAATTTTTGTCCAACAAAGGTGACTCGGGGATAGAAAAAATGTTGTTCTCTATGTACCGAACCCTCAAGCATTTGTGATAATCTTAGTACACAACTGGGGAACTGGTGCACAGTGGACAATAACATTCTCTGTCATTTAATGTACTTAGTGTGTTTCTGAATGACTCCCGTCTTTCTAGCTTTATCAGTATAGTTGATAATCATTTTACTTTGTCATTTTATTGATTACTAAAAACAGATTTGACCTTCACCCATGCAAATGAAAGTGGTGATGGTTTAATTAAGAGTAACAATAACAAGTGGTTATGCATAATTTTTTCTGCAATACTTATGTTATATGCTGATGAAATATATAGGAAAGATGGCCAAGTGTCATGGGAGAAGGTTTTAGTGTATCGGAATCCTGGTTTACATTTCGGAGATATACATGTTCTGAAGGCTACCTATGTGAAAGAATTAGAAGATTTTGTAGGAACTTCCAAATATGCTATATTCTTTCCGTGTAATGGGCCACGGTCTTTGGCAGATGAGATAGCAGGGGGTGATTTTGATGGTGATATGTACTTTGTATCGCGAAATCCTGAGGTTGGCCTTTATTGCACATTAATTTTTATCAGAAAGCTTTTGTTTATGCATGTCTACGTGATTAATAAAGTATCTTTATTTGAAGTTTGCTTTGTCCTTTCCATTTGTAACTGCAATGTCAACTTTGTATTTGTTCCATTAAAGTCACTAAAGTATCCTCTATATTTCGAATTTCATTATTTGGTGCTATTTTATAAAGTTCCGAGCTGTTGAATACCTGGGCAATTGTTATACCAGCACTTAGGTCCATTAGAGGTGGGATATGATCTCAATTTGTTTCACCTCTAATTTCTTGCAGATTTTACTTTGTTTGCATCACATATATTCTCTCCCTCCCTCCCTCGTGATGTTCAAACTTCGAAATTTTTATTATCTTCAGAGATGGCTCCTTCTCCTGGTGGGCCTACCTAAATGTTGGAATGCTCAGTTCTTTAACCTCTGAATATCTGTTTCCTTCTGAAGTATCATATGCAAGGAAGGTAGTGGTAACCCGTCTCCTTTCACTCGTTAAGACTTGCTGAAGGGAATAACAGTAGTATGCATGTCTGGGGAAGAAGCTAAGACATCTTAGTTACCAAATTTTCATCTGTATCCTAAAAAAGGAGTGGAGGCCTTGGGAAATTCTTTTTGGATTACTCTCAAAGCCATCGATCTCTATAGCATCCTGGAATACCTGCTCCTTTTCTTCCGCTATTCCTTCTTTTCTTTCTTGATAGCACTGTAAAGAAATTGTTCTTGGTCCTTTGTCCTCTTTCGATAATACCATAGATGGTTTATTTGATTTTGATTGTTTCTAATTCAAGCATCTATTACTGTATTTCTCTTCAGCTGTTGAAACACTTCAAAGAGAGTGAACGTTGGATGTCTACTTCAAAAAACCTTTCGGCCAATAAAAGACCAATCGACTTTTCGCCTGAGGAACTGGAGAGTGAGCTTTTCAAGCTTTTCTTGAATACAAGATTTCGCCCAAGGTTTGAATTGATTGTTTACCTTGAAAATAATTTTCTTTCTTCATCATGTTTAAATTTAGCTTAATGCAGAAAAGAGTAGCATTAAGCTGAATTTATTATTCATAATCTTCTCTATGTTTTATGCATATTTATATAAATTTTAACTTGATGCTACTATCTTCTGTACCACATCTTAAAAGCTATTGACATTACATTTGATCTCATGTCAACAAATATAGACGAATATCCAGTCTTAAATACTACAAGCAGATTTTTTATTGTTTGACTTTCCTTTCTAAAATTTTCAATTGGTCATTTGTTCTGAAACTTCTATAATGAGCAGCCAAAATTTGTACATTTACACATAGTCCAAATGTTGGTTCAAGGCCATACATTTTATTTTTGTTTAATTTTACTACATTTGCCCAGTAATGCTGTTTCCATGTTTGTCAATTTCTTTTTATTGGGCAACTGAGGCAGGAATCGCAATGCTATGGTCTTTAGTATATTTTTGGTTATGGTTTATATAAGAAACTTGTGGGTAAATATTACATTTGGGCAATGAAGCTAACGTTTTAATTCTATTGGCTTACTCTTAGTAATGCCAAGAGTTTGGCAGCTGATTGCTGGCAAGCAGTCATGGATCGATTTCTGACACTAGGAGATGAGAGTGCTGAAGAGAAGGCTGTAATGAAGGAAAACATGTTGCGATTGATTAATATATACTATGATGCTTTGGATGCACCCAAAAAGAGTGGTATAAAGGTTGGTTGTTATAACTTACTCCAGTACAGTAAGTCTATCTAACTATTTTACATACATAATCCTTGACCATCCAAGAGTATTTGTATTTAGAGATTGGAGTCCCAATTAGAATTGGCATAACCAATTTTTCCCCACTTGAAAACAGGTTGAAGTTCCAGAAGATTTGAAGGTAGAAAAGTTCCCATGCTACATGCGGAGAGATGAATCAGTTTCTTTTGAATCCACATCTGTTTTGGGAACAATATACAATACAGTGAAATCATATGAAGCAGTGGATCGGTCAGTGACTGGTAATAGTCTTCTCCATGAGGTTGACTGCTTTCTTTGATGATTTAAAGATTTATGAAGTGACGGAAATGTATTTATTCTGTTGAAGAAATTTGGAAACTATCTTGTTTTGATGGTGGAGTCCCGGAAGCATGCATGACAAAATGGAAAGGTTACTATGACCAGTACAGGTGGGAAATGAAGGAGGCAATTGATAAATGTACTGTGGAAAGAGAGGAGGCAGCTGAACTAGTCATAGAAAAATATAAGCGGGTAATCTTCAACCCTAGGTTTTGCACATGCTCAAATCCCTTTTGGCATGAAATTCCCTTTCTTCACTCTTACTTGGCTAATAGCCTGTCATTTTGGTCTTAGATATTATACGGTGCTGCGGAATTTGAAGAGAGCACAAGGACTCAAGAGGAGATTTACAACGAGGCTCTTGCCATATATAATATTACTTATGACCTTGCAGCTAACCGAAGACAAGTTAGTTATTGTAGCTTTGCTTGGAGAGTTGCAGGTTCAGCCCTCCGCAAATTTTATGCACTGAGACAAGGTGACAGGAGCATGCTTTGTTCAGCTTCTGTTCTGAGAGAGATCTGTGGTTGAACCGTTGAAGGAATATAGTATCATGCAAAAAAACGTTGTAGTGTATCGTGTATCAATCTCGCCGATTTGTAAATAATGAGGGTAATAAGGGGATTAAAAATTGTGTAAATGTAGTATTTATCATATCATGCGTAAAAAATGTGGCTTGATTTTAGGTAATCTTGTCCCTGATGACTTGAAAAGAGTTCTCTTGCATTGTACCCGCCAGCCGGTCTATTTCGAAGCGTCCACTAATTGGGCAAAGGTTCGGTCCAACAGCTGTCTCAAATAGACAAATACAATGTAATGCGTTAACAAGGGACAGAGAACTTATGAGATTTGGATAAATGTTTATCACTTAGGGGGGATAGATTAATTGAGAGAACTCCACGTGCTATCCTCTGAAACACCTTCCACCTGCGACCTGTCCCACGACAGATTGGACTTGTCTTTCTTGTTCCCATTGCCATTAGAATCAAATTTCCATTTCATTGCAAGAAACTTTGTCCCCTCTCTCTTTTAGGATTCCTCAGTTGCATAGGGTTGTGGCCAGTTTAAAAACATAACCACATTGACATTAACAAGCAGCATAAGCAAATTAAATAGGGCGAATTGGAATAGCAGCAGCAACGGCAGCATCATTAGAAGGGAACAGTAACGAACATGAACATGAACATGAAGAAGTAATTTCATCTGAAGTGGAGCTGGACCCGGACCCACAAGTGTATTGGTGGCGTGATAAGTATCGGCCACGAAAGCCGAAGTACATCATGCACCTTGTGCGCGCCGGTTACGACGTCCGCGACGACAAACAACAACGACCCTCCTCCAAAAACTGTGCTAGGTCACATAATTAAAATCTTTTACCCACACCTTATTCTCATGGCCAAAATTTCCTACATACACTATAGGAGACGACGTCGGATTTGAAAGCCACGGCAATGTCGAGACTTGTTGCATCATAAGGTTCCTTGACAACAAAAGGGATTTTTCTACTAAGCGTGGTTTCGAGTGCATTTTTGAACGTGGTATTTTAACTTCAAACGCCTTCCCTATCGTAGCAGATAGATGGATTTATTTTGGACTCTTTTTTTTTTTTTTTTTCAAATTATAAAAGTGTATACGATGATGATTGAGGTATTAGGAGTAGTATATTCCATTTAACACTTCACCACCGTCCTACTAATGCCTCCTCCATGTTACTGGGTCCTCAAAGCAAAGCAGAAGTCGCTGCCAAAATTGAGTGCGATGATGTTGACTTGCGAGGATAAGGCACAGCCAAATCGTTTAATAAAATTCAGTAAGATAAATATAGGATTTTTGTCGGATTTTTATCATGAAGAATAATCTTCCCGCAACTCCGCCGACAAATAACAACAAATTAGTCGTTGGTCTCACTCTCTTTGTTATTGCTCATTTCAAAATTTACTATCATGTGCGACGATTCACTGAATATAAACTCCATCCATATTCGTAACAAAATATACTCAAAAGCCATCATAGTCTTGTCATTTTCCTCTTTATTTAACAACAACTCGACCTTGTGAATTATCACAGCACAGCGCGCACTCGGAACTTCCACTTGAACCAATCAGTCAACAGACAACGACTTAGATTTTTTATATATACACTCTACAGTTCGGACTCGCTTCTATTTAGCACAGCGAAAGTCAAGGGGAGTGAGAGTTTGTTTGTTTTCGTTTTTGTGAAAAGCAGAAAAAGTAAAAAAGAGTGAGAATGGAGAGCACAATGAAGGAGATGAGAGACGGAGCTTCGGTCCTCGACTTCGACTCGAAATCCACCGTCGAAGGCGGCGTTGAAGACGTCTACGGTGAGGATCGTGCCACCGAGGACCAGCTCGTCACTCCCTGGACCATCTCTGTTGCCAGGTGTCAACCTCCTCGTTGTCCGTTTAACATCATTTTGTTTCAGTTGTGATCTTTTTAATTTCATGTCAAGTTTCAAGATCATGCATCAAAATCTTGGCGATTTACTTTGATCACTTTGATTTTTCACAGAAGCTTAATCTGATTTTAGACTTTCGAGTAATTCGATCATTAACTAGATGGCTTTAGATTTTTGCTATAAGTTGAAACTGGATCCTACAATACGAGCCTAGTATTGAGCTGCTGCTGCTGCTTTTCAGTCGGAGCTGCTCTGGAAAAAAAAGTTACAGTAATTATAAAATATTAAGTGTGAGATAAAGGAACTCAGCTTTTAAACACAGCATCAAATATTTACGGAATGGAATATTTTGGAGCTCTTAAGCTACGGCTGCCAACCACAATACTAAACAGACCTTCAACAATTATAACAACATTCTAGTTATGTAAGGACGCATGTTTTAGCAATTGAATATTCACGGCTATTGAACTTTTTCCATCTAAATTACAGCGGGTACTGTTTGTTGAGGGATCCACGCCATAACAAAGGGCTTGCTTTCACTGAGAAAGAGAGGGATGCCCACTACTTGCGTGGCCTTTTGCCTCCAGCTGTTATAAGTCAACAACTTCAGGTTACATGCCTTTTTAAGTTCAGAACCTCTTATATCTCTACAAATAGTTGTTACTATTTTGTTCTTGCTAACAATTTCTACGTGCTGGAAATCAGGAGAAGAAATTGATGAACAGCATCCGACAGTATGAAGTTCCTCTGCAAAAATATGTGGCCATGATGGAACTTGAGGTGCCTCATATACTCGCGTTTATAAATTCTCTTTATTTCATGGTTGATGGTGGTATATTTTTGTCACGATTTGCTTAGATTAACTTGTGCTGCTTAGTATTTGAAATAACAGGAGTTTGCCGTCATTTTTGTGTTTTGGGTTGACAGGAGAGAAATGAAAGGCTGTTCTATAAGCTACTGATTGATAATGTTGAGGAACTTCTCCCAGTCGTTTACACTCCAACTGTTGGTGAAGCTTGCCAGAAATATGGAAGTATCTTCAGGCGTCCTCAGGGTCTATACATAAGTCTGAAAGAGAAGTATGGTCACTCTCTTTCTTTCGCAGTCCTGCACCTGTAATGCATAAATTTTGACTTAATATAATAACCGTACAGGGGAAAGATTCTTGAGGTTTTGAAGAACTGGCCTGAAAGGAGTATTCAGGTTATTGTTGTCACGGATGGTGAGCGCATTTTGGGACTTGGGGATCTTGGCTGTCAGGTCATTATCGATAAACATTCTTCTTGTTTTATTTTCAAAACAAATTTTTTCATTGAATTTATGAGGGGAAAGGTGATGTTTGCCACGACCATGTTTGAAATGTTCTAGGGGATGGGAATTCCTGTTGGGAAATTGGCTTTGTACACAGCACTTGGAGGCATTCGTCCCTCAGCAGTAAGCATTTCTTGGATATCTGGCCTTAAATATAGACTTAAAAATAGAATTTAACGTTGTTTAAGAATCTACATCATAAGTTTTAAATCTGTCCACCTAATGCCATCATATCCTGTTCCCATTGTAGTCAACTCATTTTTGGCTTCCTTTTGTAGTGTTTGCCCGTAACCATTGATGTGGGTACAAACAATGAGCAATTGTTGAAGGATGAATTCTACATTGGTCTACGACAGAGGAGGGCAACCGGACAGGTTTCAGCAGTCTCGTTCATAATTTGTAATTTGAGGTTGAAATTTTACTTGACTGCTTAGCCAGTCTTCAATACTTTTCAGGAATATGCTGAACTTCTAGATGAATTCATGAGTGCTGTCAAGCAAAATTATGGAGAAAAAGTTCTTATACAGGTTAGGCATGAAGCAGACTACTAGTTTTTTAAATTATGAAATTCTTTTGCTTGTTCCTAAGTCCAGTTCTTTGGAACCAAATGCTGCAGTTTGAGGATTTCGCAAACCACAATGCTTTTGAGTTGCTTGCAAAATATGGCACAACTCATCTTGTCTTCAATGATGATATACAGGTATGAGGTACTGGTAGCATAATATTGAAACTTGTGATTTTATATAAACTATGTTCCTTTTCCTTTTTTTTTATTTTTTATTTTTTTAGGGTACAGCGTCTGTTGTTCTTGCTGGGGTAGTTGCAGCACTGAAGTTGATTGGTGGCACACTGGCCGAGCATAGATTTTTGTTTCTTGGAGCTGGGGAGGTAAGCACTGCTCATCTAAGATATTCATTAAAAGCCAAACATTGTAACATCTTTAAAGGAAAATTTTGAAATGAATATATATTTTTTTAAGAGGTGAAATTTTTTGTTCAGTTATTTTATATTCGAGAATCTCGGTCATTATGGTTAAATTTTGGAAATAATGTCCGATTCATACAATTTTGTCATTCCTATCGGACAGTAAAGTCACTTTATGTTACTTCTTGCATCATCCTTGCAGGCTGGGACTGGTATAGCTGAGCTTATTGCGCTTGAGATATCAAAGCAGGTATGCACTTGCTATTGTCTTTTGTTTATCTCTTTTGTTGTATAGTTTGTCACATGGAGGAAGAAGCAATTTATGTTATAATGATTGAGAATATTCTTGATTGATTTATTAGCTTTCATTTGTCATTTGCAGACTAAAGCTCCTGTGGAAGAGACCCGGAAGAAGATATGTCTTGTAGACTCAAAGGTAGTAGAAGGCTTGATTGAGATTCTTTGGCGAACAAAAAGTTTATCTGCTAGTCTCTGTATTCATTTCTTATTTTGCATGCAGGGACTGATAGTCAGCTCCCGGAAAGATTCACTTCAACACTTCAAGAAGCCTTGGGCTCATGAACATGAGCCTGTCAACAATCTCTTAGATGCTGTCAAGGTGTTACAGACGTTTCTTCGATTAATGTTCAGTTTTTTCAGTGTTTGTGGGTCCTTAAACTTTTACTCTCTTTGTCATAAGGTAATCAAGCCAACAATTTTGATTGGATCATCTGGAGTTGGAAGAACTTTTACAAAAGAAGTAATTGAGGCCATGGCCTCCTTCAATGAGGTAGTGTCTCAGGCTCTCCTTTGGCTTATAAGGAAATTTAATTTTTGTTCTCTTTTCAAACGTATGTTTTAAGTGGGAGAAGTTGAGCCTAAAGTGGTTAATGCTGGCAGAAACCTCTCATCCTGGCTCTCTCCAACCCAACCTCACAGTCAGAATGTACAGCTGAAGAAGCTTACACTTGGAGTAAGGTACAAACAATAATTCTGCAACACTTTCCAGGCTTCAACTAAGTTGGGGATGCTATTTTGTTAAGTAGACCTGTACTTTTCTACACAAAGAAAAAACTAACTATTATTATTTACGTTCCTTCTGCTTTTGATTTGAAGGGTCGTGCAATTTTCGCTAGTGGAAGTCCATTTGATCCTTTTGAATACAACGGAAAAGTTTTTGTTCCTGGCCAGGTCTATAATCATAATCATTTTGCATTTGCTAAGATTCCTATAATCATATTTCTGTTATATTTTTTAATAATTACTAGTTATTGAATAGTAGCTGAACTTAGAACGCTTGACATTTTTGCTTTTGCCGTGAATCCAGGCCAACAATGCTTACATCTTCCCTGGATTTGGTTTGGGTTTGGTCATCTCTGGAGCAATTCGGGTACATGACGACATGCTTCTGGCAGCCTGTAAGTAGGCGGCATATAAAGTTTAGCCCGCACTTTCTTTCTCTTTCTGCTTCCTGACATCTAAATTATATGAATAGGCTTTTGTTGTCAAATGGACTGAAATAATTAGGATACAACAGAAATTAACTGCATATTGCACCACCATTTAAGAACAGTTTGTTACAATGTGAACAAGTCCACTGGAAAAATCCATTAACAAATATTTGAATTAGCCGTGAACGTAAGTGTTCTCTTGGAAAACGTGTAAAATCGTTAGAGCTTGTTTACTTGGCGATTGATAAACTAGTTGTGTTTTATTCACCGACAGCGGAAGCCTTGGCAAAACAAGTGACAGAAGAGAACTTTGAGAAGGGATTGATCTACCCACCATTTTCTAATATTAGAAAAATTTCAGCCAATATAGCTGCTAATGTTGCTGCTAAGGCATATGAACTAGGTGAGTGGCTTACATGTCCTATATACCCCAGTGCAAATTCTTAATTCCCAATTTCTGAAACTTGATCCTTTTACTTTTCTGGTTTGTAGGCGTGGCTACGCGTCTCCCTCGACCTCAGAATCTGGTGAAGTGCGCTGAAAGTTGCATGTATACCCCTGTCTACCGAAACTATCGTTAAATGTTCGGCCAAAATTTCTGTCTCCGCTGAGTGTCTTTAAGCGAAAATAATCTCAAATAACTTGTTTTGGTGTGTTATGGTGGCTTTTGTACTTGTGTAAGTATTGCTGTATATGTGTACTTATCAAATGAAGGTGTTCGACCACTGCCTACATGGTTGAAGAATATTCTTCATGATACTCGTGATATTTTTACTGCGTTCTAATTATTTAATCTTGCATTGCTTAAATATTTTCATTCCAAGCTCTTTCGGTAATTTCAATTAGGATGGCAATGGGGTGGGTTCGGGAAGAGGATCATGATTTCTGAATCTATCCCCACACATGAAAATTCTTATTAGAGGGCAGTTTGAGAATCTTTTTGAAAATCTCTAAAGGGGGTAGGGATTAAAATGAAAAATTGATTTTATTTATTTAAATTATTTAATTATTTTAAATAATGATAATTTTGTGTATACCCAATAGTTAAAAAATTTGAAAACATGATAATGTTATCATTTCTTCCTCTTTTCATCAGTTTTCTTATAAATCAATTAGGGTTAGTCAAAAAGTCTAGGTTAAACTTGGGTGTGGATATGAGCTGAAAAATATAAAGTCTGCCTAGATTGAATCTAATTAAAAGTCTAAGAAAATAGTTTTTTAATTTATAAATAAAAAATATAGATAAATTTTAAAAAAAGAAAAAACTCAAAATATTATATTAATATATTTTTTATATTAGTATTTATAATTTATTATATTATCTTACTAATATTTTACATATTAAATTATTATTTTATTGTGTATGAGATAAATATTTTTTATTTTATTAAAAAAATTATTTCAAAATTAATGAAAAGCCTAGGCCTGACCCATCTGAGTTTGGATAGGCTTTTAAAGGATCCGTGCCGATTATCAATAACTTGGGCATTTTCTAAGTTCAGACCTTAGTTTGCCAACCTTAGAATCAATTAAAAAAAAAATTGGTAATTTACAAAGAATATGTAACAAAATGAAATTTATATAGGCATAGATGATATATGTCACAGCTTTAACTGAAACAAAAATATAAAAGTTTCTGTAAAAGGCAAGTTTCTGGAAGTATAATCTCATCATCAGACAGTTTAAAAAAGGAAGCATCGCCACATAAAATTTACCCTGCAAAGAGAAACAGGCTAAATTATTGGAGGACCATTTTCTTCAATGAATTATTTTGTGACTTGGGGGGCGTAGCAGCCTAGGCCTTCACATTGTTCCATATCCATCCCTGAGACCCTGAGGGATTATTACTCCATTAGGAGTTTCTCATTAGTTAATAATTAGCGAAAAAATAGTCTAATTGCGATCATTGTAACATTGTTTGGACATTGGATTGCTCAGGGCTGGAGACAGCATATTAAATGATTGGGGGCATATTTAATAGCAACATAAAAAAAAAATTCAAAAATAATAAATATATAAATTTGGAGTAAGGAAGATTTGTCATTTGTGTGCCACTATCAATAATTTTTGGCTTCTGTAGATGGAAAAAAAAATGGTTTTAAGGATTTTTTATGGATGCTGAACTGGTGGTGAAATTAGTAATTGTAAAATTAATAAAAATTATTAATGAGTTTGTGAGCTATTTAAATATTAAATTAATACTAATATTTATAGGCTGAATTTTAGTTTACAAAGTCCAATTTATTTTAATTTATATTTAAAAATATTGGGTGTGATAATTTAAGTGTAAATATATATTAGGGGGTTGAGTATAATTGACTTGGGTCCCTTATTGTTGTTGTTATAGATTTTTCCTTTTTATTGAAGTAGATTTTGAGTTAATGCCCAGTGCCGATGCATAGATCAAAATTATTTACGTCGTGTTTCTTATCGTAATAGTAGTGTGCAATATTAAAAAGAAAAAAAATCACCATTGTAATAACTCTCAATAATCATTTAGGATTATTTTAGCGAGGAAGCTAGATTTTTGAAAATCACGTACTCAGATTAATAAATGCAATTAGCATCTTAGCTTGCAAATCATGACCAAAAGAAATTAATTAAAATCGATAGAAACATGTTAAAAAATATTTTTTTGTGCATGCATGCCATTCAAATTATATTCAGATTAATAAATACAATTGGAATCTTAGGTTGCAAATCATGGCCAAAAGAAATTAATTAAAAAGGATAGAAACATGTTAAAAAATAATTTTATGAATGCATGCCATTCAAATTATATTAACATTTTCGACCCCAAATTAGTCGGTGGCCTCCAGGTTTACGGGGACCGGGGTACTGCTGTCATCCCTGCTCTCAAGTCTCAATACTTGCATGTGTCTGCCAGTTCATCAAAAGCCAATTATCCGTCAAATTTATTCGAGTTAGTGGGTTTGTTTTATGAATAATGATATAGCCACAAATTCTTATATAAATTTATTTTGTACAAATTGATGTGACATGATAAGATTGATTGAATTAAATATCACTTGCCCCACGTGATTTGTTTTTATTATTTTATATTTTTATTCAACCAATGAATTAATGACACGTCAGTTTGTACAAAATAAATTTGTACAAGAGTTTGTGGCTGTATCATTGCTCTTGTTTTATTATCATTTTTGTTTTTAAATTACAACCTAATGGAAACTTAATTCTTATTCCACACATGTAAGGAAAATTCAAATCTTAAACCTTTTATTTTCATTTAAAAATTTTTACTAACTAAATTAGTTGGCAACACCAACCCAACATAACATATATAATCTTATTTTTGAAAAAAAAAATCTTAAATATGAAACTTAATCAAGTCATATGACCGAGATTTATTTTATTAAATAAATAAACTAATTATGTTTCATATTTAAGAATCCTTAATCAAACAGAAAAAAAATAACTAAATAAAAACATTTTATCTCCTATGGTGATTTCCTGAGACACTATGTTTCATTATCTTATCACGTTTTTTTCTGTTGAGTAGGCAGCAAAGTGCTTTCAAAACAAACTATAATCTAAAAGAAATAAATTTAATTTAAAAAACAACAAAAAGAAACAGCCATAACGACGAACTCGTGCAAGTAGCAAACACAAAAGCTATACTATTAACTACCATGAACCCTTGTGAGGTATACGCCATCACGCACCTTATTTTTGTGCGATAAAGCACGTGTCACTTGATTATTAAGTGGTACCCCATAGCTTAACTAATGATCATGTGACACATAGTCCGTTGAGACAATAGCATAAGTGAGTGTATGCACCTGATCATATTTGTAACTAGCATAACCATTGGATAGAAAAAGATCATATATCATCAAGATTATAAAGTCTATGACAATATTTGTACAGTTATGTAATGAACTACTAGATTAATCTAATAAATACTGATTGCACTTGCCTCAAAGCTTGGTTCAGTGGGATTTAAAAAAACTCTGTTTAACTGACCACTCAACTTCAAATCCTAAAGGAATAAGTTGATCTTTGAAAGAAAGAAGATAGAGCCAATGATTTCAGCAGCAAAGGCAAAATCAGTGTTAGAAGCTTACCAAAGAGTGAGAAAAACAGGAACACTCCATATTAGCAATACTAGAGAGGAAAGCCAGCAGAGATGGTCACCCCCCCCCCCCCCCCCCCCTAAAAAAAAGAGCGCTCAAGTTTAATGTAGATGCAGCAACAAACAGCAAGGATCAGAAGGTTGGCTTGGGAGCAGTCTTGCGTGACTCAAATGGCAGAGTAGTAGCAGCAGGCATCAAACAAGCCTCTTTCAGGAAGGATGTCAGTTTTGCAGAAGTTGAAGCTATCCAATGGGGTCTCCAGATTGCAAAAGAAGCAGCTGCAACAAGCTTGATTGTAGAGATTGATTGCAAAGATGTGGCTGAGCTAGTCAACAACACAAAGGGCAGTAGGTCTGAGATTTTCTGGATAATTTCGGAAATCCAAACCCAGAAACGAGAGTTTCAAAGGATCCATTTTAATTTTGTACCAAGGTTTTGTAATGCTCATGCTCATTCCTTAGCTAAACATGCTCTAAGGAAAGATACAGCTGCTGTCTGGTTAGATATATTACCAGTAGAAGTGCAGAATGTATTTGACAGTGTTGTTTAATCAGTAATGAAAGGTTTACTTTCTCTTAAAAAAAAAAAACTTCAAATCCTAAAGAAGTAGACAGGACATATCTATTTATTGATTAATGTAGACAATTGACCCGCTTGGAAAAAAGAATTTCTTAAAAGGAAAATTATCTCTCCAAAATACATTTAATTACTATAAAATTTTGATATGTTTTTTACATCATCTTTATTTTGACACTAACAAATGATTGTTTTACTCTAAAATGAATTAAAAGAGTGTACAAAATTTTGAAAAATAAAAATATTATAATTACAAGAATACCCATGAATTTAATAAAACAAATAAATCTCAAAATTCATACACATATATTTTTTTATAAATAATAATTTCATTTAAAATTATCATGTTAATATTCTGTAATTATAATTTCATTTAATTTTTGTAATTAAATTAAGTATAGGGAAGTTTACAATAATTATAAGAAGTTGTTCTCTTCATATTAATTTTTGTAAACTTCCCAATACTTAATTTATTACAAAAATTAAATGAAATTATAATTAAAAAATATTAACATGATCATTTTTAAATGAAATTATTATTTATAAAAAAAATATATGTATGAATTTTGAGATTTATTTGTTTTATTAAATTTATGGGTATTCGTGTAACTATAATATTTTTATTTTTTAAATTTTTTTTTAGTGTCAAAGTTGTTGATTGATACATGTTTAAAAACAAAGGTGGTGAAAAAACATGATAAAATTTTATGGTACTTAGATGTACATATGATAAAACAAAGGTAGTTCAAAGATAATTTCCCTTGAATTTCATCTTAATTTTTGGGATAATTATATTTCAGTGGGGGCAATTTTGTAAAGAAAAATTAATAATGAATCAATTTTACGAATTGTCTTTTACAGTGGGGGGTAAATTAATTTTTCCCATCTCTCAAAACTCATGCACAAGGTTCACTATTCTTTTCCCAATTAAAAAAAAAGAGAAAAAAAAAAAAAAAAAGCCCTCTCAATCAGCTCACTTATCACCTTTAATCAACGCAACCCTCTTTTACCCCATCAAAATTCTTCCCCTTTCTGTCTCATTTCATCAACCAGAACCTATTCCCACTACCATTATAGAAAGAGCGTTTTCAGCAACGACCATTGTGAGAATCGAATGCAAAATCACATGGAAGATCATTGGAGGAATTATTGCTTAGTTGCAAATATTGAAAAGGATGTATTTTAATAGTATGAATTATTATTGAACATTTTCAAAATATGAAAACGCGTCAAGAATAATTGTAAGAATATTTTATCTAGTGTCAATAGATGTTAAATTTAAATATTTATTTTCATTAAATTTTTTTTATATTGTTACTCCCAATGAATTAATTTTCTAGAGCCCTTGAAGGTAGGAGGATAAAACATGAATTTATAAGTTTCACCCACTCTTTAAATAAATAATAAAGGAAAAAAAAACCGGTTGCACTTTTAAAAGTAACAAACTTTGTATTTCTACATCCCTTGTAAATCTTCAATAACTAGAATGATGGAAGATGCTCTAGTGTTGATTGATTATCAGGCCTTCAAAATTGAAGGATTTGGTTTCTTGATCAGATCAGGACTTCAATCAGACACACAGCAAGGTTGAATTGAAAGCTAAATGGTCAAATAGAACAGCACAGGACTAAAATTATAGAAGTAAAAACCAGCGGCTTTATTGTTATCTTATCACTCGGAAACTGAACAAGCTTTCTAAAGAAACAAAAATGACTCAAAATCGGTTAACAAATGAACACACACGCTCCGATAAAAGTAAAGCCTTGGCTCAAATTTTATTCTCCTTTTCTGAGTTTATAATAAATAACTAACAGCATTACATTGGCTTCCCCCAAGTCAGCGTCAGCAAATATGAAATAGGCCTCCTGTGTTGGTTGCTATTTGCACACTTGCCCCACTAACGTCTTGACTATAATGCGATCGAACTTGCAGGTAAAAGAACCTTTGTACTATTTTTTTTTTTTGGGGGTCAATACATATATCCCAATTCTATGGCAATTCAAGTTTGCTGTTTATTGTACATATTTAGATCAGCATGGGTATCCTTATAGCGCTGTGACAAGTATGTTTCGCACTTGATTGGAGGAAACCTGGCAAAGGGCATAGGTTTAGTGAAAGCAATAGAAAGTTGCAAACATAGATGTTCAGCTTGGTAACAAAAATGATGCAGATGCTCAAAAGAAAGTTATCAAGACCCGTCAAATAATATTTGACGCAGTTAAAAAAGGTATCAATAACAGTGAGAAGAGATCAAATTGAACTTTGTAAGTTCTATCAAAATATTTTGGCATCACAACTTACTTCGGAGGATTTTTATCTGACTTGCAAGTTGGTAAACATTCAACAAGACAATCGTGGCTAGGTTCCACAAAGAATGCAATCTGTCAAAAGAAAGAAAGAACAAAAGACAATTTTCTCAAAAGGTATTTTCAAAAGGCAGCAAAATTCAACATTCTAATTAGATTAAAGAAGCATATTTAGAAAATAGACATGCAAGTATCGTGAAATGAGTAATGGCTGCAGGTCTGGAAGATGCCAATAATAAGTTATAAACCCTCTAAATTAACAATCAGTATCCTACACTTTTACAGCAAATTGAAGCAATCAAAATGATTCTTAAATGAAATTTTCCATTATTCTCATTACTTACTTTAAGATTTAAGAAACCTGATAAACGTTTCTGGTAGTACACTTAATTCTATCATTAAATACGAAATTATGGGATTGTTTGTTAGAATTTGGAACAAAGAAACTTTCAACCGGCTATTACTAAATATAACCTCCACGTAGTCAAGGTGCATGGAGTGCCCAGAAGGACAGTGTAAAATGTTCATATACAGAAATAAAATAATAAACAATAAATAAACTTAATCAGCAAAACAGCATGATATAAAGCTATTTCAATATGCTTTACTTAGAAATTATAGAATATCTAAAATTTTTGTAAGTGGCCTAATAATCTGGGAGAAATAAAGAAAAAGAAATGGAGCCTTACAGAA
Source organism: Citrus x changshan-huyou (assembly GCA_039657385.1). Lineage (NCBI taxonomy): Eukaryota > Viridiplantae > Streptophyta > Magnoliopsida > Sapindales > Rutaceae > Citrus > Citrus x changshan-huyou. Next base: position 7,909,405 of record CM077550.1, read on the forward strand.
TATCTCTCTCTTCCTGTCCCTAACACTCTGTGCAACGTGGACCTGCGAACAAACACAAAGCAAAAATGTTCATTACTCAATGGCTGTTAGAGCGTAGAAATAGTCCCCAATCCCCATAAGTTTAAGTAAAGCTACTATAAATATAGGAATCAATTTTGAATATTAAGGGTTGTACATTACTTGAAAATACAGTTGCTCCAGCGCTCCAACATGTCACCAAGATTCACAATAAATGCTCTGAAAAGATAAACCATTAACAAATCATATGAATCACAAAGTCCTTCACCAAATCCGTCACCACGATACTGTAATCTAGAATTCTTAACACTTTGCATTTCAATACGATTTCACAATGTATTAAAATGGAAAATCGGAAATTATGAACAGCTTCAATGTCCATACTCACTATTACGAACAATCTGAAGATGGCTCACAGAAAATGAACAGGAAAAATACTAGATCAGAAAAATACTAGAACAGGAAAAGTGTCCCAACTTTTCCAGACAGTATTCAACTGAATAATGCAAGCTTGCTAAATGAACAAAAGATCATATTATGGAATTGCTTGTTTTCCACGACAAATGCAATGCTTGCACATGTGCACACCACACACACTTGAGATAATTAACAAACAACATGATACAACAAAGCTGGAAATGATAGCACACTTACCCCTTCATTGGTGCAACATCCTCCCATAATTGAGGTTTAGCATCTCTATCCTTGCATATCTGCAGTAAGTTCCAAAATTTCACTAACTGATAACATAACAGACCAATAAGAAATACGGTACCATGCAGAGCATTGTTCATACTTGAAGACCTGCAACTTCATCTGTTGCCAAGAGGGTGATCAAACCATAGTCTGAATGCGCCCCAGCACCGTACATTCCCTTTGAAGGATCAGAAATTTGACCTAATTAAAGATGACAATATTTGAGTTATGTTAGTTGTGTAACTGTGGCAGGTTCACAGCAGCGTTCCTTGACCTTTAACTTAGAATGTCACCTTCGTAGTGTAGTAGCCGCAATGTTGCAATAGCTTGGCCAAGCATTTCTGGCTTGTCAAAGAAATCAGCATCCAAATCAAGTGCGAGCGCTATTATTCTCGCAACTGCTTTTGCCACCTCTCTGGGAGCAGACACAAAATAGATCAGACAGACTTGAAAAATATGAAAACAGTGACAGAGAAATATGGTAGACATCTTTTATTATTTGAACCATCCTGAGGACCAAATCTTCTCGAAGAAAATTAAATAGAAAAATCAATGAACTTCCCAAGTAATAACCTAATCAAAACTAACTGAATCACAAAACAGTATTTCATTCTACAAGTGGTATGGCTGCAACAACTTACAATGCTTCTCGATGAAACCTCTCCATTGTCTCCCTCCAACCAGGCAAACAGTCTAAAAGGCAGCCAAAATAAATATATAAATAAATTAATTAACTAAAATTAAAATTTTTAGCATACCAGAATCATCAAATTCATCATTTATTATTGTTATTGTTATTGTTATTATTCTTTTGATTTTATTGTAAATCAGTAAATTCAGTTACTCACCCGGTGCAGGCCAAACATTTGGGCCATAAAATGGCTTCTCAGATTCAGGGTCACCTTCAGGTACTTCAACGCCTATATAATAACCCTCCTTGTAATCTCCTACATAAGCACACCAACAAAACAATCAGAACCTTTTTTACTTACAACGAAGCAAACTTTATAAGGCCAATTGGAAGGGAAAAAAAAAATTAAATAAAAGCAACTAACCGCGAACTTGAGTATCAGGATCAAGAAGCTCATCAAGAACAGGAGTGTAACCTCTGTGCTTTTCGTTCCTTAAAACCTTCATTTTCTCATTTAACGGCATCTTAAAAAACCTCTTGCTCTGACTAAAAACCTCCTCCATGAATTCTTGACTTATCCCATGGTTTACTACATAGAAGAAGCCACAGTCTAAGCATGCCTGAACCAATCAGTTACTCACATCATGCCACGTGTCAAAGTAACATAAATAGAAAATCACAAACGAATTAAATGAAGCATAACAATTAACGATTTTTTATTTTTATTTTTGGTTGTTGATTGAAGTGAAAAGAACCTGTTTCAAAAGAGAAACGGATTGTTGAATGTCTGCGCTCGAGAGATCGATGCAATTGAGGACTGTTTGCGCTTCCGCGCCATTTTTGCTCTGCCCATAATTTTCCATTTTTCTGTTCTTTTGGAGCGTGTTTTTTCCAGGGGCAAAGCAAAAACAAGGCAACAAAGAGACTTAACGATGAGGGCCACGACTTTCGAATTTTGAGTTCGGTATTTATAATAGTGAAAGTGCCGTGGAAGAAATGACGTCGTTTCATGTGACGTGGTGGGGCCAAAATTATTTTATTATTATTATTTTTTTTTTTAAATCATAGAAAAGCCTAAAATTTGTGAATGACTAATGAGTGGTATTTTTGGGCAGTCATTGTTGACCACATGATCTATAAAAAATTCTGGTCATGCTACCAACGGCTTTCCTATTCCCATCCTATTAAAAACTTTACCTTTATTCCCCCATCTTATTCCCCAATCAATTTAATGGGAGAAGATAGGAAATTCCCATATAAAGAATAGTTTTTCTATTTTCACTATATTTTTTATTTATTTATTTTATAGAAGTGTAAATATATGATTTTAATAAATTAAAAATTAGAGAATTAATTAAAATTATTATCATATTATAAATTATTTTAATTATTTTTAAAAATCTCTAGAAATTTGAAATAATATCTTGAAATAATATCAAAATTAAAAAATATTTGAAACGAGCACCACCTTAAGAGAGAAATAAAATATAATAACGAGAAATAAAATATAATAATGTTTTAAGGTTGAATAAGAATTATATTGGAGGGTTTTCTTTTAGTTATAGTATATTTATATCAAGTAAAAAAAATTTAAAAAATTTAAAAATACTTATATATAATGAGGATTGAGGTGGGTGTGGGGGTGATAATTATAAAACCAAATCTCACCCCATTAAGAATTTAGAGATTATTTTTCTCACATTCTCCAAAAATTATCTAAAATTTATTCCATTTGAGATGCGGTCTCAAACCCATGGAGAATTTTGTCATCCCTAAGTAGTTAATTATTGACTCCATGATTTATATAAAATTCAGGCTATGCTCCCAGTGGTTTGGCAATGATTTTTTCTAGCAATTTTTAATTAATTAACTAACTAAATTTGAATTCTAGAGGATGGAGGAATTTAAAAAAAAAAGATTTTGGGCTTTCTCACCCATCTATTTTCAAGAAAAATAATAATGCAACCATTTGAACCACATTAATTCTCTTCAATACCACATGATTCACATCGTCTAATCAAAATTATTCGATAAAAAATATACAGGTTATCAAAGCTTCAAGATTTTCTAGAGTTTCCAAATAAATAACAGAACACTCTTTATCTAATAATTTGGAAGAACTAGCATCTCTGATAAAATGAAGTCCAATAACACTAAATAATTCATAAATAGAATGCTAATATACAGAAGGAGCTATAGCAAGTCTTAAAATATCAATTATTTTACCTTATAGATATCTAATACGGGTGATAAAATATTTTTAAAAGCAAACAAGAGTTTAATTATATATATATATAGATATATAGATATAGATATATATATATACATAAATACGTGTATGTGAATGTATGTGTGTATATATAATTTTTTGTTGTAGCTCCTGTCTATTTTAAGCATATGTGTTTATTTAATTGTAATAAACAATTTTTCTGATTAATAAAATAAATGAGGTATTTTATTCAAATATCTTAATTGCATTAATATTTGTATTAAAGTCCATTTAATCATATTATATGTATTTATGTGATCACCATGTGGATTCACAGAAGACATAAATACAAGTTATCTTATGATTAAATAAATTTAGTTCGCAGTTGATAAATAAAGTTGGGCACTTTATTTAGGTATAGACTGTAATAAATTCATTGAATGATTTGTCTTAATCATGTATGAATTTATTGATGTAGTACGACTACATTGAACAGGATCACATATGAGATTTAATTAACTTTGTAATAACTGTCAGACTTATTAAATCTCATAGGCGTTGATTTTACTGTAATCTTAATCTTGAGTTAATTATGATTTCATGATTGTGATTGTTATTTCATTTGAGTTACCAATGGGCACGACACATCCTTGTGGTCAAGATTACCCGGTATCTTGGTGGGAGCAATTATGAGTATTGGAGTTATGGATTAACAATATAGAATTTGTACAACACATCTCTTGATAGGTTTTCGGTACTTGATCATAGAATTCTCTGGCCAGAGTGTGTCAACATATTTAGTATGTTGAAAATGATCATTAGAGAAAACCAGTAAGGATCAAGGAATAAGATGTTATTAAATTGATTGGACAGTTGAGATATCAATTTAATTAACGATGTGGTACAAAGGATTGTGCAGTAAAGAAATCAATGTGGCTTGGGACGAATTATTATTCGAGCATACAATTATGGAAGTCAGTTCCAATCTTTTAGTGGAGTAGATTTGGAATTAAATAATTGGGCTAGTTTAATTACAGGCCTAATTATTGTAGCCACTATTGTATGTTCCCAAATGATCCCCGGGTTAGCTCATTTAATTGATTGCACCACTGCTGGACTAATAAGCAAGATAACTAGCTATTTGGGTCAAAAGCCTAAATATATCATTTAGTGGGAGGCTCCATTTAATAAGCTTATGTGTAAGGGGCCTTATGTTATTTTACATGGTGGGTCCCCTATTAAATGAAAAGTAACGTGAGTTTTATTTTGGGGGAATCCTTGGAGCCTAGGGTTTTCACTAAAGGGAGATATATAAGGCTTATTTTCCCAAAAAAGAAAAAGGGAAGCCACTTTATACAAATCAGAGAAAAAGATTTTTCTCTCCATTGTTGAGAGAAAAATTTTCTCGTGCTAGTTGCTTTGGTAGTGATAACGGCGCCCACACGTCAAGTGCAGATCGAACCTGAGTCATAACCTGGAAGATCATTGGTGACAGTTCGTGATCTAACAAGCGTGGTGGTGACAGATCGTGATCTAACAGGAGTAGTGGTGACGGATCGTGATCTGGGAGCCTAAATCACTTCAGCGGAAAAAGCCAACTCAAATTTTCAAGGTACGATTTCTAGAATACGAATTCTTATATATTATATGAGAGCGGTCTTTAAAAGGTTTTATAAAAATTTAAAAACCTGATTTTTCCCCAACAATTGGTATCAGAGCCATCTCATATTAATATATAAGAATTTCGTATGAAATTAATCTTGAAATTTATGTATTAGAGTGGCACAATTTATTCAGATGTATATTATTTATTTAATATATGAATAAAGCATGCTTATGGTTTGTCTTAATTCATGGTTAGATTTTCTTTTGTATTGTTCTTTGGATCTGTAACAAGAGGGGTGGTTTTTTATCACCATGTTTCCCTCTTGATTTATTTTACAGTTATAGAATTTTTGTAAGTCAAAATTGGTCTAGGAAATTTGTAAATTAATCTCAGATTTTCAAGATCGGAGCGACGGAGGCCGGAAATTATGACAGCGGCAGCAAACCAGGGCATGCTGCAGCAGCGTGCGCGGCCAGCAATGGCCAGCATCGCGCGCTGCGCTGTGCGCAGCAAAGCAGCGCGCGCGGCCAACATTGGCCAGCGGCGCGCGCTGCGCTGTGCGCAGCAAGCAGCGCGCGCGGCCAGCGTGGCCAGCAGCGCGCGCTGCATGTGCTGCAGCTGGAAGCAACGCTGCCGAGGCCAGCAGAAAGTTGCGCGCGGGTTTTGGCACGTTTTCCGGCCAGGCGGCAGTAGTTGGTTTGGCGTCGGCGTCGGCGTCGGAGGTCGGCTAGCGTCTGAACAGTGAAGGAGGATTTTGGAGATGGCGGCTGGGGAAGAAGAAAGAAAGAAAAATATGGATTTAGGGTTTCATGGCTTTTATCATGGAGGTCCCTATGGTTCCATAATTTTTCACTTGGGCAGTCAAGTTTTAATTTTTTGCATTTAAGTCTAAAAATAGTTTTGGGCTTAAAGAATCCTAGTTTTAGGCCCAATTGATATTTGGGCTTAATGGATTAAAAATGCATAGACAAAATTAAATACATTAAATTTATTTTTGGTCCAAAAGTTTTATTTTAATAAAAAAAAATAAAATAAAAATAAAATAATTTATTTATTTATTTCCTTTCAAAATTAAAATTGGACCAATTATAAATTTAAAAGCTCAATTTCCCCTAGTCCATTAACAAAAACAAGCATATGGAAGATGGACATTGACAAGAAGCCCAATGAAGATTAGGCTTAGGGTTAATGTATTTTTCATTATTAGGAAAGCCATGAATTAAGATTATTTAATAGTTTTTCTATATGTTATGTTTTGGATGATAACATGCCATGATAACATGTCATATAGAATAGGTAGTGCCACTCTATGCATAATGATACATGTCATTCATTAATAATGAATTTCATTATATTGTTTGAAATTTGTATATGCTTAATAATATTTGATATCATCTAGATAATATTATAGGAAGCATGCAATTAACAATATGTATGTTTTAAAAAGGAAAAACCAATTTTAAAATATTGAGTGGGAGAGGGAAAATTCAAGATAATTTTCCCACGGGCTCCATTGTTAGTTCAATAATAAAATTATATATATACCTCGACTTCATGATACGGTGATGCTCCCTTCGGAGGGTATATATATTAGATATTTTATTTGATGAACTTCTTCAAAGATAAAATTGAAATATTTTTCAATCGATTGTTCACCCCAACGGTGACTATTGATATGAAAAATACGTAGATTGAAACAATGGTTATACACTCAACTAAAGTTTGTTATTAACCTTCCCAACGAAGCTCTGTTAACAAATTTAGGTCCAAAGGGATAACGATAATTATTTATCATGTCTCTACATGAAAGTAAATAATCCAATGGATAATTGGGTCTAGTAAGTGTAGACATGACTTCCCCAACGGATAGCTTGTCAAAGCGGTACTAGATTATCGTTACAATAAATTAAAATGCATTTATGGTTTTTTGGATTTTTGTCATTTATTGTGAATATTGTTTCAAAGTATTTATGCATGTGTATTTTGTTTTTTCAGAAAATGTCTTCCATCAACCCATTATTATTTATCCTTGTTAAAAATGAACTCACTGGCGAAAATTATTTAGATTGGAAACGCAATCTATTTAATATTCTCACTGCTAAGGGAAGCAAATATGTGTTGACCCAGCCTTGCCCTCCTGAACCATCGTTATACGATTATAGAAATCAGAGGGAGCCTTATGAGAAATGGTGCGAAGCTAACAAAATGGCTAAGCGCTATATATTGGCTTCGATTTCTGTGGAACTGCATAAGAAACATCGGAGCATGGAAACAGCCACTGAAATAATGGCTAGTCTTCATCAGATGTTTGGGCAAAATACCCATTTTGCCAGAGAAGCAGCATTAAAACGTATTACGGATACTCAGATGGAAGAGGGCACAAAAGTTCGTGATCATGTCCTCAAAATGATGGACTATTTGAATGAGGTAGAGATTCATGGTGTTCAAATCAATGATAAATCAAAGATTAACATGGTGATTGAATCTTTACCTGATACATTCAAAGAGTTTAAGGTCAGCTATATCTTAAACAATAAAGATATGACCTTAATTGAATTAATGCACGAACTACATGCTATAGAAGAATTTTATCATAGCAGAAAACTTCCTGAAAAAGGATTCTCTTCAAGGCTTAAGTCAAAAGACAAGAATGAGCAAGCAAGAGTTGGGATCGGCAAACTGTCCATTAAAAGAAGTGGCAAGCCAAAAGGCAAGTGTTACAAATGTGGACAGAAGGGTCACTGGAAGAAAGATTGTCCTAAGATTATTAAAATCAGGTATAGGAAATCTTTAAGCTTCCTAATTAGTTCAGATTTCTATTGATTCATACAATAATGAATTCTGAGATAACTAATCTTATTTGTAATTCATTTATTTGGTTTTCAGGAAACCAAGAGATTAACTGAAGAAAGCTTCAAATAGCAGTTGAGGATGTGCTAGTTTATATCAATTGAAAGACTAGATCAATTTTACAAGACTTTAGTTTTGATATTTGTCTTTATTTTTCCAAATATTAGAGGAATTTAATTTCAGTGGCTTGTTTTAATAAACAGGAGTACACTGTTATTTTTGGATCCTCTGTTTATTACTTATTTTGGTTATTTATAAAGACAATTTATATCATAAAAGTACATTGATCTATTCAAAGTAAGATATAATGATTAAAAGTATATGCATTTATCTAAGAAAAGAAATGTTTCTTCTAACCAAAAATCACCTCTGATAGTTATGCTTAAGTCATATAAACTATAATAAGATTTTAAGAAAATGATTAATGATAGACTTGTTGGCCTATTAAGATTGATCATTGTAACTCTATAAATCTTATTTAGAAAAGTAATATGACAAGGATACTCTTTATGAGCTAAAAGCATAACATTGTATTTGATGATTTAGCGCATACAAATGTATACGGACTAATCAGTTTACATGTTATAAGAGGTTATGAGTATTCTATCAATCTAGTTGATGAATATTCATTTTATGTTTGTCTAAATGAGTCATGATTCCATTGCTTTTGAAATTCAAAAGAGTACGTGAATAAGACAGAAGCAATTAGACAGGAACATAAAAGAATTTCGATATGATCGAAACAAAGAATATCTCTATGGAGAATTCAAGCACTATTTGGTTGTCAATGAACACTATGATACAATAGTGTAATTAAATGGAGAAACAAGATTCTTTTGGATAAGACAAGATATATACTAAGTGGTTTATCATTTACCTTTTTGATTCCAGATACTAGTATTTGAAACTACAAAGTTTATTGAACTTAGTTTCATCTATCTCGGTGTCTACTACTCCAAGAAATTATGAAAAAGTCACAAACATGGTTTGAGACACATTCGTATTTGGAGTTTACTAGTATTTCTACTAGAATCAGAGATAGACAAGATGGATTCGTGTTTAGAAGCTTGCATGTTTTAGGTATCTTAAAGGAATAAGGGAAAAGTCTGAATTATAGTCCTCAAGATAGGAATGTATTTATAGAAATATTCTTTACTTTCTTTGAGGAAGACTCTATAATGACTTATAACCTAAGAGTAAGGTAAAACTAGAGAAATAAAAGAGATCATGTTGATGCTCAGCTTTCAACACCTGTTATAGAACAGGAAGAACAGCAACAACCAGCTGATCAGCACAGGATTATCCTTGAACAACCATCACTTTTAGAACCTCGTCGTAGTGGGAGGGTAACTAGGTTACCTGCAAGATACATGTTTTTGGGAGAAACCTATAAGGCTATCTCAGATGAACATGTACAAGATCCCACTAGTTACAACGAAGCTCTAATAGATAGAGATGATGAATTTTGAAAAAGGCCATGAATCAAGAAATGGAATCTATGTATTCCAATAAAGTCTGGGAACTTGTAGAGGCACCAAATGAGGTAAAACCTATAGGGTGCAAGTGGATCTACAAGAGAAAAAGAGGAGTAGACGGAAGGGTGGAAACATTTAAAGCAAGATTAGTAGCCGAAAGGTTTACTCAGAAAGAAGGAATCAATTATGAGGAAACATTTTCTCCGGTTGCTATGCTTAAATCCATCAGGATTCTGCTCTCCATTGCTGCAGTGCTAGATTGTGAAATTTGGCAAATGGATGTCAAGACTGCCTTTCTTAACAGGCATCTTGAAGAAAACATCTACATACAGCAACCAGATGGATTTATACAAAAAAGGCCAAGAACACATGGTATGTAAGTTGCAGAGATCTATTTATGGATTGAAGCAAGCATCCCAGTCATGGAACATCAGATTTGATCAAGCGATTAAATCACTTGGATTCATTCAGAACATTGATGAACCATGTGTGTACAAGAAAATTCAGGGAAAATTTGTAGCCTTCCTAGTTCTTTGTGTAGACAATATTCTCCTGATTGGAAACGATATAGGAGTATTGACTACAATAAAGATTTGGTTAGCAAAACAATTTGATATGAAAGACCTGGGAGAGACAAGTTATATTCTTGGTATCAAGTTACTATGAGACCGGAAGAATAAAACTTTAGCCTTGTCTCAAGCGGTCTATATCGATAAGATATTGGCTAGATTTAGTATGGAAAATTCCAAGACTGGTTTATTACCATTCAGACATGGAATTACATTCTCTAAGGATCAATCACCTAAAACATCTGAAGAGATAGAGAGAATGAGACGAGTTCCCTATGCAGAAGCTGTGGGAAGTCTCATGAATGCCATGCTTTGCACTAGGCCAGACATCTGTTTTGCGGTAGGGATGGTTAGTAGATATCAATCTAATCCTGGACCTGAACACTGGACTGCGGTCAAGCATATAATGAAGTATCTGAAAAGAACTTAAAATTATATGCTTGTGTATTCTGGTGATGAACTTATTCTAGTGGGTTATACTAATTCTGATTTTTTGTCAGATAAGGATTTTAGAAAATCAACTTCCGGCTATGTGTTTACATTGGGAAGTGGAGCTACTAGTTGGATGAGTGTGAAACAATCTTGTATCACAGACTCAACAACTAAAGCTGAATATGTGGCTACATCTGAAGCTGCAAAAGAAGCTATATGGCTCTGCAAGTTCCTACGAAATCTTGAGGTGGTACCTGTTGTAACTGCACCCCTTAAACTATTTTGTGATAATGGTGGTGCGGTAGCTCAATCTAAGGAACCAAGGAACCACAAGAAACAAAACATATTGAAAGGAAGTATCATCTTATAAGGGAATAATGTAGAAAGGTTATATGACAGTACCCCAAATGGCATTAGATGCTAAATGGCAGATCTTATTACAATGGCCATTAGTGGGAAACCTTTATAACCTGCACTTAGAGCCCTAGAGCATGTGCAATATGCCAGATATGCTTTGAGAGCTAGTGGGAGATTGTTGGGAAAATATGCTCTTTAAAAGCATATGTGTTTATTTAATTGTAATAAACAATTTTTCTGATTAATAAAATAAATGAGGTATTTTATTCAAATATCTTAATTGCATTAATATTTGTATTAAAGTCCATTTAATCATATTATATGTATTTATGTGATCACCATGTGGATTCACAGAAGACATAAATACAAGTTATCTTATGATTAAATAAATTTAGTTCGCAGTTGATAAATAAAGTTGGGCACTTTATTTAGGTATAGACTGTAATAAATTCATTGAATGATTTGTCTTAATCATGTATGAATTTATTGATGTAGTACGACTACATTGAACAGGATCACATATGAGATTTAATTAACTTTGTAATAACTGTCAGACTTATTAAATCTCATAGGCGTTGATTTTACTGTAATCTTAATCTTGAGTTAATTATGATTTCATGATTGTGATTGTTATTTCATTTGAGTTACCAATGGGCACGACACATCCTTGTGGTCAAGATTACCCGGTATCTTGGTGGGAGCAATTATGAGTATTGGAGTTATGGATTAACAATATAGAATTTGTACAACACATCTCTTGATAGGTTTTCGGTACTTGATCATAGAATTCTCTGGCCAGAGTGTGTCAACATATTTAGTATGTTGAAAATGATCATTAGAGAAAACCAGTAAGGATCAAGGAATAAGATGTTATTAAATTGATTGGACAGTTGAGATATCAATTTAATTAACGATGTGGTACAAAGGATTGTGCAGTAAAGAAATCAATGTGGCTTGGGACGAATTATTATTCGAGCATACAATTATGGAAGTCAGTTCCAATCTTTTAGTGGAGTAGATTTGGAATTAAATAATTGGGCTAGTTTAATTACAGGCCTAATTATTGTAGCCACTATTGTATGTTCCCAAATGATCCCCGGGTTAGCTCATTTAATTGATTGCACCACTGCTGGACTAATAAGCAAGATAACTAGCTATTTGGGTCAAAAGCCTAAATATATCATTTAGTGGGAGGCTCCATTTAATAAGCTTATGTGTAAGGGGCCTTATGTTATTTTACATGGTGGGTCCCCTATTAAATGAAAAGTAACGTGAGTTTTATTTTGGGGGAATCCTTGGAGCCTAGGGTTTTCACTAAAGGGAGATATATAAGGCTTATTTTCCCAAAAAGGAAAAAGGGAAGCCACTTTATACAAATCAGAGAAAAAGATTTTTCTCTCCATTGTTGAGAGAAAAATTTTCTCGTGCTAGTTGCTTTGGTAGTGATAACGGCGCCCACACGTCAAGTGCAGATCGAACCTGAGTCATAACCTGGAAGATCATTGGTGACAGTTCGTGATCTAACAAGCGTGGTGGTGACAGATCGTGATCTAACAGGAGTAGTGGTGACGGATCGTGATCTGGGAGCCTAAATCACTTCAGCGGAAAAAGCCAACTCAAATTTTCAAGGTACGATTTCTAGAATACGAATTCTTATATATTATATGAGAGCGGTCTTCAAAAGGTTTTATAAAAATTTAAAAACCTGATTTTTCCCCAACATATTTTATAAGGTAAGGCACAATAGGTCCCCCTCAATTTATTCTTGCTTTATTCTGTTTTAATTAATTAGCCATCGTCTATTGAGAGGTTCATTGACAACATATATTTAAGAATTAAAATTAAAATCACCAATAAAATGAATTTGTGAAAGATTTTGAATTAAGATAAATAGTAATTTAGGGATTGCCATCCTTAAGTATTAGATGTTTAAGTATTAATATTTTTAAGTAGTATATGTCTCTAATATTATATTATTGAGAGGTAAATGTTCTTAGCAAGACTCCCACCTCGCAACTCAACAATCCAAAAGTAGTCACTCAATGTAAGAGAATAGTAGCATGTGAAATAAGTGGGAGGCTATGGGTAACTACATTTAAATTTGTTGTAACATACATTATATGTAACTTAGCAAGATCTTTACTACCTTTATATTATTGGCATGTACCCTTAGGGGTTTGATGAAATGATTATCAAGTAGTTTTCTTTGGTTGACTAGTGACACAAAATGAAAGCTTAAAAAGATAATATACAAATTGTCAAAGAGAAAATTTTTATAATAATAATAAACTATCTTACAACTAGGGTTTTACACTCTTCTACACTAAAACCCTGACACACAAAATTACCTAAAAGGGTAAACCTAAATTATTTTATCATAACTGAAGTAAAGAAAAAATGCACTCAAGTTTGATTGTTAAGAAAAGATAAAAATCTAGAAAGAATCTTGAAAAATAGGCAAAAGTTTTCTAATTGCAATTTTGAAGCCAAAAAAGAGATCTATGGATGATCTGTTGATCTTTTACAAGATAGTGGTAAACACTTGCAATTATCTTTTAGTAAATTTTGAAACTGTTTATAATAAGCAAAAAATAGATACTTGTAGCTTAAATTTACAGCCTTAGAAAGGTAAAAATGTTATGTCTTATATCAACCACCCGAATTTGAATCTTGAAGGAGGTAGAAGGCTAAAAATTGATTTGGCTTTGCCCTTTCTCAACCTTCTTAGAAAAAGAATATTGGCCTTCAAATATTAACTAACTTATATATCTAGTTGTTATGTACTTTCTTTTAACTTTGGCACGTGTGCACACGCACACACAAACATATATTCACCGTATTATGTTATTGGCATGTAAATATTTACTATTTTTTATTATTATTGGCATGTCAATAGTGATTGTTTTTGTATTATTTACATATAAATATTGACTATGCGAAAGGATAACGATATACTTTTATTTTGATAAAATGGCGCAAAGACCCCCTTATTTTCATAAATTGTCACATATTTTTAAGATAATTATGCCTTATGACTATGGCGACACTATATCTAGATATAGTTTTTCAAAAGTGAATTATGTCCTCATTTATGAAAACAATGAGATTTTCATTACTATTTCACCAAAACATGGATGTAATCACCGTTCTTTTTCCTATTGACTATCTTTATGTGATCAATGACCAAATGCTTACTATAAATCGTAATTTAGTGCACGATAATGCTCACCTTTTAGTGAGTGAGAGTGTCACATGGTGCAGTTTGGTTAATCAACAAATTTAATACTACTTATAAAGAGTCATTAAATTTTGTTTTGTGTCCAAAATGCTCACTAAATGGTAGGCACTGGTGCTCACTAAACTATCTTCCTATTTACTTTTTTTTTTTAATTATAGATTTGTAAATATCGATTCTATTTAAATAGTGTATGAATATTAACTGTCTTTATATTGTTTTCATGTTTATAACGCATAAATTTAAGCAGAATCTATTATTTAAACATGTAAAGTAGCTGAATACAAACACTTGCAGAGTGGAAACGACAGCGTTTAAAGCATGAGTTAATTTCGTTGTGAAATCACGTGAGCAAACTCGTGATCTCCATAAGTGAAATGACGATAAGCTCTGCGTTTTGTTCATAACAATATTAACTAAGTCTCACGTGCTAGTCACGTGGTAGCTTAAGTTCGATATGTTGAATTTAACGGCCTGGACACGTGGAACGAAGCTGTACATTCTGGGTTTCGAGTTTGTTATTCCTCTGCAGTTTAAAGAGCTAGTTTTGCCAGCGAGTTGTGTGATTGAAACAGAGAGTATTCTAAAGAGTTGTTCTTGAGAGAGAGGTGCTCCTTGTGCTCTGTAAACTTCTCTAAGAATATTTGTATTTTCTTCATGAATCAATGGAAACAACTTTGGTGGATTCACTCATGGATGTAGGTCTCTTGAGAGACTGAACCACGTTATCTCTTGTTTTCATTGTGTGTGTTTGATTCTGAGTTCTTTTTGTTTCTTATTCTAGAATCTTGTTCTTGAATGTTTAGAGATGTTTTGTTCAAAGTTCGAGTTGATTCAGATTAAGCTCTGGTTTGGTGCAACTTGTATTGTTCTTAGTCAAGGTCTTAGGCAGAGTTTTTGATTTGACGACATTTAGATCAATCAAAACTCTACAAAACCAAGTGGCTTTCAATCAGTTTTATGTGACTGGCCACCTGAATTCAAATTATAAGGGAGGCATGGGTTAAAAAAATTGATTTGAGAATTGGTTTCCCAACATTTTTAAGAAAATATTTTTTAAAAAAGTTTGTTTGTTTTATAATAGGATTGTTAAAACTTGAATAATTGTATGTTTTTGTGCTTAAAAAATTAATTGTGTCCAGACCCAAAAGCTATAACACACTGTTTTAGACCCAATATTTTATTTGATCATAAGCACACAAATTTATTGAAGTACAAATTTGTGAAGAACGAGGTCGAACCAATATGAATTGCCTAATGAAAATTGGAGAACTAAGCTAAGCTTATATTGATTTAATTTTAACCTTGTTAACAAATATATTTTTCAAGGATGAAAACAACATTAAACTAAACAAGAAAGTGAATAAAAATGATGTGAAAACCCAAGAGTAATAAGATACTATGACTTTGGAATCCATCACTATTAATTCCATGAATTCCTATTTAATTATATATTAAATGCCCTAAATTAGAGCAATAATCTAAAAATTAATCCATTGTTAACTCAAGATAAGATACTATGGCTTCGGAATCCATCACTACAAATTCCATGAATTCCTATTTAATTATATATTAAATGCCCCGAGTTAGAGCAATAATATAAAAATTAATTCATTGTTTACTCAAGATTTTATCACGTGAAATTTCTAAAATTAATTCTTCTCGCTTCAAAGATGTAACATCAAGCATTTTATCCATTCTGAAAAACATAAAATCAAAGAGTTAATAATTAATAACCAAAAAAATTATTTTATTAATAAGATTCATCCTAACCGTAATGGAAAAAATTAATTCATAAGTAGATAAAATAATAACAATAAAGAGCTTATAAAATCTACTCATCTCTACAACTTCCTCATCTAAATTCCCCTTTTCAATTATCTGCACAATTTCTCTCTCAAATGAACAACCGTTCTCTATATACAGAACAGAGAATGGGATAAAAATACAACTATAAAATAATTGGCAGTTGACAACTTGAGTAGTCTGTTATACGTTAGTAGGTAATTTTAAATTTTTAATGAGCTTTCCATGAAATTGTTAAAATGTGAAGGGAACGTGGCTTCAATTTGACAATGCGTCCAAGAAAGAGATGAGTTGTCATTTGGTTGTAAATTCGGAAGATTTGAGAAGGAAGATGGATGGCAAGAGATGAGTTGACATTTGGTCGTAATTGGGAAGATTTGAGAAGGAAGATGGATGGTACTTCAGGTTGTAAAAATCGAATTGTATTTGTAGATATGGAAATGGGCCTGCTGGATCCGGAAATCTCATAGAAATGGGCGAGTGGCTATTAGGTGACCGAAATGGACCGGGATGAACCGCACCTAGTGGTCGTTGTTTACTGCCGACGTGGTCAATAACCTTGTGAATTGTGATGATGATGATGTGTTGATGAGGTGGCATGTCAGGTGAAATGGCGCTGACGCAATCGGATGACGTGGCAAGCCGCCCCGAAAATCAAGATGAAATTCTGGGTCTTGTAATAATTCTCAGTGATAACTTGTATTCCACGCCACAATTTCAACGTTTCATCTTAAAATTAGCGCTTTATTACACAAATTTGTACTTTTTTAAAAAAGTATTGCACAATTTCAATTACTTTTTGTTTCTTATTTATATAATATATAGTAATTATAATTAATTGTTAAATAACTATCAACTATCAAACATAAGTAGTAAATCAATATGTGTACTTTAATCGATAAATAGAAAACAAAAATTCTGTTTATTTTGTTATAGAATTGTTAACACTTGCACAAGTGTATTTTACACGACTCACAATTACTAAATGAATATGTGCACTTAACATAAATAGAAATCTGATTAAATTTAAAATTTATTAAATTTAAAATACATTATTAATTTACGTAGTGTGGCCTATATGAAATTGAAATCATGAGTATTTTTCTATAATGTTCAATCTTGTAAATTTATCCGATTATTAATTTAGTATGTTTATCTCAAGTTGGGACAAGTAGAAAATAGTATTTAATTAAATTATCAATTTATTAAATATTAATTTATTAAGGTTTATTGTACAGATCTTCGGAGTACACCCAGACTAATTGTTAGTAATTTGAGAAGTGTTATAAACAAGTGGTCCTATCACTTCAGAAAATAATTTTTAATAGGGTTGACAAATTAAGCGCTTGGGCATGGGCTTGAAGAGTAGTGGTGCAAGGGTTGGGCAAGAGCTGGGCCCACTGTGGGGTTGGGCTGGACTTGAGCTTTTATTTAAAAAAAATTTAAAAATTGTTATAAACTTAAAATGAATTGATAATCAACAATGAATTAAAGAAAATAAATATTTAAAATTAAAATAATAAATAAAGAAAATGAAGCAAATAAAAGTTTAAAAATTTAATTTTTTAGTACTAATTCTCGAATTTAAATATTCTTTTAATAATTAACACTTAAAAGAAAGTTTAATATTATAATTTTAAGTTTTTAATTAATTATTAATATATAAATTAGGGATTTAAGCTTTCTCTTTTTTTTTTTAATTATTTTTCAAATTTGAATTTATTATTTTAATTGATAATTTTTTTTTTAAATAGAGGGCTTACGCTTGGCCCGAGCTTTTTTCTTAAACCATTGTCTAGGCCCTCATGTGGGAGGCTTGGACTTTTTTACAATCCCTAATTTATAGATTACAAGTAAAATTGATGTTCTTCATATTTAGAAAGTAGATGATTGCCATCTTTAGTTGTATAACTTATCCCATATTTGTATATGACAATCTGACTCTAATCTCTCCATATAAATGGAGAAGCCCTCTTTGTAAATCTATTCATTTAGTAGAGTATATGTTTATATAGTTTATCAAATAACCAAAAGTGTTTATTTAATTTCAAGAACTCTTTTCAAAATTTCTAGACTGATTTAGTTGTATTTTGAGTAGAATTATTGGGAATTAAAGCTATGTTTGGTATAGTTTTTCAAATAGAACTTCTTTAAATAGAGCTTTTGTTAGTAACACTATACAAGTAAAGTTTTTAGTGATAAAATTTTAATTGTTTGGTTATCAATGAGAGCTTTCATTAAGAATCATAAATTTATTTGAACAAGTAAATTTTTTTTTTAAGTTATGTTATGAAAATGATAAAATAAAATTGTCAAATAAGTAAAAGATATTTTAAACATTTTAACATTTAAAAAAATCTTTTCAACTTCTACTCTTAAATGTATAAAATTTGAACTTTTACTTAAAGAAGCAAAATAGCTTATTTAGGCTGTGTTTGGTATAGAAGCAAAATGCTTGTATAAGTAGAGCTGTCACTTAAAAAATTTTAGTTATTTCATTGTTAGTGAGAGTTTTTATTAAAAATTATAAAATTACTTTAATAGGCAATTTTTTTTTCTAAGTTATGTTATAAATGAAATGAAATAAGGGTGTCAAATAAGTAAAAGATATTCTAGGCATTTTAATATTTTAAAAAAGTTTTCAATATTTATTCCCAAAAGCTACAAATTTAAGTTTTTACTAGTAGAGGCAAAATAGAGTATATAATCTTCAAAAGTTTTATTAAAAAAACAATCAAATAATAATAAAATTTTTGAAAAGAACTTATAAGATTAAATAATCACTTATGATCATTAGATAAGTAGTATCAAATAAGTATTTTATCTTCCAAACCTCTATTAAACAAAAACAAAAATTTTTATAAGAGTTTTTGAGATTAAATAAGTACTTATGACCATTAGATAAGTCATACCAAATAAATACTAAATAAGTTGTTTTAGTTCTACTAGCCAAACCTTAAATTGATAAATTATGTTTTGCAATTGAAGGAAGTAATAACAAGGCATGTAGCCAATAATCACGTGCTTTCTTAACACTTTGTTTCTAGTTTAAATTTTCTCTTTCTTTTCTAGTTTATTTACAAGGTGCTATTAGCAGGATTTGCTGATCTCGATAACTAATTGGTATTTCTTGGTAGCTAATATTGGCATTAGATGGTCTCTTTACTACAAGACAAATTAAGGAGTATGTTATTCCTATGGTACCATAGACATTGCCTTGTCTCAATATTGTTAATACAACCTAAAGTTTGTGAAAGAAATAAGAAATAAATCCATAATTGAAATATTAATAATTAACCTAATAACCAATAGGTCTTTGTCCTATCGGGAGTGCCCTTGCACTCATAATGTGTGAGAATAAGGGTTTGAGCATTAGTTAGTCGAAGTCCTTTATCAATTAATTCATAATTAAGTAGAGATTGTTTTCTCTCTCACAAAATTTTGTAGAATGGAGAGCGAGAGTGGACACCCTCGTGAGGGGGAGACTGGACACTGTACACCCCTTGATTAATGAGAGTAAAAAATTAGGGCAGATCTTTAGAAGAATAATGTATACGAGGGTCAAAAATCTAGGCAAGTTTTTAGAAGATTAATGTACACAAGTCCTAGTAATATATTCTCTCACAAGAGTTTGAGCCTTTATAAAAGTATTATGGGGTTAGTTGTAATCCTTCCTCAATTATTTTATAATTGAGTAGAGATAATTTTCTCTCTCACGAAATGTAAGTAGAGTGAACACTGAGATATTATTCTCTACAAATCACATTTCGTGATAGTTGAGACCCTTGTGAGAGGGAAGATTGGACACTGAACGTTCTCAATTAATGAGAGTAAAAAATCTAGGCAGGTTTTCAGAAGATTAATTTACATGAGGGTCAAAAATCTGGGTAGGTCTTCAGAAGATTAATGTATAGAGTCCCAATAACATAATCTCTCACAAGAGTTCGAGCCTCCATAAAAGTATTATGAGGTTAGTTGTAGTCCTTCCTCAATTATTTCATAATTGAGTAGAGACACTCTTCTCTCTCACAAAATGTAAGTAGAGTGGACACTGAGACAATATTATCTACAAAATGTCATGAGTCCCAATAGTAAATTTGATTGTAAATACTAGTTGTATACGAGTCCTACTACTATAATCTAATTGTACATACTTGTAAATACTAGTTGTACAAGAATCCTAGTAGTATAATCTAATTGTAAACACTAATCGTATACAAGTCCCAATAGTTTAATTTGATTGTAAATGCTAGTCGCACACGAGTCCAACTAGTATAACTTGATTGTAAATACTAGTTGTACCAGATGTAATCCAATAGTCCTGTATATCAGTATTAAAAAAAAAATTTAACCAAATATATTAGAACAAAAATTCTCTCAAAATTTTTAAAATCGATACTTGGAGTTTTGAGTTATAATTTCCAAATTATAATTTTAAGGAACGATTGAGAACTTGAAGTTCTAGTTTTGAACCTAGAGTTTTGAGTATAATCCAAACTAGAACTTCAAATTTTGAGTATTCTCCAAATTAGAATATGAAGTTATATTTATAAATAAATTAGAATTTAAAGTTCTACTGTGCAACTTAGAAAATAGAGTTTTTGATTCTTTCTATTGAATTTTTTGAAATTAATAATTCAAAATTCTAAGTCAAAAATTTAAGTTAGAATTTATATAAAAATATTTGATATTTGAAATCAATGACCCATATATTAAGTATTATTACAAAAATTCAAGTTCTCTAGTCATCATATTGTAACAAAAATTGTCATTGTAATTGGCATAAGATTTCATATAGTTAAGATACCAGAAAAGTGTTTGGTATCTGAGAAAATGAAGAGAAAAATAACAAAGACTTTAGAGAGAGAAAATGAAATACTCAATTGATTGTTGTAATTGTTACAAGAAAATTTATACTTAGCTCTTGAATAATCTAGAAACAAATCACATGAGCTGAGCTTAGCTAAACATGCATCAATAGATTGCTAACAAACTACAGCCAGCATAACTAACATTAGCCAGCTCATCTGACACGTCAGCAGCCATAACTAACAATAACGAACTACTCTTAACATCCCCTCTCAAGCTCAAGGTCTTGGAATGACATTGAGCTTGGACCTAAGATAATTGAACTGATCAAAGGCCAAGGGTTTGGTGAGAACATCTGCCACTTGATCACAACTTGGAACATGACTAACATGAACTTCATTGCGAGCTATGTGATCACGAACAAAATGCAAGTCCAGCTCAATGTGCTTAGTGCGTGAGTGATACTTGGGATTACTAGCCAGAGCTTCAGCACTCTTATTATCACAGTGAAGAACTGGAACTTGTATTGGTGGCATCTTCAATTCTTTAAGCACATAAGATATCCAAGGCACTTCAGATATTGCTAATGCCAAAGCTCAATATTCTGACTCAGCTGTTCTTCTTGAGACTATCTGTTGTTTCTTGGAGGACCAAGAGATCAAATTATCACCCAAGTAAATGCAATATCCACTAACAGATTTTCTGTCATCCAAGTCTGATCCCCAATCTGCATATGAAAATGCTGTGAGAGTAAGTTTCCCAGTACTGAAAAATTGTAAGCCAAAATCTGTTGTGCTCTGCAAATATCTCAAGAGTCTTTTACATGCTTGCCAGTGAATGACAGTTGGGGCAGCAAGGAACTGACTGAGTTTATTCATTGTGAATGCAATTTCAGGCCTTGTTAAAGTAATATACTGTAAAGAACCAATCAAACTCCTATACAGTGAAGGATTCTCAAAAGCTGCTCCTCTGTCTTTGACTAGTTTATCACTTGAACTCATGGGAGTTGGACATCCTTTGCTATCAATCATTTGAGCTTTCTTGAGTAAATCACCTATATATTTGGTCTGGGAAAGATGCATTCCAGCAGCTGATGGTGTTACTTCAAGACCAAGAAAATAGTTAAAATCTCCTAGATCTTTTAAAGCAAATTCAGACCCCAATCGACCAATAACTTCCTCAACAAGTTTATTATCTAAGCCAGTGATTAATATGTCATCAACATAGATGAGCACCACCACAATATCACCTGCCTTATGCTGAAAGAACAGTGAGGTATCTGATCTGGAAGTATGAAAACCCCAGTGTTGCAGAGATGATTTCAGCCTGTCATACCAGGCTCTTGGAGCCTGTTTAAGTCCATAAAGAGCCTTGGTCAACTTACATACATGTGAAGGATATTGAGGATGCAGGAACCCTTCAGGCTGGTGCATGAAAACTTCTTCAGTGAGAATGCCATTGAGAAAGGCATTATTAACATCAAGTTGCCTGATTGACCACTGTTGCATAACAACAATGCTCAAAATAATTCTGATGGTGCAGGGCTTAACCACAAGACTGAAAGTCTCAAAGAAGTCCACCCCTTGTGCTTGATGAAAGCCTTTTGCAACCAACCTTGCTTTGTATTTACTAATACTGCCATCAGGGTTATATTTCACTCTGAACACCCATTTATTCCCAACAATCTTACCAGCATGTTCTCTGGGAATTAGAGTCCAGGTTTTGTTATTTTGTAAGGCATCAAACTCTGCTTGCATTGCCCCTCTCCACTTAGTATCTACCAAGGTTGCCTTTACAGATTGTGGTTCAAGGTTTTGAGTGACTGCCAAATAGGTTTTAGGCTTGAATATACCAGCTTTAGACCTGGTTACCATAGAGTGATCATTTTGAGCTGGTAAAGGCTGTTGTGCAAACTGAAATGATTGTCCAGGAGGTGGTACTGTTGTTGGATGATGTACTGGTGAGGGTAGATGAGAGGCTGTAATGGACTGATTTGGGGAAGAAGAACTAGAAGCAGGTCCTGCATCTTGAACAAGTGAACTAAAAGAAGGTTGTACATTGTTACCATCTTGAATGACTGTTGTGGAAGTGACAAATGTAAGAGGTGTGGAATTCTACTGAGTGACTGACACATTTTGAATAGATTTATTAGAAGGAAAAAGTTCAGAAAAGGGAAACTCAGACTCATTAAACCTAACATGTCGAGCAATATAGATCTTTCCAGTAGAAGTAAGACATTTATAGCCTTTGTGTATTGGGTTATAACCAATCATGAGACACTTTTGTGTGTGGAAATTGAATTTATGCTTGTTATAAGGTCTGAGGAAAGGATAGCATGCACAACCAAATGGTTTGAGGAACTGATAGTTAGGTTGTCTACCATGAAGTTTAGTGAATGGTGAAATATTGTTTAAAATAGGAGTTGGTAATTTATTTATAAGAAAAGAAGCTGTATGGAATGATTCCCACCAGAAAGATAGAGGCATTTTTGCCTGAGCAAGAAGGGTAAGCCCTGT
This sequence comes from Citrus x changshan-huyou, assembly GCA_039657385.1. Taxonomy (NCBI): domain Eukaryota; kingdom Viridiplantae; phylum Streptophyta; class Magnoliopsida; order Sapindales; family Rutaceae; genus Citrus; species Citrus x changshan-huyou. The sequence goes on from CM077550.1 coordinate 7,932,614, forward strand.
TTCAACCAAGTGTCTATGTTTTCTTTCCACCACACCATTTTGATGATGTGTGTGTGGACAACTATGTCTAAACCTTATCCCTTCTTCTTCAAGAAAACTTTGAAAACTTCTATACTCACCCCCCCAATCAGACTGTAATGATTTCAGAGAATATCCAAACTATTTTTCGACTAAGGTTTTGAAGTATTTGAAGGTGTCTAAAGCTTCTGATTTGAGTGTTAATGGAAAAATCCAGTAATATCTACTATAGTCATCTACAAAGCTAATGTAGTATCTATAACCATGTAGAGATGGTAAGGGTGCTGGACCCCAAAGGTCAGTGTGTATAAGCTCTAAAAGAACCTTAGTTTTGATTCTAGTTTAGTAAAATGACATTTGATGAGCTTTACCATACTGACAAGCATCACAAAAATCAGGTGCTGATATAGATGAGTAATCAACATAAAGAGAAGACAGAATAGATTTCAACACATGTTTATTGGGATGACCAAATTTTTGATGAAACAAGTTTGCTAATTTGGTTGAGTTCACTTGAAATTGTGAATTACAGACATTATTTGCTGCTGTATCAGAGGTTTTACAAGCTGAATTATTTAAAACAGAAATCATAGAGCTAGGTGCATAGGTAAGACAACTGGAATTTGAAACAAAGTCATTCTTTGACAGCAACAGGTACAATCTTTTCTTAGCAATCCCTTGAGCCAGATGTTGTTCCTTCCTCTTGTCCTTTATGAAACACATATTGGCAACAAACTCAATGGTTATATCAGTGTTATCTTCAAGTAATTTTGAAACACTTATGAGATTTTTAGTAAGTTTAGGAACACACAAAGTATCTCTTAAGTGTAAAACTGCATTGCATGATGTTTGAAAGCATGCATAGCCAATATGTGAAATATGCAAGCCCTGACCATTACCAACAAGAAGCAACTGATTACCTGAGTATTCATTTCCAATTTGCAGGTTCTGTAAATTGTTAGTGATTTGATGTGTTGCACCACTATCAATATACCTTCCCTGATCAGCTATTGCTCCCTCAGAGGTTGCAAGAAAAGCAGCTCTTTGTGGGTTCTGATATGGATTGTTAAAAGGAACATAATCCTTGTTGAATCTGTTCCTGCACTCAGCTGCAGTGTGCCTTGGTTTAAAGCAAATCTGGCAAGTGACATTAGCAACAGCCTGATCCAAAACACCTTTGCCATTTGTAAAACCACCATTAAATCCTCCAGTCTGGCCAGGATTGTCATTGTAATTACCTCATCTGCCTCCTTGTGGAAAATTTCCAAATGAACCATTCCAGCCACCATTCCAGTTTCCTCTTCCTTGTCCTTGTGGAAAATTTCTACCATAACCACCTCTGCCTCCAGCATATCCACCTCTGAAACCACCATTCTTGTTCCAATTGTTATTGAATTGACCACCATTCCAATTGTTATTGAACTGACCACCTGGTTTCTTGTTATTATTATTAGTTCCAGATCCAGTTTGAGCAATGTTAGCAGCATAGTTCAGCTTAGCTTCTTTGCTTGAACTTAGCTGATTTGCTTCTAATCTAGCTTCGTGAGATAATAGCATAGAATATGCTTCATTGATAGAAATCTTAGCAAGATTTACTTCAAGATAAACTACAACAGGATAGTAAGGCTGACCTAATCTAGAAATTAGGTGAGTAAGAAAATCTAGAGAACTTATTGGGTTACCAGCAATGGCTAACTCATCAGCAATTGTTTTTAGCTTGCCAAAAAATTCAGTTACTGTCATTGATCCTTTTCTAAGATTATTGAGCATTATTTTCATATGAACCTTCTTAGCAGAAGTTTCAGATCCAAACTGTTGTTCCAAACTAGTCCAAAGTTTTAATGAAGTTTCAGAGTTTACCACAAGGCTCAATATCTCAATGCTGATAGATGACATCAACCAGGTCAGCAACAACTGATCCTTTCGTTTCCATGTGGTATATGCTGGATTCAACTCAGCATAAATAGAAGCACTTTCAGTCTCACTTTGAAGGAATTGATCTGGACTGGTTTTTGATCCATCGAGTAAATCTTCAAGACCATTGGCACGAACAGATGAAAGAATTTGAGACTTCCAGATCATATAATTCGATCGATCGAGTTTAATTGGAGAAGTAAAAGTAAATTATGAGACAGTAGAATTTAAGTTTGAGTTTATGTTTGAAGATGCCATGAGATTGAAGATCGGTAGCTCTGATACCAAGTTAAGATACCAGAAAAGTGTTTGGTATCTGAGAAAATGAAGAGAAAAATAACAGAGACTTTAGAGAGAGAAAATGAAATACTCAATTGATTGTTGTAATTGTTACAAGAGAATTTATACTTAACTCTTGAATAATCTAGAAACAAATCACATGAGCTGAGCTTAGCTAATACATGCATCAACAGATTGCTAACAAACTACAGCCAGCATAACTAACATTGGCCAGCTCATCTGACACGTCAGCAGCCATAATTAACAATAACGAACTACTCTGAACACATATATATAAACCTGAAGTTTAAGTCTTCAAATAACAAGAATAATCGAAGGAGCTTTTGCGTTGGACATAAAATTAGGAGTGATTTAAAATGATAAAGCCATCGAACATGTGAGTAAAAGCACCTCAATACCATCCTTTCATAATTAATTGACATGAGGTTTTTCCATTTTTTTTAAATACATATATACGCCCACCTGATGAAGGCATTTCTATATACAATTCTATGTTCAAGTTTCCTATTTTTTGTATATACTGAGATCAGCATGAGTATCTTTATACCGCTGGCTCAGGTATGATCCGTACTTGACGGGAGGAAACCTGGCAAAGTGTGGAAGATCAGACATTAGTGAATGCAATAGAAAGTCACAAACATAGATGTTCAGCATGATAACAAAATGGCTTACGATGCTCAACAAAGTTATCAAGATCGGTCAAATGCCATAACACAAATGGGAGTAGATATCAATCAGGTGAGAAGGGATCAAATTCAAGTTTGCTATGTATTATCAAAAGATTTTGGCATTGCAACTTACTTTGGAGGATTTTTCTCGGACTTGCAGGTTGGCAAACACTCAACAACACAATCGTGGCTGGGTTCCACAAAGTAAGCAATCTGTCATAAGAATAACAATTACAGAGCAATAAGCCAGCAAAATTCAACCTGCTAATTAAACAAGGAAACATACTCGATAGAAAATCAAGAAACAGGGACAAATATATAAAATCCAAGTATCATAAAAAGAGTAATGGCTGTAGGTCTGGAAGGTGCCATTAATAAGTTAGAGACTCTAAATTAATTAACAATGTAAGCGAGCAGCCTACATTTTCTCCAGCAAATTGAAGTAACCAAAAATGGTCTTCAAATTCAATTTTCCATTACTCTCATTACTTGCATAAAAATAAAGTTGGCTCCAGAAAGTAGTCAGAAGTTGCATAATGTACTAACTTATAAAGTTTAAGAAACCTGACAATTTTCTGATATCCACAACTCATTCTATCATTATATAAGAAAATATGGTATCTTTTTGTTATAATTTGGATCAAAGAAACATTTAACTGGCTATTACTAAACATAACCTCCGCGTAGCCAGAGTTTAGCAATAAAGACAAGTGAATGGTGTTTGTGCAGATAAAAAATTAAATTTAATAGCAAACCAGCATGATATAAAGACATTTCAAAATGCTTTATGCTGAAATTACAAAATGTCTAAAAGTTTTTAATGGTCCTAAGAATCTGGGATAAAAAATAAGAAAAAGAAATGGAGCCTTACAGAATATCTCTCTCTGCCATTTCCTAACACTCTATGCAGTGTAGACCTGGGGACAAACACAAAGCAGAATTGCACATTACCCATATGTAACAGTAACAAAAAGTCCACATAAGGCAATAGTATATTCATGACAATGGTTACAGAAATGATGTTCCATCAAGCCAAAATTATTTCCTTTGTTTTAACATAATCGTAAGATCACCAATAAAACTAAGGAAATGTAAACATAGGAAAAATTTAAACAATTTTGATTATTAAGGATTTTACATTACTTCAAGATACAGTTGCTTACTTGAAGATACAGTTGCTCCAACGCTCCAACATATCACCGAGATTTACTATAAATGCTCTGCGAAGATAAATCATAGACTAGCCATGTGAATAACAAAGTCACTATCAGTAATCAATAGTTCTTATTTATAATTCTTACAACTTCACCATGTATAAAGATGGAAAACTTGAAATGACTGAACAGCTTAGATACTGATTCTCAATATTAATTACAATCTGAAGATGGCTCACTGAAAAACAACAGGCAAAATACTAGAGCAAAAGTGTCGTTACACTTTTAGACAATATCCAAATGAAAGAAAGATCATATTATGGAATTGCTTGTTTTCCATCATAAATGCCAAGTATGGCACATGCGCACAGCCCACACACCTGAGATAATTAATAAACAAGAAGACACAATAAAGCTGGAAAATGGAAATGACAGAGAACTAACCCCTTCAGCGGTGGAACATACTCCCATATCTGGGGTTTAGCATCTTTATCCTTGCATATCTGCAACAAATTTCAGAATTTCGGTAAATGATCATATCAAAAAACAATAAGAAACTTAGTGGCATTTAGAGCATTGTTCATACTTGAAGACCTAAAACTTCATCTGTTGCCAAGAGGGTAATCAAACCAAAGTCTGAATGTGCCCCAGCACCATATATTCCTTTTGAAGGATCAGAAGTTTGACCTAAGTAAAAGATGGCAATATATGAGTTATATTAATTGCACAACTGTGGCAGGTTCACAATGGAGTTCCTAGACCCTTTAACTTAGAATGTCACCTTCGTAGTGTAGTAGCCGCAACGTTGCAATAGGTTCACCAAGTATTTCTGGCTTGTCAAAGAAATCAGCATTCAAATCAAGTGCAAGTGCTATTATTCTCGCAACTACTTTTGCTACCTCTCTGGGAACACACACAAAATAGATTAGATATAGTCGGAAAAACAGAAAAACAGAGACAAAGATACGGTAGACATCCTTTATTATTTGAATATTTTTAAAAGAAAATTAAATTGAAATAGCAATGAACTTCCCATGTAATAACCTAATCAAAACAAATTGAATCACGAAAAACTATTGCATTCTGCTAGTTGTACAGTTGCAGCAACTTACAATGCTTCTTGATGAAACCTATCCATAGTCTCCCTCCAACCAGGCAAAATATCTAAAAGACAGCATAAAAAAAGATGAAAAATTTTGATTTCATGGTAAGTCAGTAAATTTAGTTACTCACCCGGTGCAGGCCAAACATTTGGGCCATAAAATGGCTTCTCGGATTCAGGGTCACCTTCAGGAACTTCAACGCCTATATAATACCCTTCCTTGTAATCTCCTATACCAGCACAACAACAAAACAATCAGAACTTATACTCGAGAGAAACAAACAAGCTTTACACAGCCAATTGAAATAAAATTTGAAAAAAAAAAAAGGCAACCAACCGTGAACTTGAGTATCAGGATCAAGAAGCTCATCATGAAGAGGAGTGTAACCTCTGTGCTTTTCGTTCCTTAAAACCTTAATTTTCTCATTTAATGGCAAATTGAAAAACCTCTTACTCTGAGTAAAGACCTCGTCCATGAATTCTTGACTTATCCCATGATTTATTACATAGAAAAAGCCACAGTCTAAGCATGCCTGAAACAATCAAACCCATTATTTCTATTATGCCACGTGTAGCAGTAACATATACAAATAATAATAAACTAAAAACAGAACAATTAACGAATTGATAAGTGATAAAGACTTTCAATGGGTGCGCGTGTTTTTTTTTTTTTTTTTTTAATCTAAGTGAAGCGAAGACCGAAGAGAACCTGTTTTAAAAGGGAAACGGATTGATGAATATCAGGGCTTGAGAGGTCGATACAATGAAGAACAGTGTGCGCTTTGGCGCCAATTTTGCTCTGCTGATAATTTTCCATTCTTTTAGGTAGTGTTTGCTTTGAAGAAAAATAAAGAAATGAGAGGAGAGGAAAGAGGAAGAAAGGAGAGGAGAGTATATTGAAATCTGTTTTTAATGTTTGATTTGTTATAAAAGGGTGGGGCTATTTAAACCCACTAATTTACTCAATAAATTTATTTTTAAAAATAATTTTTTATCATTAAAATATTCCTAAATTAAATTACAGTTATGGACACTAGAATATAATTTAAAAAAAAAATTGAATTTTTACTCTTTAAACCTATCTTTATATTCAACATAGTTTCATAGAACCCTAATCAAATTTTCATTAAACTCTAATCAATCAAGAGATGTGATTCTTCTCTCAAGCCATATATTTTGTTAAATAGGTACATGTGATTTAATTCAAAGTAACAAAATTAGTTGTTATTGATTTGATGGATATTGATTTTATGGAGGAACAAAATAATATTGACAATCATGAACATGAATGATTTTATTTTTTATATATTTGATTTTTATTTTTTTCCCTTTTCCATTCGAAATTGATAGACAATGTTGACAAATTTTCCCTTTGTTTGAATCATGAACAAAGTTGTATGTTCTTTGACTTTTCGTCTCATTGCATAAATTTTCCCTGTGCACTTGAATGCTTTCAGTTTAAGAGAGGATTGGCTATAATTTTTAAACTAAACAATTTCATAGTATTCGTTAGAAATATATATAATATTCTTCATATTATGCAGGCGGGTCACCATGTTATTCCATCATACAAGATTTTTCTCACCAATATAATATAACTCAAAAAAATAATTTCATGATGACAACTATTTTCTCCATTTAGAATGTTTTGATTCATTTGTCCTTGAACGAGGGCCATTCACTCAAATTTGATTATTAAATTTTCAATTAATAATCAATTTCCAATCTAATGGGTTTATAAATGAATATTATGGGTTTAATGAGTAAAATCACTATTATTATAAAAACTGGGTTTAGAAATGGTATATTAGGTATTTTAGTGGGTTTACTGAGTAAAATTTAAAAATTTAAAATTTAAAGGTGGGTTTATTTAGTAAATAGGTTTATTGAGTAAATTGGTGGGTTCAAATAGCCCCACCCGTTATAAAATTATACAAAGAAAGGAAGTGTCTTAACTTTTATTTGGACAATTTTACCCTTTAGTGTAAAACTTTCAATATTTATCATAAATATAATTCAAACATTAAACAATACATTTATTTAATATGCTATATAAATAACTAATAAAAAATTATTTTAAGTAATATAATTATATTTATAATTAAACTCTATTCAAAAGGTTTATTGACATAATTCTATTTTAAAATTAGATTAATTTAATTTATTTCTAAATAAATTATGAAATAATACAAATAATTTCTTAATTAATATATTAAAATTTTAAAATTTTATTTGAACAACAAAAAAAAATAGAGTTGCCGCCGCCGCTGTCTCATCGGCGGCCACCGTACCATGTCATTTCAACTCGAGAATTATATGAAAATTATCATAAATTAATTATCTATAGATCGAAACAACTTATTTGACCAAAATACTTAATGTTTGTCCATATATGAGATAGTTAGAAAGTTTTCAAATTTCTATTAACCGGATTTGAGGAAGATAAATTCATTTTTTCACTTGTGCGATAGTAAAACGATGTTTCTCGTCAGCCAGCGACTCCAACGGTATAGGTGGCGATGTCTCACGTGCAGTTGTCGGAGGTGGTCCGACGGTGGCAGCAACGGCAATCTGGCGATGTTAAATTTGTATTTCTATTTTTAAAATTAATAAAATAAATAAAGTGATTTTATTAAATTATTCAATCATTGGTTTAACTTTTACTAATACAAAATTAATTATCTACAATATTAAATTGATAAAATAAAATTGTCAATAATAATAATAATTTGATAATATTAAACAAGTTAATAAAAAACTGAAGGGGTAAGTTTGGATGTTTTGGCTTCCAATAGAGGAGGAATTCAAATTCATCACTCTTTGGTGTGGAATCTAAATTCCACATTATGATGTATATATATAAATACCTAATATTTTACTATATATAAGCAAAAACACATTCAAGTGAAAATATAGTGATTTTGGAATTATTATATATAATTTTTTTAACAATAACAATTATATAATTACATAAAAAAACTTAAGAATAATATCTTTGATTACTGATAATGGTAGGTTCAATAAGTTGATGAGAGAACCAACGTGAGGACATATTCCATGATGGCTGAAAAAAAATAAAGATGAGATTATTAGTGGGTAATTTTTTATTAGAAATTAGTTGGCTGATTTAGTTTTTTTTTTTTTTTTATATTCAGTTAAAACACTAAAAAAATTGGCTTATTTTATTAAATCAAAATTATCTGAAAAGTCCATTAAGTTCTAAAAACATATACCTCTAATTAACTTAATTAATTACATTAAGTCATTTTAAGCTATTAGGTTAAAAAAAACAACCATTCCCTAAGTCTATTTTTTTATTTTAATAAAAAATTTCAGTCATTGAGTTATTAAGTCATTTTTTTAATCTTTTTACTTAATGTAAAAAATCGAAATGACATCATTAAAACATGTACTCCTAAATATTCCTATCTAATTAATTTATTTTGATCTTTACCTAAATAAGACTTACTAATTCGCATCATTATTCATTTCTATAACTTGTGATAATACAATAGTAGATTATTTTTTATTAAAACATGTACTCCTAAATATTCCTATCTAATTAATTTATTTTGATCTTTACCTAAATAACTCTTACTAATTCGCATCATTATTCATTTCTATAACTTGTGATAATACAATAGTAGATTATTTTTTTTTTTATCTTTTTATCTTCTTCAAATTAGTGTTTTCTTATCTTTATAATCTTTTATGAATATTTTTCATATAAACCATCAGAAACTCCGATAAAATTTATTAAAATGTTCTAGTTTAGATTTATATTCTTTGTGATGTTTATGATTTACTTAATTTTTTATTTTATAAGATCACAAGTGTGAAATTATCGATTTTTCATATTTTTAAGTTGAGGAAAATAAACATCTTGATACTTATTTTCAGAGAATCAAATTAAAAAAGAAAACAATTATTTAGATTCAGACATTCAGACCTATTAAAAAAATTTAAATATATTCGGACTTCAGATAAAATAAATAAATACCACCAAAGTAAAGGGTTTCATTTCAATTAGGACACACTTCTTGATGTTCATAAAAAATTGGACAGCTCATTAAAATGTAAACTGATGATTTTGCCCCCACTAGCTGGAGCTTAAGAGTGGATTTATATAATCTTTTTTTTCTTTTTTAAAACTATATGTATAATAAAATAAGGGGTGTCAATTCAGATTACATCATAAAATAGAAATCTTCAAAATATCTTCTAAATAGTTGTAAACCTCAATTTATCCCTTATTTTCGTTAAGAAGACAAAAAAATTTTCATCAACGTGACTCATTTTTCCCATATACTTTGAATAAAAGAGTTAATTTTGGATTTATCAAACTATTGTATACTTCAACTTACCTATTATTTTTGTTAATAAGATAAAATAACTTTCATCAACTCGCCCATATTTTTTGCTTTTCTTTTAAACAAAAATAGATAACTTTTGTTAATAACATTTAGAATAGTTTGAGAATATTTTGAAAATTGTCATTTTTATTTGGGCTGAGGGGGATAATCTAAAATTTATCGAGAAGAAAAAATAGTGATAAGTTTAGGTTTATAATAAGTTAGAAAGTATTCTAAAATTTGTCACCGTGGAGAAATCTAAATAAAGATGGAAAAATCCTCCATGGTTTGGAATCTCACGGGACTTTACTCCAAATAGGGTGAATTTTGAATCATTTTTGGGAAATGGAGTGAGGAATGAGAGAAAAATAATCCATAAATTCTTAATGGAGTAAGATTTGGTTTTGTACTTTCTACACCACCCCCACCCCACTCCCCATTATATATGAATTTTTGTTCAATAATTTTTGTTTTATCAATTACAATGTTAGTTAATAAATTTTCATTTTATTTTTACCTAATATAAATAAATTATAACTAAAAGAATACTTTAAATTATAATACTTATTCAACCCTAAAATATTGTTATGTTTTCTTTTCTATCTTAAGGTAGTACTCTCTTCAAAAAAATTTATTTTGTTTTAATATCATTTCAAGGTATTGTTTCAATCTTTTAGAGATATTTTTAAATGATTTAAATACTTTATAATATGATAATGATTTTCTTTAAGTTTCTAATTTTTAATTTACTAAAATTATTTATATATACCTACTATAAAAAAAGTAAATAAGAAATAAGGTGGGGATATGGAAATCATTCCTCACAAGAGGATTCTCCATCCCCACTTCACTAAATTTATTGGGGGGATGGGGTGAAGATTTGAAGTGAAATTTTTAATGAAGTGAGGGAATAGGTAGGCTTCCCTACACCCACCTTATCCCATTGTCATCCCTAAATTTAAAACCATAAAATAAAGTCGGCTAAGACTAATTTATGCCTCTGCTAATATTGGCCTCACTGTCCATGTTGATCTTTGGCAGTCTTTGAAATTGCCACCTGCAAAAACTTATCCAAACTAAGCTTTGTTGCAATTCTTAGTAAAATCAACGAACAAAGAATGTTTTCAGTTTTGCTTCACCTTGCGCTCAATCTTACAAATGTCGAGCACATTAATGCTAAAAGTAGGGCTGGGCAAACGGTTCAGTTTTTTCCGAACCGAACCGAACCGAACCGAACCGAAAAAATTTAATTCGGTTCGGTTCGGTTCTAAAGTAAAAAACCAAATGGTTTGAAATTACAAGAACCGATTGGTTTACATTCGGTTCGGTTCAAAACCGAACTGAACCGAAGAACCGATCGGTTCTTGCCAATTATTTACAAATTAATTTAATCAAAATTTAAAATCAAAAATATAAAATGCTAAATCACAAAATTGTAAACTCACAAAAATTTATTTTTCTTGTTGTGAACTTATATTCTATAAAATGCAAGTGAAAATTGTAAAATGCAGTGAGATTAGGTAAAAATTATAAAATGCAGTAAAACATTTGGTTAAAACTGTAAAATACAGGAATATGTGCGAACCGAACTAAACCAAACCAAACCGAATTTTAGAACCGAACCGAACCGAACCGAAATATTTCGGTTCGGTTCGTGTTCGGTTTGAGTTTTTAAGAACCGATTGGTTCCGGTTCGGAGCCCGAACCGAACCGAACCGGAAAATGCCCACCCCTAGCTAAAAGCTAGAAAGTAATAAGATAAAGGGAAATTATCTCTGCATTTCTTTTCTTTTGTCATATGTACATTTAACAACCACAAATTTTTGACATATACTTTGCACCGCATTTATTTTTAAGTTTATATCAATCAACCACTTTGACACTAAAAATGACAATTTATCCCTAAATAAATTAAGAGATCATTTTATTCTACAAAATTTTAAAAAATGAAAAAACTATCATATGTTAAACTTACATCCAATATGTTAAATTCTTTATAATTATAATTTCATTTAAAAATTATCATATTAATTTTTTATAATAAGAATTTCATTTAACTTGTATGGTAAGTTTCTTAATATTAATTATATGGAAGTTTACAATAATTATACGAAGCTTTTCTCTTCATGTTAATTTTTGTAAACTTCCTTATACTTAATTTAATTACAAAAATTAAATAAAATTATAATTACAAGATGTTATTTTTTATAATTATAATTTCATTTAAAAATCATCTTAGATTTTATGATTTATTTGTTTTATTCAATTTAGGGGCATCGTTATAATTATAGTTTTTTTTTCAAAATTTTATAAGATAAAATAATCTTTCTAATTCATTTAGGAATAAAATGATTTTTTTTTGTATCCAATTGTTTGATTGATACAAGTTTAAAAACAAAGGTGGTGCAAAGTATATGTCAAAATTTTTTGGTGATTAGATATACATATAACAAAAGAAAGGTGGTGTAAAGATAATTTTCCTAAGATAAATAAAAAATTGGGGATTGGTGAGGTAATTTGAGATTGTTAAATATTATTATTTTAATTTTTTTTCAAGTTGACATTAATTTAAAATCAATTTATAGATCCAACTCATTTGAAGCAGCTTCAACGTAGATAAATATTTTAACCGTTCAATCTAACACAATGATTCCAACCTCCATGATTAAAGATTACAAAAAAAGGATAACTGGGAATAATTGACTGAAACAATCAAGTAAATAACGACCTAAATCAAGCCAAATCCGACTCAACCAAAGTTTCAAATTTAGGGATAGTTTGGTAATGCTATAATTTTTAAAATAATTCTTATTAGCTATGTTGTAGTAATGATCAACAGTGAAGAGAATTAGTTAAGTGTTTAGTAAATTTTATTTTTAGAAATACTATGAGTTTTGAAAGCAATTATATTGTTTGGTAAATTTTATTGTTAAACTATTGTAAGTAAACAAATGACTAAAATGAATATAATGTAGGAAGAATTTAGTTAAGGATTTCTTTATGATGTTGTATTTATTTTTACAGTATTGATAGTGGGACTAATGTGGACCCTTAGATATAAGAGTTTTAATCTGAATCATTCATTTAATATAATGGATAATTAGATAATTAATTAAAATATAGCAGGTAACTTACAGGTTGCAGGTAAATATTAATTTTTTAATTTTAAATCAATATTAATTTCCAAAAAAACCACCCACACCCCTAAGATTTGCTAAAATAATTATACATGTTCCTTTAGTTTCATAAATAGTCACATAGACCCTCTTAATTTCGTAAATGACTATTATACCTTTTGACTAAATCAATCTAAATAAATATAAATATAGTAATAGGATAAAAATAATAAATAAAAATCATATGATACAAATAAAGTGTTACAATAAATATAATTGATAAAATAACATGTACAATAAAAATTTTGTTAATATTAAGTTATTATTAGTCTATCTTGACGAATGAACTAAAATCTATTAATCCAAAAATTGATCTTAAGATTGATATTAATATAGACATAATTAAATAAGATATTGTTAATTTTATAAATTATTGTGAATGTTAGGTATAATTAATTAATTTTATTAGTATGTCAAGTAGATTTTAATATTAGTAAAAAGAATATGACAAACTAATAATAAAAGAATATGAAAAATAATAATGTTAAAAATAAAATTTTTAAAATTAAAAATATTTTATAATATTTTATCTTATGTTATGTATTATATTTTTTAATTTAAGGAGTTTTGTATGACCATTTAAATAAAATTTAGAGGCGTGAGTGGTCTTTTTACTATTAATTTTGTAGCCTATTTGAAGTACTATATCATTTTATATCATACATCGCACTTAAGATGTTGATTTTATTAAGGTGTTATGTTATTAAAAATTAAACTTAGCATTTATAATGTAATACAACTTTAATGTAAAATGTAATAAAAAAATATAAAGACATTTTCGAGTAGTCAATTTTAGTTTTCTTTTACAAAATAGTATTATAAAAGACAACTGGTAAAATGTAATAAAAATGCTATGAAAAAAAAGTTAGTAGAGGTGATTCTCTTTATTAAAACATACGACGTAATACACAAACGCACACATATTCAGTACTTCTATTTATCCTTATTTATTGATAGGTGGGAAATTAAAATCGTATTTACCCTAATGTATTATGAATTGATATGTGAAATATAAATATTATTAAAAGTTAATTCGCAGACTGATGAAGTAAACCATCCTTTATGAACATTTGATACATTAATCTAAGGTCAAATGAGATATATCACATGATATTTCATATAGTAGTCCAATTTTCAACATTTGCATATGGTTTTATAAGCTAGTAAACCAATAAATATACCATGAGAAATCAAAGGCTATTCCATGGCCATGCATTAGAATAAAATAATCTAACAGTACATACTATATCCGATCGATAGATTTTGAAATTAGTTTGATTACATGATAATAATCGAGTTATCTTATAACATTAAGGATATGATTTAAGTAATATTTTAGCAATTTTGAGTTTCACATTGAATTTTCAAATTAATTAAATGTTGAAACCCTTTCATGTTTGGCCTGAAATTACAACTTGATAAAATTACAAAAAACTAATAATGAATGGCGTAGGATACATAGTAAAATAGATTTTAAAATGTATTTAAATGTACGTATGAATTTTGTGGAATTAAAAAAAATATGTTGTTCAAGTGAAATTGTGAAAATATTTAAAATTATAGGGGTGGTCACTGAAATTTCTCCGAATTTAGCCAACCCCATGATACAGACGGTATTGTTTTGACAAATACGATTTGTTAGCCACTTTGACTGTTGGTAGAATAAGTTCCGGCAAAACACAATTCAAACTCATCTTTGCAAAGAATAAACAGTATCTCATCAAGGATCAAATCTAAGCAGAGATTTTGTTCAATCAGTCGGACTAAATTCGAGTAGAGTTCTTAGTCAATTAATCAAGTTGTTCGGTTTTGAAACAAATTTATATTCAAGGTAAATCTGGGAGCTGTCATTACAAAAAGCGATGGATATTGATGAACAAGGTTAGTACTGATATGTTCTTTGTAATTTGATATTTAGAATTTTTATGATTATTTTGTTGTTGTGTAGAGAAATGGTTATGACGAGATTTTGGCTATGTAACCGTGTAATGACCAATGCTTTAAAATCAAACACTTGTTCGATTATTTGTCCAAACCCAAAAAAAAAAAAAAAAAGGCACGCAGAAACATAAGAGAACTGAGAATATGATGTCTGCCAGTCGTGCTTCTTGGAGAAAGAGGCTGAAAAAAAGAACTAATACAGCATTTAAGTTGGTTGTTTCGATGCTTCTGAGCAGTTTGTATTGTTTAAATCATATCTTAATGTAGAAAAATTGAAATTGAACATTGTAAAATTATTTGAACTTCTAACAAATAGAGCTTTCTAGGGGGATATAGCTTCTAATTTTTTTCCTGAGGAATTGATATCATTTAATTCAGAAACTTCTGGTCTTGTGTAGTTTGAAGACAGCTGTGACCTTTGTGCACTAAATCCTGAATATCTCTAAGATGAGAAGTCCGAATTTGATTCTGTAAATTTCTTCCACAACTAGATACATTTATCTATCCAAACATATATATTATGTAATGTCATATATTCTAGATCAATACAGTTAAATCATGGAAGTTGGCTGATAATCAGAGGCTTGGTTGCTTCAGTGATTCTGAGCAGTCAGCATTTTTTAAGCCATATCTTAATGTAGAAAACTTCAAATACAAAACCGAAAAATTATTTGAACTCCTGAAAAATAAATCTTTCTATAGAAATATAGTTTGTAATTTTAGGCATTTTTTATTGATATCAGTTAATTTAGAAACTTCTGGCCCTGTGTAGTTTGAAGACAGCTGTGACCTTTGTGCACTAAATCCTGAATATCTCTAAGATGAGAAGTCCGAATTTGATTCTGTAAATTTCTTCCATAACTATATTCATTTATCTATCCAAACATATATATTATGTAATGTCATATATCCTAGATCAATACAGTTAAATCATGCAAGTTGGCTGATAATCAGAGGCTTGGTTGCTTCAGTGATTCTGAGCAGTCAGCATTCTTTAAGCCATATCTTCATGTAGAAAACTTCAAATAGAAAACCGTAAAATTATTTGAACTCCTGAAAAATAAATATTTCTATAGAAATATAGTTTGTAATTTTAGGCATTTGTAATTGATATCAGTTAATTTAGAAACTTCTGGCCCTGTGTAGTTTGAAGACGGTTGTGACCTTTGTGCACTAAATCCTGAATATCTCTAAGATGAGAAGTCCGAATTTGATTCTGTAAATTTCTTCCATAACTATATTCATTTATCTATCCAAACATATATATTATGTAATTTCATATATTCTAGATCAGTACAGTTAAATCATGCAAGTTTGCTGATAATCATAGACTTGGTTGCTTCAGTGATTTTGAGCAGTCAGCATTCTTTAAGCCATATCTTCATGTAGAAAACTTCAAATAAAAAACCGTAAATTATTTGAACTCCTGAGGAATAAAGCTTTCTGGACATACATATTTTGTAATTTTATTCCTTTTTAATTGATATCAGTTAATGCAGAAACTTCGGGTCTTGTGTAGTTTCAAGACAGTTGTGACCTTTGTGCACTAAATCGTGAATATCTTTAAGAAACGAAGTCGAAATTTGATTCTGTAAATTTATTCTGTAACTAGACACATTTATCTATCAAAAAATATATAGTATGCAATCTCATATATTCTAGATCAGTACAGTTTAATCATGCAAGTTTGCTGATAATCATAGACTTGGTTGCTTCAGTGATTTTGAGCAGTCAGCATTCTTTAAGCCATATCTTCATGTAGAAAACTTCAAATAGAAAACCGTAAAATTATTTGAACTCCTGAGGAATAAAGCTTTCTGGACATACATAGTTTGTAATTTTATTCCTTTTTAATTGATATCAGTTAATGCAGAAACTTCGGGTCTTGTGTAGTTTCAAGACAGTTGTGACCTTTGTGCACTAAATCGTGAATATCTTTAAGAAGCGAAGTCAACATTTGATTCTGTAAATTTCTTCTGTAACTAGACACATTTATCTATCAAAAAATATATAGTATGCAATCTCATATATTCTAGATCAGTACAGTTTAATCATGCAAGTTTGCTGATAACAAAGTATTCAATATTGTTTTTGCAGTTATCAACCAAAATTCAAAAGAAGCAGAGTTTGACATTCCTTCATCACATGACATTCTTTCAACAGATAGGGTAACCATTCTGCCAAGTGTAGATGATTCCTCATGTTCCATTTTTTTTAATGGTAAGCACCTGCAACAACTCACTAGTGAAGATTTAATTGGAAGTCAATTTGAGACACTTACAGATGCTGAGAATTTTTACAGTAATTACTCGAAAGTAATGGGCTTCAGCATTCGTAAGAATGATATAAGGTATGATAATGATGGTCAAACCAATGTGAGACGTTGGGTTTGTAATAGGGAGGGCGAGCGTGCTAAAAAGTATGTTGAAAGGAAAGATAGAATTCGGGAACCGAGGGCTGTTACGAGAGTCAAATGTCCAGTTGCTTTTAGAGTGAAGATGAATAAGAAGGTTGGTACTTGGGTTGTTAATCAGTTTATCCTTGAACACTCACATGAGTTGGCAATAAATTATGAGATTAAGTTCCTTCGATCCCATCGATCAGTTAAAGATTGTGACATGGCTCAAGCTACTGCGATGAAAACTGTTGGTATAAAGACTAGTCAAATTATGGATTTTTTAGTCAATCAAGCTGGGGGTTATGACAATGTGGGCTTCACACTGGAGGATTTGTATAATTCATTAGATATTGAACGTCGGTCTATGATGCTTGAAACAGATTCAGAATCTGCGCTGGCATACTTAAAAGGAAAAGCTGATATGGATCCGACTTTCTTCTGTAAATACACTGTAGATGAGGAGAATAGACTTTCAAACTTGTTTTGGGCTGATTCTATTTCTCGTTTAGATTATCACCACTTTGGGGATGTGTTAGCTTTTGATAGTACGTACAAGACAAATGAATATGGTAAGCCATTAGTCATGTTAGTGGGAGTTAATAATCATTATGCAACATGTTTTTTTGGATGTGCATTACTTGTGGATGAGACAGTTGAGACATATATGTGGGTGTTGGAAACATTTTTGTCTGCCATGAATAATAAAAAGCCTATTTCTGTGGTGACTGATGGAGATCGAGCAATGAGGAAGGCGATTAAAAAGGTGATTCCTGAAGCTCGTCATCGTTTGTGTGTTTGGCATCTACATAGGAATGCACAATCTAATGTACGTAATAAACCTAATTTTATAAAAGTATTTACAAAGTGTATTTTTGAATTTCTTACACCTGAAGAGTTTGATAAATTATGGTGGAATATGGTGGAGGAAGAAGGTTTGCAAAATAATGATTGAGTGAACAAAATTTATACAAAACGACATAGATGGGCAGAAACATTCTTACGGGGTCATTTCTTTGCTGACATGCGTACTACACAACAGTTGCGAGGGAATGAATGCATATATGAATAGATTTCTTCAACAGAAGTTAAAGTTGCAAGAATTTGTTCGACAAGTTGATCGAGCCTTGTCACACACCAGATACAAAGAATTGGAGCAGGCATTTAAAACAAAGCATTCTAGTTCTTTTATGAGTACCCATCTTGAAAGCTTAGAGAAGCATGCTGAGAGCATTTACACTCGGAATTTATTTTTCATGGTTCGTGATCAGATTCGCAAGGAAGCTCAATTCATGGTGTCAACCTGTGTGACTATTCTGGATAGGCAAGTGTACCAATTGACTAAATTTGGACAAGCAGATAAGAGGTGGACTGTTGTGTACTACCCAAAGGATCAGAATTTCGAGTGTAAATGCATGGAGTTTCAATCATCTGGCATTCCGTGTTGTCATTTATTTTGTGTGCTGAAGTCCTTACATCTTTCTGAGATACCTAATTCATTGTTTACTAGAAGATGGAGCAAAGATGCAAAAGTAATTGAGTGTCCACCAAAGTCATTGGATGATCAATCTAGGGATATCCTAAAAATGATTAGGTACGGGTCACTAAGTACCGAGTTCAATGAGATTTGTTACTATGCCTCGATGACAGATGCTGGATACTTGAAATTAAAGGGTCTTATCACACAACTTAAGTCTGAAATGTTAGAGTTGAGTGGGAATTTTGAAGAGAAAAGAGGTAGATGGTCCAGTGAGAAGATAAATGCTGCTATTATAAAAGATCCATTAAGTGTGAAGACGAAAGGTGCTCCTAGTGCAAGATTTAATAAAGGCGTCAATTTGAAAAAATGTGGGTATTGCAAATTACCTGGACACAATAGACGCAAATGTCCAGTACTTAATGAGGTATATTTATATTAGGATAATTCTTACAAAGGTTGAATATTTTAGCTGTTATCTAAATTTATTTTTATTGATGCATTTTTGTTTGGCATAATATAGGTTGGAAAAGAAGGTGATGAGAAGCGGAAGAATATTACAGCTTATGAAGTCAGTTCAAATGCTTCATTTGATATTAATTTGGTAAAGTAATTATTAATGCCAATAGCCAAATAATTTTTTTTAATAAAGCTGTTTATTTTAAGATGTACGGTTTTAGTGCTAATAAAGTGTGTTCATTTGTTTCTGCTTGTTTAGGAGAATGAACCTGCAGATAAGAATGTTGTTGAGGAGAAATTGCAAGAAGAGGATGATTTTTTTTTTGCAGATTAATGAATGAGTAGTATCTGATAATTTTATAATAGCTGATTTTTTTTTTTATTCATTCAGAAAAATCTCTATTCAAGAATTAGATGATCATGAGCTTGTTGATCAAATGTTGTTTTGATAGTTTTTTAACTTCTAAACACTCTAATAGTGTCTTTTGAATGATGCTGGAATCACAACTTTCATTTATAACTTTGAACTACTTCATGAGCACGAATATAAATTCATAATCACATTTCCCATTTTCTCTTATATGTTCATTTGCAATTATAAATTTGTACTTTACCAAACTATAGATTGCCCGTGTATAGCTAGCTATAAATAAGTTTTATTGTCAAGAAAGAAATCGTTATTCCAGTAGTACACATGAGTGTTCAATGGTGCATGCAATTTTTGTTGATTACTTAAAAGCATAAAAGTTGCTAACACCATGCTCAAGTTGGTCCACAAAGGTTCAATTAAACAGGGTTAATGTGTCTATCAAAAGCTTAGCTGTTTCTTTTATCTCTATGATAATATTCTTTTGTCATTCTGAAAGCAAATTCCACTTGACCACTTCTCAAAAGGGATGTGTGTGGTTTAATTAAGTGGTCCCTTAAAATGCATCCCTTAAAGTGCGTCCGAAATCTAACCACCATTTATATTCTATTGGTTTCTTCACTAACAAAACAAGCCAATTTTTGGATCTTGTGCTATCCCAAGCTCCAGATTACTCGCATTCAAGAACTGACAAGATTGAACCAAATCAATCCCCAACCACAGTCAAAATGGTCCATTCAAGATTGCTTGCAAAGTTCCAATCATTGTGTGCTCCTTCGCCAATTGACACAGAAAGCCGGTCTGTTGAATTATCTGTCAAGACTCATTTTAAGAAGAAAATTTGATAATTTTTTCCCGCAAAATTTTCATAAAAGATATTGGAATGGATATTTGACATTTCAGATTTTTAGTTAACGACTTACAGTCATTCACTTGTAGGCTGAACTTAAAACACACAAAAAAAAAAAAAGCAGACTATTATTTTTTGAAAGTTTTTAATTGGAAGAGACCATAACCTCAAAAGCTAACAAAACTTAATGAGTAATCCAAATAAAAACTTTACATCGAATACAAAGGTCAATTAAAGGGGACAAAAAATATTGAAAGTAACAAGACACAAAATTTTCATAAAGAGTAATCCAAAAACTTAAAAACTAAAAAAGAAAATTAAGTAATCCAAATAAAATCTTTACATTGAATATAAAATTCAATTGAGGGGACAAAAAAATTAAAAGTGACAACATACAAATTTCGTCCAATACCAAATTTATTAAACCTCTACTAGGCAGATCAATTGGATTTTCTTCCTAGTTTCTTCAAATATTCTCCAGTACCAATTACAGTTCTAACTTTATTAATTGAACGATTTTTTTTCTGAGAAGCAACTTTAGTTCTAACTTTACTAGTTGCAATAACATTCATCTTAGGACCACGGAATGATAGTGCTTTTTGTATAACACTATCTCTTACTTCATTTGCATCACCATTCACAAGGAGTAGCGCAAGACGAAATCTTTCTTCATCCGATTCATACTGCATATAATAGAATTAATAACAATTTAATATTGATTAAAGTATTGTGCAAACTAAGAAATATAAATTGTATGATTAAATTACCTTATAAGTTGGGAATAACATCTCACATGGAGTCTCCATAAACTTCATCACATACAAGCCACAATCATTTCCATTTGGTTGAATTGGCACATTATTTGGATATAAAATGTCAAAGTCAACGAAATACCAATCAGAAGGAAAGTTAAAGGCTATATCACGAAACAAGACTAGGTCCAATGCATGTAACTGCAATAATAATAATGATAGTTAATATATATTGCATCTAGTAATTTCATATAAACAAATAAAAAATTTGAACTTACATTTTGCTTAACGATTTCTTGACGATGATTTGGTTCTATTTCAGAATTAGGCAAAGAATCCCAAATCTCAGCAGTCCTATCTTTTATATTCATTATCGCAAGATACCAATGTTTTGCAAGCTCGTCATAAAGAGGAACATATATATGTGGAACAATACAGAAATTTTGTACTAATCATTACACACTTCATATGATAATAATAAAACATATGATATTTTAGTAAATAACTTTTTACTTTTTGAACATATGATAATATTCCTGACCTTTTCACATCTTTTGAGTGCACCCATGTAAAATTCACAAATGTTATGTTTACGAACCGAAATTTCGATCTCTGATCTATCAATGGTTGAGACACCTAACACATTCGCCACGATTTGCTACAAAATTCATAAATTAATAATTATATGAAGATGGTAAGATATAACTTTAAAAAAAATTCTAAATTTTTAGTAAAAACATATTATACATTTGTAACAGCAAAATATATAACATACCCCAAAAAGAATTGGTAAAAACCAATTTCGAGTCTCATAATCTTGCTTCAAACTCTCCTTTCTAGTTAAGTACTCGGCATAGCAACTTATGATCTATGTATAAAATAATCACAATATCATTATTAAAACATTCACTACCAAATGAAAAATAAATTATAAATTAAATACATATAATCTTATTACGCTCTGAATATTACACACACACACACACACATAGTATACCTCATCAAATATCCAAACATTAGGAGCTAAAGAAGACATTAAGAAGCGGGTAACAATATGTCGCTTTGTCATTACAATTTTCTCTCTGTATAAATATACACTCACATTAATAATAAATTAAAACAAATAAGAACATCAAAATAAAAACGTATAAAATATGATTATATTAAATACTTCCATACCTTTTATCTAGTTGTTCATGAAAAATATACTGTAAAATATACCATTCTTCCTCCGAAAAAGAAGCTCCATGTTTAGATAAACCAAACTCCTTGTTGCGGCGGCCTTTTTTTTTGGTGAAATTTTCGTAAGGAGATTTTTTATAACGACTGGGCTTTCGAGGATGCACATTTTTATCCTCAACTGCATCTACTTCGACCGATGATACCAAATCCACAAAATCAATTGCATCCATGGCTTTATCCTACATGCATAAGAACATGAATTTTATTTATTTTTTTTGTTTAATGAATGTGCTAGTACAAATAATTTTTGAAAAAAAATGTAGAATAATAGTTTGTTATCATACCTTTTTAACAACATTGTTGAAGATTTGGTTCTCTTTCAGTTTCCTATATGCAAATAAGTTTTTCAATGATAAATTTTCATCACATGCGTCTTCAATCTTGTCCTTAATCTCTGCGATCTTCACCCCAAACTCATCTCCCTTTCCCATGAAATTTTGACCACTTGATTCATTTGTACCATTTTGAACATCTTTACTATAAGAGTTCATCTTTTCCTTCCATGGGTATGATTGCATATGAGTTATATTATGTTCAAGTGCTTCAACTACACTATACATTTTTTGTACCAATGCATAAGTATCTAAATTGTTCCTCTTCAGCTCACCAAGTTCATACCTGACAGCGGCAAGATTAAAAGTCATCCCATCAATTTTTTCATTAAGCTTTGTCAATTCCATCTCATGGTTGCAATTTCGAAAGTTTGCTTCATCCTCTCCGTTTGTTTTAATGCTTTTATGGAGCCCTCCATCATCTTTTTTTTCCATCTGCATTTTAATGTAAATATTTAGTCAATCATGTAACATCAAGTATATCTATAAAATTATGATACTAACAAATAAAATATCAACAAACAAAAATGAAGATTTTAACATCAATATTTTCATATTGGGCTTGTCTTTAATTTTTAGAATTTAAAGACCGACATTTAAATTTCAATTGTAAGATATTAATAGTCAGCTGAATTCCCTCCTCAAAATAATATAAATTCGTAAAGTGCAACGGAAAGATCTCTTGCAAGGTAGACAACTAGACTGGCCAAATTCTGAATGTTGAGACTTTGAAAGATTAAATTTTCTCTTGTTGCATTCATTTAGAAAATGACAGAGAATTAAAAGAGAGAAAGTTCATTCCCACCGCATAAAGCCTAAGAGAGGCAAAATTATTAATCTGACTCTGGAATCTTCAGGTCTTCACAAAAGAACATATAACAAACTTGAAAAAAAAAATTTGCCCCTTCAGATCCTAAAAGTATTGTGCTTCTAATCTTGTTTTGCATGCTTCAGCTATAGTAATTAGTTCATTTCCATATAATCAAAAAAAAAAAAAAAAACTACATTCATATGTGGGCAAGATCATGCCAGTTTAACCTTTAGCATCGCTGCTGGAGATAATCAAATCGGGGCGGAGAAAAGGAGAGTGGAATCAGAGGCTAAGATTAATAAGTGGGCCTCAGCTTGCTTTGCCCCTCTTTCTTAAACGATTGGTGGTTAACTGCTGACTTAGCCAAGTCTTGGCTGCACTTGATTCACCGATTTAGGTTATTTTGTCTTCTATCTAATGCAACGAAGAAGCTTTGCTGCTTAACATGCTGCAATGCAACTTTATCCTTTGAAGTTCAAACTTCAGGGCTGCGCACTTTATGTAATCCTATGAATAAAAAGAATTTGTTTTCAAATGTGAAAAAAGAAAATGTAAGGTAGTAACTAAATATATTATAGCATCAAAGCAAGATTTGATATGAATTTAGTACAACAAAGAACATCAAATCTGTGATTCCTTGTCTAATGTCATCATCGAGCAATAAATTTAAAAGCCTACCTATCAAATAGACGTGGCAATAAATGGAGAAAAAGTTAAATTATAAGAACAAGTTTACAATTTGACACGGTTAATCATTCGTGAACTGAGACAGCATTCAAGAATCCAATTTCAATACAACAACATAGGAGATAAACAGATGACGAATTTTATGAGATAAAGAAGGAGGTTGAGTTTTATTGTATCTCTATTTTCTATCCTTTTAAATTTAAAATAGGTTTTGCAACCGGTTTGTTAACCGGTTATAATATTTTTGAAATAATTAAATATTTTCATTATTAAAAATAATGTGTACCGTTGATTACATCTAATGGTAAAAATTTGTTACACTATTAATACCGTAAAAAAAATTACGGCACCATAGAGGGACCCGTTAGTTAAAGGATGATGAAACACTTATTGATATCTTACCTTGTTGCTGTAGACAATTTTTGATGGGATGTAAAATATGAAGAAGAAATAGGGTAAACGAAAAGAATGCGTGAATTATAATAAAAATTTATTGAAATATTGATTTTGTCTCTAATGTGAATGAGGATAGTTTTGAGTTTAACTAATAATTGTAAAGATATTTATGGAATTAATTTGAAAGATAAAATTAATTTTCAAAATTAAAATTTAAAAGGTATCATTCTTTACTTTTAAAAATCAACTGCAGAAGAAATTAATTTTGGTAAATGTGATTTTAATTATTTTTTATCAAATACTAAAATTAACTTTGAAATTTTAAAATTACTTTTATGCAAGCAGTTCCAAACAAACCCTTAATTTCGCTTTTTTTTTTAATCCTTGGGAAGGGCTTGGTTTTCATATGCACGAGTAGAATCAACCAGCAACAAACTTAACAAAGAATGCTCACACGTGGCTTTTAAAAAAATGAAAATGCTCACAGGTGGCAAAATCATACGCCGTTTATTTCATTGTTCTAATCGACGGATGGGATGAAATTGAGATTGCTCTCTACCTCAACGTTATGGATATATAAAGTGAAAGAAACAGAGTTAGGGCTAGGGTTTTGCGGCAGCTCTAGCTTAAGCGTAGGAGGAGAAGAAGAAGGAAGATATTACAGAGAGAGGAAAATGAAGACAATTCTCTCTTCAGAGACTATGGACATCCCAGATGGGGTGAAAGTCAAGATAAATGCAAAGGTTATTGAAGTAGAGGGACCGAGAGGTAAGCTCAGCCGCGACTTCAAGCATTTGAACCTCGACTTCCATCTCATGACTGACGAGGAAACCGGTAAGCGCAAGCTTAAGATCGATGCCTGGTTCGGCTCTCGCAAGACCAGCGCCGCCATCAGAACTGCCCTCAGCCATGTCGGCAATCTCATCACTGGTGTTACCAAGGGCTATCGCTACAAGATGAGATTCGTGTACGCTCACTTTCCCATCAACGCCTCCATCGGTAACAATAACAAGGCCATTGAGATCCGTAACTTTCTTGGAGAGAAAAAGGTTCCTTTTTTTAATTCAATTTCTCTTTTTTTTTTCTTAATTCTATTATTTCCTATTGTTTATGTTCACTTAGAAGTCTATTACGTATAGGTAGTCGATTTTGACTGCTTAGCGCTTTTCTAAGTTTCTCTGTGTGTGTGTGTGTGTGTAACTTTCAACTATTACTGTGCACTGGGCGCAGCTTTTACCAGACTTGTTTTGTTGACTCTGAATGAAATTAATTGATATTATGTGTGTAACGACTCTAATTGAGTCCTACATGTTAAGGTTTTGCATGTGGCCTTATAAGCACTTGGGCTCCCTCCATTTACAAGCGCATAACAATTTGGAAGCTGTGATATCTATTGTTAATTGCTGAAATTGGATTGATGGTTATTATGATGACTAGCATGAATGAAATTCTAGATCATTCTGCTTTTATTAGAATTCTGCACCATGTTTTGGCGCCCACAAAAACCCACACCCCCCCCCTGCCGGCGTCGTTTAGAAGTGCATTGTTGCATCTACTTTGGGTTATCGTCTTGCTCTGCTGTCTACGGTTTATGGTCATTTGAAGTAAACTTAGTAGATGTTTAGTTGATTGATGAGGTCTATGTCTTTGGTGAACAAAGGTTCGAAAAGTGGATATGCTTGATGGTGTTACCGTCATTAGGTCCGATAAGGTTAAGGATGAACTCGTTCTTGATGGAAATGACATTGAACTCGTGTCTCGCTCTGCTGCTCTAATCAATCAGGTTTGCTTCTATCTCTCTCCGTGTGTCTGCATGTTGACATTGTGTATGTAGTAGTTTTCACGCTCTGAGCTTGATTGTTGTTTTGGACAGAAATGCCATGTGAAGAACAAGGACATTAGGAAATTTCTTGATGGGATCTATGTCAGCGAGAAAAGCACCATACTTGAAGAAGAATGATGATTAGCTTTTGAATTTTCTTGTCATAGTAATGTTATGAAATTTTTTTAAAATCTTTTTAATTTTGCCTCTTACTTTGAGTTGAGGACATGCTTTTGGTTGTATTTGGGATTTGGGACTTGGGAGTTCTAGATTTCAATTTTATGTCTTCAATTGCTATCATCACAATATATGTATGGATTTTATAGCTATGCATCTGGCATTTTTGATCTTTTATCTACCTCTTGAATAATCTTCTAATCAAACTTATCTTATTGCTTGAAGAATATGTCTTCTGCGTTTAGATAGTTAATGGACAGGAAATCATTATGTCTTATGGTAGCTCGAAGCAGTTTGTTGGTGGTGTTAGTTGGGTGCTGTTCTTCAAGTGTCTTTGTCACAGGTTTCTTAATGATATGATGAATGCTTCCATGAACAACTTGAACCCCTGGCTGTTGTGGGATTCTTGTCTGTCTCCCATATACAATATGCATCACCCAGTACGAAATTTAACAGTTAGGCAGAGTTTCATAGTAACAGTATTTGCTCTCCTATGGAAGTTTGGTCATGGTTTGTTTTTGTATGTGGATAGTGTTGTGACTTAAAAGCATTGTTTTTCTATGGAGATTGAGTTTCATATGGGGTTTCTTGATAATATGGTTTTAATTCTAAGAGGTAAAATTGTAGTAAGTATGTTTTGCAGGTGCTTTTATCACCAGTTAGTTCAGGTATAATTTGAGTGTGTATAATTTTGCAGAGATTAGCAACAATGGCATGCGCTACTGTTACTGATTTGTTGAATATGTATTAGATAATAATCATGTACTAAATGTAAAGAGCACTTCCTCATGATGTCCGGAAAGAAAAAGATAAAGACTACCAACAGAAATCTAAAGGAAGATTGTATCAGATCAAAACGCGATGAGATGGGTGAGATTTTTTCGTTTTCTCCCCATTTTCTGTTACTTGGATACAATAACTAGGCAAAATTAAGGTTTGATGATAGAAGATTTTGGTCACGTTTTATAGCTTGTTCCAAGAAAAATTTATACAAACAAGTGAAAGATTTTGTATGAAGCGCGGTTCACATCAACAACGGTATGGGATTGTGGTCAATCGCAAATTTCACATAAGAATAGTGTAATTAAGGTCATGTCCATTTATCTTTCATTCTTGGGTATCATTAGTCGTTTAAGTTATTTCTACTTCCAGTTTCCATAAATTATTTTCTGAGAACGCCCACTTCCAATTTCCACAAATCCAGCCAGGATCTCGAGATGGCAGGAAAACTCGGCCGGAGCATGTTTCTAAACTTTAGGACTAGGCTTCGATTTCACTTAAAATGCCCGAGCCCAGTCCGAAAGCTTGATAAATGTTTAAAAAAAATTAAATTTTTTTATTAATTAAATTACATCTTTTAATATAAATTTCAATTATATCATATATTTAAAGTTTTGAATCATTTATGCTCTCTTTTAAAGCTTAATCTAACAAAAATAAAATTTTGTGAACTTTAAAATTGTAAAATAAAATGAAAACTCAGGGTTTTCGGAGACATGCTAAGCCAAATTCAATCCAAGCCCAACACTTTGTCATCCCTTTCATTATCTTCATTTTGTCTATTGTGATACGATATTAATATATCAATAATATTAGGGATTATAATATTTAAAATTTAATTTACATAACGTCGATACGACATTCTTCTATTAGATGATATAAACAACTAATATAACCTTTATTTACTAGATGGTGTAATAATAGTTTTCCATACTTGTGAGGCTACGCATGTATGCCGTCTCCAATAGCTGTAAAAGAGGTAAAAACTCATAAAAGTCAATTTTCATATCATCATTATAAATTATAACTTATGATTTACCTAGAATATAGTGTGTTTCTAACCAAGTTTATAGAATTCTCAAGTGCAAAACTACATTTGGGTATAACTTGTGTGAGTAAGGGCTCTTCTATTTCATCGTTTGAATTGGCAATATGACAGTGACTTGACTAGTAACGAACCAAAAGTTGCCATGCCGCCATTCGTTATTGTTGAAGCCTGAAGCCAAAGCCAGAAGGGAACCAAGGTCTTTTTGTCCGGTTTGGTTTAGCAATCTGATTTACATTATTTATTCCAACTCAAGTGTCAACTGACGTAGAAGTTGCAAATAACCTGCCATATTACTTGACACTCAAATATTAAAATACTTGAAATTATTATATAGAAAATTATGCAACTCATGTAATTAAACAGATGCCAATGACATTATGTTTAGCATATAAGTGTATGTATGTAACTTGTTTTTTGATGATTAAATAAACAAAGTGATCGTCATGAGAATATTTATTGTTTCATAGTTTTTTATTCAGCACACAATTGACTGTAATTGCTATATCTTTTAATTAACATTCTCTCTTCTTTGTTCTCTTTTGGATATACGTTATATACATAACGAAGCTAGCAGTTTCTGTTGTTAGCAATCTACTGATTTAGTAATTACACTTTATGTTTTTGGCATAGATTGTAGCTTTCCCGCATGATTCAATTTGTTCAAAAAACTTATTGTTAAGTGTGAGTTGTGGCAACAACAATTTTATTAAGTTCAATATATCTGAAACTTGCAATAGATCTTATTAGCAATCTAATGATCTTACTATTTGTCAACGTTCACAATTGTAGTGCAGTTGTTTTTGGTAAGTCGTTTTCTATTTTGCAAAAGTATTAAAATGAAAAACGTGTTTGGTAGAGCACTTTTTTGACGTGGTCTTGTATTTGGTGAAAATAAGTTGTACATGCTTTATGCTTTTAATGAAGAAATAAGAGTAATTTTTTTTGGGCAATTATCCACCGACCACTTATTTTTTTGTACTTTTTTTAAAAATATACAATTCTTAATTTTTTTTTGCTGAATTCCACTTGAAGTTATATTATTTTGCACCTGTCCACTTCCGTTTTCAAATTGTTAAGAGAACTAACATAATATTGTGTAAATGATTTTTTTATCCCCAAATGTAAAAGGACAATTATCCACCGACTACTTATTTTTTTTCGTATTTTTTGAAAATACACAATTCTTAATTTTTTTTTTTTGCTGAATTCCACTTGAAGTTATATTGTTTTGCACCTATCCACTTATGTCTTCAAACAATGTCATTGTGAAATGACAATTTTACCCTTATGATGTCATTAAAGTTCTAACATATTATAACGGGAGTGGACCAATGAAAAAAATGTTAACTTTAGGTGGAGCGCTGTAAAAAAAAAGAAGATTTGTGAATTTTTGAAAAAGCTAGAAAAAATAGATGATCGGTGGATACTTATCCTTTTTTTTTTTTTTTTGTTTCCAACAATTTTTGCCTTGTACACATGGGCCCACTTTCTTTTTCATTAAAATTATCCCGAGCCGCTTTTTTTTTGTTTTATTGGTATGAAATATTATTATTTTATGACCTGATTTTTTTTTTACATAACTTTATTGTTAACATGAATATTTATTTAATATTGATTTTGATGATAACAAACTTGATTAAGATTGATTAATTTTTTAAAAGCTCAAATTATTTTTCATATATTTTTAACAAACCATTATTTTGATAGTGTAAAGTTTACACTTAAATGGAAAATGATTTTATGAAATTAGTTGTTTTTCAAGTTTATGATCTAATTGAAAGTTTTGAAAACCTTGATATTAACAAGTATTGCTTAAAATTCTAGAAATTGACTTATGTGACAAGTTTCATATAGTTTTGGGCCACAAAATAATTTTATAAAGTTTTGGAGCAAAACTATAATTGTGAAAAACAGTTCATTGTAGCAGTCACTGTAACAAACGACTAACCGACATCTTAATAATGACTAACCGACATCGAACAGAATTGAAGATTAGTCTATGGACACTAACGTCGATCCGACATCTTGAAAACGGTGATCCGACAATTTGAAATTTTGTCCAACGGTCACTTGCTCAAGTCAAAACGGCGATCCGACTTATAGTTAACGGCGATCTGACTTCGAGTAGAAAGTCAATAATGGCTATTTTTCAGCTCCAACTATAAATACGCTCAATTAAATTCAAACAACAACGATCACAACGTTATCATTGAGCAAATTATTGAGCATACAACTTTTTTTGAGCTATAAATTCTTATATACATCTCATTTACTCACACTTTAGAATTTCATTTGTAATCAAACATATTGTGTGAGAGAGATTTGTTGTATAATCTTTTTGAAAATCAAATTGAGAGGTTGTAAAGTGTTGTGATACATTTGGGTTAAGAGATTAGGGATAATCTCTTGTTATAAAGGTTATTGATACCTTGGAAGTCAATTGTAAGAGTAATTGAAGTTTTGGAGGCTTGCTTAGTAGAATCCTCAAGTCCGGTGAACTTGAAGGCGTGGACATAGGCACGGTTAGCCGAACCACGTAAAAATCAAGTGTTTGATCTCTATTCCCTTACTCTTTTATTATTTTGCTTGATGAAATTTATTATTTTTGTTCGTATTAAGGTAATAGATTGAAATTGTTGTGTGGTTTGTTTCGCATAAGTTTTTATAACCCAATTCACCCCCCTCTTGGGTTGTTTAGATAATATTTCATTTATCACTAATTTTTTTTAGAATTACTTCTTTTCACTTAATGTATCAATTTTTATCATTTTACCACTAAACCGTTAAAGTTAATAAAAATTTTAACAAAAATAATAATAAAAGTCTATTTTACCCTAAAATGTGTCAGTGTAATTTAATAATCTAAATTAAAAAGATTTAAATAATTGTATACGAAAAATAATAATTTTATCAATTGATCATTTTATATATCTAGAATAATTAATCGATAAAATTATAATATCATATTTTGTGAAATTATTAAAATACCCTTGTGACATCAACAATTTATTAATAGAGGTAATAACTTGACAGTAAAATAATAAAAACTGAAATAATAAGTGAAAAAAAGTAATTGCTAAAAAATTTAGTGATGAACTGATATAAAACGATAGAGTAATGTTATACATTCCAAATTTTTGATCCTAGAAAATTGTCCCAAAAAATGTGGCATTCATCAATTGGTTGGTGAGATAATATAATTAGTTCACTTAAATCTTGTAAGAATTACCAACCACTCAATTAATGACACATCATTTAGGATAAATTTTGGGATTAAAAATTTGGGATGTCTATATATCCCTATTTGCATTATAATTATAATGGGTCCACATGCCTTTCTTTTACTTTTAACATTTTACTATAAATTAAATTAAAAAAAAAGATGGATCCTACATATAAGTTATTTTATAATTTATTTAGACACTCTACCAAACACAATTATACTAATTATATTTTTAAATACAACTTTCAAAAAAACTTACCAATTGCATTTTTATATTTTTCAAAAAATAACCATATCTAAATTATTAAACAAATTCAAACACAACATTTGAAAAATAATACCAAATGCAACTTAATTTTAAATAATTATTTTACAAAATTAATTTAAGTTAGCAATTTCCTTGGATTTGTGTAATTTTGTAATGCGAAAGCCTTTTAACACAGTAACACCTTCAAAATTCCTTAAAAAATGCTTTTAGAAAATTGCTTAAATAACCTAACACAAATCAATTTATTTCTTGTTTTGAACGAAAATTTAATTATATAAATTATTCTTGTAACAAAATTTTCACACCCAACTCATTAATTACAAAAGTTTAGAGTTATGAAAATAAAAGTTCTCTAACAAAAAAATTTAAGAGAAATTTAATATTGTAAGATTTGCATACAATTTAAAAAGAAATATTTCTTTAGATAAAATTTTATAGGAAGATAATTAATTTTAATGCATAAATTTATATTTTATTAATTAATATGAGGGTATTTTAAAAAATAAATTAAAGGGAGTGTTATAAAAATTTCGGAAGGTATTAAAAGCTCCAATTCTTTTGTAATTCCCAACCAAATACAAAACTAAACCCAGATAACAAAACTGTAAAGAGAAGCCCAATGTGGAGCCCAAGAGAGCACTTACTTATTACCCTTACCTTGTATGGCCAATAATAAGGAAGCACGTGGCCTCCAGATGAAGCGAATGCAACTTGCCAGTAGCATAAGAAAAGGCTAACAAAACCGTGAAAGAATGAATAATAGTGGCCACAGTGGATCCTAGACTGGTAAATAGAGTCAATTACGCAAAATCCTCAGGCTTACCATCTCTCATCTGCCCTTGCGAGCGTGGTTAAAAAAGCAGGAAGCCAAAACAATCGAAATCTCTAGTTTCCATCCTCATCAGCTCCAAGGCCTAAGGATCCGTTTGGTTAATCTTCTTAAGTAGAGCTTTTAAAAGTGGAAATTTACAAGTAGAGCTTTTAATAAAAAGTTGTTGGGTGTTTGGTTGTTAATTAAAAATACTCTTTTGAGCCACTATTTTGTGAAGTAAACGCTGTTAATGATTTCGATTTTAGATTCTTATTCCCTAATCCGTGAAGTAAACATTGTTTAAAAGTGATTTTGTGGAGTCAAATTAGCAAAAAGGATAACTGAGAGAACTTAGTTTTAAATCATAAATTTAGACAAATCATGATATTTCTTATCTAATTTCCTCACTTCACACAAAAATTTACAATAAACTTCAATTAAAATTTAGATAAACCTCATAATTCAAACTGCAGTAATAAACTTTATCAATGAAGTGACCATTTGGTCGATTCCAACTAAGGTTTTGTTGACACAAATCTTTATAAAAGCATCTAAGGTAGCATCATCCCATTCTTCTTTTGATTTTTTGATTTTATATATTTTCCTTTACAACAGTTTCCATTCTAGACAAAAGATTTTTAATATTATTATAAAAAATAATGAAAAAATATTTATTATAAAAAAATGCAAACATAAAATAAATAAGATGAACATCCAGCATATGAACATATTAAATAAGTACAAATATAATAGAATGAATATCCAACAAACAAATAAAATAAATAATTCACATAATACATACACTGATTGGTGTGGATTATATAACCATGTGAATACATTAAACAATAATAAATTAATTAATTAATAAAGTGAAAAAATAGTTGAAAAGTGGCTATAAAGTGAAGAGAATAAACAATTCATTTAATAAGAAAAAGCATGAGAGATAAAAATGGCTGTAAAGAAAGCATGAGAAAAATCATACCCACTGATGCTTAGCAAAAAATGACGGCAATCGAAGAAATCTTTGTTGTATAAGATTTTGTATATACACTAGGATTTTTTAGAATTAGTGAAATATTGTTAGTGTATTTTCAAAATTTTATATATTTTAAAACAGCTCAAAAAACTCTACTTGGAGAAACCCAAGTTTTGAGCTTTCTCCAAGTAAAAGCAAAATGGCTTTTTTTAAATTTGAAAAGCTTTACTATAAATGCAAACAAACTCTTAATATTTTTTCAAAAAAACTTTTAGATTTAAAAAAGCTCTTTTGGCTAGTAGAGAAACCCAACCAAACATACACTAAGTCTCTCAAAAGCCGATTTTCCTAAAAGCTTAAGGTCTACAAGACTACAACACTCATTTGTGTGTCCTCCCAAAAGCTTAAAGGCTTACTTCTTGCAAGAGTCCTCCAAAAGCTCGCACTTATAAGTTCTCCAAAAGCTGAAAAGCCATGAATCATGTGATTCACTATATGATTTTTTATGAACATTAAACGTTCGCTAAAAGAATTGTAAGACTACAAAACATGATCCCAAAGAAAAATAAAAATAAATACAAACAGAATTAGGCCAGGTTTTGTACCGCATTGCTGCTATAAAGGGTTTAATAAAGAAAATACTCATAATTAATATTATATTTATTTTTATCAGAATTATTATATATATATATACAAGATCATCTTTCATTTCATATTTATATTATTTCCACCCAGAGATTATGCAGGTACCCCGCTCCGGCATACAGGGCAAGAATTGGAAAGGGAGATCCACGAGGAGATACACGTTGCATGGAACATGTGGCCGCATGGAAGTTGCCTACCGGGAAATGCCTGCTGAAAATTTTCCATGCAGACCATGCAAACGCCTTGGGTGGCAGCAACTGTTGGCAAGTTCGACACCATCAATTCACTGATCGTTCCCGCGTCGTCACTCTTTTGTTGCTCCTGATCTGATGGTGCTGACGACGTGTTTGTGATCATCGGTAGAGCCCCGTCGAGGTCGAAGGTTTCATCAATTATTGGACAGTGTAGAATGTTAGTAGCGTTGGTCGGCGAAGAATTTTGAGACGCCATTTTTGAGAGGGTGAGACAGCTTCAACTCAGCCTTTACTAAAATAGGAATAGAATGAAGATGAGTCATAGTGTTCTGTTGGTGGTACATTAATTTTATAGAGAAGCTTTTGAGAAAATTCGCCACGAACGGTCCACAAGAAGAAAAAATGATCAATAAAATTAAACAATTTAGCTTGGGACTACTTGGAGCAGCCAAGGAAAATCAATATAAAATTGTTTCTCGAGAGACGTATCATTGACGTCGTTTCAGGTGCTGTTCTTAATCCATGCACGTGTTTGATAAAAGGGAGGTGATCTGGTTCAGTGCTGGTTATAATCTAGTGCTGACAAATTTTGTAAGAAACGGAACATAAATCCAGAGAAATGGGGAATTTTGTCAATTTATTACGGTCACTGACAAAATTCACATTAAACTAAAGTGTAACGAAGTTCGAATGTCATGCCTGTTCGCTGGTAAAATTATTTCCTACGGATGCTTACTCCCAATTTCCAAACATCCAACCGTGGTCTCCATTTTATTTACTGTTACAGAGCATTAGTATCAATAATGCTAGTGGATCGCAATATTTAAAATTTAAATTGTATTCATCTACTAGCTATTACATAATAATAATTTAATTTCCATCCCCATGAGACTAATATGCGTATGCAGTCTCCAATAGCTTTAAAAAAAAAAAAAAGCTTTTATAAGTTAAATACTCGCACCGTCGCTGTAAATTATAACTTATAATTCATCCAGAATGCAGTGCGTTAAACATCTTATGTTTGTATCTGATCATGCCAAAACCACATTTTGGGTGTAAGTTGTGTTGAGCGAGTAAGAGTTCTTCGGTTCATCATCAAACTTGGCAGTACGGCATTGACTTGACTAGTAATTCACAAAAAGCTACAAGTCTACCGCCAGTTATTGTTGAAGCTTGAAGGAAAAGTCGGAAGGAAATAAGGGTCGGTTTGGTTTAGTAATATAATTTATAATATTAGGGTTTCAACTCGAGTCTTAACTGATATGATAATTTCAAATAAATTATCACATTAATTAGGATTTTAATGTTAGAATTTTTTATATTATTATATAAAAAAACTTTGCATCTCATGTGATTATGCAGATGCCAATTACTTTATGGTTAGCATGTAACAGAGTGTTTGTATATATATTGCTTCTTTTATGATTAAATAAATAAAAATAACAAAAGTGATCATCATGCTGGTATTTATTATTTCATAGTTTTTATTAGGCCCCGCAATAGTCTGTGATTTGTATGGATTATATATTATTTAACATTCTTTCTTCTTTTGTTCTCTTCTGGATTATATGTAACACAGCTAGCAGCTGCTGTATATACACGACAAGAAATTGGTGTTTCAGCCACGTACGATAATGTGGCTAAACACTATAAAATTTGTGGCCAAATATCTTTTGCCACGAACAAAATTTCGTGGCCATTTTGTCACCTAATGACCGTGGCAAAAAATATATAGACAAGACATAAAGATTTCGTGGCCAAACATTAATAGACACGATTTATGTTCCTGGCAAAATACTATCGCACGCTCCCTCTTCCTTAGCATTGTAGACGAAATATTTGATTCCATCATCTGTGGCTAAATATGGATTCGTGGCTAAAACTAACACCATTAGCCACAAATTAAATTGTGCCTGAATGACACAACCTTTGGCCATGACTTGGGTTTATCACTAATTACCTTCTTTGGTAACATTATTCATGGTGGCTAGATGCATGACTATCAGCCGTGAATACATTGTGGATGAATATGGGAACATTTTACAAAGAAAATACAGGAACATTTTACAAAGAAATCTATTTGTCACTAGTTATATTCTTTAGTAACGAAATCGATTGTGGCTACAAAACTTATAGATTTGATTGTTGGTTTTTGCCACAAAAATATAATGAAATATTTTGTAAACATTTATTATATATAAATATTTCGCTAATGAAATTAAAAATGGTAAATATGATATTATTCCTTTTTAATTGACAATATATTGAGTCATGAAATTTAAAAGAATTTATCTCAAACTAATCAAGAATTTAAATGTACTACCATAAACTTTAGCACTAAAAAAGAAAAATCATATTATAAGTAAATATAAAAGTAGACATAAAATAAAATACATATAAATCAAATAGACCAAAAGTTAAGGCCACACCAATTAGTTTTTCATCAAACCGTAAAAGAACCATATAATGCTAGTTAACAAATCTGCATGGTAATAACAAGTAAAATAAGTCCAAAATGCATACAATTAAGATGAGGAAATCATGATCGAGGTGGCTGAACAGATTGCAACCCTAAAATAGTATCATGATTGGATAAATAAGAGCTCATGAGAGCCTCAAATTAGTTAAGCCTACTAGACAAATCACTGAGGGTATTCTTAGTGTTTTGAAGTTTAGTCTTTGTTTCTTGAAGCTCAGTCTGAGTGGTTTGAAGCTTTGTCTTTGTTGACTCTAACTCATTGTACAATGCTGAGGCATTTTCATTAGATGTTGCCTGTAAACGAGGTGGTAGCTTACACACTCCAAGACCAGAAAGGTAATCGAATTTCTTACCACACACCGCTTCAGATAATTGTTCATCGCTCAATGGCTCATATCCCTCATTATCAGCTTGCTCTTGTAGTTGGACCATCTTCTCCTAGAAATAATAAAAAAAGAAGAAAACATTATTAATTTGAAATAAATTAATTAGTGTAAAAATAACTTTAAAATTTTAAAAAAATTCTTAACTTTAAAATTTCAAAAAAATTCTTACATATCTTGACTGAGCCTCAGCATTCACCCATCATTTACTGGCATTGTAATGAGTTTCACGAAATAGATCGGGTAAGGTTTGTACCTCACCACTCTTATTTTGTTGTTCAAAACAAATGCATATATATATATATATACACACACACATTAGCTATGTTAAAAAAATTACAATTAAAGATTATCACATTAGAGCTCTCCTCACAATGAGCAATAAATGACTTAGATCACCCCCGGTGATTATACGTTAGCTTTTTTCTATTTTTGGCATTTATCTTACACGTAGCCTGAAATGCATACAAAGTGGGAAAAAAATTAGAAGGTAAAATGTGTGTGTGTGTGTATGTATATGTATATGTATGTATGTGTGTGTAACCAAGTTTGTATCTATATCCATTTACATAATCAAGATTTACTTGCATACATTACTTTGCAAACATATTTATATATAATAATTATCCTATCTAATAATAATCCTTCATTAACGCCGCTTGAAATTCCTTTCAAGTAGCCAGTTCAATTGGGTACTTGATTAATTACATTGACCGACCAATATCACCACAAATCCAATTCTCATAACAGGTCAAAACAACTAAGACATGAAAACAATCAAATTCCAGACTTGCAAAATGACAAACATCACTATCAAAGCTAAAAATTGAAGTGCAGGTTGTATTTTTATCTTATAACAAGTATTAAGAGATTGCAATGAAAGAAAAATAAATATAAGAATAACTTAAAAGTATGGAATTCTCTTTTAACAGCTTAACAAAAAGCTTCGAAAATCAATTAATTGGCCTCAGGCCTTAGCATCTCAAAAGAGGAAAAAAAAAAGAAAAATTAGTTTCTTCAAGAAAATAAATTTGGAAGGCATGTCCATTATATTTTGAATATAACACTCCATAAGAAACAAAACATATGCACTTTATTTTACAGCACAATTACCTCCAATTCTACTACAATAAACTTCCAAAATTAATATGTAAATTGTTATTAAAGTTTCCAACAAGTTATAAATGTTGTTGACACAATTTTGATACTATATAAATTAAACTATTAAAGAAAAATCATATTTAAATTATTATGTCATATTAAATATTTATCTTCAGTTAAGAAAAGTGTTAAAAAAAAAGAGGAAGTGACTATCACTTACATAATTATAAACTTGTAGTTTCAATTGATGCAAAGCATAGTTTCAATTGAAGTTTTATCACATGTCCTATACAAGTTGAAAAAGAAAAATTGTAAAAAAAATAATAAATTACAAAGCTATGTAAATCACAGTCAACAAAATGATGAATATCTTATTGCATCTTCGTAGTGTTGATCAAATCTTAAATTTGATAAAAAATGATAATTAGTCAGAAACTGAAAAAAGATTTTTTTTCCATTTATTCAATTGATAAAGTTTTTAAAGAGGTGAAATTTAGAGCAAGAAGATAATTTAAAATTGGTAAACAAACAAAATTATAAAAATTAATTCAACACCTAAAGGATTCTATTTTTGAAGATCAAATGCTTGGCATATAATATATAATATACTTACTTGACTAGTTTATATTTTTACATGCAAGAAATAGTAATAAAAAGAATGTTGCTTAACATGTATACAACCAAAATCTAGAGAGTAATAAGATTATCTGAATCCTTATTAGTTTTATTTCTCCTACTATTTTTTTTACTTTATAGTTTCAAAATTAACCAAAATAGTAATTTCACATTTGTATCATCTTTAACTCATAATAGCAATTTTGAGTTCCATTAATAAATTGTAAGAACATGAAAAGAATTAAAAACTGTCAAGTGAATTTTTTCTTAAGGAAAATCATGAAATAATATTAGCTTTTAACATACAAGGAACCACAAAAAATGCTCCAAAATTTAAGTATAAGACTTCTTAAAAAAGTTAGTAACTTTTTCTTTCTTAAAACATGGAGCAAAGCATACAAATTTATGCATTAAAAAAAAAATTGATGTTCTTGCTTTAGATTGCACCTAAAACCGTTTTAATTTTTTCAACAACACATGGCACTTTCTTTCTCATTTTGTCTCAATGTTTTAACTTTTTAATCTATAAAATATTATCTCTTAGCATCATCTAATTATTTATAAAATAATAGAAACAACTTTTTGTCAAACATGGAACCCATTAGGACCACATCAGTGCCGGATACTTGAGACAAAAAGCTATATTTTATATCCAATATCAATAAAATAAAATATTATTATATTACAAAGAAACTATTTCACCCGCCCACCATTACCATTCAAGAGCACAATAAAAGACCATACTTAGATTGTTAAAATTGAAGTACCAAAAGTAAAATGAGATCAAATTGACATGCCATTCATCATTCACTAGAGCTGGCAAAATTTAACGCGATCCGATCACTCGACCCAAATATGATACAAATAAATGGATATAGGTTGTC
Organism: Citrus x changshan-huyou; assembly: GCA_039657385.1. Lineage (NCBI taxonomy): Eukaryota > Viridiplantae > Streptophyta > Magnoliopsida > Sapindales > Rutaceae > Citrus > Citrus x changshan-huyou. Next base: position 7,972,413 of record CM077550.1, read on the forward strand.
AAATTTGGCATGATTATTAAATGGGTTGGGTTTGGTTTGACATAATTTTTTTTTCCGTGTCGGGTTAAGGTTAAAATTCTTGATTCATTTACCCAAACAATGATACAATTATATTTTTTTAAATTACTTTTTAGATTATTGTCATTAAAACTCAAATATTAGACATGATGCTCTTTTTATTTTTTTTAAGGGTAAATATATTCACAGTGTTTTATTTATAAAATTTTATATAGATTTAGAACTTTAATAGTATAAGTGTGTATAATATTGATACAAATGTATACTTTATGATATTGATATATGGTATTATTTACATATATATAATTAAAAATTTTAACAGTATAAATGTGTGATATTTTGGGGGGTGTGTATATATATGTGGGTGTGTGTGTGTGTAACATTTATTAAATATATAGATAGTAAACGGGTTATTGGGTAACCCATTTATTTTCCATGTTAGGTCTGAGTCTCAATATTTTGACGCGATTATTAAATGGGTCGGGTTTAGTCAACCTAAATTTGACAAGACATGAACACGATTCGACGACTCGTTTTGTCAGCTCTATCATTCACCAGCAAAATGAATGAAAAATCAAACATCATAAGCTTTTATACCCAGACTGTCCCTTGTACAGTAAAGGATCAAAAGCAAAAGTATTAACCCATATATACTATAAAGTTAAAACAAATAGTGCTTAAATAAAGGCATTATACTAGGTATCGAGTGGCGAGAATAATAGGATCAGTGATGCGGTCGACGACTTTTGAAACTCCGGACCGCGGCAAAACTCAAATGGCTTTCAAGTGATGAGGGAGGAAGTTTGATTGTGAAGTAGTAGGGTTAAGGTTTCAGCCAAATTTCAAGAAAATTAATTAAATTAAATAAACTTTTGTTTCTTTTGAACTTGAAAAAGCCATGGGAAATATCACGTTGTCTTAATTTTTTATCTAAGCTCTAGAATTTTTCTCAAAACAAGCCCTAAAAATGGCGCCTTTATTTAGGCGCCTATAGAAAATATAATTATGATATTATTTTTATTAGCTATTTAGGAAAATAGTATTTAATAAAACAATTGTATTTTAATTAACTATTGCTGATTATTATCATTACAATTTTATTAATTAATGTTTAGTAACTTAGCTCATCTTTTTTCAAAATATTTAATTATTAAATTTCAACTGAAAGTCACAATTTTAAAGCAATAAAAGGATTAAATATTTTAATACTACTTAATTGCATTTTATTTAATTAATATATAATACATTTAATAACTATACAATTAATAAAATTATTTTTAGCATATAGTATTTGAAATGTATTTTCTTTTTCATCCATGTAAAAAAACTTATATGATTTGTATACACTTTACAAGTCTAATATATTTTTTAAACTTTTTGATAATTTGATTCTTAGATTAATTAGACTATATATGTAATGGGATAGTAGTATTGGCAATTGGAGCCAGCTGCCTTACTTGATTTAAAAAATCCTTAAACCCCATTCATTAATTAAGTCCTTGCCCCATGAACTAAATTAAAATGCTCCATCAGTTGAAGAATTTAATATAAGCCAATGTTCTTATGAAATTAATTGGAACGCGACATGAGTTGAAGTTTTGATCGCTAGTTTATATTGAATTCATTATTAAGTTGCCCTACTAGCCCTATTCCTAGTTTAGAGTCTTTTTCATTCTACTTAACTAATTACTCCACAATTGAATACCAATCTTTGTATACAGTTTCTAATGAGATAAAATTGGGATTTCTGCTATGTGTATATATATAGGTACTATTTCTCTTTCTCAATTATATCCAATGAAGGAAGGTCTAACCCTAAATATCTTGTTATTATAAGAGATTTCACCAACTACACTGGTTGACATCGACAGATCTTAAAACCATAGTCTCTTTTTTTTTTTGAAATTATATATAGCATTAGTATAATTGATACTAATATGTAAAAAGCTAAAAAACTTTTATGGCTTTTGTGAAAATTTTTTGTACCTAAAACAAATGCATATACGCCTATTATTATGTTTTGTGTCAAGATATGTTGTGGCTAAATTCAAGACATTCGCCCACGAATTGATTTTGTGGTTATATTGAATATATATAGCCACAAACAAGTTTCATGCCCTATAAATATATATATTCAACGACGACATATATTGTGGCTAAAACTAAAACATACGGCCACGAAGTATGTTAATGGCTAAAAAAATTATAGAGCGACAATTCTTTCGTGGCTAAATAAAAATTCCTTTTGCCACAACATTTTGTGTCTATTGTCATTACTAATTTTAGCGCATAAATTTTTCCCGCAAGAGCTCAAACTTTTATCCACAATATTAATGTAAAAAAAATCATTGTAAGAGGGTAATAAGATAAAAAGAAGTGAAAAGGGATAAAAAATAATGATAGGCGTGTCAATAATTTAATGACATAGATGTTTTGAGGATATTTAGAAATACAAACACTAATTTAATGTCAATAATTTAATGAAATAGACTAATTGAACTTTTATCTTTATATATAGATGATCAATAATTGGAGCATTACACAAAACAGTGCTATATTGCTCCAGTTTGCATTTTATAAAATGCAATGCATTTTTTTTTTTTAAATAGTTTTTTTTATGAAAAATGCAGGTGATTCATAGGCACTAATTAGATTTAGAATGAAATATGTTCTAGTACCAGTTCATGGAGAAAATGCGAAGATTCTGTACAAAAGTGGAAACAGGCTGGATTGGCTGGATTAAAGTGTACCCGTTGCCGATCCAACGGCTGACGTTATATTTAAGGAAAAATAGTAACAGGCTGGATTGATTAAATTCATAGACAGTAATTTACGCTAACTGTAACTTAGGGAGATCCTGTTAGAAGAAAATAAAGCTGCGTTGACAATAACTTGGTTAATTTAAGTCAAAGATGTTGCTAAGAATTAGTCAATTACAGATTTTTTTTTTTGACGTCCATATAATGCCGCCGTCGAACAGAGGTGCTTCATGAGTCACTGACACAACCCCTGGTCTAATCGGCAGCTTCTGTGTTCGATACAAGTGGCGGTTCACCGTCATTAACCACTGTTTAACAGCGAAGTTTCACTGTAATGAATTTTCTCGGAGGCGTGTGCTAGGTTTTACGCCCCCCATTGCCAAAACGGTTTTTTTTTTTAATGGTGCATATTGTTGAATGTCTGATCCAATGGTGCCTATTACAGAGCATATTTCTTTCAAATTTCATCGCTGGCGGGCGTAAAGCCAACGTCGGCAACGGAGTAGTGATCCATCATTTAAAATATTTTCTAAAACTATATAATTAATAAAATTAAAATAAGTTTAGTAATATTATTTGTTTATAAAATATGATTTATTTTTATCAAGTAACAAATATGTATATTTTAGTCATTTGACAAGTACACTTAATATTTAAGATTATTGTATCAAAATATGTGTATTAAGTTATTTGATAAGTGTTTAATCTATAATATTAATTTACCAAACACATTACTAAATTGTTTACAACGTTGATTATTTGAAAATCTACATAAGAATTGATTTTTCAAGAAGCTAAACCAATCACAATAATACCCTAAGGAACATCTTTGACTTAAATTAACCAACTTATTCAATCACCTATCCTAATTTTAAAAACCTATTCCTCTATGATACTGTAAAAAATTTACAGTATCAATAATGTAGTAATTGTGAACCATTAGATTTAATCAATGGTGTATAATATTTGTACTAAAAAAATAATTTAATAATAATAATAAACTATTTGTTAACCGTTCAAGTGGGTGGAGAATTTTTGTAAAATAATTGTGACCACCCTTAGAGTTTGAAACAATTTCACTTAAATAGCATATTTTATTTAAAATTACTTTTCAGCTCTCCTTTAAATTTGTAATATGATAATCTTTTTTAAATAAATCTTCCAAAATCAATTACCATTAAGTATAAAATATAATATCAAGTAGGTTATTTAACACAAAGTCTTATAATAATTTGTATTGTATGAATTTAATTACAAACCATTAATACCTAAACAATAATGATAATAGAAGGTATTTCAATAAACTATTTTATATGTGTTTTATTAATAATACTATATGAGTCACAAAAAATGAGAAATATTTTATTCACCAATTATTATTGAAAAATATATATGTCTATATAACTATAGAGTGAGAAATATTTTGATTTAATTTTTTAACAAAAAATTAAACTATTTATTTCATGCAATTCAATGGTGGAGGATATAACATTATGAAATGTTGCTTTAACTTTCAATATTAACCATTAGATTATGATATATTAGTGGCTCAAATATTATGTCAAAATTTTAAGTTAAAGTATCCCAAACCATATCTTTATAATGGAAATATAAAAACATGCAATGATTTTTTTTCCTCATTTTGTCCATTAAATATTATTTGATGTGATATTTTATTTATTGCCACTATTAATTATCATAATAAAAGTAATGACTCTTCGTAACATAAAAATTTTATAATTACTATCAAAGAATAACAATAAAATAATCTTTCATGATTCATAAACTAAAGTTAATTAGGAATATGTGTTAGATTTAACTTTTATAAAATTAACAAAGTGACATTTGAAAATAAATTGAAAACAAGCTTGTGAAAGTTAAATTTTATAAGGCTCAGATAATTTTCTACCATGTCAATAAAAATCTAAAAATATAAATGATTTTCTTTCATTTTTTTTCTCACGTAAATATTATCGGAGGTAATATTTTATTTATTGTCACTATTAACTATCATAACAAAAGTAATGACTCTTCATAACATAAAATTTTATAATTACAATCCAAGGATATCAATAAAATAATCTTCCACGATTCATAAACTAAAACTCATTAGGAATATATATTCGATTTAACTTTTATGAAATTAAGAAAGTGATATTTGGAAATAAAATGTAAATATATAAGCTTATAAAACTTAAAACTCCCACCATGTAAGGATATTAACCGTACGATAAATATAAAGTACAGAAAATAAGTATGTTAAATGAGTGTTAAAAATGATACATACTTCATGATCAATTATACATTGACTCTTAGTATTATATAAAAAAATGAGTATTTTAATATACGATATTAAATTTTATTAAAACATGTGTGATCAAGTAATTTTTATGTTACAAGCAATCTCAACAATGAGTTTATTGATATAACTATGACATTTATTTAACTATATGTACTTAGTTGTGTTATTTATTAGTGTTATATCATATATAAATTTTGCAATTACAACTTATTTATTTGATTTGTGTTAAATAATACCATTATATTTTATACTTAATGGTAATAGATTTTGGAAGATTTATTTAAAAAAGATTATCACATTTCAAATTTAAAGGGGGATTGAAAAATAATTTAAATAAAATATGTTATTTAAGTGAAATTATTTCAAACTCTAAGGGTGGTCATCGTTATTTTACAAACTTCTTCCCCATTACACATTTGTTAACCGTTTACTATTATTTTTTATTTTTATTTTTATTTTTACCTACAAATATTGTGTACCATTGATTAAATCTAATGGTGCACAATTAAAAATATTATTGATGCTGTAAAAAAATTACAGCATCATAGAGGAACCCAAAATCTATAATATTAATTTACCAAACACATTACTAAATTGTTTACAACGTTGATTATTTGAAAATCTACATAAGAATTGATTTTTCAGGAAGCTAAACCAATCACAATCATACCCTAAGGAACATCTTTGACTTAAATTAACCAACTGATTCAATCACCTATCCTAATTTTAAAAACCAATCCAAGAAATCTTTCCAGAAAATCAAGTGACAGTAATTGATTAATTCATGTAACATTCCTCCCCCCTAAAGCGTATCATTGTCCTCAAGGACGTGTCTTGGATGTAGTAATTTTCTTTTAATCAATTTTCTTTATTAGTAGCAAATTCTGCGCAAAGATACTTTTCTAGCTTCAACCAGCCGTGCCAAGCCTAAAGTTACCGATGAAGTAGTTGGTCTTCTAGCTAAACAACTTGATAATCTCTTTTAATCCATTGACAAAACAACTAACTTGTTTATCTTGGGAAAACAATCCAGCCTTTCAAACTGAGTTTGAAATTCTCGCATGCTATCAGATTGTAGCAATTTGGTAAGCTCACCAAAAGGATAAAAAAAATTGGATTGGACAATATCACGAATGAAGACATTCTTTGAATTCCTACCAAGATACTTCCCGGGACTCTCGCCCCAGTAATTTTTACCATAATTTTGCTTCTCCTGCTAAGTGAAAAGAGGCCAGTGCTACTTTTTCCTCTAGTGTGTCGTGAAATTGGATAAATTGATTATTTTTATATAAATATCCAACTTCTAGGTTCCTCACTACCATTAAAACGTAGAAAATCAAACTTAACCATCTTTGTAGTGTAAGGACGTTGGCTATCTTATCTTATCTCACATCCAACTATGGTATTTGAAGCTTCCCGTGCTTTATACGTTCTTTTGTCTCCCCCATTTAAAGGCAAACACTAAAATAGTTTAGTAATTGACCTACGTAGAAAAGTTGAGTCAAACTTCTTGGGGTAAGAGAAAACTTTTGATGAAAACCATCACTTACAATAAAAAAATATTCATGTTGTACCACCAAGAATCAATAACAAAATTATGCAGAAGCGTACCTGAATCCATAAGGCTTAATTCCTCTCTGGAGTAGTGTGGTTGGCCTTCCAGATCTACACGTTCTCGTAGAGAGTCTTTTAGTTCTCTCTGCGCTCTCTCTTTGATGATGGGATTTCAGAAAGAATAGAAAGATACGTGTGACCTGGGACCATAACCACTTATATAGACAATATTTTCCTGTTGTCACTGGGTATTCTTAATTATGCCCATCATAGAATTAAAATACTATTGGGCCTCTACACATTAAAGACCCATACCTTATTAGATACATTAAAGTCCATAATACCGAAAACCTAAATAGATCAATTTTAACTAAGCTTAACTTTATATGATAGTCTGCAACACATAATTATTCACATTTAAGCCCAACATTGGATTAAGGATCCAATAATATTGGATTAAAAAATCCAACAATCTCCCACTTGGGCTATTTGTGTAACCTCATAATTATGTTTTTCAAAAAAATAACCGAATGAGCTCAACCTTACTATCATTACCAAAATGTATGTATAACCAATCCGACCCATCAATCATACTAACATAGAATCAAAGCGGTCTTCGTTACAACTATTGTAACTCGACCCATCAATGGTCACTATGACAATACAACTAAATGACATAGATTATGATGTGGATGTATAACATGAAAATTTCATGCAATGTGATCTTAACATGACTATTTCCAATTGGTCCACCTTAAACCTTAGTGAGATCAAATCATACCAAAATTAGAGTGTAAATACGCTAAAATTTTATTTCTGCAGAAAATAACCTTAATATTCATAAACCGAAATAACTGAAAAATGTCTATATTGCAAGAGCATCTGAAATAAAAAATTTCCACTAAAACTGAATATCATTCAATGACATGACACCCATACGAGCAGTGTGCTCATGAAACGTCTTGGGTGGCAATCCCTTAGTAAGTGGATCCGCAATCTTGAAGTCTGTGCCGATGTGCTCTATAGACAACTGTCCACTCTGAACTCTTTATTTAACAATTAGGAACTTGATGTCTATATACTTCGACTTCGTCGAGCTCATGTTGTTATTGGAATACAACACTGCTAACTTATTGTCACAAAATAATTTGAGTGGTCTATCAACACCATCTACTATACGCATTCCCGTGGCAAAATTCCGTAGCCCTCAAAACATGCTATGAACTCTGCTGCCATCGTAGAAGATGCTATAAGAGACTATTTAACACTCTTCCAAGGGACAACACCCCCAGCTAGTAGATAGATGTAACCCGAAGTGAATTTCATACTATCTTGACATCCAGTAAAATCGGAGTCAATATACCCAACGATCTCAAGCTTATCCGACATCTGATATGTGAGCATGTAGTCTTTTGTTCTCTGTAAGTACCGTAAAACCCATTTGGCTGCTTTCCAATGGTCTATTCTTGGATTACTTAAATATTTGCCTAACATCCTAGTAATGTACACAATATCTAGTCGCGTACAAATCTGATCTACACAAGACTTCCTACTACTGACGGATATGTATCTTCTACATTTGTTTTTCCTCAAAATCATTCTTAGAGCACTGATTGAGATTGAACTTGTCTCCCTTAGCCATAAGGATATCACCTAGTTTGCAATTTTGCATGCCATATCTCTTGAGAACTGTTTCAATATAGCTCTTTTATGATAATCCTAGAATACCTTGTGAGCGATCCCGGTGTATCTACATACCTAATACAAAAGAGATGTCATGAAGATCTTTTATCTCAAAATTCTTAGATAGAAATCTGTTGGTGTCGTGCAATAAGCTTATATTGCTGCTAGCAAGCAAAATTTCATTGACATATAAAAAAAAAAAATACTTGCTCCCTTAGAATTTATGGTATATGTAATCATCAACTAAATTCATCTCAAACCAAATGAGATGATCACTTGATGAAACTTGAAATACCATTGTCGAGATGTCTGTTTGAGCTCATAAATGATTTCTTAAGTTTGCAAACCATTTTCTTTGGGTCTCCAGACACAAAGTTTTCTGGTTGCACCATATAGATTGTTTCATCAATGTCACCATTGAGAAACGCCGTTTTTACATCCATCTAATTTAACTCAAGATCAAAATGCGCCATCAATGCCATTATAATCCTGAAAAAGTCTTTCAAAGAAACTGGAGAGAATGTCTCTTTGTAGTCAATGTCTTCTTTCTGTGTAAAGCCCTTTGCAACAAGACACGCCTTATACCTCTCCACATTGCCTTTCGAATCCCTCTTGATTTTAAATATCCATTTGCAACCAATAGGTTTCGCACCTTCTGGCAAGGAGACAAGATCCCATACGTCATTGTCCTTCATAGACTTCATCTCCTCATTTATGGCATCAATCCACTTCTAAGAGTTAGAATTTTCTATGGCTTGATGGAAATTGATTGGATCATCTTCCATCATTCCAATGTTTACCTCATGTTCTTGGAGAAATACAATGTAATCATCTGGCAATGCACTTCTCCTTTTTCTAGTGGATCTCCTTAATGGCATAGGTTCTTGAGGTCGTAGAGTTTGTTTTTCTGGAACAACTTCTTGTATGGGGGGTTCCCCGATGTTGTCTTGATCTGTTGTGTCTTGAACAAAGTCATGAATGAGACCCTGATCAATGCCAATAACACCTATGAGAATATCAACATATTCCTCTTCAAAGACAAAGTCTCTAGCCATATCTCCCTTCTCAAACTCGATATCCTCAAACAATCGAGCATTTCTCGACTCGAAAATCAACTTAATCGTGGGATTATAGAACTTATAACCCCTGGATCGTTATGAGTATCTAATAAAATAATAACTTACCATCAATTGAGTCCAGTTTCTTCTTATTAGGCATATAAGACCTTGCCTCGGCTGGACATCCCCAAACATGCAAATGCTTTAGACCAGGCTTCTTGCCTGTCCAAAGCTCGTAAGGGGTTTTGGCAGTTGCTTTAGTTAGAACTCTATTAAAAATATATGTTGTAGTCTTAAGTGCTTCTCCCCAAAGTGATTCTGATAAGGTAGAATGGCAAATCAAACTCCTCACTATGCCCTTAAGTGTCCTATTTCATCTTTCAACAACATCATTCACAGTGGGCGAATCCCGCATAGTGTACTGTGGGACGATACCACATTCCTCTAGGAATTTAGCAAATGGTCCTGGATGTTGTTCACCTGAACCATCATATCTACCATAGTATTCGCTACCATGGTCATATCTGACGCTTTTGATTCTTTTGCCGAGTGGTTCTTAACTTCAACTTTAAAAATTTTGAATATATCCAAAGACTGTGACTTTTCATGGGGGAGATATATATAGCTGATAACTCTATGAAATGAGAGTTATTATGGCAATTCTAGACTTAAATCAAGATCACTTAGAGAGTAAATGATGTGTTTTTATTGTATTTTTGTTACATTTTGCATAAACATTCATTTTAGTTTAGTCTTAATAAGTTTTGCTTGATTTAAAGTAATTCGTGCTCAAATTGTGTGCATAATTGTAGGTTTCTAGAAGCTTATAATTCATGGAAGGAATGCTGATGCAATAGTCTGGCAAAAAGGAGGAAGAACATGGCTATAAAAGAATTGAAACAAATCTGGAACAATGCGGTTGCTGTAGCCGTTGCTGTAGCAACCATTGCTGTAGCCGTTGCTGTAGCAATCCTGGAATAACGACAGAGAAAATTCCGTGCAGGATACTTGCAGAATTGCGATCTGCAGTTTCCTAATCTGACTTATGCGTGCCCTAGGCTTCCGTTTACCCTAATTTTCAACTATAAAAAAGCACACATCATAAGGATTAAGGAGAGCCGTCACCCAAGGAGAAAAACACAAAGAAACAAAAGAAAAACAAGATTCAAGAGAGAGATTGAAGGCTACACAAGAGGAAAAATTACAGAGATCAATTGGGAGCTCAATCCTTCTTATCCTTCTCTTGTTTTCGTGTTTTCTATTTATTCATGGGGATGTGTTTCATGGCTGAAACTTTATTTTTTATTTTTCTTTTGCAAACCATGAACTAAATTTATTTATGATTGAGTGATAAACAATCTTGATGTTTTATTGACTGAATATATGTGTTGCTGCATGTTTGCTGTAGCAGTTTGTTTTGATAGTATTTATTTTATTCGTTATTTCGGTTGATCACCCATTTAATGATACTAGCTAATGAAGAGCCGCAAAAGGGCCTATCTTAGTGGAACATATCAGAACAATACTTGATCTTAAATTGAGTTTCCCGGATTGAGTTTTACTTGAGTCCGAAAAGGGCCATGCTTGTTTTAAGATTAGTGATGAACTAGACATAAGGATTCACCTTGTAGGGTAAATAGAACCTAAGCGTGTAATGCTATATCTTATGTTGTCATAGCAACTGATCACTGTTAGGTTGCATATGGATATAAGATATCCAACATGCGACGGCTGAGGATACATAAGGATTCTGCCCAGTGCTGTAGCAAATGCTATAGCAACCGAGTCAAACATTAGAAAAATAATCAAGACCATTAAGAAAGTTTATTCACTCAACTACTCTATATTTCTATTGATTTTATCCTTGAGTTTGATGTGATAATTTACTTTGTTGCATTTTATTTATTGCGTTTTTATTTCAATTAGTATAATAGTTTCACTAATTGTGATTTGTGAAATTAGTTTTAACGGTGCTAATTTTTTATTTTATTTTAATTTGTTTATTTTGTTGACATAGGTGATCTAGCAACCCTTGCATGCACAAATATAAATCTGTTGACTTCTAGTTTGATCCAGAAATTAAAAGAACTGCAAGGAGATTGAGAAGAGAGCATCGGGAATTACAAGCTGCTGTAGCAATGGATGATTTGCAAGATTTAAGAAACTTGAACCGTATTGAGGGGATACAACCAGTCAATGTACATGAAGGTCTGAATGAACAATGTGTTCAAAGGCAACCATGGAACAACAACATTATTCACATGGCGAACGATAGAGATAGAGCCATTCGAGACTACGCAGTGTTGACTCCTCAAGCCATACATCCGGGAATAGTTATACCCGACGTTCAAGCCGACGATTTTGAATTCAAACCCGTGATGTTTCAGATGCTTCAAACAGTGGGGCAATTTAATGGTTTGCCATCCAAAAATCCTCATCTACACCTTAAGTTATTTTTGGAAGTAAGTGATGCTTTCAAGATTGCTGGAGCATTGCAAGAAGCATTGAGACTCAGACTTTTCCCGCTTTCTTTGAGAGATCGAGCAAGAGCATGGTTGAATTCTCTACCACTAGATTCTATCACTACATGGAATGATTTGGCTGACAAATTTTTGATGAAATACTTCCCGCCAACCAAGAATGCAAAGTTAAGGAACGAGATCACATCTTTCCATCAACTTGAAGATAAGAGCTTGTGTGACGCATGGGAGAGATTTAAGGAGTTACTCAGAAAATGTCCTCATCATGGTATTCCTTGCTGCATACAGTTGAAAACTTTCTATAATGGTCTCAACCCAAGCATTAGTTTGATGGTGGACGCTTCAGCAAATGAGGCCTTGTTATCTAAGTCTTACAATGAGGCTTATGAAATTTTGGAGAGGATAGCCAACAATAACTATCAGTGGCCATCAACCAGACAAGCTGCAGTAAGAGGAACAATAGGAGTCCATAACGTAGATGCCTTGACAGCATTATCAGCCCAAGTAGCTTCATTAACAAAGATGGTAAAGGCTATGACTATTGCTCCAGCAACTATTAACCAAATTTCTGATGTGTCTTGCGTTTATTGTGGAAAAAGGAATTATTCGACAATTGTCCTGGGAATCCAACTTCAGTCAATTATGTGGGCAGCTTCAATAGAAAGAACTAGGACAATCCATATTCAAACACTTACAACCCTGGATGGAGACAGCACCCGAACTTTTCATGGAGTAATCAGAATCAACCTGCTGCAGCATTCAGTGGACAGAACAGACTTGCTCAACCTAATGGATTTTATCAGCAAAATCAAGAGCAAAAAAGCATCAATAATGATAAACTCAGCTCCCTTGAAGGTTTGATTAAGGATTATATTGTGAAGAATGAAGCAGTTGTCTAAAGTCATACTGTATCTTTGAGAAACTTAGAAAATCAAATTGGACAGCTTGCTGCAGCATTGAGTAACAGACCTCAAGGTAGTTTACCCAGTAATACAGATGACCCAAGAAGAGAATGGAAAGAGCACTGCAAAGTGATTAACTTGAGATCTGCAAAGGATGTTCATAGTCTCGTTGGTGTACCAAAAAGAAGAGCTGAGCCCACTTCAATCCAGAAAGAAACTCAAATTGAAAAATAGTCACAATCCTCCACTTTACAGCACACTGGTTAGAGTAATCAAATTGCATCATTTGCCGAAAATGATGATCCAACACCTGTGGATAACGAGGCTGTAGCACCAACCCAGAACATGGCAAAAGAGAAGCAGTTTTCACAATCTGCTGCAGCACAACAGTTTAAACATCCACTACCATTTCCTCAAAGGTTTTAGAAGCAAAAACAAGACAAGCAGTTTAGCAAAATCTTAAGAGTACTGAAACAGCTATATATCAATATCCATTTTGTGGAAGCTCTAGAGTAAATGCCAAATTATGCAAAATTTTTGAAGGATATTTTGACAAAGAAAAGAAGACTTCGAGAGTTTGAAACAGTTGCTCTAACACAAGAGTGCAGCTGAATGCTCCAGAGTAAGATACCACAGAAGATGAAGGATCTAGGAAGCTTCACAATCCCATGCTCCATAGGCACTAAATACAGTGGCAAAGCACTTTGTGATTTGGGGGGTAGCATCAATCTCATGCCTTTATCAGTGTTTAAGCAATTGGGAGTTGGTGAATATAGACCAACAACAGTGTCTTTACAACTTGCTGACAGATCTCATGCATATCCAGAAGGGAAGATTGAAGATGTGTTGGTGAAGGTGGATAAATTTATTTTTCCGGTGGATTTCATTGTGCTAGACTTTGCGGCAAACAAAGAAGTGCCAATCATTCTAGGGAGACCTTTCATAGCCACAGGAAAGACTTTAATTGATGTTAAAAAAGGAGAATTAACCATGAGGGTGAATGACCAGCAAGTTACATTTAATGTGCTGGATGTCATGAAGAGTCCCGATGAGATTGAAGATTGTAATTTTATCAGTGTTGCGGACTTTGTTGTAGCAGAGAGATTATACAGTTGTTGCAGTAAGGAAGAAATCAATGCTGTAACATTTGAAGAACTTGATGATAAAGATCATGAAGCAGCTAACATAACATGGTCAGGGGAGAAGCAACCCTTCAGAATTGACAAGCAAATCCAGCAAAGGGAACTCACTTCAGACCAACAAGAATTCAAGGTTAATGGGCCGAGAGTGAAGCACTATATGAGAGATGATATGAACAGCCTAAAGAATGATCGGTTCTTGAAGGATCCAGGTTGAGGAAACAAGAAAGGTAAGGCTGAAAGACCTAAAATCAAGCGCTAATTGGAAGGCAATCAATAAGGGAAGTTGTTTCAAGTTTTTATGGTATTGAATTTAGCTTTTAAATTATTTAATTTGTCTTTTTGTTATTTTAAGTGTGCATATAATTTTTTTATGTCTTTATGTTACATTGCAACAAGTAAAAAAAAAAATATGGGCAAAAAGAGCAGGAAGGAATTGCTGCAGCATCACTTACAGTATGACATATAACAGAAGATTCTCAAACAACAGAGGCATTTCTTGCTTTACAGTAGCAAATGGATTGATCAGATTTTATGATAAGGAGCGGTTGAGAAGTATATCAAAGAAAAAGTGACCATTTACAGCCTATGCTGTAGCAGTGCTTCCAGCAATAGGGGAGTACCCCCTACCTGCTAGTTTATTTTACTTCTTTCTGTAAAACTTTTCTTTCAATTAGTTTTAATTTTCTAATTCATTCTACATGTCCTTTTATTTAGTGTATGCATGTCTGGTTTATGTGGTTTTGTTTTGTGTGCTTGTGAGGACACAACACCACTCAAGTTTGAGGGGGCTATGTTTCTGAGTGCATGTGTTTATGTTTGTGTTGTGTGTTGTGTGAAGCTCTGTTATCTAATATTTGTGTATGGATTTGAAAATCTAATGAAGATAAATTGAGTGTTATTTAGTATTTATGAGAAAGCCAAGTAGAGATAGTTATAGATAGAGGTTGAATTTCTGTCCCGACACTTAGACTTTGGTTGAGTTTTATGAGAATGCTGTAGCAGAGCCAGGAAAACAAAAAAAAAAAGAGTAGAAAATATCTCAAGTTTGGGGGAAAATTTTTGTTGGACTGTACCTGTTATGAAATAAATTATGCTCCAATGGTTTAAGTTGTTGAATAACTAGGGTTGAGTATGCACCCCATATGCAAACTTGAGTCCAAATGCAACACGAGCTACGAGCAGTACTGCAGCAATTATAAAAAAAGAAAAAAAAAGAAGAAAAGCAAAAAAAATGGTGATAAAGAGGTCTGCTACCTAAGATACTGAGTAACCTGGTCTGTTCATGAGCCCCATGTTCAGCCTTGAGTCAAAGGCGTCCAAAGGTATGACCTAGATATAACATCCTGAATGCGTTGCTGTAGCAACGACCTAGATATAACATCCTGAATGCGTTGCTGTAGCAACTCTGACATGTACTTTGAATGAGTAATTGGGTGTCGTCATTACAAGTGATAGGCATTCACATGAAAGCTCAATGTTGCATTGAAGGGTTTAACTGAAAAAAAAATATTATTGTTGTAGCACAATTTGAATATAATTGTGAGTTCTGCTCCCCCATATGTGAATATATTTGTGTTCTACCTCTGAATTGTATACAAAGTTTGTTTAATGCTGTAGCACCTCTGGAATTTGATCAAAGTGGCACATACACACTTTGGACAGAATGAAGCCTAAGTTTAGAACTGAACTACTATGGCAATTTTGTATGATTAAGAGTGTGATCTGAGGGTGGAAGAATCCTTGCAAATTTGATGACAGAGTTAAGTTATTTGTTGCATGATTGTGTGATTACAGAGTGAGTGTTGTTGTCATTACTTGAAGACAAGTAACGATTTAAGTTTGGGGGTGTGATAACTCTATGAAATGAGAGTTATTATGGAAATTCTAGAATTAAATCAAGATCACTTAGAGAGTAAATGATGTGTTTTTATTGCATTTTTGTTACATTTTTGTTACATTTTGCATAAACATTCATTTTAGTTTAGTCTTAATAAGTTTTGCTTGATTTAAAGTAATTCGTGCTCAAATTGTGTGCATAATTGTAGGTTTCCAGAAGCTTATAATTCATGGAAGGAATGCTGACACAATAAGCTGGCAAAAAGGAGGAAGAACATGGCTATAAAAGAATTGAAACAAATCTGGAACAGTGCAGTTGCTGTAGCCGTTGCTGTAGCCATTGCTGTAGCAATCCTGGAACAACGACAGAGAAACTTTCGTGCGGGATACTTGCAGAATTGCGATCTGAAGTTTCCTAATATGACTTGTGCGCGCCCTAAGCTTCCGTTTACCCTAATTTTCAACTATAAAAGAAGCACACATCATAAGGATTAAAGAGAGCCGCCACCCAAGGAGAAAACACAAAGAAACAAAAGAAAAACAAGATTCAAGAGAGAGATTGAAGGCTACACAAGTGAAAAAATTGTAAAGATCAATTGGGAGCTCAATCCTTCTTATCCTTATCTTGTTTTCGTGTTTTCTATTTATTCATGGGGATGTGTTTCATGGCTGAAACTTTGTTCTTTATTTTTCTTTTGCAAACCATGAACTAAATTTATTTGTGGTTGAGTGATAAATAATCTTGATGTTTTATTGACTAAATATATTTGTTGCTGCATGTTTGCTGTAGCAGTTTGTTTTGATAGTATTTATTTTATTCGTTATTTCGGTTGATCACCCATTTAATGATACTAGCTAATGAAGAGCCGCAAAAGGGCCTATCTTAGTGGAACATATCAGAACAATACTTGATCGTAAATTGAGTTTCCCGGATTGAGTTTTACTTGAGTCCGAAAAGGGCCATGCTTGATTTAAGATTAGTGATGAACTAGACATAAGGATTCATCTTGTAGGGTAAATAGAACATAAGCGTGTAATGTTATATCTTATGTTGGCATAGCAACTGATCACTGTTAGGTTGCATATAGATATAAGATATCCAACATGCGACGACTGAGGATACATAAGGATTCTGCCCAGTGCTGTAGCAAATGCTGTAGCAACCGAGCCAAACATTAGAAAAATAGTCAAGCCCATTAAGAGAGTTTATTCACTCAACTACTCTATATTTCCATTGATTTTATCCTTGAGTTTGACGTGATAATTTACTTTGTTGCATTTTATTTATTGCGTTTTTATTTTAATTAGTATAATAGTTTCACTAATTGTTTATCTTAATTTAGACACAAAATCTGCACTGTTAAGATTGCTGTAGCAAATCTGATAACATCAATCCCTGTGGAGACGATCTTGAATACTCATCACTTTATTACTTGTTGTGTACACTTGCACATTGACACCAATAGCATTAGTATTTATACACTAACAATAGCCATATCTAGAAAAATTGTTTATAAACGTCATAAAATATTATTGACTATCTAAGAAATGGCTTACCAATGTCTGTATGTATGAGTTCTAAAACATCAAAAGTCTTGTTGGCTTCAAATCTCCTTTTATTGGTTTGTTTCCCCTTGATACAATAACACATATGTCAAAATCTGTGAAATTTAAGGGGTCGAGAATTTCGTCTGACATAAGCCTCTCTATTTTCCGTCTAGAGATATGACCCAATCTCTTGTGCCATAATGCGGCTGAATTCTCTTTGATAAATTTTCTTTTTACACTTCTTGTACTTAATTACAAGGATTCATTAAATGAAGCAATTGTATCAAGCATATAAAGATTATCATCGCCCGACAAAGAACTGGAACCAAGCAGTTTTGAATCATGAAACAAATTGAATTTTTTGTTTCCAAATGAACAAAAATAACCATATTTGTCCAAAGTTGAAATAGAAATCAAATTCCATCTAAAAGACGAAACAATAAATGTTTCATCAAGATCCAAATAAAATCTGGTCATTAATAATAATCTAAAATTTTCAATTGCTTCAACTTCAATCTTCTTACCATCACCTATATAGATGTATCTTTCACCATCATTGGGCTTTTCGCAAGTCAAGCCACCCTGCATAGACACACTGATGTGAGTGATTGCACCAGAATCTATCCACCACGTGTGTCTAGGTACTAAAGTTAAATTAACCTCAGAACAAACTAAATCATGCCTTTTAGCACCGTAAAAGACACAACTAGTGGCTACTGGATCGTCCGATTTCTTTTCTTGTTTCTTCTGAGGTGTTGTATCTGCAACATCCTAATCCTTATTTCTTTCTTGCCCTTATACTTTATTGAAATCGGAGTTGTCAAGAGCGTACTCATTCTTGTCATTTCGTTCTTGACAAACCCCTTTCTAATTTTTGCAAGAAACTCTTTAGTTGTAGTTATCCTTGCAGGCATAGAGCCCCTAAATGGTTCCGGAATGGTCTTCTTCATGATCAAGATACACATGCTATTTGATCTCTCCCATCTTTTCATATCCCTATTGTCATCAGGGGTATTTTCATTCGTAAGAGGTAGGGGAGAATCAACCCTTAACGCAAGATCAAGATCCATAACTGCGAGAACTATTGAGAGGTTCTCTTGCCATGACTTGAAGTTAGAGCTATTTAACATAGGCATAGAATTGATGCAGGCAGTAATATCAGTAGTAGACATAATTGAATCAGAGAACATCAAACAAACAAAAAAGCTCATATTAGACTTAAAACAAAAATAAAATCAAATAAAGGTAAACCCCATTTCAAGATACCGAAAACTCCATTAATATTCTATCTTTGGATAAACTATTAACTTGTAAATGATATCTTGGTGTGGTAATCAAACACTGATAATAAGAACATGTCAAACAATGAATCTTCCTTTGGGCCGATTTATTGCTCACATGTAAAACCGAATAATTATCACGTGTTTATTACCACAGGTGCACATGTAATTCTATTAAATATGGATCTTCCTTTGGGCCAATTGATATTTGTAGAAATTACATATACAAAACTGTTTATATTTCAAAAAAAATTAATTTCCAAAAAAGAGGTCACTTTGGAGATATATTGCTTCAATTAATTTATCTCAAAATACATATAAACCAACCAATATTTGAATTTAAAATTGCACAAAAAATTACCACAAAAAATAAAAAGTGGGTCAAAGTTTGGTCAACAGTCAACAATCGAAGTGAAATGTCAACATTGACCGTTGACAGATCAATTGTTGACCAGGTCAGAGCTGGACCGGTTTAGGTTGAATCAGATCCTGAACCAGCCCACAGTAAAACCAAATCCTCTTTTTTTCTCTTTTGTTTAAATCTTAATGGACTAAAATTAACTTTAATTTTAATGGGCGAATATAACTCAACCCCTTTAATCCATTAAGCCCAAAATATTTGGCCCAAAACTTATCTTCATTAAGCCTAACTAGATTTTGAATTTAAATGCAAAAGAACTTTATTATTCTATTGAAAAAAAAATTATAATGCCTTAGTAACGTTTAAGATACAAACTATGAAGCCCTAGTTTTCATCCTTTTCTTTTCTCCTTCTCCTAGCTTAGGTAGGACCATGGTAGCCACTCTCACCTAAGTTGCCGCGGCCACTAAGTCGTGGCTTGATTGATAACGCAGTCACCATTCTCGACCAGAAAAATGGCCACTGTCCTTTTTTTTCTTCGGTTTCTTTTCCTTTATGTCGCAGCTGTGGCTGTTGCTTTTCTTCTTCCCATGCCGCAACTCTCTTCCTTTTTAGCACAACCAGCATGCTGTAGTAACGCAAATCATGCACCAACAACATGCAATAGCCTAGGGATGGCAATGGATTGGATTTGATCCAAGATCCATGTGATCCAAATCCAATCGGATCGGATTTGGATCGGTTTAAAATGGATTTGGATCGGATTTGGATATCGATGTGCGGATCTAAGACGGATCTGGAGCAGATATGGATCTATCTTAATATCTAAATCCATATCCATATCCACTCATATTTTAATTTTATTTTATTTTAAAAGTTTCTTAATAATTGTGGAATGATAATGATAATAAATTTTATTCATAGCATATTAGTAGTATTTACCATGAATTTAAACTCTTAAAACTTAAAGGTTAGTTTTGTAAATTTAAAGGTCAGCCAGCCTCAAAGCATGTACATGCAATATTCAAATTGCAATCCAAGTAATATAACCTGGTAATTTATTTTATCATATTGGCTAAATAATTTTTAAGGAATATAGTTATTCATATATTTAGTCAAATATGGTCATAATAAAAATAATAAAGGACTGAATATAAATCATATTTAATTTATATGTTATTATCTAATGTTGTAGGAATGAGGGTAGGTGAATCGTGGATACTAGAATGATGAAGGAGATAATAGAATATTAGATTGATCTTACTCCTGCAATTACTTCTGAATGATATTTTATTATCTTTCTTATTTGTTGTTTTGGTGTAGAAGTATAAGCTACAATATTTATTATATTTTTGAGAAAAATTATATAATTTATTTGTTATCAATACATTTTAGCCTTCAATTTTCAATGTAAAAAATTATTACTTTTTTATTACGAAATTTTAGAATTCATGACAGATCTAGAGCAGATTTGGATTTTAATTTTTTTTTGGATTTGGAGCAGATATAGATATTTATTTCTTTTTTGGATATGGATATGGAGCGAAAAATATGGATTCATAACGGATCTGGAGCAGATACGGATCTTGATTTTTATTATGGATTTGGATATGGAGCAGAGTAGATCCAACCCATATCTGCCCCATTGCCATCCCTACAATAGCCCAACCGTGCATGGTACTGTGCTTTGCTCTCGCGCAGTCTAACAACCACACGATGGCCATGAAGTCTCAGCCGTGCTTGATACCTTAGCCATGAACCTTAACGGTAATGGCAACTGCCGACCTCAAACTTTGAGCCTTAAAGAAACTGAAACTATGATGGAATATTTATTATTCTTATTTCTGAATTTAATTCTTAATTTGTTCTCAAAACTCAATAATTTTAATAATTATGGTATTATTAAATTCGAGACACTAGAGATTTAATCATTAATAAAAAATAATTTGATTCTCAATTATTCAACTTGAAGAGGCTCTGATACCACTTGTTGGGGCAAGAGAAAACTTTTGGTGAAAACCATCACCTATAACCTAAAAATATTCATGTTATATCACTAAGAATTAATAACAAAATTATGTGAAAGCGTACTTAAATTCATAATGCTTAATTCCTCTCTGGAGTAGGGGGTTGGCCTTCCAGATCTACATGTTCTCCTAGAGAGTCCTTTAGTTCTCTCTGCGCTCTCTCTCTGATGATGTGATTTCAGAAAGAACAGAAAGACACGTGTGACCTGAGGACCATAACCACTTATATAGACAACATTTTCCTGTTGTCACTAAATATTCTTAATTCTGCCCAACATATAATTAGAATAGCATTGAGTCTTTACATATTAAAGGTCCACACCTTATTAGATACATTAAAGTCCATAATACTGAAAACCTAAATAGATCACTTTTAATTTGGTTTAATCTTATATGACAGTCTGCAACATATAATTATTCACATATAAGTCAAATGTTAGATTAAAGATCCAATAATATTGGATTAAAAAATCCAACAAAAGTTCCCTCCAAGCAACTAACCATATCTCTTAATCATATCTACATTTGTTATTTTAAATGTTTCAGCCATATTCCTAAGAAAAATACTAATGGAACCATACCAAAGAGGTGTTAGAGCTGAGGAATGTATCTTTGCATAATTTTGCTACTAGAATATGATGAAAATGATATGGATATAGGAAGTTAGAAGCGAAAACCATCTTTACCAAATACGTGGTCAACATCGGAAAAACTTTGAGAGCGATAGGAGAAAGGTTTATAGTATCAAAATTTTTAAGAGTAGACTTCACCAATTGTTATAGACAAGAACTATCTACAATGAAGAATAAAACAAAAATGAAAAAAAATATCAACTAGTTAATTCTTGGATATAAGCACAATTTTTTTACACCAAAAAATCAAATGAAGTAGGACAAATAGATGATAGATGAGGTTAATTCGAGGAAGACAAAACTCTCTAAAAAATATTGATATTGAGAGTCATTTCACAACTTTTTGGTCGGAGTCTATGGGTAAAAAACAAGAGATTCATTTAATAGGATGACATAATTTGAGCCAGTCTAAAAAGGATGGAGGATTAAGTTTTCGAGGGTGTTTTAAGTCATTGTTGGCTAAACATGGGTGGCTTTTACTTACTTCTGCTGAGTCACTTGTTGTAAGAGTATATTGGCTAGATATTTTTGTCATTATTCCTTTGTTGATGTGGGCATGAGTAGAAATCCATCCTTTGTTTAGCAGAGTATCCTTCGGTGGATTAGCTATTCCAGCATGGAATTTTATGGATTCTGGGGTCTGGCAACATGTTCATATTTTCTAAGGATAATTGGATTCCTAGACCTTTGCTATTCAGACCTATTTCGCTAGTTTCCCTAGGAGATTATGCTAGGGTAGCTTAGTTGCTTGAGGATGGAAATTGTGGAATATGGATATGCTATATCGACATTTTTCTATGGTGGATATCCATTATATTGTAAATATTAAATTATTTTGCAGATTCTTCAAGATCATGTTATTGATATTTCGATCGTGGGGGGAATATTCTATTAAGTCTGGGTATTATGCTGCGCACGGGTGGAAGAATATGTCATGTTCTCAAAGTTTGATGGTTCTTCACATCAGTAGTCTTCAATTTGGAAATTGAAAGCTCCCTTAGAAATTAGAAGTTTTCTTTGGCGTGCCCTATGTAATTTGCTTCCTATTATGTTTAATCTCATATTGGAAAGGGTTTTTGCCAATCAAGATGTGTACTATGTTGAAGTCCTATTGAGTTAATTTTGCACACTTTATTTGTTTGTGAGCATGCTTATGATGTATGAGATTTCTCTTTTTTATATATATATATATATCTTTTGTCTAGTTGTTTTTGGGATATATAGGACAATGTGCATCTAGATTTTTTATCAGATGGACTTTATTTGTCTCTTTTGCTTATGCAGGGGATTTGGGGGTAGAGGAATAAACTTTTGTATGCTAAGGCTACTGCTTGCTCATTTTTTGTCATGTCTTGTGATCAAAGGTTGCATGTTGCATTTTCTCAACAGTCTTGTGCGTGTACAAATGTTTCTTTCCTAATTACTTCCCCTATATTTTAGGAACCGCCTCATCTGGGTTGGCTTAAGCATAATTGTAATACGACTGTCAATGCTTAACGAGGTATTGTTAGTTATAAGGTTACACAAAATCGACTTCAGATAAACCCGATCAAATTTTAAGTTAATCGGATTGAAAAAAAGTCAACTGAATTTGAACCTGAATTTTGGATCAAATCAGAGTAAATTATATTATGTTTGAATCAAATCCAAAATTCGGGTTGAATTCAGATTAAATTGGGTTAAGGTTGAGTTTAGATTCGGGATAATTCGGGTTTAATAAGGTCCATGAAGGGACTTAGATCCACTTCTCATTCCATTGATTTCATTGCCTTGTCAATCAACACCCCGGTCTTCCCTCCCCCATCTTCCATTTTCACTTGCAAATCCATACAATATAAACATAATTTATTAAACTTAATTTCAAAATCCAAATCCCAAATCTCAGGTCAAAACGCGCTACCGTTGTGTTACGATGACGATGTCGGTTTGGTGTTTTCTTTTTCAAATTCTAGCCTTCTCATACCATTAATTTGCACGACATCGGCAGACCATTCGGCCTAAAAGCATCTTATCCCCTTGTTGATTGATACAAACATTGTTCCTTCCATTTTACTCTCATTAAATTGGAGGTGGCCGATGAAGCAAGTGGCAGTAGGCAATAGCTTGATGTGCAACAAATCTTATTTGTTTGTCATGGCAACAGTGATGGCTTGGCTTTGCGGGCTTGCATCGGTGGCTGCTGGCTATTGTCGTGCCATATGTGTCTCTGATCTCTATGTGTGTTTACCTGTTTGGTAACTGCTATGTGCGTGTAAGGTGTGAGTGCACTGTGCATTGTATATAATTTATAGATTTAGATATGCAAATGACTTTGTGTGCTATATCCGTGTGTGAATGTGGGTTTTGTTTATTGGTTTAGTAGTTTCGATTGGCAACATTAGTTTTGTTTTAGATTTTTTTTTCAACCCAACCCGATAGGGTTTCTAGATTGGATCGAGTTTAGTAAATATCGCCTAATTGAATTAGGCAAGTAACCTGATCTGATCCTAACCTAAAATTTTTAAATTAGATTAGATCATAATATTTTTCCACCACTAGTTAGGTATGGGGATGTGATTCAAAATCATGAAGGTTTAATTATGTTAACATGGGTCGGCATTAGTGTTTATTTTGATAATGGGAATGTGGCTGAGGCAGAAGCCTTACGCTTTGGTTTAAGACTTGCAAAAGATGTTGGTGTGTCTCCGTTGGTTATCGAGTTGGATTGATTGTATGTTATTTAGCTCATCCAAGGGCAGCAAAGTAATGATGTCACAAATCCCCATGGGGACGGGTACCTTTGGGGATTTTCCCCATTTAGAGAGGGTACAAGAATAATTTTATGCCTAATTTCTTATTCGAGGAAGGGATGGACACAATTTTCTACCTAGTTTCTTATTCGTGGAATGGACGGGGATGAGGTGAAATCCTCATCCCCTCCCCGTTTCCCCATTTTAAATTTTAATTTTTAAAAATTATTAGTAAATAAATAATAAAATTTGAATTATAAAATATTAAATATTAGTGATAACTCTAGGAAATGAGAGTTATTACATCAATTCTAGACTTGAATTAAGATCACTTAGAGAACAAATAAGGTGTTTTTATTACATTTTAGTTACATTTTGCATAAACATTCATTTTAGTTGAGTCTTAATAAGTTTTGCTTGAATCAAAGTAATTTGTGCTAAAAACAAGTGCATAATTGTAGGTTCTCAGAAAGTCTTAATTCATGCAGGGATGTTGAGACAGTAGATGAGCAAGAGGAGGAAAGAAGATGGCCACAAAAGAAGAAAAGCACAATCGGGAATAATGCAGTGTTGTTGAGGATGTTAGAGCAACCTGTGCTGTAGCAATCTGGGAGCAATGCGGGAGAAAACTTAAGCGCGGGTCAGCGCATGTTTCCTAATTTAACGCATGCACGCTCATAGATTTGTGTTACCCTAATTTGCTATATAAAAGGGAGGCGTGCACCACATAGAAAGGAGGCAAGGGAATTATCATTAGAATAATTACAAAGAACAAAGAAGAAGATCAGAATTGAAGGCAACATTGGAGAATCGATCAGAATTATTTGGAATTGTCTTTCACCTTGCTCACTTATATTTATCTTCTTCCTTTAATTGTTTTGATGTATTCTGAGATTAATATATTTATGTTTATTTTTCTCTTTCAGAATATGAACTAAATTTACTAGTAGTTGAGTGACAAATAATCCAATGGGTTCTTGACTGTTCTTATATGTTGTTATAGTATTGTTGTAGCATTTTACTCTAGTAGTTCTTTTATGAATATAACTGTTATTTCGGTTGACCACCCATTTAATAGTTTCAGTTAAGATAGAGCAGCAAAAGGGCATGTCTTAGTGGATATTACTAGAGTACTACTTGATCTTAAGTTGAGTTTCCTGGATTAAGTTATCTTGAATCTCATAAGGGCAATACTTGACGTTAGGATTTGTGACACACTAGACATAGTGTTCACCTTGTAGGGTGGAGAGATTAAATGTTATAAGGCCGTACCATAAGTATATTAGCAACTGGTCATTGTTAATAGATTCAAAGGCATGAGACTTCCAACATGCGATAGCTGCGGATGCAGATTTATTCTGCCCAGTGCTGCAGCACTTATTGTAACAACTGGTGCTAAATTGATAGACAACAGTCACCCCATTAGGAGAGTTTGATCATTCAACTACTATAATCTCAATTGAATCTTAGACACATTTAATATAGTTTATTTCGTTACGATATTATTTTATTTAATTCTTTCACAACCCTCGATTACTTTGGAAATTACTTTACAATTGTTTGTTTCGGTCCTAAGTTGAATTGCACTATTGTGATTGCTTTAACATTTTGATAACATCAATCCCTGTGGAGACGATCTTGAATACTTATCACTTTATTACTTGTTGTGTATACTTGCATATTGGCATTGGTAGTAATTGCCTATACAAATAAACCAACAATTAGCATAAATAAAAATTTTAGAATATGTATATTATTAAGCTTTTGAGCATAATTAACTAATTGTAGTCTTAAATTTTTATTTAGGACATTGAAAAGGCTAGATGGTGATGGCAAGGATAAAGTCCACATGTTCCTCTTTATTGGCCCAAAAAAATTGTTTTAATTATAATATTCATTAAATATTTTAAATTTAAATATAATAAAACAAAAACTAATACATAATCTTAAACATAATAGTTAATACCTAATTTCTAACTTTCACCAGTCGCCTTAAGACTCCACTGCCGCCATTCACGATCATCACCCACATCACGCCACATCCATTTGCATGCCACCATCTATATGCACCGCATGGCCAATGTTCCATAGCCATTCACTAGCATCACCTACAAGTAATTTTCAATTATCTCAATTTATATATTTAATTTTTTTATTATTGATTTCTCTCATTGTCACAAGTAACTCTTAATATTTTTTATTATTGATTTTTTCATTTTGTGTAATGGAAGTAGTGGCCTATAGTTTGAAGATAACTTGATGCTTTTGTTGATTTTATAAAATTCTTGTGCAAAAATCATTTTTAAGTGAAAATTTTAATTGGTATTATGTTTAATTTATTTTATTTTGTACATTTTTAGGCTAATGGAAGCAAACATGTCAAGTGCTACACCACAATTAGTGGATGTAGTCCATGTGGATGATGATGTTCAAAGAAGAAATGCGATTCCAGATGGGTCATCAAAAAAAGGAAGAACATAGAAGTTAAGATCTATTGTTTGGGATCATTTTGAGAAAAAAATAATTAATGGAGAACAAAAGGCAGCATGTAACTATTGTAATTCCAAGTTGGTATCACGGTAAAATGATGGAACAAATCATTTGCATGACCATATGAAATCTTGTTTCATGAAAAAACAAAAAGAAATCAATCACTACGTAGCAAAGTTGAATACCGTTAAGGGAGATAAAGGACATTAAAAGGTAGAAACTTTGTTTTTGATCAAGATGTCACAAGGAAAACAATTGCACGTGCAATTGTCAAACATGAGTATCCATTAAGTATTGTTGATCATGAGGGATTTAGAGAGCTATTATCCTCACTTAACCCATTGTGGAAGCATGTTACTGCAACTTTATTGATGACTTTTGGATGATACATAGTCTAGTTTTGAGGTAAGGTCTCTAATTTTATTTTGTTTTTAACTTATTTTTTCTTACATGTTTATTAAATCAAAATTTGACTATAATATATATATATATATCTTGATGGATCTTAACCTTGTACATAAGGTATCTTTTATGATTATGGACAATTGTTCTGCCAATGACTGCATTGTGGAATATCTTTTGATTAAACTTAATAGAGATGATCTCATCTTGCACAGAAAATTATTTCACATTCGTTGTTGTGCTCATATATTAAATTTGATTGTCAAACAAGGGAGGGGTGTGATTAACAAAGGGATTGCAAAATTTCGTGCGAGTGTTGTTTTTTGGACCCGATCATGTAAAAGAAAGGAAAAAGTTTGAAGAATTTTCTAGTCGTTCAAATGTTAAATATGATAAACAATTAGTGCTTGATTGTCCTATTTTGTGGAATTCCACATGTCTTATGATTTCAATTGTGTTGCAAAATAAAAATGTTTTTGTTCGATTAAAGCATATTGATGGACAATATAAATGTTTGTCCGGTGAGGAAGATTGGCAATTTGCCACTATTTTGGAAGAGAATTTGAAAAGCTTTTATGATGTCACTGAGTTATTTTCAGGAACTCAATATCCAACATTGAATGTGTTCTTGCAACATGTGTGTGAGATTAAATTATCTTTACAAGATTGGCTTTTATCACCTTGTGATAAGATTCAACATATGGCTCAATTGATGTTACCGAAATTTGATAAATATTGGCAAGATATGAGTGAAATTTTGGGTGTGGCCTATATCTTTAATTTTTGCAAGTTCATTGAATATTACTTTTCTATGGTTTATGGTGATGATAAAGAGTTGTATGTTGGGAAAGTGGTCACCCTTCGCCGGGAATTAGTGGTAGAGTATAAATTGAAGTTTCCACCAACTGTTATACTTGTATTAGTTCTTGTTCTACTAGATCTATAGGGGATTCTTATAAGAAAGCAACCAAATGGATGACATGATTTGATGATTATGTAAACAATGGGGACTGTGTGGCTGTTGCAAATAAGTTAGATTCATATTTGGATGAGAAAGTTATACCACAGACGAAAGATTTTAACATTTTGAGTTAGTGGAAAACAAATACACATAGGTATCCTATATTGGCTCGAATTGTTAGAGATATTTTGGCAATTCTAATTACAACTGTTGCTTCTGAATCAGCTTTTAGCACCGATGGTGGAATTGTGAGCACCAATCGTAACAGACTTCATCCAAGCATATTGGAGGCCTTAATGTACTGTCAAAGTTGGCTATGAGCTTACAACGACAATATCAGTTTATTTTACATTGTAATTATATTATATAATTATTAATATTTTCACTTATAAGTTACATTGCTTATATTATTTTTATTATTTTAGATTTGAAACTTGAGGCTATCTCTCAATTTGCCACATTTCTCGAGGAAGAATAAGAGGAGTAGAAGATGCAAGAGGTAAATATTTTTCTTAAAAATATTAATTAAGTATATATATCAATTTTATTTATATTATTGTTGATATTAAAGTAATTTCTTTTTCTTTTTATTGTACGATTATGAAGATTGATGAAGATAATTATTTTGATGATTTGTATTTTGTAATGTGACAGTTGTAATGGATCAATGTTATTGTAAGAAATATTGTTAAACTTTACTTTTATTCCAATTTTTTATTTTAGTATGACTAAATTAAAATCGAAAACAAAAAAAATGTATCATTTATTCGGGAATCGGCAACCTTCGGGGATCCCCTGTTATTATTTGAGGAGGGGACGGTGATTCCCTTAAGCATTTCTGACGGAGACAAGATAAGGACATACACAAGATATCGAGGATAAGTACAGGGAGGTTGGTCCCCTCCTCTTCCCTCCCCATTACCATCCCTACGATAAAGTATGAGGACTGATCTTTTTTGAATTATAGGTGAAATATAACAACTTATTATACCAAAGGATAATTTCAGGATTCAACATATCTCGAGGAACTGCAATGAAGCTGCGGATAGTTTAGCAAAATTTGGACTTTTTCTCTGGTTCTTTTGTTTTGCTTGAAGATTTTTGGCATAAACTATCTTATTATCTTTAAATTTTCTCATCCTTATTTAATCAATATTTCTCTTTAAAAAAAAAATCGAGTTCCATTAAAATAATATTCATTCCACCATCTTTTATTATGAAATAGGAATATTTATTTAGAATATCTTAATCCAACTATCCCCTTAAAATAACTAACCAACCACAATTCCCGCAAATAAATTCCATTAAATCACAAACTGCTAACCTATACTACTAGATAATATTTTATAATATTAAAATAACTAATACAAATAAAATTAAAATAAACGAAATATTTAAATACATGATCATATCAGTCCTTCCCCTTAAAAATTTCCTTGTCCTTAAAGGTGAGCCTTTTTCAGTCTATTCACAGAGTTCTCCGCTTCCAATTTTTAACGAGATAAAATGATACCTTGAACCTTTCTAGAAAAAGCCTCCTTATCTCAATAAAATCCATCTTCTTTAATTTTGTCACTTGGTTAATAGATTATTTCGGATTATAGTACCTACAAATTTTAGCTTTGCACTTGAAAAGACTCCTTGCACCTTCGGATGACTGGAAAGCACTCTCAGCTTT
Source organism: Citrus x changshan-huyou (assembly GCA_039657385.1). NCBI lineage: Eukaryota > Viridiplantae > Streptophyta > Magnoliopsida > Sapindales > Rutaceae > Citrus > Citrus x changshan-huyou. The sequence continues at coordinate 8,002,255 of CM077550.1, forward strand.
AGGGCGTGAACTTGTTGAATACTTTGTGTTCGCAATGTACTCATAAAATTGTTGCGTTGTCGAACAACTTCCTCCTCCATCGGGGTTGCCACATCGCTAGTTAATTTGTTGGAGACTAGAGTTTCCACCAAAGTTGTACTATTTTCTTCTACACGTTTCACATTATGGACACTTGAAGATGAATTCAAATCTGCACCCAATCAGATTGATATTTTAGTCACCATGCCCGACAATTTCTTTGAAAATTCGTTTTGTTCAAGAATCATAGGTTCCATCATTTTCTGTATCCTTTCTAGTCATTGCTCCATTGTAAGGATGTGCTCCTTATTAGTTGCCTAATTTTGATATCAAAATGTTGCAAGCACAATTTTTTTTTTTTTTAAAGAAAAATAAAACGAAAAGGAAATAAAATATTATAAACAACGAACCTCTCAATAAATATTATTGGCACTTTGAAGGACTAATTCCTTCAAATTATAACTCATAGTTTCCAAATAATATTCTAGTCTATCATTACTGATATTGATGCTAGTCTAAATAATAGCTTAATAATAAACCTTAAACCTAAAGTATAATATTAAAATTAGACACCACGATGATATACTAACGCAAATAACTAATTAATTTTTACTCAGTCAAGTGCACGTTAACCATAACTAAACGATAACTTATGTATTAAAGTAAATTAAAAATAAAAATTCTATAAATTAGAAATAAAAATTCTGAAATTATATTGAAAGACCGTATCATTCCTTGCGCCTTAAAAACTAACCTGTCCTCAAGGGTGACTTTCCTGAAGTAAAATCTACTCAACATAGATCATTCAATAGGTGAATTTCACCCATAGTTAGAAGTGCAATGCCACTAAAAAGCTCAAGCCACCATCCTTAATGTGACATCAAATCACCACACCAAATTTTTTGAGAGTAGACTTTAAAAAGTTTCTCAAGAGTAATTAGAATAATACATGCTCCATTGTTAAAAATTGCAAGGCATTTGTCCTTCCTTTATTAGCCTGCCTCTGATTTCAAATGTTACATGCACGGAATCTATAACCAAAAATAAAAAAAATAAGGAAGATACTAAGTTACGTTTAATGTAACTTGCGGCAACAGTACCAAGGTATTGTTGCTGTGAGAGGCCGCAAGTTACTTTAAACGTAACTTAGGCCTTCCCTAAAAAATAAATAAGAAAGATAATAACATAAACATGAACCGCCTCATAGATATTGTTACCACTTCGAAAGATTAATACCAACTACTTAAAATTATCAAAGAATATTCCAGTATGCAATTATTGATACTGATGTTAATTTAAATATTAGCTTAAAAATAAAACATGAGCCTACAATATTTAAATAAAAGTAGATGGGCACAATCCTAAACTAATGCTAATAAATTAGCTAACTAACTTTTACTGAATCAAGTACAAGTCAACCACAACTAAAGGATAAATTACAATATAAAATAAGTTAAAAAAAAAAATCTAGAATTATTTTGGAAGTCCGAATAGAAAGTTCAGAACTAATTACTTATAATTAGTGGAGTATAATTTAGATGCAGTGATAAGTAATCAACATGCAAGAAACCACATGGTTTATGGCTTCTCTATATCAGCCCCAAACTCCCTATCATTTCACATCTATTTGTAACAAAAATGAGTATTTGTTAAGATGAAAAAATTCATATCAAGATTCAAATATTTGTTCTCAAAGTTATGACAATATTTATTTTACTTTCATTTTGTTAATGGAGTTTTTAAATGTGACATCTAACTTAATAGGGAAAAGAAATAGCATGGGTGTGGATTTTCATTACAAAAGGGGAAAAAAATAATTCAACAAAATTTAAAATGGGCATATCTGGAAAAAAAAAGGTTTGATTTTTTTAAAATAATTTTTAAAAGGAATATTAGGAGGACTTTAGAGGGATGCCAGTAGTTCATCTCTTATTTTTTTTTTCAAATTTTAAATATTCGTTTTATACAAAAGCTAAGCCCAAACAACACGATTATAAAGATAAGCCCAATATTGAGCCCAAGAAAACGGATGCTTAATTGTTCCAAAAATTGTATGCAATGCAGTCCACAAAATCAAATATTCAAACCAACAGGCCAAGTGAGAGTGGAGTTATTGGCACCCCTCAAAACTCCCACTTAAAAACTCCGTTTCTTAACATACCTCAATAAAAATATCGAAAAATTATATAATCTTTTGTAACACCTGTGAATGCCGAAAATAACCCTAATATTGGGGTTTCTTCCTCATTCTTTTGTTGGGTTTGCTGCTGCATTAACCCTATTATATTATATGTAAAATATATGGGTGTAAAGAATTTTTATCAAGATCAAATTATTGTTCAACTTCTCCTATGACTACTAAAGTACTAATCAAATAGATATATCCAGTCTTTCCCTTAGCAACTTTACCAGCTCTAAGGAAGTCTCTTAAAACCCCATTTTTCAAAAGAGTTATAGTAAATATTTTAAATTTTTTATCCCAAATTTTATTATAAATGATGTATCATTTATTGAGTAGTTGGTAATTCTTTACGACATTTATTGAATTAATTTATGAATGTCACATTATTTAGATAATTTTTTGAGATAAAAAATTTAGAATGTATAGCATTCCTCTTCCCGAAAAGCTCAAGGTCTTCAACGACTCATTTGTGAGTCCTCCCAAAAGCTCGAAGGCACATTAACGAGTCCTCCCAAGAGCTTATAACGTCGGATCCACCTCAGATTTGACCATTGATTCAATTCTTGCTCGACAAATTTTAACACGGCCGCCAAAAATTAATTTTCACAATATTCCATAACTTTATGTTGATCATAAATTGGTGTTTCTATGCTTTAATTACTAACTAATTTCCTACATCAGACTTTCATAAAAATATGACAAACCATTCAAAGTTGGGCATGAATCATGTGATATTTACACTATAAAGTGTTCAATAGATATTTACACTCTGGTTTGTTATGAGCACAATACTTTTTCAGTAAAATATTTATAATTAATAGGAAAATTATCCACCGTCCACTCGTTTTTTCACAGTTTTTTAAAAATACATTTTTTTTTTTTGCAGGGCTCCACCAGAAGTTAATATTTTTTTCATTGGTCCACTCTCGTTATAATACCGTTAGAACTTTGCTGACATCATAAGAGTAAAATTGTCATTTCACAATGACACAGTGGTGGAAAGGTACAAAATAATATAACTTAAAGTGGAGTTCACAAAAAAAAATTAAGAATCGTGTATTTTTTAAAAAATATGAAAAAAAAGGTAGTTGGTGGATAATTTATCTTTTACATTTGAGGGTAAAAAAGTTATTTACACAATATTCCGTTAGTTTTCTTAACAGTCTCCAAATGAAAGTGGAAAAGTGAAAAGAAATGTAACTTCAAGTGGATTCCAGCCAAAAAGAAAATTGTATATTTTTAAAAAAGTTGAAAAAAACAAGTGGACGGTGAATAATTTCCCTAGTTAATACATTATTTATTTTTATCAAAATTATTTATATCAAATATAAATATATTTTATTTCATAAGTATGGTTTTAAGATAACAAACAGAGCCTTAATTATTTCTAGCCTGAGATTATGCGATGACGCCGCTCCGACATGCAGGGCAAGAATTAGAAAGGGAGATCCACGTGGAGATACGCGTTGCATGGAACACGTGGCCGCATGGAACTTGCTTACCGGGAAATGCCTGCAGAAAATCTTCCATGCAGACCGTGCAACGGCCTTCGGTGGCAGCAACTGTTGGCAAGCTCGACACCGTCAATTCACTGTTCGTTTGCCCATCGTGACTCTTTGGTTGGTCTTGATCTGGTGGCGTTGACGACGTGTTTGTGATCATCGTTAGTGCCTCGTCGAGGTTGAAGCTTTCATCAATTATTGGACTGCCTGAAACGATATTAGTGTTGATCGCCAGATAATATGGAGACGCCATTTTTGAGTGAGAGATAGAGAGAGAGAGAGAGCTAGAAATAAATTGAGGATGCATAAACCAAAAGTGTTCTGCTGGTGGTACTTTTATAGAAATGATTTTGAGTCCACGCTTCTCACTGTGGAAAATTCTCCGCGTACGGCCCACCCGCGAGAAAGAAAATCAATAAGGAACGTTGTTTCTAGCGACCATTAGGAGCAGCTATGGTAAGGTATGAGACTTGCAAATAATTAATTTTCTTGTGTAATATATGTTAAATGGTATAATTTACCTTTCAGTTGCTGTTGATAATTAGCGAAAAAAATTGCAAAAAAAAAAAAGGTGATAGGAAAAACAAAGTCAAAGAGGGTGTGTTCTAAATGGGAGGGGTCTAGTCCAATGCTGACTAGAATCTAGTCTTGACTATATATAATTCAAAAAAAAAATGTGTATCTAGATTATGAAAGATTTTAAAATACATTAGAGGTAAATGCATGTATGTAATGTCTGTATGCATTTTTTTTTTTTAAATCACCATGTAATAAGTAATTATATTTAGTTGAAACTAGACACTACCTACATGCACTAATAGAGTGAAAACCCACCAAAAGTACTAAAAAGGATCCATTTCATCATAACATTCTCATGGCTTCAGTTTATGATCTATTAGCAAGTTAAATATGTAATAAACGTTAATTTTAAATAAAAATAATAATAATAATTTTCTGACATGATATATATATAATTAAATTTGGATGATATTAACATCCTTATAAATTAAACATTGGTTTAGTACTAATGCTAATGCTACCGAAGCAGCTGCTGCTGCTTCAACACAAATAAATTTTCTCTTTCGACATCACACACTGCCACCATGGCTCCTCTATCAGCCGTGGTTGCCACTGCACCGTTCCCATCATCCCTTGTCTTATAACGATATGTTTTGTTGAAATGGGACCTTTTGGCCATATGTAGAATCTCATAAACCTTCATTTTATTCTGCATGCTTGAATGAAACATAAATCATCACGGCTTGGTGGCCATTTATTTCATTTTAGCCCTCAAAACTTCTTCTAATTAGCAACTTCTTAGAAATATTCTATTTCTTATTACAGTTTTTTTTATATGCTTATTTAATACAAATAAACTGTAGGTGTATTTGACACTCTATATTGTATTGAATTAGTTATATTGCATTACTTTGTATTAAGTTATAATTGAATATCAAGTTTGGTGCAATATATACTTTTTTCAATTTAATTAAATAATACATTATTTAGTTATATTTTTAATTTAATTAAAATAAAATATAATATAAAATTATTGAATAATAAATAATAAATTTATTTTAATGTATATTAATAACTAGAATGTAAAAATAAAAAATAAAAAATAATATTATATGATATTATATCAAATTAAATTTTGTTTATTTATTATTATTATTATAATAAATAAATAAATTAATTAATTAATTAATAAAAAGAATTAATGCCGCAAACTGCCGCAGTTGCGTAATGAAATGCAGTCCCAGAGCATGCTCTTCGGTTGTAACGAATTCAAATATTGATTTTTCTTGTTTTAAATGAGTATTGAAAAGAGAAAGCAACAGGGTGGCTCGTGTGGTAGACTCATCAATCAGGCGATCACAGGTGGTAATCACAGGTATGCAAAAGACCACAAATCTTTTGTCTTTTTATTTAAAATGTTTGATGAGACTTTTCAAGTTTCAACAATGGAAAATGGTAAGTAGCCAACCATTTACTGACAGAAGCAAAATAATTATTTAAAATTAATAATTACGTCCTAATATTGAAAATATATTCTCGACTTTTACACGCAGAAATATCACATAGTAGAGGCGAACCCGTTAGTGGGCTTGGCTAGTTGGTTATACCAAACTGCAGTCCGATATAGATAAAGATGCCCGGCCCATCAAAGGAAGATTCATGTGTGTTTGTTCTCGTGTTGTATATATTTGTTTTTTACTTAGGTTCAATCTAGTACACGTGATGTGTCGTGAGTCGTGCTGTACTATGCCTAAGAAAAAATAACAATAAACTTTTTTTTCCTAATTTTTTTTAAAAGGGCATGCCGTACTTTTTTCAATTCTATTGGGTCCATGTGCTTTTAGTCAAATTCAATAAAATCAAAAATTAAAAATTCAAGTCCATATTCAATAATAATAAACTAATAATAGTAAGAGAATATAATATTAATTACTAAGTTAGACCCTACGGTATTAGAATTCATTTTTAATACTTAACAACAACAAAAATAACAATAATAATTAATTTTTCTTAAGGTTTAATTTAATTGTTAACTTGGACTTACATAGAGTTATAAATCATAGTTCATGGTAACATTAATACATATTTATAAAATTATGATATTTATAATTTTATTTGTTAAAATCATGATATCAATTATTTACTTAATAAATTATAAATATAAATCAATTAGAGTATTTTTTTGAAACTACGAATTAAATGAATTTAAAAAACTTACGCTAATAAAATATATTAAAAGATTCAATTTCAAGTTATATGTAAAATTATAGAATTTTAAGTTTAATTTCATTAAAAAGTAAAACGTGCTTATTCATGGCCTTTTCACCTGTTGTGCTTTAGCCCATCTATAATTATGTCGTGCTTTTAAGGCCTATGTGTCTAAAATTCTAAGCTCAGCCCAGTTCGCGTGCATATTAGGTTGTGTCACGTGTCCTACCGAAACGTGCTCGTGCTATATGTGTTAACATAAATATGTTAATAATATTGATTTTGATGATAACAAATTTTAAATGATTTTTGATAAAAGTATTGGAGCTATTTCTTAATAAACGAGAGCCTTAGTAATCATTCCATTCATGCTTCATAAAAGATGGACTTTAAAATTAGAAAAAGATTCTCTGCAAAAACTGGTTTAAAATGCAATTCTGGTTATAAACGGTGAACCGTTTATTTAAACGGTTAACCGATAACAGCCAGAGAGCTACATATTTCCTAAACCTCTAACCGTTTATAAAAAACGGAAAACACAAAAGATGGGAAGGTTACTGGAACTTAACGGTGAACCGTTTATTTTAAACGATTAACCGATAACAGCCAGAGAGCAACATATTTCCTAAACCTCTAACCGTTTATGAAAAACGGAAAACACAAAAGATGGGAAGGTTACTGGAACTTAACAGTGAACCGTTTATTTTAAACGGTTAACCGATTAACACCAGAGAGCGACATAATGCCTAAAGCTCTAACCGTTTATGAAAAACGGAAATCACCAAGAATGGAAAGGCTACTGGAACTTAACGGTGAACCGCTTACTTTAAACGGTTAACCGATAATGTCCAGAATTGAAGGTTGTCCTCCTCTGGCACCGATTAACGAAAACTGATAAGGCTAAATTGTTTTGCAGGTTACTGGAGACAAACAGCGAACCGTTTATATCAAACGGTTAACCGATAATGTCCAGAGAAGCCACTTCACGCAAGTCCTTAACCGTTTAGCATAAACGGATAACAAAAACTCATCTTGCAGGTCTCTGGAAGTTAACGGCGAAAGGGCAAACCTAAACGGCAAACCGTTTATTTGAAATCTGGCCCAACGGTAACTTTGACCAGCCTAAACGGTTAACCGTTTATCGTTAACGGTGAACCGTTTTCTGTCCGACAGTTTGTAACGGCTAGATTTTCGGCTCCAAATATAAATAAGCTCATTCAAATTCAAAGAAGATTGATCACAACACGACCATTTGAGCTAATATTCGAGAATACAATCTTCATAGAGCTTAGAACACATTCTTGCTTCATCTATTCACATATTAAGCATCATTGTGTAATCTTATATATATTGTGAGAGGCAAAACAATTTGTAATCTTTTATTTTGAGTGATTGTAAGTGTTGGGATACAATTGGGTTAAGAGATTGGGGATAATCTCTTGTTGTAAAGGTCCATTGACACCTTGGAAGTCAAATGTAAGCATTTGAAGCCTTGGAGGCTTGCTTAGTGGAATCCTCAAGCCCGGAAAGCTTGGAGGCGTGGACGTAGGCGAGGTTGGCCGAACCACGTAAAAATCTCGGTGTTTGAATCCCTCTTCCCTTATCTTTTTATATTGTGATTCTCTTAATTGTTATTGCTTTGAATTTGATTTATAATTGCATTAAGATTTTCTTTAATAAATTGAATAATTTTTTAGAATCCCAATTCACCGCCCCTCTTGGGTTGCATACTTGTATTTCAATTGGTATCAGAGCCTCGTTCTCTTGTTAAGACTTAATCGTCTAGAGTAAAAGATCCATGGCAACCCTAAATGACTCAACCTTTAGAAAAGGGCAATCCACAACTAGACCACCATTTTTCGATGGTAATGACTATGCTTATTGGAAAACTAGAATGAGAATCTATTTGCAAGCCTTAGATTATGAAATTTGGGAAGTTGTTTGTGATGGTCCATTCATGCCTACGTTCAAAGATGAAGTAGGAGATGATATTCCTAAACCATCGAGTCAATGGAGTGAGTTAGAAAAGAGAAAGATGTCTCTAAACTCCAAGGCTATGAATGCTTTGTTTTGTGCCCTTGATAAGAAAGAATTCCATAGAGTATCTAGTTGTGAAAGTGCACAAGAGATATGGAACAAACTTGAAGTTGTCTATGAAGGGACAAATCAAGTGAAAGAGTCTAAAATCAGTAGATACACTCGTCAATATGAGTTGTTCCAAATGGAACAAAATGAAAATGTGTATTCTATGTATACTAGATTCACGGACATAGTGAACACCCTAGGTGCCTTAGGGAAAACCTTCTCAAATAGTGAGAAAGTTAAGAAAATCATTAGGTCACTTCCAAAAGAATGGAGACCTAAAAGAATCGCTATTGAAGAGGCCAAAGATTTAAATACTTTACCTCTTGATGATTTAATTGGGTCTCTTATTTCGTATGAAGAGGATTTAGCTGCAGAAAAAGGACATGAGGAGAAGAAGAAAAGCATTGCTCTCAAAGCTTCAAAATATGAGAGTGATGGAGAGAGTGAACCGGATGATGAAGAGCTAGCCATGCTAGCAAGGAGGTTCAGAAAATTCTTCAAGAAAACCGGAGAGCGAAGAAATTTCAGAAACTTCAAGAACTATAGGGAGAAGAATGAGGCAATCACTTGCTATGAATGCAAGAAGCCTGGACATATAAGATCGGAGTGCCCACTTATCAACAAACTCAAGAAGAAAGCAATGGTTGCAACTTGGGATGATAGTGAGGAAGAATCAAATGATGAAGAAGGATCGCAAGAAGGATCGCAAGAAGTATCAAACCTAGCACTCATGGCAATAGGAGGGGATGATGATCTCAATGAGGTAAGTGATCCTACCTATGATGAATTATATGATGCTTTTCAAGATTTGCATAATGAGTTGATGAAAATTGGTAAAAAGAATGTATGTCTTAAAAAGGAAATGGCAAAGCTTAAAAATGAAAATGAATCTCTAAATGCAAGAATTGTATGCCTAGAAGTAGGAAACAAAACATTGCATGATGAAATTGCATTATCAAATGAGAAACCTAGCATCTTACATGAGCATTTGAAATCACACATAGATGAGTTGAAAAATGAGAACGAATTGCTCAAGAAAAAGAATAATGAATTGAATGAAATTGTTTTGAAATTTACAAATGGGCAAAAGATGTTGGATAATATGCTTAACTCACAAAAGTGTGTTTTTGATAAAGGAGGACTTGGATATAAGGCTAACTTGAAGCAAAAGTATTATAAGAATTATTTTGTTAAAGCTACCTCCACAAATGATCATAAGATTGCATGTCATTATTGTAATCAAAATGGTCACATGAAATTTAGATGTCCCGTGAAAAGGAATGCATATTATGGTGTCAAATGCATTTGGGTTCCAAAAGGAACCGTTGCTAACTCTCAAGGACCCAAAAAGCTTTGGGTACCTAAAACTTGAGATTTTTTCTTGTAGGGCTTGAAGAAGAAGAAAAATAAATGGTACTTGGACAGCGGTTGTTCAAGGCACATGACCGGAAACTATGCATGGTTCTCAAGCTTCACCAAAATTGAAAATGGTGGAGACGTATCTTTTGGAGACAACTCAAAAGGAAAAATTCTTGGAATTGGAAATGTTGGTAAAGTCTCTTAAACTCTAATTGAGAATGTATGTTTGGTTGAAAACTTGAAACACAACTTAATTAGCATTAGTCAATTATGTGACAAATGTTATAAAGTTATCTTTGATAAACTTAGTTGTGTTATTGAGAACTCATGTGATGGCAAAACCTTATTTGTTGGAAATAGATGTGGTAATGTTTATATCATTGACATAGAATGTGCATCTACTCTTGATAAATGTTTTTCGGCATTACATGATGATTGTTGGTTATGGCATAGAAGGTTAGGACATGCAAGTATGGATTTGATTTCAAAAATTTCGAAAGATGATTTAGTTAAAGGTCTTCCGAAAATTGGTTTTCAAAAGGATAAGATTTGTGAAGCTTGTCAATTTGGAAAACAAATTAAAACTTCTTTCAAGAATAAAAACCATATTTCTACTTCAAAACCACTTGAACTTCTTCACATAGATCTTTTTGGGCCATCTAGATATGCAAGTCTAAATGGCAAATATTATGCATTTGTGATAGTGGATGATTATTCTAGATATACATGGGTATTATTCTTAGCCAATAAGGATGATGCTCTTGATGCATTTAAAGTGCTTTATAAGAAATTACAAAATGAAAAAGGGCATGGTATTGTATGCATTAGGAGTGATCATGGAGGAGAATTTGAAAATCATGCATTTGAGAGTTTTTGCAATAATCTAGGCATTGAGCATCAATTTTCTTCACCTAGAACTCCACAACAAAATGGAGTTGTTGAGAGAAAGAATAGGTCTATTCAAGAAATGGCTAGGACCATGTTAAATGAAAATGCATTACCAAAATATTTTTGGGCCGAAGCCGTCAACACCGCTTGTTATGTTTTAAATCGGGTGTTGATTAGACCTAATCTTAATAAAACTCCATATGAGCTTTGGAAAGATAGAAAACCCAACATTGGCTATTTTAAAGTTTTTGGATGCAAATGTTTTGTTTTGAACACAAAAGACAATCTTGGTAAATTTGATTCAAAATCCGATGTTGGTATTTTTCTTGGTTATTCAAATTCAAGCAAAGCTTATAGAGTTTATAACAAAAGAACTTTAGTTGTGGAAGAATCTATGCATGTCACATTTGATGAGTCTAACCCCTCCTCTACGGAGAAAGTCGTTGTTGATGATGATGCAGGAGAAGAAGAACAAGAAGAAGAAGCATCAAATGACAATCAAGAGGATGCACCACATGGAATTCAAGAGGAACATCATGAAGAACCAAATGTGGAGCAAAATGAAGGTACTTCTCAAACACTCCCCAAGGAGTGGAGGTATGTCTCTTCTCACCCTAAAGATGTAATTTTAGGAGATCCCTCACGAGGTATAACAACTAGATCATCACTTAGAAATACTTGTGAGCATAATGCATTCATCTCTCAAATTGAACCAAAATCCTTTGAGGATGCAGAAAATGATGAATCTTGAATTATGGCAATGCAAGAGGAGTTAAATCAATTTGAAAGAAACAATGTGTGGGAATTAGTTCCTAAACCTGAACATCAATCTGTAATAGGTACTAAATGGGTGTTTAGAAATAAGATGGATGAATCCGGTGTGGTTGTAAGAAACAAAGCTAGATTAGTGGCTCAAGGTTACAACCAAGAGTAAGGAATTGATTTTGATGAAACCTTTGCACCTGTAGCAAGGTTAGAATCCATTAGAATGTTGTTAGCATATGCATGTCATAAAGATTTTATTTTATTTCAAATGGATGTGAAAAGTGCTTTCCTAAATGGATATATTATGGAAGAAGTGTATGTAAAACAACCCCCTGGTTTTGAAAATGAAAAATTTCCAAATCATGTTTATAAGTTGCTTAAAGCCTTGTATGGTTTAAAACAAGCACCTAGAGCATGGTATGATAGACTTAAGAATTTTCTGTTGGAAAATGACTTCTCTATGGGTAAAGCGGATACTACTCTTTTTGTTAAGCATAAGAACCAAGACATACTTATTGTTCAAATTTATGTTGATGATATCATTTTTGGTTCTACTAATGAGTTGTTGAGTAAAGAATTTTCATTGTGTATGAGCAAAGAATTTGAGATGAGTATGATGGGAGAGTTGAAATACTTCCTTGGACTTCAAATCAAACAAAGCGAGGAAGGAATTTTCATAAATCAAGCCAAGTACGTAAAGGATTTACTCAAACGATTCGGCATTGATGATTCAAAGACCAAGAATACACCAATGAGCACAACAACCAAGCTGGACAAAGATGAAAAAGGTAAAGAAGTGGATATCAAAATGTATCGAGGTATGATCGGATCCCTACTTTATTTGACTGCAAGTAGACCCGATATCATGTTTAGTGTATGTTTGTGTGCAAGATTTCAGTCATGTCCCAAGGAATCTCATTTGCTCGCTGTTAAAAGAATTATCCGTTATTTGAGTGGAACCATAGATATTGGCCTTTGGTATCCTAGGGGAACTCATATAGATTTAACATGTTTTTCGGATGCGGATTTTGCTGGTTATAAAGTGGATAGGAAGAGCACTAGTGGAACTTGCTATATTCTAGGACACTCTCTTGTTTCATGGTTTAGCAAGAAACAAAATTCTGTTGCACTTTCAACTACCGAGGCTGAATATATAGCTGCCGGAAGTTGTTGTGCACAAGCACTTTGGATGAAACAAACACTTAGAGATTATGGCATTAATCTTGAACAAATTCCTATTAAGTGTGATAATACTAGTGCTATAAACCTTTCAAAGAATCCCATTCAACATTCTCGAACCAAGCATATAGAAATAAGACATCATTTCTTGAGAGATCATGTTCAAAAGGGAGATATTGCATTAGAGTTTATTTCCACGGAAAAACAACTTGCCGATATTTTCACAAAACCGCTTTGCGAAGAACAATTTTCAAAAATTCGGCATGAACTTGGGATGATGAAATTTTTGCATTAACATCTCTATTCATGCTATTGAGTGTACTGAATTGATTGATTACTATTTATGAAATGCTTGAGCTTGGTAGACAAATGATGAATTTGCATTGATAACTCTTGATTATATGTATTGATTGGTTGAAAACATGTCCATGAATCATGCATTAAATTGGCTCATAAAATATTTTCAGATCAATTAAATGATCTTGGAATATATTATTTGCTGGCCAAAAATTAAATCAAATGTGCGAAATTACAGATAAAATAAACGGTTAGCCGTTTCCTATAAACGGAGCACCGTTTAATTCCAGAAACGAGATTATGTGTCTATCCGTTTACCCTTTCACCGTTTGCCACAATCGGTGAACCGTTTTTCAACAGAGAGTCCTCTAACAGTTACCCCTTAGCCGTTAATCGCTTAAGCTTTCACCGTTTCCCTTTCTTCAGTCTCTGGACGTTACCCTTTAACCGTTTCAATAAACGGTTAACCGTTTTCTCGAAGTATAAAAACTGTTCAAAGGTTTTCTTCTCCTTCTCCAGTTACCCTCTCACCGTTTCCTCCATTGTTGCGCAGCCGAAGGTCTCTTTGTCCTCAAATCCTCATTTTTCTTGATTTTCGTGCCAAATCAAACCCTCAAAATCATTTCTTATCACCTTTAGAACATTTCTACCGATTCAAAACTTCAAATCGAACCCAAAATTCAAAAATCCCAAATCTAAACCCTAACTATCGCGGGTCGGGTTTCTTTGTCCTTAATCCGATTTCCACCTTTCTTCAACAAAATTAAACATCCTACTCACATCCTCTACTCTTCCTTAAACCTTTTATCGATTTTCTTTCGTGTTTCCATGGCTGAACCCTCTCGGAGAAATCCTAGGCGTAAATCTGTGCCTCTAAGAAATCCCATACCACCTCGGGAGGTCTCTGAATTTTCAAGGATTCACTTCCCCACTCCTGCCTTGGCTATGCGGTTTGAGGATCGCTTCGATGGTCGAAAGGTACTTGATCCTTTTTTTGTTGATATTGATGATTTCCGCAACTTGGTTGTCTGTAGTAGAAGTATTAGGGATATGTTTCAGCCTTGGGAGGCTGCTATTGACCTTGATGATCGGGTCTATCCAAATTTAGTGCGAGTCTTTTACTCCAACATGGAAATCTCCGATACTCGCCCAAATAGGATAGTCACTCAAGTCGGCCGTGTACCCATAGAATTTGATGATGCGGACTTAGCTGACTTTCTAGGTATCTCTTGTGAGGGGCTTGACATTTACACCTCTAGGAAAACCCTCTCCTTTGATACTTTTTCTCATACTCATGGCGTCCGTAATATATGTCGTCGTAGAGACTTATCGGATGAGATTTGTATGCTTCCGTTTCGGTCTCAGCTTTTACCTCTCCAAGTTCGTATTATTCACTCTATTTTACAGCACATAGTGACTCCTAGGAAGGGTCACTCGGATGAGGTTACGAGGTTGGACGTTGCCATTTTGGATAGCCTTCTTACAGACCGTCCCATTAACCTCGGGTATATTATTGTGCGACATATGTTGAGTACTCCAGCGGTCAACCACCGCTTGCTTCCTTATGGCAGTATCATCACTAAAATACTGCGATGCTTTGAGGTGCCACTTCTTGATACCGGTCATATGGAGACTCGACGGATTGGTCCTGAGGCCGTGACCAGTATCGGATTCTCTAGGAAGAATGGAGTGTGGATAAAGACAAGCAACTCCAAAAACCGGGATACCTTGATTGCTGCAGAGGACGATCGGATGCTCAATGATATCTATACTCCCGATCAGCTTCCTGACTTTAGATTAGGAGCTCTTCCTCATCCTCCGCGTCGTCATTTTGTACCTCGGCCTCCTGCTGATTCAGACCCTGAGGAGCCTGCGTTAGATACTGACATTCCCTCCTCTTCCGAGCTGCCTCCTGCTCCTGAGCCTTCTGTTGTTCCCGAGCAGCCATCTGCCTCTATGCCGCCTCCAGCTCCGGTTCAGCCCCCTGCTTCAGACGCAGTGCAGCAGCTGATCACTGATGTTCAGCGGATTTCGGAGCGCCAGCAGCTGATTCTTGATCGGTTGGACACTCTTTCCCGTGACCACCAGCAGCTGCGTTCTGACTTTCAGATATTCCAGCGGCAGAGCCTTGATCAGCAGATGGAGCTTATCGCTGGACAGCGCACTATTCTCGGCTATTTCGGCTATGATCCGGGGAGCACATCTTCTCCGCCTCCTTAGTTTCTGAGCTTTGTCTTCGCACATACATTTTACATTTTGGTTGCTAGCATTTTTATTATTATTTTGATTTTGATGCATATGTGTGTGATGTTCTTGATGATTAGATTATTGATGCTTTATGATTGCCTAATTGGTTGGATATTGTAAATGTGGTTTATTTGTGGATATTAGAGTGTTGGTATGTTTGTGGTTCTTGAAGTGTTCTTTTGATGTGTTTATGGAGTTGTTGGCTTGTTGAAAGAAGAAGTTGATGTTCATATATCTTTGGAAGTGTTCTATCTCATTTTGTATAATTGGTTTTGATCTTTTTTAAGGGGAAACTCTGCCAAAATTTTCGCTCGCCAAAGCCGGGCAACTTCTTTCATGGATTTGCGTCTTTCTTATTTCCTCTTTTCTTTTTTATGATGAAGGGGGAGATAATTATGGTTTTTAAGATGGTTTTTAAATGGGGAGATATTTTTTTAAGATGGATTTAAAATGGGGCGATTTAAAGCAAAAATCCTTTTATTCACATTTTTCAATTTGGCCATACATTTAGGGGGAGCACATATTAAGGGGGAGCTAAATATTGATTAGAATTTGTCATCATAAAAAAGGGGGAGATTGTTAACATAAATATGTTAATAATATTGATTTTGATGATAACAAATTTTAAATGATTTTTGATAAAAGTATTGGAGCTATTTCTTAATAAACGAGAGCCTTAGTAATCATTCCATTCATGCTTCATAAAAGATGGACTTTAAAATTAGAAAAAGATTCTCTGCAAAAACTGGTTTAAAATGCAATTCTGGTTATAAACGGTGAACCGTTTATTTAAACGGTTAACCGATAATAGCCAGAGAGCTACATATTTCCTAAACCTCTAACCGTTTATGAAAAACGGAAAACACAAAAGATGGGAAGGTTACTGGAACTTAACGGTGAACCATTTATTTTAAACGATTAACCGATAACAGCCAGAGAGCAACATATTTCCTAAACCTCTAACCGTTTATGAAAAACGGAAAACACAAAAGATGGGAAGGTTACTGGAACTTAACGGTGAACCGTTTATTTTAAACGGTTAACCGATTAACACCAGAGAGCGACATAATGCCTAAAGCTCTAACCGTTTATGAAAAACGGAAATCACCAAGAATGGAAAGGCTACTGGAACTTAACGATGAACCGCTTACTTTAAACGGTTAACCAATAATGTCCAGAATTGAAGGTTGTCCTCCTCTGGCACCGATTAACGAAAATTGATAAGGCTAAATTGTTTTGCAGGTTACTGGAGACAAACAGCGAACCGTTTATATCAAACGGTTAACTGATAATGTCCAGAGAAGCCACTTCACGCAAGTCCTTAACCGTTTAGCATAAACAGATAACAAAAACTCATCTTGCAGGTCTCTGGAAGTTAACGGCGAAAGGGCAAACCTAAACGGCAAACCGTTTATTTGAAATCTGGCCCAACGGTAACTTTGACCAGCCTAAACGGTTAACCGTTTATCGTTAACGGTGAACCGTTTTCTGTCCGATAGTTTGTAACGGCTAGATTTTCGGCTCCAAATATAAATAAGCTCATTCAAATTCAAAGAAGATTGATCACAACACGACCATTTGAGCTAATATTCGAGAATACAATCTTCATAGAGCTTAGAACACATTCTTGCTTCATCTATTCACATATTAAGCATCATTGTGTAATCTTATATATATTGTGAGAGGCAAAACAATTTGTAATCTTTTATTTTGAGTGATTGTAAGTGTTGGGATACAATTGGGTTAAGAGATTGGGGATAATCTCTTGTTGTAAAGGTCCATTGACACCTTGGAAGTCAAGTGTAAGCATTTGAAGCCTTGGAGGCTTGCTTAGTGGAATCCTCAAGCCCGGAAAGCTTGGAGGCGTGGACGTAGGCGAGGTTGGCCGAACCACGTAAAAATCTCGGTGTTTGAATCCCTCTTCCCTTATCTTTTTATATTGTGATTCTCTTAATTGTTATTGCTTTGAATTTGATTTATAATTGCATTAAGATTTTCTTTAATAAATTGAATAATTTTTTAGAATCCCAATTCACCGCCCCTCTTGGGTTGCATACTTGTATTTCAATATGGACATGTGCCGTGCCATGTGTTGCCCAGCCCGTTAACCATCTCTAGATATAGATGACAATAAAATAAAATAATAGTAATATTTGGCCCCTTTATCTTTGCTAAACGCGAGGCTCCTATAAATCTTTAGTTTAAGTTACCAATTCTCTTGAGTCGTTTAACTCATTATCCGCATAGCCTAAAAAAAGAATATGAGACTTTCTATCAACCCAACTCAGCAACTAATCTTTTCACAAAATTCTTTATAGTTTCAGGCTTATGCAAAATTTTTTTTAAGGAAAGACATAAATAAATATTTAAAAATCTGCAAAGTGCTAATTTCACAACTTCTTACAAATTTTGCATTTGGCACTAAAGACATTCCAAAACCATGGCGGTTGTTGCTGCCCCAACACTTTTGGCATGAGTAATAGCAACTATACTACGTATAAATGATTCAAGCTTAATTGTGATCAAGGGTATATATTGTTAGAAAAATAGCATAAAGTGGCTATTTTAAGGCTAATTTTGAGTAAGATGAATATTTGAAATATATACTTATACAAAATGATTTGGAAACTCCTCCGTGTACTCTTTGCAACGACTCATAGGACACTTAAATTGGTATTTGGATGAATGAGAAATTAGATCTCAAAAACACCAATTGATGTAAAAAGAAATGAAGAAGAATCCCACATAGGATTTCAACCAACTAATGCCCTCTCTTAAAACCTATAAATGGGCTTCCAAGTTCATTTGCAAAATAAACTAAAAATCCAAGCAATTTTCTTCTCCTCTCTTAAGCAAATACTCTCTAGCCTTAAGTTTTCGTGTGATAAAGTTCAAACATTTGTTTGAAGTTCGATGGAATAATGAGATCGTGCTGTCAACAGTATTCAATTCCATTATATCGTAGGAGATAGATGCTAATATAATTCAAGCATCGTTGCGAAGGTAGTGATTTTTTTTTAAAGACATTGCATCTTTATAGGCCTTAGGATAGTGATTTTTTGTCTTATTATATGTTGTTGAATTTATGCTGTCGTTGCTATTTAGTTTATCATCGTCGTCGTCGTCATCGTCATCATCATCATCATTATTAATAAGGGCAATTATACACTGACTACCTTTTTTTTGTGCTTTTGTAAATGTACACAATTTGTTTTGTTAGCTTAATTCCACCTAAAGTTACATTTTTTTTTTCACACATGTCCACTTTTGTCTGTAGGCTGTTATAACATTACTGACATCATGAGACAAATTGGTCATTTCACTTGAGCAACAAAAAATAATGTTGTTACACTTTTGATTAGAAAAAAAGAAAAAGAAAAAGGCAAAGTAGTATAGAGCAAAGCAATCAATGAAAATAGCCATTGTTTATTCCACATTGGCGACCCACCACCATGCATGAAGAAGCAAAAAATTCCTGCCATTTTTTCTATAATTTCCATCCATTTTCATCAATGAACTGCACTTGAGTTTCAAAGCTTTTGTTAAATCAAAGATTCAGAGGTATTGAGGATAGTCGTGAGCTATTTAGAAGTTAGGTTTTCCAGGTTTTAAGGTAGTATCAAGTAAGTTTCATTTTATTTATTTATTTTCATTTAATTTTCATATAGAACAATGTTATTTAAGATTTGCATGAGAATGTTGTTAATCGTTGTTTCTTGAAACCCTAGAATATAGATTAGGTTGATTTCTAGTAAACTTTTAGGGGTAATGATAAATTGGGGAGTAATATGTTGTCTTAAGACTATTGAGATGTAAGTGCATGTAAGATTGCTGCTAATATGGTTGAATGCATGTTTATCCCCTGCATACTCATGTATCTCTACCTATGGTTTACAAAATTCAAGGCTTTTGAAAATTTTTAGTTGCTAAACTACAAGTTATGGCTTTTTAAAAAATTTTATCCACGTGTATCCATATCCCCTAGCCCCCTGGTGAAGTTTTGGCTATTGCACATGAAATTAGAATCTCTCAAAAACAACAATTTAGAATCTGACAAAGTCCTGCAAGATGTTTGTTTCCATACCTTTCCTCTAAGTTTCTTACCTACAATATATTAATAATACATTACTATTATAAGGAATAATGATTGTTGGAATACAATAGGAAGATAACTTGGTTGTTTATTTTTATTTCTTCCATAAACTATATTTATGTCTCATCAATATATATAACTACATCTTGTCGAATCTGTCTTTTTTTGTTTTGGACATTCAGGATGCCACAACTAGAGTTAGTGATATCCTTTCGAGGTATGAAGTAGAATTTAATATTGCTTGAACTTGACTATACTGTTGTCAAAATAAAGGATGTTATTGTAAACATTACGAGTCCATATGGAATAGACTCCACTTTAAAAATTATGTTAAATGTTATGAACCTGGATAATAAGGTGAAGGTTGCGCTAGATTCAGATTTTGGGTTGGATTATTTGCTTAGAATTCATCAGTTTTTGGGTGTTAATACTTTTACAGTTGAAGTTGTACTAGTGCTTCACCTTCAGTTTGAGGATTCTTCCTTACTACATGCATTATTGACTAACCTATGAGTTGTGTTGACTGATGAACTGATCACTCAATTGAATGACTTTGTTGAGGAAAATGCTTCTGTTAAGGGACATTCTGCTGCTGGTAACAAGCTGTTGTTGGGTGACAAATTGTGGTTGGGGCTGATGAATCTGACAAGGATTATTGCTATCTGACTATTCAGACAAAAGGGCTAGCAGTGATGATGATGTTAATGTGGAATCCATTCAAGTTGAAGTTGATGGTGCTACTGAACTTACTATTGTTGATGAGGACAATGAGGGTAGTAAGGATCATGAAGTCTGGGTTGAGAGTAGTTCTGGTTCTGATTGTATGATCTAAATGGTGGCTGAGAGACTTGAGGAACTTGAGGAATTTGTTGCATTGGTGGAGCTGGAGCTGCTGGTCCATTCTATTGGAATCCTTGAGACCATGAAAAATTGGGGTAGTCTCTCCATCCAGGGTTATATGTGTTGGAGTATGGGTTGTAATTCGATGGTTTTCTTATTACACCTATGGCATTGGCTTGATCTGAGTATGAGTCATGGTCATGTGGTTCTGTTGATTTAGCAGTCGATAACGATGCTATTTGTCGAGAGAGACTTTCAATTATCGCTTTGACTTCTTTAATTTTTGAACTTGACTCGCCAATGTGAACCTCATTTACTCTCTTAATTCTTCTAGTATTCCTGAGTGATCGACTCCGTTGTTGGGAATTATCCGCTTGTCGCTGGAAGAATTCCCAAATTTCTGATGCACTTTTTGACATTAGCTCTCCTCCACTTGTTGCCATTAGTCATTCTTGCACATTCGGCAATAATCCCTCCAAACATTATTGGCATTGGTGTCATTTCTCGTACCCATGATGTGGACACTTCAAGAGTAGCCCATTGAATCGCTCCCATGTTTCGAAAAACTGTTCATCTTCTCTCTAGGTAAACTCTGAAATTTCCCTGCGAATAGCATTGGTTTTATGCACTGGGAAGTATTTATTCAAAAATTTAGTTACCATTTGTTCCCATGATGTAATGCTATTGGAAGGCAATGTATTAAGCCATGAACGAGCTATATCCTTTAAAGAAAATGGGAATAATATGAGTTTAACATCATCGTCTGAAAAATTCTCGTATTTAAAAGTTTGACAAATAGCATGAAAATTATTCAGATGATTATATGGGTCCTCATTTTCTAAGCCATAGAATGTTGGGAGACAATTTAGCACACTAGGTTTTAGTTCAAAACTCCTAACAGCTATATTTGGGTATCTTATACATGATGTGCTCAAATTAGCTAAGGAACTAAAATAGTCCTTAAATGGCCTCTTTTGTGGTGCTTGTAAATCCATTCCAAATTTATTTTTAACGTGCCTGTGTGTGCGAAGTGTTGTTCTAGTTCAAGGTCTATAGGTTCAAGATTAGGTAATAATGACCTACGACCATGCATGCAAGAAACACAAAAATAAATGGGAACAAAACAAATAAAAATAAAGAAGAAGGAGAAATTACGTTACTAACCTTATCACGCTGTTAAAACATTTCTATAAAAATACACAAAAATAAATACGTGAAATAAATTAACTAAAAAAAATTAGTAAGATAAACAAAAATTACGAAGAAGAAAAAAATAACTTGAAATTAAATTACAGAATTTTAAAGAAGAGAAAAAGAAAAAAAATACTAACCTCTAAATGCAGATTCATTTTTTTTTCTTTTTTTTTAATTAAAAAAAATACAAGAAAACAAATAAAAGAAATTATTCACAAAAATTAATTTTACGAATTAAAATAACTTACCTCCTCGGCAACGGCACCAAAAACTTGTTGTGCAAATTTTATTGAACTCGTAAGTGTACGAATCTATTGTAGTATAGATCAATGGTGACGAGTGTCGATCCCACGAGGAGGTGGATTTTAATTGTGTGTAGAATTAATTTTCTAAATGGGTGGTTGGATTTGTGGTGAAAATGATTTGGATTATCCTAAAATTCAAATTAAGATGGCAAGAATAAATTGAAGTGAAAATCTATTAAATTGACGTACTTGAGTATCTGGATCCGCATCAACATGCACCATGGGCTAAATATTCCTTATTAATGCCAATTAAATCATGAGGGGGGAATCCACACCTCATGAACCACACTCTAATCAATATGGTGTTAAGGGCTTTATCGTGCCAAATAATAATAACCTTGTACTAGGGAGCCGGTGAAACCAGGGCAATATCTAGACAAGCTTATTATTATTTGTTGATGAGAAGTCAAAACATCCACAAAAACTAGAGGGGAAGAGAAAATAAATTTACCAAATAAAGCCCATGACACATGTTGAGACTTCACCTTCAACCCAAGCTTGAAAGAAAATTAGCTACTCATAATTGAACTAGGGGCAAAATGGAAATTTATTAAAATATGTAGAAAATACAAGATGAAGAAGGAATTACAGAAAATGGATCCCAAAAATAGATTAAGAGATATCGAATTAGGGGGGGAGAGCCCCCTTTTTATAGATACATTAAGTAAATCATGGCCATCAGATCAAAAACATTTCGAACACTCATGATTGCGCCACGTCATTAGTCAACAGTACGCGGTTTGACCACGCGGTTTGAACAATAACACGGTTTGACCCGGGTTGAACAGTGACACGGTTTGGTTGAAAATAATCCTGTGTAATGCATGTACCGTACGCGAGATTTTTGGTCTACTGATATGCTGCCACGTCATTGATCAACAGTGCATAAGAATTTTAGTCCAACAGGATCGTGACACCTCATCATTCAATGCCACATCATTGGTCAATGCCACGTCATCGATCCGTCTATGTGAACAGTGTCGTGAACAGTACCGTACATGTGAACAGTGCAATTTTTCATTTTATGCTCCTCCTAAGGTTTTCGACCGTCCTGAGTTCAAAAGTGATCTCCGTTTTGCCGTCTGATCTCTCGTTCATTGTGAAATGACTGTGATGCCCCTAAAATACATAAAATACTTAATTATAATACAACACACATAATTAAATGACAAGAAGTTTAAATACATAAAAGTAAGGGTGTTAGTAAAACTTGAAGTGTAAAATGACAATTTTCTCCTTTATAAATATACATTTTCTAACACTCAACAACAAGTTAATGATCTCGAGTTCCATGTTCATTGCTCTAAGTTCAAGTTCCTTTGGTTTCAAGTTTAATGATTCTAGTTTCAAGTTAATGGTAGGTGTTTCGTGTTTATTGGTCCATTAATCGGGGTTGCAAGTTAAAGATCTTAAAATTCATGTTCATTGCCCTCGGTTTCTAGTTCATTGCCTTTAGTTTTAAGTTCATTTGGTTTCAAGTTTAATGATCCAGTTTCAAGTTAATTGTAGGTGTTCCATGTTTATTGGTCCAGTAATTGGGGTTGCAAGTTAATGATCCTAAGTTTCAAGTTCATTGCCCTCAGTTTCAAGTTCATTGCCCTCGGTTTCAAGTTCATTTGGTTTCAAATTTAATGGTTCCAGTTTCAAGTTAATGGTAGGTGTTTCATGTTTATTGGTCCATTAATTGGGGTTGCAAGTTAATGATCACAAGTTTCATGTTCATTGCCCTCAGTTTGAAGTTCATTTGGTTTCAAGTTTCATGGTCCCACTTTCAAGTTAATGGTAGGTGTTTCATGTTTATTGGTCCATTAATTGGGGTTACAAGTTAATGATCATAAGTTTCATGTTCATTGCTCTTTGTTTCAAGTTCATTTGGTTTCAAATTTAATGGTCCCAGTTTCAAGTTAATGGTAGGTGTTTCATGTTTGTTGGCCCATTAATTGTATGTTTTCGGGGTTGCAAGTTAATGATCTCAAGTTTCATGTTCATTGCTCTAAGTTCAAGTTCCTTTGGTTTCAAGTTTAATAATTATAGTTTCAAGTTAATGGTAGGTGTTTCGTGTTTATTGATCCATTAAACAGGGTTGCAAGTTAATGATCTTAAAATTCATGTTCATTGCCCTCGATTTCAAGTTCATTGCCCTCGATTTCAAGTTCATTGCCCTCAGTTTCAAGTTCATTTGGTTTCAAGTTTAATGATCCAGTTTCAAGTTAATGGTAGGTGTTTCATATTTATTGGTCTCATGTTTCATGTTTACCGATTTTTGAGGTTTCCATTTCTTTCATATTTAATAACAATAAAAAATCTCAGTCATTCGATCTACTCCAATTTAATCCAATGGCTATTTTTTATGCATGTATGAGATACATGCATGTACTGTAGCCGCGCCCCCACTTTTGACAATTATCATTTAATAAGCTCTCTTCATTGTCATCTACTAAAAATCATTATCATAGATGATACTAGATTTCAATGCAAAGATTCATTTATTTCTCATTGTGATCTTGTCTTAGAAAGTTTTGATCATCTTACCTTTAGATTCATTATATTTCTTTTTGGGATCTTCTTTAAGAAAATATTGATTGTCTCGCCATTTGTTTATTGAATATTATTTACAAAATAATCAAAGTCAATTACAACTAAAGTTGACTGAGTAGACAATCAACTAGGAAGTTTACAGAGACGTACAATTAACTAGGGATGACAAAAATCCCCAAGGGGACGGCGACCCTTGGGGGTTTTCCCATTTGGAAAAGATATGCAAACGATTTTATACCCAATTTTTTTATTTAGGAAAGGGACGAGAATGATTTTTTACCTAATTTCTTATTCAGGAAATGGACGAGGATGAAGTGGAATCCCCATCCCCTCCTCATTTCTCCATTTTAATTTTTAATTTAATTTAATTTTTTAAAATTATTAATGAATAAATAATAAAATTTAAATTGTAAAATATTAAATATTGGTATAAATAAAAAATATCAAAATATTTATATTATTAAACTTTTGGGCCTAGTTGACTAGTTGTAGTCTTAAATTTCTATTTAGGACATTAAAAAGGCTAGACAATATCCTATTGACCCAAAAGTTTTTAAATATAATATTCATTAAATATTTTAAACTTTTATCTAATAAAACAAAAGTTAAAGCAAAATCATAAACATAATTTCTAACCTTCAACAACAGCCAGCAGCCGCCTTAACTCTACTTTTATTTAATTTTTTTAATATAATTAAATTAAAATAAAAAACTAAAAATGTATAAGGTTTTTGGGGATCAGGGACTCTCGGGGATCCCCTATTATTATTTGGAAAGGGGACGGGGATTCCTTCAAGCAATTCTGATGGAGACGGGGAGGGGACAAAGACATATGTAGATATTGGGGATGGATACATGGATGTCGATCCCCTCTCCTCCTCTCCTCATTGCCATCCCTACAATTAGCCCAATAGGGTCAGTTCTAGAGTATTATGGGCCTTAGGTGAAATTTTTATATAAGATTTCCTTACATTTAGCAACTTCAACACTCAAATAAATATAAAAAAGTTAATTGGATCAATCCCTAATTATATCATGAATTTCAACAATGATCAATAGGAAACTAAGAAATTCCCAAAAAAAAAAATAGTAAAGAAGATCTCTTTTTAATCCATTATAACCATTATTTCAATAAACTTTTTTTTTTCACTTCAAAAGTGAGCTAATAGTTTTATAATAATTTTCTTTGTAGAGAAGAGCACAATAAACTTTTAATATTAAATAATTAAGTTTCTTTTTTAAATCATAAAGATAAATAATTTAATTTTTTATTGAAAAAATAATAATGAATGAATTAACGGTTAGCCAATATTATGACTTATAGTTCTTTAACATTAAGGTTGTCAATCTATAGAATCTATATAAAACAATCTTAATTGTGGAATAATTATTAATTATAGATAGGTCTAAAAAATAGGCTTTCCCACAATGCCTAACTTAAAAAATTGATTAATTCAAGTACTATTAGAGAATTACCCAAAAAAAGGGGTCTTCCTATAATAGGGGCCCTAGGAGACTACATAGTTTGTCTATGCAGTCTAATATATTAATGCCCAATATAATCGAAACCTACTAAAACCTAGTATAATAATAAATTCTTATAGTCACAAATACTAGATAAATTAAATTTAAATAAAAAAGAAAAAACTCAAAATATTAAATTAATATTTTTTATATTAGTATTTGTGATTTATTATGTTGTGTTACTAATATCTTTTATATTGGACTATTATTTTATTATGTATCGGATAGTTATCTTTAATTTAAATATTTTTTAATTTATTAAAAAATTATTTCATATTTAATAAAAAAATGCCTAGGCCCGGCCCAAGCGTAGCCTATCCTTTTGAAGAGCTTGGGCTTATTGTCAATAATATGGGCTTGGGCCTGGGCTTGGAAAAGCCCGACCCAACCCCATATTTTGCCAAACCAAGGAAGTATTTTATTTAAATTGCCTAAGTAAAAAAATAGATAAATGCCTTAAGGGTGTGATTATACAAAAATGATCTAGGTCTATTGTCTACAGGAATGACTTGAGTACTTAGAAAGTATTCTAAGTAAATTGGGTAACGTTGACAATCTACAAAAACACATTAGTGCATCATTCTTGCAGAGAATAGACCTAGGTACACATGAAATAATTTATGTAAAGATCCTATGGTCAAACATAAATTCTATGAAATGAATCTATGGGCCATTCAATGTTCTATAAAATGTGACAATGGGTAAACAAATATTTTACGGAATGAGCTTACTGGCCAAAAATATATTGTATGGACTCCTATGGACAAACATACATTTTACGAATAAGCCAACAGTCTAACGTATGAGCTTATGGGCCAACAAAAATTTTGTTCAATGCGCATACGAGCAAAAGAATATTCTATGGAATAACCCTATAAGCCAAAACAATTCTACGGAATCAGCCTACGAGCTAAGAGTACATTCTATGGGATGCGCCTACATCGTAAATATACTTTCTATGAAATAAGTCTAGGTGAAACAAACATTTTATAGAATGAGCTTACATGTAAATAAAAACTTTATGTACAGTACTTATAAACAAAACTATACAAATATGCCTACGTGCAAAATTTGTTAAAAAATGCCCTAGGGCCATTCTCTACAAGAATAGACTAATGCCAATTACTTGAAAATATTCTTAGTGCCATGGGAAAAGACTTTGCAAAAGTTCACTTATGGGCAATATGCCACTAAATCAATCCTTTTAATGAAGAATCAATATTAGGGCCAAATTCAAGCCCAAGCCTATTAAAAGTCCAGAGCCAAAATTCAAGACCAGTTTCCAAACAATAATTGTCATAAACAAGTATTGACATATATTGATAGGTGTTATTATGCAAGGGCTTTATGGACACTTGTCACGATAACAACCTCACATGTCATGATAACTCGTCCACCTTAGTGCTTCAAGTTGTCTCTATAAAGGCTAAGGCCTCCTATATTTGGAGGTAAGACATAAAATGAGTACCAAAATAATGTTTACTTCCCTTCAAACATTCTCTCTATTGAAATTGAGTACAAAACACAAACTTGGGCTTTGTAGGGCTATCGCCGGCAACCTTGGTACCCTTTGACATTTTTTTTTTTTGTAGAATAATTCACCAAAAGAAGCCATGTAATTAGAGATCCTCGCCTCAAAAAGAAAATGGGCCACAAGATTTGATATATAAGAAATTCTAGAACAAAAATAATTACTATTTATTATGTAAAAATTTGCATCAATAATTGACGTTGTTTGTCAGGAACGAACAAAAGGCCAAAATGGTTTATCTTGATTGTGGACAATAATTATAAATACCCTAATATTGTAACTAATGATGAAAGTTCAAAGGATGTAGAGATCTATATCTAATGACAAGGGTTAATGGCTACGAATTGCATATTTTGACTTTTAATAAAACTTAAATTTTTTATCCGTGGAGTCATGTAACAACTAGGGGGTTCATTATCCTCATTGTTATGCTTAGTTGCAACTCTACCATTGGCCCAAGGATGTGTATTGATAAAATGCCCAAGGGTGGTATGTCTTGACAAAATGCTTATAAGTGTATCTCAATGAAGTGTGTAATGGTATGTATTGATAGAATGCCCAATGACATGAATCTATAAAGAAACCTTGATCATTTCTCTATAAAGATGACCTAGGTGCCTATAATATTATCTAAGTGGCTAAAGGCAAGTATTGAAAAAAATAGAATAAAATAAGTCAATTCTTTACAAAGAGTAACCTAGTGATTTAGAATAATTTTTACATAAAGTGCCTAAAGGGCAAGTTTTTAATAGAATAGTGAGGGAGTAACGTTACAAAAGATGACCTATTTCCATTCTTTACAAAAGTAATTTACGTACTTAAAAAATATTTTAAAGTAAAATAGAATGCTAAGGGTGTGACACTACAAAAAATTACGTTTGTCTACTCTTTACAAATGATGTGCTAGGTACTTCAAAAATATTCTAAGTAAGACACCAAATGGTGAGTCATCAACAAGACGTCAAATGACAATTCATCGACAAAATGGCAAGATGTAATTTATTGTACAAAAATGACTAGGTCTATTATCTACAAATTGTGACTTAGGTACATAGACAATATTCTAGGTGAGACCTGAAATACAATAATCAACTAAACGTTGATGCGTAACTCATTATGCAAAATGACCTAGGTCCATTTTTTATAAAGAATGACCTAAATACTTAGAAAATATTTCTAAGTATATTTTTAAGTAAAACACCAAGGCAAAATTTTATTAAAAAAAAGTCCTTGGTCTATTCTTGATAAAATTGACCTAGGTGGTTAGAAAGGATTTCTATATAAAGGGCCTAAAAGGCATGTATTAAAGAAAATAGTAAAAGCTTAAATCTGAAAAAAAAAATGACTTTGATCATACTTTAAAATATTGACCTTTGTGCTTAAAAAAAAATCTAATTAAAGCACCTAAATGGTGTCTCTTCATCAAAATGCCAAGGGCATAAATCTATAAAAAGGTCCTATGTCCATTTTTTATGAGAGCTAGGTGCTTAGAGAAAATTTCTAAGTAAAATACCCAAAACATGTGTCTTCGGCAAAATGACAAGGGTGTAAATCTATAAAAAAAATGATACTGATCCATTTTTTACAATAGTTAACTAGGGTGCTTGGAAATATTTCTAAGTAAAATGATATCCATTTTGTTTATATGACATAGGTCCATTTTTTACAATAGTTAACTAGGTGCTTGAAAAAATTTCTAAGTAAAAGGATATTCATTTTGTTAAATAGTGACCTAGATGCTTAGAAAAAAAGTTCTTAGTAAAATGCCCAAATAACATGTCTTCGCAAAAGCCAAGGCATAAATGCATTAAAAACAAATATCACCTAGGTCCATTATTTATAATATAACATGTCTTCGCAAAAGCCAAGGCGTAAATGCATTAAAAAAAAAAATCACCTAGGTCCATTATTTATAATATAACATGTCTTCGCAAAAGCCAAGGCGTAAATGCATTAAAAACAAATATCACCTAGGTCCATTATTTATAATATAACATGTCTTCACAAAAGCCAAGGCGTAAATGCATTAAAAACAAATATCACCTAGGTCCATTATTTATAATATAGCCTGGATGTTTAAACCTATATAAAATGCCCAAATGGTGTGTCTTCGACAATTTATCAAGTATATGAACCTGTAAATAAAAAAAGGCTAGGTCCACTCCTTGTAATAGAAAGCTAGTAGAAAAATTTCAAAGTAAAATTCCCAAATGGTGTACTTTCGACAACACGCCAAGGGTGTAAACTTATTAAAAAAAAAAGAGTTAAGTTTATTCTTTACAAGAGTGACCTAGGTGCTTAGAAAAAAATTTCTATGTAAAACACCCAAAGGCTTGTCTTCGATAAAATGCCAAGGAGTAAATCTATAAAAAAAAAAATGATCTCAATCCATTCTTCCAAGAGTGAGCTAGGTGCTTAGAAAATATTTATTTTATAAGTAAAATGCTCAAAAGGTGAATCTTGGACAAAAGGCCAAGGGCATAATATACAAAAAATGACCTAGGTCCATTCTTTAAAATAGCAACCCAGGTGCTTGAAAAAATTTATAAGTAAATTGGAAAAATGGCGTCTCTTGAACAAAACATCAAGGGCATAAATCTATAAAAATGACATAGGTCTATTCTTTATAAGAGTAGCTTAGATGCTTAGAAAAAACTCTAAATAAAATGCCCAAAAAGTGTCTTCAACATAAATCTATAAAAATGACATAGTTCCATTCTGTAGAAGAGTAATCTAGAAGTTTAGAAAAACTTTTTAAGTAAAATGCCTAAAAAGCATGTCTTCGACAAAACGCAAAGGTATAAATATATTATTAAAAAAAAGACCTAGTTTCATTCTTTATAAGAGTGACCTAGAATTTTTTAAGTAAAATGTCCAAAAGGTGATCTTTGAGAAAACGCCAAGGACGTAATCTATGTAAAAAAATAACCTATGTTCATTCTTTACAATAGGGACCTAGGTGTTTAGAGAAAATTTCTAAGGAAAATGCCTAAATGGCATGTCTTCGAAAAAAAATGACTAGGAGATAAATCTATAAAAAAAAAATAACCCAGGTCTATTCTTTACAAAAGTGACTTACATGTTTAGAAAAAAATTGCTAAGTAAAACAACCAAAAGGCATGTACTCAAAACAATGCCTCGGGCATAGATCTAAAAAAAATTATGTAAGTCCATTCTTTACAAGAGGGCCTAGATGCTTAGAAACTATTTTATTTTTTAAGTAAAATGCCCAAAAGACCAATCTTAGAGAAAATGCCAATGGTATAACCATACAAAAAAATGACATATGTCCATTCTAACCTAGGTACTTAGAAAAAACTTCTAAGTAAAACACTCAAATGGCGTGTCTTCAAAAAAATGCCAAGGGCATAGATCTATGAAAAATGACCTCGGTGCATTTTTTACGACAGTGACCTAGTTAAAATGCCCAAAAGGTATGTCTTCCGCAAAATGCCAATGGTGTAAATCTATATATATATATAATGGTCTAGGTCCATTCTTTATAAGATGATCTAGGTGCTTGGAAGTTTTCTTTTCTTTTCTTTTTTAACTAAATGGTAGAATAGCGAGTCCTCAATAAAGCACTAAGGAAGTAACTACAAAAATAGTGTGGGTCTATTTTTTTACAAAGAGTGGTATAGATATTTTAAAATTTTTATTTTCTAAAAAGACACTTAAAAAAAGAGTCTTAAAGAAAAAAGGAGAAAGAAATTTAGATCTATCGCAAATAGATGTAGGTAATTAAAAAAATTAACAACTTAATTAATTTTCAGAAATATTGTTTACTGTTACTGTTCATGATTATTGTTTACAATTACTATTCATCCGCATAAAAAATATTAATTTTCTAGAAATACAATAAATTACAGAAAATAAATGACACGGAGATTTTTAAGTAGTTCAGATTAATCAATCCTATATCCACGAGGCCATGCCTAGATGAAAAGTAATTCACTAAGTTGAGATATTACAACCTATGGATTTATTAAACTTAAGACTCTCACTTGCAGTTCATCACCATACAGTTTACTTAACCTTAGACTTGAAATATAAGTGTGCAATCTGGCTAGCCGTTTAAGTTCCAGAAACATTCTGCCCGAATCCAGTCTACCGTTTGTCAGGATTCGGTTAGCCGCTTGCTACAGTAACTGCTACAGTGAAATATTTTCTAAATTTATAGTTTGATCCCAAAACTTTATAAAATTATATTATGGCCCAAACGTTATGAAAGCTTTCAAATAAGTCCAATTTCAGAATTTTTAAATAATGCTTTGTCAATTCCAAAACTTTCTGAAATTATGATTTCACCCAAACTATGTGAAATTATAGAATGACCCAAAATATTTAAATAGTTTCAAATAGGTCCAAATTTGAAATTTTAAAACAATATCAAAGGTTTTAAAATACTTTCATTTTAGTCCAAAATACTTTAATTCCATAACATTATTTTCTTATTGTAAAAGCACAATTCATAAATCTTTGTTTAATCAACACATGTGGTTTGTTATCATCAAAATCAATATCTATAGCCATATAGGGTAACAATCTCCCCCTTTTTGATGATGAAAAAACAGATTATAAAAAATTTAATCTAGTTATGAAAAGCTCCCCCTTAATCAATGCAAGGTTAAAAAAAATTGATTTGAAAATTATTTAAAAAGACTCCCCCTGCATATATGCATACTCCCCCTGGATACATACATATTTTTATAACACTTTTTATAACACATATTAAATTATTCTCCCCCTTCATCATAAAAAAGAATAAAAGAATAAGAGCTCCCCCGATCAATCATTAAAATCGCAATATAAGCACATTAGTTCAAAAATATCCATAAGCATAAGAAAATCCATATAATCTATAACAAACAATCAAAACAAATCCATATTATCCAAAACAAATACATAATCCAAAAGCATAATAACCATCCATATAGTCGAAAATAAAAGAACATAATGCAGTAAATGAAATGTAGGTGTGTCCAAATACAAGCATAAGAGACTACTGAGGTGGTGAGGATGGTGGTGATGGAGGTGGATACAGATATGGAATGTCGAAGTGCTCAAAGAGAAGTCGCTGTCCATGAATGAGTTGCGGCTACTGCTGCTGCTGCTGAAACTCAGTCTGCCGCACCGAGAGTGTCCGCACCTCATCCATAAGCTGCTGAAGAGTAACCTCTTCAGAGGTAGGAGGCTGTGGAGGTGATGAAGCGGATGCAGAGACGCCAGGAGCTGAAGCAATCACAGGAGGATCTCGGTGTCTACGCTGCCCTCGAAACGAGAGTGAGAAAATGGGTAGCTGATCGGCTGGAACCACAGCATTAAGTGGTCGATCATCACTTGGAGCAAGAAAGGTAAACTTGTTCTCAGTGTATTTGACCCAAGTGCCATTTTTCCACTCAAAGCCTAAGCCGAAAATAACATCATCTCCGATACCCTTAGACAGTCTACACGACAGTTCTTGAATCGGTACATCAAAATATTTAAGGATTCGGGTAATGAAATGACCATATGGAAGGGAACGAGTAATCAACTTAGGTATACTGAGCATGTTTTGGACAATGGTATATCCTAAGTCGACTGGACGATGTCTAAGAATACAATCAATCAAGGCAACATCCATATGAGAGACCTCATCCAAATGGCCTGATCTAGGAAGGACAATACTCTGAATAAAGCGAAGTAATATCCGAGTTTGAAGACAAAGACATTGGGTGCGAAAATGGATAGTACAATCTTCATCGGAAAGGTCGATACGACGACATATATTCTTAACAGCATCAATATAAACATAGTCATCAATATCAGGAGGTTTCCTAGGTGAAAACATTTCTAGGCCATCATCGGAAGTTCCTAGGATAGAGTTCAACTCCGAATCATCAAACTCAATCGAAACTCCTCCAACTGTGGTGATTACTCGATTCTCTTTCTCCGCGGAACAATCCATATTCGAGTAAAACACTTTCACCAAGTCAGGATATATAATTTCCTCAAAAACAAGTGCATTAAGCCAACCAACATATTCCAACAATTGCAATAAAGTACTATTGCTAATACTAAGATGATTTAACCAATCCGGTAAAATAAAAAAGGTTTAGAGTACCTCACGAGTCATGAACTGTTGGTGAAAACGTTTGGCTAGATGTTTCTTGTTCTGAAAGTGTGTGGACTCAAAATTGTATTGATTGGAGGTGTCCCCTACTTGCCGTGACTGGTTGGTTTTTTGAACCGGTTCTTTGTCTTTTCTTCGAACCGGCCGAGAGCTTGACATTGTGATTTTGATGAATTTGAAGTTGAAAACAGCAAAGAGAATGAAGATGATGAAGATTGAAAGTAATTTTGGGAAGCAATTTGGATCAAAAACGGCTTGAGAGTGAGAAACTTAGAGAGAGAAAATTCGGCTAAAACCCTAGGTTGAATTTGAGATCTAGAGATTTAGATGTTGAAAATGGATTTGAAGTATGATTTTGTGCATAAGAACGGATGGGGATTAAGATTTATGGATTGATTTGCATCAAAATTGAGTAGAAATGGTGGATTTTGGAGTGAAAAATGAGAGAGAGGAATCAGTTTTTAGAGAGAGAACAAGAACCGGATTGCCAAATGAAGAAGGAAGAAGAACAGTGCCCTTTTAACCGCGAATCCGGCTTGCCGGATGTCACTAACCGGCTGACCGGTTAGTATCCAGAAGCTAGAAAGCCGAAAATGGCTTGCCGGATGTATTTAACCAGAAATCCAGTTTTGTTCCAGCAAGTCCTTCACGCAAATCCGGTTTTCCGGATATCACGAACCGGCTTGCCGGTTGGATCCAGAAAATAGCAAGTGAAAATCGGCTTACCGGTTTTCCTTAACCGGTTGGCCGAATAAGTCCAGAATGCTGCCAAAGTGCAGTTCGAATCCAGATTTCCGGATCTACATAACCGGCTATCTGGTTAAATCCAGTGAAGTCCATACGTGAATTTGGTTAGCCGGATTTAATAACCGGTTTATCCGGTTGTGAGACAGAACCATGCAAACCGTAACCGATTTGTCGGATTTGAAGAACCGGTTGGCCGGTTTTGAGGTGGAGAGGAAGCTTATCAAATCCGGTTATCCGACTGTTTACCCGAGAGCAACCAAAGCTAATCCGGCTTACCGGTTTGCTAAATTCGGTTATCCGGAATTTGTCCCGAAAGAAATCAATAAGGAAATGATTTTCTGGATGAGAGGAAGTGGTATACCGGTTAAGACTTGGAAATCTTTTTTACTCTAATTGAATTTTGGCAAGCTCTTATACTTGTATTACACACACCATTTTATTTTTGGCTTTTAAAATTGATTAATTTTAAATCATTTCGAGATTTAAAACTTTTCAATAAGCCATTTAATGCATGAAACATAAAATCATAAAATTACAAGCATATCAAGCTATCTAATTCATGAAACTTAAATCCATATAATAACAAACATATCAAGCCATGTAGTAAAACATAAGTCAAATGCAACATTCATCATTCCAAGCTCATGTCTTATCTTTATAAAATGCTATTCGCTAAGAGGTTTTGTAAAGATATCCGCAAGTTGATTTTCAGTAGAAACAAATTTAATTACAACATCTCCTTTTTGAACATGATCTCTAAGGAAATGATGTCTAATTTCTATATGCTTAGTCCTAGAATGTTGAATGGGATTCTTGGAAAGATTTATAGCACTAGTATTGTCACACAAGATAGGTATTTGATCAAGTTTAATACCATAGTCTCTAAGGGTTTGTTTCATCCAAAAAATTTGTGCACAACAACTACTTGCGGCAATATATTCTGCCTCAGTGGTTGATAGCGCAACCGAGTTTTGTTTCTTACTAAACCAAGAGACAAGTGAATGGCCTAGGAAGTGACATGTTCCACTAGTACTTTTTCTATCAACCTTATATCCAGCAAAATCGGCATTCGAATAACAAGTTAAGTCAATATAAGTTCCCCTAGGATACCAAAGGCCAAGATTAATGGTGCCAATCAAATATCAAAAAATGTGTTTGACAGCAAGCATGTGTGACTCTTTAGGACAAGATTGAAATCTAGCACACAAGCATACACTAAACATAATATCAGGCCTACTAGCAGTCAAATAGAGTAAGGATCCCATCATACCTCGATATGTCTTGATATCAACTTCCTTACCTTTCTCATCTTTGTCCAGCTTGATGGTAGTACTCATTGGAGTGCTTTTTGCCGTTTCATTATCATAGCCAAATCTTTTGAGTAGATCTTTCACGTACTTGGCTTGATTTATGAAGATTCCTTCCTCGTTTTGTTTGATTTGGAGTCCAAGGAAGTACTTCAACTCTCCCATCATACTCATCTCAAATTCTTTACTCATACACGATGAAAATTCTTTACACAACAACTCATTAGTAGAACCAAAAATAATATCATCAACATAAATTTGAACAATAAGTATATCTTGGTTCTTATGCTTAACAAATAAAGTTGTGTCCGCTTTTCCCATTAAAAAATCGTTATCCAACAAGAAGTTTTTAAGCCTATCATACCAAGCTCTAGGTGCTTGTTTTAGTCCATACAAAGCCTTAGATAACTTATATACATGATCTGAAAAATTTTCATTTTCAAAACCAGGAGGTTGTTTCACATAAACTTCATCCATAATATAACCATTTAAGAAAGCACTCTTGACATTCATTTGATATAAAATAAAATCCTTATGACATGCATATGCTAGCAACATCCTAATGGATTCTAACCGTGCTACAGGTGCAAATGTTTCATCAAAATCAATTCCTTCTTCTTGGTTGTAACCTTGAGCCACTAATCTAGCTTTATTTCTTACAACCACACCGGATTCATCCATTTTGTTTCTAAATACCCATTTAGTGCCTATAATGGATTGATGTTCTGGATTAGGAACTAATTCCCACACGTTGTTTCTTTCAAATTGATTCAACTCCTCTTGCATAGCCATAATCCAAGATTCATTATTTTCCGCATCCGCAAAGGATTTTGGTTCAATTTGAGAGATAAATGCAGCATGCTCACATGTGTTCCTAAGAGATGATCTAGTTGTAACACCTCGTGAGGGATCTCCTAAAATTACATCCTTAGGGTGAGAAGAAACATACCTCCACTCCTTGGGGAGTGTTTGAGAAGTACCTTCATTTTGCTCTGCATTTGTTTCTTCATGATGTTCCTCTTGAATTCCATGTAATGCACTTTTTTGGTTGTCATTTGATGGTTCTTCTTATTGTTCTTCTTCTACGTTATCATCAACAACAACTTTCTCCGTAGAGGAGGGGTTAGACTCATCAAATGTAACATGCATAGATTCTTCCACAACCAAAGTTCTTTTATTATAAACTCTATAAGCTTTGCTTGAGTTTGAATAACCAAGAAAGATACCAACATCAGATTTTGGATCGAATTTACCAAGATTATCTTTTGTGTTCAAAACAAAACATTTGCATCCAAAGACTTTAAAATAGCCAATGTTGGGTTTTCTATCTTTCCAAAGCTCATATGGAGTTTTATTAAGATTAGGCCTAATCAACACACGATTCAAAACATAACAAGCGGTGTTCACGGCTTTGGCCCAAAAATATTTTGGTAACGAATTTTCATTCAACATGGTCTTAGCCATTTCTTGAATAGACCTATTCTTTCTCTCTACAACTTCATTTTATTGTGGAGTCCTAGGTGATGAAAATTGATGCTCAATGCCAAAGTCATTACAAAAACTTTCAAATGCATGATTTTCAAATTCTCCACCATGATCACTTCTAATACAAGTAATGGAATAACTTTTTTCATTTTGGACCTTTTTACCGAAAATTCGAAATGCATCAATGGCATCATCCTTATTAGCTAAGAACAATACCCATGTGTATCTAGAATAATCATCTACAATTACAAATGCATAAAACTTGCCACTTAAACTAGCATATCTAGAAGGTCCAAACAAATCTGTGTGAAGTAATTGAAGTGGTTTTGAAGTAGAAACATGATTCTTGCTTTTAAAAGAAGTTTTGATTTGTTTTCCAAATTGGCAAGCTTCACAAATTCTATCTTTTTGAAAACTGATTTTTGGAAGACCTTTAACCAAATCATTTTTCACGATTTTTGAATTCAAATCCATGCTTGCATGACCTAATCTTCTATGCCACAACCAACCATCATCATGCAATGCGGAGAAACATTTATCATTTGTCGATGCACAATCTATATTAATGGTATAGACATTAACACATCTATTTCCTACAAATAAAATTTTTTCATCACATGCATTCTCAATAACACGTTTTGATTCATAAAAAATAACTCTATATCCTTTATCACATAATTGACTAATACTAAGCAAGTTGTGTTTTAAGTTTTCAACCAAACACACATTTTCAATGAGAGTAGAGGATACATTACCGACATTTCCAATGCCAATGATTTTTCCTTTTGAATTATCTCCAAACGATACATCTCCATCATTTTCGATCTTAGTAAAACTTGAAAACCAATAATAATTCCCTGTCATATGTCTTGAACAGCCGCTGTCCAAGTACCACTTATTCTTCTTCTTCTTCAAGCCCTGTAGAGAGAGTCTCAAGTTTTAGGTACCCAAACTTTTTTGGGTCCTTGAGAGTTAGCAATGGTTCCTTTCGGAACCCAAACACATTTCACACCATAATATGCATTTCTCTTCACTACACATCTATTTTTCATATGACCATCTTGATTACAATAATGACATACAATTTGATTGTTAATAGATGTATTCTTCACAAAATAACTCTTGTAATATTTTTGTTTCAAATTTGGCTTATAACCAATGCCTCCTTTGTCAAAAACACATTTTTGTGAGTTTAGCAAGTTGTCCAACATCTTTTGCCCATTTGTGAATTTTAGCACAATCTCATTTAGTTCATTGCTCTTCTTTCTAAGCATTTCATTTTCATTTTTCAAGTCATTCATGTGTGACTCTAAGTGCTCATGTGGAGTGCTAGAATTCTCAAATAATGCAATTCTATCATACAATGTTTTATTCTCTAATTCTAGGCATGTAATCTTTGCACTAAATGATTCATTTTCATTTTTAAGCTCTATCATCTTCTTTTTAAGACATATATTCTTTTTACCAATCTTCATCAACTCATCATGCAAATCCTTAAAGGCATCATGTAATTCATCATATGTAGGAAGAATACTTACCTCATCAAGTTCATCACATGATTCTTCCCCAAAGGCCATGAGAGCTAAATTTGTCATTTCTTGCTGCTCTTCATCATCACTTGTTTCCTCATCGCTATCATCCCATGTCGCCACTATAGCTTTCGTCTTGAGTTTGTTGAGGAGAGGACATTCCGGTCGTATGTGTCCGGGCTTCTTACATTCATAGCAAGTGATTGGCTTTTTCTTCTCCTTCTTATTCTTGTAGCCTCTGAACTTTCTCTGCTCATTATTCTTCTTGTAAAATTTTCTGAATCTTCTAGCCAACATTGCCAACACCTCATCATCCATTTCGCTTTCCTCAGCACTCTCACATTTTGAAGCCTTGAGAGCAATGTTTTTCTTCTTTTCCTCATGCCATTTTTCAGCTGCCAAATTTTCTTCATATGAAATGAGAGAACCAATTAAATCATCAATAGGTAATACATTTAAATCTTTGGCTTCCTCAATGACAGTTCTTTTTTGTCTCCATTCCTTAGGTAGCGACCTAATGATTTTCTTAACTTTCTTGCTATTTGAAAATGTCTTTCCTAGGGCTCCTAGAGTGTTCACTATGTCCGTAAATCTAGTATACATAGAGTACACATTCTCATTTTGTTCCATTTGGAACAATTCATATTGTCGAGTGTACCTACTTATTTTAGATTCTTTCACTTGGTTCGTGCCTTCATAAACAACTTCAAGTTTGTGCCAAATTTCATTAGCACTTTCGTAACTAGACACTCTATGAAACTATTTCTTATCTAGTGCACAAAACAAGGCATTTATAGCCTTGGAATTTAGAGAAGCTTTTCTCTTTTCGAATTCATTCCATTCCCGTGAAGGTTTTGGAATATCTTCCCCGACTTCATTTTTAGTCAAAGACATGAAAGGACCATCATTAACGATTTCCCAAATTTCATAATCTAAGGCTTGCAAGTAAATTCTCATCCTAGTTTTTCAATACGGGTAATCGTTTCCATCAAAGTAAGGTGGTCTAGTGGTGGACTGTCCTTCCCTAAATGTGGAATCATTTTGAGTTGCCATTGATCTTTAGCTCTAGACGATTAAGTCTAAATAAGAGCACCTAGCTCTGATACCAAATGAAATATAAGTGTGCAACCCAAGAGGGGGGGTGAATTGAAATTTTAAAAATTATCCTAGCAAATCCACACAACAAGCAATCTAATGTCTTAATAAAAATTGAAAGCGATAAGTTCAATAAAAGCACAATAACAATTGAGTAAGGGAGAAGAGAAACAAACACACAAATTTTTACGTGGTTCGGCAATCCCCGCCTACGTCCATGCCTCCAAGCGATCCAAGCTTGAGGATTTCACTATCCGAGCCTTTCCAAGGCTTCAACCGTTTGCAATTGACTTCAAGGTGTCAATGAACCTTTACAATAAAGAGATTATCTCCCAATCTCTTCACTCAAGTGTCTCACACACTCAAACTCTTACAATTAAGATGAAGAAATGAAAGTTACAATAAAACTCACTCAAAGAGTAGATATTCAAAAATGAAGACAAGAGATGATTCAATGTTTTTGTGATTTGCGAATTGAGAGCTCAAGATATCTTGTGTGCTTTTTGTTTTTGCTTGTTGGAGAGCTTGAAAATGAATTGGATTTGAGTTTATATAGTTTGAGCTCAAAAACTAGCCGTTATGTACATTTTGGTCATAACCGGCTTACCGTTTATGGACATCCGGTTAGCCACTTAATGTTACCGTTACAGCCACAATTTTGAATTTCTGAACATCCGGTATGCCGCTTGTGAAATCCGGCTAGCCGTTTAAGTTCCAGAAATATTCTGCCCGAATTCGGTCTACCGTTTGTCAGGATTCGGTTAGCCGCTTGCTACAGTAACTGCTACAGTGAAATATTTTCTAAATTTACAGTTTGATCCCAAAACTTTATAAAATTGTATTATGGCCCAAAACGTTATGAAAGCTTTCAAATAGGTCCAATTTCAGAATTTTTAAATAATGCTTTGTCAATCCCAAAACTTTCTGAAATTATGATTTCACCCAAACTATGTGAAATTATAGAATGACCCAAAATATTTAAATAGTTTCAAATAGGTCCAAATTCGAAATTTTAAAACAATATCAAAGGTTTTAAAATACTTTCATTTTAGTCCAAAATACTTTAATTCCATAACATTATTTTCTTATTGTAAAAGCACAATTCATAAATCTTTGTTTAATCAACACATGTGGTTTGTTATCATCAAAATCAATATCTATAGCCATATAGGCTAACAAGACTGAATCTGCTTCTCTTGAATAATTGCTACCCCTCTTGATCCACGATTCCAAGGTACTTCGTAAAGTGATCAATAGCAATTCTTCAACGTCTAGTGATCTAAGATCTACATAGACTCTCCACAAAGATGAAAGAGAAGATAAATAAATAAATCAACTTCTTGTTCTAAATAGATCTCATGCGCCAATTATAAAATCCCACCATTAATAGACTTTCTAAATTAGACATCTAATTAAATTAGGAAACAAATATTCCTAATATATTGGAATCTCACGAAATTAGGGAATTAATAAATTAATCCCTATTACAAGATATGCAATACATAAAATTCTAATTTAACTAGACTTGCCATATGATGCCAACTCTATAAGTAATGAACTTAACAAAAGGAAAGGTGTAACTATACAAAATATAACCTAGGTCTATTCTTCATGACAGTGACTTAAGTACTAAAACAATATTCTAAGTGAGATGACAAATGGTGAGTAGTCGACAAAATGCCAAGGGCATAATTCACCAAAAATAATCTAAGTTCATTCTTCACAGAAATAACCATAGTCCATTCTTAAAAAATATGACTTAGGTAATTAGAAAATATTTTTAAACAAAAACGCCTAATAATGGAGTCTTTGACATAACGCCAAGGGTGTAATTAAAAAAATTGGCCTAGTTCCATTCTTTACAAAAATAATCTTGATATTTAGAAAATATTTTTAAGCAAAAACAAGAAGAAAACAAGTTTTCCAAAAAAAAGCCAATGGTGTGATTCTTAAAAAAGATGATCTACATCCATTCTTTACAAGAGTTAGGTAGTTAGAAAATATTCTAAGTAAAGCACCTAAAAGCATAAATCTTTTACGAAATGCTAAGTTAATAACGGTAAAAAATGACCTAGGTGCATTCATTATAAAGAGTGACCTAAGTAGTTAGAAATTTTTTTTTAAATACCTAAAAGGTGAGTCTTTGAAAAAACACACCAACATGTAATTCTACAAAAATGACATAGGTCCATTCTTTATAAGACTTTCTTAGATAATTAGAAATAATTCTAAATAAGACGCCAAAAGACAAGTCTTTGATGAAACACCAAAGGCATAACACTACAATAATGACCTAGATACTTAGAAAGAATTCTAAGTAAAACATCTAAAGCACCTAAAGGTGGATGTCAACTAAAACATCTTAAGGCAAGTGATTGTCTAAAGAACCTAAGAGTGAATGTTGATTAAAACACTTAAGTGCAGGTGCTAATTAAAGTACCTAAGATGGATGTTGATTAAAACACCTAAGTACAGGTGTTAACAAAAGCGCCTGAGGGTGAATGCTAACAAAAAAACCCTAAATGTAAACTTTGACTAAAGCACGAAAAGGTGGACCATGGATGTTAGCTAAAGGGCCTAAGCGCGTGATTACACAAAATGACTTAAATCCATTCTTTAGAAGATTTTAAGTAAATTGTTGAAGGGCAAGTATTAGAAAACCTACGAGCGTATTATGCAAAAATGACCTAGGTCCATTCTCTATAAGATTGA
Source organism: Citrus x changshan-huyou (assembly GCA_039657385.1). NCBI lineage: Eukaryota > Viridiplantae > Streptophyta > Magnoliopsida > Sapindales > Rutaceae > Citrus > Citrus x changshan-huyou. Next base: position 8,044,516 of record CM077550.1, read on the forward strand.
CCTTAGAAGTTAAAAAACATTGTTCGTAAGGTATCTAGAAAGGTAAAATATGACAAAACACCTAAGGCCTTGATTCAACAGAAAAGACTTAGATACATTCTTTACAAGGAATAACCTAGACACTTAAGAAATATTTCTAAGTAAAATGCTTAGAGCATAAATCTTCGACAAATAGCTAAAGGCATAATTCTGTAAAGAATGGCCTAGATACATTATTTGAAAAGAATGATCCAGGTGCTTAGAAAATATTTCTAAATAAAATGTCCAAAAGGCGAGTCTTAGAAAAAGTGTCAAAATGCATAATTCTAAAAAGAATAACCTAGGTACTACGAAAATACTTCTTAGTGAAATACCCAAAGGGGAGTGTTCAAAAAGGCACCAAATGTGTAATTCTACAAAGAATGACCAAGTCCATTCTTTGCAAAGAATTACCTTACTGCTAAGAATATACTTTTAGTTGAAATGCCTAAAGAACGAGTCTTTGACAAAGAGCGAAAGATATAATTTTATAAAGAATGACTCAGGCCCATTATTTGCAAAGAATAACCTAAGCACTTGAAAGTACTTTTAAACAAAATACCCAAAGGGCAAGTCTTCAACAAACAGCTAAAATTAATTCTACAAAAAATGGCTTAGGTCTACTCTTTAGAAAGAATCACCTAAATACTTGGAAAATCTAAGTAAAAATGCCCACAAAGGCTAGTCTTTGACAAAACAAAAAGGTTATAATTCTAAAAAAATTATTTAGGTATGTTTTTTAAAAGATTGACCTAATTAATACTAGGAAAATATTGTAAATAAAACCTTTAAAGTCAAATGAGGTGCTTACTAAGGCGACTAAGGGTAGATATTGACTAAAATACCTAAATGCAGGCGCTAACTAAGGCATGTTTTTTAACAAAATGACTAAGAGTGAATGTGACTAAAGTGCCTTAAGCATGGATGTTGATTAAAATGCCTAAAGGCAATAATCGACTAATAAGCTTAAAGGTATGTCTTAAGAATAGGCCTAACGGAGTGTTTTGACAAAACACCTAAGGCTATATCTTGACAAAATGCCTTAGGACAATTATTAATTGACCAAGTCCTTCAGGCCTATTTTTTACAAGAAAGTTAAGGGACAAATCCTTGAAAATATTCTGAGAAAAAAATTCCCTAGGGTGTGTCTTTAAAACATTGGTTAAAGGCAAGTATGGACAAAATATTTCAAAATGCCTAAGGGCAAGTATCTACAGGGATTGCCTAGAGCACTTTCCTATAAAATTGCTTATCTTTTGAAGCAACTTAATTTTGAGTGACGTCCTTCAGTGAAACGATTTCAGCTATACAAGAAAGAGCCAACAAAAGAACAAATGTTGATTCAGAGAAGATAAGAAGATATAAGAAAAATGGGGTAAAAGAAGGAAATTGAACACTTCCCTAGTGAGTGGTCAAAGAGTTTTTATAGTAGAAATTCTCACCCACACTTTAGAAAATCAAGAGTCTTTTTCAAAAGAGGTACTTTCTGTCTCTCTCCCTCTCTTTACGAATTTTAAAAATTGTTAAGATAAATTCTACAGGGTTGTCAGTAATCTATTTAAGATTGGTTACTGATTGATTTTAAGAGGATGGATGCTTTAGAGAAATTTTTTATTTTGAAATTCAATCCATAAAAGGAAAAACCCAATAAACCCTAAAAGAAAAAAAAAGAAAAAAAAAGTCTTGCTTCTCAAATTTGAAAAGTGAGACTTGGGGGTTCTCTACTATACCAAATTATAAAAAGCCCAAAAGTCCATAAAAAGATAGACTCAACAAAAACTTTCTACATGAAATGACCCAGGTCGATTGTCCATAAGAATGACCTAGATACTTAGAAAGTATTCTATTTAAATTGCCTAAGGGAGTGATTACCTCAGCTATTGTCTACTAGAATGACCTAGGTACTTAGAAAATATTCTATTTAAATTGCCTAAAGGTAAGAACTAACAAAATACCTAATTGTATGATTTGAAAAAAATGACCTAGTTCTATTCCCCGCAAGATTGACCTATGTATATAGAAAACAATTTACGTAAAGAGCCTATGGGTACATAAATTCTACAAAATGAGCTTGCAGGCCAATAAATATTCTACAAAATGGGCATATTGACAAACAAGCATTCTATGGAATGAACCACGAGCAAACAAACATTTTATCAAATGAGCTTATGGGCCAAAAATACATTTTATGGATTGTACCTATTGGGAAAAAATACATTTTACGAAATGAACTTACTGGCAAATATACATTTTATAGATGAGCTTACAGGCCAAAAAACATTATGCAAAATTCGCCTATAGGCATCAACGAAATGAGCCTATGAGCCAACAAATATTCTACGGAATAAGCATATGAACAAACATACCTTCTATGCAATGAGTGTATGGGCAAACAAACATATTACGAATGAGTCTATGGGCAAACAAACACTTGACGTAAAGTGCCTAGGGGCAAACATTTTAAGTGCCTATGGGAAAAATTTTACAAATACGCTTATGGAAAATCTTGTTAAAAATATTCCCTAGGACCATTCTCTACACAAATGGACTAAGGCTAGTTACTTAGAAATTATTTTAAGTGCAGTAGAAATTATTTTAAGTGCCTATGGGTAAAGACTTTTGCAAAAGTTCACTTATAAGCAATATGATACTAAATCAATTCTCTCAATGAGGAACCAATATAAGGGCCAAAGTTAAGCCCAAACCCATTAAAAGTCATGAACCAAAAATCAAAACAACAAAAAATCAAGACAAGTGTCCAAAAATACTAGTCATGAAACAAGTATTCACACATATTTATAGGTGCCATTATGCATGGGCTTTGTGGACACTTGTCGTGTTATGATAACACCTCTACCTCAATGCTTCAAGTTGTCTATATAAAGGCTACGACCCCTACATTTTGAGGTAAGATATAAAAAGAGTTAACTAGAGCACTAGAATACAAAAATATTTTCCACTTCCCTCTAAGCTCTCTCTATTTAAAAATTAAGTACAAAGAGTTAACTAGAGCACCAAAGAGTTATTGTTGTTAACCCTAGCACCCTTTGACAATTAATTTTTTTTTTTTGGCAGAATAATTAATGACAGGAAACCACGTGATTGGACACCCTCAAAGCTTGATATAGATGAAATTCTGAAAAAAAATAGTTACTGTTAAAAACATTGCATCAACAATTACTATATACTTTTATGTTTTGTTTTACTTTAAGATAATTGGTATTAAAAAATAGTAATATATTGACTCAACGCTCGTGTCCCAGATCCAGATGAAAGGATTAATAAACTGTAAGTCAAAGGTGGCATAGTTAGCTTAGGTTGAGTTAGTTTATGTTGTATTTAGAATATAGAATAGAAGAATGTCGGCAAATCTTATTGCAGTTGGAGGGTGGCCAAGAAACTGGAAAATTGAAGTTTTGGCAGAGCGACTTCTGTTGTGCTCTATTCTTGTCATCGCAGAAAATTCGGCGCCCTCATAATCTCATTGATTAACTTCCCTTGCAGGCTGCAGCAACAATTTTGTTTGGTCTTCTTTACCTTGCATCAATGGCTACAAGTTGTCCAGTTAAAATATATTTTACATTACTACTCATCGTAAGCTTGGTAACACCAACTATATATGACAATTTCAGTGCCCCGAGCTCAGGGAGGTTCATACAGACGTTGCTGCCATTGAATCAGCCTCTATCGATTACGGCTGCATTGAATAGATGCTGCAGTGTTTTTTCAGTTATCTATATATTTTATTATTCGAATAAAAGGCAACTAATTGAATTTTTATCCATTGCTGAGTAAAGTTGAGTAGTGTACGTGTAACATTTAGGTGAGGACATTAGGATTGAAACCAGACTTCCTGTATCACAACGAAAGATTTTATTAATTGAATCTTCAAGCACTTACAATATGCATTGGATAAGGCAGGTAATTAACGTAAAGAACATATTAAAGGTAAAGAATTATCAATGTCTCTTCGTTAATATATTAGAAACTATTGAAAAATGACTCAGTCATTATGTCCAAAACATATTTTAATCAGTATGACTGAGTCGTTTAATTATTTTTCAATTGTGTATTTTAACCTAAAAAGGGCGTGGCGTGCGCCTTTCTTTTACGCAGGAAAAGGAGAGTTTGTGACCTGCTCTCCCTTATTCTGAATTGATTACGCAGTTCTAAGAGGATACTTGTTCTAGTTTATAATCAAATCAAATGTATTTAGAATATGAAGCAATTGGAAACTATGGGCTAAGAAATTAAAATATCTATTAATTGGTTTATCAAAATGGTTTAACTAAAATTAAAACCGTTTAATAATGATGACGGTTAGATCATGACCATATAAATGGTCAACAAATAAAAGAAACGTTTAACAACTGAAAACGATGAGCATATAATTTATACATATTTTACTCCTAATTATATATTTGTTAATTATTTTTATTTAATACTTTTATTAGTTGGATTATTGTATTGAACAAGAAAACACTTGGATATTATGTATAAAAATGCGTAAATAAGAACAATTTGTGAAGCATTGAAGATTAATTGGTTTTGGAAGCAACTGGACCAACGTACACGTAAATGAATTTAAGGTTAAACAACCAAAATTTAATTGGTTACAAATCTAAATCATATGGAAATACGACTTGGCTTCTTACAGTCGGTTAGCTTATGTTATCGCTTTAGGATTTAATTAAATTAAGTAGGTGAATTAGCTTCTAAGAATTGTAATTCAAATTAGACAAGGATTCGGCCAAGTTGTGTAATATATGAAGAGAAGCAAACCATGCCGATTGGGGAAGAAGAGACGGACGGCAGAGAGGAGATTTAGAGGTGGCAGCTAGATGATGGGTTTATTGATTTTATTATTCTCAATCTGCTTATGTCTTTCTAATCTCTAATACTGGGGTTGAGAATGATACATTGTTCAATGAAATAAATTACTTTTTATTTATTTAATTGGACAATGAAATAAATTACTTTTTATTTATTTAATTGGACAATGAAATAAATTACTTTTTATTTAATTAACTGGACAATGAAATAAAATACTTTTTATTCAATTAATTCCTTATATGCATACTTTAATGTTTATGGTTCTTATTTCACATATTTAGTTGAATATTATTAAATATTTCCATCAATTAGAGTTGGCAAAATCTAACATGACCCAATTACTCGACACGAACACGACATGAATAAATGGATATGCGTCGTCAAATTTGACACGATTGTTAAATGGGCCGGGTTTGGGTTGACACGATTTTTTTCTGTGTCAGGTTAGGGTTAAAGTTCTTTACCAATTTACCTGAACAATGACAAGATTAAATTTTACATTTTAAATTAATTTTAGGTTTTTGTCATTAAAACTCAAATATTGGACATAATTCTCTCTTTTTATCTTTTTTGGAAGACAAACATATGCACAATGTTTTATTTATAAAATTTAATATAAATTTACAACTTTAATAGTGTAAGTGTATAAAATATTGATACACATGTTATTTTATGATATCGATATATAATATTATTTACATATATATATAATTTAAACTTTAAATAGTGCAAATGTGTAATAATTCAGGGCGTGTAACATTTGTTAAATATATAGATATTAAAGGGGTCATTGGGTAACCCATTTATTTTCTGTGTTGGGTTTGGGTCTCAATATTTTGACACGATTGTTAAATGAGTCGTGTTTGGATCGACCTAAATTTGACATGATACCAACACGACCCAATGACTCGTTTTACCAGCTCTAATTAAAATCAATATTCAATAAACCTCTGCTTGGATCTATAAAGTTTACATATCATTATCTACATATGCTTAGATCTATAAAATTTATATATGATTATCTTTGATTTTATATCTTTTATTAAATTGTTTACGTAGAATACTTAGGAAGTCTTTGACTCTTTGTTATCTAGTATTTCACATGGGATGCTTAGATAAATTTTATTCAACAATAATTTTTAAATTCCGTAAGTGCCTACTTGTAACTTTTATTGGTTTACTAGTTTATCAAATAATGATACTTAGTTATAGATTAAGGTTTTCTAAATGTATTATTATTTATCCTATGATGTAGATGAACTGTTAGTTCATTAGAATTTAAAATCTTGAACTGATAAAAGCTTGCAACGGTAGTTTGTCAACGGGTTTGGTCATGGTGCTAAATCCTTTAACAATTAATAGGGAGATAAGAGAAAGAAATTATCATAAATTATCTTAATTTGATAAAGAAATTAACACATAAGAGGAAAATAAGAGAATCTATTGTAACACATAAATGATAAATTCTGATTTTTTTGGTAAAAATAAGAGTAAATAAGGAACTAAGAAAAGATAACATTTGAATTTTAAAAATTTCATAACCTTATAAAGGAAGCAATTAATAATAAATGGATCATTAAAACCAAAATAATTTAAATAAAATCAGCAGAGGCCTCAACTCTTCTGGCACCCTTTAGCACCGCCCTTCGATGGAGTGGCTAAAGGAATCCGGGCACATCTTCTTGTGGGTCTGTCTTGTCAATGGATCTTTCTTGGGTTGTCCATGTCTTTGTTGGGAATACATATACACACTTCTTTTCATGCAGAAATTTGTGCAATTGTTATGGCTTTGGAGGTAGCTTATCAGTAGGGATGGTCACATATTTGGTTGGAATATGAGTCAATAGCATATGTTGCTTGCTTTCACAATTCATTGGAGGAAGTGTTTACGTTGTTTATCTCTTATAATTTCAGATGTCCCCATCTTTTCAGGGAGGGAAATTCAATTGTAAATAGCTTGGCGAATATTGGATTTTGACATGATTATTATACTAGTATTCTTCAAGGTTTGAAAGTGAACTCTTAAGTCTTAACAAACTATCAATTTTCCAAATTGATTTGACAGCCTTTAATCTGTGTTAATACTTTTTCTTTCTTAGTAGAGCTTTTGCATTTATCCAAATAAAATGTTGATTATATTTTAATAAAATCATACGTTACTTGATAAATAGACATTTTAGGTAATTTCTAAAGACAGTCACACAGGGATTAATTAAGTAATTAACTCAAACCCTTATAACTAAAAGATCATTGGCCTTGCATAGTGGTTTTATAGAGTTTGTCTTGATTGTTGGATAACAAAGAGGAATTAACCACGTGCTTTTAAGACTAAATATATTGCTTTTGATCAATATTTGATACGCAATTAAATCTCTATATAAAGACCTCTCATTTATAAACTTTACCGCACTCTCTCAAAAACAAGTTCATTTCCTCTTCATTTTCTCGAAGCAATATGGCTACAAGCTCTCCAATTATCATATATTTTATAGCACTATTCATCACAAGCTTTATAACATCAACCATTTTGGCTATTTCAGTGCCACCCGAGCTCACAGATAATTTGCGCACAGATCCTGGCGCCATTAAATTAGCCTCTATCGATTATGGCCACATTATTAAAGAAAAACCATTTGCAGTTCTTTATCCATCCTCTGTAGATGACATCAGAACCCTAATATATTTATCATACAATTCTTTATTTTCATACACCATCGCAGCAAAAGGCCAGGCTCATTCCACGTGGGGCCAGGCTCAGGCCAATGACGGCGTCGTAGTGCAGATGAATTCTCTGAACCGTTTCAGAAACGGGACGGGAATTTTGATCTCCGGAGACCGTTCTTCAGGATTTTACGCTGACGTCGGCGGCGAGCAATTGTGGATTGATGTGCTGAACGCCACTCTTACACGGGGGCTTTCGCCGGTTTCTTGGACGGATTATTTGTATCTCACTGTTGGTGGGACGCTCTCTAATGCTGGAATTAGCGGCCATACATACCGGAAAGGCCCGCAGATAACAAACGTTCTTGAATTAGACGTTTTAACAGGTACTTATTATAACAGGGATTAGATCCTCTACAGTGTTTTTTTCTATCTCTCTTCATCTTTTAAATTTAATAAAAAAATGATTTAATTATAAATAAAGTGAAAAAAGTTGACCTAATAATCAATTTCAAAATTTAAAATTTAATCTTAACTACATATTTTACTAGGAAAAAATAGAGGAGAAAAATACTGGGAAATATACTTATCTCTATCACATACTATGAGGTGTTATTTCTTAGAATTTTTTTTATACTACTTTAATCCTTGTCTACTGTTTAAACAGTGATAGAAAAAACAGAACATAAATTGGACCTTTTAACTGATAAATTAATTAGTCTTAATCTGTAAAAGCGTCAGACTAAAGGTGGCCAATGGGCCGGACGGCACGAGGCACGGCACGTGTCCGTACAGCACGGCATGGCACGATCACGTCTCGGTAGAGCACGTGGCATGGCACGGCACGCACGTACGTTTGTCGTGCCGGGCTTAGATTTTAGGCACGCGGGCCTTAAAAACACGGCACGATTAGAGATGGGCCAAAGCACGGCACGCGAAAAAGCACGTAATAAGCACGTTTCATTTTTTAATGAAAGTAAACTTAAAATTTTATGATTTTATAAATAACTTGAAATTGAATCTTTTAATATCTTTTATTGGCTCAAGTTTTTTAAATTTATTTAATTCTTAGTTTCAAAAAAATTATAATTGATTTATGTTTATAATTTATTAAATAAATAATTGATAACATGATTTCAATAAATAAAATTATAAATATAATGATTTTATAAATATGTATTAATATTATTATAAACTATAATATATGACTCTACGTAATTCCAAGTTAACAATTAAGTTAACCCTTAAAAAAATTATTATTATTGTTATTGTTAAGTGCTAAAAAAGAATTCTAATACCATAGAGTCAAACTTAGCAACTAATATTACATTCTCTTATTATTATTAATGTATTATTATTGAATATGGACTTGAGTTTTGAATTTTTTATTCTATTAAATAAAAATAAAGGCATATGGATAAAAAAAAAAATACATAAGCTTGAAAAAAATAAGACAACAACTTGGCATACGCTCTTAAAAAAATAAAAAAATAAAAACGCTTAGTGGGCTATTTTTCCTAGGCATGGCACGACACGTGTTGGCACGAGCACGAGCACGTGTGGGCACGGCACGGCACGGCACGAAATGAATAGTGAGCACGGCACGGCACGAGTACGAGCACGCGTGGGCTTTCTTTGATGGGCCTGGGCCGGCACGGCACGGCCCGTTGGCCATCTCTACGTCAGACAATCAATTTGTATGCCAAAAGATCATATTTTATCTTCTGACAATGTTTTCTTTTATTAAAAATTAATTGGGACTAAGGTACTATTTCGTATCAAGAAGTGACTGTGGTAGAAAAAAATTCATAAATATAAAATAAAAATTAATATTGTATAATAATTATTATTTTTAAATAAATATTTTGATGTAATTAATGAAAATATTACAAGCTGTTATTATAAAATAAAAATTAATATTGTGCAGTAAATAAATATAATACATTTTTCTTATAATACAAGCGTATGATCAAATCAACTTGACTTTCAAGAGACAACAATTCGTGTTTGCCAAATATTATAGTGTATTACAACATAAAAATTATAGCCATCCAATAACCTCAATGCCAAACGGAGCATAAAGTGATAAGAACAAATTTTGAAAGAGAGTAAATAAGGCATTCCCCATTTAATTAATCTTTAAAGGCTTTAAATAATATAAAGCGTAGAAAATTTGTTTTAATTTTTTTAATCGCCGTAGAAATTTTGTTTAAAACCTAAGAATGTAATCTATTTGGTAATTGTAACAGATTACTGATTTTAATTGATTACATTCTTAATGAAAAAGTCAATTTGGTTGATTTGATTATATTTTTCTTTCACTAGAAAATTTCAGGATGATCCAAATCTATCGACTGAAGCTGGATTGAATTGAAAATTACCAACCCCATTAGTTTCGTGCACTTTAATAGCTCTAATTTAAATTTAGCACTTTAATAGCTCTACTTAAATATAGGACGAACATCAGGAAATCATTTTGTCGAGCTTGATCCAAGCCATAGGCTTTTCAGGGGCTTTGTAATAATTCAATATAGTTGAGCATTTTTAGGCCAGTATGTATTATTGCAAATTCGCAATGTTATTACCATACTAGAATAAATTATTTGCATACTCGTCAAGTGCTCTATCTCTAATGTGTCTAGTATATTACAAGGATATATCATAATATTTCAGATATATATAGATAATTTTGAAACGGATAAATGGTTGTTTAGTCCTTATAATAACAGAGTACTTTAAGATATCCTGTTGTTAAATATGTTCACTTCTATTCTTACCTTTTCTTTTACCATAATACCCTTACAATATTGGGGATATTAATAAAAAACATATAATTTATTAAATTAACTTCAAAAGTAACATGAAAATTAACACAACTTTTATATTATTATTTTATTTTTAGGATTAATTTTGTAAATTAATTTTTTATAATATAATTATTTGTAAAATATTATTAACATATTAAACATTGCTTTAAGGTGGTCCATATTAATTTATTTATAAATAACTATAAGTAAGATTGTTGCACGTGTACAAAATATACTAGCTTTTCTCACTAATATTTATTGATTAATTTACTAACAAATATTTATTGGTTAATTTGTTCATTAACTTTTTCATAAATAAATTAATTAATGCCAATAATACTGTTGGAAAAAGTGTATTTTTCTAAAAGGAAATAAAGGTAAGGGTTAGAATAGTATAGCATATTTAATTATAAGAGTGTTTTAAGGTACTTTAAAAATATAGGGACTAAACAAACACTTAAGTTAAAATATAAAGACTAAACAGTCATTTGTCATTTCGAAATTAATTGGATTTATTTTTTTCTTCAGCTTTCCTTTGTAAAACGTTTATTAATAATCTGTCTGGCAGGAAATTGCAATTGCATTTTTTTCCTTTTGTGGAAAAGAAATCTAATGACATTAAACAATATTGCTGGTGCATGGTACATTTAATTTGTATTCCAAAATAAAAATAACATAATTTATGAGTCATAATATAAATAGCATGTAGATATATAAAGCACGTTATGTCATCGTATTTGATAGACCATTTAATTAATATTTTTTTTTAGTTGCTTGATGAACTCCAGATTTCTTATATCACCGACCCAATATTACTTTTATCACCATAATATATTTGAACAGTTGAACTTACTAGTACCAACAATATTCACACCATATCATAACATTAGAGATTATTAAATGACTCAGCCATTATATTTAAAATTTGTAAAATTTGTTCTAGTATGAATGAAACCTAGCCGGCGTTCATTTTTTACAAGAAAAGAGAACCTTTAGAGATCAAAAACCAATTAGAACCTTATCCATCCCTTAAACTTTTAACCAAAAAAATTACTAAATAAATAAAAATGCTCTAGTATGAATGAATAGTTTATTTAGTATTAATTAATTATTTTGCAATTGAGTCAGAATATTGTAACCTAAGAATGGCGTGGCGTGCGCCTTTCATTTTCACAGGAAAAGGAGAGTTTGTGACTTGCTCCCCTCAGAAGGATTCAGAGTTGTTTTACGCAGTCCTAGGACGTTGAGGTCAATTTGGTATTATAACTAGAGCAAGAATCGTCCTCGGGCCGGCCAAAAAAAGGGTACTTAATTAGCTTTCTTCAGAACTTAATTAAGCCCTAATTTACGCTTGCTTTTTTGTGCTTAATTTATGTTTAAAAATGAACATTTGGGAAGAGCTCTCGGGTTCGATCCTCACTAAACACACCATTTAGGAGGGAAAATAGCCTTAACTGTGACTGCACTCCAAATCCGGATTAGTCGGGGCCCAATGCGGTCGCCGAAAATCGGGTGGCTTAAACCAAAAAAAAAAAAAAATGAACAATCAAATTGTACATGTATTGCCTTTGCATCCATTAATTCATTTTACTTGGTGAATTTGTCTGCAGGTTAAATGGTTACGTATACTTTATAGTGATTTCTCGTCTTTTAGCACTGACCAAGAAACTTTGATCTCAACTACTGGACCTAGCGACAAAGTGATGCCAGATTTTTTGGAAGGTCACCTTTTAATGAACCAAAGTCCTCTAGATTTCAAGTTCTTCTTGAAATTTACAACAACATTAATTTACTCATTATTCCATCAATTTAGTAGTTTTATGTGTGGTTTACAAATTTTTTGTTTCATTTAACACTTAATGTCAATTTATAAGTTTTATGTCATTTTTCTAAGGTTTTGTTTTGTTTACACTTTTTTCTTTTAATCTACAACTTTATTATTAATTTACCTATTTTTCCATCCATTTACTAGTTTTACGTGTGATTTACACATTTTTTATTTCATTTCAGACTTAATGTCAATTTACAAGTTTTGTGTCATTTTACTAAATTTTTGTTTTGTTTACAAGTTCTTATTGTAATTTACAACTCCAACACTAATTTACCAATTTTTCCATCAATTTACTAGTTTTATATGTGGTTTACAAATTTTTTTTTTCATTTCACATTTAATATCAATTTACAAGTTTTACATCATTTTTCTAAGTTTTTGTTTTGTTTACACTTTTTTCTTCTAATTTACAACTCCATCATCAATTTACCTCTTTTTCAATCAATTTACTAATTTTATGTGTGATTTATACATTTCTTGTGTTATTTCACACTTAATGTCAATTTACAAGTTCTATGTCATTTTTCAAAGTTTTTATTTTGTTTACAAGTTCTTCTTATAATTTACAACTCCAACATTAATTTACTCATTTTTTCATTAATTTACTAGTTTTATATATGATTTACAAATTTTTTGTTTCATTTAACACTTAATGTCAAATTACAAGTTTTATGTTGTTTTTTTAAGGTTTTGTTTTGTTTACATTTTTTTTAATTTACAAATTCATCATTAATTTACCTCTTTTTCCATCAATTTATTAGTTTTCTGTGTGATTTACACATTTTTTGTTTCATTTCACACTTAATATCAATTTATAAGCTTTGTATCATTTTTCAAATTTTTTATTTTGTTTACAAGTTCTTCTTATAATTAACAACTCCAACATTAATTTACTCATTTTTTCATTAATTTACTAATTTTATGTATGATTTATAAATTTTTTATTTCATTTAACACTTAATGTCAATTTACAAGTTTTATGTCATTTTTCTAAGGTTTTGTTTTGTTTACACTTTTTTCTTTTAATTTACAACTTCATCATTAATTTACCACTTTTTCCATCCATTTACTAGTTTTATGTGTGATTTATAATTGTTTTGTTTCATTTCACACTTAATGTCAATTTATAAGTTTTATGTCTTTTTTTAAGTTTTTGTTTTGTTTACACTTTTTTCTTCTAATTTACAATTCCATCATTAATTTATCTTTTTTTCATCCATTTACTAGTTTTATGTGTGATTTATACATTTTTTGTTTCATTTCACACTCAATGTCAATTTACAAGTTTTGTGTCATTTTATTAAGTTTTTGTTTTGTTTACAAGTTCTTCTTGCAATTTACAACTCCAACATTAATTTACCATTTTTTCATCAATTTACTAGTTTTGTATGAGATTTACAAATTTTTTGTTTCTTTTCACACTTAATGTCAATTTACAAGTTTTATGTCATTTTTCTAACTTTTTGTTTTGTTTACACATTTTTCTTGTAATTTACAACTCTATCATTAATTTACCTCTTTTCCCATCAATTTACTAATTTTATGTGTGATTTACACATTTTTTGTTTCATTTGACACTTAATGTCAATTTACAAGTTTTATGTCATGTTTCTAGGTTTTTGTAATTCTTACAAGTTTGAAGATCAATTTACCACTCCAACATGAATTTTCCCCTTCTTCTGTCAATTTACCTCTTTTATGTGTGGCTTACAACTGTTTTGTTTTATTTCACATTTAATATTAATTTACAAATTTTATATCATGTTTCTAGGTTTTTGTATTTCTTCTAATTCTGAAGACTAATTTTCATCTCCAACATTAATTTACATATTTTTTCAGTCAAGCTATCCTATATGTGGCTTATAGTTTTTTTGTTTAATTTACAGTTAATGTTAATTTTTCAGTTTTATGTCATTTTTCAAAGTTTTGTAATTCTTACAATTCTGAAGACCAATTGACCACTCTAATATTGATTCGCATCTTTTTTCGACATTGGTTTAGCCTTGTTGACCCGACCCATATCCTATGCGAAAGAAATAAGAGAGTTAGACTAAAACTCGGGCATGTAGTTCCCAAACTCTGATATGAATTTAATTGGGCCCTAATATTTAGGCCCAAGCCTAACCATTAAATTCGAGTCAAAGGCCAGAAAATTCGGGTCAAGTCAATTAGACTAAAAGTCGAGCCGATTCTTCCTTGCATGTATATATGTTTGCATCTTGATTTTTATTTTTATTTATCATATAAACTCTTCTATATATTTGTTATATATATACATATAATGCTGCGTTTACTTGTCATTAATTGGAATAAGGAATGAGAATCAGAATAAGTTGTTTACTTGACCTACAAGAATTGAAATCGGAATGGACTGGAATCTCGTTGATGTGTTTATTTTATCTTGGAATTGGCTTCGGAATGAGTTAGATTGTAATAAATTACTAAAAAGCACTTAATGAATTATTATCATAATTATTATTTTATATTTTAATTATAGTGATTATTTATTCAAAAATTATTATTATTATTATTAATTATTAATTATTATTAATTATTAATTATAATATATGTGTGGTTTACAAAGTTTTTGTTTCATTTCACACTTAATGTCAATTTACAAGTTCTATGTCATTTTTCTAACTTTTTGTTTTTTTTATAAGTTTTTCTTGCAATTTACAATTCCAACATTAATTTATCTCTTTTTCCATCAATTTAAGTTCTTCTTGCAATTTACAACTCCAACATTAATTTACCTTTTTTTCCATCAATTTACTAGTTTTATATATAGTTTACACATTTTTTGTTTCATTTCACACTTAATGTCAATTTACAAGTTCTATATCATTTTTCTAAGTTTTTGTTTTGTTCACAAGTTCTTCTAGCAATTTACAACTCCAATATTAAGTTACCCCTTTTTTCCCATCAATTTATTAGTTTTATGTGTGGTTTACAATTTTTTTTTTCATTTCACACTCAATGTCAATTTACAAATTCTATGTCATTTTTCTAAGTTTTTGTTTTGTTTATAAGTTTTTCTTGCAATTTACAACTCCAACATTAATTTACCTATTTTTCCATCAATTTACTAGTTTTATGTGTGGTTTACACATTTTTTGTTCATTTCACACTTAATGTCAATTTACCAATTCTATGTCATTTTTCTAACTTTTTGTTTTTTTTATAAGTTCTTCTTGCAATTTACAACTTCAACATTATTTTACCTCTTTTGCCATCAATTTACTAGTTTTATGAGTGGTTTACACATTTTTTGTTTCAATTCACACTTAATGTCACTTTACAAGTTTTATGTCATTTTTCTAAGTTGTTGTTTATTGGAGAAAAATCAGTTTTTAAAAAACTTTTAGGATTGATCTCATACAATATATAAGAATTCGTAATCTAGAAATTATACCTTGAAAATATGAGAAGATGAACTATCTTTGCTTTTTCCACTGAAGTGATTTAGGCTCCCAGATCACGATTCGTCACCACTACTCGTGTTAGATCACGATCCGCCACCAAATAATCTTCCAGACTATGACTCAAGTTTGATATGCACTTGACGTGTGGGTGCCTTTATCACCACTAAAACAACTAGCACAAGAAAATTTTTCTCTCAAAATTAGAGACAAAAATCTTTTTCTCATAATTGTATAATGTGGCCTCTCTATTTTTTTTTAGAGAAAATAAGCTTTTTTATATCGCCCTTTAGTGAAAACCCTAGGCTCCAAATAATGAAAATCAAAAGCCACGTTACTTGCTTTTTCTATAGGGGGCCCATATTGTAAAATAACATAAAGCCCCTTACACACAAGCATATTAAATGGAGCCGCCCACTAAATGATATATTTAGGCTTTTGACCCAAATAGCTAGTTATCTTACTTATTAATCCAGTGGTGGTGCAGTCAATTAAATGAGCTAACCCGGGGATCATTTGGGAATATACAATAGTGACTATAACATTTAAGCCTGTAATTAAATAATCTTAATCATTTAATTCCAACTCTACTCCACTATAAGATTGGAACAGACCTTCATAATTGTATGTTCGAATAATAATTCGTCCCAAGCCACATTGATTTCTTTACTGCACAATCCTTTGTACCACATCATTAATCCCTTGTACCACATCATTAATTAAATCGATATCCAATCAATTTAATTACATCTTGTTCCTTGATACTTACTGGTTTTCTCTAATGATCATTTTCAACATACTAAATATGTTGACACACTCTGGCCAGAGAATTCTATGATCAAGTAGCGAAAATCCATTAAGAGATGCATCGTACAAATTCTATATTGTTAATCTATAACTCCAATACTCATAATTGCTCCCACCAAGATACTGGGTAATCTTGACCACAATTGTGTGTCGTGCCCATTGGTAACTCAAATGGAATAACAATTACAATCATGAAATCATAACTAATTCAAGATTAAGATTACAGTAAAATCAATGCCTATGAGATTTAATAAGTCTGACAGTCATTTCAAGGTTAATTAAATCTCATATGTGATCCAGCTCAATTTAGTCAAACTACATCAGTAAACTCATATACGATTAAGACAAATTATTTAATGAATTTACTACAGTCTAAACTTAAATAAAGTGCCCAACTTTATTTATCAACTGCGACTAAATTGATTTAATCATAAGATAACTTGTATTTATGACTTCGGTGAATCCATATGGTGATCACATAAATACATATAATATGATTAAATGGACTTTAATCAAAATATTAATGCAATTAAGATATTTTAATAAAATAAGTCATTATTTTATTAATAAGAAAAATTATTTATTACAATTAAATAAACATATATGCTTTTAAAGAGTAAATTTTTCCAACAATCTCTCACTAGCTCTCAAAGCATATTTGGCATCTCACGCATGCCCATGGATTCTAAGTGCAAGTTAAAAGGTTTCCCAGGTATGGCCTTAGTAAAAGGATCTGCCAAGTTTTGATGTGACGCAATATGAGAAACCTCCACATCACCTCTCTGCACTATATCCCTTATAAGATGATACTTCCTCTCAATATGTTTTTGTTTCTTGTGATTCCTTGGTTCCTTAGATTGAGCTATCACATCATTATTATCGCAAAATAGTTTAAGGAGTGCAGTTACAGCAGGTACCACCTCAAGATCTTATAGGAACTTGCGGAGCCATACAGCTTTTTTTGTAGCTTCGGATGCAACCACATAATCAGTTTCAATTGTGGAGTCTGCGATACAAGATTGTTTCACACTCCTCCAACTAATAGCTCCACTTCCCAGTGTAAACACATAGCCGAAAGTTAATTTCTGGAATCCTTATCCGACATAAAGTCAGAATCAGTATAACCCACTGGAATGAGTTCATCACCAGAATACACAAGCATATAATTTTTAGTTCTTTTCAAATACTTCATTATATGCTTGACCGCAGTCCAGTGTTCAGGTCCAGGATTAGATTGATATCTACTAACCATCCCTACTGCAAAACAGATGTCTGGCCTAGTGTAAAGCATGGCATACATGAGACTTCCCACAGCTTCTGCATAGGGAACTCATCTCATTCTCTCTATCTCTTTAGATGTTTTAGGTGATTGATGCTTAGAGAATGTAATTCTATGTCTGAATGGTAATAAACCAGTCTTGGAATTTTTCATGCTAAATCTAGCCAATATCTTATCAATATAAACCGCTTGAAACTAGGTTAAAGTTTTATTCTTCCGGTCTCGTAGTAACTTGATACCAAGAATATAACTTGCCTCTCCCTAGTCTTTCATATCAAATTATTTTGCTAACCAACTTTTTATTGTAGTCAATACTCCTACATCGTTTCCAATTAGGAGAATATCGTGTACATAAAGAACTGGGAAGGCTACAAATTTTTCTTGAATTTTCTTGTACACATATGGTTCATCAATGTTTTGAATGAATCCAAACGATTTAATCGCTTGATTAAATCTGATGTTCTATGACCGGGATGCTTGTTTCAATCCATAAATGGATCTCTGCAACTTACATACCATGTGTTCTTGGCTTTTTTGTATGAATCCATCTGGTTGCTGCATGTAGATGTCTTCGTCAAGATGCTCGTTAAGAAAGGCAGTCTTGACATCCATTTGCCAAATTTCATAATCTAGCATTGTAGTAATGGAGAGTAGAATCCTGATGGATTTAAGCATAGCAAATGGAGAAAAAGTTTCCTCATAATCGATTCCTTTTTTCTGAGTAAACCCTTTGGCTACTAATCTTGCTTTAAATGTTTCCACCCTTCCATCTACTCCTCTTTTTCTCTTATAGATCCACTTGTACCCTATAGGTTTTACCATATTTGGTGCCTCTACAAATTCCTAGATTTTATTGGAATACATAGATTATGTTGAGTGTTAGAAAATGTATATTTATAAAGGAGAAAATCGTCATTTTACACTTCAAGTTTTATTAACACCCTTACTTTTATGTATTTAAATTTCTTGTCATTTAATTATGTGGGTTGTATTATAATTAAGTATTTTATGTATTTTAGGGGCATCATAGTCATTTCACAATGAACGAGAGATAAGACGGCAAAACAGACATCACTTTTGAACTCAGGACGCTCGAAAACCTTAGGAGGAGCATAAAAGGAAAAATGATACTATTCACATGTATGGTACTATTCACATGTACGATACTGTCTATGTTACTGTTCACGATACTATTCACATAGACGGATCGATGACGTGGCATTGACCGATGATGTGGCATTGACTGATGAGGTGTCACGATCCTGTTGAACTAAAATTCTTATGCACTGTTGATCGATGACGTGGTAGCATATAAGTGGACTAAAAATCTCGCGTACGGTACATGCATTACACAGGATTATTTTCAACCAAACCGCGTCACTATTCAACCCAGGTCCAACCGTGTTACTGTTCAAACCGCGTACTGTTGACTGATGACGTGGCGCAATCCTGAGCGTCCGAAATGTTTTTGATCCGATGGCCATGATTTACTCAATGTATCTATAAAAAAAGGGCTCTCCCCCCCTAATTTGATAGCTCTGAATCCATTTTTGGACTCCATTTTCTGTAATTCCCTCTACATCTTGTATTTTCTATGTATTTTAATAAATTTCCATTTTGCCCCTAGTTCAATTATGAGTAGTTAATTTTCTTTCAAGCTTGGGTTGAAGGTGAAGTCTCAACATGTGTCATGGGCTTTATTTGGTAAATTTATTTTCTTTTCCCCTCTAATTTTGTGGATGTTTTGACTTCTCGTTGAAAAATAATAATAATCTTGTCTAGATACCGCCTTGGTTTCACCGGCTCTTTAGTACAAGGTTATTATTATTTGGCACGATAAGCCCTTAGCACCATATTGATTAGAGTGTGGTTCATGAGGTGTGGATTCCCCCCTCATGATTTAATTGGTATTAATAAGGAATATTTAGCCCATGATGCATGTTGATACGGATCCAGATACCTAAGTACGTCATTTTAATAGATTTCTATTCAATTTATTCTCGCCATTTAAATTCCAATTTTAGGATAATCCATATCATTTTCACCACAAATCCAACCACCCTCATACAAAATTAATTCTATATATAATTAAAATCCACCTTCTTGTGGGATCGACACTCGCCACCATTGATATATTCTCCAATAGATTCGTGCACTTGCGAGTTCAATAAAATTTGCACAACAAGTTTTTGGCGCCGTTGCCGGGGAGGTAAGTTATTTTAATTCGTAGAATTAATTTTTGTGAATAATTTCTTTTAATTGTTTTCTTGTAATTTTTTTTTCATTAAAAAAAAAGTGAATTTACATTTAGAGGTAAGAATTTTTTTTTCTCTTTTTTAAAATTCTGTAATTTAATTTTCAATTTATTTTTCTTTGTAATTTTTTTTGTTTATCTTATTAATTTATTTTTAGTTAATTTATTTCACGTATTTTTTTTAAGTGTGTTTTTTTATAGAAAGTTGTAACAGCGTGATAAGGTTAGTACCGTAATTTCTCCTTCTTCTTTATTTTTATTTGTTTTGTTCCCATGTATCTTTTGTTTTTTGCATGCATGGTCGTAGGTCATTATTACCTAATCTTGAACCTATGGACCTTGAACTTGAGAAAACACTTCACACACACAAACAAGTTAAAAATAAAATGGATTTGCAACCACATGAGAGGCCATTTAAGGACTACTTCAGTCCTTTAACTAATTTGAGCACATCATGCATAAGATACCCAAATGTAGCTGCTAGGAGTTTTGAACTAAAACTTAGTGTGCTAAATTGTCTCCCAACATTCTATGGCCTAGAAAATGAGGACCCATATAATCATTTGAATGATTTTCATGCTGTTTGTCAAACATTTAGATATGAGAATTTTTCAAATGATAATGTTAAACTTAGACTATTCTCATTTTCTTTAAAAGATAGAGCTCGTTCATGACTCAATACATTACATGCCAATAGCATCACATCATGGGAACAATGGTAACTAAATTTTTAAATAAATATTTCCCAGTGCATAAAACCAATACTATTCGCAGGGAAATTTCAGAGTTTACCCAGAGAGATGACGAGCAATTTTTCGAAACGTGGGAGCGATTCAATGGGCTACTCTTGAAGTGTCCACATTATGGGTACGAGAAATGGCACCAATGCCAAGACTTTTTGGAGGGATTATTGCCGAATGTGTAAGAATGGCTAATGACAACAAGTGGAGGAGAGCTAATGTCAAAAGGTGCATCAGAGATTTGGGAATTCTTCCAGTGACAAGCGGATAATTCCCAACAACGGAGTCGATCACTCAGGAATACTAAAAGAATTAAAGGAGTGAATGAGATTCACATTAGCGAGTCAACTTCGGGAATCAAAGAAGTCAAGGAGATGGTTTAAGGTCTTTCTCGACAAATAGCATTGTTAACGACTGCTAAATCAACAGAGCCACATGACTATGACTCATACTCAGATCAAGCCAATGCCATAGGTGTAATGAGAAAACCATCTAATTACAACCCATACTCCAACACATATAACCTTGGATGGAGAGACCACCCCAATTTTTCATGGTCTCAAGGATTCTAACAGAATGGACCAGCAGCTCCAGCTCCACCAATGCAACAAATTCCTCAAGCCTCTCAGCCACCATTTAGATCATACAATCAGAACCAGAGCTACTCTCAACCCAGACCATGGGAGGATTCATTCCAGAATCTCAAGAATCTTACTCACTCCACGATTTCAAACCTCGAGAAGATGGTGGGACAACTTGCTTCTTCAGTCCAGACCTTGGCAATGACTGTTGAGAAAGGCAAGTTTCCAAGTTAATCAGTGTCTAATCCTAAAGGAGTACATAAAGCAAGTACCAGTTCACCACAGCAGCATGGAGAGGTCAAAGCAGTCATGACCTTGCGAAAAGGAAAAGAAGTCAACAACAAAGTGGAGATGCTGGTGACAAAAAAAAATCAAATTGTACATGTGAATGTTGAGGACTCACAAGCTCTATTTTCTCAGAGGTTAGCTAAAGGAAAGAAGGGAAAATCCACAGGTGAGATTCTTGAAATCTTCAAACAGGTAAGTGTTAACTGTTGAGTGTTAGAAAATGCATATTTATAAAGGAGAAAACCGTCATTTTACATTTCAAGTCTTATTAACAACCCTTACTTTTATGTATTCAACCTTCTTGTGATTTAATTACATGTGTTTTATTTTAATTAAGTATTTTATGTATTTTAGGGGCATTATAGTCATTTCACAATAAAGGAGAGATCAGATGGCAAAACGGACATCACTTTTGAACTCAGGACGGTCGAAAACCTTAGGAGGGGCATAAAAGGAAAAATGGCACTATTCACATGTACGGTACTATTCACGTATACGGTACTGTATATGTTACTGTTCACGGCACTGTTCACATAGACGGATCGATGACGTGGCATTGACCGATGATGTGGCATTGACTGATGAGGTGTCACGATCCTGTTGGACTAAAATTCTTATGTACTGTTGATGGTGACGTGGCAGCATATCAGTGGACGAAAAATCTCGCGTACGGTGCATGCATCACACAGGATTATTTTCAACCAAACCGCATTACTGTTCATCCGGGTCAAACCGTGTTACTGTTCATCCGCGTGGTCAAACCGTGGACTGTTGACTGATGACGTGGCGCAATCCTGAGCGTCCAAACTGTTTTTAATCCGATGGCCATGATTTACTCTATGTATCTATAAAAAGGGGGCCTTCCCCCCCTAATTTGATATCTCTGAATCCATTTTTGGGATCCATTTTCTGTAATTCCTTCTCCATCTTGTATTTTCTTTGTATTTTAATAAATTCCCATTTTGCCCCTAGTTCAATTATGAGTAGCTAATTTCCTTTCAAGCTTGGGTTGAAGGTGAAGTCTCAACATGTGTCATGGGCTTTATTTGGTAAATTTATTTTCTTTTCCCCTCTAGTTTTTGTGGATGTTTTGACTTCTCGTCGACAAATAATACTGATCTTGTCTAGATACCGCCTTGGTTACACCGGCTCTCTAGTATAAGGTTATTATTATTTGGCACGATAAGCCCTTAGCACCATATTGATTAGAGCGTGGTTCATGATGTGTGGATTCCCCCATCATGATTTAATTGGCATTAATACGGATTATTTAGCCCATGATGCATGTTGATACGGATCCGAATACCCAAGTACGTCATTTCAAATAGAATTATCTTCAATTTATTCTCGCCATTGCAATTCCAATTTTAGAATTTATTCTCGCCATTTTAATTTAAGTTTTAGCATATTCCAAATCATTTCCACCATAAATCCAACCACCCATTTTGCAAAATTAATTCTACACATAATTAAAATCCACCTCCTCGTGGGATCGACACTCGTCACCATTGATCTACACTACAATAGATTCGTGCGCTTGCGAGTACATTAAAATTTGCACAACAAGTTTTTGGCGCCGTTGCCGGGGAGGTAAGTAATTTTAATTCATAGAATTAATTTTTGTGAATAATTTCTTTTATTTGTTTTCTTGTATTTTTTTTTATTATTAAAAAAAAAGTAAATCTATAATTTTTCAATTTATTTTTTTTCTTTGTAATTTTTGTTTATTTTATTAATTTAATTTTTAGTTAATTTATTTCACGTATTTGTTTTTTGTGTATTTTTATAGAAAGGTTGTAATAGCGCAATAAGGTTAGTATCGTAATTTCTCCCTCTTCTTTATTTTTATTTGTTTTGTTCCCATCTTTATTTTTTGTTTTGTTTGCATCTTTATTTTTATTTTTATTTTATTTTGCATGCATGGTCGTAGGTCATTATTACCTAATCTTGAACCTATAGACCTTGAATTAGAAAAAACACTTCGCACACACAAGAACGTTAAAAATAAATTTGAAATGGATTTACAAGCACCACAGGAGAGGCCATTTAAGGACTATTTTAGTCCCTTAGCTAATTTGAGCACATCATGTATAAGATACCCAAATGTAGCTGCTAGGAGTTTTGAATTAAAACCTAGTGTGCTAAATTGTCTCCCCACATTCTATGGCTTAGAAAATGAGGACCCATATAATCATCTGAATGATTTTCATGCTATTTGTCAAACTTTTAAATATGAGAATTTTTCAGACGATGATGTTAAGCTTAGATTATTCCCATTTTCTTTAAAGGATAGAGCTCGTTCATGGTTAAATACTTTGCCTGCTAATAGCATTGCATCATGGGAACAAATGGTTACAAAATTTCTAAATAAATATTTCCCAGTGCATAAAACCAATTCTATTCGCAGGGAAATTTCAGAGTTTACACAAAGAGAGGACGAGCAGTTTTTCGAAACATGGGAGCGATTCAATGGGCTACTCTTGAAGTGTCCACATCATGGGTACGAAAAATGGCACCAATGTCAATACTTTTTGGAGGGATTACTACCAAATGTGCAAGAATGGCTAATGGCAACAAGTGGAGGAGAGCTAATGTCAAAAAGTGCATCAGAGATTTGGGAATTCTTCCAGCGACAAGCAGATAATTCCCAACAACGGAGTCGATCACTCAGGAATACTAGAAGAATTAAGGGAGTAAATGAGGTTCAAATTGGCGAGTCAACTTCGGGAATCAAAGAAGTCAAGGAGATGGTTGAAGGTCTTGCTCGACAAATAGCATCGTTGTCGACTGCTAAATCAACAGAACCACATGACCATGACTCATACTCCGATCAAGCCAATGCCATAGGTGTAATGAGAAAACCATCGAATTACAACCCATACTCCAACACATATAACCCTAGATGGAGAGACCACCCTAATTTTTCATGGTCTCAAGGACTCTAACAGAATGGACCAGCAGCTCCAGCTCCACCAATGCAACCAATTCCTCAAATTCCTCAAGCCTCTCAGCCCCCATTTAGACCATTCAATCAAAACCAAAACTACTCTCAACCCAGACCATGGGAGGATTCATTCCAGAATTTCAAGAATGCTACTCACTCTACGATTGAGCAACAGAACCGCACCATTGATGGACTACGAAATGAGTTGAGAGCAGGCTTCAACTCACAAGCTCAATCAGTTTCAAGCCTCGAGAAGATGGTGGGACAACTTGCTTCTTCAGTTCAGACCTTGGCAATGACTGTTGAGAAAGGAAAATTTCCAAGTCAACCAGTGCCTAATCCTAAAGGAGTACATGAAGCAAGTACCAGTTCACCACAACAGCATGGAGAGGTCAAAGCAGTCATGACCTTGCGAAAAGGCAAGGAAGTCGACAACAAAGTGGAGATGCCGGTGACAAAAGAAAATCAAATTGTACCTGTGAATGTTGAAGACTCATCACCGGAGGAGAAAGAAGAAACCAACCCACGAGAATACGTTCCGAAAGCTCCATTTCCTCATAGGTTAGCTAAAGGGAAAAAGGGAAAATCCACAGGTGAGATTCTCGAAATCTTCAAACAGGTAAGTGTCAACATCCCTTTACTTGATGCTATAAAGCAAGTTCCATCTTATGCCAAGTTTCTTAAAGACCTTTGTACTAAAAAGAGAAACATGCATGTTCAAAAGAAGGCATTTTTAACAGAAAACGTTAGTTCTATACTCCAACATAAAATTCCTTTAAAATGCAAAGACCCAGGCTCCCCCACTATCTCATGTAGTATAGGGAACCACACAATTGAGAATGCTTTGTTGGATTTAGGAGCTAGTGTAAATCTTTTGCCTTACTCTGTATTCGTGAAACTTGGACTGGGAGAATTACACACAACTCCAGTGGTGTTACAGCTTGCAGATCGGTCCACGAAAATACCTCGTGGTATTGTGGAGGACGTGCTTATCCAGGTAGACAAGTTTTATTTTCCTGTTGATTTCATTGTAATTGACACTCAACCAATACAGGATTCAAGGAAGCACATCCCCATTATTCTAGGCCGACCTTTCTTAGCGACTGCGGATGCTCACATTCAATGCAGGACTGGAAATATGCAGTTGTCCTTCGGCAACATGACTATGGAGCTAAATATTTTCAACATTGCCAAACAACCTCACAGTGCAGATGATGGAATTGTTGATGTGGATTTAATAGAAACAATAGTCGATAATACTTTTATTTCAAACCTTAGTGATGATCCTTTACAAACATGTTTAACTCACTTTGGTTTGGATTTTGATATTGACAGATCGGTCGATGAGGTCAACGCCCTACTTGACTCAGCACCATCCATGGACACTAATAAATGGAAGTCAAGAGTAGAACAACTAGCACCGTCAGAAAAGAAACTCATCCCATCATCAGAATCACCACCGAAACTCGAGCTCAAACAATTGCCCAACACATTGGAATATGCGTTTTTGGGAGAAGAAAGCACTCTACCGGAATTTGACTTGGAATTTAAAGATAAGAAAGGCACAGAAAACGTTGTGGCGGACCACCTCTCTCGTCTCCATTTTGACACAATTACAGAGCCATTAATATTAAATGAGTCATTTCCAGATGAACAATTAATGAGTGTGGAAGTATTACCTTGGTATGCTGATATAGTTAATTATCTTGTTACAGGTAAGCTTCCAGAGCATTGGACCAAGCAAGACAAGGCTAAATTCTTTGCGGAAATAAAGAATTTCTTTTGGGATGACCCATATTTGTTCAAGTATTGTGCAGACCAAATTGTTAGACGATGTGTCCATGAAAGTGAAATTCAGAATATCCTTTCATTCTGCCATGAACAAGCTTGTGGAGGCCATTTCAGTGCTAAGAAAACAGCGACTAAAGTTTTACAATGTGGTTTCTATTGGCCAACTATATTTCGAGATGCTTACACTTTATGTTCTTCATGTGATAGGTGTCAACGAATGGGGAGCATTACACGAAGGAACATGATGCCACTAAATCCAATTTTAGTGGTTGAGATTTTTGACGTATGGGGTATCGACTTCATGGGACCCTTTCCCCCTTCTTTTGGCCATCAATACATATTGGTTGGTGTTGACTACGTCTCGAAATGGGTAGAAGCAATTCCATGTAGGACCAATGATCACAAAGTGGTGATAGGATTTTTGAAAAGCAACATTGTTTCACGCTTTGGATTCCCTCGAGCGATAATCAGTGATGGTGGTGCCCACTTTTGTAACAAAGCATTCAAAGCTCTTTTGACAAAGTATTCAATCACACACAAAGTGGCAACCCCGTATCATCCGCAAACCAGTGGCCAAGTTGAGATCTCCAATCGAGAAATCAAGCACATATTAGAAAAAACGGTGAGGCCAGACAGAAAAGATTGGTCATTAAGACTTGATGATGCATTATGGGCATATAGAACGGCTTTCAAGACCCCGATTGGGATGTCACCCTACAGGCTAGTGTATGGAAAAGCTTGCCACCTACCTGTGGAACTCGAGCATCGTGCATATTGGGCCATCAAGAAATTCAACTTTGACATGCAGCAAGCCAGCTCAGAAAGAAGATTACAACTGGCAGAACTTGAAGAAATTCGCAATGATGCATACGAAAATGCCAAGATTTACAAGCAACGAATGAAAGTCTTTCATGACAAGCACATTATGAGAAAATCGTTCACTCCAGGTCAGAAAGTGCTTTTATTCAATTCTCGTTTGCACCTATTCCCAGGTAAGTTACGCTCTCGATGGTCTGGTCCCTTTATTGTTAATACTGTTTTTCCACATGGGGCAATTGAAATTAAGGACCCAAAGAACGGTGTCACGTTTAAAGTTAATGGTCAAAGATTAAAGCCATATCTTGAGTACCAACCACATGGAGAAGACACCGAAATAAATTTGAGTGACCCACCAGATTTGAATTGATTTTTTTTTTTCTTTTCGTTGATTTGATTTTTCTTTCTTTCTTTTTATTATTCTTTTGCTAATTGAAATTATTTTTGCATAAGTGTGTTTGTCTAACTATTAAGTTTTCTCTTATCATTTTTAATCATGAGTACCTTACTTAGACCGTTCCTCCTGAACATTCTTAAACCACTTCAACGTGTCAAAACTCATCTCAAACCGCAAATTCAATTTTCTAAAACACAACGCATTTGGGCTCTACAACCACCAGAGTTAGTAGCCTATGTTGAGGGTTTAGAACGCCAACTCAGAGACATTGAGAGAAGTGTTTACGACATCCAGTTGGAGCTTGAGTTTGTTACCCCGGTGAAGTGGCGGATAACGGTACTCCGTGACAATCAAGTCGGTTACTTCAGTTTCCCATAATAACTGACATTCTGAGGCGAAAGTATGGACAGAAACGAGATTCTAGCGAAGCTTCACAAGCGATTCCCTTCACTTCCTCAGAATGCCCTCCTTACAATCTATAAATCCCGGTCTGAACGCATGCGATTGCTCATGAGGAATAACATACCTGCAGACATCCGTTGGTTAATCGAGGCTAAAGTACGATTGGCAGGTGAGTTACCTCCTAAATTTATTGCATACATGCCTGGTTGTGGTAAAGGAAATTACGCAAGAAAACGACGAGCTCGAAGAATTTCTGTTGCTTGTCACAAGTGTGCCAGAATGAGTTGCGATAGAAACCCATGTTCTTTAGGAATGGTGTCTGATAACAGGGAAGATAAGATTCAATTCATTAGGGATGGCTTGAATAAGGAGTCATTGGATGATATCCTTCTGTCTCTTGAAACGCATCCCAGTGGATATGTGCAAGGAGCGATTCTCCGGTTATGGCCATTATTCCAGAAAGAGCATGCACGATATAGTCTCGGGAATCTGACTATAAACGACCCTGTTTGTCAGTTTATAAGAAAACTGGATGGGAAGCCGATCCTCGACCCATAGAGGGCGTTCAAGCCGTTTCTGGACGTAAAACCAGAGGAAGATGTGAGCCATAGTCGCAACTACGTGTAAATATCCTTTTACTTTACTGTTATTTTATTTCATTTCACTGTTGTTTTATTGTTTGCATTATTGTCTTTAATAATTTTATTACTGTTTGCTTTTTCCTTTTTACTGTTTCCTTTTTGACTCGCGAGCCACGTGCTTTACGCGTTATTTGACACTGACATGTTACCTCATTCACAGCTGTGATCCATTGTCACCAAGATTCTTAAATGTGATTTATCTTTTGTCAAGCACTCACAAATTATTTTTGAGAAGTATCACAATGGCAGCTACTCCCAATAGACAATTCAAGAACATTTGTGTGCTTTCTGGATTTACCTATGGCAAACATAAAGAGTTCGTGGAGGCAGCCATAGATCTTGGCCGAAGTATAGCAGCGAGAAAATTACATTTGGTGTATGGAGGAGGTAACCGAGGGTTATCAAAAATGGTCTCAGAAGCAGCTTTTATCAGAGGAAGTCAAGTGTTAGGCATCATCCCAAGAGTCCTAAAACCATTGGGCAGTTCGTCTGACTCATCAACTGGAGAAGAGTTAGTCGTCTCAGGTATGCAAGAAAGAATAACTGAAATGCTTAATCATGCTGATGCTTTTATTTTCCTTCCAGGAGATCTTGCAACACTGGAGGCACTTATCACACTAGCATCTTGGGCCCATCTGCACATCCACCAGAAACCCATCGGTTTGTTAAATGTCAATAACTTTTATGATGGCTTTATCGCATTTCTTAACCATGCAATAAAAAACTATTTCATTCCTTCTAATGTGAAAAAACTCTTTATTTGTGCTCACACTGCTAATGAGCTACTTGATATGTTACAAGCTTATAAACCGGAGCCAGACCCCTGGACCTTTGTGTTGGAGCGACCAAATAATGATGGTAACAGTAGCCGCAGTAAGAAGTACAAATTAGATTTAACTCTCCGCCTGTAAATATTTTCTTCTGTGTTGCACCACCCAGGTGATGTCTTCTAAACTCTACTTCTTTCCTTTAAAACATTGAGGACAATGTTTCGTTCTGGTTGGGGGGAGGGAATAGTCGACAATTGTGGAATCTTGGTTAAGTTTTTACTGATTTTTTGTTGTAGAAACTAACTGTTGCTAACGTTTTGTGTTGAAGATGGCTGAATATGGAGTGTAGTTACTCTAGAAACGCATCTTCATCGTTAAAAAAAAAAAAAAAAAAACTTGTTTTCTTCCTCTTTCTCCTTTATAAATATGTAGTTTCAAATTTTTGAGTCGAAGATGGCTGAATATGGAGTGTAGTGCCTCTAGAAACGCATCTTCTTATTTTAAAAAAAAAAAAAATTCTTTTTCTAATTAATTTTTCTACATCATTTTCATATTTCTGCATGCATATTTTCCTTTCATGCTTAGAATAGGTTGGGGGGTAGAATGTTGTTTAAAATATATATATATATATTTGTGTGATTTGTTTTAACATTGGATGACATGATTAATTTCAAATTTTAGTATTTGTATTATCTTTGGTCTTAAGTGATGTTACGCTATGTTTGCTACTTTACATGTTGATGTCGGAGACAAATATGAGTTGCTTGAAAGAATGAACATGTCATAAATAAGTGCCAAGTGAGTTGTTGAGCCTATCATTTTCTTGGAGAGTAACCCTTTTGCCCATTCTCTATACAGCTTAGCAGTTTATTATTTTATACACGATCTCTAGATTTCTTTTAAGTTAACCCTTTAAAAAAAATATATGGTAAAATTAAAAAAAAAAAAGAAAAAAGAAAAAAAAAATGTGTGTTGCTACATTGGGAGGCCCATCTAACTAGTAGATATGGATAATTATTTAGAGCCCTAAAAGACGATGGAAAGGCCATCTTTGATCCGTTTGAGCCTTTCTAGCCATCCCTTTTATTAAATATCCATAGTTACCCCTTTTGAGCCTTTTAAAAAAAAAAAAAAAAAAAGAGAACAAAAACCTTTTCTTTGTCAACTTATCATCTTGACCCACTCCGATTTGGAGTATTTACCCAATGTCTTTTAAGTTCCATCACCTATTTATGTTTGAGAAAATGTAAATAATTATGTTGTTCAGTGAAGTTATGCCAAATAAAAGCAAAAAGAAAAAAAACAAAAACAAAAGTTGTTGTTTCAAAAGAATAAAAATAACAATAATAGGTGAAATCCACCTTGCAAGTTCCAAAAAAAAAAAAAAAAAATTCTGCATTTTTCTCAAACATACACTTTGTTTTCCTTATTTCCTTTCTTTGTTAGCCATATCCCTAGCCTACGTTACGTCCTAATAAAAGTCCTTCTTGATTTTAGGGAACTATAGTTTGAAGTAGAAGCTAGTTATATGGGCTAAAAAGATGTAGTGATGCATAATAAAAAAAAAAAGATAAATAAAGTGGGTTGACTAACATTTTATTTGACTTGAGATCGTATTATTTCTAAGCTGAGGGCATATTTATTTCATCTTGGTGAGAGCATGTGATATCATTTCTTTATTATTTTCTCTCTCAATTACCATTCATTGGAGTGACTATGTTTATTGGGTTTTAATTTCTTTGTGAGAGTGTCACTACTTCCAGTGAGATTTTGGGGTTTGACATGTCATTCTTGAAAGTAGCTATAACAAAGTCTACTGGGCTAATTCATGTGGATGGTTGATGTGGGTGTGATGTTGCTTTAGACTGAAGATAATGCTTATACTTTTATTTGATTGCTATCATTAATCTGATTGAATAAACACGAGTGTTTCTAAAAAAAAAAAAAAATCATTTTGAATTTGAATTTTGTTTTCGCTTTATTTGCTAGGGACTAGCAATAAGCTGGTTGGGGGGTGTGTTGAGTGTTAGAAAATGCATATTTATAAAGGAGAAAACCGTCATTTTACATTTCAAGTCTTATTAACAACCCTTACTTTTATGTATTCAACCTTCTTGTGATTTAATTACATGTGTTTTATTTTAATTAAGTATTTTATGTATTTTAGGGGCATTATAGTCATTTCACAATAAAGGAGAGATCAGATGGCAAAACGGACATCACTTTTGAACTCAGGACGGTCGAAAACCTTAGGAGGGGCATAAAAGGAAAAATGGCACTATTCACATGTACGGTACTATTCACGTATACGGTACTGTATATGTTACTGTTCACGGCACTGTTCACATAGACGGATCGATGACGTGGCATTGACCGATGATGTGGCATTAACTGATGAGGTGTCACGATCCTGTTGGACTAAAATTCTTATGTACTGTTGATGGTGACGTGGCAGCATATCAGTGGACGAAAAATCTCGCGTACGGTGCATGCATCACACAGGATTATTTTCAACCAAACCGCATTACTGTTCATCCGGGTCAAACCGTGTTACTGTTCATCCGCGTGGTCAAACCGTGGACTGTTGACTGATGACGTGGCGCAATCCTGAGCGTCCAAACTGTTTTTAATCCGATGGCCATGATTTACTCCATGTATCTATAAAAAGGGGGCCTTCCCCCCCTAATTTGATATCTCTGAATCCATTTTTGGGATCCATTTTCTGTAATTCCTTCTCCATCTTGTATTTTCTTTGTATTTTAATAAATTCCCATTTTGCCCCTAGTTCAATTATGAGTAGCTAATTTCCTTTCAAGCTTGGGTTGAAGGTGAAGTCTCAACATGTGTCATGGGCTTTATTTGGTAAATTTATTTTCTTTTCCCCTCTAGTTTTTGTGGATGTTTTGACTTCTCGTCGACAAATAATACTGATCTTGTCTAGATACCGCCTTGGTTACACCGGCTCTCTAGTATAAGGTTATTATTATTTGGCACGATAAGCCCTTAGCACCATATTGATTAGAGCGTGGTTCATGATGTGTGGATTCCCCCATCATGATTTAATTGGCATTAATACGGATTATTTAGCCCATGATGCATGTTGATACGGATCCGAATACCCAAGTACGTCATTTCAAATAGAATTATCTTCAATTTATTCTCGCCATTGCAATTCCAATTTTAGAATTTATTCTCGCCATTTTAATTTAAGTTTTAGCATATTCCAAATCATTTCCACCATAAATCCAACCACCCATTTTGCAAAATTAATTCTACACATAATTAAAATCCACCTCCTCGTGGGATCGACACTCGTCACCATTGATCTACACTACAATAGATTCGTGCGCTTGCGAGTACATTAAAATTTGCACAACATTAACATCCCTTTACTTGATTCTATAAAACAAGTTCCATCTTATGCCAAGTTTCTTAAAGACCTTTGTACTAAAAAGAGAAACATTCACGTTCAAAAGAAGGCATTTTTAACAGAAAATGTTAGTTCTATACTTTAACATAAAATTCCTCTAAAATGCAAAGACCCAGGCTCCCCCACTATCTCATATAGTATTGGGAACCACACAATTGAGAATGCTTTGTTGGATTTAGGAGCTAGTGTAAATCTGTTGCCTTATTCAGTATTTGTGAAACTTGGACTTGGAGAATTACACCCAACTCCAGTGGTGTTACAACTTACAGATCGGTCCACGAAAATACCTCGTGGTATTGTGGAGGACAGGCTTATCCAGGTAGACAAGTTTTATTTTCCTGTTGATTTCATTGTAATTAACACTCAACCAATACAGGATTCAAGGAAGCACATTGTTGGTGTATAAATACTAATGCTATTGGTGTCAATGTGCAAGTGTACACAACAAGTATTAAAGTGATGAGTATTCAAGATTGTCTCCACAGGGATTGATGTTATCAGATTTACTACAGCAATCTTAACAGTGCAGATTTTGTGCTAAAATAAAATAAACAATTAATGAAACTAATGTACTAATTAATATAAAAACGCAATAAATAAAATGCAACAAAGTAAACTATCACGTCAAGCTCAAGGATAAAACTAATGGGAATATAGAGTAGTTGAGTGAATAAACTCTCCTAATGGTCTTGACTATTTTCTACTGGTTGGCTCGGTTGCTGCAGTATTTGCTACAGCACTGGGCAGAATCCTTATGTATCCTCAGCCGTCGTATGTTGGATATCTTATATCTATATGCAACCTAATAGTGATCAGTTGCTATGCCAACTATCATAGAGCATTACATGCTTAGGTTCTATTTACCCTACAAGGTGAATCCTTATGTCTAGTTCATCACTAATCTTAAATCAAGCATGGCCCTTTTGGGACTCAAGTAAAACTCAATCCGGGAAACTCAATTTAAGATCAAGTATTGTTCTGATATGTTCCACTAAGATAGGCCCTTTTGTGGCTCTCTCCTAACTTGTATTATTAAATGGGTGATCAACCGAAATAATGAATAAAAGAAAATACTATCAAAACAAACTGCTACAGCAAACATGCATCAACACATATATTCAGTCAATAAACCATCAAGATTGTTGTTGTGCAAATTTTTTTGAACTCGCAAGTACACGAATCTATTGTAGTATAATGGTGATGAGTGTCGATCCCACGAGGAAGTGGATTTTAATTGTGTGTAGAATTAATTTTCTAAATGGGTGGTTGGATTTGTGGTGAAAATGATTTGGATTATTCTAAAATTCGAATTAAGATGGCAAGAATAAATTGAAGTGAAAATCTATTAAATTGACGTATTTGGGTATCTGGATCCGCATCAACATGCACCATGGGCTAAATATTCCTTATTAATGCCAATTAAATCATGAGGGGGGAATCCACATCTCATGAACCACACTCTAATCAATATAGTGCTAAGGGTTTATCGTGCCAAATAATAATAACCTTGTACTAGGGAGCTGGTGAAACCAGGGCGGTATCTAGACAAGCTTATTATTATTTGTCGACGAGAAGTCAAAACATCCACAAAAACTAGAGGGGAAGAGAAAATAAATTTACCAAATAAAGCCCATGACACATGTTGAGACTTCACCTTCAACCCAAGCTTGAAAAAAAATTAGCTACTCATAATTGAACTAGGGACAAAATGAGAATTTATTAAAATACGTAGAAATTACAAGATGGAGAAGGAATTACAGAAAATGGATCCTAAAAATAGATTCAGAGATATCGAATTAGGGGGGGAGAGCCCCATTTTTATAGATACATTGAGTAAATCATGGCCATCGGATCAAAAACATTTCGGACGCTCAAGATTGCGCCACATCATCAGTCAACAGTATACGGTTTGACCACGCGGTTTGAATAGTAACACGGTTTGACCCAGGTTGAACAGTGACGCGGTTTGGCTGAAAATAATCATGTGTAATGCATGTACCGTATGCGAGATTTTTGGCCCACTAATATGTTGCCACGTTATCGATCAACAGTGCATAAGAATTTTAGTCCAACAGGATCGTGACACCTCATCAGTCAATGCCACATCATCGGCAATGCCATGTCATTGATCCATCTATGTGAACAGTGTCGTGAATAGTAACGTAGACAGTACCGTACATGTGAATAGTATCGTACATGTGAACAGTGCCATTTTTTCTTTTATGCTCCTCCTAAAGTTTTCGACCGTCCTGAATTCAAAAGTGATGTCCGTTTTGCCGTCTGATCTCTCGTTCATTGTGAAATGACTGTGATGCCCCTAAAATACATAAAATACTTAATTATAATACAACACACATAATTAAATGACAAGAAGTTTAAATACATCAAAGTAAGGGTGTTAGTAAAACTTGAAGTGTAAAATGACAATTTTCTCCTTTATAAATATACATTTTTTAACACTCAACACACCCCCCAACCAGCTTATTGTTAGTCCCTAGCAAATAAAGCGAAAACACAATTCAAATCCAAAATAATTTTTTTTTTTTAACAATCATGTTTATTCAATCAAACTAATGATAGTAATCAAATAAAAGTATAAGCATTATCTCCAGTCTAAAGAAACATCACACCTACATCAACCATCCACATGAATTAGTCCAATGGACTTTGTCATAGCTACTTTCAAGAATGACATGTCAAACCCCAAAATCTCACTGGAAGTAGTGATACTCTCACAAAGAAATTAAACCCAATAAAAATAGTCACTCCAATGAATGGTAATTGAGAGAAAATAATAAAGAAATGATGTCACATGCTCTCACTAAGATGAAAGAAATATGCGCTCAGCTTAGAAATAATACGATCTCAAGTCAAACAAAAATGCTAGTCAACCCACTTTATTTATCTTTTTTTTTTCTCTTTTTCTTTTTTTTATTATGCATCACTACATCTTTTTAGCCCCTATAACTAGCTTCTACTTCAGACTATAGTTCCCTAAAATCAAGAAGGACTTTTATTAGGACGTAATGTAGGCTAGGGACATGGCTAACAAAGGAGGGAAAATAAGGAAAACAAAGTGTATGTTTGATAAAAATGTAGAATTTTTTTTTAATTTTTTAATTTTTTATTGTTTTTAGAAGTTGCAAGGTAGATTTCACCTATTATTGTTTTTTTTAAACAACATTCTACCCCCCAACTTATTCTAAACATGAAAGGAAAATATGCATGCAGAAATGTAAAAATGATGCAGAAAAACTAATTAGAAAAGTTACACTTAAAATGATAGAAAAAGAAAATGGTTTTTTTTTTTTAACTTAGAAGATGCGTTTCTAGAGGTACTACACTCCATATTCAGCCATCTTCGACTCAAAAATTAGAAAATGTATATTTATAAAGGAGAAAATCAAAAAGAAGAAGAAAAATGGATATTAAAGCTTAATAAAGAAAAGAAAATGTCTGAATTTTATTTTATTTTATTTATTTATTTTTTTCAAACGATAAAGATGCGTTTCTAGAGTCACTACACTCCATATTCAGCCATCTTCAACACAAAAAGTTGGCAACAATTAGTTTCTACAATAAAAAATCAGTAAAAACTTAACCAAGATTCCACAATTGTCGACTATTCCCTCCCCCCAACCAGAACGAAACATTGTCCTCAATGTTTTAAAGGAAAGAAGTAGAGTTTAGAAGACATCACCTGGGTGGTGCAACACAGAAGAAAATTTTTACAAGTGGAGAGTTAAATCTAATTTGTACTTCTTACTGCGGCTACTGTTACCATCATTATTTGGACGCTCCAACACAAAGGTCCAGGGGTCTGGCTCCGGTCTATAAGCTTGTAACAGATCAAGTAGCTCATTAGCAGTGTGAGCACCAATAAAAAGTTTTTTTTCGCATTGGAAGGAATGAAGTAGTTTTTTATTGCATGATTAAGAAATGCGATGAAGCCATCATAAAAGTTATTGACATTTAACAAACCGATGGGTTTCTGGTGAATGTGCAGATGGACCCAAGATGCTAGTGTGATAAGTGCCTCTAGTGTTGCAAGATCTCCTGGAAGGAAAATAAAAGCATCAGCATGATTAAGCATTTCAGTTATTCTTTCTTGCATATCTGAGACGACTAACTCTTCTCCAATCGATGAGTCAGAAAAACTGCCCAAAGATTTTAGAGCTCTTGGGATGATGCCTAACACTTGGCTTCCTCTGACAAAAGCAACTTCTGAGACCAATTTTGATAACCCTCGGTTACCTCCTCCATACACCAAGTGTAATTTTCTCTCTGCTATGCTTCGACCAAGATCTATGGCTGCCTCAACGAACTCTTTATGTTTGCCATAGTGAAATCTAGAAAGCACACAAATGTTCTTGAATTGTCTATTGGGAGTAGCTGCCATTGAGATACTTCTCAAAAATAATTTGTGAGTGCTTGACAAAAAATTATATTTAAGAATCTTGGTGACAGCGGGTCACAGCTGTGTATGAGGTAGCATGTCAGTGTCAAATAACGTGTAAAGCACATGGCTCGAGAGTCAAAAAGCAAACAGTAAAAAAAATGATAAAATAAAATTATTAAAGACAATAATACAAATGATAAAACAACAGTGAAATAAAATAACAGTGAAGTAAAAGGATACTTACAAGTAGTTGCAACTGTGACTCACATCTTCCTCTGGTTTTATGTCCAGAAATGGCTTGAACGCCCTCTATGGGTTGAGGATAGGCTTCCCATCCAGTTTTCTTAAGAACTGGCAAACAGGGTCGTTTATAGTCAGATTCCTGAGACTATATCGTGCATGCTCTTTCTGGAATAATGGCCATAACTGAAGAATCGCTCCTTGCACATATCCACTAAGATGCGTTTCAAGAGATAAAAGGATATCATCCAATGACTCCTTATTCAAGCCATCCTTAATGAATTGAATCTTATCTTCCCTGTTATCAGACACCATTCCTAAAGAACACGAGTTTTTATTGCAACTCATTCTGGCACAATTATGACAAGTAACAGAAATTCTTCGAGCTCGTCGTTTTCTTGCATAATTTCCTTTACCACAACTAGGCATGTATGCAATAAATTTTGGAGGTAACTCACCTGCCAATCGTACTTTAGCCTCAATTAACCAACGGATGTCAGCAGGTATGTTATTCCTCATGAGAAATCGCATGCGTTCAGACCGAGCTTTATAGATTGTAAGGAGGGCATTCTGAGGAAGTGAAGGGAATCGCTTGTGAAGCTTCGCTAGAATCTCGTTTCTGTTCATACCTTCGCCTCAGAATATCAGTTATTATGGGAAAACTGAAGTAACCGACTTGATTGTCATGGAGTACCGTTATCCGCCACTTCAACGGGGTAACAAACTAAAGCACACAAACAGAAAAACAAATTAAAATACATAAAGAAAATTAAAATCGTCCTCTTATTGAATTTACCTCAAGCTCCAACTGGATGTCGTAAACACTTCTCTCAATGTCTCTGAGTTGGCTTTCTAAATCCTCAACTTAGGATACTAACTCTGGTGG
Source organism: Citrus x changshan-huyou (assembly GCA_039657385.1). Lineage (NCBI taxonomy): Eukaryota > Viridiplantae > Streptophyta > Magnoliopsida > Sapindales > Rutaceae > Citrus > Citrus x changshan-huyou. Next base: position 8,082,750 of record CM077550.1, read on the forward strand.
TTGCAGAGCCCAAATACGATGTGTTTTACAAAATTGAATCTGCCTTTTGAGATGAGATTTTACACGTTGAACCGGTTTAAGAATGTTCAGGAGGAACGGTTTAAATATGGTACTCATGATTAACAATGATAAGAAAAAAACTTAATGGTTAAACAAAAACACTTATGCAAAAATAATTTCAATTAGCAAAAAAATACTAAAAAGAAAGAAAGAAAAAAAATCAAATCACTGAAAAGAAAAAAAAATCAATTTAAATCTGGTGGGTCACTCAAATTTATTTTGGTGTCTTCTTCATGTGGTTGGTACTCTAGATATGGCTTTAATCTTTGACCATTAACTTTAAACGTTTCACCATTCTTTGGGTCCTTTATTTCAATTGCCCCATGTGGAAAAACAGTATGAATAATAAAGGGGCCAGACCATCGAGAGCGTAACTTACCTTAGAATAAGTGCAAGCGAGAATTAAATAAAAGCACTTTCTGACCTGGAGTAAAAGATTTTCTCATAATTTGCTTGTCATGGAATACTTTCATTCGTTGCTTGTAAATCTTGGCATTTTCGTATACATCATTGCGAATTTCTTCAAGTTCTGCCAGTTGTAATCTTCTTTCTGAGCTAGCTTGCTATATGTCAAAGTTGAATTTCTTGATGGCCCAGTATGCACGATGCTCGAGTTCCGTAGGTAGGTGGCAAGCTTTTCCATACACTAGCCGGTAGGGTGACATCCCAATCGGGGTCTTGAAAGCCGTTCTATATGCCCATAATGCATCATCAAGTCTTAATGACCAATCTTTTCTGTCTGGCCTCACCGTCTTTTCTAATATGTGCTTTATTTTTCGATTGGAGATCTCAACTTGGCCACTGGTTTACGGATGATATGGGGTCGCCACTTTGTGAGTGATTGAATACTTTGTCGAAAGAGCTTTGATTGTTTTGTTACAAAAGTGGGCACCACCATCACTGATTATCGCTCAAGGAAATCCAAAGCGTGAAACAATGTTACTTTTCAAAAATCCTATCACCACCTTGTGATCATTGGTTCTACATGGAATTGCTTCTACCCATTTTGATACGTAATCAACAGCAACCAATATGTATTGATGGCCAAAAGAAGGGGGAAAGGGTCCCATAAAGTCGATACCCCATACGTCAAAAATCTGAACCACTAAAATTGGATTTAGTGGCATCATGTTCCTTCGTGTAATGCTCCCCATTCGTTGACACCTATCACATGAAGAACATAAAGTGTAAGCATCTCGAAATATAGTTGGCCAATGGAAACCACATTGTAAAACTTTAGTAGCTGTTTTTTTAGCACTGAAATGGCCTCTACAAGCTTGTTCATGGCATAATGAAAGGATATTATGAATTTCACTTTCTGGGACACATCGTCTAACAATTTGATCTGCACAATACTTGAATAAATATGGGTCATCCCAAAAGAAATTCTTTATTTCTGCAAAGAATTTAGCCTTGTCTTGCTTGGTCCAATGCTCTGGAAGTTGACCTGTAACAAGATAATTAACGATATCAGCATACCATGGTAATACTTCCACACTCATCAATTGTTCATCTGGGAATGACTCATTCAATGGTAATGATTCCATAATTGTGTCAAAATGGAGACGAGAGAGATGGTATGCCACAACATTTTCTGTGCCTTTCTTATCTTTAAATTCCAAGTCGAATTCCTACAAAAGTAACACCCAACGAATTAGTCTAGCTTTTGCATCTTTCTTTGCGAGAAGATATTTAAGAGCAGCATGATCCATAAATACAATTATTTTACAACCAATGAGATAAGATCGAAATTTTTCTAATGCAAACACTACTGCTAGCATTTCTTTTTCAGTAGTTGAATAGTTCAATTGTGCATCATTCAATGTCATACTAGCATAGTAAATAACATGGGGAATTCGATCAACTCTTTGTCCTAACACTGCTCCTACTGCATAATCAGATGCATCACACATGAGTTCAAATTGTAAGCTCCAGTTTGGGGGCTGAATGATGGGTGATGATGTGAACAACCGCTTTAATTTTTCAAATGCCACAAGACATGAATCATTAAAGACAAAAGGTACATCCTTAGCAAGTAGATTGCATAAGGGTCTAGAAACTTTGCTAAAATCTTTAATGAAACGTCTATAAAAACCAACATGCCCAAGGAAAGATCTTACTTCTCTGACTGTTTTGGGTGGAGGAAGATTAGAAATGAGATCCACCTTGGCTTTGTCAACCTCAATACCTTTGCTTGAAATGATGTGACCGAGAACAATACCTTGTTTTACCATAAAATGACACTTCTCCCAATTTAAGACTAAGTTCTTCTTGATACATCTCTACAGAACTAGTGTTAGATGATGTAAACATTGATCAAACGAGTCACCAAAAATAGAAAAGTCATCCATAAAGACTTCAAGAAATCGTTCAACCATATCAGGAAAAATGCTTAACATGCATCGTTGAAATGTAGCAGGTGCATTACATAATCCAAATGAAATTCTCCTATATGCAAAAGTGCCAAAAGGGCAAGTGAAAGTGGTTTTCTCTTGATCTTTTGGTTCTATGGGAATCTGATTATATCCCGAGTAGCCATCTAGAAAGCAATAAAATTCATGGTCTGCTAATCTATCAAGCATTTGGTCGATAAATGCTAAAGGAAAATGGTCTTTACGTGTGACAGAATTCAACTTTCTATAATCAATGCATACACGCCATCCTGTAGTCACTCTAGTGGGTATTAATTCATTATCAGCATTGGTAACTACTGTGACTCCTGACTTTTTAAGGACAACTTGTACATGACTGACCCATGAACTATCAGAAATTGTGTAAATGATACCTGCGTCTAATAGCTTAAGGACTTCAGTTCTAACAACTTCTTTCATGTTAGGATTTAACTGACGTTGCATTTTCCTAGTAGATTTAGCATTTTCCTAGTAGATTTAGCATTTTCATCAAGGTGAATGTAATGCATGCAGTCTACTGGATTTATACTTTTTATGTCTTTTAAAACATCCAACAACTTACCTTTTTGTTCGTCATTTAGGGATGATGAGATGATTACCGGCAGAGTACTTTCTTCTCCCAAAAATGCATATTCTAATGTGTTGGGTAATGGTTTGAGCTCGAGTTTCGGTGGTGATTCTAATGATGGGATGAGTTTCTTCTCTGATGGTGCTAGTTGTTCAACTTTTGACTTCCATTTATTAGTGTCCATGGATGGTGCTGAGTCAAGTAGGGCGTTGACCTCATCGACCGATCTGTCAATATCAAAATCCAAACCAAGGTGAGTTAAACATGTTTGTAATGGGTCATCACTAAGGTTTGAAAGAAAAGTATTATCAACTATTGTTTCTATTAAATCCACATCAACAATTCCATCATCTGCATTGTGAGGTTGTTTGGCAATGTTGAAAATGTTCAGCTCCATAGTCATGTTGCCGAAGGACAACTGTATATTTCTAGTCCTGCATTGAATGTGAGCATCCGCAGTTGCCAAGAAAGGTCGGCCTAGAATAATGGGGATGTGCTTCCTTGAATCCTGTATTGGTTGAGTGTCAATTATAATGAAATCAACAGGAAAATAAAACTTGTCTACCTGGATAAGCACGTCCTCCACAATACCACGAGGTATTTTCGTGGACCGATCTGCAAGCTGTAACACCACTGAAGTTAGGTGTAATTCTCTCAGTCCAAGTTTCACAAAAACTGAGTAAGGTAACAGATTTACACTAGCTCCTAAATCCAACAAAGCATTCTCAATTGTATAGTTTCCTATGCTATTGAATAAATTGAAGTGAAAATCTATTAAATTGACGTACTTGCATATCTGGATCCGCATCAACATGCACCATGGGCTAAATATTCCTTATTAATGCCAATTAAATCATGAGGGGGGAATTCATACCTCATGAACCACACTCTAATCAATATGGTGCTAAGGGCTTATCGTGCCAAATAATAATAACCTTGTACTAGGGAGCCGGTGAAACTAGGGCGGTATCTAGACAAGCTTATTATTATTTGTCGACGAGAAGTCAAAACATCCACAAAAAACTAGAGGGGAAGAGAAAATAAATTTACCAAATAAAGCCCATGACACATGTTGAGACTTCACCTTCAACCCAAGCTTCAAAGAAAATTAGCTACTCATAATTAAACTAGGGGGAAAATGGAAATTTATTAAAATACATAGAAAATACAAGATGGAGAAGGAATTACAGAAAATGGATCCCAAAAATGGATTCAGAGATATCGAATTAGGGGGGGAGAGCCCCCTTTTTATAGATACATTGAGTAAATCATGACCATCGGATCAAAAACATTTCGGACGCTCAGGATTGCGCCATGTCATCAGTCAACAGTACGCGGTTTGACCACGCGGTTTGAACAGTAACACGGTTTGACCCGGGTTGAACAGTGACGTGATTTGGTTGAAAATAATCCTGTGTAATGCATGTACCGTACGCGAGATTTTTGGTCCACTGATTTGCTGCCACGTCATCGATCAACAGTGCATAAGAATTTTAGTCCAACAGGATCGTGACACCTCATCAGTCAATGCCACATCATCGGTCAATGCCACGTCATCGATCCATCTATGTGAACAGTGTCGTGAACAGTAACGTAGACAATACCGTATATGTGAACAATGCCATTTTTCCTTTTATGCTCCTCCTAAGGTTTTCTACCATCCTGAGTTTAAAAGTGATATCCGTTTTGCCGTCTGATCTCTTGTTCATTGTGAAATGACTGTGATGCCCCTAAAATACTTAATTATAATACAACACACATAATTACATGACAAGAAGTTTAAATACATAAAAGTAAGGGTGTTAGTAAAACTTGAAGTATAAAATGACGATTTTCTCCTTTATAAATATACATTTTCTAACACTCAACAGCAAGTTAATGATCTCGAGTTCCATGTTCATTGCTCTAAGTTCAAGTTCCTTTGGTTTCAAGTTTAATGATTCTAGTTTCAAGTTAATGGTAGGTGTTTCGTGTTTATTGGTCCATTAATCAGGGTTGCAAGTTAAGGATCTTAAAATTCATGTTCATTGCCCTCGGTTTCTAGTTCATTGCCTTTAGTTTTAAGTTCATTTGGTTTCAAGTTTAATGATCCAGTTTCAAGTTAATGGTAGGTGTTTCATGTTTATTGGTCCAGTAATTGGGGTTGCAAGTTAATGATCCTAAGTTTCATGTTTATTGCCCTCAGTTTGAAGTTCATTGCCCTCGGTTTCAAGTTCATTTCGTTTCAAATTTAATGGTCCCAGTTTCAAGTTAATGGTAGGTGTTTCATGTTTATTAGTCCATTAATTGGGGTTGCAAGTTAATGATCACAAGTTTCATGTTCATTGCCCTCAGTTTGAAGTTCATTTGGTTTCAAGTTTCATGGTCCCACTTTCAAGTTAATAGTAGGTGTTTCATGTTTATTGGTCCATTAATTGGGGTTGCAAGTTAATGATCATAAGTTTCATGTTCATTGCCCTCTGTTTCAAGTTCATTTGGTTTCAAATTTAATGGTCTCAGTTTCAAGTTAATGGTAGGTGTTTCATGTTTGTTGGCCCATTAATTGTATGTTTTCGGGGTTGCAAGTTAATGATCTCAAGTTCCATGTTCATTGCTCTAAGTTCAAGTTCCTTTGGTTTCAAGTTTAATGATTCTAGTTTCAAGTTAATGGTAGGTGTTTCGTGTTTATTTGTTGTTGCTGTTATTTCTATTCTGTAATAGGTTTAGCTGAGCATCAACCTGATTACCTGACAATTCTTTAAGTATTACCTTACTCTTAGGTTTGAAGTTATTCATATAGTCTTCCTCGAGGGAAGTGAAATGTGTGCTCACGATCAGTTTCCTATCTTGAGTACTATAAAATAAACCTCCCCTTGTTCCTTTGGGATACCCCACAAACATACAAACCTCAGAATGTGAATCCATTTTGTCTACCTTTGGTTTCAGCACATGTGCTGGTGATCCCCAAATATGGACATGTCGTAAACTTGGTCTGCGACCTAACCATAATTCTATTGGGGTTTTAGGCACTGACTTAAATGGAACTAAGTTCAAGAGGTACACTGCAGTTTCTAGTGCAAGTCCCCAAAAAGAGATTGGTAATGACGAATAGCTAAGCATAGATCTCATCATATCTAAAAGAGTTCTATTTCTCCTTTCAACTACCCCATTTTGTTGTGGTGTTCTCGGGGCAGTCAACTGAGATATAATCCCATTTTCAACCAAATATTATTTGAAATCTCCTGAGAGAAATTCACCACCTCGATTAGATCAAAGTTTCTTTATGTTCTTATCTAATTGATTTTCTGTCTCAGCCCTATACTCTTTGAAATTCTTAAGAGCTTTAGACTTGTGACGCATCGGATAAACATAACCGTATCTTGAGTAATCATCAGTGAAAGTGATGAAATACTCATAACCTCCTCGAACTTGTACATTGATTGGTCCACATACATCTGTATGTACCAATTCAAGTGGTACTGTTGCACGTACTGCTTTGGCCAAGAATGGCATTTGGTAATTTTTCCTTCTAAATAGGATTCACAGAGTGGCAATGATTCATTTTCTAATGAACCCAAGAGCCCATCTTTAATCATTCTCTATATCCTATTTTGGTTTCTATGACCCAAGTATAAATGCCAGAGGTAACATTGGTTGGAAGAAATATTTCTTTTCTTATATAAATGTGTATGCTCATCATTATTGATCATTGTGTCATGCATAGAATGGATCATTGGACTTAAATTATATAAATTATCTTCAAATGTACCATAACAAATAAGTCTCTTATTTTAAAAAGGAAAAATATCCACCGTCCATATGATTTTGTCCACTTTTTTTAAAATACACAAATCCTAATTTTTTTGGCTGCGCTACATCTAAACTTATATTTTTTTTCACATTTCCACCTCCGTTTGTAAACAGTCAAGACGTTGCTGACGTCATAAGGATAAAATGATAATTTCACTTGGACTTAAAAAACGACATCGTTTAAGATCTGTAATAAGGAAAAAAAAAGGAAAATGAGGCATAGTGAAGCTGAAGCTTGGTGAAGAAGCGCTCTCTCTCTCCATTACCGTTGGTTAATTTAAGGAGTCTGACAGAGACAGTTTATCTTCACCACCATGCATCATCTAAATGGAGCCACAAAATTTACAACTCCCAGATTCAGTTTCGCATGAATTGTTGTTCTCAGTTAACAACTTTTATCAATTCCGTCATATCTCTGATTGATCTTTAGAAGCCCTAGAAGAAGACAAAATGGCAGGTGCTGTCTCCGCACTCTTTCTTCTAGACATAAAGGGTCGTGTTCTGGTGTGGCGCGACTACCGTGGTGACGTCTCTGCAAAGCAAGCCAAGCGCTTCTTCACCAAGCTAATCAAAACCGATCCTGAAGCTGACTTCTCCGAAGCAATTTCACAAGCACAACTGGGTAACTTTTAACTTCTTTCTCTTGTCTTGGACTGAGAGGACTTCTCATCCACCTCTATAACAAGAACATACACACATACTCTTTATTTTTATCTCCACCCACAAACGGCAACGGCTACAATACTCACAAAGCTAATATTTTGGCGTTTATTTAGGGTAAATATGTAATTTTTTATTTTCAAGGTTAAAAAGTAATTTGGATAAAATTCCGTTAGTTTTATTGACGGTTTGCAGACAGAGGTGGAAATGTGAAAAAAATTATAAGTTTAGGTGGAGCGCAGCTAAAAAAATTAAGATTTGTGTATTTTTAAAAAAGTGTACAAAATCAGGTGGACGGCAGATACTTTTCCTTTTGAAAAATAGAAATAGAGGATTCAAAATTTACAGTGTACCCTTACTTTGACAAACAAGCTACTAAAATTAAATTCCTCTTAATGTCTGGAACATAAGGACAATTATTCAAAACTAAAGTCTCATTATTAGAAGATAATAAAACAGATCCAGTCTTCACTGCTGACACGAACTGTCTTGTCCCTAACTGCAGCTTGACGATTCCTTCACTTATTTTCCTGGTTTCCTGAAACCAATAAAGTGAAATACAAATATGATTAGTTGCTCCTGAATCCAACACCCAAGTGTCAATAGGATTCTGAACTAAACATGCCTCAATTACAAAAAGATTTCCCATACCTAATTTCACAATATTAGGGCAATCATTTTTCTAGTGACCTTTCTGTCCATACTTGAAGCATTTGCCTTTCGGCTTGCCATCTTGCTTGGTAAACGGTCTCTTTTTCCTAGCTTTCTTCTTACTTTTGCCTTTCGGTTTAGGTCTAGAAGAAGAACCTTTTTCAGCAATATTTATGCTTCCTAGAGATTTCTTAGCACGATAGATCTCTTCGGCAGAATGGAGTTTGTTTATCAATTCAGTTAAGGTCATGTTTCTTTTGTTCATGTTATAATTGACCTTAAACTCCTTGAATGTTTCTGGCAGAGATTCTAGCACCATGTCAATCTTTGAGTTATCATTGATTTGTGTTCCCTGAATCTCAGCCTCATTCAAATAGTCCATCATTTTGAGGACATGATCACGAACTCTTGTGCCCTTCCCCATTTTACTGTTCATAATTCCTTTCAGCGCTGCTTGTCTCGTGGACCGAGTACTCTGCCCGAACATTTGTTGGTGACTATCCATTATTTTAGTGGCAGTCTCCAAGTTCTGTTGTTTGGTCTGCAGAATATTAGATATCGAGGCTAAAATGTAGCATTTTTCCATTTCTCATAAAGCCTCCTCTGATTTCTATGAGCATCTTCTGCTGGAACTGGAGGGCACGACTGGGTTAAGACATATTTATAATTTTCAGCAGCCAAGACAATGAATAGATTTCTTTTCCAATATATATAGTTCTCTCCAGTGAGTTTGTTTTGACTCAGAATAATAGTAAGTAGGCTCAGGAAAGACATTTTCTAAAAAATAAAACATCCATGCATAAATAATTTGAAATAATATTCACAATAAATGACAAAAATGCATAAAACCATAAATACATTTTAATTTATTGTAACGATAATCTAGTACCGCTTTGACAAGCTATCTGTTGGGAAGTCATGTCTACACTTACTAGACCCAATTACCCATTAGATTATTTACTTTCATGTAGAGACATGATAAATAATTATCATTATCCTTTTGGGCCTAAATTTATTAACAGAGCTTCGTTGGGAAGTTTAATAACAAATTTTAGTTGAGTGTCTAACCATTGTTTCAATCTACGTATTTTTCAAATCAATAGTCACCGTTGGGGTGAACAATCGATTGAAAAATATTTCTATTTTATCTTTGAAGAAATTCATTAAATAAAATATCTAATATATAAACCCTCTGAACAGAGCATCACCGTATCATGAAGTCGAGGTATATATATAATTTTATTATTGAACTAACAATGGAGCCCGTGGGAAAATTATCTTGCATTTTCCCTCTCCCACTCAATATTTTAAAATTGGGTTTTCTTTTTTAAAACATACATTAATTATATTGTTAATTGCATGCCTCCTATAATATTATCTAGATGATATCTAATATTATTTAAGCATTTGCAAATTACAAACAATATAATGAGATTCATATTAATGAATGACATGTATCATTATGCATAGAGTGGCACTACCTATTCTATATGACATGTTATCATCCAAAACATAACATATAGAAAAAATAATTAAATAATCTTAATTCATGGCTTTTCCTAAAATGAAAAAATACATTAACCCTAAGCCTAATCTTCATTGGGCTTCTTGTCAATGTCCATCTTCTATAAGCTTGTCTTTGCTAATGGACTAGGGGAAATTGGACTTTTACATTTATTATTGGTCTAATTTTAATTTTAAAAGGAAATAAATAATAATTTAATTTAATTTAATTTTTTTTATAAAATAAAAATTTTGGACCAAAAATAAATTTAAAATGTTAAATTTTATCTATGCATTTTAATCCACTAAGAAATTGGGCCTAAAACTATGATTCATTAAGCCTAAAATTATTTTTAAACTTAAAAGCATAAACATAAAAAATTTCTGTCCATAAGAAAAATTATGAAACTATAAGGAACTCCATGATAAAAACCATGAAACCCTAAAATCATATTTTTCTTTCTTCTTCTTCCCCAGCCGCCATCTCTACAAAACACCAGCCGTCGTTCACCCATCTCCATTGCTGATTTGAACATCGCCGCCACGCTGGGAAGCCACCAAACAACGCCCTTCGCCAGCCGAAAACGCCTGCAATCTTCCAGCGTCCGCGCGCTTGCTACTGGCCTCGCAGGCGTGCTTGCTGCTGGCAGCGTGGCAGAGCGCGCTGCCCGCAGCGCACTCAGCATGCGTTGCTGGCAGCTTGTGCTGCTTGCAGCGCGCAGCCTACTTCTGCGCTGCTGGCATGCGCATTGCTGGTCGCATGCTTCTTGTCGTACAAGAGATGCGTCGTACAAATTCTATATTGGTAATCTACAATTCCAATACTCATAATTGCTCCCACCAAGATACCGGGCAATCTTGACCACAATTGTGTGTCGTGCCCATTGGTAACTCAAATGGAATAATAATTACAATCATGAATTCATAACTAACTCAAGATTAAGATTACAGTAAAATCAATGCCTATGAGATTTAATAAGTCTGACAGTTATTTCAAGGTTAATTAAATCTCATATGTGATCCAGCTCAATGTAGTCAAACTACATCAGTAAACTCATATATGATTAAGACAAATCATTCAATGAATTTACTACAGTCTAAACTTAAATAAAGTGTCCAACTTTATTTATCAACTGCGAACTAAATTTATTTAATCATAAGATAACTTGTATTTATGTCTTCTGTGAATCCACATGGTGATCACATAAATACATATAATATGATTAAATGGACTTTAATTAAAATATTAATGCAATTAAGATATTTGAATGAAATACCTCATTTATTTTATTAACCAGAAAAATTATTTATTACAATTAAATAAAGATATATGCTTTTAAAGAGCATATTTTCCTAACATTGTTTTGTTCACAAGTTCTACTTGCAATTTACAACTCCAACATTAATTTACCCATTTTCCCATCAATTTACAAGTTTTATATGTGATTTACAAATATTTTGTTTCATTTCACACTTAATGTCAATTTATAAGTTCTATGTCATTTTTCTAATTTTTTTGGTTTGTTTATAAGTTTTTCTTACAATTTACAACTCCAACATTAATTTACCAATTTTTCCATCAATTTACTAGTTTTATGAGTAGTGTATACATTTTTTGTTTCATTTAACAATTAATGTCAATTTACAAGTTTTATGTCATTTTCCTTATTTTTTGTTTTGTTTATAAGTTCTTCTTGCAATTTACAGTTCCAACATTAATTTACCTATTTTTCTATTAATTTACTAGTTTTATGAGTGGTTTACACATTTTTTGTTTCAATTCACACTTAATGTCAATTTACAAGTTCTATGCCATTTTTTTTTTTAATTTTTTTGTTTTGTTTATAAGTTTTTCTTGCAATTTACAACTCCAACATTAATTTACCAATTTTTCCATCAATTTACTAGTTTTATGAGTAGTGTACACATTTTTTGTTTCATTTAACAATTAATGTCAATTTACAAGTTTTATGTCATTTTCCTCATTTTTTGTTTTGTTTATAAGTTCTTCTTGCAATTTACTGTTCCAACATTAATTTACCTATTTTTCTATTAATTTACTAGTTTTATGAGTGGTTTACACATTTTTTGTTTCAATTCACACTTAATGTCAATTTACAAGTTCTATGTCATTTTTTTTTAATTTTTTTGTTTTGTTTATAAGTTTTTCTTGCAATTTACAACTCCAATATTAATTTACCAATTTTTCCATCAATTTACTAGTTTTATGAGTAGTGTACACATTTTTTGTTTCATTTAACAATTAATGTCAATTTACAAGTTTTATGTCATTTTCCTTATTTTTTGTTTTGTTTATAAGTTCTTCTTGCAATTTACAGTTCCAACATTAATTTACCTATTTTTCCATTAATTTACTAGTTTTATGAGTGGTTTACACATTTTTTGTTTCAATTCACACTTAATGTCAATTTACAAGTTCTATGTCATTTTTTTTTATTTTTTTGTTTTGTTTATAAGTTTTTCTCGCAATTTACAACTCCAACATTAATTTACCCATTTTTTCATCAATTTACTAGTTTTATGAGTAGTGTACATATTTTTTTGTTTCATTTAACACTTAATGTCAATTTACAAGTTTTATGTTATTTAGTTTAAATTTAGATTATTTAGTTTAGGTCGGCTGCCTCAATGTACATCCAATGTTAAAATGTTTAAATAGTTGGATTATTGGCATCCTTTTGAAAGTCTTTGAAAATCTAATTTTGTATTTTACGATTTTAGATAGTATAACATAAGGGTGGGCATGAGTTGGGTTGGATAGGGTTAGTGTAAAGGTAAACTAGCCTACTTTTCCCAACATTGTTTTGTTCACGAGTTCTACTTGCAATTTATAACTCTAACATTAATTTACCTATTTTCCCATCAATTTACTAGTTTTATGTGTGATTTACAAATGTTTTGTTTCATTTCACACTTAATGTCAATTTATAAGTTCTATGTCATTTTTCTAATTTTTTGGTTTGTTTATAAGTTTTTCTTGCAATTTGCAACTCCAACATTAATTTACCAATTTTTCCATCAATTTACTAGTTTTATGAGTAGTGTACACATTTTTTGTTTCATTTAACAATTAATGTCAATTTACAAGTTCTATGTAATTTTCCTTATTTTTTTTGTTTTGTTTATAAGTTCTTCTTGCAATTTACAGTTCCAACATTAATTTACCTATTTTTCCATTAATTTACTAGTTTTATGAGTGGTTTACACATTTTTTGTTTCAATTCACACTTAATGTCAATTTACAAGTTCTATGTCATTTTTCTAAGTTTTTGTTTGGTTCACGAGTTCTTCTTGTAATTTACAACTCCAACATTAATTTACCAATTTTTCCATTAATTTATTAGTTTTATGTGTAGTTTACAAATGTTTTGTTTCCTTTCACACTTAATGTCAATTTACAAGTTCTATGTAATTTTTCTAATTTTTTGTTTTGTTTATAAGTTTTTCTTGCAATTTACAACTTCAACATTAATTTATTAATTTTTCCATCAATTTACTAGTTTTATGAGTAGTTTACACATGTTTTGTTTCATTTAACACTTAATGTCAATTTACAAGTTTTATGTCATTTTTCTAATTTTTTGTTTTGTTTACAAGTTCTACTTGCAATTTACAACTCCAACATTAATTTACCCCTTTTCCCATCAATTTACTTGTTTTATGTGTGGTTTGCAAATGTTTGTTTCATTTCACACTTAATGTCAATTTACAAGTTCTATGTCATTTTTTTAATTTTTAATTTTGTTTATAAGTTTTTCTTGCAATTTACAACTCCAACAATAATTTACCAATTTTTCCATCAATTTACTAGTTTTATGAGTAGTGTACTTTTTTGTTTAATTTAACACTTAATGTCAATTTACAAGTTTTATGTTATTTAGTTTAAATTTAGATTATTTAGTTTAGGTCGGCTGCCTCAATTTATATCCAATGTTAAAATGTTTAAATAGTTGGATTATATGCCTCCTTTTGAAAGTCTTTGAAAATCTAATTTTGTATTTTACGATTTTAGATAGTATAATATAAGGGTGGGCATGAGTTGGGTTGGATAGGGTTAGTGAAAATTTAAACTAGCCTACTTTTTAATGGATTGAGATAAAATCTATCTGACCTAATTAAATAAACTTGTTTAACCCAATTATACCCAAATCTTAAATCATCTGATTTAGTTGATTTGGTTGAAGGTCAAATTAAAATTTAATATTGAACAAAGAAAATTATATGAAATTTGAAATGAAACTTACTAAAATCAAATATAAATCTTTTATAACATGAAAATTCCATTCACTGTCTAGTGTATGATAAAGAAAGTTAAAAAATTAACTATCTTTAAATTAAGAAAATTTCCACAATAAGCATCTAGACTTTATTTCTCATTTATCTCATTTTCCAATACCAAAGTTAGACTTTTTAGATAGTTAGCTACCATCATGTCCGAGAATAAAATGAAAGTGATATATAATTATGATTGGTTAAGTATTCACTAAAAAATAAAAAGAAATTGAAACCAACTTACTTTTAAAATTAATCTTATAAGATAATAAATTTACTTATATGAGAGAGTCATTTTGGTTATGGAATTATAGTCCAAAGCAGCAGATGCAAGAATGAAATAGCCTCTTCTATTAAAAGAATAAAAAGAATTAAAAATTAGGTTAGTCGTTTAAGTCTTTATAATTTTACAATTGAGAATTAACATATTATCATTATCCTTGTTAGCTTATTATTATTATTATTTATGTGGATTTGGTTGGGTTAGACTAGTTAATTATTATTAATCCCACCCAAATTAATTGTTAATTAGGTTAAAAAAAACCAAACTCAATTAAATCACAATAATCTACTATACTAATCAGTAATCGGAATAGGCTGGAATCAGAATCAGAAATGTCAGAATAAGTTATTTACTTAAACTATAGGAATCGGAGTCGAAATGAGATTCATTTCCATTGATGTTTTTACTTTGTCTTCGAATCGGAATTAACTAACATAATTTACTAAAATGCCCTTTATTGATTATTGTCAATAGTAATAATTATAATAGTAATAATAATGAAATAAATAAAATTATAGTATTGGTACTTGTAACAACTTATTATTATTATTATTATTATTATTATTATTATTATTATTATTATTATTATTATTATTATTATTAATTATATTTTAATAATATTTTAATAAATATTATTATAATTATAATTTATTAATTCATTATTATTATTAAATAATTTCATTATTTTATTATATTTTTATTTATGAAAATATTATTGTAATCAAAATTTATAACAATTATTATTATAATAATAAGTTGTTGTTTTGTTGTTGTTGTTATTATTATTATTATGAAATTATTTTATTATTATTTATGAAGATATTATTATAATTTATTATTATTTCATTATTATATTAGTATTATTTATGAAAGGGATATTATTATTTTAACACCAAAGTTATTATGACATATCATGCCAGTACCACGGTTTGGCAAAAAGAGCATTTTACTACAAACGTTTGCGCCGTTATCAATTTACCACCATTCCGTTAGAAAAGTTAAAAATTTGCTGATGTTTTGTTGATGTCATAAGGGCATCAAAGACATTTCCTATTGAAGCCAAAACACTCCATTGCAAGTGTAAAATAAACAATAAAACAAAGTAAAAAAAATTCAATGGAAATAATTAGAGAATTAGGAAATTGATAACCCTAAAATTGACCCCTCTCTCTCATTAATTTTTTCCTTTAATTAAATTGTTATTGTTTTTAGTTGTGATTAATACTTGAATTTCATAGATAATAATATTAATTTTGAAGCATAATTTATTATTATTATTTTTGTTGTTTGTCATAATTTTGCATATTCTCATTATTTTTATTAATTTGAAATTTCAGTTGTTTTCTAAATCTTATTAATTGTTATTATAATTTTTTATTAAATTGTTATTATTTTTAGTTGTGATTAATACTTGAATTTCATAGGTTATAATATTAATTTTGAAACATAAATTTTTATTATTTGTTCTTTCCTGTTTATCGTAATTCTACATATTATTCATTATTTTTTATTAATTATAATTTTTAGTTGTTTTGTAAATTTTATTTTTGTTCATTGTTTCTTTCTTTTCAAAGGGATAAAATTATCTTTTATTCTCTTGGGGGTAAAATCGACTTTTGACTCATTTTCTGTTAAACATTAATGTTTTTCTAACGGAATGGTGGTAAATTGATAACGACGCAAACATTTGGTGGTAAAATACTTTTTTCGCCAAACCGTGGTACTGACATAATATGTCAGAATAACTTTGGTGGTGAAATGATAGTATCCCTTTATGAAAATATTATATAATTAAATTTATAATAATAATAATAATTATAATAAGTTATTATTATTATTATTTATTAAAATACTTTTATAGTTATAATTTATTAATTTTATAATTTTTAATTTTTAATAATTATTTAAATCAAGGATAAAATGGGTATTAGGAAGTTTAGTTGGGAATAAAAAAAAAAAGTCATTTCTAGAAATAGAGTTATGATTTTTAAGCCTCCTTGGGAATCAGAACTCTGATAATGATTTTCAAATTTGTAGGCCCAACACTGTTCGATTCCGAGTCCAAGCCTTAATTTTGCAAGTAAACGCATTATTGATTCCGATTCCATAATTCCCATTCCCATTGCTGGTAAGTAAACACACCATCAATCCTATCGAAATTAAATGGGGTTAGATTGAGTTTACTACCCCTAGTATGAGATTAAAATGATATTAACATATTGAGTTCGCTAGTATGTTTTCATTTTTATTTTTCTAATTATGTAAGTCCATGATAATTTTATATAGACATTTTTATGCGTTATAAGTTTGTACACACACACACATATATATTAATAAAGTCATAAATCTATTAATTTTATCTTTAAATTAATAAAAAAATGTTATAACAATTTCGACTATCTACAAAAAAAAAGTTGAAAATAAAAAATTAATATTTTTGTTCCAGGAAAACTATGCTAGTGCGTTGGAGATTTTAGCACGTACATTTTTTTTTACCAAAATGAAGGATGCAAGGTTCTTTGACGCTAATTGGGAAGAGCAAATTTATTTGATGAATGAGCAACACAGGCACTGAGTTGTACACAGTGTAAATAAAATTGAATAGAATTTTCATTTTTAATAAATTTAGTTGTTTAGCTAAAGGTAAATTTACTAGTTAGCCTAAAGTTAAATGGTTTGTCTAATGCTTAGAGGGCTTGCCATAATGAGCTAGTAACTATATCAAACCATAAAATATTTGGTTTTAATTTTCAAATAAACATTTCAATTCAAAATTCAATCGCCCAAGCAACAATTAGGAACACCTTTTGAAAGTAAAACTGGTATTTACTTCCATAACAGTGACAAACAATAACCATTTACAACATTAGTTATAATCCTTAAAAAAATATATATAGACGTTTTGCAATATGACTGATGGCTTGGCACATCAATGTAAAGCTCACAAAAAGTTTTCATTTCTTATCATCTCTTTCTTCTTCCCTTTACTGTCAATGGATTCTAGAAGCTCAAATGGAGCAAGTAGTAGCAGGAACAACACAAGCAACTTTTACTACCAGTTCCCATCCTTCTCCATTCAAAATGCATCATGACCATTTTTTGGCCAACCCCATACACAAAAACAACAGCAAATATATCCGGAAACACCAAAAATATTAACCCAAAAATAATAGTAAATTTATCCAAAAATAGTAAAAAATTTAACTGAAAAACAACAGCAAATGAAGCCCAAAACACCCGAAAAATTTACCCAAAAATAGTAGAAAATTTAACCCAAAAATAGCAGTAAATTTATCCAGAAACAACAAAAAATTTAACTAAAAAACAGTAGCAAATTTACCCAGAAGCAGCAAAAATTTAACACAAAAACAACAACAAATGATGCCCAAAACACCAAAAAATTTATCCCAAAATAGCAAAAAATTTAACTAAGAAACAACAGTAAATTTATTCAGAAATAGAAAAAAATTTAACTGAAAAACAGCAAAAAATTTACCCAAAAACAACAAAAAATTTAACATAAAAACAGCAGCAAATGAAGCCCAAAAAACAAGAAAAAATTTACCTCCAAACAACAGAAAATATAACCCAAAAACAGTAGTAAATTTATCTAAAAACAACAAAAATTAAATTGAAAAACAGCAGCCAATTACCCAGAAACTACAGAAAATTTAATCCAAAAACAGCAGCAAATGAAGCCCAAAATACCAGAAAAATTTAACCTAAGAACAGTAGCAAATCATCCTAAATACAGCAGAAAATTTACCCAAAAAAAAAGCATATCAAATCATCCCAAATGCAGCAACAAATCATCCCTACGTTTCAAGCATGCTTCTCTAGGCTAACTATAGACTTAATTTCCCTTCATTACCTCAGTGGAACTCATTCTAACTGGTAATATTTATTTATGTAATATAAACAATAATTCACTTTCTATTGAACTAAGAGTTGATGAAATTCATTGATATTGAAATTATTTGCAGTTGATGAACCTCGTAGTCTATTAAACTTCCAACTAAAATCAATGCACATGAGAATACAAAATCAAGGGCACAATAATTAACGAAATTTACTTTCAATTTCATCCAAACCTATACATCGCGCCAACTTAAGGATCAATTTCTATTTCTTCATTAACCCAAGTGACACAAAACAATTCTATTAAATTATATGTTGAAATTATTTGTAGCAAACAAACAAATATACCAAAAATGGGCTTACTCGGTAGAATTACCAACAATGCAAATGCGGTGGAGGGGAATCAGTGGTTGGAACTTGCCTTGCCTTCTCGTCCAATCAATAAGATTGAGGGCAACAGCAACAACTTATGATCAACACCCGGTCCTCCGCTTCAGGCACTGTCAAATCTCATCAAAATTTCTTTGTCCCTCAATTCTCTTGGAAACCAAACAAAATACCACAACCAATCCAGATGCACAAGATCCAAAAATTATAAAAAATCCACTTAAAAACTTAAAAAAGGGTTAAAAAATACCACAACATTTTGTGCAGTATTTTCTTTCTAAAATGATATTTACAATCTTTTATGGGCTTTTGTCGATTTGTGACTTCATCTTTTTAATGGTGGGATGTGTTTATTTAATTATTAACATTATGCACTCACTATTGTTTGTCGAAAATTTAAAGGTCAAAAAGTTAAAAACTTTAAGCATGTAAGTTTGATTTTTTTTTTCAAATTTGTAAATAATTACACAATTCAAGGGCTACAAACTAGCTCTTTTAAGTGAATTTGATGAACGTTATTAATATAATGTTTAATGGATATAATTATTAGTAAGGAACATGTCTCTTAAAGTAAACTAATAGAGTTTAATTAAATTATACTACTTTTTTAAGGGAGATGACTAATCATAAAGAGATACAACTTCTACGAGGACCAACAGTGGCATCAGAGTAAGGTTAGTATTCTATTTTGAGTTTAAAAGCCAAAATAGAATTTATTTTGGAAGTAATCCAATATGTCCAAGAACTCGAATGAGATGTGTTAGAAGAATTATTCCAAAAGGGATACATCTAAGGCGAATTCGCAATCGAAGAAGTATTTTTCAACAATACCGATTATTGTGAAGAAGACAACGTATATGAGAGGAATAGTTGGATACTCGAAGAATAATTTTTTCAAGTCTGTGAGTGCTCCTAGAAATCATTAACACTTATAATCAATCTATTTGACGAATATGTCCACAGCACTAAAGTATATATTAAGGTCAGATTTTTTATTTTAAGTTACAAATTATTTAAACACAATGTTTAGCACAAGATCTAGTGATACTAATAAAATAGAAAAATTAAATGGGTATAATTATAATATTTGGAAAGGGAGAGTGCCCTACATTTTAATTCAAGATAAAACATATTATGTCATTACTAGTGCATTCCAAATAAAAAATAAATGATGATGAATCAAATGATGATTTCACTAATCTTCAAAACAAATGGGAGGAAGATAATACAATTGTAAAAGCTACAATTTTAAACCACATGCAAGATGAACTTATTCCTTTAGTTGAAGATCATAAGACTGCAAAAGAAATGATGGAAGTCTTAGAAGCTAAACATGGTGCTAAATCTGAAACTCATGTACAATTATTGCTTCAAAACTTTAATGGGATGTACATGGAAGAGAGAAATGATGCGGTTAACCATATCAATAATATGGCACTATTAGCTAAAGAATTATCATTTTTAGGTAACACAATCAGTGATAAAATGCAAGTTTCCATAGTTGTTAATAGCTTACCGCCATCGTGGGATTCAGTTGTTACATCTTGAAATTGTTCAAGTCAAGTTTTGACTATAAACACTTTAGCACCAATTTCAGCATCGGAACAAGAAAGAAAGAATCGCCATTACTAGAAAAATGGTCTTTTGTGACACTTGTCTTCTGACACTTTATTATAAAGTATCAGTAATTACATGTCTTTGGGGCATTTTTCATGTTTAACAGATAAGTATCACAAATTGCTAATACTACGGTGTCAGTAAATTAAATATCACAGATTCGTGACACTAAAGTATTAGTAGTTAAACAATAAAATTTTAATTTTGTATCTAGTAATAATCTAACCGAAGACCCCTAAGCCATAACCTTTTGATTTTAACCGCTACACCACTCGGCTACAAATTGCATTTTTGCAACTTATAAATTAATAAATAAATAAATATTAAAACTTAAAACCTAGAAATCTTTCATGTATGGACTGTGTGAAACCTAAAACCTAAAAATTTTTGTTAAGTCAAAAATCTATCTCACGGCCGCCGAAGCTTTCTTCCTTCTCTCTCCTTCCCTCTCTCTCGCTCTCTTTCTCTCTCTAACAATGATCTACCTTGAAAGCCGCCTCTGTCAACACCTTGAAACCCGTCGTCCTTAAGCTAAAATATCCCTGAAAAGAACCCAGAAAGTGCTGTGAAGAATTTGGGCAAAGCTTAGGTTTGAAAGTCCGAATCAGTGTTGTGGTAACTCTTTGTCTCATTCTCTATTCTCATTGTTTAAGTATTTATCTGTTAATTGAGTGCAAATGAGAGCTTGCACTTGTTTGGAAATCTAGCCATCTAGGGTTTTTGTTGCTTATAATCTAATTTATTATTTAATAAAATAAATAAAACGCAGCTTTATTATAGGTGGAATTCAATTTATTAAGTGAAAGAATGATTACAATCGGTGATTATGGATTTAGGTTGAATGCAATTTGTTAATTAAAAGAATAATGGCAATCGACAATCATAGGTTTAGTATGTATTATATATTTCGTTTAATGGTGTGTATGAAAACCCAAACCTAAAATTTTCTTAAGTAAAAATCTCCATTCTCCCTCACGGCCTATAAGCCCATCACTCTCTCTCTCTCTCTCTCCCCTCTTTCTAGCTAACAACCCAAAAATTATTGTGAAACCGCCGTATCAATCTTTCAAAGCTCATTAGTTAGCTGGTTATTGTGAAAAGTAAGGTTATTGTTTGCTTTTATGTCTAATTTTACTTTAAACATGGGGATTGATGATATTCGAGTTGCTGGACACTTGATTTTGAGGTGAAAGATTAATTAATAGTTTACGAAATTATGCTGAAAATTTGAGGATTGATAGACTGTTGTTGTGAACTTGGTTGTTTCTGAACTTGACTAAATGACTTTTAATTGATTTGAAAGTTTGATTAAACTAAGTTTAAATGAGAACATTTTAATTCTAGAAATTTTGGAATGAATTGGGTTTATATTTGATTTTGAATGGATTTCTCAATATGGTTGGTTGTTGTCCAATTTTATTAGAAATTACATATGTACCATGTTTGATATTGCAAACGTATAGTCTAACAGAGTTAGAATAAGCTGAAATTCAGATAAACTACACTTCTATTTGCATACATCTAATCTGGAAAATTTTATTTTGATTGAACTTGTAATTTATTTTTAATGATTTTTCAAACTCTGCTGTCTCTGCAGCAACTTCTTTTGACAGAACTGTTCATTGATCTTTGATCCTATCAAACACCAGCCTAATGATATCGGAATAGCCTCAAATTTTAATATGTTGTTGACTTATATGTCCACTTAAAATCTGGAAAGTATCATTCTGATATATTTAGTATTTTAAATTTAATATATATTCAAACACCTGTTGCTACTTTTACAGTTTCATATGCAATTTTGACAGAAATGTTCATTAATCTTTGATCCTATCAAACACCAGCCTAATGATATCCGAATAGCCTCAAATTTTAATATGTTGTTGACTTATATGTCCACTTAAAATCTGGAAAGTATCATTCTGATATATTTAGTATTTTAAATTTAATATATATTTAAACACCTGCTGCTACTTTTACAGTTTCATATGCAATTTTGACAGAACTGTTCATTAATCTTTGATCCTATCAAACACTAGCCTAATGATATCCGAATAGCCTCAAATTTTAATATGTTGTTGACTTATATGCCCACTTAAAATCTAGAAAGTATCATTCTGATATATTTAGTATTTTAAATTTAATATATATTCAAACACCTACTGCTACTTTTACAGTTTCATATGCAATTTTGACAGAACTGTTCGTTAATCTTTGATCCTATCAAACACCAGCCTAATGATATCAGAATAGCCTTAAATTTTAATATGTTGTTGACTTATATGCCCACTTAAAATCTGGAAAGTATCATTCTGATATATTTAGTATTTTAAATTTAATATATATTCAAACACCTGCTGCTACTTTTACAGTTTCATATGCAATTTTGACAGAACTGTTCATTAATCTTTGATCCTATCAAACACCAGCCTAATGATATCGGAATAGCCTCAAATTTTAATATGTTGTTGACTTATATGTCCACTTAAAATTTGGAAAGTATCATTATGATATATTTAGTATTTTAAATTTAATATATATTCAAACACGTGCTGCTACTTTTACAGTTTCATATGCAATTTTAACTTATATAGTTTTTTCATGTGAGAAGCAAATGTAGAGTTGTCCAAATGACTTGGAAATTTAATTTGTGGTCCATTGACATGTCTAATTATGTTTTGTAAGTATCATAGCATTCCAAATTAAATTAAAGAAAATCTTAAATTCAAGCTGTCAATGTTTCCTATTAAATATGATTAGTGATAAATCTACTAACTTGCAGTACTTTTCAGGGAAAAAAATGTGTCAACACTGTGAATTGCAACGGGAGAAGAAAGTACAAAAATATTTGGGACTATTCTTAAAGGTTAGTCTTTTCCCTTTTCCTTTTTTTCTTTTTTATTTAAGGTAATCATATTCTTTTTAATTTTAATTACAATCAATTTGGCGCTGTTAGACAACTCGCACCAACCAATTCAACAGCAAATGAAGATAACATTTTTGAAATGCATTCAGTTTTTGACAATAGCAAAAAGAAAAAGGAAAAATGATACTAGTTTAGGCTTTAGGAAATTTGCATCATGATTCTTGCATTGCAGCTGCCTCTATCTCGGTGCTCTCGGATAAGTAATCTTGCTTGATTTTGCGTGATAGTTGATACAAGCCCGTCCTAGCCATGCAAAATTGACACTAAAAAGGTTCCAATTTTTTATATTGTAGTTTGAAAAGTCTGCAATGTTTGCTATGTTGATGCCCCATTTGAATGTTGGAGCCCAAAAATGAATGGTTTTAGGACCAGCTGGGTGGTTCCAGAAAGCTAGGAGCTTGTTAGCTATTCTTTTTAATTGAACTAATTAAACTTAAATATTAGCCCGATTATTGATTTCTATGGTTTGCGATTGATTTGAGTTTGACATTCTTGTTTTGTGTTGGTTTGAGTTTGACATCCTAGTTTAAGACTTTGAAGGCTTCCAAGAAATGATTTTGGATGATGAGCATATGAGTAATAGTTTGAAAATTAATTTACTGTATCAAATATATACTTAGTGTAGCATATTAATTTTAAGAACTATGGATTATTCCATGAATATTCTAGTAAATAGGTATGTTATATATGCATGTCTTAATATATAATAATTATATTTTGAAGTTTGTTTTTTTTCCCTTTCTAGGTTTAGGAAAAATGTTTAAAGTGATTTTGGGTTATGATGTCAACCAAGTTAAAGCAACATTACTTGTGAGTGGAAATATATAATGATTATATTTTTATTCTACTTTTTTTTATTTTCTTAAAGTTTTATAATTAGGCAAAATTAATGAATACTTAATTACAATTTAGGGTGATATTCTTTAAATGGTTCACATGAATAGATTTAAGTAGTATAATAAATCTCATACTCACTTTATAAAGGCTTAACTAAGTTTGCAAATATTATTTCTTTTAGTAGTAATAATTTTGGATCGAACTCTCAAATTATTGAAATATTTTATGTCCAAACTTTATTATGCCTAATATAAATATGGAGATTCACAGTTATTTTATGCTCAGTTTAAGGAAATTACAGTTTAAGGACTTATTTTTTTCCTTGTTAAATAAGCTTTTAGAATGAATAAATTGAGGAAATGAGTGGTGATTTATTTATAATAGAGCATTTGTGATAGCTTTTAACTATGAACAAAAATCATTTGGTATATGTAGATAAAGTAACATGCTTGTGCTGAAAGTAGATATTACATTGAAAACTTCTTGTCTGCTATAGTTTGCTATATATATAACCTTTACCAAAAGAGAATAATTGAGTTTATTTATAAATAGCTTATGAATTTTTTTTTTTGAACAAAATAATTTTATTTCTGTTAATTGTTGTTTCTCTAATGGCTGGATATTGGCAGCTAATTTTTTTTTTCTTTTCCATGTATTCATATGCAGATTTGATCAATGTGTTTGAAGTGTTTATTCCTCAACTTCACTTATATCATAACCCATACAGTCTATTGAATGGAGAAGCTGCTGGTGTGATAACGCAATTATACTACTCATATTCAAAGAGTGAAAGACAGTCATCCTTCTCAATTTAGCTTCTAGATTTATTAAATTTAGCCACAAGTAGTAGGCATTTGATTGGATGGTAGAAATTTTTGTGTATTGAATTTGGATTATTTAGTTATGAGAGTAGGATATCTCATATTTTTGTTATTGAAGTTTTGGAATTTGTAATATATACTAATAATATTTAAATGTGAAATGAAAGATTTTGTGATATAAATCTATTTCTTTTTGTTATTTTGTGGTGCCTTTTAATTTTACCAATAAATCAATAGGTAATGGTCCAATTCAATTTTTTATTTTTTTAAATAAATTAACTAGTGATGCCATGGTAACAGTAATCATAGACACTAATAAAATATCAATAACTACTAATACTATGGTGTCATAATATTGGTGATACTGTAGTAATAGTAATCACTGACACCACTTACAAGTGTCACTATTTTTCTGACTCCCAGATTACTGACACAATTAACAAGTGCCAGTGAAAGTAATTTTTGACACTATTCTAAAGTCAGTAAAGACCATTTTTCTAGTAGTGCGCTGAAAACACTCAAATTTGATGATGATGGAGGATTCTTCTAAGCCTTTTAAGAGGTTCAAGAACCAAGAGAAAGGAAAGAAGAAAAATAAGAAAGCTAACCGGCCACAGAAAAATAATAAAAATGAATGTTTTAAATGTGGCCAAGTTGGACATTTCTAGAAAGACTACACACAAATCAAAAGGATTGAACAATTTGGCCAAGGAATGAAAGAGCTTACTCTTACTATCTTAGAAGCTTTGATAATGGAGCCTAGTTCGGATCATTGGTGGATAGACTCTGGAACTACTTGTCA
The DNA here is from genome assembly GCA_039657385.1 of Citrus x changshan-huyou. Taxonomy (NCBI): domain Eukaryota; kingdom Viridiplantae; phylum Streptophyta; class Magnoliopsida; order Sapindales; family Rutaceae; genus Citrus; species Citrus x changshan-huyou. The sequence continues at coordinate 8,108,216 of CM077550.1, forward strand.
TGTGGTAAAATCTAAAGATAACTTCTTTACATTCAAAGAGATACCGCCTAAAGCACTTTGGTTATTTATGGGAAATAATACATGAAGTGATGTGTAGGGTGTTGGGAGTTACAAAAAATGTAATGACTAATCTAATATAGTAAAAAGTGATGTATTGTATGCGCCAAGTGTTATGCATAATCTTATGTCGGTATATGAGTTAGTTAAAAAAGGATTTGAGGTTGGGTTCAAGTCTGAAAGGGTGACTGTTGGAAAAAATTGAGTTTATGTAAGACGTGATAAGATAGATAGCATGTATGTATTGCAATTGATGATGGTAATATAATAATTAACTCTTCTTATGTGCTTGAGTCTAAGTTTAATAAAATTGATTCATATGTTTGGCATCTTAGATTAGGACATATAAATAAAGATAAAATGAAAAGAAAGCATAAAAAAATGTATAATACCTAATATGCAAGATATAGATTTCAAAATATGTCAACCTTACATGCAAGGAAAGTTATATAGAAAACCGTTCACTAAATTTTGGCATTCATCTGAATTATTTGAAGTAATTCATACGAAAATTTATGGACCTTTAAAAGTAAAAACATATAAAGGAATATAATATTTATTATCTTCATTGATGATTACTCTAGATATGGGTATGTCTATTTTATTCAACATAAATCCGAGGCACTAGAAAAATTCAAAGAATATAAAAAAGAAGTAGACACTCAATTGGATAGAAAAATTAAATCTTTAAAAAGTGATCAAGGTGAGGGAATATACTTCGAATCTTTTTCAAAATTTTTTGTAAAGAATATGGCAAACAAATCTAAATACAATGTCTCACATACCTCAACAAAATGGCATTGCTGAAAGAAGAAATAGGATGTTAATGGAAATGACAAGATCTATAATGTGTCATTTTGATTTACTATTAACTTTCTAGGAAGAGGCTCTTAGTACAACAATGTGTATTTTAAATAGAGTCTCCAAAAGTCCAAAGAATTGGTTTCGTATGGATATTGGAGTGGTAGGACACCTAATTTATCTAATCTGAAGATGTAGGGTTGCAAAGCTTATATCTTAAAACCTAAACCTTTAAGAAATAAACTTGAAAATCAAACTTATGAACATAAATTTATTGGATAGCTAGACAACATTTCAGGATATAGATTTTATCATAATAAAAAAAGGCTTGATAGAAAGAAGAGATGCTATTTTTGTTGAAGTAGTAAAACAAGTAAATCCTTTAGAAAAATAAATCATCTTTGAATGTTGATCAAGGAATAAAACTTGAGATCAAGATTCTCTATAATTGTTTAAACATAATGAATTCTCTACACATCCTATGCTTAATGGGAGAAAGAAAGTAAAAGAACCTACTTCCAAGCTTAAAGATTATTATGTTTATAACATAAAAGAATCATTAGATGAGGCTATGAATTAATCGGATTCATATGAATGGTTGAAAGCTATAAAAGAAAAAATAAATTAAATTAACAGACTCCCACAAGGAAGAAAGGCTATAGGATATAAATGGTTTCTTAGGAAATAGCTCAAATATGATGGAACATTAGAAAATTATAAGGCTAGGCTTGTAACTAAGGGTTATACACAAAAACTAGGGATAGACTATATAGATACATAGTCCCCAATGGCTAAACTAGTATCTATAAGAATTCTTATGCCTATAATTGCTAAATTAGACCTTGAATTATTCCAAATGAATGTTAAAACTACATTCGTATATGGTGAGCTCAAAGAAAGCATTTATATAGAACATGCAAAATGTTTTATTGAAAATAATCAAGAAAATAAAGTCTATCAACTAAAAAAAAATCTCTTTACAGTCTCAAACAATCATCTCACCAATGGTATTTCACTTTTCACTAAGCAATACTAGAAATTAGCTATGAAATAAATAAGCTTGATCATTGTGTATATGTTTGGAAAAGTGGGAGTAAAATTGCAATTTTATCATTCTATGTGGATAATTTATTGGTTGGAACTGACCAACAAAACGGAATCATGTTTGGGATCAAACTTTGAGATAAAAGATATGAGAGAAGTATCTTATGTCTTAGGAATTACAATTAAGAGAGATCAATCCTCTAGATGGATATATTTAGATCAATCTAAGTATATTGAAAAGGTGCTTAAGAGGTTTAATATGGAGAATTATAAGACATTATCCACACCTATAAATAAAGGACAACATATGGATACAACTATGTGTCCTAAAAATAAATAGAAAGAGGAAAATGTGGATAAAATTACATATGCACAAGTAGTAGGCAGCTTAATGTATACAATAACATCAACCATACTTAATATTTGTAATACTATACCATCGGATTGGTTCGTCGATTTCAATCTAACCTAGGCAAAGAACATTAAAGAGTTGTCAAAAGGATATTCAGATATTTAAAAGGCATAAAAACAATGAAATTATGTTTTGGTAAAGGTGATCTAGTGGCAAAAGGCTTTTCTAATGTAAATTTTGTTGGAAATCAAGATGATCACAAATCAACAAGTAGTCATGTTTTCCTTTTCGGTGGCACAACAGTTCCTTCGTCAAGTAAGAAACAAACATGCGTTGCTAGGTATAAAATAGAGGCCGAATTAGGGATGACAATGCTATCCACAAACCCTCAAACCTACCTAAACCCACTCTTTGCAAGTAGTTTTGTGGGTTGCGGGCGAGTTTGGTATTATAAATTGAATTGAAACCCGCACTAGGTTACGGGTGGATTTGGTATTAGTCAAATATCTAACAGATACTTGCATAGGTATCTGCCAACCCGCACCTTTTTTAATTTAATTTTAATTGAAAAAAATATTTAAATAAAAAATATACTTATTATAATCTTGATTGAATTTTCTTTAACTTAATGCATAGATTATTTCATTATTATAATTTTTTTTTGGATTAGTATTTAAAAAGTATTATTCTTTAGAAAATATTAATAGTAATCATTATTGTAGGAATCGTGTTGGATGGGTGCTAATGGTGGTGAATGAAATGAAGATCTTCTATTGGAGCTAGTTTGTGGCTTTTTTTTTATTGATTTATGTATTTTATACTTAAATGTGAGAATTTGTTATGGATTTATGTTGGAATTTTAATTTTCTATTTGCATTGATTAAATTTAGAATTGAATATGTTATGTGGAATTTTAGGTTATTGCTATAAATTTACATATTGAACATTTGTGATTTTAAAAGAAGAAACCCGCAAAAAATTCGTTGGGTACCATTGCGGGTTTGGTAATTGTCAAAACATGCAGCGGGTGGGTTTTCTTAAAAAATATTAAAACCCACAGTGGGTTGTGGGTGGCTTTGGTAATTTAAATTTTGTGTGGGTGCAGATTTGGTAATGGCAATCTCACTGCAAGCAGTGCCCATTGCCATTCTTAAGACGAATATATAGCATGCAATATGGCAATAACAGATGCCACATGGATTGGATGTTTCATTGAAGAATTGAAATTTGATTTACTAAATAAGCCAATCAATTTGTTTTGTGATAATATGTCTGCTATCTCTTTAATAATTGTCAAAAGCAGAGCAAATAGTTCCAAAAGAAAGCACAATGATGTTAGTTATCACTATATACAAGATAGAGGGAGAAATAAAGGTTGACTATATAAGTGATGGTGGCTAAACTTACGACCAAAGGGTTAAATTTGAATTGTTTAAGCAAGCATGTAGATGCAATGGGATTAAAATTCACCTTGGTGTTCCACATATACAAGAAAATTCTAGTTTAAGATTTCCTGGACGCTTAAGAAATTAAATTAAAAAATGTGCCAATTTAGTTAAGTTAAATAATTTTTTGTGGAAGTTGGCAAATGGATATTAGAAATCAATTAAGAATATAGGTATATCTTAATGATTGTTTATGATCTTAAAATTAATTTGTCTAGAATAATAACGATGAATTGGATCCAAGGAAATTTAATAAGTTATTATTAGACAAGTGATAAAGGAAGTTTTATATATGTCCAATTAATAAGAATGTCCAAGTGGGAGCTAATGAATGTTATTACTATAACGTTTAATGGACATATTTATTAATAAGCGACGTGTCTCTTCAAGTAAGCTAATAGAGTTTAATTAAATAATAATTACTTTCGACATGACTAATCGTAAAGAGACATAAATTCCCTTAGAACTTAAGAGTTATGTACGTATGAGAAGGTTTGATGAACAAGCATCAATAGTTTATAAATAAGCCCTATCATACGTATTTCATTTCATCCACAATTATGAATTTTAGACATTGAGAGTTCTTAAAAACTTCTTGGTCTCGGTGACTCTTAAATATAAGTGATTTCCAGCTTAACAACAATTCTTTTAGGATTACTTCTATCGGGACTAACAAATCTACCACCAACCAGCAGGGGTGGAGCTTAGAGGGAAATTCTACGGGGCCAAACGTAAACTTCCAATTTTTATGTTATTAGAAATAATAAATTACTATCAAACCAAATCATCAATAATAAAAATAAGGTAAGATACTATATGAAAAAAAATTACATTTATAATTCATGAAAGAAGAAAATTACAAAGCAAAAGAGCCTCCACCCATACAAAATTTCAAGCCTTTAAGTGTAAAGGCTATCAAAAGAAAATAAAAACTAAAACAAAAGCCATCATGATAGTAAAGTGAAAAGCTTCCTCAAGCTAAAAATATTCTTAAGATAAGATACTAAACCCATCAAAATTAGGATCTCTAATGTTGAAATGGAACGCGACATTTTTTCATATCTTGAAACTCATTGACTATTGATTTAATGTTTAATTTTTCTGCAATTTCCCGCTCAATGTACATAATCAATGAATCTGTAAGAAATTCATCCTCCATTTTGTTGTTAAGTCTTGTCTTTACTATATGCGTAGCCAAAAATGATCGTTCAGTAGTTGAAGTAGACATTGGAAGAGTTAGCGCAAGAACAATTATTCTATAAACAAGGGGAATAATGTTGCTTTTCTAGTACTGACCAACCATTAGTTCAAGCCAGAAATGGTTGACAAGCTTTTGAACTGTGGATGTTGAACTGCACTGTACTTATAATGCTCAAGTTGAATTTTTAAATTCATTTTATTAGCATCTGTGAAATCTATTGGGTAAAACTTATCAGCCAATTGATAAACATCATCAATTCTAAAAGACTTCATACATTCACAAGGATCAAGTGCTGAACTAAGTATGAGCAACTCCACTGCATCTTCATTAAAATGACTACATAACTCTTGTAATTGGCAATCTATAACAGAATAAAAAAATTCACCCTATAATTTTCTGCGGTAGTAAAGTTATCTTCTTAATGCTGAGCTTGACCTTGTCTTGCAATATAATGAGCATTCATTTCTGGAATATCTAAATTTCTTGCCTAACAAAATGATTTCACTTGATCAAGTAAAGTAGTCTACCCATCATCTCTAAATTTCTAAATAAGTACTTTAGTTGATGAAACAAGATGCGTGGCATGTAAAATATCTTGAGATTTATATTGCAAAGCTTGGGAGAGTATATCAGTGATTGCCATAATTTCTTTCATAAGGTGCAAGATAAAGACAAACTCAAAAGCAGTCATTACCTTATATGCAGCATCAGCATCTCCTCGTTGAAAAGTAGTAGTGCCGTCTTCAATGATATTAATTAGAATAGAACATGGTGCACTGCACATTTTTATTAAATTAGAGACTGATCTTAAATGAGAACTCCAACGAATATCCCCAGGCGTTTGTAAAGTGCCAATTTGATTAAGCCCTCTTCCACTCTAAGGCTCATCCATAAAAATCATATACTCAATGTCAGTAGCTTGAGCATGTTTGAGTTCATCATTACACTTACAAGAAGCACGAACAATATTCACAATAGAAGTCAGTTTAATAAAGAAATGATGAATAGGAACAACCTCATGAGATACTACAACTAAAGCCAATTGTAGTCGATGAGCCAAATAATGAATGTAGTTAGCATATGAACAATCTTTCAAAATTAAAGGTTGTAAACCCTTCCACTCACCCCGCATGTTACTTGTACCATTATATCCTTACCTTTGGACATTTTTAATATTTAAATTATTATGAGACAATACAGAGTATATGCTATCTTTCAATGTCATCGCAGAAGTGTTAAAGACATGAACAAGTCCCAACAAAGGTTCTCGCACAAAACCATCTCTGTTAACAAATCTCAAAACTACAACTATCTATTCTTTCTTTGATTTATCACGTGATTCGTTTACAATTAAACAAAACCTTGCATCTCTTATTCTTCACGAATTGCCTTTTTCACTTTCATTGAAAAGACATGTAAATTTTCTTTTTGAATATCTGGTGATGTATAGGAGGCATATTTTGGAGTTTTATCAAGGATAACTTCTGCAATCTTTTCATTATTAGAAGTAAATGTTTTGAGTAACTGAAACATTTTTGCATGATTTAATGATTTTTTGCTAGAACAACCTTCAAAAGCTAAGTATCTAATTGCTTCAACCGTAGTTTTTAATCGCAGTCTATTATTTAATTTCTTTAGAAGAGTAACGATTAAATACCTGTGGTAGATGCTGAGGCTGTCTCATCAAATCCTCACATGATTTTTCAGCCTTTTAATAAGTTGAATTGGGATCCTTTCCTATATGATTAAGGAAGGCACAATTTTTTCCATCTTAAGCTTTCTTCAATTATTAAATTTGTTAACAGTATAAGCAGTGTGTTTTGGTTGTGCAGATGGTATATTTAAGAGATAACATGGTAAACAAAAATATGCATCTTTTATAGGTGAATATCCAACCAGGAAGGAAAAAAATCGAACCATGAAAATTAAAAACGACGAGGATACTTTTCTAGTCTACATTTCAGATACTCTGAAAGTCTTGTTTGGTATGGACCAACTATTATGCATGATCTGCGAATTTCATCTCATTGATTAACATTATAACCCATATTTGAGGACGCAATCCCAGATCACGCTAAAACAAATTGAGTATCAATTTGATTTGTTTCAATTCTTGGAGATTTTAAAGGTGAAATTCTAGAATTTAGTGAATTAGTAAGTGACACTTGTGAATTTTCAAAGTTTGGAGAATTGGTATTGACTTCTAAATTCTTTGCATTTTTCTTTTTGAAATATTGATAATTTTAAATGGGGTTCTCATCTTTGCTACGGTGAAATTGTAAAAAATTGAAGGGTTTCGATTGAAACGCTTGCAATTTCTAGGAATATGTTATTAACGTTCTTCGATTGGCTGATGTTCTTGGCTTGGTTGATTTCTTTTTTCTTTTTCTTTTTTAATTTTTTGATGTTATTGTTTATGACTTCGTGGGCTTGGCTAATTTGTTTCTTATTATTTTGATGCTATCATTTGTGGGCTTAATAGTTATATTACAATATTATCTAATATATAAACTTTATGCATTAATTGTACAGAGGCCAGTATGGACATTTTACACTAACTTTTCATATTTTATTTAAAGACCCTAAAATTTTTTAAAATTCTGCAAGGGCCATTGTACCCTTTAGTCTTATATGGCCTCCACCCCTAACAACCAATAAAATCAACATCTACTATTGTCGCTACTGATCAAAATATAAATGATGTTTGAAGATAATTTTTAGTAAAGATTATTGAGATAGTCTTCCAACAGGATTAACAAATTTATGAAACCTAATTAACAATTTTATTTTTAATAAATTTTGTTTGATTTAGAATAATTTGTGTGCTTAGATCATATGTATAATTGTAGGTGCCCGGAAGCTCAAATTCCAAGGAAGGAATACTACTGCAATAAACTTGCCAAGATAAGGAAAGAACTTGGCTACAGAAGATTTGAAACAAGTGAGATGCATTAGCCATTTCTGTAGCAATCCTGGAGCATTGACAAAGAAGATTTCGTGCGAGGTTCTTAGAAGATTGCGATCTGGAGTTTTCAAAACTGGAAGATACTGTTGCTGTAGCAATCATGTAGACTTCCGGTTGTCCTAATTTTAAGTTATAAAAGGAGGACATAACAAAGAAAAAAGGGAGCCATTACCCAAAGAGAAAAACTACAAAGAAACATTAAGAAAATAGAATTCAAGAGAGAGATTAAAGACTGACAGAGGAGAAACCACATAAATAAAATAGAAATTAGTCCTTTTTATTTTCTTGTTTTCTATTTCATTATGGGGATGTATTTGAAGGCTGAAATTCTTTTATTTATTTTTCTTTCACAAATCATAAACTAAATTTAATTGTGGTTGAGTGATAAACAATCTTAATAGATGCCTAACTTATATACGCATGTTGCCTTGTGTTTGTTATAACATTTTGTCTTAATTGTATTTATTTTATTCTCTATTTTGGCTAATCACCCATTTAGGGATACTAGTTAAGAAAGAGCCTAAAAAAGGTCTGAATTAGTGGATCTCATTAAGACAATACTTGGTTTAGATTGAGTTTTTCAAGTTGAGTTAATCTCAATTTGAATAGGTTCATGCTTGATCTAAAATTAGTGATGAATTAGACATAGGAATTCACCTTGTAGGGTAAATGAAACCTAGATCATTTAATGCTATATTTAATGTTGGCGTAACAATTGGTCATTGTTAGGTTGCATTAGATATAAGATATCCAACATGCGACAACTGAGAATGCATGAGGAATTCTGCCCAGTGTTGTTGTAGATGTTGTAGCAATTGTACTATAATTGAGAAAATAGTCAATGCCATTAAGTGAGTTTATCCACTCAATCACTCCATTCTCATTGGTTTAATCCTTGTGTTTGACATGAGAATTTTCTTTGTTGCATTTTTTTTAATTAGTTTATTAGTTTTATTAGTTTCTTTATTTTTAATAAAAACAAAACTGCACTGTTAAGATTGCTGTAGCAAGTCTTATAACATCAATCCCTATGAAGACGATCTAAATACTCATTAGTATATTACTTGTTGTGTACACTTGCATATTGACACCTATATCATTAGAGATTGCACAAATCAAGTTTTTAGCGCTGTTGCCGTGGATTGATTGTTCATTGTGAATTGTGAAATTAATCTTAAACAGTGCTAATTTTTTATTTTATTTTAATTAGTTTATTTTGTTGATAGACAACCCTTGCATACACAAATATAAATATGTTGAATTTTAGTTTGATCCAGAAATTAAAAGAATTGCAAGGAGATTAAAGAAAGAGCAAAGAAATTCAAAAGCTGTTGTAACAATGGATGATTTACAAGATATAGGGAATTTGAACCCCCGAGGAGAAATACAGTGAGTTAGTGGAGAAGGATGTCGAAAAGGTCAAATGGACAGATTATTTATAGGCAACCAGGGAATAACAACATTATCCATATGGCGAATGATAGAGACAGAGCCATTAGAGAGTATATAATGTTGACTCCTCAAGCTATAAATCCTAGAATAGCTAGACTCGAAGTGCCAGTTGATAATTTTGAGCTAAAATCCGTGATGTTTCAGATGTTGCAGATAGTGGGGTAATTTAATAGGTTGCTATCTGAAGATCTTCACCAACACCTTAAGTTGTTTTTGGAAGTTAGAAATGCGCTCACGGTTGTTGGAGCATCATAGGAAGCATTAAGACTCAGACTTTTCCTGTTTTCTTTGAGAGATCGAGTAAGGGCATGGTTGAATTCTTTACCACCAGATTCCATTACCACATGGAATGACTTGGCTGAAAAAATTTTGTTAAAGTAACCAAGAATGCAAAATTGAGGAACGAGATAACATCTTTCCATCAACTTAAAGATGAGAGTTTGTATGATGCATGGGAAAGATTTAAGGAGTTACTTAGGAGATGTCTTCGTTATGGTATTCCTTGCTGCATACAGTTGGAAACTTTGTATAATGGTCTCAATCCGAGTGGATAGCTAACAATAATTATCAGTGGCTATCAACCAGGCAAACTGCAGCAAGAGGAACAACAGGAGTCCATAACGTAGATGATAGTACTATTAGCCTAAGTAATCTCATTAACAAATATGGTGAAGGCTATGACCATTGCTCCAACAACTGTCAACCAAGTTGCTGAAGTATCATGTGTTTATTGTAAAGAAAGACGCTTATTTGACAATTGTCCTGAAAATCCAACCTCGGTTAATTATGTAGGTAACTTTAACAGAAAAAACTAGAACAATCCATATTCAAACACTTACAACCCTTGATGGAGACAACACCCAAACTTCTCATAGAGCAATCAGAATTAGAATACTGCAGCATCAAGTGGACAAAACATACCTACTTTACCACCTGGATTTCATAAGCAAAATCAAGGGTAAAGAAACACCAGCAATGACCAACGAAGCTCTCTTAAAGCTTTGCTTAAGGACTATATTGTGAAGAATGAAGCGGTTGTCCATAATCAAGTTGTGACTTTAAGAAACTTAGAGAATCAAATTGGACAGTTGGCTACAACATTGAGTGACAGACCTCAGGGTAGTTTGCCTCACAATACAGCGGATCTGAGAGGAGAAGGAAAAAAAATTGCAAAGTGATTAATTTAAGGTTTGTAATTGATGTTCATATTCTCGTTGGTGTACCAAAAAGAAGAGTGGAACCTGTTTCAACTCAAGAAGAAACTCATGTTAAAGAAGAGTCACAACAACCCTCTTTCTAGCCCACTAGTGTGAATAGCCAAGCTACAACATCAGCAAAAGATAATGATCTAGCAAATGTAGAAGGAGATATTGCAGCGCCAACCACATCAGCTCATAACGTGGCAAAAGAAAAGCATTCTGCACAACTTGTTGTAGCACAACAGTTTAGATACCCACCATCTTTCCCATAAAGATTTTAGAAACAAAAGCAAGACAAGCAATTCAGCAAGTTCTTGGTAGTGTTGAAGCAGCTATATATTAATATTCTTTTTGTTAAAGCTTTTGAACAAATGCCAAATTATGTGAAGTTCTTGAAAGATATTTTGGCAAGGAAAAAGAGGCTTGGAGAGTTTGAAACAGTTGCTCTAACACAAGAATGTCGCCATTTACTGCAGAATAAAATACCTTAGAAGTTGAAGGATCTAGGGAGCTTCACAATTGCATGCTCAATTAGAACTAAATATAGTGGTAAAACATTTTGTGATTTAGGGGCAAGCATCAATCTTATACCATTATCAGTATTCAAGCAATTGGGAGTTGGAGAAGTTATGCCAATAATAGTGACTTTACAACTTAATGACCAATATCACGCTTATCCAGAAGGGAAGATTGAAGATGTGTTAGTGAAAATAGATAAATTAATTTTTCCAGTATATTTCATAGTGTTGGACTTTGAAGCAGAAAAAGAAGTACCAATCATTCTAGGAAGACATTTCTTAACCACGAGAAAGACTCTAATTGATGTACAAAAAGGGAAGTTAACTATGCGGGTGAATCACCAGCAAGTTATATTTAATGTGTTAGATGCAATGAAGAGTCCAGATGAGGTTGAAAATTGTAATTTTATCAGTATTGTGGATTTTACTGTGACAGATAGGTTAAACAGTTGCTGCAGTAAGGAGGACATCAATAATGTAACATTTAAAGAACCTGAAGATGATAATCTTGAAGCAGTTGACATATCATGGTTAGGGGAGAAGCAACTAGTGAGACATGACAGACATTTTGAATCTCTAGATCTCTTAAACAGAGAAGTAAAACCGTATGTTCTTTCTATTGAGTCACCTCCTGTTTTAGAATTAAAACTTTTATCTTCACATTTAAAATATGTTTATCTTGGTGACAATAATACACTCCCTATAATTATTTCATCTTCTTTGAATGCAGATCAAGAGAAGAGTTTAGTGGATATATTGGGGAGATACAAGAACTCTATTGGATGGATAATGGCAGATATCAAATGAATCAGCCCATCCATATGCATACACAAGATTATGCTGGAAGATTGAATCTTATAATGAAAAAAGTTGTGAAAAAATAGATCATTAAATGGCTTGATGCTAGAATTACTTACCCAATATTAGATAGCTCATGGATTAATGTGTTCTAAAGAAAGGTGGAGTGATTGTGGTAGCCAATGAAAGGAATAAGCTCATACCCACAAGAACAGTGGAGAGTTTGCATGGATTATAGAAAGCTAAACAAAGCCATAAAGAAAGATCACTTCCTACTGCCTTTCATAGATCAAATGCTAGATAGACTTGCTGGAAACGAATATTATTTTTTCTTGGATGGATACTCAAGCTATATCATATTGTTATAGCACCAGAGGATCAGGAGAAGACAACATTCACTTGTCCTTATGGTACTTTTGTCTTTAGAAAGATGCCATTCAGTTTGTGCAATACTCCAGCAACTTTCCAGAGGTGTATGATGCCCATCTTTTCAGATATGGTTGAGTAAGCACCTGAGGTATTCATGGATAATTTTTTAGTTTTTGGGGAATCATGTGATGATTGTTTGCACAACCTAAAAAATGTGCTTAAGAGATGTGAGGAGACTAATTTGGTGCTAAATTGGGAAAAATGTCATTTTATGGCACAAGAAGGGATTGTCATAGGCAATAGAGTATTTAGAAAGGGAATATAGGTGGATACAACAAAAATAGAGGTGATTGATAAACTTCCAACACCTACTTCATTTTGTGTTGCTGAACATGAAACTTCCAACACCTACTTCATTTTGTGTTGCTGAACATGAAACTTCCAACACCTACTTCATTTTGTGTTGCTGAACATGAAACTTCCAACACCTACTTCATTTTGTGTTGCTGAACATGACAAGCCTTTCAATTTTGATAAAGAATGTTTAAAAGCTTTTGTTGAATTGAAGAAAGCTCTTGTTACAGCACCAGTTGTTATAGCACCGGATTGGAGTATGCCTTTTGACTTGATGTGTGATGACAGCGACCATTCTGTTGGAGCAGTGTTAGGGAAAATAAAAGACAATATATTTCACTCTATTTATTATGCCAATAAGACCTTAGCTAATGAACAACTCAACTATACCACCACTGAAAAAGAGTTGCTGGCAGTTGTTTGTGCATTTGACAAATTTAGAATTTATTTGGCTGGCACTAAAGTGACTGGTTGTACAGATCACGTGGCTATTAAGTACTTAATTTTAAAGAAGGATGCCAAACCAAGGTTGATTAAGTGAATCCTATTGCTACAAGAGTTTGACTTCGAGATCAAAGACAGAAAAGGCACTGAGAATCAATTAGCAAATCATCTTTTAAGGTTAGAAGCAAATGAAAGCACTCTGACAAAGCAAGATATCACAAAAAAAATTCCTAATGAGCAATTGTTAATGCTACAACATTCTCAAATGCTACAGCAGTCATGATTTTTATGGTATGCAGACTTTGCTAATTATTTGGTGAGTGGACTATTACCACCAGATTTGAGTTACCAACAAAAAAGAGGTTTCTTCATGATGTGTAGATTTACTAGTGGGATAAGCCCTACTTGTACAATATATGTTCAGACCATGTGATCAGAAGATGTGTACCAGATGAAGAAATTTCAAACATCTTGTAGTCCTGTCATCATGTAGCATATGAAGGACACTTTGGATGGCTTAAGTCAGCAGCAAAAGTCCTTCAATCAGGTTATTATTGGCCCTTTATTTTTTAAGATACTTACGAGTTTGTTAAATGTCGTGACATGTGTCAAAGGGCAGGAAACATCTCTAAAAAACATTTTGGAAGTGGAGTTTTTTTATGTATAAGGGATAGATTTTATAGGACCAATCTCACCCTCTTCGGCAACCTATACATTTTAGTGGCTGTGGACTATGTCTCCAAGTGGATGGAAGATGTAGCATAACCTACTAATGATTCCAAGGCAGTAGTGAAGTTCCTTAAAAAAAACATATTCTCAATATTTGGCACTCCAAGAGCTATCATTAGTGATGAAGGAACAAATTTTTGTAATAGAACCTTTACTGCAGCACTGGCTAAGTATGAAATCAAGCATAAGGTTGCTACAATATATCATCCATAAACAAGTGGATAGGCAGAGGTATCCAATAGGAAGATAAAGAAGATTTTGGAGAAGGCTGTGAGTCCCAATCGAAAGGATTGGTCACTTAGATTAAATGACTCGTTATAGGTGTATAGAACAGCCTATAAAACTCCAATTGGCATGTCATCGCAAAAAAATTATTTATGGAAAAGCGTGTCACTTGCCATTAGAGTTAGAGCATAAAGCATATTGGGCAGTCAAGTAATTGAATATGGACATGACTGCTGCTAAAGGAGTTCATGTTTTTTTCCTATGAAAATACAAGAATTTATAAGGAGAAGACCAAACAATGGCATGGCCAAAAAATCCAGTAGAGGGAACTCATCCCAAGCAATCAAGTTCTGCTTTACAACTCAAGATTAAGGCTCTTTTTAAGCTCATCAAAGTATATCCTCATGGGGCTGTTGAACTCTTAGATGAAAAAACAGGTCAAGAATTCAAGGTTAATGGGCACATAGTGAAGCATTATATGGGAGCTGTTGCGACTCACCCAAATGAGGACTTGTTCCTGAGGGATCGAACATCATGAGCAATCAAGGATGGTCAGGCTGAAGGACCTGAAATCAAGCGCCAATTGGGAGGCAACCTAATAATTAGGGGAGTTATTTCAATTTTTCATTCAGTCTAATTTTGCATTCTTTTCTTTAAAGTTTTTGTCTTTTTGAATTGATTATTTAATTTCTTTTATTTTATTGCAGTGTATATATATATATATATATATGGGCTAAGAAACTGACACGAATTGTTGTAGCATTACATATAACATGACAGTTGGACAGTGGTTCTCATCCACTAGGGACTTTATCGCAGTTGCTGCAGCACAAGATTAAATGCTGCAACAATGATTTTTTACCATTACATAGGCAGAACCAAGGAAATTTGTTTTACTGTTGGGATTAATTTTGCCAGTTGGCGTTAGCAAATCAGAGTTATAGATAAGGAAGGATTGTACAATCCCTAAATTCCCAAGACCAATATCCTTTCCTTTTTAAAATTTGGATTTGTTTTAAATTTTAAACATTATTTCCAAACTTATCCTATTAATTACTTTCCTCTTTTTTCTCTCTTATCGCCACTTATAAATTAGGAATTTACTGTAGCATCTTTTATTCTCACCCAAATTCTTTTTCTTCCTGTAAACAATTCTTGCCATTATTTGCAATCCCTTTCACAATTTGCTTTTTTGTTAGGTTCCACACAAGTTCGTTCAGTCTGCTCTAGCAATAACAAGGTACAAGAAGATAATCGTTCAATTAAAGAATCCTTCATGCTTCCATAGCGACGAATCTGAGGATAAATTTGAAGAATTTATAGAGCCAAGGAAGATTATGGAGGAAAAGGGTTTCATATTTCCCGAGCAACCCACAAGTGTAATGACCAGCATCCACAGTCTGGTCTAGCAAGGCGAGGATGGCTAAACTTTTATTCACACCCTCAAGACTCAGTCGTCCTGGTTGTAAAGGAATTTTATTCCAACATGCGGTAGCGAGATCAACGCACTATTTTTGTAAGGCAAGTACAAGTCCCTTTAGACTGTAGAATGATTAATGCTTTTATGATTTGTCACATATGATTGAGTGTGAGTACTCAAAATTTGTTAAGAATATAATTGAGAAAAAATAATTGGAAATTTTGAAGACCTTGACTGTTCCAAGAAGTAATCGGATGAATGAGAAGGGAAGAGTGGTATATAGGATTGATTTAAAAATGAATGCCAAGGTTTGGGTTAAATTTTAAAATCTAGATTAATGCCAACTACACACACCACTATTGCTTCCCAAGATTGACTTATATTTCTCTATGCCATAGTCAAGGGTTTAACCATAGGTGTTGGGAAAGTGATTGAGAAAGAAATTAGAGAGTGCGTATTGAAGAAAAAAAAAGACAACTGCTTTGTTTTTTCCTTCATTGATCACTGATATTTATGAGGCCTCTAGGATGAGATTTGAGGCAAATGATAAAAGGTTGAAGAATGAAGGAGCCATCACAGCAAGAATAGTTGAAAGGATTGCTGTGGAATCCGCTGTTGTTACAACTCTAGAGCACCCTACTGCAGAAATTCTAGAGCGCCCTACTCTAGTAAGAGCAGAAAATGTTCCTGGGCTCGAGGGGAAGGTTCAAGCACTTAGTGAGGCAGTGCAAGCATGTGCAACAAGAAAACTATTAATAGATAATAGACAACTTATGACAAATTTTGGGTATATCATAAAATTATGATAGACTTGTGACATAATTTTCAATCTATCATGAATTAATGATGACTTTGTGATAAAATTATTTTCTATCACGGATTAATGATGGTTTTATGATAGAATTATTTTTTATCATGGATTAATGATGGGTTTGTGATAGGATTATTTTTTTTTATCATGAATTAATGATAGTTTTATGATAGAGTTATTTTTTTATAACAAATTATTATTTTTTACTTAGCCACATGTCGACTTATAATTCGTTACTTAATATGTGAACAATTACACTATATAATTTCTAAAGTATTAAATGAAAAAGTGAACCCTAAATCTAACCTAATTAAACACACTACTTGTTAAGTTGTTGTCGCTGCTCCCCTACTGCTCTTCAATTTCACTGCCGCTTCGGGAAAGAACAAGAGGAGTCCCCATGCGGTTTCAGTGGGGATGCATGTGACGGCGCCGAGGACGGGAGAGACTTGTACGAGGTGCTGAGGGTGGAGCCAACGGCAGCAATTTCGGAGATTAAGACGGCGTATCCGAGTTTGGCAAAGGTTTATCATCTTGATTTGTCGGGTAACGGTCGGGATTTCATCGAGATCCATAATTCTTATGCGACATTGTCGGATCCAACGGCCAGGGCTGTTTATGACATGTCTTTGGTGAGTAGGAGGAGGACGAGAATTGCGTCGTTTGGGTGTTCGGGTCGGTTCGGGTTTCACCCGACCCGTAGATGGGAAACTGACTAGTGTTGGTAGGAATTTTCAATTTAGGGTCTAACATTATTGTTTAGGATCAATGCCATTCCTTAACGGCCTTCCAAAATTTTCCTCTCACGCTTTCCACGCTTGCTATTCTCCTTCTTCACTAACATCACTTGCGAGAACAAGATACCGAAGGAGTTGCTTCAGTAAAACTGAAGCAATGAAAGTTCAATCGATGTCTAAGAGTACCATTCTTGTCACCAACATTGGTGGTCGAATTGGTAATTTTTTACCTTTTTTGTTTTTCTTAATTATGTGATTATCCAAATTAATTATCATTTTTTAAGCTTGCCATAAAATCTTATATCCCGTGATCATTTTTTTTGGCGTCAGAGTGCGTAAGCTTTTCTTAATTCTAAATTTTCAAATCTGATGAATACAATTGAGTTGATAAATTAGGAGCCAAATTGTTATGTTTAATAGTTTGTTTAGTACATGATTGCAAAACAGTGACTAAGCAAAATTGCTTCCATCAATTGAAATTTGGCCAACATGAGCTTGTTAGTTACCTACTCAACAGTATGAGATTTTTTGTTTTTTCCTTTTTCTTGATTCTATGCTGAATTTTTAACGAGGTAAAATTACAATTAGGCTTTAAATATGTAGGTAGGTTACAGGCCTAGAATTGGTGATGTTGGTTGAGATAAGCTTCTCAAAGTTAGTTGTTTGGTTTCCATTTCATTGGTTGATCAGTTCAGCTGGATCTGGATGCCATTGCTTTCTATGACTTTATGATTTATTTTTGTCTCCTCACACTGGTCTATTGTTGTGGCTTCCTTTGCATTTTTAGCTAGCTTGCTGATTTTGATGAATTCCCATTCACCAAAAGTAATTTTAATCCATTAAGTATGTACATTTTGCTCATTCCATAAAAGTGAAGTCAATTTAAATTATTAACAAGCTTGTTACATGGTGAATTTTAAGGGATTGAAAAAAAAACTACATATTCTTGCAATTTTACATCTTTTTTATATTCTTCTTTCTTGAAAATATTTGTTATCTCTTCTCTCTTTCCACACAAGTATGAAAATATTGGTATTATTGCTTATTGCTTATATTCTTCTTTGTTTTTTTTTTTTTTAATGTTATCTTTTTTTTATACTTTTTTTCTCCTATCTCTGTGTGATGAAACTATTGCTACTACACATACAATTGGAAGTACATTGGCTAGTTTAAATTAGCTGAAGAATTCTTTAAGTTCTAGATATAAAATAGTAGCTTAATGTTATTAATATATATTTTATTTTTGATGTAATGCTTTTCTTTTCTACCCCCCCCCCCCAACCCCCAAATTAGATTTTATTTGAGTTTAAAGGTTAACCTACTTGATTGAGTAATAATATGATGGAAAATTTGTGGCCTCAGCCTTTTCATAATTGGAGAGTTATACATACACACTGACACAATTTTACATAGTGAAATTTATCTGTTAATACTTCCATGAAATATTTAATGTTAATAGATGCCTAGATTACTATATTTGATGCTCACATGTATTGCAGCCTCTTAATTTTCCATATTCGGCTTGGTGTTTGAATCAATTTTGTTCACAAGAAGCTTGCAGGTCACTTTGTAAGTTTCAATTTCCGTTTAGAGTGCTATCAGAAGATGGTATTGTTGCTAGAATTTTTACAGGAAATCTTGCTAGAAATCTTATTGTTGGAGTACTTAATATCTTTGAAAGTTTTGTTGGGTAACTTGGCTTGGTGGCCAGAATTCTTATTGCTTTTCTTAGAGTTTGATTGGAGTTTGACAACAATTTTATACTTTTGGGATGGCTTTTTCAATTTGGGATGTTTTATTATGCATTGGTGGAGATCACATTGGATATTAGATGTATTTCTTTTGAAATTAATTTTTGGATTGAATAAATGTTATTTCATTTTAATTTTTTATGATATTTGTTTTATTAATTAATTAAATTTGTGAACATGAATTCATCAATAAATTAAAATTATAATATAATTTAAAAAAACAAAACTTTATTATGGAAGAAACCATCATATATTCTATCATAAATAATTTCCCACCAAAATTGAATAATAAATTTTCAAAAAATAATTTAATGGGAAAATATCCATCGTCCACCCGTTTTTTACAACTCTTTCAAAAATACACAATTCTTTCTTTTTTTTTACTGGAATCCACCTAAAGTTACATTTTGTTTCATTTTTCCACTTCCGTTTGGAATCCGTTAAGAAAACTAACGGAAACTTAAAAAAATGACCATTTTACCCCTCAAAATGAAAATTACAATTTTACCTTAAAAATTACCAAAAATAATTAGATTAAATCTAATTATTTTCCCCATCGGTCAATAAAGAAATTAATTCCACAACCATCAAATGCAGGTTGTTTTTTTAAATATGTCTGTAATTAGAATGCTAAATTATAACAATAGTATTAAAAATAGCTAAATTTCGCAAACCATCAATTGAATTTAACATAAGTAGAGTTTTATTATTCATTGAGTTATAATCTCTAGTAGTTAAGATTTTTTTGTACTTCATTAACGTACCAATAATGATATTCATTATTAAATCTGATTATTTTTGGCATTTTTAGGGTGAAATTGTAATTTTTATTTTGGGGGTAAAATGGTCATTTTTTTAAGTTTCCGTTAGCTTTCTTAACGGATTCCAACCATAAGTGGAAAAGTGAAACAAAATGTAACTTTAGGTGGATTCCAGCCAAAAAAAGAAGGAATTGTGTATTTTTGAAAAAGTTGTAAAAAACGGGTGGACGGTGGATATTTTCCCTAATTTAATTTCCCACCAAAAATTTAAAACAAATGGTGCGAAAATTTAAATAAATTCAATTTTTAATTTAATTATTTTTTACATTAAAATATTGTGTGACGAATATATGACTATGAAATACTATCATGAATTCATGACAAAAAATATTATGTCATAAATTAATGACAGTGACATAGATTACGGATGAACTGTCTGTCATACACCCTATTTTATGACAGTTCTTTCCCGTCATCTATTGCATGTTTTCTTGTAGTGGTGTCCAAACCTAGATGGAAGAAAATCAAAGGTTCTGGACTTACTTGCAGTGTATGGAAGCCCAAAAACACCATTTTGCCATGTACATAAAGAGTAAAGATGCAGAATTTCCAGACTCATTGCTGCAGCAATTTAAATTTGAAGAAGCTAAGGAAGTAGCTCCAGTAGACAAGGGTGAATATGCTGCAATAGGAAAGGAGAGGGAAGGAGAGTCTGAGGAAGATTACCAACCAGAGCAAAAAGAAGTGGATGATGCTGAAGCAAAAACAGAAAGCTCAGAAGGGGAAGAGGAAGAAGAGAGAGACATAGAAGATGAAGACAGAGAGGAAGAACTCTCCAAGGTGACTGTTGAGTGTTAGAAAATGTATATTTATAAATGAGAAAATCGTCATTTTACATTTCAAGTCTTACTAACACCCTTACTTTTATGTATTTAAGCTTCTTGTGATTTAATTACGTGTGTTTTATTTTAATTAAGTATTTTATGTATTTTAGCGGCATCATGGTCATTTCACAATGAACGAGAAATCAGACGGCAAAACGGACATCACTTTTGAACTCAGGACAGTCGAAAACCTTAGGAGAAGAATAAAAGGAAAAATGTCACTGTTCACATGTACGACACTATTCACATGTACGATACTGTCCATGATGTGGCATTGACCGATGATGTGGCATTGACTGATGAGGTGTCACGATTCTATTGGACAAAATTTATATACACTGTTGATCGGTGACGTGGCAGCATGTTAGTGGACCAAAAATCGCGCGTACGGTACATGCATATACACATGGTTATTTTCAACCAAACCGCGTCACTGTTCAAATCGCGTGGTCAAACCGTGTCACTGTTCAAACCGCATGGTCAAACCGCGTACTGTTGACTGATGACGTGGCGCAATCCTGAGCGTCCAAACTGTTTTTAATCTGATGACTATTATTTACTCAATGTATCTATAAAAATGGGGGCCTCCCCCCCGTAATTTGATATCTCTGAATATATTTTTGGGCTCCATTTTCTGTAATTCCTTCTCCATCTTGTATTTTCTACATATTTTAATAAATTCCCATTTTGCCCCTAGTTCAATTATGAGTAGCTAATTTTCTTTCAAGCTTGGGTTG
Source organism: Citrus x changshan-huyou (assembly GCA_039657385.1). Lineage (NCBI taxonomy): Eukaryota > Viridiplantae > Streptophyta > Magnoliopsida > Sapindales > Rutaceae > Citrus > Citrus x changshan-huyou. The sequence goes on from CM077550.1 coordinate 8,129,270, forward strand.
AAGGTGAAGTCTCAACATGTGTCATGGGCTTTATTTGGTAAATTTACTTTCTCTTCCTCTCTAATTTTTGTGAATGATTTGACTTTTCGTCGACAAATAATAATAATGTTGTCTAGATACCGCCCTGGTTTCACCAGCTCCCTAGTACAAGGTTATTATTATTTGGCACTATAAGCCCTTAGCACCATATTGATTAGAGTGTGGTTCATGAGGTGTGGATTCCCCCCTCATGCTTTAACTGACACTAATAAAGAATATTTAGCCCATGATGCATGTTGATGCGGATCCAAATACCCAAGTGCTTCAATTATAATAGTTTCCACTTTAATTTAATTCCGTCATTTCAATTTAAATTCTAAGATAGTCTAAATCACTTTCACCACAAATCCAACCACCCTCATAGAAAATTAATTCTACATATAATTAAAATCCACCTCCTCGTGGGATCGACACTCGTCACCATTGATCTATTCTACAATAGAATCGTGCACTTGGGAGTTCAATAAAATTTGCACAACAAGTTTTTGGCGCCGTTGCCGGGGAGGTAAGTTATTTTAATTCGTAGAATTAATTTTTGTGAATAATTTCTTTTAATTGTTTTCTTGTAATTTTTTTTTTAAAAAAAACGTGAATCTACATTTAGAGGTAAGAATTTCTTTTCTTTTTCTCTTCTTTAAAATTGTGTAATTTAATTTTCAATTTATTTTTCTTTGTAATTTTTTGTTTATGTTATTAATTTATTTTTAGTTAATTTATTTCACGTATTTTTGTTAAGTGTGTTTTTTATAGAAATGTTGTAACAGCGTGATAAGGTTAGTACCGTAATTTCTCCTTCTTGTTTATTTTTATTAATTTTGTTCTCATTTTTTTTGTATTCATTGCATGCATGGTCGAATGTCATTATTACCTAATCTTGAGCCTATAGACCTTGAACTTGAAAAACACTTCGCACACACAAACATGTTGTAATTAAAGATAAAAGTGAAATGGATTTGCAACAACAACAAGCACCACCAGAGAGGCCATTTAAGGACTACTTTAGTCCCTTAGCTAATTTGAGCACATCATGCATAAGATACTCAAATGTAGCTGCTAGGAGTTTTGAACTAAAACTTAGTGTGCTAAATTGTCTCCCAACATTCTATGGCTTAGAAAATGAGGACCCATATAATCATCTGAATGATTTTCATGCTGTTTGTCAAACTTTTAAATATGAGAATTTTTCAAACAATGATGTTAAACTTATATTATTCTCATTTTCTTTAAAAGATAGAGCTCGTTCATGGTTAAATACTTTGTCTGCTAATAGCATTACATCATGGGAACAAATGGTAACAAAATTTTTGAATAAATATTTCCCAGTGCATAAAACCAATGCTATTCGCAGGGAAATTTCAGAGTTTACCCAGAGAGAAGACGAGCAGTTTTTCGAAACATGGGAGCGATTCAATGGGCTACTCTTGAAGTGTCTACATCATGGGTACGAGAAATGTCACCAATGCCAATACTTCTTGGAGGGATTATTGCCACATGTGCAAGAATGGCTAATGGCAACAAACGGAGGAGAGCCAATGTCAAAAAGTGCATCAGAGACTTGGGAATTTTTCCAGCGACAAGTAGATAATTCCCAACAACAGAGTCGATCACTCAGAAATCCAACTTCTGAAACTTTTCTTTTATTTATTTATCTTAACTTGTTCATTTTGCATTTTTTTCGTTCTAGTGTATGCATGTGTAGTTTGTTTTATTTTGTGTGCTTGTGGACATAACACATCAAAAGACTTGTTAAGCTCTCTCTTCAGATTGTCAATCTTACTAGCATCTTGGTCAACAATCAACATGTCATCCACATAAAGCAAAAGAAGGATGAAATCATTATCACCAAACTTTTTCATAAAAACACAATGGTCGCACATAGTCTTACTGAAACCATGATTCTACATAAAAGAATCAAACTTCATGTACCACTACCTTGGTGCCTGTTTCAGCCCATAAAAAATTTTCTTTAACTTGTACACAAGTTCTTCTTTGCCTTTGACATTAAACCCTTCAGGTTGCTCCATGTATATTTCCTCCTCTAAGTCACCGTGCAAGAAAGCTATCTTTACATCAAGCTGTTCAATCTTCAAGTTCAAGCTAGCTACTAATCCCAGAATAAGTCGGATAGACGACATCTTCACCACAGGAGAAAATATTTCTTCAAAATCAACACATTTCTTATGATCGAAACCCTTCACAACCAATCTAGCCTCGTTTTGATGTTGTGAGTCATTTTCAATCTTCAACCTGTAAACCCATAAGTGTGGTTCTCATTCAAGGTTTTCATTTCTTTTTGCATGGCTTTAACCCACTCACTTTTATACTGGTGAGATATGGCTTATTCAAAACATTCTGGCTCCCTTTTATCTGTAAGCATCACATACTCATGTAGAGAATATCTAGTGGAAGGTCGTTATTCTCTGGTGGATCTCCTTAATATTGGCTCAACTGGTAGTGCAGGTGGTTCTGGAGGTGCCTAGTAAACTGGTTCGACTAGACCATCATTATTATCGTCTCCAGCTCTCCCATGATCATTATGAATTACAAACAGAGAAACTGAAGTTGAAATAATAAGAATCTCTAGAGATGACTGAGGCTCGTCACTCTTCTCTACATCACCAACTATCTAATCTTCAAGGAACACAACATCTCTACTTTTGATCAATTTTCTTGCCACTAGATCTCATTATCTGTACCCAAATTATTCATGCCCATAGCCTAAGAAAATGCATTATTTGGCTTTATCATCAACCTTCGATCTCTCATCTTTAGGGATGTGAACATATACTCAGCAACCAAACATTTTCAAGTGTTTATAAGAAACATCTTTCTCGGTCCAAACTCTCTCAAGTACATCGCCATCTAATAGAGATGAAGGAGAAAGGTTAATCAAGTCAACTGCAATATGCATAGCCTCTGCCTAGAAATATTTAGGAAGCTTGACATCATAAAGCATACACTTGACCCTCTTTTTAATTGTTATGTTCATCTTTTCTGCAACAACATTCTACTGCGGGGTTTTTGGTACAATCTTCTCAAGTCTTATTCCATGGAATCTGCAATACTGCTCAAATGGTCCTCTGTACTCACCACCATTATCTGTCCTGACGCATTTTAATTTTCTTTCTGTCCTTCTCTCAACATAAGTATGGAAGAACTTAAATATATTAAGAAAGCAAAAGCCTACACTTTTATAGAACAGTCATCAATAAAAGTCACAAAATAAAATGCACCTCCTATTAATCTACTTTGCATCATGCAAACATTAGTGTGAATCAAATCAAGTATTTGTGACTTTCTAAATGGAGAAAAACTTTTAAAAGCTACTCTGTGTGTCTTTCCAGCTAAGTAATGAACGCAAGTCTTGAGGGCATACCTGTGAAGCTGGGTAAAAATCCTTTTCTGGCAAGAGTTTCCAACCCTTTCTCACTAATGTGACTAAGTCTTTTATGCCATGTCTCAATATCATAATCTTTTACGACCACATTCACATTTTCTTTCTTGATCTTGGCTTCTATCGCATTGAAAGTGGTTACTTTCCTCCCCTTAGCTAACAATAGAGAGCCTTTGGTGAACTTCCATTTTTCTTCAACAAATTGGTCGTATAACCATCATCATCAAGTTTACCTGTAGAGATCAAATTAAGGCAAATGTCTAGTACATATCTAACATCTTTAAGTAACAACTTATAGCCAATGTTGGTTTCCAAGCAAATATTTCTTATGTCTACAATCTTGGATGTCCCCTCATTTCCCATCCGAACATGGCCATAATCACCATTAACATAAGATGTGAAGTAATCACGACGTGCAATAACATGAAATGAAGCACCTTAATCAATCGCCCAATCAATGGCATGGCAGGGTAGATTTACTGAGCTCTCATAATAAGTAATACCAAAATCGCAGTCAACTATAGCTGCAGTGTTCTCTTTGTCATTTTTTCGAGCATCACTCTTTTCTTTCGCCTGTTCTCTTTTAATTCACACTGATGTTTACATGAAGCAAAGTAGATCAATAGGAGGTGCAATTTATTTTGTGACTTTTATTGATGACCTTTCTAGAAAAGGCTGGGCTTTTGCTTTGAAATCTAAAGATCAGGTGCTTGATAAATTTAAGTTCTTCCATGCTTATGTTGAAAGAGGGACATGAAGAAAATTAAAATGCGTCAGGGCAGATAATAGTGGTAAGTACAGAGGACCATTTGAGCAGTATTGCAGATCCCGTGGAATAAGACTTTAGAAAATTGTACCAAAAACCTCGCAACAGAGTGGTGTTGTAGAAATGATGAACAGAACAGTTGAAGAGAAGGTCAGGTGTATGCTTTCTGATGCAAAGCTTTCTAAACCTTTCTAGGCAGAGGCTATGCATACTGCAGTTGACTTGATTAACCTTTCTCCTTCCGCTCCATTATATGGCAATGTACCTAAGAGAGTTTGGACAGGGAAAGATATTTTTTATAAACATTTGAGAGTGTTTGGTTGTAGACTATATGTTCACATCCCTAAAGATGAGAGATCGAAACTTGATGATAAAGTCAAGGAATGCATTTTCTTAGGCTATGGGCATGAAGAACTTGGGTACAGATTATGGGATCCAATGACAAGAAAATTGATCAGAAGTAGAGAGTCGTGTTTTTAGAAGATCTGATAGTTGGCAATGTAGAGAAAAGTGATTAGTCTCAGTCATCTCCAGAGATTCTTATTATTCCAACATCAGTTTCTCCACTGGTAATTGATAATGATCATGATCAGTTGGAGAGGAAAATAATGATGGTCTAGTAGAACCAGTTGACAAGGCACCTCTGGAACCACCTGCACCACCAGTTGAGCCAGAATTAAGGAGATCCATCATAGAACGACGACCTTCCACCAGATATCCTCCACATGAGTGTGTGATGCCTATAAATGAAGGGGAGCCAGAATGTTTTGAAGAAGCCATGTCTCACTGGCATAAAAGTGAGTGGATTAAAGCCATGCAAGAGGAAATGAAATCCTTGAATAAAAACCACACTTATAACTTAGTAAAGTTTCCTAGATGAAAGAGGGTATCGAAGAACAAATGGGTTTATAGGTTGAAGACTGAAAATAACTCACAACATAAGCTTGCAAAAAGTGTATTTACTCGTAAAGCAGTGGATTATTACCTGCTGCTTACATTGGCTTTACTGACCCAGAATCAGATCTATAACTTTCTCCATGGGTCGACCCGTGCAATGCATTGACCCACTTATTCGGACCGCTGATCACTCTTGATCTAAGCATTGATTCTTCCATATCATTAGATTTTGACCAAATCGTTGATTATGTTCATCCACATTTTACCAAATATTGTTTACCCTTAGATTTGCCTATTTTGACCACGATCGAATGCTTTTAAAGCAGCCACATCATCTAAATTTTGAACCTTTGATTATGGATGATCCAACATTCATATCTGCTCAAAATTTAATATATAACCTAATCATAATGAGCCCTAAGAGATGAGACAGTCTAGCAAAAAAGAAGAAAAAAAAGGGGCTATGGTTTCAATATTGAATTGAAGACATACAATTAGCTTGGGCATTTATTTTGGGGAAGATTTTAGTGAGTGGCTAATATTTTTATTCCCAAATTTTTTTTTTAGCCATAGGTTTTAAACAAATATTTTTAAGGGTTAGAGGCTATAGTTTAGGTTGGGATTTTCGAGCGAATACTTACTAGTTTTAATTTTAAACACCAAAAATCAAATAAACCTTAATTTTCTTCGCTCATTTTCTGCATTAGTCAAGCTCTCAGATGGTATTTTTCTTTTTTTAAACTTGGTCTTGCTAAATTTGTGAGGACCATGAGCTTGACCCAACGAGATTTTGATGTAAGGTGCTTACAGGTTCAATGCCTTGCAAGTATTCTTGATCCATTGTAAAATTATATTATTTTCATAGTGAATTGTTTCATCTACACTTGGAAATAATCACTTTGATGTAGGATGGTTGCATATTATGATCGGGGTGTCTACCGGAGGACATAACTCGGGCTATAAGTGTTTGTTTTGCCCCACGATCGAGCAAAAAATTCCACTTCTTTATTGGTCATTCTTCAATTTTAAGACATTATCCTATTTTTTTTATTTCTTCTAGGATTTTGTTTTTTAGTATTTGGATTCATACACCGTGTATTTTCCTTTTCTTATTTAGTTTAGAAGAATTTTATTATAAAATAATATTTCATATTTTCTTATTTTGCTAAATTCGCAATATTTAGGGTTAGGAATTATATAAAGGGTTCAAAACCCTAGCTTTGTTAATTCAGACTTATTCAATAAACTTCATTATTCAAAAACTTTTGTTTCTTTATCTTTCAACCTTAAACGTTTTCGTGTCGTTAGTTGGCATCAGAGCATGTTCGCTTGTCATCATGGTATGACCACACGAACAATAGAGCAACCGCCCTAAAGACGATGATCAAGGGATGCAACCACAGACCATGGAGGCTATTAGACAGGCTGCCGTAGAAGTAGCCTTGCATGCAATGAAGGATGTCTATAACTCAAGATTGGTGGTGATAGAGCGGACAATCGAGAGTCTTAGGCTTTCTATAGATGAAAACTGAGAGGGAAGTCAATAGCAAAGAGTTAATCACGAGGAAGAATTTAAGGGTGTCAATCATGGTGAACAGCCTGAAGATTTCAACCATGTAGAGATACTTTAGGGGATCAATCATGAAATAAAACCTCAAGGCATCAATGGCAAAATAGTGCCTCAAAATTTAGGCCATGCGTAATGAATGTAGTGCACATGCTTGAAGAGTTAGGAAGTGATTCTTAAGAGGAATAATTTTAAATTAAGATTTATAAAATTCACATGCAAGTTAATAGTTGTTCATCTATCCTCTAAACTACCAAATAAATGAACTCTCCCAAATTTCTTTACCACATTGATGTTCACTCATTATCCAGAATATCATCAAACCTTCTTTTGTGCTCAAGTAATTAACACAATACTTATGGGGCTTTATTAAAAGAAAAACAACATTTTTGTTCCAAAATTCATTAGAAATTCTATCTTTAGGTAGTAGATTATTCACACATATTTTGAAAATATTACATTTTTAACCCATGTAGCGAGCTTTAGGTCAGTGACTCCCAGACCAGTTGGCCTTAGGGTACTAGGTGTTGAAGCACCCCTACGGACTTAATTACTCGGGTTTCTAATAAACAAACAATATATCTATTACCCATGTAGCGAGCTTTAGGCCAGTGACTCCCAGACCAGTTGACCTTAGGGCACTATGTGTTGAAACACCCCTACGGACTTAATTACTCGGGTTTCTAATAAACAAACAATATATCTATTACCCATGTAGCGAGCTTTAGGCCAGTGACTCCCAGACCAGTTAACATTAGGGCACTAGGTGTTGAAACACCCCTACGCACTTAATTACTCGGGTTCTAGATATAGCAAAATTAAAAATATTTTTTTCTTTTTTTTCTGTTTTTTTTTTTTTGAAAATATACACTTTCTACTACCTTAGATACTATTCCTAATAAATCAAAAGAACCAAATGCTGTAAAATTTTAACTTACAACCCACTAGTATATGTCATAGTGTGTGTGTGAAGAATGATTCAATAATACCTGCTAAATGAGTAAACAATTAAATAACTTAATAACCAAGTGGAGAGTTCACAAATTCAAGTAATTCAAAGAAAAGGGAACAAAAACAATTTACTATGAATCTCAAAATCAAAATATAATACAACAAGACTATTAGGATGCGTCTCAAAGTCGTGACTCTTTACACAGCCATCCTAGACAAAAACAAAAATGTTTTTTTTTTGTTTTTTTAAACAAATAAAAGAAAAGAGAAAAGAGACAAATAAACACACATATTTAAAAACATACGTCAACTATCCCCACCCCCCAACCAAATCTAAACATTATCTTAACATTATATAATTTTACAAATATGCAAAAATAATAATAATAATAATAATAAAAGAGAATAATAAAATAAGAAGAGGAGGAGATCTCACCTGAACTTGATGCAGAAGCTTAAAAGCGGATAACAAAGAACAAGAAAAAGTCAATTTTTTTTTTTAAACGACACTCTTAAGATTAAGAAGATGCGTTTCTAGAGGTACTACATTCTCTATATCCTGTCATCTTCGACTCAAATTTGTCCTAAGTTAGTCAACCCTAATTTAAAAAGATGCGCTTCTAGAGGTACTGCACTCTCCATATCCAGCCATCTTCGACTCAAATTTAGTCCAAAGTTAGTTTTTACAGAATTTTTTTTTTGTAAACGCATCACCTGGACTAAGACATTCCATAATTATCAACTATTCCCTCCCCCCAACCTGAAAAAGACATTGTCCTCAATGTTTTAAATCTTATTACTGCTATTGTTACCGCTACCATCATCAATCGACCAATTCAGTGCAAAAGTCTTTGGATTTGGCTCTGGTGTATAAGCTTGTAAAAGATCAAGTAACTCATTAGTAGTAGAAGCAGAGATAAAGAGTTTTTTTACAGAATATGGAACAAAATGATTCTTTATTGCATGATTAATAAAAGTTAGCAACACATCATAAAAATTATTAACATTTAACAAACCGATGAGTTTTTTATGAATGTTCAAGTGGGCCCAAGATGCAAATGTAATCAGTGCCTCAAAAGTTGCAAGATCTCCTGGCAAGAAAAAAAAGCATCAACATGATTCATCATTTCAGATATTCTCTCTTGCATACTTGATACCACTAATTCTTCTCCAATTGGTGGGCCAGACATGCACACTAGCGGTTTCATGGCTTTTGGGATAATGCCTAGTACTTGGCTTCCTTTAGTAAAAACAACTTCTGAGACAAGTCTTGATAACCCTCGTTCACCTCCTTCATATACAAGATGCAGTTTCCTCTCTGTTATGACACGACCAAGATCTATTGCTGCCTGAACAAACTCTTTGTACTTTCCAAAGTGAAACCCAGAAAACACACAAATATTTTTGAATTGTTTACTCGAAGATGTTGTCATTGGACTAATCTTTCAAAAATAAGTTGTGAGTGTTTGAAAAACGAGCTCATATTTAAAGATCTTGGTGAAAGAAATAATGAGAAACAGTTGTGAATGGGTTGGCATATTTGTCAAATGACGAGTAAAACTCGTGGCTCAATAATTTAAAAGCAAACAGTAAAAAGAAAATAATGATTAGAAAAAGCAAACAGTAAAAGAAAACAAATATTTATTCAATACAAAATCACACCGCTAAATGCAATAATGCAAATGATAAAATAACAATGAAGTAAAATAACAGTGACGTAAAATGATATTTACTGGTAGTTGTGATTGTGGCTCACATCTTCCTCTGGTTTTACGTCCAGTAACGGCTTGAATGCCCTCTATGAGTCGAGGATATGATTCCCATCCAGTTTTCTTATAAACTGGCAAACAGGGTCTTTTTGAGTCAGATTCCCAAGACTAAACTGTGCACTTTCTTTTTGGAATAGTATCCACAAATTATGAATCTCACGTTGCACAAATCCGCTTCGATGCGTCTCAAGAGATCGTAAGATATCATCCAATGATTCTTTACTCATGCCATCTTTAACGAATTTAATTTTATCTTCACGAGTATCAGAAACCATTCCTAAAGATTTACAATTCGGCTGATTGCAATTAAGTCGTACACAGTTATGACATTTTAAGCCAAGTCTTTTAGCTATGCTTTTCTTAGCAAATGTGCTTTTACCAAAACCAGGCATGAAAGAAACAAATGGATCAGAAAACTCACCTGCTAATCAGACTTTTGCTTCAATTAACCAACGAATGTCATAATGAATGCCATTGATCATTAACAAACGCAGTCGTTCACAACGAGCTTTGTAAATTTTCCTAAGGGCATTCTGAGTGAGAGAGGGAAAATGCTTATGCAGTTTATGTAGTATTTCTTCCATGTTTGATTTTGGGATTTCAGTTATTGTGGGAAAATGAAGATATCGACTTAAGAAGTCATGGCAAACCGTTAGACCAATTTTCAAATAAACGGTTTGCCGTTTATGGTTACCCTTTCGCCGTTAATTCCCAGAGACCTGCAAGATGAACATCAGTTATCCGTTTACATTGAACGGTTAAGGATTTGCTTGACCTCTTTGGAAATTATCGGTTAGCCGTTTGTAATTAACGGTTCGCCGTTTGTTTCCAATAACCTGCAAAACAAGTTAGCTTCATCCGTTTCAGTTAAGCTTTTGCCGTTTGTTTCCAGGTACAATCTTTCATTCTAGATTTTATCGGTTAACCGTTTCAATAAACGGTTCGCCGTTAAATTCCAGTACCCTTCGCAGCTTTTTGTGTTTTCTATTTTTCTTAATCGATTAGAGCTTAGGCAATATGTTGCTCTCTGTTTTTAGTCGGTTAATCGTTTAAATAAACGGTTCACCATTTATTTCCATAATCACAGTTTAAGTCAGATTTTGCTGAGAATCATTTTCCAATTTGAAATTTAACAGTGATCCATCTTTTATGAATATAATTGGAATGTTTTATAAGGCTCTCGTTTATTAAGGAATAGCTCCAACATTTTAATCAAAATCCATTTAAAGTTTGTTATCATCAAAATCAATATTATTAACATATTCATGTTAACAATCTCCCCCTTTTTTATGATGACAAACTTCAATCAATATTTTGCTCCCCCTTAATATATGACCAAATTAAAAAATGTCCAATAAAATGATTTTTGCTCAAGGAAAACATTTTAAAAACAAAAATTCATTTCAAATCTCCCCCTTCATCATCAAAAAGAAAAGAGAGAAAAGAAATCCGTAAATCCGAAGAATAAATAAGTTACCTAGTGTTGATGAGTGAAAAATTTGGCAGAGTTTCCCCTTAAAATGGAGCAAAACCACTAATACAAAATGAGATTAAAACACTTCCAAAATACATTAACAACAACTCCATCAACCAACAAACCAACAACTCCATTAACCAATAAACCAACAATTTCATCAAAATCCATCAAGATCATATAGAGGTAGCAGTGTATATAAAAATATAAATAGCAACACACAAACAAAAAAAATATGAAATGTATGTACGAAAATAGAACTCAGAAACTATGGAGGTGGAGAAGATGTGCTCCCCGGATCATAACCAAAATAGCGAAGAAGAGTGCGCTGTCCAGCTATAAGCTCAAGCTGCTGATCAATGCTCTGCTGCTGGAAGGTCTGAAAGTCAGAACGTAGCTGCTGGTGGTCACGGGAAAAAGTGTCCAACCTATCTAGAATCAGCTGCTTCCACTCCGAAATCCGGTGAACATCAGCAATCAACTGCTGCACAACGTCTGAAGCAGGGGGCTGAACTGGAGCTGGAGGTTGCTCAGAGGCAGAGGGCTGCTTAGGAACAACAGATGGCCCAGGAGCATGAGGCTGCTCGGGAGCCAGAGGCAGCTCGGAAGAGGAGGGAATGTCAGTATCCATCGCACGCTCCTCAGAGTCATAGTAAGCTGGAGGCCGAGGGACAAAATGGCGACGCGGAGGATGAAGATGAGCTCCTAATCTAAAATCTGGAAGCTTATAAGGAGGATAGACATCGTTGAGCATCCGATCGTCCTCTGGAGCAATCAAGGTATCCCGGGTTTTGGAGGTTTTAGTCTTTATCCACTCTTCATTCTTCCTAGAGAAACCGATACTAGGCATGGCCTCTGGACCAATCCGTCTAGTCTCCATATAACCGGTATCGAGAAAAGGCACCTCAAAGTGTCGCAGTATCTTAGTAATGATACTGCCATATGGAAGCAAACGGTGGTTAACCCCGGGAGTACTCAACATGTGCCGCACAATAACATAGCCGAGGTTAATGGGACGACCTGTAATGAGGCTGTCTAATAGGCCTACGTCCAACCTCGTAACCTCATCCGAGTGACCCTTCCTAGGAGTCACTATGTGCTGTAAAATAGTGTGAAGAATGCGAACTTGGAGTGGTAAAAGTTGAGACCAAAAAAGTAGATTACAGATCTCATTAGACAAGTCTCGACGGCGACAAATATTGCGGACTCCATCAACATGACTAAAACCGTCAAACGAAAGGGCTTTTCTAGAGGTATAAATTTCATGCCCCTCACTAGAGATACCTAGAAAGCCATTTAGGTCCTCATCATCAAATTCTATAGGCACACCGCCGACTTGAGTAACTATCCTATCTAGGCGAGTTGCGGAGAGTTCCATGTTCGAATAAAAGACTCGCACTAAATTGGGATAAACTCGGTCATCAAAGTCAATGGCAGACTCCCAAGGCTGAAGCATATCCCTAATGCTTCTACCACATACAACTAAGGTACTGAAATCATTTATTTCAACATAGGAAGAGTCAAGTACCTTGCGACCATTGAAGCGATCCTCGAACTGCTTGGCCAAGGAAGGCATGGGGAAATGAATTCTTGCAAATTCAGAGACTTCCCATGGTGGTATAGGATTCCTTGGAGGCACATATTTTCGCCTGAGATTTCTCCGAGGGGGTGCAGCCATGGTGAAGAATAAGGGAGTTTGAAAAATTCGGGAGAGATGTGATAAGAAAAAGATGAACCGATTATTTGCTTAGGAATGAGTAAAGGATGTGATTTTGAGGCTCAATTTGGTTGAAGAAGGGCAAGAATCAGGTTAAAAAAAAAAAAGAAACCCGAACGACTGCAGTTAGGGTTTAAATTTAGGATTTTTCAATTTTGGGCTTGATTTGAAGATTTGAATCAGTGAAAGTGTTCTAAAGGTGATACGAAATGAAGTTATAGGTTTGATTTGGCAAGAAAAACAAGAAAAATGAAGGTTTGAGGGCAAAGGAAGCTTCGGCTGCGCAACAATGGCCGAAACGGTGAAAGGGCAACTGGAGAAGGAGAAGAAAAACCTTTGAACAGTTTTATAATCACGAAAACGGTTAACCGTTTATTTAAACGGTTAAGGGATAACTTCTAGAGGCTAAAGAATGGGAAACGGTGAAAGGTTAAGCTCTTAACGGCTAAGGAGTAACTTCTAGAGAGCTCTCTGTTTTTAAACGGTTTACCGATTGAATCAAACGGTAAAAGGGTTAAAAGGCAGACATATAATCTAGTTTTTGGAATAAAATGGTACACCGTTTATTGGAAACGGTTAGCCGTTTATTTTATCTATAATTTCACACATTTGATTTTATTTTTGGCCAGCAAATAATACATTCCAAGATCATTTAATTGATCTAAAAATGTTTTATGAGTCATTTTAATGCATGATTCATGAACATGTATTCAACCAATTAATTCATATAATCAATCAAGAATTAACAAAGCAAGCACATCATTTGAATATCAAGCTTAAGCATTTCATAAATATTAAATCATCAAATCACCAATAAGACAATCAATTCAATACACTCAATAGCATGAATAGAGACGTTAATGCAAAAATTTCATCATCCCAAGTTCATGCCGAATTTTTGAAAATTATTCTTTGCCAAGGGGTTTGGTAAAAATATCGGCGAATTTTTTTTTTGGAGAAATAAACTCTAATGCAATATCTCCCTTTTAAACATGATCTCTCAAGAAATGATGTCTTATTTCTATATGCTTGGTTCTAGAGTGTTGAATGGGATTCTTTGAAAGATTTATAGCACTAGTATTATCACACTTAATAGGAATTTGTTCTAGGTTAATACCATAGTCCCTAAGTGTTTGTTTCATCCAAAGAGCTTGCGCACAACCACTTCCTGCAGCTATATATTCAGCCTCAGTAGTTGAAAATGTAACAGAATTTTGTTTCTTGCTAAACCATGAAACAAGTGAGTGACCTACAATATAGCAAGTTCCACTAGTGCTTTTCCTATCAACTTTATAACCGGAAAAGTACGCATCCGAATAGCATGTTAAATCTATATAAGTTCCCTTAGGATAACAAAAGCCGATATCTATGGTTCCACTCAAATAACGGAAAATTCTTTTAACAGTAAGCAAATGGGATTCCTTGGGACATGATTGAAATCTTGCGCACAAACATACACTAAACATGATATCCGGTCTACTTGCAGTTAAATAAAGTAAAGATCCGATCATACCTCGATATATTTTGATATCCACTTCCTTACCTTTTTCATCTTTGTCAAGTTTGGTTGTTGTGCTCATTGGAGTGTTTTTGGTCTTTGAGTCATCAATGCTGAATCTCTTGAGTAGATCTTTTACATACTTGGCTTGATTTATAAAAATTCCTTCCTCATTTTGTTTTATTTACAGCCCAAGGAAGTACTTCAATTCTCCCATCATACTCATTTCAAATTCATTACTCATGCAAGATGAAAATTCTTTACACAATAATTCATTAGTAGACCCAAAAATAATATCATCAACATAAATTTGAACAACAAGTATGTCTTTGTCCTTATGTTTGACAAAGAGAGTAGTATCCGCTTTGCCCATGGAAGAAATTCTTAAGTCTATCATACCATGCTCTAGGTGCTTGTTTTAATCCATGCAAGGCTTTAAACAACTTATAAACATGATTTGAAAATTTTTCATTTTCAAAACCAGGAGGTTGTTTTACATACACTTCTTCCATAATATACCCATTTAAGAAATCACTTTTCACGTCCATTTGAAATAAAATGAAATCTTTATGACATGCAAATGCCAACAACATTCTAATTGATTCTAGTCTAGCAACGGGTGTAAAAGTTTCATCAAAATCAATTCCTTCTTCTTGGTTGTAACATTGAGCCACTAATATAGCTTTATTTCTTACAACCACACCGGATTCATCCATCTTATTTCTAAATATCCATTTAGTACCTATGATGGATTGATGTTCCGGTTTAAGAACTAATTCCCACACATTGTTTCTTTCAAATTGATTTAACTCCTCTTGCATTGCCATAATCCAAGATTCATCATTTTCCGCATCCGCAAAGGATTTGGGTCAATTTGAGAAATGAATGCATTATGCTCACAAGTATTCCTAAGTGATGATCTAGTTGTAACACCTCGTGATGGATCTCCTAAAATTACATCTTTAGGGTGAGAAGACACATACCTCCACTCCTTGGGGAGTGCTTGAGAAGTACCTTCATGTTTTTCCATATTTGTTTGCTCTTCTTGTTCATCCTCTTGATTTCTTTGTGGTGCATTCTCTTGATTATCCTTTGATGGTTCTTCTTGAAACTCTCTATTTGCATCATCATAATTTATTCCTTTCTCCGCAGAGGAGGGGTTAGACTCATCAAATGTAACATACATAGATTCTTCTACAACTAGTATATTTTTGTTATAAACTCTATAAGCTTTGCTTAAGTTTGAATAACCAAGAAAAATACCAACATTAGATTTTAGATCAAATTTGCCAAGATTGTCTTTTGTGTTCAAAATAAAACATTTGCATCCAAAAACTTTAAAATAACCAATATTGGGTTTTCTATATTTCCAAAGCTCATATGGAGTTTTGTTAAGGTTAGGTCTAATCAACACACGATTTAAAACATAACAAGCGGTGTTGACGGCCTCGGCCCAAAAATACTTAGACAATGAATTTTCATTCAACATAGTCCTAACCATTTCTTGAATGGATCTATTCTTTCTCTCAACAACTCCATTTTGTTGTGGAGTTCTAGGTGATGAAAATTGATGCTCAATACCAAAATCATTACAAAAAGTCTCAAATGCATGATTTTCAAACTCTCCTCCATGATCACTCCTAATGCATGCAATACCATACCCTTTCTCATTTTGAATTTTCTTACAAAGCACTTTAAATGCATCAATAGCATCATCCTTATTAGCTAAGAATAATACCCATGTATATCTAGAATAATCATCCACTATCACAAATGCATAATATTTGCCATTTAGACTAGCATATCTAGAAGGCCCAAATAAATCTATGTGAAGAAGTTGAAGTGGTTTTGAAGTATAAATATGATTTTTATTTTTGAAAGATGTTTTGATTTGTTTTCCAAATTGACAAGCTTCACAAATCTTATCTTTTTGAAAACTAATTTTTGGAAGACCTTTAACTAAATCATTTTTCGAAATTTTCGAAATCAAATCCATACTTGCATGTCCTAACCTTCTATGCCATAACCAACTATCATCATGCAATGTCAAAAAATATTTATCAAGAGTAGATGCACATTCTATGTCAATGATATAAATACTACCACATCTATTCTCAACAAATAAGATCTTGCCAACACATGAATTCTCAATAACACAACTAATTTTATCAAAGATAACTTTATAACCTTTGTCACATAATTGACTAATACTAATTAAGTTGTGTTTCAAGTTCTCAACCAAACATACATTCTCAATTAGAGTTGAGGAAACTTTACCAACATTTCCTATTCCAAGAATTTTTCCTTTTGAGTTGTCTCCAAAAGATACGTCTCCACCATTTTCAATTTTGGTGAAGCTTGAGAACCATGCATAGTTTCCGGTCATGTGCCTTGAACAACCACTGTCCAAGTACCATTTATTTTTCTTCTTCTTCAAGCCTTACAAAGAAAATCTCAAGTTTTAGGTACCCAAAGTTTTTTGGGTCCTTGAGAGTTAATAGTGATTCCTTTTGGAACCCAAATGCATTTCATACCATAATATGCATTTCTTTTTACTGAACACCTATTTTTTATATGACCATCTTGATTACAAAAATGACATACAATCTTATGATCACTTGTGGAGGTAGCTTTAACAAAATAATTCTTATAATACTTTTGCTTCAAGTTAGGCTTATACCCAAGTCCTCATTTATCAAAAACACATTTTTGTGAGTTAAGCATATTATCTAACATCTTTTGCCCATTTGTAAATTTCAAAACAATCTCATTCAACTCATTGCTCTTTTTCTTAAGCATTTGGTTTTCATTTTTCAAATCATCTGTGTGATTCTAAATGCTCATGTGAGATGCTAGGTTTCTCATTTGATAATGCAATTTCATCATGCAATATTTTTTTTCTCTACTTCTAGGCATGCAATTCTTGCATTTAGGGATTCATTTTCATTTTTAAGCTTTGTCATTTCCTTTTTAAGACATACATTCTTTTTACTAATCTTCATCAACTCATTATGCAATTCTTTAAAAGCATCATACAATTCATCATAGGTGGGATCACTTACCTCATTGAGATCATCATCCCCTCCTATTGCCATAAGCACTAGGTTTGATACTTCTTGCGACCCTTCTTCATCACTTGAATCTTCCTCGCTATCATCCCAAGTTGCAACCATAGCTTTCTTCTTGAGTTTATTGATAAGTGGGCACTCCGATCTTATATGGCCAGGCTTCTTACATTCATAGCATGTGATTACCTCTTTCTTCTCCCTTTGGTTCTTGAAGTTTCTGAAATTTCTTCGCTCTCTGATTTTCTTGAAGAATTTTCTGAACCTCCTTGCTAGCATGGCCAGCTCTTCATCATCCGGTTCACTCTCCCCATCACTCTCATATTTTGAAGTTTTGAGAGCAATGCTTTTCTTCTTCTCCCCATGTCCTTTTTCTACGGCCAAATCTTCTTCATATGAAATGAGAGAACCAATTAAATCATCAAGAGGTAAAGTATTTAAATCTTTGGCCTCTTCAATAGCGGTTCTTTTATGTCTCCATTCTTTTGGAAGTGACCTAATGTTTTTCTTAACTTTCTCGCTATTTGAGAAGACATTTCCTAGGGCTCCTAAGGTGTTTACTATGTCCGTAAATATCGTATACATAGAGTACACACTCTCATTTTGTTCCATTTGGAACAACTCATATTGTCGAGTGTACCTACTAATTTTTTACTCTTTCACTTGATTTGTGCCTTCATAGACTACTTCAAGTTTGTGCCAAATTTCATTAGCTCTTTCACAACTAGATACTCGATGAAATTCTTTCTTATCAAGTGCACAAAATAAAGCATCCATAGCTT
This sequence comes from Citrus x changshan-huyou, assembly GCA_039657385.1. NCBI lineage: Eukaryota > Viridiplantae > Streptophyta > Magnoliopsida > Sapindales > Rutaceae > Citrus > Citrus x changshan-huyou. The sequence continues at coordinate 8,147,189 of CM077550.1, forward strand.
TGGAATTTAGAGAAACTTTTCTCTTTTCCAATTCATTCCACTCCCTTGAAGGTTTTGGAATATCTTCCCCGACTTCATTTTTATTTAGGGGCAAAAACGGACCATCACATACAACTTCCCAAATTTAATAATCTAGTGCTTGTAAATAAATTCTCATCCTAGTTTTCCAATATGGGTAGTCATTTCCATCAAAGCACGGTGGTCTAGTTCTTAACTGTCCTTCCCTAAAGGTTGAGTCATTTTGGGTTGTCATAGATCTTTACTCTAGACGGTTAAGTCCTAACAAGAGAACCAAGCTCTGATACCAAATGAAATACAAGTGTGCAACCCAAGAGGAGGGGTGAATTGAGATTCTAAAAATTATTTGATTATAAAACAAATTATCAAGCAAATCTAAAATGAATTTAATGAAATAACAATTAAATCAATTACAATATAAAAAGATAAGGGAAGAGAGATTCAAACACGGAGATTTTTACGTGGTTCGGCCAACCTCGCCTACGTCCACGCCTCCAAGCTTTCTGGGCTTGAGGATTTCACTAAGCAAGCCTCCAAGGCTTCAAATGCTTACACTTGACTTCCAAGGTGTCAATGAACCTTTACAACAAGAGATTATCCTCAATCTCTTAACCCAAGTGTATCCCAACACTTACAATCACTCAAAGTAAAAGATTAAAAATTATTTTTCTCTCACACAATATTTAAAATTACAAATCAATGCCCAATGTGTGAATAGATGAAGCAAGAATGTGTTTTAAAGCTTTATGAAGATTGTATTCTCGAATATAAGCTCAATGGTCGTGTTGTGATCAATCTTGTTTGAATTTGAATGAGCTTATTTATAGTTGGAGTTGAAAAACTAGCCGTTATAGACTGTCTGCTCACAAACGGTTCGCCGTTAACCATTAACGGTTAACCGTTTAGGCTTGGTCAAAGTTACCGTTGGACCAATTTTCAAATAAACGGTTTGCCGTTTATGGTTACCCTTTCGCCGTTAATTCCCAGAGACCTGCAAGATGAATATCAGTTATCCGTTTACATTAAACGGTTAAGGATTTGCATGAAATGACCTCTCTGGAAATTATCGGTTAGCCGTTTGCAATTAACGGTTCGTCGTTTGCTTCCAGTAACTTGCAAAACAAGTTAGCTTTATCCGTTTTAGTTAAGCTTTTCCCGTTTGTTTCCAGGTACAATCTTTCATTCTGGATTTTATCAATTAACCGTTTCAATAAACGGTTCGCCGTTAAATTCCAGTAGCCTTCCCAGCTTTTTGTGTTTCCGTTTTTCTTAATCGGTTAGAGCTTAGGCAATATGTTGCTCTTTGTTTTTAGTCAGTTAACCGTTTAAATAAACGGTTCACCGTTTAAATAAACGGTTCACCGTTTAAATAAACGGTTCACCGTTTATTTCCAGAATCACAGTTTAAGCCAGATTTTGCTGAGAATCATTTTCCAATTTGAAATTTAACAGTGATCCACCTTTTATGAATATAATTGGAATGTTTTATAAGGCTCTCGTTTATTAAGGAATAACTCCAACATTTTAATCAAAATCCATTTAAAGTTTGTTATCATTAAAATCAATATTATTAACATATTCATGTTAACAAAAGCGAGCAAAAAGAAACACACAATATAAAAGGAAAATGAACTTACATTCGTCCTCTCATTGAGTTAACCTCAAGCTCCAATTGAAATTCATATATGCCACGCTCTATTTCTCTGAGTTGTATTTCTAGATTCTCAACATAGGACACAAATTTCGGTGGTTGCAGATCCCAAAGTGGATGTGATTTACAGTTTTGTATCAGGCCTCTTAAGTGAAATTTCACACGCAGAAATCTTTTAAGATGTGTGAACATGAATTTTCTCATTAAGGTGCTCATGATGTAAAATGAAAATTGATGAGAGAATGTACAACTGTCAAACAAACACGCTTACACAAAAAAAATAATGTTAAAAAAAATATGTACAGTGCATCAATCTAGAGAAAAGAAAATCAAACAATGAAACGACAAAATAATAGTAAAACACACAAAAAAATAATCATTAAAGACTTAATCAAGAACTGGTGAGTCACCCGAATTAATTTCGGTGTCCTCGTCACATGGGTGATGTTCCATATATGGTTTTACTCTTTGACCATTAACTTTAAATGTGATACCGTTATTTGGATTCTCAATTTCTATAGCCCCATATGAATATACATTTTTTACAACAAATGGGCCACTCCATTTTGACTTTAACTTCCCTGAAAATAAATAAAGACGAGAATTATAAAGCAATATTTTTTGACCAATTTCAAATGTTTTTTGAAAAATTCTTTTATCATGAAATGCTTTTGTTCTTGCCTTAATAATTCTTGAATTTTTATATGCATCATTCCTTAATTCCTCAAGTTCATTCAATTGTAATTTTCGCACATTACCAGCATCATCTAAATTTGAATTAAAAGCTTTAATAGCCCAAAGTGATTTATGTTCAAGTTCAACAGGTAAATGACAAGGTTTACCATAAACTAACCGATAGGGTGACATTCATAATGACGTTTTAAATGTAGTACGGTAAGCCCAAAGTGCATCATTAAGTCTAAGAGACGAATCTTTTCGGTTTGGTTTAACCGTTTTTTCCAAAATTTGTTTTATCTCCCTATTTGCTAATTCAACTTGACCATTTGTTTGAGGATGATAAGGGGTAGCAACTTTATGTGTTATTCCGTATTTCTTCATTAAAGACTCAAATGACTTATTACAAAAATGCTTACCTCCATCACTAATAATGGCTCGAGGGATTCCAAATCGACTTAAAATGTTTTCTCTTATAAATTTAACTACAGTTTTACTATCATTATTTCGACAAGAAATTGCTTCAATCCATTTTGAGATATAATCAACTGCAACTAATATATACACAAATCCAAAAGATGATGGAAACGGACCCATGAAATCAATTCCCCAACAGTCAAATATTTCAATCTCAAGTATGGGATTTAAGGGTATCATGTTTCTTTTTGTAATTGATCCCAATTTTTGACATTTTTCACAAGTTTTGCAAAATTCATATGTGTCTTTAAACATGGTAGGCCAATAAAATCCACACTGTAAAATTTTAGCAGTAGTTTTTCTTGAAGAAAAGTGTCCACCAAATGCTTCAGAATGACAAAAATTAATGACACTACTTACCTCATTATCAGGAATACATCGCCGAAAATTTTGATTTGGTCAATATTTGAACAAGTAAGGGTCATCCCAATAAAATTTCTTTACTTCAACAAAAAATTTCTTCTTCTCTTGAGCATTCCATTGTAAAGGCATTTTACCTGTAACAAGGAAATTAACAATGTTAGCATACCATGGCATTGAAGTAACAGAAAATAAAAATTCATGAGGGAAAGAATCATTGATGGGTGTTATATTAGTGCAGAATTCGGATGTGAGTCTTGATAGATGATCAACAACGACATTCTCAGCACCTTTTTTATCTTTGATGGTAAGGTCAAATTTGATGGTAAGGTCAAATTCTTGAAGTAACAAAATCCAACGAATTAGTCTCAGTTTGGCATCTTGTTTACTCATCAAATATCTCACAGTAGCGTGGTCAGTAAACACTATAGATTTAAAGCCAAGCAAATATGAACGGAATTTGTTTAATGCAAATACCACAGCAAGTAATTCTTTTTCAGTTGTAGAATAATTCATTTGAGCACTATCCAAAGTCTTACTCGCATAATAAATCACAAAAAGGCTTACCATCCCTTCTTTGTCCTAAAACAGCACCAACAGCAAAATCACTTGCATCACACATTAATTCAAAGGGCAAAGACCAATCAGGAGATTGCATAATAGGTGTAGATGTTAAAAGACAAATTATTTTCTCACAAGATTTTTGGCAATCATCATTCCATTCAAACGGTGCATCTTTTAAGAAGAGGTTACAAAGTGGTTTAGATATGGCACTAAAGTTTTTTATAAACCTCCTATAAAATCCTGCATGTCCTAAAAAGGATCGCACATCTCTAATTGTTTTTGGTTGTGGCAATTTAGCTATGACTTCAATTTTTGCTTTGTCAACTTCAATTCCTTTAATAGAAACAACATGACCCAAAACAATTCCATAAGTAACCATGTAGTGACATTTTTCCCAATTCAACACGAGTTCTTTTTCAACACATCTTCTCAAAACTTTCTCCAAATTATCAAGGCAATCATCAAAAGAATTCCCAAACACAGTTAAATCATCCATAAATACCTCTAAACAATGTTCAACCATATCACAAAAAATGCTTAACATACATCTTTGAAATGTTGCAGGAGCATTACAAAGCCCAAATGACATTCTTTTAAATGCAAATGTTCCAAAAGGACGTGTAAATGTGGTCTTTTCTTAGTCCTCAAGTGTTATAGGAATTTGATAATAACCTGAATATCCATATAAAAAATAGTAGTAGGGATGTCCTGCTACTCTTTCTAAGATTTGGTCAAGAAATGGTAATGAAAAATGATCTTTTCTAGTGGCTTCATTTAACTTTCTATAATCAATGCACATGCGCCAACTAAATGTAATTCATATTAGAATTAATTCACCTTTTTCATTTTTAACAACAGTGATTCCAGATTTTTTAGGCACTACTTGTGTAGGACTTACCCACATCAAGAAATTTAAGGACTTCTGTTTTGACTACCTCTTTCATGTGTGGGTTTAATCTTCTTTGAGGTTGTTGACATGTTTTAGCATTTTCTTCCAAATTAATTCTATGTGTGCAGATTAAGGGATTAATGCCTTTAATATCATTTAAAGTCCATCCAATTGCATTTTTATGCTTTTTAAGAACAATTAGTAACTTACCTTCTTGGTTGCTTGTTAAAATAGAAGAAATCACAACATGATAAGTTTGTTCTTCTCCAAGAAAAGCATACTTCAATCCTTTAGGCAAAGGTTTCAATTCCAGTTTAGGTGTTTCTTGTTGTTCTGTCTTTTCAATACTTCCAAGCTCCTTAAATTTTGGCTTGTCATCTTAATTTTGTGAAGTCTGCACATAATCAAGCAACGAATCTATATTAGAAATATTAAGTTCAAGTTGCTTATTTGACTCAATTGAAGTAACTACACAAACATCAGATAGTTCAGAAAAATTCATTTTTGGATATTTTCCTCGATACAAGATTCAAGTAATTCCTTTTGTTCATCAGTATCATCTTCATTCTCATTTTCTTCACTAGGTTGCCTGCACAAGTTGAAAACATTCAATTCCAAAGTTATATTCCCAAAGGATAAATTCATTAAACCATTCCTACAATTAATCAAAGCATTAACAGTTGCTAAAAATGGTCGACCTAAAATTACACGAATTGGTTTGTAATTATTCACAACATGTTCAGTTTCCAAGACAATAAAATCCACATGGTATATGAATTTATCAACTTGTACTAAAACATCTTCCACTATTTCTTTTGGTACTTTAACTGATCTATCGGCAAGCAAAAGTGTAGTTGAAGTTGATTTTAACTCACCAAGATTAAGTTGAAGATAAACTGAATATGGAAGCAAATTAACACTAGCACCAAGATCTAATAAAGCATGCTCAATTCTGTGATCACCAATAATACAAGAAATAGTCGGACAACCAGGATCTTTATATTTCAATTTATTATTAGTAGACAGAATTGTACTTACCTGTTCGGCCATGAAATCACTCTTTCTTACCTTCAATTTCCTCTTAACAGTGCACAAGTCCTTTAAAAATTTGGCATATGAAGGTACCTGCTTGATTGCATCTAATAGAGGAATGTTAACTTTCACTTGCTTAAAGATTTCATAAATTTCAGAAGAGTGGTTTGATTTCCTTGGTTTATTCAATGCATGCAAAAATGGTGGTTCAGGTGGAACACTAGTTATATCTTCACTAGGTGTAAGTTTATTTAGTCCTTCCTTACCCTTTGAATTTTCATCATTTTCACAAGGTTCAGGCATAGGTCTATCAACAACCTTACCACTACGAAGACTTATAACTAACTTGACTTGGTCTGTAGGTGAATTTTGTTGAATCTTAGGATTTGGTTGTGGTTGGGCTGGAAATTTTCCTTTTTCTTGAATTGTGAGTGCAAAAGCAATTTTAGCAAGAGTATCTTTCAAATCAGAAAAAGTTTGTGCATTTTGATTGTTAATAACATCTTGCTTTCTGATGAATGAATGCATTGTGTCTTCCAGATTTTTCCATGGTGGTGCAACATATGGTGCATAAGGCTGAGCATTTTGGAAATTTTGTGGAGGTGGTGCTTGTGAAGATTGTGCATTATTATTATTCCTCCAACTGAAATTCAGATGATTTCTCTAACCGGGATTATAAGTCTGTGAATATGGGTTTGGTTTATTAAAAGTGTTAATGACATTAGCTTGATCATTTAGACATTCTTTAAGTACAGGCAGAGTGGGACAATCTTGAGTGAAATGATCATTCGAACTACATATGTTACATGCAATTTCTTGAATAGATTTTACTTGATCACTTTTTTATGCTCCAAAGCTTCAACCTTCCTAACTAGGGATGCAATTTTTGCTTGTAAATCATGATCTTCCCTAAGGTTATGGATTCCTCCACTAGATGGAGATGGTTGTTGTTTATTTGTCAATTCAAAAGTTCCAACAGTATCCCAATGTTGTGCATTTTCAGTTAATTGGTCAAGGTAATCTAGTGCATCATCAGGATTGTTATCCCTAAATTCACCATTACACATCATTTCAACAACCTATCTACTTTGGGGTATTAAGCCCTCGTAGAAGTAAGTGACCAATCGCCAAGTTTCAAAACCATGATGTGGGCATATGTTAAGCAACTCTTTAAACCTATCCCAACATTGGTATAATGTTTCTCCATTTTTTTGAGTGAAAGAAGTTATTTGCCTTTTAAAAGAATTTGTTCTATGAGGTGCAAAGAATTTTTTTCAAAAATTGTTCTTACATGTTATTCCAAGTTCTTATTGATCCAGATATAAGGTTTTGTAGCCAAGTTTTAGCTTTATCTTTTAATAAAAAAAGAAAAAGCTTTAACCTAATTATGTTCATGCTACAATTTTGGTCTGTGTATGTATTACAAACTTCCTCAAAATTTCTTAGATGCAAGTACGGATTCTCATATTCTAAACCATGAAATGTTGGTAAAAGTTAGATAATACCTAGTTTAAAGTTTAATCGAGATGCTTCTGGAGGGAATACTATACACGACGGTGCTCCGGTTCTGGTTGGATTCATGTTGTCTCTCAGAGTTCTTGGTTGATTCTGATCATGCCCATGTTGAGAATGATTATCTCCATGATCAATCTGAGGATTAGGTTCGTGCACAAAGTTTTCGTCTTGCTTCTCATCCATAATTGGTGGAGGAGATTGAGATCTACGAATTAACCTGCCACTTGAAGTTCGAGATCAACATCTCATGCAATGGTTATGTCACAAAGATAATATTCACCCAAATTAATAACAAAATTAAAAAGACTAATTAAAAATTAAAAAAAAATAAATATGTAAATAATATAAGTGTACAAAAGAAAATTAAAACTAAAATTAAATAACAATTTTGTCAGTTGAACCCACCAATAAAGCAAAAAAAAATTACAAAATTAAATAAATACTAAAAATTAAATAACTGAAAACAAAAATTAAGAGTTAGTAGTTAGTTTGGTGGCTGAACCCACCAATAAAGCAAAAATAAATAAATAAAAAATAAATACGAAATAAAATAAATGCAGGAAATTAAATAACTGAAATAAAATAAATAAGCTAGGAGTTAGCAGTTAGTAAGTTAAGAGTTAGTAGTTATAGTTAGTTTGGTCCAAAGTATGTCCAAGATGTTAGTCCAAGTCTTGATTATTTTGAGGAATTTCGTCTAGGGATCCTATTGCAAATTATTTTTAATTTTATGGCAACAGCGTAATTTTTAGAAGTTTAGAATTGAGCCATGTGGGGTGAACGTGAAACTTCTGAAAGATGTTGGGGTCAAAACATAATTATGAGAAGAATGAGCTAGAAATGAGAATTGTTGGGGTGAAACTAGAATTATGAAAGATGTGGGGATAAAAGAGAATTTAAGAAAAGGAAAAGGGGGCAAACGAAAATTTACATATAAGAGAAAAATAAAAAACGGAAAAACAAACCAAATAAAAACTTTTCCCCGGCAACGGCGCCAAAAATTTGACACAACTTAAAAGTAATTTTAAACTCCCAAGTATAAGAGTGTCTTGTTGTATTATAGCTCGGTGAGTCCGAGGTCAATCCACAGAGAAAAGATTTAATTTGTTTATTTTATTTTATCTAAAAATTGAAATTAAAACTTGAATATAAACAACTTAATTTAAATGAAACTATGAAATTGAACTAGTTAGGGTTGTTGATCCACTCTTAGTAGTAAATAAATTCGTTTTGCCTTTTTTTTAGATTTATTGCCGAAAAGATTAATTATATAAATTATTATTATTTTCCCTTTAATTTTATGATGGATTAAGTATTTATTGTGCCAAAATTTAATTTGTCTACAATAAGTCAAAATATCATTTTACCATACCTTATATTAAGATATTAAGAATTTATTGTGCCAAATTCATTTGTTTGTCTACAATAAATCAAAATTTTAAAATATAAAATATGTATAAAATTAAATAGAAAATCATTTAATTTATAAAATTAAAAATAGAATTTGATTAAATCATATTTATTTCCTAAGAGTTTCACCTTCCCCTAACTAATATTATTTAGTTGAGCATAATTGAAATAAAAAGATATATTAAAATTGAATTACTTATAATTAAAAGTAATAAAAACAACTAAAATTGAAAATAAAACTAATTTTATTTATAAAAATAATTATACAAAATATTAAAAAAAACACCTGAAAATCAAGATTACAGAGAAATGGAGAGAATTTGAGAAGAAGAGAGTTGTAGAGAGATGATTAAAAACATAAAAATGAGCCTCTATTTATAGAAAAATAATCTAGTGCTTTGCGGTCCATCATAAGCTTCATGCATGTGCTCCTCACAACCATTAGATCAAGATCCAACGGTTGGTCAAACTTCAAAAGTCAACATCACACGTGGCATCATTTGACTCGTCCGATTTGGCCAAAGAACGGTTGAGATTTGGCGGGTTAATGGGTGGATCGGGTCGACCCGAATACAAAGATTCGGATCCTACAACTTGCTTCACCAACCATTACCACGTGGCACAATCATGGCCATTGAATCATGAACGGTTGAGATTTAGTCAAAATCGCTAGTTATCCCATGCATTCATATCTATTGTAAGCTCATTTCATTATCTAATCAATGTTCGGTCAACAGGAAAAGTCAACTCTTTTTACACAAGCCCAATTTTAAGCCGATCTTGACTGATCTTAAGGTTTTCGGACCTCCGGAATCCAAATTTGACCTCCGTTTATCTGTTTGGAGTCTCAAATTACGTAAAATTAATATTTTACCTAATAAACACACAAAAATACACAAAATTAGATATATTTAAAACATAATTAATAATTCCTAATATATTGTAGGGAAAAGGACACAGAGACCCCCAACGTTTGAATAAGGGACATAAAACTCCCTAATGTTTCAAAAAAGACACTCAGGTCCCAATTGGTTAACAGAAACCGTTTGTTTTAACAGAAATTATAATTTTAAAGTGCAATTACCATTATACCCTTATAGCATATTAAAAGCTAATTGTATTAATAGCACACCTCCGAAATACCCCTTTAAATGACAACCATCCAATCCAATAAACCATCGACATCCATTAATGAATCCATTCTTCAAAGCAACAAAGCTAAGCATAAATCTCTGAAACTTCAAAGCTGGTCTTCTATCTTTATCAAAACTAGACACAAATTTCATCTTTACTAACGTATTGGGATTGCTTTGTTTGAGTATTTGGGCATAATCCCTTAGCCTCTGATAAGAATTTGCATAGTTCCCATTTAATTTGATAAAGAAAATTCCATGCACATCTAAAAATTGATAAAGAAAAGAAATAACAAAAGTAATCAGCAAGAATTCTCCAATAAACCGGACAAATTAAGAACTCTGTTCATCAAACAACCATAAACCAAAAAAAAAAATTCTGTAATCATTTATTTATATTCTTGCACATACATCACATATGCATCAAACATGCTAGAGAAGTTAATTTAGTAAAAAAAATGAAAATTAAAGAGAAAAAATAGGATTTAAGAGAATTGAACCCTGGATTCCACAAGCAAGAGCAGCAACCAAAAGCGAGCAAAAGCAGCAGCCAAACGCGAGATTCCACAAGCAAGAGCAGCAACCAAACGCGAGCACAAGCAGCAGCCAAACACGAGCACAAGCAGCAGCCGAAAGCGAGCTCAAGCAGAAGCCGAACGCGAGCACAAGCAGCAGCCAAACGCGAGCACAAGCAGCAGGCACAAGCAGCAGCCAAACGCGAGATTCAACAAGCAAGATCAGCAACCAAACGCGAGCACAAGCAGCAGCCAAACGCGAGCAATTCCAGCAGCCAAACGCGAGCAGTTCCAACAGCCAAACGCGAGATTTCAGCAGTTCCAACAGCATAAGCAGCAGCCAAACGTCGATCGCGAGCAGATCCGGCAACTAGACTCGGTCTCGTTCGACGCACGAATAGTTCCAGCAGCTTCCGGTAGTGTGAGCAGCAACTTCCGGCAGCCCCAGCAACGTTCGGCAAGGCAAACCGTGAGTGTGTGTTAAAAGATTTGTCTGGAATCAGTGTGCGTGTGTGGGGGGTTTGTTTGTGCGTGTGATGCGTGTGTGGGTTTTTAGTCAATTCACTTGTTTTTAATTTGTAATTACGATATTAACCTTTTAATGATTTAACGAAACGATTTCCGTTAATTAATTGGGACCTGAGTGTCTTTTTTGAAACATTAGGGAGTTTTATGTCCCTTATTCAAACGTTGGGGGTCTCTGTGTCCTTTTCCCTATATTGTATAAACAAAAATATAAATTATAACATAAGCACAAAATAATAATATTATCGCTTGATAATTAGACAATTTTTAATACTAATCACTAATGCTAGTAATGAAGTTAAGTTGAAATATGCAGCTAATATAGCTTAGGCCAGAAATAATCAGAAGAAATCAAGGAGTAATTTTGGTTGGAATAATAATAATCAAGGAATCTAGAATGGAAATTATGTGAATAAGAGTGGAAATGCTTTCTGAAATAAAAAATACTATAACAATGGAGGTTATGGATTAAAAAAGGTGGATATTTGAGACAAAATTCCGGAAGAGGATGGAAAGGTAATCAAGGCAGAATAGTTTTCTTGTGGTGGTTTCTCTAACAGTAGTGGCTTTCTGGTGGTTTCAATAGTAATGGTGGCTTTTCTAGTGTTTTTAATGGCTTTATAAGGGGAGATGGCAGAGGAAAAATTACTTGTCATATTTGTTTTAAGCAAAATTATTCTGTAGCTGAATCCAAGGATAGGTTTAACATAAACTTTGTTCCAAACTTCTTAGTTTATTGTCACTTTCCAAACCAGAATCAAGCCTCTAGAGCTGCTTATATGGTCATATCAAAAGGAATTACAAATCAAGGATGGTACTTGGATGATGAAGATACACATTATCTTACCAATAATATACATTATCTAGCTAAAGATAAGCATTATCTTGGTTCTCACTTGTTGCTAGTTGGTAACGGACAAGTTCTTAAAATTACACATACATGCTACAATTGTTTTTACACCTCTTTAAGACCTCATTTAAAATCTTACTAATATTTTATGTGTACCTAAGATCACCAAAAACTTTATCACTATATCTAAATTTCTTTTAAATAACAATATAATCATTGAATTGTTTTTTTCCAATTTGTGCTTTATCAAGGACAAGATAAAGGGAACTTTGCTAATACAAGGGATCGCTAAAAGTGCTCTTTACAAACTACTGTCTCAAGATTAATTTCTTCTTCATATTGCAGATCAAAGTTCCAAACCTAGTCCAATGTTGTTTGTTCTCTTTAATAACGGAATTGTAAACAGTTTGCAAGAATTAAATAATCAAGTATTTATGAGTCTAACTTTTCTTAGCTCTAGTCATTATTCTGTAGGCTTTCTTACTTCAGGCAGTGAGTCAATAAAGTTTTGTAAATAATAATAATAAGACTTCATTTGCATTTAGTCCATACTCAATCTATTGACTTTTGTGATGCTTGTCAATATGTAAAGTTGCATCAATTTTATTTTTCTGTTACTAAAATTAAGTCTATATCTACACTTGAATTTTTATATACTGACTTATGGGGACCAGCTTCTGAACCTTCTATAGATGGTTACAAATACTACATGTCATTTGTCGATGATTTTACAAGATATTGCAAGATATTTCCTCTTACTTTTAAATAAGAAACACTTGACACATTCAAACACTTTAGACTTCTTATCAAAAAATAATTTTCCTTAAAGCATTGCAATCAAACATGATGAGTGAGTTTATAGCCTTTAGATCATTTCTTCAACAAAAGGGTATTCACCATAGGCATAGTTGTCCACATACTACTATTAAAATGATATAGTTGAAAGAAAACATAGGCACATTATTGAGACATGTCTCACTCTCTGAATTTGACTTACCTCTTTCTTTTTAGTGGGAAGCTTTTCATACAGCCTCATATCTAATCAACAAAATGCCTATATAAATAATTGGTAATCTATTTCCCTTTCAAAAGTTATACAATTAATTACCTGACTATCAATTTTCTAAAGTCTTTGGTTGTTCTTTTTCCTATTACTCAGGCCTTATAATCAACATAAGGCCTAAAAATTGCGTATTTATTAGTTATAGTCCTCTTCATAAAGGTTACAAGTGTTTAGATAAGTCAGGTAGAGTCTTTATTGCTAGACATGTCACCTTTAATGAATCTCAAAACAGTTGCCTGATTCTGCTACTGCTACTTCATCACTTGTTCAAATCTCTTTCTTTTAAAATTTTGTTTTTTATGACAGTAGTAATGAAGGATCATCAGCTACTATCTCTACTCTTATTTTATCTCTTCCAGAAAGTTCTTGCTTAGCACAACACTTTTCTTCAACACAATCCTCTTGTCTTCCTTCTAGTTCTTTTCAATCTATATTACCTTCACATCTAATGATTACTAGAGCAGAGGTTAGTATTTTCCAAACTAAAACCTATCTAACAGCCTTCCAAGATTTAGAACCAAACGGTGGCAAAGCAACATTGCATGATATTAAGTGGTACTTAGCTATGAAAGAAACAACACCTGGACATTGATATCTGCTGAAGCTGCTGCTAAAATTGTTGGTAACAAGCTAGTTTACAGAGTTAAGTATAACCCTAATGGCAATATCTCTAAATACAAAGCTTGTTTGGTGGCAAAATGATATCATCAAACACATGGGGTTGACTTCTCTAAGACTTTCAGTCCAGATGTAAAGTCATGTACTATTAGAGTTGTTCTAAGTTTGGCTATTATACATCATCGGCCAGTAAGGCAGTAAAATGTGAATTACACCTTCCTCAATGGTATTCTTACAAAGGATGTCTTCATGCATAAGCTAGAGGGCTTTATAGACTCCAATTATCCCCTTTATATCTGCAAACTCAACAACGTCTTGTATGGCCTCAAGCAGGTTCCAAGAGCCTAGTATGACAAGTTGAAATGATCCATAGTGCACGAGGGTTCTCAAGCATCGAAGTCCGATACTTTGTTTATTCAATATGTTGGTGAAGATATTTTGCTTATTCTTATATATGCGATTGATATTTTGATTACTGGCTCAATTCCAAGCACATTGAACATGTTATTTAGCATCTCACTTTAGAATTTGTACTCAAAACGCTTCAAGGAGTTTAATTACTTTGTTGGTCTTGAATTTGCTCTGTTTGTATAAGGTTTGCAACTTTCCTAAACTAAATATGTTGCATATAGTCTCAAAAAGGCTAATTGTTGAGTGTTAGAAAATGCATATTTATAAAGGAGAAAACCGTCATTTTACATTTCAAGTCTTATTAACAACCCTTACTTTTATGTATTTAACCTTCTTGTGATTTAATTACATGTGTTTTATTTTAATTAAGTATTTTATGTATTTTAGGGGCATTACAGTCATTTCACAATAAAGGAGAGATCAGATGGCAAAACGGACATCACTTTTGAACTCAGGACGGTCGAAAACCTTAGGAGGGGCATAAAAGGAAAAATGGCACTATTCACATGTACGGTACTATTCACGTATACGGTACTGTATATGTTACTGTTCACGGCACTGTTCATATAGACGGATTGATGACGTGGCATTGACCGATGATGTGGCATTGACTGATGAGGTGTCACGATCCTGTTGGACTAAAATTCTTATGTACTGTTGATGGTGACGTGGCAGCATATCAGTGGACGAAAAATCTCGCGTACGGTGCATGCATCACACAGGATTATTTTCAACCAAACCGCGTTACTGTTCATCCGGGTCAAACCGTGTTACTGTTCATCCGCGTGGTCAAACCGTGGACTGTTGACTGATGACGTGGCGCAATCCTGAGCGTCCAAACTGTTTTTAATCCGATGGCCATGATTTACTCCATGTATCTATAAAAAGGGGGCCTCCCCCCCCTAATTTGATATCTCTGAATCCATTTTTGGGATCCATTTTCTGTAATTCCCTCTCTATCTTGTATTTTCTTTGTATTTTAATAAATTCCCATTTTGCCCCTAGTTCAATTATGTGTGGCTAATTTTCTTTCAAGCTTGGGTTGAAGGTGAAGTCTCAACATGTGTCATGGGCTTTATTTGGTAAATTTATTTTCTTTTCCCCTCTAGTTTTTGTGGATGATTTGACTTATCGTCGACGAATAATACTGATCTTGTCTAGATACCGCCTTGGTTACACCGGCTCTCTAGTATAAGGTTATTATTATTTGGCACGATAAGCCCTTAGCACCATATCGATTAGAGCGTGGTTCATGAGGTGTGGATTCCCCCCTCATGATTTAATTGGCATTAATACGGATTATTTAGCCCATGATGCATGTTGATACGGATCCAGATACCCAAGTACGTCATTTCAATAGATTTCGCTTCAATTTATTCTCGCCATTGCAATTCTAATTTTAGAATTTATTATCGCAATTTCAATTCCAATTTTAGGATAATTTAAATCACTTCCACCACAATTCCAACCACCCATTTTGCAAAATTAATTCTATACACAATTAAAATCCACCTCCTCGTGGGATCGACACTCGTCACCATTGATCTACACTACAATAGATTCGTGCGCTTGCGAGTTCATTAAAATTTGCACAACAAGTTTTTGGCGACAATAAAAGGGATGGCTAGAAAGGCTCAAACGGATCAAAGATGGCCTTTCCACCCCCCAACCAGCTTATTGCTAGTCCCTAGCAAATAAAGCGAAAACAAAATTCAAATTCAAAATGATTTTTTTTTTTTTTTAAACACTCGTGTTTATTCAATCAGATTAATGATAGCAATCAAATAAAAGTATAAGCATTATCTCCAGTCTAAAGCAACATCACACCCACATCAACCATCCACATGAATCGGCCCAGTAGACTTTGTTATAGCTACTTTCAAGAATGACATGTCAAACCCCAAAATCTTCACTGGAAGTAGTGACACTCTCACAAAGAAATTAAAACCCAATAAACATAGTCACTCCAATGAATGGTAATTGAGAGAGAAAATAATAAAGAAATGATATCACATGCTCTCACCAAGATGAAATAAATATGCCCTCAGCTTAGAAATAATACGATCTCAAGTCAAATAAAATGTTAGTCAACCCACTTTATTAATCTTTTTTTTTTTTTTATTATGCATCACTACATATTTTTAGCCCATATAACTAGCTTCTACTTCAAACTATAGTTCCCTAAAATCAAGGACTTTTATTAGGACGTAACGTAGGCTAGGGATATGGCTAACAAAGAAAGGAAATAAGGAAAACAAAGTGTATGTTTAAGAAAAATGCAGAATTTTTTTTTTTTTTTTTTTTTTTGGAACTTGCAAGGTGGATTTCACCTATTATTGTTATTTTTATTCTTTTAAAACAACAACTTTTGTTTTTGTTTTTTTTTTTGTTTTTTTTTGCTTTTATTTGCATAACTTCACTGAACAACATAATTATTTACATTTTCTCAAACATAAATAGGTGATGGAACTTAAAAGACATTGGGTAATACTCCAAATCGGAGTGGGTCAAGATGATAAGTTGACAAAGAAAAGGTTTTTGTTCTTTTTTTTTTTTTTAAAAGGCTCAAAAGGGGTAACTATGGATATTTAATAAAAGGGATGGCTAGAAAGGCTCAAACGGATCAAACTTGTTGTGCAAATTTTAATGAACTCGCAAGCGCACGAATCTATTGTAGTGTAGATCAATGGTGACGAGTGTCGATCCCACGAGGAGGTGGATTTTAATTGTGTATAGAATTAATTTTGCAAAATGGGTGGTTGGAATTGTGGTGGAAGTGATTTAAATTATCCTAAAATTGGAATTGAAATTGCGATAATAAATTCTAAAATTAGAATTGCAATGGCGAGAATAAATTGAAGCGAAATCTATTGAAATGACGTACTTGGGTATCTGGATCCGTATCAACATGCATCATGGGCTAAATAATCCGTATTAATGCCAATTAAATCATGAGGGGAGAATCCACACCTCATGAACCACGCTCTAATCGATATGGTGCTAAGGGCTTATCGTGCCAAATAATAATAACCTTATACTAGAGAGCCGGTGTAACCAAGGCGGTATCTAGACAATATCAGTATTATTCGTCGACGATAAGTCAAATCATCCACAAAAACTAGAGGGGAAAAGAAAATAAATTTACCAAATAAAGCCCATGACACATGTTGAGACTTCACCTTCAACCCAAGCTTGAAAGAAAATTAGCCACACATAATTGAACTAGGGGCAAAATGGGAATTTATTAAAATACAAAGAAAATACAAGATAGAGAGGGAATTACAGAAAATGGATCCCAAAAATGGATTCAGAGATATCAAATTAGGGGGGGGAGGCCCCCTTTTTATAGATACATGGAGTAAATCATGGCCATCGGATTAAAAACAGTTTGGACGCTCAGGATTGCGCCACGTCATCAGTCAACAGTCCACGGTTTGACCACGCGGATGAACAGTAACACGGTTTGACCCGGATGAACAGTAACACGGTTTGGTTGAAAATAATCCTGTGTGATGCATGCACCGTACGCGAGATTTTTCGTCCACTGATATGCTGCCACGTCACCATCAACAGTACATAAGAATTTTAGTCCAACAGGATCGTGACACCTCATCAGTCAATGCCACATCATCGGTCAATGCCACGTCATCGATCCGTCTATATGAACAGTGCCGTGAACAGTAACATATACAGTACCGTATACGTGAATAGTACCGTACATGTGAATAGTGCCATTTTTCCTTTTATGCCCCTCCTAAGGTTTTCGACCGTCCTGAGTTCAAAAGTGATGTCCGTTTTGCCATCTGATCTCTCCTTTATTGTGAAATGACTATAATGCCCCTAAAATACATAAAATACTTAATTAAAATAAAACACATGTAATTAAATCACAAGAAGGTTAAATACATAAAAGTAAGGGTTGTTAATAAGACTTGAAATGTAAAATGACGGTTTTCTCCTTTATAAATATGCATTTTCTAACACTCAACACACCCCCCAACCAGCTTATTGCTAGTCCCTAGCAAATAAAGCGAAAACAAAATTCAAATTCAAAATGATTTTTTTTTTTTTTTAAACACTCGTGTTTATTCAATCCGATTAATGATAGCAATCAAATAAAAGTATAAGCATTATCTCCAGTCTAAAGCAACATCACACCCACATCAACCATCCACATGAATCGGCCCAGTAGACTTTGTTATAGCTACTTTCAAGAATGACATGTCAAACCCCAAAATCTCACTGGAAGTAGTGACACTCTCACAAAGAAATTAAAACCCAATAAACATAGTCACTCCAATGAATGGTAATTGAGAGAGAAAATAATAAAGAAATGATATCACATGCTCTCACCAAGATGAAATAAATATGCCCTCAGCTTAGAAATAATACGATCTCAAGTCAAATAAAATGTTAGTCAACCCACTTTATTAATCTTTTTTTTTTTATTATTATGCATCACTACATATTTTTAGCCCATATAACTAGCTTCTACTTCAAACTCTAGTTCCCTAAAATCAAGAAGGACTTTTATTAGGACGTAACGTAGGCTAGGGATATGGCTAACAAAGAAAGGAAATAAGGAAAACAAAGTGTATGTTTGAGAAAAATGCAGAAATTTTTTTTTTTTTTTTTTTTGGAACTTGCAAGGTGGATTTCACCTATTATTGTTATTTTTATTCTTTTAAAACAACAACTTTTTTTTTGTTTTTTTTTTTTGTTTTTTTTTTTTGCTTTTATTTGCATAACTTCACTGAACAACATAATTATTTACATTTTCTCAAACATAAATAGGTGATGGAACTTAAAAGACATTGGGTAATACTCCAAATCGGAGTGGGTCAAGATGATAAGTTGACAAAGAAAAGGTTTTTGTTCTTTTTTTTTTTTTTAAAAAGGCTCAAAAGGGGTAACTATGGATATTTAATAAAAGGGATGGCTAGAAAGGCTCAAACGGATCAAAGATGGCCTTTCCATCGTCTTTTAGGGCTCTAAATAATTATCCATATCTACTAGTTAGATGGGCCTCCCAATGTAGCAACACACATTTTTTTTTCTTTTTTCTTTTTTTTTTATTTTACCATATATTTTTTTTTAAAGGGTTAACTTAAAAGAAATCTAGAGATCGTGTATAAAATAATAAACTGCTAAGCTGTATAGAGAATGGGCAAAAGGGTTACTCTCCAAGAAAATGATAGGCTCAACAACTCACTTGGCACTTATTTATGACATGTTCATTCCTTCAAGCAACTCATATTTGTCTCCGACATCAACATGTAAAGTAGCAAACATAGCGTAACATCACTTAAGACCAAAGATAATACAAATACTAAAATTTGAAATTAATCATGTCATCCAATGTTAAAACAAATAACACAAAATTTTTTTTTTTTTTTAACAACATTCTACCCCCCAACCTATTCTAAGCATGAAAGGAAAATATGCATGCAGAAATGCGAAAATGATGTAGAAAAACTAATTAGAAAAGTTACACTTAAAATGATAGGAAAAGAAAATGGTTTTTTTTTTTTTTTTTTTTTTAAAGATGCGTTTCTAGAGGCACTACACTCCATATTCAGCCATCTTCAACACAAAAATTTGAAACTACATATTTATAAAGGAGAAAGAGGAAGAAAACGAGTTTTTTTTTTTTTTTTTTTTAAACGATGAAGATGCGTTTCTAGAGTAACTACACTCCATATTCAGCCATCTTCAACACAAAACGTTAGCAACAGTTAGTTTCTACAACAAAAAATCAGTAAAAACTTAACCAAGATTCCACAATTGTCGACTATTCCCTCCCCCCAACCAGAACGAAACATTGTCCTCAATGTTTGAAAGGAAATAAGTAGAGTTTAGAAGACATCACCTGGGTGGTGCAACACAGAAGAAAATATTTACAGGCGGAGAGTTAAATCTAATTTGTACTTCTTACTGCGGCTACTGTTACCATCATTATTTGGTCGCTCCAACACAAAGGTCCAGGGGTCTGGCTCCGGTTTATAAGCTTGTAACATATCAAGTAGCTCATTAGCAGTGTGAGCACAAATAAAGAGTTTTTTCACATTAGAATGAATGAAATAGTTTTTTATTGCATGGTTAAGAAATGCGATAAAGCCATCATAAAAGTTATTGACATTTAACAAACCGATGGGTTTCTGGTGGATGTGCAGATGGGCCCAAGATGCTAGTGTGATAAGTGCCTCTAGTGTTGCAAGATCTCCTGGAAGGAAAATAAAAGCATCAGCATGATTAAGCATTTCAGTTAATCTTTCTTGCATACCTGAGACGACTAACTCTTCTCCAGTTGATGAGTCAGACGAACTGCCCAATGGTTTTAGGACTCTTGGGATGATGCCTAACACTTGACTTCCTCTGATAAAAGCTGCTTCTAAGACCATTTTTGATAACCCTCGGTTACCTCCTCCATACACCAAATGTAATTTTCTCGCTGCTATGCTTCGACCAAGATCTATGGCTGCCTCCACGAACTCTTTATGTTTGCCATAGGTAAATCCAGAAAGCACACAAATGTTCTTGAATTGTCTATTGGGAGTAGCTGCCATTGTGATACTTCTCAAAAATAATTTGTGAGTGCTTGACAAAAGATAAATCACATTTAAGAATCTTGGTGACAGTGGATCACAGCTGTGAATGAGGTAACATGTCAGTGTCAAATAATGCGTAAAGCACGTGGCTCGCGAGTCAAAAAGGAAACAGTAAAAAGGAAAAAGGAAACAGTAAAAAGGAAAAAGCAAACAGTAATAAAATTATTAAAGGCAATAATGCAAACGATAAAACAATAGTGAAATAAAATAACAGAAAGTAAAAGGATATTTACACGTAGTTGCGACTGTGGCTCACATCTTCCTCTGGTTTTACGTCCAGAAACGGCTTGAACGTCCTCTATGGGTCGAGGATAGGCTTCCTATCCAGTTTTCTTATAAACTGGCAAACAGGGTCGTTTATAGTCAGATTCCCGAGACTATATCGTGCATGCTCTTTCTGGAATAATGGCCATAACTGGAGAATCGCTCCTTGCACATATCCACTGGGATGCGTTTCAAGAGACAAAAGGATATCATCCAATGACTCCTTATTCAAGCCATCCCTAATGAATTGAATCTTATCTTCCCTGTTATCAGACACCATTCCTAAAGAACATGGGTTTTTATCGCAACTCATTCTGGCACACTTATGACAAGCAACAGAAATTCTTCGAGCTCGTCGTTTTCTTGCGTAATTTCCTTTACCACAACCAGGCATGTATGCAATAAATTTAGGAGGTAACTCACCTGCCAATCGTACTTTAGCCTCGATTAACCAACGGATGTCAGCAGGTATGTTATTCTTCATGAGTAATCGCATGCGTTCGGTCCGAGTTTTATAGATCGTAAGGAGGGCATTCTGAGGAAGTGAAGGGAATCGCTTGTGAAGCTTCGCTAGAATCTCGTTTCTGTCCATAGTTTCGCCTCAGAATGTCAGTTATTGTGGGAAACTGAAGTAACCGACTTGATTGTCACGGAGTACCGTTATCCGCCACTTCACCGGGGTAACAAACTAAAGCACACAAACAGAAAAACAAATTAAAACACACAAAGAAAATTAAAATCGTCCTCTTATTGAATTTACCTCAAGCTCCAACTGGATGTCGTAAACACTTCTCTCAATGTCTCTGAGTTGGCGTTCTAAACCCTCAACATAGGCTACTAACTCTGGTGGTTGTAGAGCCCAAATGCGTTGTGTTTTACAAAATTGAATCTGCTTTTTGAGATGAGTTTTGACACGTTGAAGTGGTTTAAGAATGTTCAGGAGGAACGGTCTAAGTAAGGTACTCATGATTAAAAATGATAAGAGAAAACTCAATTGTTAAACAAACACACTTATGCAAAAATAATTTCAATTAGCAAAAGAATAATATAAAGAAAGAAAATAAAATCAAATCAACGAAAAGAAAAAAAAATCAATTCAAATCTGGTGGGTCACTCAAATTTATTTCGGTGTCTTCTCCATGTGGTTGGTATTCTAGATATGGCTTTAATCTTTGACCATTAACTTTAAACGTGACACCGTTCTTTGGGTCTTTAATTTCAATTGCCCCATGTGGAAAAACAGTATGAACAATAAAGGGACCAGACCATCGAGAGCGTAACTTACCTGGGAATAGGTGCAAGCGAGAATTGAATAAAAGCACTTTCTGACCTGGAGTGAAAGATTTTCTCATAATGTGCTTGTCATGAAAGACTTTCATTCGTTGCTTGTAAATCTTGGCATTTTCATATGCGTCATTGCGAATTTCTTCAAGTTCTGCCAGTTGTAATCTTCTTTCTGAGCTGGCTTGCTACATGTCAAAGTTGAATTTCTTGATGGCCCAATATGCACGATGCTCGAGTTCCACAGGTAGGTGGCAAGCTTTTCCATACACTAGCCTGTAGGGTGACATCCCAATCGGGGTCTTGAAAGCCGTTCTATATGCCCATAATGCATCATCAAGTCTTAATGACCAATCTTTTCTGTCTGGCCTCACCGTCTTTTCTAATATGTGCTTTATTTCTCGATTGGAGATCTCAACTTGGCCACTGGTTTGCGGATGATACGGGGTCGCCACTTTGTGTGTGATTGAATACTTTGTCAAAAGAGCTTTGAATGCTTTGTTACAAAAGTGGGCACCACCATCACTGATTATCGCTCGAGGGAATCCAAAGCGTGAAACAATGTTGCTTTTCAAAAATCCTATCACCACTTTGTGATCATTGGTCCTACATGGAATTGCTTCTACCCATTTCGAGACGTAGTCAACACCAACCAATATGTATTGATGGCCAAAAGAAGGGGGAAAGGGTCCCATGAAGTCGATACCCCATACATCAAAAATCTCAACCACTAAAATTGGATTTAGTGGCATCATGTTCCTTCGTGTAATGCTCCCCATTCGTTGACACCTATCACATGAAGAACAGAAAGTGTAAGCGTCTCGAAATATAGTTGGCCAATAAAAACCACATTGTAAAACTTTAGTCGCGGTTTTCTTAGCACTGAAGTGGCCTCCACACGCTTGTTCATGGCAGAATGAAAGAATATTCTGAATTTCACTTTCTGGAACACATCGTCTGACAATTTGGTCTGCACAATACTTGAACAAATAAGGGTCATCCCAAAAGAAATTCTTTATTTCCGCAAAGAATTTAGCCTTGTCTTGCTTGGTCCACTGCTCTGGAAGTTTACCTATAACAAGATAATTAACTATATCAGCATACCAAGGTAATACTTCCACATTCATTAATTGTTCATCTGGAAATGACTCATTCAATATTAATGGCTCTGTGATTGTGTCAAAGTGAAGACGAGAGAGATGGTCCGCCACAACATTTTCTGTGCCCTTTTTATCTTTGAATTCCAAGTCGAATTCCTGCAAAAGTAACACCCAACGAATTAGTCTAGCTTTTGGATCTTTCTTTGTGAGAAGATATTTAAGAGCAGCATGATCTGTGAATATAATTATTTTACAACCAATGAGATAAGATCGAAATTTCTCTAATGCAAACACTACTGCTAGCATTTCTTTTTCAGTAGTTGAATAGTTCAACTGTGCATCATTCAATGTCATACTAGCATAGTAAATAACATGGGGAATTCGATCAACTCTTTGTCCTAATACTGCTCCTACTGCATAATCAGATGCATCACACATGAGCTCAAATGGTAAGCTCCAGTTTGGGGCCTGAATGATGGGTGATGATGTCAACAATTGCTTTAATTTTTCAAAAGCCATAAGACATGAATCATTAAAGATAAAAGGTACATCCTTAGCAAGTAAATTGCATAAGGGTCTAGAAACTTTGCTAAAATCTTTAATGAAACGTCTATAGAAACCAGCATGCCCAAGGAAAGATCTTACTTCTCTGACTGTTTTGGGTGGAGGAAGATTAGAAATGAGATCCACCTTGGCTTTGTCAACCTCAATACCTTTGCTCGAAATGATGTGACCGAGAACAATACCTTGTTTTACCATAAAATGGCACTTCTCCCAATTTAAGACTAAGCTCTTCTCGGTACATCTCTGCAGAACTAGCGTTAGATGATGTAAACATTGATCAAACGAGTCACCAAAGACAGAAAAATCATCCATAAAGACTTCAAGGAATCGTTCAACCATATCAGAAAAAATGCTCAACATGCATCGTTGAAATGTAGCAGGTGCATTACATAATCCAAATGGCATTCTCCTATATGCAAATGTGCCAAAAGGGCAAGTGAAAGTAGTTTTCTCTTGATCTTTTGGTGCTATGGGAATCTGATTATATCCTGAGTAGCCATCTAGAAAGCAATAAAATTCATGGCCTGCTAATCTATCAAGCATTTGATCAATAAATGGTAAAGGAAAATGGTCTTTACGTGTGACAGAATTCAACTTTCTATAATCAATGCATACACGCCATCCTGTAGTTACTCTAGTTGGTATCAATTCATTATCAGCATTGGTAACTACTGTGACTCCTGACTTTTTGGGGACGACTTGTACAGGACTGACCCATGAACTATCAGAAATTGGGTAAATGATACCTGCATCTAATAGCTTAAGGACTTCAGTTCTAACAACTTCTTTCATGTTAGGATTTAACCGACGTTGCATCTCCCTAGTAGTTTTAGCATTTTCATCAAGGTGAATGTAATGCATGCAGTCTACTGGATTTATACCTTTTATGTCCGCTATGGTCCATCCTAATGCTCCTTTGTGCTCTTTTAACACATCCAACAACTTACCTTTTTGTTCGTCATTTAGGGATGATGAGATGATTACCGGCAGAGTGCTTTCTTCTCCCAAAAACGCATATTCCAATGTGTTGGGTAATGGTTTGAGCTCGAGTTTCGGTGGTGATTCTGATGATGGGATGAGTTTCTTCTCTGATGGTGCTAGTTGTTCAACTCTTGACTTCCATTTATTAGTGTCCATGGATGGTGCTGAGTCAAGTAAGGCGTTGACCTCATCGACTGATCTGTTAATATCAAAATCCAAACCAAAGTGAGTTAAACATGTTTGTAAAGGATCATCACTAAGGTTTGAAATAAAAGTGTCATCAACTAATGCTTCAATTAAATCCACATCAACAATTCCATCATCTGTATTGTGAGGTTGTTTGGCAATGTTGAAGATGTTCAGCTCCATAGTCATGTTGCCAAAGGACAACTGCATATTTCCAGTCCTGCATTGAATATGAGCATCTGCAGTTGCCAAGAAAGGTCGGCCTAGAATAATGGGGATGTGCTTCTTTGAGTCCTGTATTGGTTGAGTGTCAATTACAATGAAATCAACAGGAAAATAAAACTTGTCTACCTGGATAAGCACGTCCTCCACAATACCACGAGGTATTTTCGTGGACCGATCTGCAAGTTGTAACACCACTGGAGTTTGGTGTAATTCTCCCAGTCCAAGTTTCAAAAATACTGAGTAAGGCAATAGATTTACACTAGCTCCTAAATCCAACAAAGCATTCTCAATTGTATGGTTCCCTATACTACATGAGATAGTGGGGGAGCCTGGGTCTTTGCATTTTAAAGGAATTTTATGTTGGAGTATAGAACTAACGTTTTCTGTTAAAAATGCCTTCTTTTGAACATGCATATTTCTCTTTTTAGTACAAAGGTCTTTAAGAAACTTGGCATAAGATGGAACTTATTTAATAGCATCAAGTAAAGGGATGTTAACACTTACCTGTTTGAAGATTTCGAGAATCTCACCTGTGGATTTTCCCTTCTTTCCTTTAGCTAACCTCTGAGGAAATGGAGCTTTCGGAACGTATTCTCGTGGGTTGGTTTCTTCTTTTTCCTCCGGTGGTGAGTCCTCAACATTCACAGGTACAATTTGATTTTCTTTGGTCACCGGCATCTCCACTTTGTTGTCGACTTCTTTTCCTTTTCGTAAGGTCATGACTGCTTTGACCTCTCCATGCTGCTGTGGTGAACTGGTACTTGCTTCATGTACTCCTTTAGGATTAGGCACTGGTTGACTTGGAAATTTGCCTTTCTCAACAGTTATTGCCAAGGTCTGAACTGAAGAAGCAAGTTGTCCCACCATCTTCTCGAGGCTTGAAACTGATTGGGCTTGTGAGTTGAAGCCCGCTCTCAACTCATTTCGTAGTCCATCAATGGTGCGATTCTGTTGCTCAATCGTGGAGTGAGTAAGATTCTTGAGATTCTGGAATGAATCCTCCCATGGTCTGGGTTGAGAGTAGTTCTGGTTCTGATTGTATGTTCTAAATGGAGGCTGAGATGCTTGAGGATTTTGAGGAATTGGTTGCAGTGGTGGAGCTGGAGCTGTTGGTCCATTCTGTTGGAATCCTTGAGACCATGAAAAATTGGGGTGATCTCTCCATCCAGGGTTATATGTGTTGGAGTATGGGTTGTAATTAGATGGCTTTTTCATTACACCTATGGCATTGGCTTGATCTGAGTATGAGTCATGGTCATGTGGTTCTGTTGATTTAGCAGTCGACAACGATGCTATTTGTCGAGCAAGACCTTCAACCATCTCCTTGACTTCTTTGATTCCCGAAGTTGACTCACCAATTTGAACCTCATTTACTCCCTTAATTCTTCTAGTATTCCTGAGTGATCTACTCCGTTGTTGAGAATTATCCGCTTGTCGCTGGAAGAATTCCCAAATCTCTGTTGCGCTTTTTGACATTAGCTCTCCTCCACTTGTTGCCATTAGCCATTCTTGCACATTTGGTAGTAATCCTTCCAAAAAGTATTGACATTGGTGCCATTTTTCGTACCCATGATGTGGACACTTCAAGAGTAGCCCATTGAATCGCTCCCAAGTTTCAAAAAACTGCTCGTCCTCTCTTTGTGTAAACTCTGAAATTTCCCTGCGAATAGAATTGGTTTTATGCACTGGAAAATATTTATTCAAAAATTTAGTTACCATTTGTTCCCATGATGAAATGCTATTAGCAGGCAACGTATTTAACCATGAACGAGCTCTATCCTTTAAAGAAAATGGGAATAGTCTAAGTTTAACATCATCATCTGAAAAATTCTCATATTTGAATGTTTGACAAATGGCATGAAAATCATTCAAATGATTATATGGATCCTCATTTTCTAGGCCATAAAATGTGGGGAGACAATTTAGCACACTAGGTTTTAGTTCAAAACTCCTAGCAGCTACATTTGGGTATCTTATACATGATGTGCTCAAATTAGCTAAAGGACTAAAATAGTCCTTGAATGGCCTCTCCTGTGGTGCTTGTAAATCCATTTTATTTTTAACTTGTTTGTGTGTGCGAAGTGTTTTTTCTAATTCAAGGTCTATAGGTTCAAGATTAGGTAATAATGACCTACGACCATGCATGCAAAATAAAATAAAAATAAAAATAAAGATGCAAACAAAACAAAAAATAAAGATGGGAACAAAACAAATAAAAATAAAGAAGAGGGAGAAATTACGATACTAACCTTATTGCGCTATTACAACCTTTCTATAAAAATACACAAAAACAAATACGTGAAATAAATTAACTAAAAATTAAATTAATAAAATAAACAAAAATTACAAAGAAAAAATAAATTGAAAATTAAATTACAGAATTTTAAAGAAGAGAGAGAAATTACGATACTAACCTCTAAATGCGGATTCACTTTTTTTTTTTTTTTATAAAAAAAAAAATACAAGAAAACAAATAAAAGAAATTATTCACAAAAATTAATTCTATGAATTAAAATTACTTACCTCCCCGGCAACGGCGCCAAAAACTTGTTGTGCAAATTTTAATGAACTCGCAAGCGCACGAATCTATTGTAGTGTAGATCAATGGTGACGAGTGTCGATCCCACGAGGAGGTGGATTTTAATTGTGTATAGAATTAATTTTGCAAAATGGGTGGTTGGAATTGTGGTGGAAGTGATTTAAATTATCCTAAAATTGGAATTGAAATTGCGATAATAAATTCTAAAATTGGAATTGCAATGGCGAGAATAAATTGAAGCGAAATCTATTGAAATGACGTACTTGGGTATCTGGATCCGTATCAACATGCATCATGGGCTAAATAATCCGTATTAATGCCAATTAAATCATGAGGGGGGAATCCACACCTCATGAACCACGCTCTAATCGATATGGTGCTAAGGGCTTATCGTGCCAAATAATAATAACCTTATACTAGAGAGCCGGTGTAACCAAGGCGGTATCTAGACAAGATCAGTATTATTCGTCGACGATAAGTCAAATCATCCACAAAAACTAGAGGGGAAAAGAAAATAAATTTACCAAATAAAGCCCATGACACATGTTGAGACTTCACCTTCAACCCAAGCTTGAAAGAAAATTAGCCACACATAATTGAACTAGGGGCAAAATGGGAATTTATTAAAATACAAAGAAAATACAAGATAGAGAGGGAATTACAGAAAATGGATCCCAAAAATAGATTCAGAGATATCAAATTAGGGGGGGGAGGCCCCCTTTTTATAGATACATGGAGTAAATCATGGCCATCGGATTAAAAACAGTTTGGACGCTCAGGATTGCGCCACGTCATCAGTCAACAGTCCACGGTTTGACCACGTGGATGAACAGTAACATGATTTGACCCGGATGAACAGTAACGCAGTTTGGTTGAAAATAATCCTGTGTGATGCATGCACCGTACGCGAGATTTTTCGTCCACTGATATGCTGCCACGTCACCATCAACAGTACATAAGAATTTTAGTCCAACAGGATCGTGACACCTCATCAGTCAATGCCACATCATCGGTCAATGCCACGTCATCGATCCGTCTATATGAACAGTGCCGTGAACAGTAACATATACAGTACCGTATACGTGAATAGTACCGTACATGTGAATAGTGCCATTTTTCCTTTTATGCCCCTCCTAAGGTTTTCGACCGTCCTGAGTTCAAAAGTGATGTCCGTTTTGCCATCTGATCTCTCCTTTATTGTGAAATGACTATAATGCCCCTAAAATACATAAAATACTTAATTAAAATAAAACACATGTAATTAAATCACAAGAAGGTTAAATACATAAAAGTAAGGGTTGTTAATAAGACTTGAAATGTAAAATGACGGTTTTCTCCTTTATAAATATGCATTTTCTAACACTCAACACTAATATGCTGAATAATAAAGGCTATAATACTCCCATGAGCACATCTAACAAACTTCAAAGGGATAAGGGTGCTACATTTGAAAATCCATTTTTATATAGAAGCATTGTAGGCCCTCTTTAATATGTTCTCTTAACTAGGCATGATATAGCTTATACTATCAATATGCTTAGTTAATTTTTGGCTGCTCCTACAATCTTTCATAGGTAGGCTTGCAAAAAGGTCTTAAGATATTTTCAATGCACAGAACATTTTGGTATCCAATTCTTCTATTCAGGTACTTTAACCTTAACAACATATACTAATGCTGGTTGGAGTTCTGATTTGATGATCGAATGTCCATTTGTGGCTATTGTGTGTTTCTAGGCAGCAATCTTATTTCTTAGTCTTCAAAAAAATGGCATATTGTTTCCCAATCAGCAGCTGATTATAAATACAGAGTTCTGGCCTTGGCAACTTTAGAGCTTTTATGGCTTACTTATTTGTTACAAGAGCTCAAGGTCTCTCTTGATCAAGTTCCAACTCTGCATCGTGACTGTAAAAGTGCTAAAGCTTTGGCTAGTAATCTAAAGCATCATTTGCACAGTACACGTATCGAATTGGGTCTTCATTTTGTCAGGGAACTCATTGCACTAAAGCAACTTCTAGTTGATCATGTTTCCAGCTCTAATCAACTTGCTGACATTCTCACCAAACCTCTCTCATTTGATCACTTTGCTTATCTACCTAGCAAGGATAATGTCTTGCCTAAACCTTAAGCTTGCGGGGGGATGTCCATAATACATTTCAGTTAAGTTAGTTAAATAACTGACACTAGCAAAAGCTAGTGATGTGGCTCTGAATCACCAAGGTTGTTATAAGTTATTAGCGCCAGCATTAGGAATATGTTATTTTGGCTACTGGTTTGTTAGCAACAAGCTTAATCTTAGGACATGTATTTGGTGTATGTAGAATGTTTTAGACATCAGTTTATAAAGGCTTTGTAATCACATTCACGAAGGATGAGAAAAATAATATTTTGTCTTGATCAAATTTTCTTTCAAATTCTTCAGCTTTCTCTTTATTTTTCTCAGTAACCAAACATTACAAAACTGGCAAACAGACTTCTATTTTTCTCTTTGGATCATGATTCTCTCTTGATCTTATCTTCATCTGAGCAAATTTTGTTAATATAATTGGTGATTAATAAATTAAAAAAAATTATAATTAAATTATAATCATCCACTAACACTAAAATACAGGTGGCATAAAATCTGTAAAAAATCAGGAGTGCTCAAATCAGGAGAGAACCCTAATCATTTCTCTTTTTATCATATTATTATTACCATCTTTAAAAAGTAGAGTTTATTTTTTACTTGTCTTTGGCAAAAATTTGACGTTAATTTGTAGCGAAAACCAATTTTATTATAATAAAAAATAGAATTTGAGAATGCAACAGATTAAATTAATACACACCTCAAAAGATTTTTCAAAGACAAAGTTTCAAATCTTTTCTTATACGTGTCAAATTTCCGATCAATAGTTTAGGCACCATTAATTTTCGCAACGCCTAATTTAAGCGGAATCATAAATCGCAATGCAGGACTTAACATAAGTAATAAAAGGCAAACTCTCCAAAGACAATTTATTTATTTTCGAGAAAGCGTCAGCCGGAGATTATACATCGACTGCGGCACACAGGGCAAGAATTAGAAAGGGATATCCACGTGGAGATACACTTCGCGTGGAACACGTGGCCGCATGGAACTTGCTTGCCGGGGAATTCCTGCGGATCAAAATCTTCCATGCAGACCATGCAAACGCATTCAGTAGTGCCACTACCGGCACCTGTGGGCAAGTCCGACGCCACCATCAGCAGTCCACCGTTTGTTCCCGTGACTTCAATCTTCTGTTGGTCTTGATCATCTGATGGCGTTGACGGAGTGTCTGTGATAGTCATCGTTAGAGCCTCGTCGAGGTCGAAGCTTAGATCGATTATTGGACAGCGTAAGACGGTGTTGTTGTTGATCGCCGACGAATATGCAGACGCCATTTTGAGGGATAGAGCTTGAAGTAGATTTCTGTGAGCTATTCTGCTCGTTGTACTTGATTTATAATTATATATAGAGAAGCTTTTTAATCTAAGTCTACAGATAGGACTCGACTAGCTTACAGAATCTGTAAGCTACATACTGCAGCACCAGCCGTTGGATGTGGTTGGATGTGGAGTGAGAAACTAAACAATAGACAATTGGATGGTGGGATTCTGTAACAAACATCTCCCGTTATCTCACCATCCGATTTTCTAGTGTTTAGTTTCTCACTCCACATCCAACCACATCCAACGGCTGATGCTGCAGTCTGTAGCTTACAGATTCTGTAAGCTAGTCAAGTCCCAAATTTTTGCCACTTGCTAATGCTATTACTGCTATTATTAGGCAGTGTTGGGCCGTTGGCTTGCAATAAATGAATGGGAACCATTTGGACTTTTGGAGCTGCCAACCAAAAGCATGACACTAACAAATTAATGTGTTGAGATTACGATGGTTCTTTGGAATTTGACATTCAGCCACAGATAATGCAACACGTGTTAATATTTTGGGTAACGTAACATGTTATTCCGGTAGAAGTCACAATCCTTGTAGTCTGTTTCTAAAGTGGTCCACAAGATTTATATTTTACGTCACGGGTTTAAAAGTTAAATAAATAATCTTAAGTCCCTTTTTTTTTAAATTTTTATAAACTAATGAATATAAAGTCGCATGTTTAGAAGGCATGTAAAAGCTATCAAGTATTAAAAAAAAATCAAGTGGGCAAAAAATATTACCAAATTTTGTTAGGCACAAATTTGAGAATAAAATATAAATAGAGATTATAAGTTATTTTAATTTTTTAAGAAATCTTGGTAGGCAATATATAGAAGATTAATATTTTTATTACCGAGTAATATGTTGTTTTTAATAATTTTTAATTTTTTAATAACCATGTTTGTTATGATCGTATTACTAAAACAACAAGTTCACATCTCATGTAGCATGATTTTAGGGTTTAGAGATGCAGTCAGAGGAATCAAGTATTTTGGCTCAGCGTTGGAGACTATTTAAACAAGCTCCAAAATGTCGCATTTTACAAATAGAAAATAAAAATAAATCAATTAAATAATTAAAGTAAGATATTTTTAGCTAATACGGTGACGTTTAGGGGGCAAGTATGTTTTGATACCATTGGTAGTGGAGCAATTAATGCCATTTCGACCCAAAAAAAAAAGATAAAACAATGAAAAAAAAAAAACAGTAGCAACTCCGGAAGTTATTTGCTTTTTTTTTTTTTAAATGCCAATAGGTCGGTATATTTTTTGTGCTCAATGTGCAGTCGGCATTTAGGTTTAGCTTGATGGCCAAATTTTGTTATACCTAATTTGTTCGTTTTTTTTTTTTATCTTTTTCCTATAAGTACAATATTTTTGTTCATGAGTTCCATGTTTAGGGTTAGCGTGATTACGACATTCTTTTTAATACTAGTATGTCAGCATTTTGACATTAGTGCTGGTATATTATTTTTCACTTACAAAAACCGGGCCTTCGAGTTGCCCACTTCGATCTTAAAGTCGTTTATTTATAATAGGAACCATTGATTTGCATTTAAACCATATCCAACGGTCTGTGATTTTTTAATTGTATTTTATACAACCCGATCGATCGTTACATCAGAAGCATCCTAGTCGCGGCCTGCATGTTGGCTTATATCGTTGCTATCGGCATGCCGAAGCATGGAGCATGAAAGGGGCAGGAGAATCAAATCACTCCTTTTGCTATTATAAAGTTCTTCATCAGTTGCTGAATAAAATAAAGAAAAATATTAAAAATTTGGAAGGGTGGACGAAGGCTGATGATAGGTCCCAATCAGAATTGGCGGAAAACAACAAGTAAATAATTTGTTCTTCTTAGAGTGAGAACTACCACAATTGTTAATAGCCTTGGATAAAAGTCTGATGCCCTTTTTATTGAAATATTAGAGTTATTTATAGAACAAAGTTAATGAAATAAAGTAGTTAAAATCAAATAAACTACTTAGCTATGAATTCGAAGTAAATAACAATCTTAAAGGAAACATGTTTAAATATAAATTCTCCATCAATACGGCTTGACGTAGTAAAGCCTTCCCACTGCATCCTTGAAGAGTCCTTGAAGGAGTCAGGACATACTTCCACGTGATGCCCACCTCATGCATGGCTTGCATGGTTGCTTGCATGTGCCCATGCATATTCTTCATATTTGCTGTTGGGTTTGGGTGCTCGCTTGGAGTTGCGTAGCTCCTTATCAGCTGATAAAAATAATGCAATAATGCAACTTCTGTTTCCGTCGGCGATGTGTTAAATTTTCTGCTTACATACTAATAAAGGGGTACTTGTGTTGGACAAGTCAAAGAAATAATTTCATCTCAAGCAGGTTTGAAAAATGGGCCGGGCCGAGTCAGCCCTCTCAATAAATAAATGAGAGAATATTTTTTTAAAGATTTTATCTGTCACTATCGTAACTATGAAAAGAAGATTTGATAAATCCATCGAGAATTGGATCAACTTGAATCTGATAATTCCATATTGAATCAACATGAAAGGTGTTATTTTACTATCCAGAGAGCATTGCATCCGTGTGTGGGCGCTGTAGTTGTGATCTCGTCCGGTTAGCATTTCTTGCTAATGCAGCTGTGTGTCTTATTTCTTACAATCGCAATTCGTGGGTTCCATTTATGGTATGTTAATATGGGATTTTGTAGTGTTTACAAAACAGAGAAATTACGGATTGAGGCATATTTGTAAACAGTCCCATTGCCAACGGGCCGTGCCATCAAACTAAGGATTGTGAGGGCCTACATTTGGTGGGCTGTGCCGTGCCGGCCCAATTTCTTTTTGTTAAGCCCAGCACAGCTCACGACACGAGCCCACGCGCGATGTGCCCAAAAAAGGTCTATCAATTTTTTTTTTCCCTTCGTGCCTGACGCGCTTTGTTTAAGCCCACGTGTCTAACATGCTTTTCTAAGTCCATTAGCCCATATAATAATAATAATAATTTTTATTAACTATTAAGAGAACAATTAATATTTTATTATCAGTTTATCACAATTTCACAACTATATGTTTAAATATTTAATTTCACAATTATCAATTCAATTATAACACAACAATATTATTTGAACTGCAGTGAAGCAAATTACACCTAATTTTATTTGAACTATTAATATTATAATTTAATTGAACTCAATTGAATGAAAATGTAACTTTTAATTTATTATAAAAAAATAAAAAATATTTCGTTCATAATTTTTTTGTGTATAAATATGAAAAATATTTTATTCACAAATCACAAATGAAACATATCTCCATTAACTAAATTACGATTTCATAAATGAAATATCAATTGTCGTAAAATTTTGATATATTATTTATAAAATCGTGATATTTATAATTTTATTTATTAAAATTATGATATTTATTTATTCATTTGATAAATGATAAACATAAAACAGTTAGAATTTTTTTAAAACTAAGACTTAAATTAATTTAATAAAATATATTGAAAATTTAATTTTAAAATATTTATAAACTTATAACATTTTATTTTTACTTTTTATTATAAAAAAATTACTTTGATACATTTTGGGCCACGTGCTATTGATGAATCAGGGGCCGCGTGCTTATTACGTACCTTTTCGCGTGCCGTACTTTGGTCCACCACTAATCGTGTCGTGCTTTTAAAGCCCACGTGCTTAAAAATCTGAGCCTGGCCCGACCCACGTGCATGTCGTGCCTTGCCGAAACGTGCTCGTGTCGTGTCATGCTGTACGGACACGTGTCGTGCCCGTGCCGCCCGACCCGTTGGCCACCTTTATGTTTAGTATGAAAATGTTATGGATTGAGGTATAGTTGTAAACAATCTTCCAAGTGTTTGTTATTTTTATTGAATGAATAAATTTATTTGCTTTGATGTTTCAAAGTGTTCAATTTAGTTAATATTGTGGTATGAAATTTTATATTTTTCTTCAATATTCGGAATGGGATGATGTAATAAGCAGTAGCAGCTTCTCAATGTTTTGAAAAAATTGTATGGGTGTAAAATGTATAAGCTTAAGTATGGGTGCACTTAAAAGCAGTTTATCCTTGCAAGTCCTTTCACATAAAGATAAAAATAGATATTAACAAAACAGTGATTAATGGGGAGTAGAAAAGTATTATAAGAGGGCCAAATATCACCACACGAAATAAATGCTGGGGTTGCTTGCCTGGGCCGGGCAACTGTTTTAATGGGTGTAAAAAAGAAAAAAAAAAATGGTATCATTAGCTCGAGGCCGGGCGTCTCGCTTCTTGTCGTGTTCGCGGTGATCCGAATCCAATCCAGTAACAATCACATTACAGTCATAACATCCAACTTAGATACGACCAACTAAATTAGAGTACAACAAAATGACATGATCTTTTACTTCAACAATCCGTATATTAAATAATTCAAGGTTTCACCTATTTCGTTATTCTTGATGTAGAATATGAGTTGTGACACTTTCAATAGCTCGAATTTACCTTCTTCTCCATGTCATCTCCAACCATCCATAAGCAGAATATTAGAGCGCATCGACAATGTATCTATTAAGAAGATTCTTACTTTCGATTTAGTGATTTATTCGAGAGAAAGTAAGATGTTAAAATACTCGTTTTATCTAGTTATCTCATATAAATTTATTTATAGGCTAATATACTCGACTGGAAAATTGAGATTCCCTCTGTTAGATCTAGTCACGTGCTTTTTGAATAGAGTAATTGATTTACTTCCTTTAATTTATTAATCTTATCGTTGTTGATTGTCCATAAATGCCTACTAATATATGGATAATCCAAAGTCAGAATTCCCCCAAGAAATGTGTCGTTGTTTCATTGGCTATTTATTTTATTTTATTTTATTTTATTATTTTGATGAAGTTACGATTACGAATGATAACCTCTTTGATTTGTTTTTTGAAATACTGATATATTACAATCAGAACTCTACTGATATTTATAACCAGATAACAATTGAGACTCTCCTTCTTGATTCTAGTATGGCAAAGCCCGAACAACCACCCTTACTTAATACTGGAGCCAAATAAACTCCTATTAGAAGGGGAGTCGAATAAACTCCTATTAGAAAGGGAATCGAGTTCCAACCATTACTGTTACTAATGATAACCTCTTTGATTTCACTGTTAAAAGCTTGCATGTTACTAATGAGCAGGACCTCTTGTTTTGTATTTAACATGTTAACTTCCCTTTCTTTGAAAAGTATTTAACCTAAGGTTATGTTTGAGAGCAAGGAATAATTCTAGGATTGGATAGACTTTTTGGGATTAAATATTAAAATGCATCTGTTATAGCACTTTCATGAAATGCAAGAGTGCAACTTAGACTCTACTTGGTATTAAGGTTGGATAGCCGTAGGTTAAAATATATGATATTAAATTGCTTCGTAAACAATAACTACTGTAACTTAAAAGTTAAGTTAATTTGATCAATTACTTTTATAATGACTTATAATATCTTTATTATTTTTATCAAAATTATTATTTAGAAATTACGCTTAGTATAAACTATTAACTTTTATTTCATAATTATAATTTTTTTTTCACAGCAACTAAGTTTAAAACCTATAATGCCTTAATACCAAACGTGATCTTAGTGTTATTAGTATCACTTATAAGACAATGGGTCAAATGTGTTAAAGAGGCATTAGACCCAAACATCTTTTGCTCTGTTCCAAGCTTAAATAAGGCACAAATGTGTTTGGCTTTTATTTGCATTTTTTTTCCTTTTGTTTCTTTTTTCCCTTTCTCTTTTGAAGAAAATATATTTTAAGAGTAATTTTATAATAAGAAAATACTTTATTTAACTTTAATAAAATAAGGGACAAGCTAAAAGAAAAAATAGACCCTTTAATGTTGTGCAGTTTATCTTGTACTGTAATGAAATATGTGTTTTTTTTTTTAATCTTTATACTTGTTCATTATTTTATTAAAGTAAGGAATTCTCTTACTATAAAATTATTCAGCTTTTTATAAATGAATTATGAATATTCATCGATAATTAGTAGAATTAAGGGGATTTGTTTTTCAAAGATCAATGAGTGGGCAAAGTTTAAACTAATTTTTTAAGCCCACCTATTCGAGATTCGAATTCAAGTATTTAACTAAATAAAACCGCTTGGAAAGCATTCGACCGAGTCCCCAGAGGCAAGGGCAAATATACTTATTAGCTAGCGTGGGCAATTGACCTTACTAAAAAAAAAATTCTTAAAATTTCATGTTAATATTTAAGATAATTATTTTTCAGTGGGGGCAATTTTATAAATTGTCTTTTGTAGTGGAGACAAACTAATATTTTCCAACTCAATTAAAATATTAACAAAATGATTTTTCTTATCTCTCAAATCTCATGCACATTGCTCATTACTCTTTTCCCAATTAAAAAAAAAAAAAACTTGTTACTCAGCTCTCGTTTATCACCCTTGATCAACACAACCCTCTTTTACTCCATTAAAATTCTTTCTCTTCTTTTGTTCCATTTCGTCAACTAGAAAAGCATTTTCGGCCATAAACATTGTGAAGAAACGAAGGAAGATAATTGGATGAATGATTGCTTAGTTGCATACATAGAAAATAATGTTTTTAGTAATTATGATAATAAGACTGTTATTGATAATTTTCAAACGAGTCCAGAATAATTGTAAGAATGTTTTAACTAGTATTAATGGGTATCAAACTTTTCGATAACTACTTAAAGCGATCCTTTAGAAAATAAAAATAGAAGCAAATCATATGTGATAAGTAGAGCTGGCAAAACGGGTGATCGGGTCGTGTTCGTGTCGTGTCAGTTTCGGGTCGTGTTAAATTTAGCTTGACCCAAACCCGATCAATTTAATAATCGTGTCAAAATATTGAGACCCAAACCCGACACGGAAAAATATTCGGGTTACCCAATAATTAAGCCACTTAATATCTATATATTAAACAAAAGTTACATCAAATATTTACACACTGTCATACATACGTACGTACATACATACATACATACATACATAATTTATCGATATTATAAAATATACATATCTACCAAAATATTACACATTTACATTATTGATGTTTTAATTATATATATGTAAATAATATTATATATCAATATTATAAAATATACATGTCTACCAATATTTTACGCATTTACACTATTGAATATCTAAATGTATTTAAAATTTTATAAATAAAATACTATGTTTATATTCATCCTTTTAAAGAATAAAAATAAAAGAGAAAATCATCTCTAATATTTGATTTTTGATAACAAGAACCTGTAAATTATTTTAAAATAAAAAATATAATCGGGTTATTGATTGGGTAAATGAGTCAAGAATTTTAACCCTAACCCGACACGGAAAAAAATCGTGTCGACCCAGACCTAACTCATTTAATAATCGTGTTAAATTTGATGACCCATACCTATTTATTTATGTCGTATTCGTGTTGGGTAATCAGGTCATGTCAAATTTTGCTAGCTCTAGTGATAAGGGTGTCTTTGATCATCAACGTCATTATTTTGCTACGTTTCATTTAGACTAAGTCTTGAAATAATTTTTTTTCCTTTCGATCGAAGAATTAGAAATTTGATCATTGCTGCAAATACTAGGAATAAATTGTTTCTTATTATAAAAACTTAAATCTAGGTTGCTCTGGTGCCAACTACCAAGTCGAGAAAGAAAGAACATCTTTTCCACAGCTAAATTATCATTGCAGCCAGCCAGCAGCTAAGAATCTAAATATTGCATTAAACCAACTTAGATTTGGTAGAATATTCTCATACGCACGCTTGTGACACGTGGGTACATTAACTAATAATTAACTGGATCTTAATTTCTGATTTTCCAAGCAAAGTTAGATATCAAGCTGATTAGTATTGCGAGTTTAAATTTCTTGTCAACAAGCTAGCAAATAATAATAATAATAATAATAATAATAATAATAATAATAATAATAATAATAATAATAATAATAATACTTATCAACAAACATATTGAGTGCTTTTAAACAGTAAGTCAATAACATGAAATTGCCGCAAATGGATTAGGTCTCATGATTAATTACCTAATCCAGATATTTGTTATTTCACCGAATCTTCCGACCAAAAAAACTAAAACGTTGGATCTAAACCTAAAAGTTTGAAAATGTAGAGAAAGAGAAAATAAATTAATTGGGTAATTTCATCGAATGTAAAATAATAAAAAAATTAATTAAAAAGAGAGTTTAGTGAGAAAAATCATAAGTTTAAATAGGCTTACCCTTTAAACAAATGGTAGCTTACTAGCTTACAAACGGAAAGGACAACGTGGTCCTTTTGGTAATTGCTTACTAAGAAATATTAGACCTCCAAATTCAATTAATTTCATTTTATTAGTATAAGGTTTTCATTTAACTGAAACTGTTATGCTATATTATTTATTCAATTTATACAAAATAATTTTAAACGTGTTACGTATGGCTCCAGCACCACATCACATACACCCCTGCCCACTTTGAGGGTAATTTAGTCCTTTCGTCGTTTAGGAGTCTTCTTCTTGTGCATTTATCCAAGTCATGTGGAGGAACCGATCCATGATTTAGTGATACGTGTCCTTTCTAAAAGTGGGGCCCATGGCCCACGTGTTGGATCTTGATTCATACCTTGCTTTTCAATGGAGTGCTATTTCATCCCAGCGATTCCGATTGGACTCTTTTTGATTTGGAGTGCTGCGTGCTCAAACCTGCTGGGCCCCACTAACAGGAGTAGCCAAGTCCGGGTCTCTCTTTGGGTCCCAATCTATTGCCGTGAATCACCATTCTTTTCTTTAATCGTAAATAAAGTTTAAACGATTTGATCTGCTTATTCTGGCCGTCGGATCTCAAATAAGATATTCAACGTGGCAGATCACTAGATTCCTAGAGTTAGAATTTCACTCAAAATCATCTTTACCTACCGAATGGGTAGGCTCCACATTCTTTCAACGTGCCACGTATTAAGGCTTTATAATCTCCTACATTATTAGAGATTTTTGGGACAATGCTGGACTAACTCGATCACTCGTTGCCACGCAATCTACAGCCCACAAGTTGACACTTCAATCCGCAGATTGCGGGTGCATTGCGCTTCGGAAACACCGCCCAATAGAGAAACTCTCCTCGGTTAATTATGAAAGTGGTGCGTAACCTCGACCATAACAAAAGAAATAAAAAGAAAATAACACGTGGCGGTTGAACAAAAAGTAAATGAGTACGACTTTTTATTTTTTGCCTTTTTGTACAATATTCAACAATCAATGGTTCTTTTTCCTTATTACGTGTCGCCCTTTTATCAGTTTACTTCTCTCTTCTTTTATTATCTCATTCAATTCTCTCCTTTCTCGCCTTCTCTCTGAACAGTCACTACATGGAACCCCTTACAGAGCGAGAAGAAGAGCAACTCGAACGATTCGACTTGGTCGCTGACACGGACTTGGCATCGGCGAGTTCAGGCTTGTCATTTGTACTAAGCACCGACGATTCCAGGAGCACGACTAGCTCCGGGGACATCTCCGCAAGCTCCGGCGAGATTCCAGCGATTCTTGTCGAGGAAACAGTGGTTCCGAGGCTAGTGGACCCCATTCCTTCCATCGGTGCGTTGACGGTGGCGGTGACGCCGACGGCGAGGCTGAAGTGTGTGGGGAGGGATAATAAAGGAGTTACCTGGGGTTTAACATCTGTGATTGGTAGACGGAGGGAGATGGAGGATGCTGTCACCGTCATGCCCGGTTTCATGTCTCGCACTTGCGATCACGTAGGTGGTTGTACGGCTCCTGGTTCCAGGTCCTGCGGCGAGATCTCTCCCATCCATTTCTTTGGCGTCTATGACGGTCACGGTGGCTCGCAGGTACAAACTGTTCAAAATTTTGTTAGTTTAATCCTGTCCACTAACTTAAAAAATTGAAATTATTGGCACCGGGAAAATCAAATAATTGGTTCCTACTAGAGCTGTGACTTCATGGAAAAATTAAAAACTATTAGCACCAGCATTCTCGGGGATGAACATTATTGCTATTAGCCAGATAGCCAATTTTTTTAAAAATAAATTATTATTTTTTGGCAAAACATTATGTGAAATTATTCCGTCTCTTTGATAGATTGCAATAGTTTGTCCGAATTGGTCTGACACGTGTAACACAATCTTTGGTTTATGTTTGTAAAAATTTTAAAAATTTTATTCGAACCTTCATTTTCTTTACAGAGACTGAGACACGTGTCGTTGAAATCCGTGCCAATACTATTTATTAATTTTAGGTGCCATTGAGTCGTGTGGAACTTTGTGTGACTTGCGTCACAGAAACGTGCGTCATAGTTACCGACACAGTCACGGACGCATTATCACCGGCCGTTGCTATCAGCAGAACCCAATCAAAATTCAATGGAATTAATTTGTTCACTTCATTCACAACTTTTGAAATTCTTTTTAAATTGGCAATTTCTTTCCCCCCCCTCTCTTTTTTTTTTTTAAAAAATAATATATATAATATGTGTGTGTATGTGTCTATATATATTGTAACTAGAACATCCGTACTTTGTTAGTAGCATCGCAAGAGAGTGACTCTTATGTCTATGTATATATATACTTGAAAATTAGAATTGAATGCATATTTATAATCAGAGATCTCTATTGAGTTCAAATCTCTTATATCATGGTTCAATTTTTTTACTTTTATTATTGGAAGTGGTATATACCCCAACAGTAAGAGAGAAATTTACGTCCACAATTTTGAAGTTTTGTGGATCCTTCCGTTTTTGTTGGAATCTATAAAATCTGATGGTCTAAATCTTTCGTGCGGTGCACGTGCTGGACGGTGGTACCCTTTATTTCTT
Source organism: Citrus x changshan-huyou (assembly GCA_039657385.1). Lineage (NCBI taxonomy): Eukaryota > Viridiplantae > Streptophyta > Magnoliopsida > Sapindales > Rutaceae > Citrus > Citrus x changshan-huyou. The sequence continues at coordinate 8,188,926 of CM077550.1, forward strand.
TAGAACGTACATTTTGACTTGTGATTGGTTGAACTGTACGCCAGCTGGCTAGTATGAATGAAAAAAAGCGTGTCGCCTGCCCTACTGTTTTTATTTTGTTTTGCAATTTTTTTTAAAAAAAAAATTTCTCTGATGAGCCAAAGATTTTAAGGTTTTGATGTCATTTTCATGCGGCCAAGTGTTTGGTGAAGCTGTTGTAACCTGGCCCATACTGTTCTATCAAAAAATCATTGCTGATATGCTAGAATTCTTGTTAGTATCTCTTTAAGTTTCATTTCATGTACCTTACATTCACTTACATGAATTTAGAATTTGTTTTCTTATTAACTCGTCCTTCTTTATGCTTGCAATAAATGATGAAATAAATTGTATAAGTAATTTTATATCATTATTCTTGTCTTGTTTTAATTGGTGGAGCAGTTTATGGGTTAAAAAGAAAAGAAAAGAAAAAAAAAGAAGATAAGGGAATGCATCAACATTTGATTAAAACAATAACGTTGCGTTCTGGACATGTTAAATTAATTATGTGGTGTAGGAACCTTTGCATCCTAAGTTGATGTGTCATTACCATGTAAAATTGACAAGCTGATGCCAACCTTTTAGACGATATTTAGGTGGCTAAATTTTGTGCCGAGCGGATGCACGAAGTGATAGCTGAAGAATGGGATCGAGAAAGGGTTTGTAGTGATTGGCAGAGGAGATGGGAAGTTGCATTTTCTAGCGGTTTCGAAAGGACAGACAACGAGGTTCTGACAGAGGCAGCAGCTCCTGAAATGGTTGGATCAACTGCTGTTGTTGTAGTTCTCTCTGGTTGCCAGATTATTACGTCCAACTGTGGCGACTCGAGGGCTGTGCTTTGTCGCGGGACTGAAACAATCCCATTGACTGTTGATCAGAAGGTCATATCAGATTCTCTTTTTCACATCCCTTTTTAATTTTTAGGACTTAGCATTCTTTATTTTACTTACACATTGTTGTAGATTGGGTTGCATAATCTCTATGCCAATTACTTCTATTGTTAGATATTATGTTCATGTTATATTTTCAGTAGACAGATATCTGAATGTTTATGGAGCAATTTTGTTTTAGAAAACGATCTAAGGCATCACTTAAAATCTGAGTAGTACATAACCGTCTAAAGAGGCTGATCAAAAGAATATAATGAAGGAAACCACTTTTAGTCACAGATTAGGTTTTCTGTTAGTATTGTTAAGATTTTATTTCATTAAGAGGACTGAAGACGTATTCTGTTGGTTGATTTTACAGCCTGATAGACAGGACGAACTCGAGAGAATCGAAGGAGCTGGAGGGAGAGTCATAAATTGGAATGGTGCTAGGGTTTTCGGAGTTCTTGCCATGTCCAGAGCTATAGGTTTCCTTTTATCTCTATTCCTCTACTTTGTTTCTGATTTCTTTGTTTAGTAATTATTGAAGCATGGGGGATCGAAATAGTGTATGTACGTTCTGTTCCCCCACCATCATATATATCTACCCTCTTTCTTTATTCCATTGGTACTGAATTTGAGTGATAATCTGTTGGGGCCAATGCATCATAAATAATCGGGACCATGCAAGTCCCTATGAAGTATAGAATGCTAATTGTATAATATCATTACCATTCCCTTTATTCATTTTCTTGATAGCTAATCAATCCATAAGTTTCTTCCTTACTTCCCAAGGTCTCGTATTCCTTCACTTTTGCTGAAAGAAGTTGAATATATACAAGTATGTTATTGTCGTTGACTTTTGATAAGCTATCATCATGTCTCCCCTGGTAAGGTTTTCTCCACATCGACTTAAATCTGGAAGTAGCATAATCGTCACCACACCATGTTCATTTCATAATCACATGTTGTGGTTGGAAACTTAGATCCTGTTCTCCATTGTTATTTGAGGCATGTGATAAGTTGACTAGGTTTATCATTTCAGATCACTAACTATATTTCAAGTCATTAAAATACTATAATCACTAACTATACATGGGGAATGGGGAAAAAATGATTGATTCATTCTCGCATCACTCATTGCTTAATGGCTTCTTTTAGGGGATCGGTATCTAAGGCCTTGTATAATTCCAGTGCCTGAGATTACTTTCACGACAAGGACCGATGAGGATGAGTGTTTGATTTTGGCAAGTGATGGACTTTGGGATGTCATGACGACTGAAGAGGTTGGTGAGGTAGCTCGCCGCTTGCTAAGAAGGCGACGCAGGTCCCTGATGGTTGACGAGGTTTCACCAGCACAAGTTGTGGCTGATAATCTCACAGAAATAGCATATGGCAGAAACAGTTCTGATAACATTTCAATCATTGTTGTCGATTTGAAAGCGAAAAAGAAGCGCCAGCAAAGGCAGCAGTGAAAAGGGAGTGACGATGAAACCATTTTCCCCAGAAATCCAAATCACTTTCAGCCATTTAATTGAAGTTTAGAGATCAGGCTGGCAGCAGGATTGATGATCTAGTGATGTTCAAGAAGTTCCGCGAATGAGCAAATCCCTTATTGATGATCACTCAACAAGGGGACTCGTTTAGCTACCAATGTTGACCTCAACGTGTACAGAGCTGACCGGCAAGTAACTGTTGCTTGTAACACCAAAATAGGTTTTGTTACTGCAAAGTACTAGATCAATCCTCAATTTTTACTGGTTTGGTCAAGAATTTAAAAAGAATTAATGAAAACAAAAGTGTTCTTTAATTGAAGCATGAACACACAAGGATGAAGGAAAAGGAAAAGTTTGGGAAGATCATTCTTTTCCTAGTAAGTATGAAGGGATTTATTGAATTCATCTTTGAAAGTAATTAAGGTCATTATTCATTATATAGTACTAGAATTTTATTTATCCATATATAGTTTAGTAATTTATAGAATTTTATTTATCTATATACTTGTATCATAAAACCACCATTGATCACAAGGATTAAGGTTTTTTTTTTGGGGGATAAATGCAGAAATTTTGAAACACCCTTAAGAATGAATTGAGGCGGATTATAGTCTATAGAGCCCAGCCAAATCAAATAATCCTTCTTACACTATAATAGGTGATGTTTGGTTGACAGGAAAGGAGGGTGGAAAGGAGATGAATTCAAATTCTTTTATGATTTCCTTTACTTGGTTGGTCTTAATTGACTGGAAACCAATTTGCAGACAATTATAAACTCCATGAATTGAAGAATTTGATTGGGCATCAATGGACTATAATGGTGTTTGCTATTTGGCAGATTACTTCTCTAAACAAGTCAACCATTATCTCTTAGGAATTTATCCTTTTTCTGTGTTTGTTTGAGTTTCATTTTCTGTTTTCACCTGTATGGCCTTATAAGAAATTTGATTCTTACGGATTACAGCTAGTTTAATTTTTCTAACTTCTTGTTTTTGTTGCCTTCCTTAATGGTCGTCATCGTCCTTTAGCCTTTTTGTTGCATTTAAAATTTGGAAACCTCCTTTAAACTTCATGTTTTTTATTTTTTTGGAAAATTAATGCTTCATTAACCAAAAACATTACAATAGAATTACAATTTAAGGACGCGCATGGACCGAGAGCCATTTTAGCAACCTTGTGGGCCATTGAGTTGCAAGACTTTGGTACATGTTTCACTACAAACAGACTTTGTTACAAATGAGAGTTCTAATATCAGATATAAGTCAATTAATTTGTAATATCGAATATAAGTCAATCAATCTTCAAATTGCTAATAATTCTCTCTGATATAAGATTAATGACATTAGCTGAATCTAACTCAATCGCAAGTGTAGTAAGCCCCAAATCCACTACCAACTTGGCCTTCCAATATCGTTCCGCAAATTCAATATCACTCGACAAGTATCTTCAATGTATTGAAGCAAGCAACCATAAACTCCAAGCCCAATAAAAACTTTTAGCCTCATTGATTGTTGTGTCTGAATTCAACTTAAACCGGTTATTTTCAAGAGGAGACTATTTTTCTTCTTTACTTATTAGAGATGCTTCAAATGGTGTAACATAGGTATCTTGAGCATCCATATAAGCCTAAATTAAACTGTCAACACCTACCAAAGTACTCAAAGTATCATTCCTTCCTTTATGAGCAAGAGCAAGATTTCTTTATCTCAAACTGACCAAAGCTAGAACCAAAAAACATTGAAATTTCTCTTTAGATAATAAAGAGTGTAGGTACAAAGAGTGCATAGAAGTCGCTGAAAGAGTTATTGTTTAAAACAACCGCTAAAGTTGAATTCTTCCATACTTTTCAACCTATTTTATAGGGGCACTACTACAGTACATGCATGTATCTCATACTCATACATGCATAAAAAATAACCATTAGATTAAATTGGAGTAGATCGAATGGCTGAGATTTTTTATTATTATTAAATGTGAAAGAAATGGAAACTTGAAAAATCGATAAACATGAAACATTAGACCAATAAACATGAAATACCTACCATAAACTTGAAATTGAAATCATTAAACTTGAAACCATAGAAACTTAAAACTTATAGCAATGAACATGGAATTTAGGATCATTAACTTGCAATCCCGAAAATTACGCAATTAATGGACCAATAAAAAGGAAACACCTACCATTAACTTGAAACTGAGACCATTAAACTTAAAACCAAATGAACTTGAAACTGAGGGCAATGAACATGAAACTAGGACCATTAACTTGCAACCTAAAAAATCATGCAATTAAGGGACCAATAAACATGAAACACCTATCATTAACTTGAATCTGGGACCATTAAAATAGAACCAAACTAAAACTTAAAGCAATGAACATGGTGAAATAATAACTAGGCAACCCAAGAGGAGGGGTGAATTGAAATTTTAAAAATTAAGCTAAGCAAACCACACAACAATTTAATCTATTGCCTTAATCAAATTGAAAACAATAAATTCAATCATGCACAATATTAAAAGAGTAAGGGAAGAGAAAACAAACACAAGGATTTTTACGTGGTTCGGCAATCCCCGCTTACGTCCATGCCATCAAGCTCACCCGCTTGAGGATTTCACTATCCAAGCCTCCCAAGGCTTCAAGTTTTTTACAATTGACTTCCAAGGTGTCAATGAACCTTTACAATCAAGAGATTATCTCCCCAATCTCTTCACCCCAAGTATTTCTCACACTTGTACACTCACAATTTGATGAGAAATAAAAATTACAACAATGAAACTCTCTTTAAGAGTGGATATACAAATGATAGCTCAATGAAGATTTAATCTATGATGATTTTCGAATTTGAAGCTCAATATAAGTTGTGTGCACTTGTTTATGCTTGCTTAGGTTACCAAAAATGAATTGGTTTTGAGTTTATATAGTTTGAGCTAAAAAACTAGCCGTTATGCACATTTTGGTCATAACCGGCTTACCGTTTATGGACATCTGGTTAGCCGCTTAATGTTACCGTTATAGCCACAATTTTGAATTTTTGAACATCCGGTATGCCGCTTGTGAAATCTGGTTAGCCGTTTAAGCTCCAAAAGCTTACTGCCCAAAAACCGAATTACCGTTTGTCAGGATCCGGTTAGCCGATTTAAATTCGGATAGATTCTGCCCAACATCCGGCTTATCGATTTTTCACATCCGGTTAGCCGCTTGCTACAGTAACTGCTACAGTGAAATATTTTCTAAATTTATAGTTTGACCCCAAAACTTTATAAAACTGTATTATAGTCCAAAACGTTATGAAAGCTTTTAAATAGGTCCAATTTTAGAATATCTAAATAATGGTTGCTATTCCCAAAACTTTCTGAAATTATGATATGGCTCAAAATATTATGAAACTTTTCTAATAAGTCCTCCAAAATTTCGAGCAATACTTGTTGATTTCAAAGTTTTCAAAATTCTTTCAATTAAACCATAAACTTGAAAAGCAACCAATTTCATAAAATCATTTTTCCATTAAATATGAAACCTTTATAATGAGAAAATAATGATTTATTTAAAAAGTATAAAAATAATTTGAGTTTAAAAGATTAATCATTCTTAATCTTGTTTGTTATCATCAAAATCAACATTATGGAAACATACATGTTAACAATCTCCCCCTTTTTTATGATGACAAACATTTCATGTATTTAAATAATGATTTCACAAATTGCTCGCCCTAAATGTAATCTTCTCTTACAATTTGTCAATTAACTAAATTAACAAATTTAAATACATGCATTTTTCTCCCCCTTCATCATAAAACAGAAAACTTAATTGGCAAAGAAAAAGAGTAGCAAATTTTTATAAATTTAAAAATATGTATTCTTCTCCCCTTTCATCATAAAAAAGAAAACTTAAAGGAAAAGAATAAGAGTAGCAAATTTGTTACCCATATTGTCCGAGTAGAAATTTTGATAGAATTTCCCCCTAACAACAAGCATCACCTCAAATACAAGTTTAGTAATATTACTCCCAAGTTATTATAAATCATGATACAAGCCAACTCCATACACAAATCATCACACAAAAATATCATGAACCATTATTCCATCAATTACCAAGTCAACAACTCATAACATAAATTTATCATATAAAACACCCATGTAATCAAATCATCATCATATCTGAAAATCATCAAGTCCTCACCATAATCACATATCAATTATCAAAACAATTACTCAAAATGCATATTATTCTCCTCCTTTTGACAACATTGAAATGATATATTACTTTGTCTCCCCCTTTGGACAACAAAAAAGTTCAAAATGCATATTATCCAAAATCATATTATATGCTCCCCCTAAATATATGGCCAATTTAAAAATTTAACCGAACTGATTTTATCCAAAAACATATCATATTTATCTCCCCCTTCATCGCAAAAAAGAAAAGATAGATAGATGCAATCGAAACAAGATCATCAAAAATAATTCGATGAAGATATTACCCATTTTATGCGAGGAAATTTTTTGGCAAAGTCTCCCCTTAAAAATGAACAAATTCTCAAATACACAACATGGTTAAAAAGATATAAGCTTCAACAATTATAACAAACCAACAACTTTACCAATTCATCAAGCAACACACATATAATCATCAATCATCAAAATCATCAAGAAATCAATTTTAATAGTATTAATAACATGATTAGAGATATTAATAAATTTCATCATTCCAAGTTCATGCCTAATTTTTGAAAATTATTCTTCGCAAAGAGGTTTTGATTTATTTACCAAATTGGCATGCAAAAGTTATAAGAACATATTATCAACTATCCAAGCTCCATAATTATTAATCACATTTTAGAAATCAAGACAACTAAACTTATCAAAGATCTAATGTGACATTTCAATATAATTTAAAAAATCTCATATGCTTAAGAATCTCAAAGTAGATGTATTTCTCCCTTACATCTCATATCTCCCTCTTGATCATCAAAAAGTCAAGATAAGCACATTAGTTCCACATTATTCAAATATAAAACATCAAAATATCAAACAATAATCATCATCAATCCACAATGAAAGCAACAATGCATATGAAAATGTAAGTGCATGATATAATAGAAAACTATGGTAAAATCCATAAGGAGAGCAACAATAAAAGAAACGGCTTGCCGGTTTGCTAAATCTGGTTATTCAGATTTAATCCAGAGAATAATCAATAAGAGAAACAATTTTCTGGTTGATAGGAAGCGGTATACGGGTTAATACTTGGAAATCATTTTAACTCTTATTGAATTTTGATAAGCTCTTAAACTTGTATTATACACACCAATTTATTTTTGGCTTAAAAATTGATCAATTTTAAAAATCATTTAACTTTTCAATAAGCCAATTAGTGCATGAAACATATATGCATACAAGACCAAACATATGAAATCATATCAAACAATGATGTCAATTTTATAAATGAATGATGATATAACACAATTAACGGCACAATAATTCACACATATAATTCATTCATTATGTATATATTTTATGAAATACAAGTAACGCAATCCAAGAGGGGGGGTGAATTGGGATTTTATAAATTATGCAATACAATTCGCTCAACAAAGTAATCTAACGCCTTAATGAAATAGAAAACAATAAATTCAAACAAGCGTAAAAATAAAAGAGTAAGGGAAGAGAAAAACAAACACACGGATTTTTACGTGGTTCGGCAATCCCCGCCTACGTCCACGCCTCCAAGCCAACCAAGCTCGATGATTTCACTATCCAAGCCTCCCAAGGCTTCAAGTTCTTACAATTGACTTATAAGGTGTCAATGAACCTTTACAATCAAGAGATTATCTCCCAAATCTCTTTACCCTAAGTGTTTCTCACACTTATACACTCACAATTTGATAAGAAATGAAAATTACAACAAAAACTCTCTTTAAGAGTGGATATGCAAATAATAGCTCACAATGATTCAATCTATGATGATTTGCGTTTTGGAAGCTCAATATATTTTGTATGATCTTATATTTGCTTGCATTAGTTCTTAGAATGAAGTTTGAGTTGAGTTTTTATAGTGAAAGCTTGAAAACTAGCCGTTATAGGCAAATTCCCGCGCCCAAGCGGTTAGCCGCTTGATTATCCGGCTAGTCGCTCAGGAACAGTGATATTACCTTTATTTTTGAATTTTACTACAGTAACACTGTTCACTGAAATTAGACTTTGGGCCAAACTTTTCTATAATTATACTATGGCCCAAAACGTCATAAAATTTTACAAATAGATCCAATTTCAGAACTTCTTAAAAATAGTTGTCTTTCCCAAACTTTTTGAAATTATGATATGACCCCAAAGATTTTATTATTTCGTACAAATGTCCTTTTACTCATATTTTTCAAAGTTCTCAAAACCTTTCACTTTAGTCCAAAATATTCATAAATTATAGTATGGCCCAAAACATTTCAAATGTTTGTAAAAACGTCCAACTCCGAAATTTAATACTTATTAAAATCAAAGATTTCAAATCTTAGCATTTAAGTCCAAATTACTTAAATCCACAAAATACTTTATAAAAATAAAACCTTTTAGTTTATGAAAAGTATTTAATTAAATTAATCTCTTGAGCTTCTCAAATGCTAAATCATGCATCAATTAAATCATACCGACTTTACAAGAATTTATCACACTAATTTATGCAAGCAAATATAAGATCATACAACATATATTGAGCTTCCAAAACGCAAATCATCATAGATTGAATCATTGTGAGCTATTATTTGCATATCCACTCTTAAAGAGAGTTTTTGTTGAAATTTTCATTTCTTATCAAATTGTGAGTGTATAAGTGTGAGAAACTTTATGCACTAATTTCGTTGAGCTCTAAACTTTATGCTTGATTTCTCCGTTTGTCCGTTGAGTGTCTTGAGCTTGATTTCACTTGATTTACTTGCATAAATATTACCCTTAAAAAACTAGTGAAAATGTGAAATACAATATCTATTAAATCACTTAATACATATGTTTGTTATCATCAAAATTACATTATGAGTAGCCCTTTAGGCTAACATTTTACACAATCATGAAACATATAAGCATTCAAAGATTAATAATTCAAGCATATCACTCATTTATTCAAGCTTAGGCATTACATAATCATCAAAATCAAACAAATCTATCATGATGAGTTGACAAGCTATCATCATAAATATATAACCATGCATCATGATAAAGCAATCAATGTTAAACACAATGATAATTCAATCATGTAAACATACAAGTATACTTTCACAAATTCAAGCTATTATCCATTTATCATGATCCACTCAACATAATAAATAGGCAAGATAAACTTATCCACTTCATGTTAATGCACTTAATGTTATGATACCAAATGAAATGTTAAATATTTACTAAGATTAAAAGACCATCACTTATAATCAATAAGGCAATAATAGTTACCAAAACAATTAAATCATCTTGCCTCATTATTTTTTGCTTAGACCATGATCTAGTGATTTTCCTCATAAGCTTCATCAAGGAACTCTCCACCATTCTTTGTTTGTGGTACCTACAAAAAAATATTCAAGTTGTGTGCTTTGGTACCCAAATACTCTTAGGTCCTTGAACGTTAGATTTAGTTCCTTTTGGAACCCAAATACATTTGACTCCATAATATACATTTCTCTTAACTAGACATCTAAAACTCATATGACCATTTTCATTACAATAATGACAAACAATCTTATGATCACTTGTGGAGGTAGCCTTAACAAAATAATTCTTATAATATTTTTGTTTCAAGTAAGGCTTACACCCAAGTCCTCCTTTATCAAACACACATTTTTGAGTGCTTAGTAATTTTTCTAAGTTCTTTTGACCATTTGTGAATTTTAACACAATTTCATTGTGCTCATTACTCTTTTTCTTAAGCATATCATTTTCTTTCATCAATTTATCAACATGTGATTTTTCATGGTCATACGAAATATTTTGTTTAACTTTAAATGATGCAATTCTATCATGCAACATTTTATTATCTAACTCTAGTCCTTTAATCTTTTCATTTAATGAATCATTACATTTTTGTAAAGTATCCTTTTCATTTTTCAAGTTATCTACATGTGATTCTAGATACTTGTGTGAAGTGCTAAATTTCTCATTTGATAATGCAACTTCATCATGCAATATTTTATTCTCTAATTCTAATTCCTTTATCTTCTCATTCAATGAATCAATGCATTTTTGCATGGTATCCTTTTCATTTGTAAGTTCTAGCATTTTCTTCTTAAGGCATGCATTCTTTTTACCAAGTTTCATCCACTCATCATGCAATTCTTTAAAAGCATCATGTAATTCATCATAAGTAGGAAGATCATTTACCTCATCAAGTTCATCATCCGATTCATCTCCAATTGCCATAAGTGCCAAATTCGACACTTCATGAAATTCCTCCTCGTTTGTAGTCTCTTCATACACAATTTCAAGTTTTCTCCAAATTTCATAAGCATTAGAACAATTTGAAACTCTATGAAATTCCTTTTTATCTAAGGCACAAAATAAAGCATTCATAGCCTTGGAATTTAAAGACATATTTTTCTTATCCAACTCACTTAAAACATTCTTCCTAGGAATGAATGAACCATCACAAACTATTTCCCATATTTCATAATCTAAGGCTTGTAAAAACACTCTCATCCTAGTTTTCCAATAAGGATAGTCATTACCATCAAAGAATGGAGGTCTAGTGGTGGATTGGCCTTCCATGAAAGTTGAACTAATTTGGGTTGCTATTAATCTTTAACTCTAGATGGTTAAGTCTACACAAGAGCACCTCGCTCTGATACCAAATGAAATAATAACTAGGCAACCCAAGAGGGGGGGGGGGGGGGTGAATTGGGATTTTAAAAATTAAGCTAAGCAAACCACAACAATTTAATCTATTGCCTTAATCAAATTAAAAACAATAAATTCAATCATGCACAATATTAAAAGAGTAAGGGAAGAGAGAACAAACACAAGGATTTTTACGTGGTTTGGCAATCCCCGCCTACGTCCACGCCTCCAAGCTCACCCGCTTGAGGATTTCACTATCCAAGCCTCCCAAGGCTTCAAGTTTTTTACAATTGACTTCCAAGGTGTCAATGAACCTTTACAATCAAGAGATTATCTCCCCAATCTCTTCACCCCAAGTGTTTCTCACACTTGTACACTCACAATTTGATGAGAAATGAAAATTACAACAATGAAACTCTCTTTAAGAGTGGATATACAAATGATAGCTCAATGAAGATTTAATCTATGATGATTTTCGAATTTGAAGCTCAATAGAAGTTGTGTGCACTTGTTTATGCTTGCTTAGATTACCAAAAATGAATTGGTTTTGAGTTTATATAGTTTGAGCTCAAAAACTAGCCGTTATGCATATTTTGGTCATAACCGGCTTACCGTTTATGGACATCCGGTTAGTTGCTTAATGTTATCGTTACAACCACAATTTTGAATTTCTGAACATCCGGTATGCCGCTTGTGAAATCCGGTTAGCCGTTTAAGCTCCAGAAGCTTACTGCCCAACAACCGGATTATCGTTTGTCAGGAGCCGGTTAGCCACTTTCAATTCGGATAGATTCTGCCCAACATCCGGCTTACCGATTTTTCACATCCGGTTAGCCGCTTGCTATAGTAACTGCTACAGTGAAATATTTTCTAAATTTATAGTTTGACCCTAAAACTTTATAAAACTGTATTATAGCCCAAGACGTTATGAAAGCTTTCAAATAGGTCCAATTTCAGAATATCTAAATAATGGTTGCTATTCCCAAAACTTTCTGAAATTATGATATGGCTCAAAATGTTATGAAACTTTTCTAATAAGTCATTCTCTAAAATTTCTAGCAATACTTGTTGATTTCAAAGTTTTCAAAATTCTTTCAATTAAACCATAAACTTGAAAAGCAACCAATTTCATAAAATCATTTTTCCATTAAATATGAAACCTTTATAATGAGAAAATAATGATTTATTTAAAAAGTATAAAAAATAATTTGAGCTTAAAAGATTAATCATTATTAATCTTGTTTGTTATCATCAAAATCAACATTATGGAAACATATATGTTAACACATGAAACTTGGGATCATTAACTTGCAACCCCAATAAACATGAAAGACCTACCATTAATTTGAAATTGGGACCATTAAACTTGAAACCAAATGAACTTGAAACCAAATGAACTTGAAACTGAGACCATTAAAATAAAAACCAAAGGAACTTGAAACTTAAAGCAATGAACATAGAACTTGGGATTAACTTACAACCTCGAAATTCATGCAATTAATGGTCCAATAAGCATGAAACACCTATCATTAACTTAAAATTGGGACCATTAAACTTGAAACCAAATGAACTTGAAACTTAGGGCAATGAACATGAAACTTAAGATCATTAACTTGCAACCTTGAAAATCATGCAATTAATGGACCAATAAACAAGAAACACCTGCCATTAACTTGAAACTGAGACCATTAAACTTGAAACCAAATGAACGTGAAACTTAAAGCAATGGACATGGAACTTGGGATCATTAACTTGCAACCCCGAAAATCATGCAACTAAGGGATCAATAAACATGAAACATCTACCATTAGCTTTAATCTAACACCATTAAAATAGAAACCAAAGGAACTTGAACTTAAAGCAATGAACATGAAACTTAGGATTATTAACTTGCAACCCCGAAAATCATGCAATTAATGGACCAATAAACATGAAAGACCTACCATTAAACTTGAAACCAAATGAACTTGAAACTGAGGGTAATGAACATGAAACTTGGGATCATTAACTTACAACCCTAATTAATGGACCAATAAACATGAAACACCTACCATTAACTTGAAATTAGGACCATTAAAATAGAAATCAAAGGAACTTGAAACTTAAAGCAATGAACATGGAACTTGGGATCATTAACTTGCAACCCTAAAAATTATGCAATTAATGGATCAATAAACATGAAACACCTACCATTAATTTAAAATTGGGACCATTAAACTTGAAACCAAATGAACTTGAAACTGAGGCAATGAATATGAAACTTGGGATCATTAACTTGCAGCCCCAATTAAGGGACCAATAAACATGAAACATATACCATTAACTTGAAACTCAGACCATTAAAATAGAAACCAAATAAACTTGAAATTTAGAGCAATGAACATGGAACTTGGGATCATTAACTTGCAACCCCAAAAATCATGCAATTAATGGACTAATAAACATGAAACACCTACCATTAACTTGAAAATAAGATCATTAAACTTGGAGTTAAAGGAACCTGAAACTTATAGCAATGAACATAGAACTTGGGATCATTAACTTGCAACCCCGAAAATCATGCAATTAATTGACCAATAAACATGAAACACCTACCATTAACTTAAAACTGAGACCATTAAACTTGAAACCAAATGAACTTGAAATTGAGGGCAATGAACATGAAGCTTGGGATCATTAACTTGCAACCTCGATTAATGAACCAATAAACATGAAATACCTGCCATTAACTTGAAACTGAGACCATTAAACTTGAAACCAAAGGGACTTGAAATTTAGAGTAATGAACATGGAACTTGGGATCATTAACTTGCAACCCCGAAAATCATGCAATTAATTGACCAATAAACATGAAACACCTACCATTAACTTGATTCTGTGACCATTAAACTTGAAACTAATTTTTTATTATGTTGCCTTTATTATTAAAATAATTATTATTTTATTATTATATTATTTCATAATATAATATTCATTTAAAGAGCAACCAGTTACTCTTTACCAGTTGCTCCAAGTTTTTTTTTATGTTTGGTAGCCACCATATATATATTTTTTAATTTTTTATTACCCGCATGTATGTGATACATGTGGGTATTGTAGTAGTGGCCCTTTACAGGGTATTGTGGTAGTGGCCTTTTATATGACAGTAAGGCATAGAAGGCATCTTCCTTGACTAATTGACATCTCTGACAATTGGGAGAATCAAAAATTTTTCTCCTCTACAAGTTATCTGTTATAGATAAAATATTCAAGGCATAGAAGGCATCTTCCCTGACTAATTGACATCTCTGACAATTGGGAGAATCAAGGATTTTTCTCCTCTACAAGTTATTTGTTATAGATAAAATATTCAAGGCATAGAAGGCATCTTCCCTGACTAATTGACATCTCTAACAATTGGGAGAATCAAGGATTTTTCTCCTCTACAAGTTATCTGTTATAGATAAAATATTCAACAAAGCCTGCCACATGAAAATTTTAATTTTTCTAGGAAGAGATAAACACCATAAGTGCTTCTACCAACCTGTGGTAAAAGAAGAACAAGAAGAGGATTTTGACTAATTAAGCAGTAGGCCCCATGACAATCACTTTTAACAGTATAAGCCCTCTCTTTTCATAATGCCGAAACAATTGGTCTAGCCTTGGTACATTACGTAGTGGGATTCTAAAAAAACTTTAGTAGCTATCAAAAGAAAAAAAATATTCAAATCAATGACTCGTCCTATGATCCGAATTCATCAACTCTAGTACTGTACTTCTTGGCAGCATAGGAGTTAAAAGCTTGAAAGTTTTCGACCTCGGTATTCAATTATCCTTATGTATTTGTTGGAACAAAACTTGTTCTTTCTTTATGCTCTCTTTGTCTATGCTATTTTGTATGTTTTGAGGGAAATAAAAAACTTTTGCTTCTTTATTTTGAAAATAGTGTAGATAAGTAGTAGATATCAATTTTAAAGAAGAGAGAAATTTGACAATCTCCTAATAATTTACATTATATTACACTTTGTTTTAATATTTTTATATTATAGTAATTAATGTACGAAAGTT
The DNA here is from genome assembly GCA_039657385.1 of Citrus x changshan-huyou. Taxonomy (NCBI): domain Eukaryota; kingdom Viridiplantae; phylum Streptophyta; class Magnoliopsida; order Sapindales; family Rutaceae; genus Citrus; species Citrus x changshan-huyou. The sequence goes on from CM077550.1 coordinate 8,204,164, forward strand.
AAAAATAAATTATTTAATAGTAAATTTCAATAACTAATTAAATATAACTAATAATAAAATACTAAAATATTTATGAATTTAAATAAAATTAATTTAATATTAATATTAATATATAGTAATAAAATAAAATATTGTTATATATAATGCAATACAAACTACTGTAAAGCTTAATGTAATGCACCTTAATATATGAAACACAACTAATACAATACAATATAATATAATGTGTCAAACACACTCTAAAAATAAATGTATATGGTTATAATTGTAAGAAATTTTGGTTTGTGCTCTTTTTCTAAATAATTCGTAAAAAGTGGTTAGATGGATAATATTAAGCAAAAGTTTGATGGTACCTCTACTTTATTTTTCCTAGATCTGACAGCCTCTGCAACACAAGTTTACAGCCCAAAAACACAAGAGGACATCAATAGAAAATAATTTAGAGTACAATTAACAATATTTGAGAGAAAAATATATAGCTTATTCAATCAGATAAGATGCTTACTAGCCACTTTTAAGCACTGCTTTGCCTTTGGCATTCGAGTCCCTCAATCTTCCAAGTGCAAATTGAGGAGTAACCCTTGAAGGTGTTAAACTTTCTCTAATGAGAATCCCTCCTATAGAGGTCCTAGTTAATGGATCAACATCATCTTTTCCTAGTTGTTGTTAGCCTAAAGGGCTATACATATTGTAATTTTAATGATGAAAAACATGTGTCTTAAGTAAATTGAAAAATATTATATTTCATATTTCACTACTTCTTAAAAGATATTATTTACAAGTAAGTAAATAACGTGAAATCAAGCTTAAGACACTCAACGGACAACGGCGCGATCAAGAATAAAGTTTAGAGCTCAACAGACTCATTATTGCCACAATTCTTGTAAAGCTGGTATGATTTAATATATGCTTGGTTTAGCATTTGAGAAACTCAAGATTTTATTTAATAAATCATCATTTTTCATAAACTAAAGGTTTTACAAGTATAAGCTAAGTATTTTATGAAGTTAGTTATTTTTCAAGATAATATTTGATTTTAATAAGTATTGTTTTAAATTCTAGAGTTGGACCTATTTGCAAATATTTAAAATGTTTTGGGCCATACTATAATTTATGAAAGTTTGAGGACCCGAATGTAAACATCCAAAATTGGACAGAGAGTGAGCGACTAACACCGGAGGAAAATCTCATATTTTCAAATTTTGGACTAAATTAACAGTGGTATTGTAGCAAAATTCAAATTTAACGGTAGCATCACTATTCTAGAGCGGCAAGCCGGATAAAAATGAGCGGCTAGCCGTTTGAGCGCTGGAATTTGCCTATAACGGCTAGTTTTCGGGCTTTAACTATAAAAACTCAACTCCAATTTCAATTTAAAGACTTTTGCAAGCATAAACAAGTGCATAAAACATATATTGAGCTTCCATTTCGCAAATCATCATATATTGAATCATCATTGTGCTATTATTTGTAGATTCACTCTAAAAGAGAGTTGTTTATTGTATTTTCCATTTTCTTTATCAAATTTGTGAGTGTATAATTGTGAGAAACACTTGAGTGAAGAGATTAAGAGATAATCTTTTGGTTGTAAAGGTTTATTGACACCTTGGAAGTCAATTGTAACGAACTTGAAGCCTTGAGAGGCTTGGATAGTGAAATCCTCGAGCTTGGTTGTCTTAGAGGCGTGGACGTAGGCGGGGATTTCCGAACTACGTAAAAATTAATGTGTTTGCTCTCTTTTCCCTTACTCTTTTATTATTGTGTTTTATTGAATTTATTGTTTTTGATTTGATGAAGGCAATAGATTAAATTGTTATGCGAATTGTTTAGCGTAATATTTAAAATCCCAATTCACCACCTCTTGGGTTGCATTACTTGCATTTCAACATCGTTGTTGCTTTCTTTCTTGTTGCGTTCCTTACATTTCTCCTAGTTGCTAAATCCATTGCTGCTTGATCTAGCATTTTTGTGTTGATGTCAAAGTTGAGGGCCGAGCTGTTGTGCCTTTATGATTAATTGAAAAAAATATATATTAAGATATTGAGGATAAACATTAATTTACCCCTAACTAAATTGACATACTTCAATTGACTCCCCAACCAAAATTCAACTTCAAAACTTGAAGTTAATAAATGTTGAAAATGGTGAACAATCATTATAAGTATCAATTACAAACTAAAAAATTAAAAAAAAATAATGGACCTGATGTAGATCCACTGGGCTAAGATGCACTAATAGAAGCACCATTATTAATTGATCCAACAGGCATGGAGCCACTGGCAGCAATGCTAGAATTTTGTAAGTTCCTAGCGACGTTGGCTCCTACAAATGATGTACCTGAGCTTGGACCTGCTGCCAATGTCTTCCTATGTTTCTTCAAACATAAAGTGAAAACCAAAGGACATTTGCATTTAATTTGTGAATAAACGAAAAGAAATATCAAATAATTTCATATTATTGCATTTTTTAACCATTGCCTAACCAACATGTTCCTTGTATTCTTATGTGCATTAGCTGGATCTACAAGGCAACATATTCTATTATAGCCAATAACTCCATATAATTTATAGAATACAATGAATCTTCTCTTATGAGCTGATGGTTCATAAACCTCTTTTTTTCTACATGTTCTGGGCTTGCTAGGTGGTATTTGAACATTTGGGGGCAAGATTTTCTATGTGTGGCCATTTAGATTTGTTAGCTAAGAGATGAATCATACTTTAGTAACACCTTAAATATGCCTTCTTTGCGTAACAAGGAGTAACAAACATTTCGTAAGTACCCTTCATATAAGTGATAACTCTATGAAATGAGAGTTATTATGGCAATTCTAGACTTAAATCAAGACCACTTAGAGAGTAAATGATGTATTTTTATTATATTTTGGTTATGTTTTGTATAAACATCCATTTTAGTTTAGTCTTAATAAGTTTTGCTTGATTTAAAGTAATTTGTGCTCAAAACATGTGCATAATTGTAGGTTTTCAGAAGTTATAATCCATGAAGGGAGGCTGAGATATTATGATAGCAAGAAGAAGAAAGAATATGGTCACAAAAGAAGTGAAACACAACCGGGAACAGTGCAGTGTTATAGCCGTTGCTGGAGCGACCATTGCTGTAGCAATTCTAGAACAATGAGGGAGAAAACGTAGCGCGGGTTAGCTGCAGAATTGCGATATGCAGTTTCCTAATTTGACTCATGTACGCCTGAGGCTTTTGTTTACCCTAGTTTTCAGTTATAAAAAGAGGCGCGCATCACATAAAACGGCGGTAAGGAATTATCATTGGAGAAATTAGAGAGAAAAAAAAGAAGAAGATCAAAATTCAAGGGAACAAATGCAACATCATTGAATAGTCCAGCAGAGTTATTTGGATTCACTTTTTGCCATTCTCAACTTATACCTTTCTTCACTCTTTAATTGAACTAATGTATTTCGTGACCAATATGTTGCCGTTTGTTTTTCTCTTTCAAAATATGAACTAAACTTGCATGTAGTTGAGTGACAAACAATCTAATAGGTTTTTGACTGTTCTTATGAGTTGCTATATAATTGCTGTAGCATTTGACTTTAATAGCTATTATTATAATTGTTATTTCGGTTGACCACCCATTTAATGGTTTAAGTTAAGATAGAGCCGCAAAAGGGTTTGTCTTAGTGGATATTATTAGAGTAATACTTGATCTTAATTTGAGTTTCCTGGATTAAGTTTATCTTGAATCCCATAAGGGCCATACTTGAAGTTAATATTTGTGACAAACTAGATATAGGTACTCACCTTGTAGGGTGGAGAGAATAGATGTTCATAATACCATGCCATAGGTAGAATAACAACTGGTCATTGCTAAGATACTTAAGGGTATGAGAATTCCAATATGTGACAACTGAGGATGCAAAATAGTTCTGCCCAGTGCTATAGAAATTATTGTAGCAACTCGTGTTAACTTGATAAAAAGCAGTCAGCCCATAAAGAGAGTTTGATCATTCAACTACCTTATTTTCATTTGATTCTTCGACCCATTTTATTTAATTTATTTCATCACTGCATTATTTCATTTTATTTTCTCACGATTATCAATTTCAGTAGTAACCAACTTTACATTTGTTCATCTCGGAATAAAGGTAGATGGCACTATTGTGATTGCTGTAGCATTTCTAGTAACATCAATCCCTGTGGAGACGATCTTGAATATTCATTACTTTATTACTTGTTGTGTACACTTGCACATTGGCATCAATAGCATTTGATTAAAAATCAACCAACAAGTTTTTGGCGCCGTTGCCGGGGATTGATTGTTTTTTTTCGAAGTATGAAGTAAGTCTTGATAATGCTAATTTGATTTGATCTGTTCTATTTATTGACAGATCAACACTTGCATGCGCAAAGACAGATATGTTGTATTCCAATTGATCCTGAGATTGAAAGAACTGTAAGGAGACTGCGAAGAGATCAAAGGAATTCAAAAATTATTTCAGATATGGATAATTGGCATCAATAACATTTGATTAAAAATCAACCAACAAGTTTTTGGCGCCGTTGCAAGGGATTGATTGTTTATTTTCGAAGTATGAAGTAAATTTTGATAGTGCTAATTTGATTTGATTTGTTTTATTTATTGACAGATCAACACTTGCATGCGCAAAGACAGATCTCTTGTATTCCAATTTGATCCTGAGATTGAAAGGACTGTAAGGAGACTGCGAAGAGAACAAAGGAATTTAAAAACTGTTTCAGACATGGATAATTTGCAGGATGCGAGAAATTTAGACTCTCACGGGCCATTACAACCTGTCATTATTCAAGAAGAGCAGAATGAGCATGCTAACCAGAGACAGCCAGGTAACAACAATATCATTTACATGGCAAACAACAAAGACAGAGCTATTAGAGAGTATGTTGTGTTAACTCCTCAAGTTGTACACCCTGGGATAATCAGACCTGAAGTGGAAGCTGCAAACTTTGAACTGAAGCCAGTGATGTTTCAAATGTTGCAAACAGTGGGTCAATTCAATGGACTGCCAAATGAAGATCCTCACCTCTATCTTAAGTTATTTTTGGAAGTGAGTGATGCTTTTAAAATTGCTAGAGCAACACAAGATGCTTTAAGACTAAGGCTCTTTCCTTACTCCTTAAGAGATCGAGCAAGAGCATGGTTAAATTCATTACTATTTGATTCCATCATTACATGGAATGAGTTGGCTGATAAATTCTTAATGAAATATTTCCCATCGACAAAAAATGTAAAATTGCAGAATGAGATTACTTCTTTCCATCAACTTGAAGATAAGAGTTTATATGAGGCTTGGGAAAGATTCAAACAACTGCTCAGAAGGTGTCCTCATCATGGCATTCCTTGTTGTATACAATTGGAGACTTTCTATAATGGGTTGAATCCTAGTACGAGATTGATGGTGGATGCTTCAGCAAATGGAGCTTTGTTATCCAAATCTTACACTGAAGTTTATGAAATTTTGGAGAGAATTGCCAACAATAATTATCAGTGGCCATCAACTAGACAGCCAGCAGCAAGAGGAGCAGCAAGGGTACATAATATAAATGCAATTACAACTTTATTAAAACAAGTAACCTCATTGACTAACATGGTAAAAGCCATGACATCTGCTCCAGTAGCAGTAAAACAATTTGCTGAACTGTCTTGCGTATAATGTGGTGAAGAACATGACTTTGATAACTGTCCTGGAAATCTAGCATCAGTGAACTATGTGGGTAATTTCAACCGACAGCTTCAAAACAACCCATATTCAAATACTTACAACCCTGGATGGAAGCAACACCCAAATTTCTCATGGAGCAGTCAAAATCGAAATGCTCTAGCATTGAATGGACAGAATAGGAACACTCAACCACCTGGTTTTCATCAGCAGAGTCAAGGGCAAAAACACACTAATCTTATTAACTAACATGGTAAAAGCCATGACATCTGCTCCAGCAGCAGTAAAGCAAGTTGCTGAACTGTCTTGCGTATATTGTGGTGAAGAACATGACTTTGATAACTGTCCTGGAAATCTAGCATCAGTGAACTATGTGGGTAATTTCAACCGACAGCTTCAAAACAACCCATATTCAAATACTTACAACCCTGGATGGAAGCAACACCCAAATTTCTTATGGAGCAGTCAAAATCGAAATGCTCCAGCATTGAATGGAAAGAATAGGAACACTCAACCATCTGGTTTTCATCAGCAGAGTCAAGGGCAAAAACACACTAGCCAATATCTAATCACTTCATTGGAAGCACTGATTAAGGAATACATTGCAAAGAATGAAGCAATTGTGCAAAGTCAAGTTGTATCCTTGAGAAACCTAGAAAACTAAATGGGACAGCTTGCCACAACAATGAGTAGCAGAACTCAAGGAAGCTTACCCAGTAACACATAAGATCCAAGAAGAGACGGAAATGAACACTGCAAAGTGATCAACTTAAGATCTGGAAAGAATGTTGATATCCCTGTTGATGTGACTAAAAAGGGGCTGAAACTTAATTCCTCACAAAAACCAGCTTAAGATGAGAGTATGTTACAACAACCCAGCCATCAAGACACTGGTGTTAGGGGTCAAGCTGCAGTAACTATGGAAGGAAATCAACCAGTACATGATAAAAAAGAAGTTGCAACACCAGTGGTAACAACCTACAATAGACCAAACGAACAGAGTTTGGTACCTCCTGAAGCTACCCAGCAGTTTAGGCACCCACTTCTTTTTCTACAGAGATTTCAGAAGCAAAGACAAGACAAGCAGTTCAGCAAATTCTTGAAGTGCTGAAGCAATTACACATCAATATACCTTTTGTGGAAGGTTTGAAGCAAATGCCTAATTTTGTGGAAGGTTTGAAACTGTTGCTTTAACACAGGAAAACACTCATATGCTCTAAAGTAAGATTCCTAAAAAAATGAAGGATCCAGGAAGCTTTACAATACCATGTTCCATTGGAACTAGGTACAATGGCAGAGCACTTTGTGATTTGGGAGTCAGTATTAATCTGATGCCATTATCTGTATTTAAGCAGTTGGGAGTAGGAGAATGCAGGCCAACAACAGTCACTCTGCAAGTAGCTGACATATCTCATGCATATCCTGAAGGAAAAATTAAGGATGTACTGGTGAAGGTTGACAAATTCGTATTTCCAATGGATTTCATTGTATTAGACTTTGAGGCTGATAAAGAGGTACCCATTATACTTGGAAAACCTTTCCTGGCAACTGGGAAGACTCTGATAGATGTGCAAAAATGAGAGCTAACAATGAGAGTGAATGATCAGCAAGTCACATTTAATGTATTAGAGGTTATGAAGAACCCTGATGAGATAGAAGATTGCAATTTCCTCAGTGTTGTGGATTTTGTTGTAGCAGACAGAATTGACAGATGCTGCAGTAATGAGATCATCAGAGTTACCACCTTTGAAGGCTTTGAAGAAGAAGATGTTGCAGCAAACCAGATAGATTGGATGGAAGGAAAGCAATCTGATAGACATAATAGATTTGTTGAGCATCTGAATCTTTCAAACAGAGAAGTAAAAACAACTTTACTATCTATTGAATCACCTCCTTGTCTTGCATTAAAATTGCTACCCTCACATTTGAAATATGCTTATCTTGGTCAAAACAACACACTCCCTGTAATCATTTCCTCTACTTTGGATGCAGGTCAAGAATAAAGCCTAGTAGATGTGCTTGGGAAATACAGAAGAGCAATTGGATGGACTATGGCAGACATCAAATGGATTAGCCCATCCATATGCATGCATAAAATTCTGTTAGAAGACTATTACAGTAATTCAGTGGAGCAACTGAGAAGGTTAAACCCTATTATGAAGGAAGTTGTGAAGAAGGAAATCATCAAATGGTTGGATGCTGGAATCATATACCCGATATCAGACAGCTCATGGGTGAGCCCAATCCAATGTGTTCCAAAGAAGGGAGGAATAACAGTGATAGCAAATGAGAAGAATGAACTTATTCCTACAAGAACAGTGACTGGATGAAGGGTATGTATGGATTACAGGAAGCTCAACAAAGCCACAAGGAAGGATCACTTCCCACTCTCATTCATAGATCAGATGTTGGACAGACTTGTTGGAAAACAATACTATTGTTTCTTAGATGGGTATTCATGCTACAACCAAATTGCTATAACTCCAGAGGATCAGGAAAAGACTACATTTACCTGTCCTTATGGAACTTTTGCCTTCTTAAGAATGCCCTTTAGTTTGTGCAATGCTCCAGCAACTTTTCAGAGATGTATGATGTCTATTTTTTCTGATATGGTGGAGCAAATAGTAGAAGTCTTCATGGATGATTTCTCAGTCTTTGGAGAGACATATACTGATTGTTTACACAACTTGGAAGAAGTTATTAGAAGATGTGAGATGACTAACTTAATACTCAATTGGGAAAAATGCCATTTCATATTGCAAAAAGGCATAGTGTTGGGTCATAAGGTATTCAAGAATGGTATTGAGGTGGACAAAGTAAAGATATAAGTAATAGATAAACTGCCACCTCCCACTTCAATTAAAGGTATTAGGAGTTTTTTGGGTCATGCTGGATTTTACAGAAGATTCATTAAGGACTTTTCCAAGGTAGCTAAACCATTATGCTCATTGCTGGAACATGACAAGCCTTTTCATTTTGATAAAGAATGTCTTCAAGTCTTTAGAGAGTTAAAGAAATCTTTGATCACTGCACCAATGGTTATATCACCAGATTGGACTTTACCATTTGAACTGATGTGTGATGCCAGTGACCATTCTGTTGGAGCAGTGTTAGGGTAGAGGAAGGATAAGATTTTTCACTCTATATACTATGCAAGTAAAACTCTTACTCAAACTCAGATTAATTACACCACTACAGAAAAAGCGTTGCTAGCCGTAGTATTTGCTTTTGATAAATTCAGAGCTTACTTGGTGGGTACTAAAGTGACAGTGTACACAGACCATGCAGCCATCAAGTACTTAATCTCAAAGAAGGATGCTAAACCAAGATTAATAAGATGGATCTTATTGCTTCAGGAGTTTGATCTGGAAATTAAAGATAGAAAGGGGACTGAGAATCAAGTAGCACACCATCTGTCGAGGCTGGAAACAGACACAAGCACATTAACAAGAAAGGACATCACTGAAACTTTTCCTGATGAACAACTGTTAGTAATACAACAAGCACATATGCTGCAACAATCAGAATCTCCATGGTATGCAGATTTTGCTAACTACTTAGTAAGTGGATTGCTACCACCTGAGTTGAAGTTTCAGGAGAAAAAGAAATTTCTTCATGATGTTAGAAGCTACCAGTGGGATGACCCATATTTATATAAGTTATGCTCAGATCAAGTAATACGAAGATGTGCTTCAGAGGGAGAGATTCCCCACATACTGGAATCATGCCATGCTGTAGCATATGGAGGACATTTTGGTGGTCACAAAACAGTTGCTAAAGTTCTGCAATCAGGTTATTACTGACCTTTTACTTTTTAAGGATACTTATGCATTTGCTAAATATTGTGACAAGTGTCAAAGGACAGGGAACATAACTCAAAGACATGAAATACCATTGACAAACATTCTGGAAGTGAAAGTCTTTGATGTATAGGGAATAGATTTCATGGGTCCTTTTCCACCATCCTTTAGGAACTTATATATGCTGGTTGCTGTGGATTATGTCTCCAAATGGGTAGAAGCTGCAACATTACCTACCAATGATACTAAAGCAGTAATGGACTTTCTTCAGAAAAATATTTTTTCCAGTTTTGGCACTCTAAGAGCAATTATTAGTGATGAGGGTACTCATTTTTGCAACAAAGTATTTGCTGCAGATATGGTAAAATATGGAGTCAGGCATAAAGTAGCAACAATATATCACCCACAATCCAATGGTCAAGCAGAAGAGTCCAATAGAGAGATTAAGAAGATCTTAGAAAAAGTGGTGAACCCATCAAGGAAGGATTGGTCCTTGCGTTTACATGACTCCCTATGGGCCTACAGAACAGCATACAAAACACCACTTGGCATGTCTCCCTACCAAATTGTGTATGGGAAAGCTTGTCACTTGCCACTTGCCACTTGAGTTAGAGCATAAAGCATACTAGGCACTGAAGCAACTAAATTGGGATATACATGCTGCAGCAGAGCAAAAGAAGCTTCAACTATGTGAGCTTGATGAATTATGATTGTTCTCATATGAAAATGCAAGAATCTATAAAGAGAGGACAAAACACTAGCATGAAAAGCATATCCAACATAGGAAATTAAGCCTTGGTCAACTAGTGCTGCTCCATAATACAAGGTTAAGACTATTTCCAGGAAAACTAAAATCTCAATGGTCTGGACCTTTTAAGCTGCTCAGAATTTATCTTCATGGGGCTGTTGATCTCTTAGATAAAAAGACAGGCCAAGAATTGAAAGTCAGTGGGCACAAAGTTTAGCATTACATACACCCAGCTGTAGATTGTTCAAAGGAGGTCTTACTCTTTAAAGAACCAAGCTATTGAGCAGTCAAAGAAGGTCAGATTGAAGGACCTTAAATCAAGCGCTCAATGGGAGACAACCCATTGTGGAGGCAGTCACTTCAACTAAGTTTGACCCTCCCTGGTTTTGTTGAATGCTTTTCTTTTATTTCATTTTAATTTTGTTATTCACTTATTGTTATTTATTTTTATTTTCCTTATTTAGGATTATTTAACCTTTATTTTTCTGTCATTTTATGTTTTTTTTAATTTCTTAGGATTGGTTTTATTTATTTTTAAATTTCTCGAGGGAAATATGTGTGACAAGTAGATTCCATACTGACAATTGGGGTTGTATTGTTGACAGAGTGCAGAGGCAAGCCATGTGTCAGCAGCTATTGGAGAAGAGTATGTAACTGTTGCTAGAGCAATCAATTGGGTGCTGCAACAACCAATATTACCGTTACAGTAACTTTAAGATGGAGTCTCTCACATACCGTTGGAGATAAAATATGACAGATGGATGAATGGATTTGGATAGAAATTGAGGAAGAAAAATCTCTGAAATTAATGCACTAATTTCTCTTGCCTATTTTTATGGGATATGCTTAATGAATTTAAAATATATTCTTCCCTAATTTATCTCTCTTTGCCGGATTTATTTTATTTAAATTCAACTATAAAATGGAGTTACTGTGCTTAGTGACCTACGACACTATTTCCCCACTCCTTCGTAACCGAGACTCCAATAATTCTTAACTCATTCTTCTCATTTTACTCTCAGACATTTCTTTTTACTGGACACCTATTTTTCATATGACCATCTTGATTACAGAAATGACATACAACTTGATTGCTACTAGATGTACTCTTCACAAAGTAATTATTATAATATTTTCGTTTCAAGTTTAGCTTATAACCAATACCCCTTTTGTCAAACACACATTTTTGTGAATTGAGCATGTTATCCAACATCTTTTGCCCATTTGTAAATTTCAAAATAATCTCATTTAACACATTGCTCTTTTTCTTAAGCGTTTCATTTTCATTTTTCAAATCATCTATGTGTGATTCTAAATTCTCATGTGAGGTGCTAGGTTTCTCATTTGATAACGCAATTCTATCATGCAATGTTTTGTTCTCTACTTTTAGGCATGTGATTTTTGCATTTAGAGATTCATTTTCATTTTTGAGCTTTACCATTTCCTTTTTAAGACATACATTCTTTTTACCAATCTTCATCAACTCATTATGCAATTCTTTAAAAGCATCATACAATTCATCATAAGTAGGATCACTTACCTCATTGAGATCATCATCATCTCTTATTGCCATAAGTGATAGGTTTGATACTTCTTGCGACTCTTCTTCATCACTTGAATCTTCATCGCTATCATCCTAAATTGCAACCAAGGCTTTCTTCTTGAGTTTGTTAATAAGTGGACACTCCGATCTTATATGGCCAGACTTCTTGCATTCATAGCATGTGATTACCTCTTTCTTCTCCCTTTGGTTCTTGAAGTTTCTGAATTTTCTTCGCTCACCGGTTTTCTTGAAAAATTTTCTGAACCTCCTTACTAGTATGGCCAACTCTTTATCATCCGGTTCACTCTCCCCATCATACTTATATTTTGAGACTTTGAGAGCAATGCTTTTCTTCTTCTCCTCATGCCCTTTCTCTGCTACCAAATCTTCTTCATATGAATTGAGAGAACTAATTAAATCATCAAGGGATAAAGTATTAAAATTTTTGGCCTCTTCAATAGCAGTTCTTTTAGGTCTCCATTCTTTTGGAAGTGACCTAATGATTTTCTTAACTTTCTCGCTATTAGAGAAGGTCTTTCCTAGGGCTCTTAGGGTGTTTACTATGTCCGTAAATCTAGTATACATAGAGTACACACTCTCATTTTATTCCATTTGGAACAACTCATATTGTCAAGTGTACCTACTAATTTTTGACTCTTTCACTTGATTTGTGCCTTCATAGACAACTTCAAGTTTGAGCAAAATTTCATTGGCACTCTCACAACTAGATACTCTATGAAATTTTTTCTTATTAAGTGCACAAAACAAGGCATTCATAACTTTGGAATTTAGAGAAACTTTTCTCTTTTCCAAGTCTTTCCATTCCCGTGAAGGTTTTGGAATATCTTCCTCGACTTCATTTTTAGTAAAGGGCATAAATAGACCATCACATACAACTTCCCAAATTTCATAATCTAGTGCTTGTAGATAAATTCTCATCCTAGTTTTTCAATACGGGTAATCACTTCCGTCAAAGAACGGTGGTCTAGTTGTGGACTGTCATTCTTTAAAGGTTGAGTCATTTTGGGTTGCCACGGATCTTTTACTCTAGAAGGTTAAGTCCTAACAAGAGAACCAAGCTCTGATACCAAATGAAATACAAGTGTGCAACCCAAGAGGGGGGGTGAATTGGGATTCTAAAAGTTATTTGATTCTAAAACAAATTATCATGCAAATCTAAAATGAATTTAAAGCAATAACAATTAAATCAATTACAATATAAAAAGATAAGGGAAGAGAGATTCAAACACGAATATTTTTACGTGGTTCGGCAAACCTCGCCTACGTCCACGCCTCCAAGCTTTCCGGGCTTGAGGATTTTACTAAGCAAGCCTCCAAGGCTTCAAATGCTTACACTTGACTTCCAAGGTGTCAATGAACCTTTACAACAAGAGATTATCCCCAATCTCTTAACCCAAGTGTATCCCAACACTTACAATCACTCAAAATAAAAGATTACAAATTATTTTTCTCTCACACAATATTTAAGATTACAAATTAATGCCCAATGTGTGAATAAATGAAGCAAGAATGTGTTTAAAGCTCTATGAAGATTGTATTCTCGAATATAAGCTCAATAGCCGTGTTGCGATCAACCTTGTTTGAATTTGAATGAGCTTATTTATAATAGGAGCTAAAAAAATAGTCGTTACAGACTGTCTGCTCGAAAACGGTTCGCCGTTAACCATTAATGGTTCACCGTTTAGGCTGGTCAAAAGTTACCGTTGGGCCAAATTTCAAATAAACGGTTTGTCGTTTAGCCTCACCCTTTCACCGTTAAATTCTAGAGACCTGCAACATAAACTTTAGTTGTCTGTTTACACTAAACGATTAAAGATTTGAACGAAATAACCTTTCTGGATTTTATCGGTTAACCGTTTGCAATTAACGGTTCGCAGTTTGTTTCTAGTAACCTGCAAAATAATTTAGCCTTATCCGTTTCAGTTGCCGTTTGTTTCCAGTAACAAGATGATTACATTATTCCATTCTGGATTTTATCGGTTAGCCGTTTCAATAAACAGTTCATGGTTTAATTCCAGTAGCCTTCCCAGCATTTTGTGTTTTTCATTTTTCTTAACCGGTTAGAGCTTAATCAATTTGTTAGTGTCAGGTTTTAATCGGTTAACCGTTTAAAGGGAAAATGGTTCACCGTTTCTTTCCAGAATCCTTTTTAGCAAGATATTGCAGAGAATCATTTTTCAATTTTGAAATGTAACACTTATCCAATCTTTTTTAATATAATTGGAATGATTATAAGACTTTCGTTTATTAATGAATAGCTCCAACATTTTAATAAAAAACATTTAAAGTTTGTTATCATCAAAATCAATATTATGAACACATACATGTTAACATCAATTCCCACCTTAACCCACAGGAATTGTGTAAACAATACACAATACTACAGCAAAACATGGGTGGCTAGAGTTTTGCAACCACCCTCGAGATCCTGTGCTGCCAGTAGTAAAAGAATTTTACGCCAATTTGGTAAGCCCTGGTCAGCACAACATTTGGGTAAGAAACTCACTTGTTCCATTAGACTCTCGAGTTATAAATGCTTTTTATAATTTACCTGCTGAAATTAATTGTGAGTATGCCAAGTTGCTTAACAAATTGACCCCGCAAAGATGAAACACAATTTTCACAACACCAACAGTAGAGGGTGCATCGTGGGCTAATGAGGAAGGGCGTGTAATTAACATGATAGATTTAAAACCCCTTGCTAAGATGTGGGTGGAATTTCTGAAATCCAGGCTTATGCCAACCATCCACACCACTACTGTTTCACAGGAAAGGTTGGTACTGTTGTATGCTATCGTTAGAGGGCTTTCCATAGATGTGGGAAGCATTATCGAAAAAGAAATTCGGGATTGTGCCATAAAAAACCACAAAGCTGATGCCTTGCTATTTCCTTCACTCATCACCAGCATCTGTGTAGTATCAGGCGTTCGTCTTGATGCAAAGGATGAACATGTCAAGATTGATGGTGCCCTTACTACACGCACCATTGAGAGAATTGCTGGTGAAATTATTGGAGCCACATCTGAACCAATTACTGTAATAGGGGCAAGACGAGCTATTGGGCTAGAACAGAGAATACAAGCACTGAGCACCAGCATCACTCAATGTGCTGAGGCTCAGCAGAGGAAAAATGATTGGTATTAGGGCTACTTACAGCACCTGAAAAGCCACATACACCAATTTGCTCTTTACATGAAAAGCACCCATCAGAATTTCCCTGATTCATTGCTCCAAAAGTATAATTTTGACACCAACACTACCGATGGTCCATCTGAGGTCAGTAAAGAAGCCACTGACACAGATGAACAAGAAGAAGAAGCTGCAACAGACCCACAAGTAGAAGCTGACTCAGAAGATGCTGAACCATCTGACCAACCTGAGGAAGAAGGTGACAAGTCTGCAATTGACAGTTCACCAACAGAGGCAGATGAAGAGTCTGAGAAAAAACGTGAGGAACCCCCAGTCAGGACCTCTTCCAAACCCAGGAAAAAGCACATCATCCAAGAAGAAGACGAATATGAACCTGAAGAGGAGCCCCCCATTCCAGTCCTTTCGAGAAAGGGCAAGGAAAAAATAGCTACCCCTCATGCCTCTGAGGATGAAGCTGAGCAAGTTGATGCAGAGTTGGAAGCTGCAGTAACTAGAGTCACTCATACACGCACAGAAGCCAAGCAGCTACTTGACATCATTGCCGCCATCACAGCTGAGGGACATGCAGCTGATGCACCAGCTCCAGCTCCTCCACAGCAAACTCCCAGCAAACCTGTTCGTGCTAGTCCTGGAGGATCCAGCAAAAGAAAGGAGAGCACTGCTGGAGGCAGTGCTGCAACAGCCTCACTAGAACAAAAAAAGACCAGATCAGTGTCAACCAAGCAAGCTGCCCCAATTACAACTCCTCCCACCAGCCCATTGTAGAAAAAGAAAAAGGCGTTGTCAGCCACCTCCCCACAAGAATCCCCAAAGGATAAGCTGTGAAGTGCATCCAAAAAGCTCTTATGTCACTACACCATGTTGCAGCAGTGCCCAAATAACAGGGGAGTATCCCCTTCCTGCTAGTCATTTTATTCAATTCTGAAAAACTTTTCTTTTATTATGTTTTCATTTTGTGTGGTTTATTTTCTAAATTCCCCCTCCATGTCCTTATCGGGTTGTGTGATTTGTTTTTGTGTGCTTGTGAGGACACAACACCATTTTAAGTTTGGGGGGGGGGGGATGTGTTTCTATGTGTTTTGGATATTTGTTTATGTATGTGTTGTGTGAAGCTCTGCTATCTAATATTTGTGTATGGATTTGAAAACCTAATAAAGATAAATTGAGTGTTAATTAGTGATTATAAGAATGCCGAGTAGAGATAATTATAGATGGTGAGTGAAATTCTGTCCTGACACCTAAACTTTGGTGGAATTGTTTGAGAATGCTGTAGCAGAGCCAAAAGAATAGAAAATATCTTAAGTTTGGGGGAAAATTTTATTGGATTGTGCTTGCTATGAAATAAATTCTGCTCCAATGGCTCAAGTTGCTGAGTAACTAGAGCTGAGTATGTACCTCATATGCAGATTTGCATTCAAAGGCAACAAGAGTTATGAGCAGTGCTGTAGCATCTGCTATATTATGTTCTAAAAAAAAAAAAAGAAAGTGAGACAATAATAAGAGGAAGTCCTCTGTCTAGGATATTGAGTAGCCAGGACTGTTCATGAGCCCCATGTTCAGCCTTGAGTTAAAAGATGTCTCTAGATAAGATTGTGTTACAGATAAAGTTTGTTATCATCAAAATCAATATTATGAACATATACATGTTAACATTCTCCCCCTTTTTGATGATGAAAAACTTCATTCAATATTTTTCTCTCCCTTAATATATGCTCCCCCTAAATGTATGACCAATTTAAAAATATGTCTAATAAACATATTTTTGCTTAAGGAAACATTTTAAAAAAAGAATTCATTTCAAAAAGCATTTTAAAAGCAAAATTCATTTCAAACGTGAATTTTATTCTTATTTCGCTATCTCCCCCTTTATCAATATACAAAAAATACAGGAGCATAACATAATCTCTCCCCCTTCATCATAAAAAAGAAAAGAGAGAAAAGAAAGACGTAAAGCATAGAGGTGAGAGAAAAAAAAATTACCCAGTTTTGGCGAGCAAAAATTTTGGCAGAGTTTCCCCTTAAAATGGAACAAATCCGCCAATACAAAATGAGATTTAAAACACTTCCAAATATATTAACAACAACTCCATCGTCCAACATACCAACAACTCCATCATCCAATATAAAATCAGCCAACATATAATCATCTAACAACAAATCATCCAATATTAAATCATCCAATATTAAATCATCCAACATCACAAAAACAATCCATCATCAAAATCATTGAGAAGTAAGCAATGTATACCCAAAATATAAATAGCAACACACAAAGAAATAGAATATGACATGTATGTACGAATATGAGACTCAGAAACTAAGAAGGTAGTGAAGATGTGCTCCCCGAATCATAACCGAAATAACGAAGAAGAGTGCGCTGTCCAGCTATAAGCTCAAGTTGCTGATCGAGGCTCTGCTGCTGGAAGGTCTGAAACTCAGAATGAAGCTGTTGATGGTCGCGGGAGAAAGTGTCCAACCTATCGATAATCAGCTGCTGCCTCTCCGAAATCCTGCGAACATCATCCGCCAACTACTGCAAAACGTCCAAAGTAGGGGGCTGAACTGAAGTAGGAGGCTGCTGAGGAGCTGGAGGTGGCTCAGAAGCGGAGGGCTGCTCAGGAACAGCAGATGGCTCGGGAGCGGAAGGCTGTGCTAGAGCTGGAGGTGGCATCGAAGTGGATGGAATATCAGCATCCATCTCACGCTCCTCTGTATCAGAATTAGTTGGAGGCTGGGGAACAGAGCGGTGGCGTAGAGGAGGAGGATGAGGCCCTAGTCTAAAATCTAGAAGCTGATCGGGAGAATAAACATCGTTGTTCATCCGATCGTCCTCTGGAGCAATCAAGGTATCCCGGTTTTTGGAGTTTTTAGTCTTAATCCATTGCCCATTCTTTCTAGAAAAACCAGTACTAGTCATGGCCTCTGGGCCAATCCGTCTGGTCTCCGTATAACCTGCATCTAGAAGAGGCACCTCAAAGCATCGCAGTATCTTAGTAATGATACTGCCATATGGAAGCAAACGGTGGTTAACCACGGGAGTACTCAGTATGTGCCTCACAATAACATAGCCGAGGTTAATGCGTCGTCCTGAAATAAGGCTATCTAATAAGCCAACGTCTAACCTCGTGACCTCATCCAAGTGACCCTTCCTAGGCGTAATGATATGCTGTAGAATAGTGTGAAGGATGCGAACTTGAAGAGGTAATAGTTGAGACCGAAAAGGTAAATTACAAATGTCATTAGTCAAGTCTCGACGACGACAAATATTTCGGATACCGCGATGATGAGTAAAACTACTAAATGAGAGGGCTTTCCTGGATGTATAAATCCTATGTCCATCATTAGAAATCCCTAGAATATTGTTCAAGGGCTCAACATCAAATTCAATATGCACACTACCAACCTGAGTAACTATCATATCTAGACGGGTTGCGGAGATTTCCATGTTTGAGTAGAAAACTCGCACTAAGTTAGGATAAACTCGATCATCAAAATCAATGGTGGACTCCCAAGGTTGAAGCATATTTCCAACACTTCTACCACACACAATTAAGGTTCTAAAGTCTTCTATGTCAACATAAACAGAATCCAGTACCTTTCTACCATTGAAGCAGTCCTCGAAACACTTGGCCAATGAGGGTATGGGAAAATGAATTCTTTCGAATTCAGAGACTGCCCGTGGTGGAATGGGATTCCTTTGAGGCGTATCTTTCCTCCTTCGTGTTCTCCGAGAGGACTCAGCCATGGTGAGAAATAAGAAAATTTAGAAAATTTGCGGGAGATGTGAGTGGAAGAAAATGAGCCGATTATTTGGTTAAGGTTGGGTAGAGGATACAATTTTGAGAGTCAATGTGGTCAAAAGATGTCAAGAATCAGGTAAAAAATCACAAAACCCGACCAACTGCACTTAGGGTTTTGATTTGGGATTTGTCAATTTCATGCTCGATTTAAAGATTTGAATCAGTGAAAGTAATTTAATGATGATGGGAAATGATTTTATATAAGTGATTTGGTAAGAAAATCAAGAGAAATGAAGGTTTGAGGATAGAGAAAGCTTCGGCTGCGCAACGATGGCTGAAACGGTAATAGGGTAAGTGAGGGAGAAGAAGAAACCCTTGGAACAGTTTTATACTTCACGAAAATTGCTAACCGTTTATTGAAACGGTTAGGGAGTAACTTCCAGAGAGCAATTAATAAGAAACGGTGAAGGGTTAGTCCGTTTAACGGTTAGAGAGTAATTTCCAGAGAGCATATCCTAGTTTCTGGAATTAAACGGTACATCGTTTATTGAAAAACGGTTATCCGTTTATTGTATTTTGATTTCGCACATTTATTTTCAATATTTGGCCAACAATTAATATGTTCCAAGATCATCTCATGAATCTGAAACATGTTAAAGGCCAGTTCAATGCATGATTTATCAACTAGCATATGAGTCAAACAATCAATATACATATATAAACCAAAAGATAACACAAACATATCACTTACAAACATTTCATAGATATCAGAACATTAACCAATCAATTTTAATAGAACCTATATCATAAATAGAAATGTTAATGCGAAAATTTTATCATCCTAAGTTCATGCCGAATTTTTGAAAATTGTTCTTCGCCAAGAGGTTTTGTAAAAATATTGGCAAGTTGTTTTTCCGTAGAAATAAACTCTAATGCGATATCTCCCTTTTCAACATGATCTCTCAAGAAATGATGTCTTATTTCTATATGCTTGGTTCGAGAGTGTTGAATGAGATTCTTTGAAAGATTTATAACACTAGTATTATCACACTTAATAGGAATTTGTTCAAGGTTAATACCAGAGTCTCTAAGTGTTTGTTTCATCCAAAGAGCTTGTGCACAACAACTTCATGTAGCTATATATTCAGCCTCAGTAGTTGAAAGTGCAACAAAAATTTTTTTCTTGCTAAACCATGAAACAAGTGAGTGACCTAGAATATGGCAAGTTCCACTAGTGCTTTTCCTATCAACTTTATAACCAGCAAAGTCCACATCTGAATAGCATGTTAAATCTATATGAGTTCCCCTAGGATACCAAAGGCCGAGATCTATAGTTCCACTTAAATAGCGGAAGATTCATTTTACAGCAAGTAAATGGGATTTCTTGGGACATGATTGAAATCTTACACACAAACATACACTAAACATGATATCGAGTCTACTTGCAGTTAAATAAAGTAAATATCCGATCATATCTCGATATATTTTGATATCCACTTCTTTGCCTTTTTCATCTTTATCAAGCTTGGTTGTTGTGCTCATCGGAGTATTTTTGGTCTTTGGGTCATCAATGCCAAATCTTTTGAGTAGATCTTTTACATACTTGACTTGGTTTATGAAAATTCCTTCCTCATTTTGTTTTATTTGCAGCCCAAGGAAGTACTTCAACTCTCCCATCATACTCATTTCAAATTCATTACTCATGCAAGATGAAAATTCTTTACACAATAATTCATTAGTAGAACAAAAAATAATATCATCAACATAAATTTGAACAACAAGTATGTCTTTGTTCTTATGTTTGACAAAGAGAGTAGTATCCGCTTTACCCATTGAAAAATCATTTTCTAACAAGAAATTCTTAAGCCTATCATACCATGCTCTTGGTGCTTGTTTTAATCCATACAAAGCTTTAAATAACTTATAAACATGATTTGGAAATTTTTCATTTTTAAAACCAGGGGGTTGTTTTACATACACTTCTTCCATAATATAACCATTTAAGAAAGCACTTTTCACATTCATTTGAAATAAAATGAAATCTTTATGCATGCAAATGCCAACAACATTCTAATTGATTCTAATCTAGCTACATGTGCAAATGTTTCATCAAAATCAATTCCTTCTTCTTGGTTGTAACCTTGAGCCACTAATCTAGCTTTATTCCTTACAACCACACCGGATTCATCCATCTTATTTCTAAATACCCATTTAGTACCTATAATGGATTGATGTTCCGACTTAGGAACTAATTCCCACACATTGTTTCTCTCAAATTGATTTAACTCCTCTTGCATTGCCATAATCCAAGATTCATCATTTTCCGCATCCGCAAAGGATTTGGGTTCAATTTGAGAAATAAATGCATTATGCTCACAAGTATTCCTAAGTGATGATCTAGTTGTAACACCTCGTGAGAGATCTCCTAAAATTACATCCTTAGGGTGAGAAGAAACATACCTCTACTCCTTGGGGAGTGTTTGAGAAGTACCTTCATGTTGCTCCATATTTGTTTGCTCTTCTTGTCCATCCTCTTGATTTCTTTGTGGTGCATTCTCTTGTTTATCCTTTGATGATTCTTCTTGTAACTCTCCATCTGCATCATCATAAATAATTCCTTTCTCCGCAGAGGAGGGGTTAGACTCATCAAATGTAACATGCATAGATTCTTCTACAACTAGAGTTCTTTTGTTATAAACTCTATAAGCTTTGCTTGAGTTTGAATATCTAAGAAAAATACCAACATCGGATTTTGGATCAAATTTGCCAAGATTATCTTTTGTGTTCAAAATAAAACATGTGCATCCAAAGACTTTGAAATAACCAATGTTGGGTTTTCTATCTTTCCAAAGCTCATATCGAGTTTTATTAGAAATAGGTCTAATCAATACACGATTTAAAACATAACAAACGGTGTTGACGGCTTCGGCCCAAAAATACTTAGGCAATGAATTTTCATTCAACATAGTCCTAGCCATTTCTTGAATAGATCTATTCTCTCTCAACAACTTCATTTTGTTGTAGAGTTCTAGGTGATGAAAATTGATGCTCAATGCCAAAATCATTACAAAAATTCTCAAATGCATGATTTTCAAATTCTCCACCATGAGCACTTCTAATACAAGTAATAGAATACCCTTTTTCATTGTCAACCTTTTTACAGAAAATTCTAAATGCCTCAAAGGCATCATTTTTATTAGCTAAGAACAATACCCATGTGTATCTAGAATAATCATCTACAATCACAAAAGCATAATACTTGCCATTTAAACTAGCCTACCTTGAAGGTCCAAACAAATCTATGTGAAGAAGTTGAAGTGGTTTTGAAGTGGAAATATGATTTTTGTTTTTAAAAGATGTTTTGATTTGTTTTCCAAATTGACAAGCTTCACAAATTCTATCATTTTGAAAACCGATTTTTGGAAGACCTTTGACTAAATCATTTTTCGAAATTTTTGAAATCAAGTCCATACTTGCATGTCCTAACCTTCTATGCCATAACCAACTATCATCATGCAATGCTGAAAATCATTTATCGAGAGTAGATGCACATTCTATGTCAATGATATAAACGTTACCTCATCTATTTCCAACAAGTAAGATCTTGTCATCACATGAATTCTCAATAACACAACTAAATTGATCAAAGACAACTTTATAACTTTTGTCACATAATTGACTAATACTAATCAAGTTGTGTTTCAAGTTCTCAACCAAACATACATTCTCAATTAGAGTCGAGGAAACTTTACCAACATTTCCAATTCCAAGAATTTTTCTTTTTGAGTTGTCTCCAAAAGATACGTCTCCACCATTTTTAATTTTGGTGAAGCTTGAGAACCATGCATAGTTTCCGGTCATATGCCTTGAACAACCACTGTCCAAGTACCATTTATTTTTCTTTTTCGTCATGCCCCGCAGAGAAAATTTCAAGTTTTAGGTACCCAAACCTTGTTGGGACCTTGAGAGTTAGTAATGGTTCCTTTTGGAACCCAAATGCATTTCATACCATAATATGCATTTCTTTTTATTGGACACCTATTTTTCATATGACCATCTTGATTATAGAAATTACATACAACTTGATTGCTACTAGTTGTACTATTCACAAAGTAGTTCTTATAATATTTTTTTTTCAAGTTTGGCTTATAACCAATACCCCCTTTGTCAAACACACATTTTTGTGAATTGAGCATGTTATCCAACATCTTTTGTCCATTTGTAAATTTCAAAACAATCCCATTTAACTCATTGCTCTTTTTCCTAAGTGTTTCATTTTCATTTTTCAAATCATCTATGTGTGATTCTAAATGCTCATGTGAGGTGCTAGGTTTCTCAATTGATAACGCAATTCTATCATGCAATGTTTTGTTCTCTACTTCTAGGCATGTAATTTTTGCATTTAGAGATTCATTTTCATTTTTGAGCTTTACCATTTCCTTTTTAAGACATACATTCTTTTTACCAATCTTCATCAACTCATTATGCAATTCTTTAAAAGCATCATACAATTAATCATAAGTAGGATCACTTACCTCATTGAGATCATCATCATCTCCTATTGCCATAAGTGCTAGGTTTGATACTTCTTGCGACTCTTCTTCATCACTTGAATCTTCATTGCTATCATCCCAAGTTGCAACCATGGCTTTCTTCTTGAGTTTGTTAATAAGTGGACACTCCGATCTTATATGGCCAGGCTTTTTGCATTCATAGTATGTGATTACCTCTTTCTTCTCCATTTGGTTCTTGAAGTTTCTGAATTTTCTTCGCTCACCGATTTTCTTGAAAAATTTTATGAACCTCCTTGCTAGCATGGCCAACTCTTCATCATCCGGTTTACTCTCCCCATCACTCTCATATTTTGAGGCTTTGAGAGCAATGCTTTTCTTCTTCTCCTCATGCCCTTTCTCTACTGCCAAATCTTCTTCATATGAAATGAGAGAACCAATTAAATCATCAAGGGGTAAAGTATTTAAATTTTTGGCCTCTTCAATAGCAGTTCTTTTAGGTCTCTATTCTTTTGGAAGTGACCTAATGATTTTCTTAACTTTCTCGCTATTAGAGAATGTCTTTCATAGGGCTCCTAGGGTGTTTACTATGTCCGTAAATCTAGTATACATAGAGTACACGCTCTCATTTTGTTCCATTTGGAACAACTCATATTGTTGAGTGTACCTACTAATTTTTTACTCTTTCACTTGATTTGTGCCCTTATAGACAACTTCAAGTTTGTGCCAAATTTAATTGGCACTCTCACAACTAGATACTCTATGAAATTCTTTCTTATCAAGTGCACAAAACAAGGCATTCATAACTTTGGAATTTAGAGAAGCTTTTCTCTTTTCCAAGTCATTCCATTCCCGTGAAGGTTTTGGAATATCTTCCCCGACTTCATTTTTAGTTAAGGGCATAAATGGACCATCACATACAACTTCCCAAATTTCATAATCTAGTGCTTGTAGATAAATTATCATCCTAGTTTTTCATTATGGGTAATCATTTCCGTCAAAGAACGGTGGTCTAGTTGTGGACTGTCATTCTCTAAAGGTTGAGTCATTTTGGGTTGCCATGGATCTTTTACTCTAGACGGTTAAGTCCTAATAAGAGAACCAAGCTCTGATACCAAATGAAATACAAGTGTGCAACCCAAGAGGGGGGGTGAATTGGGATTCTAAAAGTTATTTGATTCTAAAACAAATTATCATGCAAATCTAAAATGAATTTAAAGCAATAACAATTAAATCAATTACAATATAAAAAGATAAAGGAAGTGAGATTCAAACACGAATATTTTTACGTGGTTCGGCCAACCTCGCCTACGTCCACGCCTCCAAGATTTCCGGGCTTGAGGATTTCACTAAGCAAGCCTCCAAGGCTTCAAATGCTTACACTTGACTTCTAAGGTGTCAATGAACCTTTACAACAAGAGATTGTCTCTAATCTCTTAACCCAAGTGTATCCCAACACTTAATCTCACTCAAAATAAAAGATTACAAATTATTTTTCTCTCACACAATATTTAAGATTACAAATTAATGCCCAATGTGTGAATAGATAAAGCAAGAATGTGTTTAAAGCTCTATGAAGATTGTATTCTCGAATATAAGCTTAATAGTTGTATTGTGATCAACCTTGTTTGAATTTGAATGAGCTTATTTATAATTGGAGCTGAAAAAATAGCCGTTACAGACTGTCTACTCGAAAATGATTCGCCGTTAACCATTAACGGTTCACCATTTAGGCTGGTCAAAAGTTACCGTTGGGCCAAATTTCAAATAAACGGTTTGCCGTTTAGCCTCACCCTTTCACCGTTAAGTTCCAGAGACCTGCAACACAAACTTTAGTTGTCTGTTTACACTAAACGGTTTAAGATTGGAACGAAATAACCTTTCTGGATTTTATCGGTTAACCGTTTGCAATTAACGGTTCGCTGTTTGTTTCCAATAACAAGATGAGTACAATCTTCCATTTTGGATTTTATCAGTTAGCCGTTTCAATAAACGATTCACAGTTTAATTCCAGTAACCTTCCCAGCATTTTGTGTTTTTCATTTTTCTTAACCGGTTAGAGCTTAAGCAATTTGTTACTCTCTGGTTTTAATCGCTTAACCGTTTAAAAGGAAAACGGTTCATCATTTATTTTCATAATCCTTTTTAGCAAGATATTGCAGAGAATCATTTTTCAATTTTGAAATGTAACACTTATCCAATTTTTTTTAATATAATTGGAATGATTATAAGGCTTTCGTTTATTAATGAATAGCTCCAACATTTTAATAAAAAACATTTAAAGTTTGTTATCATCAATATTATGAACACATACATGTTAACATCAATTCCCACTTCAACCCACAGGAATTGTGCAAACAATACACAATGCTGCAGCAAAACATGGGTGGCTAGAGTTTTGCAACCACCCTCGAGATCCTGTGCTGCCAGTAGTTAAAGAATTTTACGCTAATTTGGTAAGCCCTGGTCAGCACAACATTGGGGTAAGAAACTCACTTGTTCTATTAGACTCTTGAGTTATAAATGCTTTTTATAATTTACCTGCTGAAATTAATTGTGAGTATGCCAAGTTGCTTAACAAATTGACCCCGTAAAGATGAAACACAATTTTCACGACACTAACAATAGAGGGTGCATCGTGGGCTAATGAGGAAGGGCGAGTAATTAACAGGATATATTTAGAACCCATTGCTAAGGTGTGGGTGAAATTTTTGAAATCCAGGCTTATGCCAACCACCCACACCACTACTGTTTCACAGGAAAGTTGGTATTGTCGTATGCTATTGTTAGAGGGCTTCCCATGAAAAACCACAAAGCTGCTGCCTTGCTATTTCCGTCACTCATCACCAGCATCTCTGTAGTATCAGGCGTTTGTCTTGATGCAAAGGATGAACATGTCAAGATTGATGGTGCCCTTACTGCACACACCATTGAGAGAATTGCTGGTGAAATTACTAGAGCCACATTTGAACCAGTTGCTGTAATAGGGGCTAGACGAGCTATTGGGCTAGAACAGAGAATACAAGAACTGAGCACCAGTATCACTCAATGTGCTGAGGCTCAACAGAGGAAAAACGATCGGTATTAGAGCTGCTTACAGCACCTGGAAAGCCACATACACCAATTTGCTCTTTACATGAAAAGCACCCACCAGAATTTCCCTGATTTATTGCTCCAGCAGTATAATTTTGACACCAACACTACAGATGCTCCATCTGAGGTTAGTAAAGAAGCCACTGACACAAATGAATAAGAAGAAGAAGCTGCAGCAGACCCACAAGCAGAAGCTGACTCAGAAGATGTTGAACCATCTGACCAACTTGAGGAAGAAGGTGACAAGTCTGCAATTGACAGTTCACCAACAGAGGCAGACAAAGAGTCTGAGAAAAAATGTGAGAAACCCCCAGTCAGGACCTCTTCCAAACCCAGGAAAAAGCACATCATCCAAGAAGAATACGAAGATGAACCTGAAGAGGAGCCCCACATTCCAGTCCTTTTGAGAAAGGGTAAGGAAAAAATAGTTACCCCTCCTGCCTCTGAGGATGAAGCCGAGCAAGTTGATGCAGAGCAAGTTGATACAGTTTAAGTGTGGGGGTGTGATAACTCTATGAAATGACAATTATTATAGCAATTCTAGACTTAAATCAAGACCACTTAGAGAGTCAATGATGTGTTTTATTATATTTTGGTTATGTTTTGCATAAACATCCATTTTAGTTTAGTCTTAATAAGTTTTACTTGATTTAAAGTAATTTGTGCTCAAAACATGTGCATAATTGTAGGTTTTCAGAAGTTATAATCCATGAAGGGAGGCTGAGATATTAAGATAGCAAAAAGAAGAAAGAATATGGCCACAAAAGAAGTGAAACACAACTGGGAACAGTGCAGTGTTATAGTCGTTGCCGGAGCGACCATTGCTGTAGCAATTCTAGAACAATGAAGGAGAAAACTTAGCCCGGGTTAGCTGCAGAATTGCGATATGCAGTTTCCTAATTTGACTCATGTACGCCTGAGACTTTTGTTTACCCTAGTTTTCAGTTATAAAAAGAGGCGTGCATCACATAAAACAGCGAAAAAGAATTATCATTGAAGAAATTGGAGAGAAAAAGAAGAAGAATATCAGAATTCAAGGGATCATATGTAGCATCATTGAAGAGTCCAGCAGAGTTATTTGGATTCACTTTTTTCCATTTTCAACTTATACATTTCTTCACTCTTTGATTGAACTAATGTATTTCGCGACTAATATGTTGCCGTTTGTTTTTCTCTTTCAAAATATGAACTAAACTTGCATGTAGTTGAGTGACAAACAATCTAATGGGTTTTTTTTACTGTTCTTATGAATTGCTATATAATTGCTATAGCATTTTACTCTAATAGCTGTTATTATAACTGTTATTTCGGTTGACCACCCATTTAATGGTTTACGTTAAGATAGAGCCGCAAAAGGGCATGTCTTAGTGGATATTATTAGAGTAATACTTTATCTTAATTTAAGTTTCCTGGATTAAGTTTATCTTGAATCCCATAAGGGCCATACTTGAAGTTAAGATTTGTGACAAACTAGATATAGGTACTCACCTTGTAGGGTGGAGAGAATAGATGTTCATAATACCATGCCATAGGTAGAATAACAACTGGTCATTGCTAAGGTACTTAAGGATATGAGAATTTCAATATGCGACAGCTGAGGATGCAAAATAGTTATGCTCAGTGCTATAGAAATTGCTGTAGCAACTGGTGTTAACTTGATGACAAGCAATCAGCCCATAAAGAGAGTTTGATCATTCAACTACGTTATTTTCATTTGATTCTTCGATGCATTTTATTTAATTTATTTCATCACTGCATTATTTCATTTTATTTTCTCACGATTATCAATTTCAGTAATAACCAACTTTACATTTGTTCATCTCGGAATAAAGGTAGATGGCACTATTGTGTTTGCTGTAGTATTTCTAGTAACATCAATCCTTGTGGAGACGATCTTGAATATTCATCACTTTATTACTTGTTGCGTACGCTTGCACATTGACATCAATAGCATTTAATTAAAAATCAACCAACAATAAGCTATATAAGGTATTGCGTGCCTACAAGATAAGCCACTAATTTGCCACAACCTATAGTCACATGTATGATTTTATAAATTGACAACCTAAGACTTTGTTGGAGATTCAACTTCAAAGAACACCTCATTTGCTGGTGTAACCCTAAGCTTCCTCCATTTCTTTAGTGTCTGGTTCATTTTGTTGTTGATGAAGGCAGGAACATCAATTTTCCATTATAAATAATTAACTTTTCTATCATTTATTACTTTGGTCATCCTTTTCTTTATGTGCTCCACCAAAGTAATTATCGGTGTCTTTCTCATTTCACCAATCCATGCATTTTAACTTTTAGCCATATTATTTGTTGTACGATCATATTTGACAAAATTATTAAAAGTATAGACTGACCAATACTTAGGGTTCAGTTTTCTCAGCCACTCAAATGCATTAGGATCAATATTTTGTATTTCTGTCATTACTGCAGTGTACACCTTTCTGCCTATCAATCATGAAGGCAAGCTATCTTGTATCAACTAAATACTCTTGTAAATGCCCTAAAAACTAGGTCCCACTTTTAATGTTTTCAGACTTGCAAACATATATTGTAACTGTACAAATACCTTGATTTTTATCAGTGTGATAGCTGACTGTAAAAGACCTTCAAGAAGGCCTTTTAAATGACAACCATCCAGCCCAATAAATGGCCTATACCCCTCCTTGAAACTATCTCTAAGACTTAGAAAGCTAAAAAAGAACATCTGAAATCTGCACTTATCTATAATTGTCTCTTTTTGTGTTACTTTAAGCAATGCTAAAGCCCTTGGCATTTTTTTTTGATGATTTGAGCATAATTCCAAAGTTGTTTAAAACTTTTAACATGATCTTCACCAGCAGCTGAATCCAATGTCTTTTTCTTTGCTCTGTAAACTTTCTGGAGATTTATCTCTACTCCATACGTTGTCATAATATCATCAACAAAACTGCCTATAGTAATTTTTGGATCAATTGTCACTTTATTCTTATATGTCTTTATAATTCAGCTAACAATAACTTCTGAATTTTTCATAAGACCCTTATATGTGTGTATGATGTGTAAGGTCTTGATTTGAAAACATTGTCCAAATGCATGTACTTTGAAAGGGCATTTGTCTACATAACATTTGCACACAATTATTTTTCTCTCAAACTTAATTCTTATACCTTTGAAACCTTATTGTATGCAATAATCCTTTACAGCCCATGCAAAAGATTAAAAAATTTTGAACACTTATCCAACTCTAAATTCAATAGGTTCTTGTTCATTTTTAAACATTTCACCACCCAACACATGAGACATTCGGCTAAAAGGATGTTCATTTTTTAAATATGACATTAGCCAATAATTTGCATTGTCACTTTTATATACTTATAATGCGTCGTCATTAGCATCATGCTCATCCTCATGATATTGAGTCTCTTGTTCTCTAGATTCTCCATCATTAATATCATCCTCTAATTCAAAAAATTCATGGAAATCATCTTCTACTTTTGATAACTTATCATTATTGTAAATAGTTTTTGATGATGGACCAACACTATCATCTATATTCATGCTTGACTTCTTATTTTTGGTTGTTTTAGGCCTGCTCATCACATGCTCTGAATCCACTGCATTTTTTTTTCTTTGCTTTCTTATATCAAACCATCCTTGGAATAGCTGCACGTTTTTTTTTACTTGCTTACCTCTTAGAAGCCTTTGCTTTGACAGATGTAGACTTTCTTTTGTTAGCTTCTTTTTGTGAAGCTTTGACTACATTCTTCGGAGATAATTGCGGCTTTAACTTTCTTTTGGAAGATTGTACTTGGTCAACTTGTGATGTTAAGTCTTCTTTGGGCAGTGTGACCGTTTCTGCATGAGGCCCTGTAGGGATAACATCTTCTGAAAATGGTCGTGAAAGACAGTCCTTGAAAAATTGAGATAATGATGGATCAACTGCCTCCTCATCAACTTCAATGTCATCCTCATCATTCACCATAAGAAACTCATAAAAGTCATTAGCATCCTTAACGTCAAAGTCATATACATGGTCACTACATTGTGAGAGGTGGAAAGAATAGTGTCATAATCATTAGCTTTGTCTAGGGCCTCATGTTCAAAGTGTGTAATAGCTTCATTAAACGGTATTTCTTAAATCAATGGAGGTTAAACATAAGTATTGGGTATGGCTATAGTCAAATTATGGTCCAATTATTGGTGTTTGATGAGATAAGGATGTTTGAACAATAATTTTTTTTTTTGTTTTGTAAGAGTAATGAGTTAAACATTTAGATTTATGTTATTACTGACTGGTGGCTTGAGTTTTTATAGTCTCTCTTGATGATTTGTGGCTTAAGAGTGGATGCGTTATCATATATAGATGTGTCTTTGTGATTGAGGTGAGGTTCAGATTGAGTATGAGCTTGAAGTTTAGGTTAAGACTGAGATTAAGGCTCAAGTTCAAGTTTAGGTTGAAGCTGAGATTGAGGCTAAAGTTTAGGTTTAGGTGGAGGCTATGATTGAGGATGAAGTTTAGGTTCAGGTTTAGTAGTAGGTTGAGGCTAAGATGCAGGTTTAATTTTAAGTTCATCTTCAGTAGCAGGTTCATTAATAGGTTGAGGAATGGATGGTTCGTATTTATAGAATGATGGATCCCTGCTGTTAGTTTTCTTCCCACATACTTTTTTCTGCATTCCTTTGCGAACTTCATGTTTGTTTTATGCTATTCTCATGTAGCTGTGTCAAAGGATGTCATTGCTTTATTTTGTTCCATCCGAGGCTACTTATGAAACACACTTAAAACATTAGACTCTTCAGCATTGGTCCAGCAACAATATCTTCACTATCATTCTGAAATAACCTTCTTCTGATGACATTATTCATATTCAGTAGTATTATTTCCATATCAAATACAATCTCTGTTAACATGAATAATTCTTTGATAATGATTTTGATGATAACAAACTTGATTAAGATTAATTATGTCTTTAAAAGCTCAAACGTTTTTCATACATTTTAAATAAATCGCTATTTTGAAGTAGTAAAGGTTTGTACTTAAATGAAAAATGATTTTATGAAAGTTGTTTTTCAATTTTATGTCCTTATTAAAATAGCTTCTGGACACTGTCGACGATCCGACAGTATGATAACGGTTAACCGATATCAAACAAACTTGGTGATTAGTTTCTGGACACTATCGGCGATCCGACATCTTCATAACGACTAACCGACATCAAACAGAATTAAAGATTAGCCACTAGGCACTGTCGGTAATCCGACTTCATGATAACGGCTAACTGACATCGAACAAAATTGAAGTTTAGCCTCTGGATACTAACGGCAAACTGAATTCTTGAAAACAGCAAGCCAACAGTTTCTTTGCAGGTCACTGGAAGATAACGGCGATCCGACATTTGCATAACGGTGATCCGATAATTTAAAAATACGTCCAACAATCACTTGCTCAAGTTAAAATGGCGATTCGACTTTTAGTTAACAGCGATCCGACTTCGATCAGAAAGTCAATAACGGCTATTTTTTTAGCTCCAACTATAAATAAACTCGATCAAATTCAAATAAGGGTTGATCACAACGTTATCATTGAGCTTGTAAACGAGAATACAATATTCATTGAGCTTTAAATTTGTTCTTATTTCATTTATTCACACATTGAGCATAGATTTGTAATTATATATTTTGTGTGAGAGAGAAATACATTTGTAATCTTTGTTCTGAGTGATTGTAAGTGTAGGGATACACTTGGGTTAAGAGATTGTGGATAATCTCTTAGTGTAAGGGTTGATTGACACCTGTGAAGTCAATTGTAAGTGTTCTTGAAGCCTTGGAGGCTTGATTAGTGGAATCATCAAGCCCGGTGAGCTTGGAGGAGTGGACGTAGGCAAAGTTGGCCGAACCACGTAAAAATCTCAGTGTCTAAATCTTTCTTCCCTTATCTTTTATATTTTGGTTGATTTATTTATCATTGTTTTAAATTCGCTTAAGATTTGCATTATGTTTTGTTCAAACATTGCATAAATTTTTAGAAACCCAATTCACCCCTCTTGGGTTGCTTAGATATTTTTTCAATCTCAGTATATTGCTTATCATTGTACAAATGCCAAATTTCATAAAGCTCATGACATCATCAATTATCCTATTCAATCCATTCCAAGGTAGTGTCACTTCAATTATAGATGATAAAACAACAAAACTACTGTTATGAAAATCTAAACATGATATTCACATTAAAATTAAAAACCATAACAATTAATCTGGAGTTCACAATACACTCAATGAACTTGCAGCGAGAAGTTGGCAAATACAATTGCTTTTTGAAAACAAATTCAAGTTCAAATACAAATGCAAAAATGTTTGAGGTTTAGCATAATACAAATGCTTTTAAAAAAAACAATCGTACTAACTATAAACGAAATTCCTTATAAACATCAAGATCATTAAGAGTAACAACAACATTAGTATGATTATCTTCTCCCTACTAACAAATCTTCACAAATGAAAGCATTAATTTCAACAAAATGATAAATGAAATAAAAAACCCCAAATTTTGTTGACTTAGGGTTTGTTCATCAATTTTTTCTACAAATGTCAATCCAACAATAATCGTTCTCAGTAACATATTAATTATTGGTACTAAATATTTTCATCCATAACTTGAATATTTACTAAGCCCTTTAACTTGAAAAAAAAAATAGAGACTAATAGAAATTTTATAACTTCAGCTATCGCAAGGATGTTTTGTTTTTGTAGCAGCCTTCAATGCTTAGTCTTAACACTATTTTCAATAGCGAAATCTCTTGTTTTAGGTTGTTTTTATCAGGCTATGTTCTAAGCTTCTCTATTGGCCGTGTGAAGAAAATGCGATAACGCGCGAAATACAAAAGAATGGCTATATAGTTCAAATAAATAAAATATTTTTATGTTAAAATATTTAAAATAAAAATAAATAAATTAAAATATTAAGGGGTTAGATATGATATGTACACTGCTGCTAACATTGATTTTACATGCACAAGGCTCTATAGCTAACAACTATTACAATATGTATACAAATACAATTTTACCCTTTTGGATGTTAAAACTAACAACGAGTTAATACTTTTTAAGGGGTAGATTGACGTTTTTACACTTATAGGGGTAAAATGAAGTATGTCAATCTAGTAAGGGGGTCAGATGAAATTTACCCCTTTCAATATTCAATAATTGTTCGAGTATCATAGACTTGCACTATTGCCATATGTTTAAGTCAGCTCGAGGACAAGTTCTTCTAAGGGGCGGGGATTGATGTAGGACAAGTAGAGTCATAGTAGAAATATACGTTTTCTAGTTTAATTAGGAATTGCTTAATATTTTCTTGTTTAAATAATATTCTTTTTTATAAGTAATCATAATTCTGTTAGGAATAAGATAATCATAACTAGTATAAATAGGTTTTTTATACTTGTTTCATTTCTTAAGCTTTCATTAATAATATTCAATTATTTTCTCAATAGAGATATTTTTCTCTCTTGTTAGAGCCCTCCTTATTGAGTTTCAAGAACATACTCTAGAAAAACATCTAGTATTGCTTTCGCACGATGTTAAATCAGAGATTTTTTTTTTCTTTTGATTATGAAACCACAGGTAAACCTCAACCCCTCATGGTTGTTAATGCGTATTTTGGTCTACAGTGAAATTATGCATTTTAATACATGTCATTTTTGTAGCCAAACATTGTATTGTATTAGACTAATACTATACATGGTTCTAATGCTATGTAATGTGGTGTACCAAACACACCCTATGTACATAAATGTCCAAACTACATGCATATATGTTTTGCAATTTTGGATACACTAACTAATGTAACTTTTAGTCCACTAATAGAAGGAATTAATTGATGCAGAGCAAAGAATTACATAAAACAAATTGATGAAAAAGTTCAGAAAAATTAACGAAGCCATATATATACTTTCTCGAAGAAAGATAAACAAAAGGAAATATACATCATGCGAAAGAAGTTTAAGAATGTAGGCCATTTTATTGACTTAGTATACAAACTTAGGACCTAGATGAACCTAAAAAAAAGAGTCTATAGCATGAAGAAAAGGCCCGGCAGCTTAGCAGGCCAAACGAAGCAACAAGAAGAGAAAGGTTATTTCCATGACAAATGAAGATTTAACATGGTAGTGTCGTTAAGGTACACCAAATTTAAAACCTTACTACTAGTATAAATAATTAGTATAGAGTGAGTAAGGATCGATCCCATAGAGACTATGCTAGTTATATTTATTATCAACTCTAAAGCGAGATTTAAAATAAAATAATAGTAGTAATAATAATATAAATTAATCTAACTAAAGAAA
The DNA here is from genome assembly GCA_039657385.1 of Citrus x changshan-huyou. NCBI lineage: Eukaryota > Viridiplantae > Streptophyta > Magnoliopsida > Sapindales > Rutaceae > Citrus > Citrus x changshan-huyou. The sequence goes on from CM077550.1 coordinate 8,238,778, forward strand.
ATGTCAATTATAAATGAAAGGGGGAGTTTTATGAACTTTTAAATAAATAGTAAGAAATAAAGAAATTAAAATTATGAAAATAATAATTTAATAAAAACTCTAATTAAAGGTGAAAGAAATAATAATGATGAAAACTTTGGTTAAAGGATCACTCGCCACCACCAAACATGCACATAATATATCAATTCTATCATCAATTTATATTGAAACTATCAACCATAGACAACAATAAGCTCTGTTAGTCTCAATCTTTCCTTAGTGTGTCGTTAGACAAAACAAGCTCTTCACCTAATCTCTAACCATTAAATAATTTTAAAAAAACTCTTTAAATTTAAGATAATAGAAGCATTAAGTAGAGAAAGATGTTAGGTTGATCTAGGCAATAAACAAACAAGCTCAGATTATTTAACCTATGTTATGTTCTCCAATTGAAATCACTGATTCCAACCTGCTACTAATGATTAAAATATCAAGACAATTACGGATTAAAATTCTTGAATTATACGGATCAAGAATTTTAATCTAGCAATAGAATTTATTCAAGTCCTATCTAATTGGATGATAGAAATTAATTGGATGATCAACTTAAATAAAACAAGAATAAAATCATAAACATTAATTATAGAAGAACATAAACAATCTCAATTAAATAAATTGAATGATAGAAATTAAAAATTAATCATATGAAATGTTTGGGGTTTTGAATTCACCCTCAACCAAATAGAAAATTTAGCCTAACATTATTGAATTGGGAATAAGAGAATTGATAAAACCAATCATGGAGATTAATTCAAGCGGCTAACTCTGCTTCAATTCCTTTCAGTTTCTCGCTTGTTTTTTTCCTTCTTGCGGCTGCAATCTCCAATTCCTCTTGGCTGCAAAAATCCCCCCTAATCAAAAGCCAAAAGTTGGCTTTTATAATGCCCAAGATTGGCCGAATTTTATTTCTAATTTAAAGCAATTAATTTGCTTCCTTTAATTGCCATGCACATGCTGCCCACTTTGGCAATTTTTTTTTTTTCTTCAATTTGCTTTCCATAATTTAATCCCATGCACGTGAACTTTAACATTGGCAAGACATACATGCAATCTTTTTAAATTGGTCAAGTGAATCCATGCACGCAACTTATAAAGCCATGCACATTAAACAAGTTTCCATTTTATGCATGCTTGTTCCCAAAGTCTTTATTAATCTCCATGAAATCCCATATGCTTCTGAATGTGCATCAATTAATTAATTGGCTTCTAAAAATCTTCAGTTATTTCCTTTTCTAATTCCTTCAAGCAGATTTCTTCTTAAATGCTCCGATTTAATTTCTCTTTAATCCCAGCATATAACTAAAATAACAAAATAAAATAAAATAAAAAACCAAGATAAAAAAATTAACACAATAAGATATAATTTACTAAATTAAAAATTAACTAAAATAACTAGAATATTTAAGACCTAAAATAAGAAAAAGATGGAGAAATTAATAGCAAAATACATGAAAAAATATGCACTTATCAAATTCCCCCACATTTACCCTTTGCTCGTCCTCGAGCAAACCTAGAACAAAAATAAAATAAAAAGGAAATCTAAACTAGTCCACTTTCTTAGGAAACCACGATTGCATTTAGCGTATGCAACAAGCCTTTAAACCCCTAGGCGCCCCTAGTGGACGAGTTATAGTCTCGTGAGGGCCTCAGGGATGATACCCACAAACATCAATTCGTTTTTTTTCTTTTTACAAAACTAGAACAGAAGAATTTAAAGTAAAACTATCCTAAAGATTGCATAAGTCATATAGCTCAAAGAAAATTTCAAATATTATCGAAGTTCTAACTTTAATTCAATAGTCAATCCCATCTCTTTTTTTATTCTCATAGTGTGTGTGTGAAATCTTCAATATCAATAGCCTTTGCCTTGAATAAAGAAAAAGTAGGTCAAACTAATCTTATTATCTTGATCTCTAATTTTTTTTAGGCATTTGTGTGCATTTTTTTTTGTCCATAGTTAGGAGCTTTCGCTCTACCCCTTAAGGTAACTGTCTTCTCATGGTAGATTATCCTCTACATACTTGTGGTACATAGGCTCAAATTACTCAAGAATAGCTTCACTCTTAAAGGTTATAGGTAGCTATTTTTTACTATGGTGCATGTGTATACTACACTGTATTGATGAAATAAGAATCAAGACAAACAATTATTTACTCAATCTAAAATTCTCAACTCAGGCTGCATCAATCTCAAATTCTAAGTCAAAATTATGAAAGAATTAATATTAGTGCTCATGGTTTAAGAAATCTCAATTAAGAGGAAATCAACACAAGAATCAAGTATAAACTAAGGGAATATTCAACCATTTCTAAGAATCCTATTTATTGTCAATCAAATTCTTATCATTGGCTAATATTCAAAACAATATTTTTTTTTTGGAAAAAAAAGACAAAGCAACAAAAACTAAGTTCGAAATCCCCCACCCCCCACACTTAATTCTTACATTGTTCTCAATGTAGGCCTAATGTCACGGGATGAGTATTTTGCGCAACAAACCCGTGTGGCACTTAGACAACATTTTCCGAATGTTGCTAAGTAAGCCTTGAGCTTCTCGCCTAGCTAAGCCTAGCAATTTTTGAAGAGCTAGAGAGAAGTGATCAATAGAGCCGAACAAGGAAACTTGTATTGCTTGCAAGAGATCACAAGAGAGCTTACAAGAATGCTTAAGTTGCTTGCTCTAAGCTTGTTGCTCAAATGCTAAATGTCATGCCCTATTTATAGGGGAGGCTTTCCATGTTCTACAATTCTAGAGAATTCTACCATGTGCCTAGAATTCTAGATATTTACATGTGCTGGAAATGCATGGAGCATTCTAGATTATTTACAAGCTCAAATGTGCTAGAGTTGCCTAGAATTTTCTAGAATCGGGCCAAGCTAGCACTCTTGGCCTTGTCTTGGGCTCTTGGTGGGCAATTGGGCTAGCAACTTGTTCATGAGTGTTCAAAATGTGGCGGGTGCATTAGTAAGCCCGAATGGCATGACAAGGAATTCGAAAGACCCGTACCTTGTTGTGCACGCCGTCTTCGGTTCGTCTCCCTTGGCGATGAGCACTTGGTAGTACCTGAAGTGCAAGTCGAGTTTAGTGAAGTACCGTGCTTTGCCAAGCTAGTCGAACAAGTCCGCTATCAAGAGAATCGGATACTTGTTCTTGATGGTGATCTTGTTGAGCGCTCTATAATCGATGCACATTTGCAGCGAGCCATCTTTTTTCTTTTGGAAAAGCACGGGTGCACCGAATGGGGCCTTTGAGGGGCGAATGTAACCTGCGTCTAGCAAGTCTTTGAGTTGTCTCCATAACTCCTCGAGTTCGGGTGGCGCCATACGGTAGGGCGTCAAGGCTAGTGGCTTCGCGCCTTGTTCCAGCTCGATCGCGGTGGGAGCTTCTTCGGAAGTTCGGAAGGCATTACGTCCTTGAACTCATTAAGGACAACTTGTATTCTCAGAGGGATTTGGCTTGGCTTATTTCCCCAATCTCTTTCCTAGTTTAGTTCCCGAATGGAGACCAAAAAGCTTGGGTCCTTCTTGAAAGCCCTTTTGAATTACATGGTCGAGAGTGTCTTCTCTTCGGACTTGCCTCGTTCCGTGGGCACTATGCATGCCTTGCTCCCGTCAATGATACTTAGGGAGTTTGTAGCGGGTAGCGGGAAGGCATGGACTTGGTCAAAGAATTCCATGCCAAGGACCATCTTGAAGTCATCTATGGGCACAATGGAGAAGTCAAGCTTTCCGCTCCACGTACCAAGCGTTATGTGCATGCCTTGTGCGATACCCGCAATTGGCTTGGCGGGCGAGTTTACTTCCTTCATCGTACCTCCTTCCTTGGTGGCCTTAAGGCCTAGGCTCTTGACTTCATTTACGGACACAAAGTTGTTCGTCGCTCCCGTGTCTAGCAACGTACGAACGGACTGGCCGTTTATCTTTGCGCTTACATACATGAGCCCTTTCTTAGTGAATGCGAGCTATTGGCGATTAAGTGCGCCGAGGCGTTGGAGAGAACCCATGCTAAGTTGGGGTTCCTCCGAGGACATTGTGGGGCTGCTCTTGAGTTGGGTAACAAGAGCGTTGAGCGACTTCTTCTTCAGATAGTCGCGTACCGAATGAGGACCGTTGCAAATGAAGCATGGGGTTCGTGGCTTTAGCGCCTCTTTCTTGTTGTCCTCCGATTTGCTTTGTCCACCCTTGTTGCTAGGAGGCTTTTTATGCCCCTAATCTTTGCGGTTGTTGCCCTTGTCCTTGTGACTCTCTCCCACACCTTTGCCTTGGTTGGCCTTTTAGTCTTTGGATTGGGTGGAGTATTCGGTGAGCGATTCCGCAACGGCGATGGCGTCGTCAAGTGTTTGAACACCCTGCCTATCAAGCTCGGTCTTGGCCCAATCCTCGAGGCCATCTTGGAAGTAGAAGAGCAAATCCTTGTCGGACATGTCGCTTATCTCCAACATGAGGGTAGTGAACTCGTTGATGTAGTCCTGAATACTACTCGATTGTTTAAGGCGACGTAAGCGTGCTCGCGCTTCCTTCTCCACATTACTTGGGGCGAACTACTTTCGGAGTTCTTGCTTGAAGTCAGCCCAAGTGTCGATGGTGCAAATGCCCTTGCCCATCTCGCCATGCTTCTGACGCCACCATAGTTGAGCAGCGCCTCGAAGATAGGTGGATACAGTGCCTACTTTCGATGCCTCGTCTCGTACACCCATGGCATCAAAATATTGATCTAGTCTGAATAGGAAGTTGTCCACGATTGTGGTTGCGTGTGCCATCGTAAGTGTCGAGCTTTGGCACGTCAATACGGTGCGCATCACTCGTGCTTGCGGAAGCTGGACTAGCGGAGTTCCATGCCCAATCCAAGCGGACTTCCTCCACTTCCGCACGGACAGCGTGTAGTTCGTCCTAAACAAAGCTACGAAGTTTTAGCAAATCATCATAGAAGGATCGAAACTCACCTTAGAGAGTGTTCACCTGCTCTTGGATGAGGGCTTTTGTCACCACCATGAACTCAGCGTATTTTCCCTCGAGACTATCCACTCTTTCCTTTAATCCCTCTAGGTTGTCTTGAACGACGGACAATGCGGTTTCGAGAGTGGCTATGCGAGGCTCCAACGCATCCACATATGGGGCCTTGGACTTTCCTTGGGCGCGCTCTCCCTCACGGTCGCGGCTTGGTTCTGGTGGAACATCCACACCAACAACGCCCTCTTGCACTGGATTTGGAGGGTTGGTCATTGCTTTGATACCACTTGTCACGAGATGAGTATTTTGCGCAGCAAACCCGTGTGGCACTTAGACAACCTTTTTCAAATGTTGCCAAGTAAGCCTTGAGCTTCTTGCCTAGCTAAGCTTAGCAATTTTCGAAGAGCTAGAGAGAAGAGATCGGAGCCGAATAAGGAAACTTGTATTGCTTGCAAGAGATCACAAGAGAGCTTACAAGAATGCTTGAGTTGCTTGCTCTACGCTTGTTGCTCAAATGCTAAATGCCATGCCCTATTTATAGGGGAGGCTTTCCATGCTCTACAATTCTAGAGAATTCTACCATGTGCCTAGAATTCTAGATATTTACATGTGCTGGAAATGTGTGGAGCATTCTAAATTATTTACAAGCTCAAATGTGCTAGAGTTGCCTAGAACTTTCCGGAATCGGGCCAAGCTAGCACTTTTGGCCTTATCTTAGGCTCTTGGTGGGCAATTGGGCTAACAACTTGGGCGGTCTGCAACACTAAGCTAACAAAAGAAAGAATTAAAAGAAAGAATCAAGTGTGATAATACTAGTGCTATAAATCTATCAAAGAATCACATTCAGCACTCTAAAACCAAGCATATAGAGATTGTTAGCCTAAAGGGCTACACATAATGTAATTTTGATGATAACAAACATGTGTATTAAGTGATTTAATAAATATTGTATTTCACATTGTCACTAGTCTTTGAAGGGTAATATTTATGCAAGTGAATCAAGTGAAATCAAGCTCAAGACACTCAATGGACAACGGCGAAATCAAGAATAAAGTTTAGAGCTCAACGGACAAATTAGTGTGATAAATTCTTGTAAAGCCGGTATGATTTAATTGATGCATGATTTAGCATCTGAGAAGCTCAAGAGATTAATTTAAATAATTATTTTTCATAAACTAAAAGGTTTTATTTTTATAAGATAGAATATTTTGTGGATTTGAGAAATTTGGACTTAAATGAAAAATTTTGTAATATTTGAATTTAATAAGTATTGTTTTGAATTTCGGAAGTTGGACCTTTTTGCAACCATTTGAGAGCCATACTATAATTTATGAACATTTTGGACAAAAATGAAAGGTTTTGAGAACTTTGAAAAATATGGGTATTATGTTAAATTTTGAAAAGGACCTCTTTGAGAAATAATAATATACTTGGGGCCATATCATAATTTCAAAACATTTTGGATTGACAATCAATATTAGGAAATTTTGAAATTGGACCTATTTGTAAAGTTTTATGACGATTTGGGTCATAATATAATTATAAAACATTTTGGGCCATAGTGTAATTTTAGTGAACATTGTTACTGTAGCAAATTTAAAAATAACGGTAATATCACTGTTACAAGAGGCTAGCCGGATAAATCAAGCGGCTAACCGCTTGGTCGCTGGAATTTGCTTATAACGGTTAGTTTTCGAGCTTTAACCATAAAAACTCAACTCCAACTTCATTTTAAGCACTAATGCAAGCAAATATAAGATCATATAACATATATTGAGCTTCCAAAATGCAAATCATCATAGATTGAATCATTATTGAGCTATTATTTGCATATCCACTCTTAAAGAGAGTTTTTGTTGTAATTTTTATTTCTTATCAAATTGTGAGTGTACAAGTGTGAGAAACACTTGGGGTAAAGAGATTGGGGAGATAATCTCTTGATTGTAAAGGTTCATTGACACTTTGGAAGTCAATTGTAAGAACTTGAAGCCTTGGGAGGCTTGGATAGTGAAATCCTCGAGCTTGGTTGGCTTGGAGGCGTGGATGTAGGCGGGGATTGCCGAACCACATAAAAATCCGTGTGTTTGTTTTTTCTCTTCCCTTACTCTTTTATTTTTATGCTTGTTTGAATTTATTGTTTTCTATTTCATTAAGGAGTTAGATTAATTTGTTGTGCGAATTGTATTGCATAATTTTTAAAAACCCAATTCACCCCCCCCTCTTGGGTTGCGTAACTTGTATTTCAGAGATTAGACATCACTTCTTGAGAGATCATGTTCAAATGGTGATATTACATTAGAATTTATCTCTACGGAAAAAAAAAAAACTTACCGATATTTTTACAAAACCTCTTTGCGAAGAACAATTTTCAAAAATTCGGTATGAACTTGGGATGATGAAATTTTCGCATTAACATCTTTAATCATGTTATTGAGAATATTAAAATTGATTTATTGGTGATTGTTGATGTTTATGAAGTGTTTAAGTATCACAGATAAGTGATGTGTTTGATATAAATTTTTGAATGCTTATATATTTCATGAGTGTGTAAAATATATGCATGATGAATGAATTTTATGTTTGAATTAATCATCTTTTGAATGTTTATAATTATGATTCATGCATTGAAATGGCTTTTGAGATGTTTCAAGATCACGAAATGACCTCGGGATTGATCAAAATTAGCCAGAAAGCGAAATGGTGCAGAGGGCAAAAAATAGGCAACTAGCCGCTTGGGAGCTGTCCCAAACCCGAGAGCAAGCGGTTAGCGGCTTGCCCCCAAGCGGTTAGTTGCTTGGACATGGGTTTAACGGATTTCCCCCCTCTTTCTCTTGCTTTCTTCAACCTTTCTTTATTCTCTCTCAAGGTCGAACCTCTCACCTCCATTTCCTCTCAAATTTTCTTCACTTCTCACCCATTTTTATGCCAAAATCAATCATTCAAATAATTTCCCATCCAATTAACCTTCATTAAACACTCTTCAATCATCATTTCATTACTTGTTTCTCAAGATCTCAAAATCAAAATCCAAGTTTGCTCATTTCTCTCTCTATCAACTTAAGCCATTTTTAGCTTATCTTTGATCAAATTAATACCATATTTTTCCTTTAATCATCACTAGGATCAATTTCATAGGTTTAAATCCATCCATTTTACTCAAAATCTTAAATATCCAGATTTTGGGTATTTTAAATTACCACTTCTATAGTGTTCTCTCCTTATGGATTTTACCTTGGCTTTTCTGTTCTATTATGCACGACATCTTCACATGCATTGTTACTTGGATTGTAGCTTGAGGATGCTTGTTATTTCATATTTGGATATTTTATATTTGGTCGATGTTTTTCTGGATTCTTGGAATGTTATAACTCTTTGGATTAATTGCATGCTTAATTTTTATATGTTTCTTGATTGCTCATTGAGATGTTATTTTTGGTATGAGCATTGATTCATAGTAATTTTGATGATAAAAGGAGAGAAGTCATGTATTTTTTAATCTAGAGACAAGTAATACGTATTTGATCTAGAAGTCTTTGTGTATGGTTTTGAAACTTTAAGGGGAGCTTACAAATTTTTATAAATCATATATTCAGGGGGAGTTTTGTTCTTAAATTTGATTTATATATTGAATCATGTATGTCATAAATTAAGGGAGAGTATAAATGTCAAAATACATGAGATGTTTGTCATTATAAAAAAGGGAGAGATTGTTAGCCTAAATGACTACACATAATGTAATTTTGATGATAACAAAATGTGTCTAAGTGATTTAATAAATATTGTATTTTATAAGTTCACTAGTTCTTGAAGGATAATGTTTATACAAGTGAATCAAGTTCAAGACACTCAACGGATAACGACGCAATCAAGAATAAAGCTTAAAGCTCAACGGACTAATTATTGTGACAAATTCTTTTAAAGTCGGTATGATTTAATTTATGCATGATTTAACATTTGAGAATGTCAAGATTTTATTTAAATAATTACTTTTCATAAATCAAAAGGTTTTATATTTATAAGATAAAGTATTTTGTGGATTTGAGTAATTTGGACTAAAATGAAAAAGTTTTGTCATCTTTGATTTTAATAAGTATTGTTTTGAACTCTAGATTTGGACTTATTTGCAAATATTTGAAACAATTTGGGTCATACTAGAATTTATGAAAGTTTGAGGACCCGTGTGAAAATATCCAAAATAGACAGAGAGTTGGCAGCTAACCGCCTGAGGTCTAGCGGCTAGCCGCCTGAGGAAATCGTCACACTTTCAAATTTTGGATTAAATTGAAAAAGTTTTGAAAACAAACATTTGAAAGTATTGAGAATCTCATCCATTAAATCAAAATCTACTAAATGATGCAAAAAAATCTGAAGTTATGTGTTGAGATATGTAAAACTTTTGTCAATTTCTTAAAGAGAAATAGTTATGTACTTTCCGCTATAATTTTTATGGTGTTAGCGCAAACGCGTCGATTGCTTACTTGACCATTTGTTATTATTTTCTCGTGATTTTTTAATTTTGTCACAAGTTTTTTTTTCTTTTATAATCATTGATCACTCGGTTATTATAGGCACTACGTGTCTCTTTATTCATTTCTATCAAAGATATGAACAAAAAATTAATATTCTCACTACATATATGATTATTTCTCAAAATCAAATCTTGTAATCTCACTTTGTAGAATCAATAATTGCATGCTAATATATAGCTGACGCTTAGTTACCTTTATTGGCTATATAAATTCATATTCGGCTTGTCAATGTTTTCATCCAAGCTCCAATATTCACTTTCTTGTTGTGTAATTTTCTCTTAAATCCGTTCTAAGATTTTATTGCTTTCTTTCATTTAGCAATGGAGGCTTTGCGTCAACAAATTGCAGAAATGAGGCAATCCTTTTTTGACGAGGTTTAATTTCTTTCACTCTCACTAGTCTTCTTCGCTCAAGCTTTAATGCTTTTTTTTGCTTGTTACTCTTACAAGAAAATATATTTTGGAGGGTTTTCATCTTACCATATACGTAAGCTGTATCTTGATTTTACTATAGCCATGTACAAACAAGCTTCTATTTATCAAAATGGATGGAATTTTTTAATGAAAAAATCATTTTTATTAATTTTTATATTTTACGAAATCTTTTTCTACAACTTTTTTTTTTAATTCTTTTTCCTTTTGGCCAACCCAAAAAGGGCGGACATCTCCCGTCAAAAAAATTTCTAAAAGTTGAAATTTATTATTTATCTTTAAAAAAATTTATGTTTTAGCCTCTCATTTTAAAGATACCATATTTAGGCCTCTTCAAATGTGTAATTTCTTTGTTTTGACCCTATTGAACCAAATTAATTCTGCCGAATACCAAAGTGGAAACCTATTCTTGTATAGGTTGTACACTGGAGCTTCAACAAAATAATTCTTTATGGAGATCATAATCGATGGATATGATTATTATGATTTAAATGTTTTGTTAATTATAATAAAAATAATAATATAGGCTATTTTCTTATTAGAAGATTATGTGTATTATTAAAAAGAAATTAACAGGGGATGTTGCTTCTTCCAGGAAATATTGGACAGGTACTTTATTCAGCTTGAACAACTCGGTGAGAACAACCCTGGTTTTGTTGAGGATGTGTTGACCGTGTACTTTAGGGACTCAACAAGAACACTTGCAAACATTGAGAAAGAATTGTAAACTAAGCTTATCAATTTCTAATCTTATTTACCTTCATATTATTTTATGATTTTTTTTGTGATTATTATGATCGTAATTTAATTATAGATAATGATTATTTACAACATATTCTTCAGGCAAAAGACTGAAGTCAATTATGTTGAGCTGGATAGGTACTTTTATAATTTGAAGGGCAGTAGTGCTAGGTACGTAAATGAAAATAAAAGGACATTGACTCAAAATTTTGCACTTCTTGTGTATTTAAGTGTTGTAAATGTGCGCATTCACACAAAATTTACTACATTCATAATTCATAATTCCAGCATTGGTGCTAACAAAGTGAGGAATGAAGTTAACAAGACAAGAGAACTTTGCAGGGCAGCAAATTGGGAAGAGTAATTTTTTATTTTATCCAATATTTGTTTTCAATTATCATTATAAATTAGAGAATAAATGCATTTATACTTTACAGCATTGCATTGTGACATTAATCACATAACAGAGTTGTAATAATGTCAGCAGGGCAAAGGTCTCCCTGGAGCAGCTGAAGGTGGAGCACTCCACTCTGAAAGACAAACTCACGGCTTATTTTGAGGTTCGCTTATTATTTCTCCCATAAATAGAATTTTGTTTCTTAAATTTACTAATAATAAATTAAACGAATATCCTTTTTCAATTTCTTTTAACAGCTGGTGGCTCAACTTGGAACTGACTCTGATTAGGGAGATGGGCCTCCCAAAAAAAACCCAGCATGAAGTACTATTAAACAGAGTGGAGGTTGCTGTTCGATCTGAACAAGGCAACCATTCTATCTTAGGAATTTACCTTTTATGCTTTTGTTTGTTTTTCCTTTTAATGTAATGGGCTCAGAGCTAGTTTTTTAAGGGGTAGTGTCTTGTAATAAAGGTTGCTTATGGTTTAGGTGACCCTTTCTTTTGTTGCTTTTCAAAGTTCTTGTAACCTTTAAAACATCATGTTGGAATAAATTGTGCTTTGTGTTCATTATATTCAATCTCTCATGGTCTCATGGCCAAAGTTACTAAGTTGAGAAAAATTAGATTAAGCCGTTAAGGATAATTGTTACAATAATTACACTCACTTGACCACCGATTCCTTGATTATTTTGATCTCTATGATTGAAGGGTAGCAAGATTAAAGAAGGCCCCTCGCATGTGTGTTAACATCTTTCCACTACTCTTCCATCAGCAACCAAAGTAATGGAGTCAAGATTTTTAATGGTGTTAAGCCGATGAGCCACCAAAATTGTGGTTCTTCCAATCATAATTCTGTCCAATGCTTCTTGAACAGCTTGCTCAGATTGCAAATCGGGTGCACTTGTAGCCTCATCAAGTAATAGGATCATCGGGTTACGGATTATAGCTCTTGCTATTGCTACTCTCTGCTTCTACCCTCCTGATGATTGCACTCCCCTTTCACCGCATTGAGTTTCCTATCCATCTTTTTAAGATCTACAATAAATATAAGTAGCAGCGCAATAAAATTTTTTAGTATACTTTTGCCAATTAGGTGCCAAAAGATTATTAGTTACCATATGTGCTTACGAGATAAATTCATGAGCATTGGCAGCTCTAGCAGCCTTCACCACTTCATTTTCCGAAGCGTCAAGCTTTCCAAACACAATGTTGTCACGTCTGCTGTTGGAATATACCACCAGCTCTTGGCTAACCAGTGCCATGTGCTTTCGGTACCAACCCCATCAACTCTAACCGATCCTCTTTCAACATCATAAAATCGTTGAATCAATCCAATTACCGTTGATTTTCCACACCCGCTTTTCCCAACAAGCCCAACACTTGTTCCTTGCTGTTGTGCCAAATACCAGTAAAGAACTGATAATGGCTCACCAAGATCCACTCAAGAAAGGTTCTTGTATCTAAAATTGTAGATGATCTGTACTCAGTTTATTGAACGCTTAAACAATCTAAACAACCAAAGCAAATCAAAGTAAGAATCAAAGAACAGAAAGAACAACACAGAAGAAACTTATAGTAGTTCGACTATGGAAGCCTACGTCCACTGTGAAAAGGTGAATCCAAGTTTTACTGAATGAGTGTCTACAGAGTACAAACTTTTTAGAGAAGATTACAACTAACACCATCTCGTTATTCCAAGGTATCGAGCTATATATATAAGCAATGCTCGATCAAAATGGACTCCCAATCACCAGCATGCTTCCCTTGTGTTCAGTGACAAAGACCAGCAGCTTCCCGCGCTGCTTAACAGCCTTAACTGACTTCTGATCAGCCTCCAAGACACGTGTCTTCATCTTGTTTTTTCTAAGTGATGAAACGGCAGCTCAAGCCGTCGTCTCATTTAAGTGAATCACATGCGAAGTCACATGTCTTCCTTGCACACACATATGACATGATATCCTTGTCATATAGCCTTCTCAAGGACTTCAACCGACATGTCATAGTATTGACAAGTCTTTAACCGACTTGTCTCACTTGATTATAAAACTAATTTGTAGTTCATACTCAACATTCTCCACCTTGAACTCAAATCATCCATTCCTCAGGTTCACCCTTCCACTCCTTTTCTACAGTCTATATCCTGCAGGTACCAGTTGAGTTCAAGCAGAACTCAAACTTAGCTCCTGGTACAGCTTTGGTGAGCATGTCAGCAATGTTGCTATCAGTGTGTATTTTAGCCAGTTTAATCACACCCTTTGATATTTCCAATCTGACAAAGTGAAGCTTGATATCAATATGCTTAGTCTTTTCATGGTGTATCTAATTCTTACTCAGACATATAGCACTTTGGCTATCACAGTGAACTGTAATTTATTTTTGTTCAAATCTCAGCTCTGTCACCATCCCTCTAAGCCATATAGCTTCTTTGATTGCCTCTGCAGCTGCTGTATATTCTGCCTCAGTTGTTAACAGAGCAACAACACTCTACAGTGAACCATTTAGCATAAACAGAAAACTTGTCAAAGACCTTCTTTTATCTAGATCTCCAGCATAATCTGCATCTACATAGCCCTCCACACTAACCTCTACATATTTCTCAGCTCCATAGATCAAACCATAACCAGTTGTACCAGCAAGGTATCTTAAGATCCATACAACAACCCTCCAATGTTATTTCTCTAGGTTTACCATATACCTGCTTACTACACTCACTGCATGAGAGAGATCAGGCTTAGTCAGGACCATTGCATACATCAGACATCCAACAACACTTGAATTTGGAAATTTAGTCATTTCAGCCTTCTCTGCATCAGAATTTGGACACTGCTGACAGGATAGTCTGAAATGAGAGGGCAATGGTGTCTGTACTGGTTTACATTTATCCATATTGAATTTCTCAAGTACTTTCCTAATGTATTTGTGATGTGTTAGGCTTAGGATACCATTCTTTCTGTCTCTTATCAGCTGAACACCAAGGATCTTCTTTGCAGCACCTAGATCTTTCATCTCAAATGTATTGCTTAGCTGCTGTTTCAAATCATTGATGAACTCCATCTCCTTACAAGCTATTAACATGTCGTATATATAGAGCAGCATATAGATCTTGTCACCACCTTCTATGGTTTTAAAGTAAACACAGCAGTCAAAATTGCTCATTTGAAAACCATGTTCTGACATAAACCTGTCAAATCTCAGGTACTACAGTCTTGGAGATTGTTTTAGTCCATATAGTGACTTCCTTAGATGACATACATGATCATCCTTTTCTAGATCCTTATACCCTTTAGGTTGTGACATCACTATCATCTCATCTATTTCACCATGCAGGAAAACAGTCTTCACATCCATCTGCTCAAGATGCATGTCTTGTACAACAACTAGAGATAACAGGATCCTCATGGAAGCATGTCTCACCACTGGGGAGAAAACTTCTGTAAAGTCAACTCCCTCATTCTACGTGAAGCCTTTTGCAACCAACCTGGCTTTGTATCTTTGTGGCTCAACACCTAGTATTCCCTCCTTAATCCTGTAAATCCATTTGCATACCACTACCCTTTTATTTGCTGGTCTTTCAATGAGATTCCAAGTGTGATTCTTTTTCAAAGACATCATTTCCTCATCCATAGCCTTGATCCATTCTTCTGTCTTATTACTGTTAATAGCTTCTGAGTATGTTCTAGGTTCATCTGCTGCTATTTCATGTGCTGCTGTTAATGCAAGTGCAATTAGATTTGCATATGTGTTGGTTAATTTTATAAGCAATTGCTACCAATGCCAATGTGCAAGTATACACAACAAGTAATAAAGTGATGAATATTCACGATCGTCTCCTCAGGGATTGATGCTAATCGAAATGCTACAGCAATCACAATAGTACAAACCAACTTAAAGCCGAAGTTAACAATCGTAAATTAAGTTCTATCGTAATTGATGATTATGAGAGAATTAAATAAAATAATACCGTAATGAAATACTAGATAAAATGTGTCTAAGATTCAATTGAGATTATGATAGTTGAATGATCAAACTCTCTTTATGGGCTGACTGTTTTTCATCAAGTTAGCACCAGTTGTTACGGCAAGTGCTGCAGCACTGGGCAGAATTTATCTGCATCCTCAGCTATCGCATATTGGAAGTCTCATACCCTTAAATCTATTAACAATGACCAGTTGCTAATCTACTTATGGTATGACATTATGATCTTTAGTCTATTCACCCTTCAAGGTGAACACCTATGTCTAGTGTGTCACAAATCTTAACTTCAAGTATTGTCCTTATGGGATTCAAGATAACTTAATCCAGGAAACTTAACTTAAGATCAAGTAATACTCTAATAATATCCGCTAAGACATGCTCTTTTGCTGCTCTATCTTAACTGAAACTGTTAAATGGGTGGTCAACCGAAATAAAAGTTATATTCATAAAAGCTAATAGAGTAAAATGCTACAACAATGACATAACAACATATAAGAACAGTCAAGAACCCATTGGATTGCTTGTCACTAAACTACAAACAAGTCTAGTTTATATTCTGAATGAGAAAAATAAACATAAATATATTGATCACGGGATACATCAAAACAATTAAAGGAAGAAGATAATTATAAGTTGAGCACGATGAAAGACAAATCCAAATAATTCTGCACGATTCTTCAATATTGCTGAAACAACACTCCCCAATTTTGATCTTCTTCTTCTTTCCTTTGTAATTATTCTAATGATAATTCCCTTTCCGCCTTTCTATGTAGTGCACGCCTCCCTTTTATACTGCACACTAGGGTAAAAATAAAAGTCCATGGGCGTGCATGTGTTAAATTAGGAAACATGCACATTACAATTCTGTGGTTGACCCGCACCTAAATTTTCTCCCGCATTGTTCCCAGATTGCTACAACACTAATTGCTCTAACATCCGCAACCACACTGCACTATTCCCGGTTGTGCTTTACTTCTTTTGCGGCCGTCTTCTTTCCTTCTCTTGCTCATCTAATGTCTCAACATCCCCTCATGAATCAAGACTTTTGAAAACCTACAATTATGCACCTGTTATTAACACAAATTATTTTGATTTAAGCAAAACTTATTAAGACTCAACTAAAATGAATGTTTATACAAAATATAACCAAAATGTAATAAAAATACCTTATTTGATCTCTAAGTGATCTTGATTTAAGTCTAGAAAGGATGTAATAACTCTCATTTCCTAGAGTTATCACACCCCCAAACTTAAACCATTACTTGCCCTCAAGTAATGACACATACTAACACTCCACGCAAACAATCATGCACACAACTTTAGCTCTTTTATCAAGTTTGCAAGGATTCTTCCACCTTCAGATCACAATCCCAATCAAGCAAAATGACCATAGTAAATCAATTCTAGACTTAAGCTTCTTTATGTCCATAGTGTGTGTGTGTGCTCCTTTGATTGAATTCCAGAGATGCTATAACATCACCAAGGGACTGCATGAATTTCAGCAATGATAACACTTCATTCATAAATGGGGTAGCATAAATTTCACCTACTCAAACTATGATGATTTTAAGATTGATAACTGGGGAGTATTCAACCTCCTCACTGTAACATTTATCTTTCATGTGAATGTCAATCAATTGTAATGATGACACCCAATTACTCAGAGTTACTGCAGTAATATCTGTAATATAATCTTATCTAGAGGTATCTTTGACTCAAGGCTGAACATGGGGCTCATGAACAGACCTGACTACTCAATGCCTTAGACATAGGATTTTTTTTTTTTTTTTTACATGTGTGCTACAGCATTGCTCATAACTCTCGCTACCTTTGAACACAATTCTGCATATGGGGTACATACTCAAATCTGGTTACTCAGCAACTTGAGCCATTAGAACAAAGTTTAAGTCATAGATATCACAGTCAATCAAACTTGCTTCTCCCCCCAAACTTAAGATCTTTTCTATTCTTTTGGCTCTGCTCTAGCAATCTCATACAATTCAACCAAAGTCTAAGTGTTGGGATATAATTTCACTTCTATATATAACTATCTCTACTTGGCAATCTCATAAATACTGAATAACAATCAATTTATCTTCATTAGGTTTTCAAATCCATCCACAAATATTAGATAACAAAGCTTGACACAACACAAACATAAACACATGCATTCAGAAACACAACCCCCCCAAACTTAAGATTTCATGTGTCCTTACAAGCATACATAACAAAGGCACACGAGTTGACAAGGATATGGAAGACCTTAGAAAATACCACGCAAATTGAAAAACGAAAGGAAAGAAAAGTTTTTTTTTAAGAACATAAATTGACTAGCAAGGATGGAATACTTCCCTGTGGGTGGTACTGCTGCACATGACGGGATGCTATCAACGCTTCTTGGATGCACTGCACAGCTTATCCTTTGGTGAAGCTTATGGGGAAGTAGCTGGCAATGTCTTGGTCTTTTTCTGCACGGGGCTGGTGAGAGGAGTTGGGGCTGGGGTAGCTGGCGTGCTTGCCACTGATTTGGCCCGTTTTAGTTGTGGCGGGTTGCTGTAGTAGTACCTTTAGACGTGCTGCCTTTTCTTTTGCTGGATTGTCGTGGACTGGTACGAACAGGCCGGTTAGGATTTTGCTGTGGAGGAATTGGAGTTGATGCATCAGCTGCCTGGCCTTCAGTTGTGATAGCAGCAATGATATCAAGTAGCTGCTTGGCTTCTGCAGGTGTAGGCGTAACTCTGGTTGCTGCAGCAGCCAGCTCGGCATCAACTTACTCCATTTTATCTTCAGAGATTGGAGGTGTTGCCATTTTTGCTTTACCCTTGCCCGCAATGACTGGAATGGACGATTTCTCTTTAGGGTATTCTTCATCCTCTTCTTGAATAATGTGTATTTTCTTGGTTTTGGACTGAGTTGGGATGGAAGGTTCTTCACGTTCTTTCTCAGAGTTGTCCTCTGCCTCTGTGGGTGAGCTATCAGTCTCAGACTTGTCACCTTATTCCTCAGATTGATCAGATGGTTCAGCATCTTTTGATTCTACCTTTGCTTGTGGTTCGGCTGCAGCTTCTTCTTCTGGTTCATCTGTGGTAGTGGCTTCTTCACTGGCTTCTGATGGAGCTCCTGTGGCGTTGGTGTCAAAATTGTACTGCTGGAGCAATGAATCAGGAAAGTTCCGGTGAGTACGTTTCATGTACAGAGCGAATTGGTGTAGTTGGTTGTCCAGGTGCTGTAGATAACTCCAAAACCGATCGTTTCCCTCTGCTGAGCTTCAGCACATTGAGTTATACTTGTGCTGAGTGCCTGGATTGTCTGTTCTAAACCAATAGCTCGTCTTGCTCCTGTTACAACAGCTGGTTCAGTCGTTATTCCAGCACTCTCTCCAGCAACTCTCTCAATGGTACGTGCCGTAAAGGCACCATCATTCCTGATATGGTCATCTCTTACGTCAAGATGAACACCAGAAACTATACAAATGCTAGTGATGAGTGAAGGAAATAGCAAAGCAGCAGTTTTGTGAGTCTTAACTGCACAATTCTGGATTTTTTTTGCGATGATGCTACCCACATCTATGGGAAGCCCTCAAACAATGACATATAACAAGACCAATCTCTCTTGTGAAACCGTAGTAGTGTGAGTGGTTGGCATAAGCCTAGATTTCAAAAATTTCACCCACACTTTAGCAATAGGTTTCAAATCTATCCTATTAACTACACGCCCTTCCTCGTTAGCCCATGATGCCCCTTTGATTGTAAGAGTTGTGAAAATGGTGTTCCATTTTTTCGGGGTCAATTTATCAAGCAACTTGGCATACTCACAATTAATTTCAGCAGGTAAATTATAAAAAGCATTTATAACGCGGGAGTCTAATGGAACAAGTGTATTTCTTACCCAAATGTTGTGCTGATCAGGGCTTACCAAATTGGCGTAAAATTCTTTGACTACTGGTAGCACAGGATCTCGAGGGTGGTTGCAAAACTCTAACCATCCTCGCTTTGCTGCAGCATTGTGTATTGTTTGCACAATTCTGGTGAGTAGTTCTGGAAATTAAAACCCTTTTTCTTCCAGAATTTTACGTGGCTCTATGAATTCGTCATATTTTTCTTCGGCGTGGTAACTTTGGAAGCGTGACGAATCTTTGAGGCAGCTGACTGTTTTCTTATACCTCGGCATTGCTGTAGTTGTAACAAATTAAGGCTAATGTCCCTGAGAGTAAAATGAGAAGAAGATGTTAACAATTATGAGAGTTGTACTTTGCGAAGGAGATGGGGAATAGTGCCGTAGATCACTAAGCACAGTGACTCCCTTTTATAGTGGACTTTAAGTGAAGATAAATCCGGTAACTAAAGATAAATGAGGGAAAAAAATATTTTTAATTTAATGTGTATATCCCAAAAACATAGGCTAGCGAAATTAAGGCATTAAATTCGGAGATTTTTTTTGCAATTTCTATCCAAATCCATGCCTCCATCTGTCATGATTTATCTCCAATGGTAAGTGAGAGGCTCCATCTTTTAATTTACTATAATGGTAAAATTGGTTGCTACAACACCCATTCGCTTACTCTAACAACGGTTACATACGCCATGCTAAGGCCCTCTGACACGTGGCTCGCCTCTGTATTCTGCCACCATACAACCTTACTTGTCAATATGGAATGTACTTGCCCCACATATTTCCCAAAAAAAAACTAAAATTAATTTTAAAAATAATTAAAAAATAAAGAGATCAACTGATAGCAAAAGTAAAGAATGCAATAATGTGAAATGATAAAACTAAATAGCTAGAATGGAAGAACAAAATTAAATAAAATGGAAGAGGGGGAGAGCTGTCAACAAAACCAAAGGATATCAAACTTGATTTGAGGTAGCTGTCTCCACAATGGATTGCCTCCCATTGAGCGGTTGATTTAAGGTCTTTCAGTCTGACCTTCTTTCATTGCTTAATAGCTCGGTTCTTTAAGGAGTAACACCTCCTTTGAACAATCTACCGTTGGGTGTATGTAATGCTTAACCCTGTGTCCATTAACTTTAAATTCTTGACCTGTTTGTTCATCTAGAAGATCAACAGCTCCATGAGGATAAAATTTTAACAGCTTAAAAGGGCCAGACCATCGTGATTTTAGCTTTCCCGGAAATAATCTTAGTCTTGTATTGTGGAGCAACACTAATTGATCAGGACTGAAGTGCCTGTGTTGAATATGCTTGTCGTGCCAGTGCTTTGTCCGCTCTTTATAGATTCTTGCATTTTCATATGAAAATAGTCGTAATTCATCAAGTTCACAAAGTTGAAGCTTCTTTTGCTCTGCTGCAACATGAATGTCCCATAGAGAGTCATGTAACTGTAAAGACCAATCCTTCCTCATTGGGTTCACCACTTTTTCTAAGATCTTTTTAATTTATCTGTTGGACACTTCAGCCTGACCATTCGATTATGGGTGATATGTTGTTGCTACCTTGTGTCTGACTTCATATTTCACCATAGCTGCAACAAAGACTTTGTTGCAAAAATGTGTACCCTTATCACTAATAATTGCTCTAGGAGTGCCAAACTTGGAAAAAATATTTTTTTGGAAGAAAAGCCACCACTATTTTAGCATTATTGGTAGGTAATGTTGCAGCTTCTACCCACTTGGAGACATAATCCACAGCAACAAGGATATATAAGTTCCCAAAGGATGGTGGGAAAGTTCCCATGAAATCTATTCCCCAAACATAAAAAACTTCCACTTCTAGAATGTTAGTCAATGGCATTTCATGTCTTTTAGTTATGTTTCCTGTCCTTTGGCACCTGTCACAACATTTAATAAATTCATAAGCATCTTTAAAAATAGTAGGCCAGTAATACCCTGATTACAGAACTTTAGCAGCTGTTTTATGACCACCAAAATGTTCTCTATATGCTGCAGCATGGCATGACTCCAGTATGTGGTGTATTTCTCCTTCGGAAGCACATCTTCGGCACATCTTCGTATTACTTGATCTGAGCATAACTTATATAAATGTGGATCATCCTACTGATAACTTCTAACATCATGAAGAAATTTCTTTTTCTCCTGAAACTTCAGCTCAGGTGGTAGCATCCCACTTACTAAGTAGTTAGCAAAATCTGCATACCATGGGGATCCTGACTGCTGCAGCATGTGTGCTTACTGTATTGCCAACAGTTGTTCATTAGGAAACATTTAAGTGATGTCCCTCCTTGTCAATGTACTAGTGTCTACTTCCAGCTGTGACAAGTGGTCTGCTACTTGATTCTCAGTCCCCTTTCTATCTTTAATTTCCAGATCAAATTTTTGAAGAAATAAGATCCATCTGATTAATCTTGGTTTGGCATCCTTCTTTGAGATTAAGTATTTGATGGATGCATGGTCTGTGTAAATAGTCACTTTAGTACCCACCAAGTAAGCTCTGAATTTGTCAAAAGTAAATACTACAACTAGCAACTCTTTCTCTGTAGTGGTGCAATTGATATGCGTTTGAGTAAGAGTTTTGATTGCATAGTATATGGAGTGAAAAACCTTATCCTTTCTTTGCCCTAATACTGCTCCCACAGAATGGTCACTAGCATCACACATCAGTTCACATGGTAAATTCCAGTTTGGAGATATAACTACTGGAGCAGTAATCAGAGCTTTCTTTAATTCTTCAAATGCTTGAAGGCAATCTTTGTCAAAGTGAAAAGGTTTGTCATGTTCCAGCAATGAGCATAGTGGTTTAGCTACCTTGGAAAAATCCTTAATAAATCTTCTATAAAATCCAGCATGACCCAAAAAACTCCTAATACTCTTTACTGAAGTTGGGGGTGGCAGTTTATCTATTACTTCTATCTTGGCTTTGTCTACCTCAATGCCATTCTTGGATACCTTATGTCCCAACATTATTCCTTCTTGCCCCATGAAATGACACTTTTCTCAATTGAGTACTAAGTTGATCATATCACATCTTTTAAGAACTTCTTCCAAGTTGTGTAAACAATCATTGTATGTTTCTCTAAAAACTAAGAAGTCATCCATGAAAACTTCGAAAGTCTACTCTACCATATCAGAAAAAATAGACATTATGCATCTCTGAAAAGTTGCTGGAGCATTGCATAACCCAAAGGGCATTCTTCTGAAGGCAAATGTTCCATAAGGACAAGTAAATGTAGTCTTCTCCTGATCCTCTGGAGCTATAGCAATCTGGTTGTAGCCTGAATACCCATCTAAGAAACAATAGTACTGTTTTCCAGCAAGTCTGTCCAACATCTGATCTATGAATGGAAGTGGGAAATGGTCTTTCCTTGTGGCTTTGTTGAGCTTCCTGTAATCCATACATACTCTTCATTCAGTCACTGTCCTTGTAGGAATAAGTTTATCCCTCTCATTAGCTACTACTGTTATCTCTCCCTTCTTTGGAACACATTGAACTGGGCTCACCCACGAACTGTCTGATATTGGGTATATGATTCCAACATCCAACCATTTGATGATTTCTTTCTTCACCACTTCTTTCATAATAGGGTTCAACCTTCTCTGGTGCTCCACCGAATTGTTGTAGCAATCTTCTAACAGGATTTTATGCATGCATATTGATGGGCTTATCCCCTTGATGTCTGCCATGGTCCATCCAATTGCTCTCCTGTATTTTCCAAGAAAATCTACTAGACTCTGTTCTTGACCTGCATCTAATGTAGAAGAAATGATTACAGGGAGTGTATTATTTTGACCAAGATAAACATACTTTAAATGTGAAGGTAACAATTTTAATTCAAGACTAGGAGATGATTCAATAGATGGTAAAGTTGTTTTTACTTCCCTATCTGAAAAATTCAGATGCTCAATAAACCTATTGTGCCTATCAAATTGCTTTTCTTCCATCCAATCTATCTGATTTGCTGCAACATCTTCCTCTTATATATCCTCAAAGGTAGTGACTTTGTTGAGTTCATTACTGCAGCATACCTAGTTCCTTTAGAACAGGGTATTATAAAACTTCCTGGATCTTTCACTTTTGTAGGAATCTTACTTTGGAGCATATGACTGCTTTCCTGTGTTAAAGCAACTGTTTCAAACTCTCCCAGCCTTCTCTTTCTTGCCAAGATGTCTTTTAGAAATTTCACAAAGTGCTCTGCCAGCATACTTAGTTCCTATAGAACATGGTATTATAAAACTTCCTGGATCTTTCACTTTTGTAGGAATCTTACTTTGGAGCATATGACTGCTTTCCTGTGTTAAAGCAACAGTTTCAAACCCTCCCAGCCTTCTCTTTCTTGCCAAGATGTCTTTTAGAAATTTCACATAATTTGGCATTTGCTCTAAAGCTTCCATAAAAGGTATATTTATGTGTAATTGTTTCAACACTTCCAGGAATTTGCTGAATTGCTTGTCTTGTTTTTGCTTTTAGAACCTTTGTAGGAAAGGTGGTGGATGTCTAAACTACTGGGTAGCTTCAGGAGGTATCAAACTCTGTTTGTTTGTTTTGGTGTAGGTTGTGGTTACTGGTGTTGCAACTTCTTTTTCAGCATGTTTTGGTTGAATTTCTTCTGTAGTTGTTGTAGCTTGGCCCATGTAACTAGTGTCTTGATGGGGCGGTTGTTGTAACATGCTTCCATTTTAAGGTGGTTTTTGTGCTGAATTGAATTCCATCCCATTTTTTGTCACTTCAACTGGGATATCAACATTCTTTCCAGATCTCAAATTAATTACTTTGCAGTGTTCTTTGCCCTCTCTCCTAGGGTCTTCTGTGTTGCTAGGTAAGCTTCCTTGAGTTCTGCTGCTCATTGCTGTGGCAAGTTGCCTCATTTGGTTTTCCAGGTTTCTCAAGGATACAGCTTAACTCTGCACAATTACTTTATTCTTTGCAATGTATTCCTTAATCAGTGCTTCTAGTGAAGTGATTAGATCCTGACTGATATGTTTTTGCCCTTGACTCTGCTGATGAAAACCAGGTGGTTGTGTGTTTCTATTTTGTCCATTTAATACTGGAGCATTTCGATTCTGACTGCTCCATAAGAAATTTGGGTGTTGTTTCCAGCCAGGGTTGTAAGTATTTGAATATGGGTTGTTCTGACGTTGTCGATTGAAATTACCCATATAGTTTACTGAAGCTGAATTTCCAGGACAATTATCAAAGTCATGTTCTTCACCATAGTATACACAAGAAAGTTCAGCAATTTGCTTTACTGTTACTGGAGCAGATGTAATGGCCTTTACCATGTTAGTCAATGAGGTTACTTGCACTAATAAGGCCGTAATTGCATTTATGTTATGTACTCCTACTGATCCTCTTGTTGTTGGTTGCCTGGCTGAAGGCCACAGATAATTATTATTGGCAATTCTCTCCAGAATTTCATAAGCTTCAGTGTAAGATTTGGATAACAGAGCTCCATTTGCTGAAACATCCACCATTAACCTTGTACTTGGATTCAACCCATTGTAGAAAGTTTCCAATTGAATGCAACAAGGAATGTCATGATGAGGACACCTTCTGAGCAGTTCTTTGAATCTTTCCCAAGCCTCATACAAACTCTCATCTTCAAGTTGATGGAAGGAAGTAATCTCATTCTGCAACTTTGCATTTTTTGTCGGTGGGAAATATTTCATTAGGAATTTATCAGCCAACTCATTCCATGTAGTGATGGAATCAGATGGTAATGAATTTAACTATGCTCTTGCTCGATCTCTTAAGAAATAAGGAAAAAGCCTTAACCTTAAGGCATCTTGTATTGCTCTAGCAATCTTAAAAACATCACTTACTTCCAAGAACAATTTAAGATGGAGATGAGGATCTTCATTTGGCAATCCATTGAATTGACCAACTGTTTGTAACATTTGAAACATTACTAGTTTCAACTCAAATTTTGTAGCTTCTACTTCAGGTATGATTATCTCAGAATGTACAACTTGAGGAGTTAACACATCATAATCTCTAATAGCTCTGTCTCTGTCATCAGCCATGTAAATGATATTGTTATTGCCTGGCTGTCTCTCGTTAGCATGTTCATTCTGCTCTTCTTGAATGTTAACTAGTTGTAAGGGCCCGTGAGGGTTCAAATTTCCCTCATCTTGTAAATTATTCATGCCTAAAATAATTTTTGAATTCCTTTGTTCTCTTCGCAATCTCCTGATAGTCCTTTCAATCTCAGGATCGAATTGGAATACCACAGATCTGTCTTTGTGCATGCACGTACCGATCTGCCAATAAATAGAATGAATTAAGTCAAATTTGGCGCTATCAAGATTTACTTCACACTTCAAAAATAAACAGTCAATCCCCGGCAACGGCACCCAAAACTTATTGGTTAATTTTATAACCAATGCCAATGTACAAGTATACACAACAAGTAATAAAGTGATGAATATTCAAGATCGTCTCCACAAAGATTGATGGTACTCGAAACGCTATAGCAATCACAATAGTGCAAACTAACTTAGAGCCAAAGTTAACAATCGTAAATTAAGTTCTATCGTAATTGATGATTATGAGAGAATTAAATAAAATAATATCGTAATGAAATACTAGATAAAATGTGTCTAAGATTCAATTGAGATTATGGTAGTTGAATGATCAAATTCTCCTTATGAGGTGACTGTTTTTCATCAAGTTAGCACCAGCTATTACGGTAAGTGCTGCAGCACTAGGCAGAATTTATATGTATCCTCAGCTATCGCATATTGGAAGTCTCATACCCTTAAATCTATTAACAATGACCAATTGCTAATCTACTTATGGTATGGCATTATGATCTTTAGTCTCTCTGCCCTACAAGGTGAACACCTATGTCTAGTGTGTCACAAATCTTAACTTCAAGTATTGTCCTTATGGGATTGAAGATAACTTAATCCAGGAAACTTAACTTAAGATCAAGTAATACTCTAATAATATCCGCTAACACATGTCCTTTTGCTGCTCTATCTTAACTGAAACTGTTAAATGGGTGGTCAACTGAAATAACAGTTATATTCATAAAAGTTAATAGAGTAAAATGCTACAGCAATGACATAACAACACATAAGAACAGTCAAGAACCCATTGGATTGCTTGTCACTCAACTACAAACAAGTCTAGTTTATATTCTGAATGAGAAAAATAAACATAAATATATTGATCACAGGATACATAAAAACAATTAAAGGAAGAAGATAATTATAAGTTGAGCACGATGAAAGACAAATCCAAATAATTATGTCTTCAATGTTGCTGAAACAACACTCCCCAATTCTGACCTTCTTCTTCTTTCCTTTGTAATTATTCTAATGATAATTCCCTTTCCGTCTTTCTATGTGGTTCACGCCTCCCTTTTATACTGCAAACTAGGGTAAAAATAAAAGTCCATGGGCGTGCATGCGTTAAATTAGGAAACATACAGATTGCTATTCTGTGACTGACCCGCGCCTAAATTTTCTCCCGCATTGTTCCCAGATTGCTACAACACTGATTGCTCTAACATCCGCAACCACACTGCACTATTCCCGATTGTGCTTTATTTCTTTTGCGGCCGTCTTCTTTCCTCCTCTTGCTCATCTAATGTCTCAACATCCCCTCATGAATCAAGACTTTCTGAAAACCTACAATTATGCATCTGTTTTTAACATAAATCAAGACTTTCTGAAAACCTACAATTATGCATCTGTTTTTAACATAAATTATATTAATTTAAGCAAAACTTATTAAGACTCAACTAAAATGAATGTTTATGCAAAATATAACCAAAACGTAATAAAAACACCTTATTTGATCTCTAATTGATCTTGATTTAAGTCTAGAAAGGATGTAATAACTCTCATTTCCTAGAGTTATCAATATGCATATCTTCTAGGAGGTCTTATTACTCTCTTTTCTCTATCTCTCACTAATTGATAATCTTCACTTCTTTCCTGATCATTTGTTGTTTTATTTTCAGTATCATGTATTTCCATGTCTGTTACTTCTCCAGCCTCTGATCTTGTTTTCTGTTTCTGGTTTGAGTTTGACAGCTTCACTTCAAGATAATACCTCTTATCTTTATCTTATAGTTCTGCATTGGTAGTCTTTAATGATACTGAGTGTTGAAGCATCTCAACTTCATTAAATACTACATCCCTGCTGATGATTGCTTTTGGAGGCTTCATGTCTGTGCACCATAGTTTATACCCCTTTACACCTTCAGGGTAACCAAGAAACACACACCTCAATGCCCTGGGCTCTAATTTGCCTTGTTTGATGTGAGCATATGTTGGACAACCAAAGATCTTCAGATTGGAATAATTTACTGGTTTACCATACCAGAGTTCATATGGTGTTTTGAAGTTAATTCCAATTGAAGGGCTTCTGTTCACAATGTGACAAGCTGTTGATAGAGCCTCAGCCTATAAGGACATGAGTAGCTTAGAGTGAATGAGCATACACCTTACTTTGTCAACTAAGGTTATGTTCATACTCTCAGTTAATCCATTTTTGCTGAGGTGTATATCTTACTGTTCTGTGCCTCATGACTCTATGCTTACTGCAAAAATCTTCAAACCTCTTGTTATAGAATTCTAAACCAATATCAGTTCTGAGTTTCTTAACCTTCCTGTTGGTCTGAGTTTCAATTAGTGTTTTCCAGATTTTGAATTGTTCAAACACTTCATCTTTGTTTTTCAGCATATAGACCCAAACCATTCTGGAATAGTCATCAATTAGAGATAGAAAGTACCTTGCCCCTCTTAAGGATGCTGTCTGTGCAGGTCCCCACAGATCAGCATGTATATATTCTAGAGTTCCTCTTGAAATATTTGCCTAGGACATATTCCTCACAAAATTCCAAGGACTCTATTTTATCTTCACCTAAGACTCCCTGTTTTGATAGTTCTTTCAAGCCTCTCTCACTCATATGGCCTAATCTAAACTGCCACAACAAAGTTTTGTTTAGATTCTGGTTTGAAACTCCAACATCTCCTGTAACTACAGACCCTTGAAGAACATACAAGCCATTGTCTAAGTTTCCTTTTATCAACACCATAGACCCTTTTAGCACCTTTAAAGTACCTGACTCAAGCTTGATTACACACTCCATTTTGTCAAGCATGCCGAGAGAAATCAAGTTTCTTTTTAAATCAGGGACATGTCTAACATTTGCTAACTCTATTATAGTGCCATCAAGCCTTTTCAGTTTAATGGTGCCTCTGCCAATTACCCTGCAACTAGCATCATTTCCCATTACAACTATCCCATCATCATAGGCTTCATAGTTTTTAAAAAAGGTTTTATTAGGGCACATATGGAATGAACAACCAGAATCTAATACCCAGTTATCTCTAGATGCGCCATCAGAGACTATGAGAACTCCAGCAAAGTCATAACCATCAGATTCTTGTCCTTCTGATGCAACAGCAGCATCACCAGTCTTCTCTTTTATTTTTTTGCTCTTATATTTTTTCTTTGAACAGTCTTTCTTGAAGTGGCCTTCCTTGTGGCAATGGAAGCACTTCATATTCTTGGGTCTGGACTTGGATCTTTTCTTCTTTCCTTTACCACATTCTCTCTTTTCTGGCCTCCCTCTAACTGTTAATCATTCCCCATGACTTGTTTCTTTCTTGGTTGCAGCCTTGGAACTCAATGTTTCTTTCACATCCATCATTAAGAGAGTCTGTCTCCCATACATGAGAGTGTCAACCAGGTGCTCATAAGAGCTTGGTAAAGAGCACAACAAAATCATGGCTTTATCTTCATCATCGATCTTTACATTAATGTCTTCAAGATCCAAAATGATCTTGTTAAACGCATCAATGTGATCAGAAATTGATGATCCATCTTCCATTTGCAATGTGTAAAGCTTATTTTTAGTGGCTAACCTCTTAGCCATGGACTTTTTGGTATACAATACAAGTCTTCAAGCTTTTTCCACAATCGAGCATCAATTGTCTCTCTTCCCACTTCTTTGAGTACACCATCTCCAAGACTCAAGATAATTGCACTATAAGCCCTATCAAGCACATCTGGAAGATCATCCTCTGATATCTTTCTGGGTTTCTTAGATGATGTGACTTCGGCAAGGGCTTCATCTAGGCCTTGATGTACCAACAGTGCTTTCATCTTGAGTCTTCACAGATGAAAGTCATTTTCACCTGTAAACTTTTCTACTTCAAGTTTAGGAGCAGCCATTTTAGACCAAGAATTTCATAGAGAAGCTCTGATACCAATTTGTTATGCCAAATACCAGTAAAGAACTGATAATGGCTCACCAAGATCCACTCAAGAAAGGTTCTTGTATCTAAAATTGTAGATGATCTGTACTCAGTTTATTGAACGCTTAAACAATCTAAACAACTAAAGCAAATCAAAGTAAGAATCAAAGAACAGAAAGAACAACACAAAGGAAACTTATAGTGGTTCGGCTATGGAAGCCTACGTCCACTGTGAAAATGTGAATCCAAGTTTTACTGAATGAGTGTCTACAGAGTACAAGCTTTTTAGAGAAGATTACAACTAACACCATATCGTTATTCCAAGGTACCGAGCTATATATACAAGCAATGCTCGATCAAAATGGACTCTCAATCACCAGCATGCTTCCCCTGTGTTCAGTGACAAAGACCAGCAGCTTCCCGCGCTGGTTAACAGCCTTAAACGACTTCTGATCAGCCTCCAAGACACGTGTCTTCATCTTGTTTATTCTAAGTGATGAAATGACAGCTCAAGTTGTCGTCTCGTTTAAGTGAATCTCATGCGAAGTCATATGTCTTCCTTGCACACACAGATGACATGATATCTTTGTCATATAGCCTTCTCAAGGACTTCAGCCGACATGTCATAGTATTGACAAGTCTTTAACTAACTTGTCTCACTTGATTATAAAACTAATTTGTAGTTCATACTCAACACTTGCTTCACTTCCATGTTGAATTGTCGAAACCAGAGTTTTCGGCCAGCTTGGATATGCAAAATCAGCCTTTCTCATCTCTATATTTCTGAATTTTTTTGTAACTTGCTTCCACTTGTGCCATCCCCTGCCTGATATATAAAATTACAAATGAATTAATCTTATATAAAACTTATGCTATAATGTAAGCCTAACACACACACACACACACACACACACACACACACACACACACGTGTTACTTACTTACGAAGACCTTGGAATCAAGGATTGCCGTTCAAGAATCTTCAACACAGTTGCGATCGCTGTGGAGCCCTCAGCTAGGTCAGAAGTCATACTTCTTGCTTCAGCAATAACCTTTCCAGTGCCTACTAATATGAAAAATGTTTTAAACACATCCCCAGTTGATATTTGTCCATTTTGAACCAATGTGCCACCATACCAAAAGTGCAAGGCCCATGACATACAAGCTAGGCACTAAGCTGACCCCAAACCATTTCCTGCAAGCCATGACTTTTTCCTAGCTTGCTTTCTGGGTTCCTCTTGAGCTTCATTAAAGATTTGAAGAACCTTTTCTACACTTCTGAACGTAGTCACAATTCTGTAATTAATGACTGCTTCCACAGTAATTTGAGTGCTGTGATATTGTGCTTTAACGAAGTTTGTTGAAATACTAGAGAGCACCACTTTTCTAGTGTAAAAACATAAAATTGTGAGTGGCTGGACTGTAATAATAACAATTGCTAGTTTTCAAGCCACAACTACCTGGGGAAAAATTTTATAGGGGTCAAATTTAAAATTTTAATTTTTATGTTATTATGTATGTAAAATTTTAATTCTACAGGGGCCAATATAGATAATTTACACTAATTTTCACATTTTCTTTAGAAACTCCCTAAAGTTTTCAAAATTCTACGGGAGCCATGGCACCCTCTAGCCTTATACTAGCTCCGCCCCTGCCCATGACCATTACAATGGTGATAGCAAAAGTAGTTTGAACTAACAAAGATTCTATATCTGCAATTAGAGATTCAACCATTGATGCCTCGTTGCTCAATCTAGAACACAATGCCGCGCTTGAGTTGTGGATTTCATCCAACCAAGCTGCTTCAAATGTCAGAATCTTTTCAAGCATTCTTAACTTGATTCTCTTGGTTAGCCGGCCGCCCATATAAGCAAAATTGTAATATTGCAAAAGATTAAAAGCTAGAGAAATCAAGGAAAGTGAACATAAAATGAGTGAATATGTGCGGATTCTTGATTGCATTTCACTGTGGCTTTTAGCAAAGAAAGTAGAGATAATGCCACCAATGGTCAGGGCATGGATAGGTTGCACTAAGCCAACAACTATAGCTGAGAGGTGGGTGAGTTATTGGCTGCGGGCCATTAATGACAGGTAATGGCGAAGCAAAGACAGCTGGGCTAGATCTTGCTGCAGTAAGCTGGCCACCACTACTTCTTCTGACAGATGAGACATGTGTTTTTGGGTTTTTCTCTTCGCCATCACAGCTGAATTATCTCTACATTTTGGCCATTTTTGCATAGTGACCATTTGTTTTGTTGATGAGATCATTGTGTGAGCCTATTTCTACCAAGCAGCCATTGTTAACTATTGCTGTGAGGTCTGCATTCCGGACTGTTGAGAGCTTATGTGCCACTACCTGGCATATCAAATAACTATAAAAAAATGACGCAATCTTTATTCATTATGAAACGTTTTCATAGAAGGTTGTAGATATATATATATATATATATTTAATATTGTTATACAGGACTGTCATTTATATTACATCAGATATTATAATTAATATTTACAAACAAATTATACAATTAAGACCCCCTTCTTGCCATGTACTCCTCTAAAACACTGTCCAGATTCTTTATATTTGATAATTGAAGAAGAACTGAAATTAACTCCCATAATGCTTTTATGGAGTTCGAACCCTTGCACTCAATATTGTAATTGTAAGGGTTCTCCCACTGGGCCAAAGGCCCATTAGTAAGGTTGTAAATAGTTAAAAGAAAGTTTTTGAAATAAGGTTTATTTAATAATTCTGAATTGACAAAGTTAAAATTTTGAACCCTTTATATAATAACCTTAAATATTGTAAATTTACTAAAATATGCAAATCTAAAATATTATTTTATATTAAAATTCTTCTAATAAAAGTAAGAAAAAGAAAATAAATGGTGTCCAAATTCGAATTCGAGAAAAAAGACAAAAATCCTAAAAGGAATAGGAAAAATAGGAAAATATCTTAAAATTGAAAAATGAGTAGGAAAGAAATGAAATTTTTGGCTTGATCACATGGTAGAACGGCAGAAGTGATTCTAGGTTTGATTCGTCTTGTCACAAGCTTCGATATTATATGTCAAAACGAATAGTTGTAGCCCAATTGTGTCCCTCAGAATGTACACCGTTTGTAATACACAATCATTCTACATTAGTCCCCTCACTTCAAAAGAACTTGTCCTCGAGTTAGGCTCATACAACCCCTCATCATCTTAATGATATTCAAACATATCAACACATTGAACATGTGAGAGATATTCTAATCATCCGGCAGTTGGAGCACGTAAGCGTTATCACTAATCTTCCATGCCATTAGAAATGGACTATACTTCCGCTTCTCCAACTTAGCACAAATACCAGGGAAACGACTACGCCGCAAATGCATTATCACCAAATCAACTCCTGAAACACATTTATACATTGGTACTTGTCTACCTCAGCCTTGTACTTGGCATTAGTAGCCTTCAAGTGAGCTCGAACCTCAATGTGAATCTGTAGATTCTCGTGTGCCATATTATCTACTGCTTTACTTCCTCCAGCCGCAAATAGCATGATACCAACTAATTGAGTAAAGGTAGCAGGAGTGAATTGATAGGATAGATAACACTAAATATCGCCCTAATATCCAGCCAAGCCAATGTGATTAGCTAACGCTCTAATCGAAACATAATTAGATCTTGGTCTAATCCAAATGACTCAATAAGATTTTTAATAATGAGTTTTAAGACACTCTATTTTAAACCACTTTATAAGAGAGATTTTTAATAAATAATTCCAAAGGAAATTGTAAAAAGAGGTTTTATTAACTGATCAAAAGTTGAAGTTACAATAATGCAACCTCTCTATTTATAATAGAGTAAACTTACTTCTTTAAGTTAACTGAAAAAGGAAAACTAAATCACAATCATAATAGAAATAAAAGATTAAGACACATACCACAATTGACTCTAATTAAAAAAAAATCCTACAATAATAAATCTTAAAATAACATCCTACATCATTTTCCCCTCTTAAAAGAAATTCATCCTCAAGTTTGAATACAGTCTGAAGGGTGAAACTTGTAGTGTAAGACTAAAATATCTTACAATTCAAACTTGTTGTCTTTCTTATCAATCTTTTTTGAAACTTTAAAGAATCCATATTTTCCTTCGCTTATACCGTTTTTAAGGCGATGAAGACTTCAAAGAACGAACAATGATCAAATAAATTTTGCATTTTTCCAATTATTGCTCAATGAAATCTCCAACCAATTTCAACTTTTTAATCGAATTTTCTTTATGCACTACCTTCTTGTGCTTAATATGAGTAGGCAAAACAATTTCAATCATTTTAGCTTTTTCAGCTTTATTTTGTTGCACAACCTCGATGGTATTATTAGGCTCAATGCTCAAATTAAGAGTAGGTTGTAAATTTTTTTTTAAAATCTTAGATGGATTGATAACCTCATCATGCTTGTTTTGTCCTCCAAGGAAACATCATGCACATTCTTGCACAAATTGTCAAATTGAAACTTTAAATTAATAATAAATTGTACATTTTCTTCTGGTATCTCATGTGAGTTTTCTTCCTCAACAATAGGTGAACTCATTAATACAAATTTAGGCACTTTCATAAATACATGCCATTGCTTGATTAAAGTTTAGGCTTCACTAAGTCTTTTAATCATAGCTACGCCTTTGCACTCTGATAGACTATTCTAAAGCACTCCCTATTAATAGAAAATCACTTACAAATTGTACTCGATCATGTCTCAGCAATCAAATCATATATTCATGATGAACCTTATTCAACCATGAAAAAAAATATTCAAGACTACAATTTCCATCAAGTTTTCGAACATAATGCCCTTTGAATATTTCAAATTACAAACGTAAAATTAATGGTAAAATTGTAAATAAAGCACAACTCTCTGGTTTGGTATGGCCAACAGTTGGTGGTCGTGAATTGGTGTGTTGATGGTCGGATTTGGAAGATATTGTGGTGAGAAACAGAATGATGGCAGTGAATTGGCTGGATTCGCGATGGTTTGGTCAGAAAACCAATTTAAAGTGGCGGTGGCCTATGGTGATTCGTGGCGGTTTATAGCCAGCATTTGGTGTTAATTGGCAATTGGTTTTGGATGTATGATTAGAGAGGAGTGTGACTATACGTCGGTTATTGGTAACAATGGCTAGTTCATATCGACGACTAATGGAAAGATTGCAGGATTTTAGGTAATTCACAACAACAACGCGACTGTTTATGACGACAATCGTTTATCGGGTCAGGTGTTGGTCAACAAAGGTTGGTGAATTTGGTGGTAGTGATGGCTAGCTGAACGATAATGGTGTGCGGTCATGGATAGAGAAGTCACGGGTTTGGGTTGTTCACACGGTGGCTGCATAGCTGATTAAGGGCAGTAGACGCATGGGTTTTGGTTGACGGCTAGCAGTGAGATTGATGGTTGTAGCAGCTAGTGGTGAAAGTGGCCCAATTGTAGCGGAAGTGGTGGTGGGCAGTAGTTAGAGTTTCAAGTTTTGGGAATTTTTGGTTTTTTTTTCTTTTTATTTTTTTTCATTTAGCGATGTACTTAGTGGCGATGAATATGGCTAGTCAGGAAAGCTGTGCAACTGACATAGATACGCTCGGACACCAATTGATGAAACAAAAATGTAAAAGATTGTAGATAGTTGAAATAAAGTTTTGAATAATGAGTTTATTGAATAATTTTGAATCGACACGACTAAGGTTTTGAGCCTTTCATATAATAACCTTAAATATTCTAAATTTATCAAAATAGCAAATCTAGAATATTATTTATAATAAAATTATCCTAATTAAAATAAGAAAAAGAAAACAAACGGTCTCTAAATCTGAATTTACAAAAAAAAGATAAAAATCCTAGAAGGTATAAGAAAAGTAAGAAAATATCTTAAAACTAAAAAAATAAGAAAGAAATGGAATTTTTAGCTTGATCATGTGGCACAATAGTAAAAGCAATTCTAGTATTAGTTTGTCTTGTCGCAATCTTTGAAATAGTATATTACATGTTAAAAAAAGACACCTATAGCCAAAGTTATGTCCTCCGGAATGTACCTCACTCATTATACACATCCATCCTACATCATTCACATTTCACTCTAATATTTGATCAAGGTCATTTTCTTTTAAGGACTAGTTGCAAGCAAAATGAGACAATTTATTGAAAAATATGAAAAGGTGTATGTTAAAATTGGAACATATCATAATTCTATTAGATAAATGTACATTAGTAAAACTTTTCCATCTTTAAAGAGAAGTGTTTGTAGTGTACAAAAGAAGACATTGTCTTGAAGATTAACTTTCTTTAGTGTATTCTATTTTATTTAATAAAAATGTACTTTCAAATTAGGCCAGTTTAAAATTAAAGTGTTATAATTTTTAATCAACATGTATGTAAGAATAGAACTATTATATCAAAAAATAACTTATTAGTGATTGGTAAACATTAGTTTTCAAGTGTAAATGAATGTTTACCAAATATTTTAGCTATTGTATTTTCAAAGTTGACATAAAATAAATCCTTTATATAAAATTCTTGAAAAGTTAATGAAAGATTAACCAACCAAGTTTGATAGCAATATTTACCGGTGTGGTTCTTCCCAAGGAAGCCTGATCAAGGATATATTGCACCAATGTCTCAGATTCTGAGTCAAGAGCACTTGTTACTTCATCAAGTAAAAGAATCCCAGGGTTTTTCATAACACTCTTGTTGTAGCAATTCACTGCTTTTGTCCACTTGATAAAAGTGATCCCCTTTCACCAACCTATTACACATTAAGATCAAACATGTTCTCCTAAAAAAAAGAAGATCAAACATGTTATTAGAACTAGTCTTGAACTCACTTGATTTTTTTAAAAGCTAACCTTGATTACAAGTAATTGTATGTTGTTCATGATTTTACAATTACCTTTGTTTCGTTCCCTTCTAGAAGCTGCCTCATGAAATTATGAGCATTTGCAGCCATGGAAGTACTAATAACTTCATCCATTGTAGCTTCAAGTTTCCCAAACAGCACGTTATCCTTTATTGATGTTCCAAACAATGCATACTCTTGACTCACAAGCTCCATTTTCTCTTTAATCCATTTCAACTGAAGGCATCTAATATCTACACCATCAATCTTCATGTTGGAAGATGAATTACAAATCTGAATCTCTCAACCGAGTATGACAAGTTGGTTGTAGACTTAGAGATAACTGTGACATGTCGGTTGAAGTCTCTATGAAGGCTGCATGACAAGCTTTTGGAATCAACTGTGTGCACTAGTAGCTCATATGATCACGCACGTGAGTCTCTTAACCAAAACGGCAGCTAAAGTTGGTGTTTCATTAATTAAGGCTAATGAGACGTAGATATATGGTTGGGGGCAGTTTTAAAAGGTTGTTAC
This sequence comes from Citrus x changshan-huyou, assembly GCA_039657385.1. NCBI lineage: Eukaryota > Viridiplantae > Streptophyta > Magnoliopsida > Sapindales > Rutaceae > Citrus > Citrus x changshan-huyou. The sequence goes on from CM077550.1 coordinate 8,275,361, forward strand.
AAGGGCGGGAAGCAGCTGAGTTTGTTATTAAGTATATGCAGCATGTGCTGATGTCTTTCTAAGTTAATTGCTTATTGTATATATAGCTTCATACTTTGACATGTCATTAGATTGATTTGGTTACATCTTCTCTGTAAATTTGTATCTTGAAAACTCTCATTTAATGAAAGCTTGTTTGACATTTTCGCAGTGGATGTAGGCATCAATGGCTGAACCACTTTAAATTTTCCCAGTGTTATCATTCTGTTTGTTGATCTCTTATTGATTTGCTTCGTTTATCTTGATTTTTTAAGTCGTATAAATCAAGATTAGTTCAATTAATTGCTATTTTAGCTTAATCTTGGAGATCCAAGTCTAGTGTTGCACTGGTTATTGGTTCAACAAACTGGTACTAGAGCTATTCTCTACAATTCTTGATCTAAAATGGCTATTCCTAATCTTGAGGTAGAAAAATATATACAGGCGAAAATGACTTATGACTTTCACTTGCAGAGGCCTAAGATAATAGCCTTATTGATACATCAAGGTCTGGATGAAGCCTTTGGTAAAGCTTCATCATCCAAGAAGCCAAGAAATGTGCTAGAGGAAGACTTTCCAGATGTGCTTAATAGTGCTTACATCGCAATAATCTTGCATCTCGGAGATGGTGTACTCAGAAAAGTGGGTTGAGAGAGAACAATAACTGGATTGCGGAAGAAGCTTGACAACTTATATACCCACTAAAAATAAGCTTTATACATTTGAAATAGAAGAAGGTTCATTAATCTCTTATCACATTGATGCCTTCAATAAGATTATATTAGATCTAGAAGACATTAATGTAAAAATTGATGATAAGGGTGAAGCTATGATTCTGTTATGCTCTCTACCAAACTCTTATGAGCACCTAGTATACCCTCATGTATGGGAGACAAACTCTCTCTATGGTGGATGTAAGAAAACACACTGAATTTTAAGGCTGTAATTAAGAAAGAAACAAGAAATTAAGAAGGATTAACAGCAAGAGGAAGGCCAGAAAAAAAAGAAGGTAGTAAGGGAAATAAGAGAATATTCAAATCCAGACCTAAAATTTTAAAGTGCTTCTAATGCCACAAGGAAAGCCATTTTTAAGAAGGATTGCCCTGAGAGGAATAGCAAAAACAAAGGATAAAATAAAAGAATGGTGAGGCTACTGTTGCATAAGAAAATCAAGAATCTGATGGTTATGACTCTACTGGAGTTCTCATAGTCATTGATGGCTAAACAAGAGGTAACTGGGTCTTAAACTCTGGTTGCTCATTCTATATGTTCCTTAATAAAAGTTTTTTCAAGAACTATGAAACCTATGATGGTAGAGTAATTGTAATAGGAAATGACCCTAGTTGCAAGCTAATTGGCAGAAGCACTATTAAACTAAAAATGCTTAATGGAACAATAAGAGAATCAACAGATGTGAGACATATCCTTAATTTGAAAAGGAATCTGATTTCTCTTAGCATGTTGGATAAAATGAGGTGTTTAGTCAAACTAGAGTTAGGAATATTAAAGGTGTTGAAATGGTCAATGGATTTAATGAAGGGAAACTTAAACAATGTCTAGTATATCCTTCAAGGTTCAACAATTATACGCGATGTTGGGGTTTCAAATTAGGATCTAGACAAAACCATGTTGTGGTATTTAAGGTTAGGCTATATGAGTGAAAGGAGACTTAGAGAGCTGTCTAAGTAGGGCGTTTTGGGAGAAGAGAAGATATGTGAGGAGTGTCCTAGGCAAATCCTCAAGGGTTAAATTTAGTACTGGTGCTGATATTTCAAAAGAAACTTTAGACTATATCCATGTTGATCTGTGGGGTCTAGCACAAACAATATCCTTGGGGGACCTAGGTATTTATATCTTTTATTGATGATTATTTAAGAATAGTCTAGGTGTTTGTGTTAAATAATAAAGAGGATGTGTTTGATCAGTTTAAAGATTGGAAGACTTTGGTTGAAACTCAAACCAACAAGAAATTGAAGAGGCTCAGAACAGATAATGGCTTGGAATTCTGTAATAAAATGTTTTAAGATTTCTGCAGTAAGCATGGTATTGTGTGACACAGAACAATAAGACATACACCCCAATAGAATGGTTTAGCTGAGAGGATGAATAAGACCTTAATTGATATGGTAAGGTGCATGCTCATTCACTCTAAGCTATCTATGACTTTGTGGGCTAAGGCTTCATCAGTAGCTTTTTATATTGTGAACATAAGTCCCTCAACTGGAATCAACTTTAAAACACCATATGAACTCTAGTCTGCCAAACTAGTAGACTACTCTAATATGGAGGTCTTTGGTTGTTCAACTTATGCTCACATTAGACAAGAGAAATTAGAGCCGAGGGCATTAAGGTGTGTGTTTCTTAGTTACGCTGATGGTGTAAAAGGGTATAAGTTATAGTGTACTGATATGAAGCCTCCAAGAGCGATAATCAGCAGGGATGTGGTACTTAATGAATCTGAGATGCTTCAACACTCAACTTTATTAAAGTCCACAAATACATAGAAGATAGATAAGGATAAGAAGACTTATCTTGAGGTAGAGCTTCCAGATTTAAGCCTGAAACAGAAACCAAGAGTAGAAACTAGAACTAAAGTTGATACAGAAACATCTAAATAAGAAGATCAAGTAATAAATGATCGAGGGGTCAGAGATTATTAGTTGGCAAGAAATATGGAAAAAATAGTCATAAGGCCTTCAAAGAGATATGCATATGGAGACCTGATTGCATTTGCATTAATAGCAGTATATGAAGATACAACAGATGAACCTAGATCATACTTAAATGCTATAAACTGTGATAAGTCAAAAGAATGGATCAAGGTTATGGATGAGGAAATTATGTTCTTAATGAAGAATCACACCTAGGATCTCATTAAGAAGCCAGCAAACGAAAGGGTAGTGTGATGTAAATGGATTTACAGGATTAAAGAGGGCATACCAGGTGTTGAGCCATAGAGATATAAAGTCAGGCTAGTGACAATGGGCTTTACTCAGAGGAAGGGGATTGATTTCACAGAGGTTTTCTCCCTAGTGGTGAGACATTCTTCATTGAAGATCATGTTATCTCTAGTTGTTGTACAAGATATGCATCTTGAACAGATGTATGTAAAGACTGCCTTTTTCCATAGTGAGTTAGATGAGATGATTGTAATGTCTCAACCTAAAGGTTATGTGGATCCAAAGAGAATTGATCATATTTGTCATCTAAAGAATACCTTGTATGGGCTTAAACAGTCATTTAGGTAGTGGTACTTAAAGTTTAACTATCTTATGACAAATAATGACTTTCAAAAGTGTAATTCTGATTACTGTGTTTACTTCAAAACCTTAAAAGAAGGTGATAAGATTTATTTGTTGCTTTATGTAGACGACATGTTATTGCCAGCCCACTTTAGACTTTCCTGCCAATAATGTCCAAAATCTGACATAGGAAAAAGCTAAAATGATTAAAATTCCATACTTAAGTGTTGTTGGATGTGCAATGGTCCTAACTAGGCTTGATCTCTCCTATGTTGTGAGTGTTGTAAGCAGATTTATGGCAAACCCACGGAAAGAACATTGGAAAGCTATTGTATGGATTTTAAGATACCTTGCTGGTACAACTGATTATGGCTTCATGTATGGAGCTGATAGGACTACAGTAGTCTATATAGAAGGCTATGTAGATGCAAATTATACTAGAGATTTGGACAAAAGAAGATCTTTGACAGGTTTTTGTTTAAGCTAAATGGTTGCACTATAAATTGGAAAGCTTCACGGCAGAGTATGGTTGCTCTGTCAACAATAGAGGCAGAATATACAGTAGCTGCAAAAGCAATAAAAAAAGTTATCTAGCTTAGAAGAATGGTGACAGAGTTGAGGTTTGAACAGAAGCAAATCACAATTTATTGTGATAGCAAAAGCGCTATCTGTTTGAGCAAGAATCATATGCACCCAGAGAAGACCAAGCATATTGATATCAAGCTTCACTTTGTCAGACTGGAAGTTTCAAGTCGTGGGGTAAAACTAGTCAAGATACACACTAATAACAACATTGCTGACATGCTCACCAAAGCTGTACCAAGTGCTAAGTTTGAGTTCAGTTTGAACTTAGCTGGCATTTGCAAGATATAGACTACAGAAGAGGAGTGAAAAGTTGAATCCAAATGAGTGAATGATTTAAAGTTCAAGGTGGAGAATGTTGAAGGATGAACTGAAAATTTGAATCTCTCAACTGAGTATGACAAGTTGGTTGTAGACTCAAGGATACAGTGAGATGTCGGTTGAAGTATCTAGGAAGGTTGTATGACAAGCTTTTGGAATCAGCTGTGTGCACTAATAGCACATGTGATCAAGCACGTGAGTCTCTTAATCAAAACGACAACTAAGGTTGGTGTTTCATTAATTAAGGCTAATGAGACGTAGACACGTGATCATGGGTAGTTTTAAAAGGTTGTTGAAGGTTGTTACAAGCGTGGGAAGCAGCTGGGTTTGCTATTAAGCACATGCGGCATGTGCTGATGATTGGATGATCTTTCTAGATCAATCACTTCTTGTATATATAGCCTCATACTTTGATATGTCATTAGATTGATTTGGTTACATCTTCTCTGTACATTTGTACCTTAAAAATTTTCATTCAGTGAAAGCTTAGTTCACCTTTTCACAATGGATGTAGGCATCAATAGCCAAACCACTTTAAATTTGCCCTGTGTTATCATTCTATTTGTTGATCTCTTATTGATTTGCTTTGTTCATCTTGATTGGTTAAGTTGTATACATCAAGATTTGTTCGGTTAATTGTTGTTTTAGCTTTGATTAAAGTGGATCTTGGAGAGTCAATCCAGTGCTGCACTGGTTCTTGGTTCAACAATTCACAATCTCATCGTTGGCATCATAAAACCATTGCACAAGGGCAATTGCGTTGATTTGCCACTTTGACTAGCCCCAACAAGAGCCAAGTTTTTCTTGCTTCAGCTTTGAGATTGAAATCTTTAAATACAACGGAATCAGGACAAGAAGGCTACGAGAATTTGACATGCTGGAATTCTATTTCTCTACGAACTTTATCTATCACAAGTCCTTTTGTGTCTTTACCATCAGTTTCTAGAACCCTGTCTTTCCTGTTGAATATTCTTTAAGCTACAAATGAAGCTTCTATGAAGTACTTTGGTTTAGGAAGTGCTGATCCTAGGGATCTGCATTACATTTACCATAGTACAAAAAAAAATGAAGAAGATGAGCAAAAATACATGAGCAATTAGACAAAGGTAATTATGCAAGATCCTCATTTGAGGGTAGTAATATGAATATTTAACTTTGTTTGCACAACTCCTTAAATGTCATTTTGAGCTATTTCATTTCCTAATTACTTTCTTTCCTTACTATTACGTGCACAAATATTTTTAATTGAGATCTTGTTAATATGAGTCATAAGGATACAATTATAAGAAGACCATTAGCGCAAAAGTACGACTTGAAAGAGCTTTCAAAATTGATTGAAATTTACAATTTATGGTGCATTGACATAATTTTTGGTGAATCAAAATTCAAAAAATATTGGAACATATCTGAAAACAAGAATAGCTTTTTTCAAGCTTTGGCATAAAGACAAGTTCAACGTATGTCAATCTCTTGGCCTCTTATTCTTCAAAAGGGGTAGTCAGTTATAATAAGACACGTAAACTTAATAGATCCACTAGATGAGTGATGAGCATAATTTATATACATATTTTACCGTTTATTATCTAATTACTAATTATTTTTATTTGTTATTTTTAATTAATTGAATTATTTTATTGCATAGGGAATTAATTGGAGATTGGAATTAAAAAGTGCAAAAAGAATAACAATTTAGGAGAATATTAGTTGAAGTCGTGACAGAGTTAAGAGCCAAGAGCAACTTGCATTGAATTTCAATTCTCCAATTGAGTTGCACGTGCATGGCATTGCAAAAGTGGAAAGCAATTTAAATGGGGCCCACACTTGACTTTCAAAAGTGAAATTAATGGCTTATGGTGGCGTTATTATGGAAGCTTTGTTTTATAATTGGAAAAGGATTTTAATTAGTAGACAAAGAGGATTCGGTGGCTAAGCATTATAAAAAGAGAGTTTTGGCTTTTGAATGGAGGGGAAATTCGGCTTTGAACAGAGAGCAGCGGCAGCAGCAGTTCGGCTTCCATGAGTGATTTTATTTATTGTGTTACTCCTAATTCAAGTATGTCTAGCTAATTTTCTTATACTGAGGTTAAGGATGAAACCCTATTCAATGAAATAATTATCTTTTTATTTATTTAATTCCCTATTTATGTGCTTTAATGTTTATGGTTTTTATTTCACATGATTAATTGGATATTATTAAAATCTTTTCATCAATTCTGTCATGCATTATTGATTGTTATGATTAATATTCGATTAATTCTATGCTTGGATCTATAAAGTTTATACATGATTATCTTTGATTTTATGTCTTTCATTAAATTGTTTACATAGAGTGCTTAGGAAAACTTTGACTATTTGTTATTCAATATGTTTACATGGGATACTTAGATATCATATTATTAAGCAGAAAAAGAACCTACATTAGATTTAATTACTTGGGCTTAATTGTTATATCCATGAGATGACATAGATTGATTTTGAGTTGTCACTCTAAAATTGGGGATTAATTAATAATTAGATAATTACTAGTTGAATAGTGGTGGATTTTGAAACCTTGGTAATTCTTATCTTATTGAATTTTCCTTTATTTTAATTGCTTCCTTAGTTTAATTAGTTTGATTTCCCTTAAAATCTCAATTTTCTCAACTAGGTTAGGATTAATATTAATTTTGGATTTAAATTAGATTTTTCAATTTATAACAATCCTTGTGGGATCGACCTCGTTACCACTATTCTATCTCTAGATTCGTGCGCTTGCGAGTATATTAAAATTTTCACAACAATGAGATGCCTAATTTGACAGTAAATGTTTAATTGAAAAATGGGGAAAAAAAAGGTGCAAACAACTAATACAATTGACTTCTTCTACAAAGTGGCATAATATAGATTCCTTTAAAGCAACAGATTTCTTGGTGCAAGAAAAGACTTTATGAAGTCAAAAGAACCCAATAATTTACTAAAGGCAAACACCACGTATTATTAACCTTTATATACAAACTCTTGTTTATTGATTAGTTCAAAGTCTACAAGAAAATTAATTAATTAAGGTCTAGGACGTTAAGTAGAAAATCTTCTAAAAACTTCCTTCAATCATTAAGTTCTATATCTATTTATTGCTTGCACCACAAAAGATAAAGTTCCATCCATCAATAGTGATCATCAGGCCTAAAATAGCTATAGAAAACAAGGACGGTATACTCAAAACATTTTGTTCACACCAAAAAAGTGGAAAATTGAAAGTCCCTGCCCGGCATTCTCCAGCTGATTGTTTGCAAATTTCGAGGACTACAACAATTAGCTATCATTAAAACATCACTTTAAATATCTATTTACCTATTTATGTGATAAATAAGAGAATAAAAAAATATGTAATCCTTCAAAAAAAATTTCAAATATAAATAATTTCATATTATTTTAATCAAATGTATTATTTGAATCCTATGCTTTATTTTTCTTTAAATATATAAAAGTGTGGTGTTTGGTTGCGTGCCTGCCTACGTTAGTTATTACACAATTCAATTTGTACGATGTCAAGTATCTATATATATATATAAAATTGGGACTTGAGGAGGTGATGTGGCATCACCATTTCTCATCTTTGTATATTCTCTATTATCTAATAAATAGAGAAATTTTCTTTTAAATTTGGCTTTTCATCTTCTCATAATTAATTTGATTGTTATTACACAATAACAATTATGTAAAGGTTTTAATGAGGATGTTCATAACATATATCTCTTAGTCTCTCCACTGTCTCCCATTAGCAACCTTTAGCTTCCCTATAACTCCCACTATCTCACAAGGAATTATGATCCATAATTTTTCATTAATTTCATGGAGTGATTATATAACTATAAAAGGAGAGCTCATCTTTTTTTTTTGTACACACACAATTGGAATGAATAAAATCACTCTAATAATATATTCTCTCATTTTATTCTTTATCTTACGTTGCTTCTTTATTTGTATTACTGGCTAATAGCTTTTTTTGTTTTTTTATAAGGCTGCCTCATCTTAAAAAAAAATCAATTCATATTTTTTATCAGTTTCATCAAGTGTAAAGTAAGAAAAAAGGATAATACTAAATTCTTTTTTTAAAGCCGCGTGAAACACAGTTTTATTTTCTAGTTTTTATTGTAGCTTGAGCACGCATGCTAAATTTGAAACCGTTGAGTGAGAGCCAACTTCTTTTTTCTTATTTTCAATCCCAAGCAACATGTGACTTTTTTTCTTTTTTTTTAAGGGAAAGTAAAGCTTTCCATTAAACTGACTTTGAAAACAACAACAAAACATTGTCTGGAAAATTTTCCAGCCACAGAGCAGGTCTTTCAAAACTTAAAGCTAATTTAGCTAATAAATCAGCTAAAGCATTACAAGTTCTCGGGACATATTGAATTCTTGAGGGATTTTGGTTCTTTAAAAACAACTGAATGTCAGCAATTGTCCAGCCTATCTCTGCTAAGCTACCCTTTCTGTTGATAGAAAGCTCCACCACCTCTGATGAATCTGATTCGATAATCATAGGCCTACAGTTTACTTGAAAAGCATTCTGAATACCAAAGAGGACAACCTCAGCCTCCATATCAACCACAGAACCCCTATATAGAACTCTCTTAACAGCTGCAGCTATGATCTTTCCCCTGGAATTCATTATCACTACCCCTAGACCCGCCTGCTAGGCTGGAGTATTTTTTGCAGCATCCACATTCACTTTGTACCAACCTTCTAGGGGGGCCATCCAAGTCTGAATCTTTTTCCTAGGAGTCTTTAAGGCAGCTTGATCCTTTGAGCATTTTATCCTCTTGTAGGATTCCACTATGGCTTCTGCTCTTGCAACTGGTAAGAGGGGGTCCTCTTGTTTCCCCTTAAAAATTTGGAGATTTCTTGAATGCCAGATAGCCCAACAGATTGCAGCTACCATCTCCCTGCCCTCTTTGCTTCTTTTCAAAGCTACTTCTTGGATCATGCTTAAGATATCTTGTTGAGCCATCATCTTTGTATCTTCGTAAAATTTTGTCTTTTTCCAAACCCTTCTAGCAGCCTTACATTCCAGCAAAGCATGGACCACATCTTCTCTCCTACACCCACATCTTATGCACACTGGCTCCACCACAATTTTCCTTTTCCATAAGTTACTCGCTGTTGGCAGTAGATTTTTGACAGCCCTCCACATAAATATTTTCACCTTTTCTAGAAGCTCATTGGACCAAAAGACATCCCATCGTGATTTTAAAGTGCCATCCTCTTTATGGATATTCCAAGGAGACTAGTTTAGGATTTCTTTTGAAAAGAGAAATGATCTTGATATTGACAATCCATTTTAATATGAATTAATCCCGATAAAAGCCCTAGGGTGTGTAACCCCTTCACCTTTTAAATATAAGAAAGAGAGAGACTAGGAGAAGGAAATGAGCTTTCCATATTAAAATATCAGGATAAACTTTGGCATTAGAAACTTTAATTTGGTGCCACTCATAAAAATAACTTCAAGTGCCAGCCACTAATTTTGGTCGGTTGAATCATTTTTTTTTCTTTTTTATGAATAAATAGTTTTTTTTATACACTTGTATATTACAATCAGAATTCTACTAATATTTATAATCAAAGAGGACTCTCTTGAATAAGTCTATTATAGCACAGTCCAAAGGTCAGCCCTCACTTTAAATTGGAGGGAGGTCTACCCACACTGTTAATATTAGAGGGAGATCGATTATACCCTAATGTGGGGAGATAAATAGACCCCTATTATATAGGGGAGTCGAGTTCCACCATTGTGCTAGCGCTGAAAGTTTTTATGAATGAATAGTTTTAATCATTAACGATGCAGGAACTGAGAAAGAAAAGCATGAAAACGACAGTGGATTTTTCTTAACATTCTCATGTATTCACACAACAATAGTAATTAATTTATGAGTTTGCCTAAGTAACATTATTGTAATTTATAATTAAATAAAAGAAAATAAAATATGAGTAACATAATATTGTGATTAAGTCAATCAATAAATAAATTTTATATGACCATAAGTTACATTAAATGAAATTTAGGAAGACTCTTAATTTTTATTCATGCTTGATAAAAAAAAAAAAGTGACCCTTCATTACAAACATATATAGTATTACCACCATGATTCCAAAAATAATTATTAAAAATAAGAAAGTGGCCTATGATTACAAACATATTATTACCTCCATGATTCAAAAAAGTAAAAGTATGCACCATCCACCTGTTTTTTTTGCCTTCTTAAAAAATACACAAACACTTTTTTTTCAGCACGCCACCTGAAGTTTTTCTTTTGTTGCATTTGTCCACTTCCGTCTAATCTTCACTAGTGGATTTAACGAAATGTTAATAAAATGACCATTTTACCCCTCAAAATTACAATTTAACCCAAATATAAATGGAAATTAGAGAGAAATTGATTGGATTTAAGTTTTTTCAAGCAATAGAGTTAAGCGCAAAGGTGGATGCTAGAAATTGGAGGTAAATAATGTTTGTTGCTTGCTAAATTTAGAAAATTTGTATTTATTTTTTTGGAGGAAAATGGTGTTTGTTGCTTGCTAGATTTAGAAAATTTGTATTTATTTTTTCTTTTTCAATTGAGTTAAACAACATCAGTTTTCTTTCTTTTTTCTTTAATTTTCAAATCACGTTAAATGACGTCGTTTTATTCTTTTTTAAAAAATTAGCATAATATGGCATCATTTTCCTCCAATTTCTAGCATCCAGCTTTGCATTTAACTCTATTGCTTGAAAAAAAACTTAAATCCAATCAATTCCTCTCTAATTTCTATTTATTTTGGGTTAAATTGTAATTTTGAGAGGTAAAAAGGTCATTTTATTAACATTTCGTTAAATCCACTAATGAAGATCAGACGGAAGTGGACGAATGCAATAAAAGGCAAACTTCAGGTGGCGTGCTGAAAAAAAAAATATTTGTATATTTTTTAAAAAGGAAAAACAAACAAGTGGACGGTGAATATTTTTCCTTCAAAAAATAATTATTAAATGTAGCCATTTTTATCATTATCAAAAGGGAAGATATCTAAACTAATTATCAAATTAAAACGCACCACACAATAACTTAGTGGCTGTAATGTAGGGGGTATGTGTTGATTTTTGTTGTTGCTTACTCTTTTACTATTGCCAGTACTATTTGTAGTTAGTGTTGTGAGCGTTCTTTGATGTGCCAGTTGCTGTATTTATTGGTTTTGTTTTAGGAAAATGGTAAACGAATGAAAGCGCGATGATGGGACGACAGAAACAGCAGCATTGGTTGCCGTTTCATGCGTTCTCTCATCCAATTTTTTTTGTGGGACCAGCAACAAATAGTAAAATATAGAATAAAAAATAGAAAAAATGCTCAAATATCTTTATTATTTGAAACCCGATCCACTTATTCTCATCCCCAACCACTCGTTCTCCATTCATTCCGTCCTCTCCGCTCGTTCTCCACTCACTTCGTCCCCTCCACTCGTTCCCGTTACTCACTTCGTCCCCTCTACGTGTTCTTCACGCATTCCTTTCTCCACTCGTCCCCGTCACCATCCAATGCTGCAGACAATATCCTTTCTTGTCCCCAACGCCTGCTAACAATCGATCTACAACGGAAACAATCGATCTACAACGAGTCTGCCACTAATAGAACAACCGATAGAGTCACCGCTACTATGCTGTTTGAGTCCCGTTTAACTCTCTTTATCTCTCAGTCATACATAGTCAATATTTTGTATCAATTTTTGTCAAATAATTAAAAAAACAATATTTTGTGATTTGAATTTTGTGATATATTTTATTTGTGTATGATAGTTTTGTGAAAGGAATAATGATAATTCGATAGTTTTGTGAAAGGAATAATGATAATTCTATTAAAAAAATTAATTACGTGTGTGATAAGTTGATTTGGGAAATATTGTATTAATGCTTAAATGCATTGAAGTTTTGGCACTAAAATGCACCAAATTTTTGCATAATATTTCATTTGAATATTAGTTTTGCATTTTGCATAATGTTCAATTTAAATGCAGATATTGATCAATTTATACTAATTAAGAAATAATTAGTGATGATTTGTTTTGTTTATATATATTAAGAGGATAGTTACTGAACTTTTTACTCTAGCAGCTCTATATTAAGAGGATCCTGAGATGCATGCTTAGAAATTTAAATTGAGGGTAATTATCAAAAACCTCCCCTGAAGTTTGGTGTATTTTCAGTCTGATAAATTGTATTGATATGTTTTCAAATACTTCCCCTGACGTTAGTATACCGTTTTGTATTTTTTAGGGTGGTGAGGATAAAATCATAAAAGGGCCCTTAAATGATGGAAAAAATTCAAGCAAACTTGAAATTTTCACGTTGGGTTCTGTAATTGGTCTCGACTTTGTAAATGTCTAGTGGCTAAAGAACAAACGCAAGCATGACCCCACAAACATTAACACCTACAAAAAAAAGGAAAAATGGTCATCTCCTTTCTTCATTCAAATCGAAGCATGAAGCAGAACATCCCTCTCATCTTCTCCAATGCTTTGATTAAAAAACTTGCCCATGAACGGGAGACCATGACACTGAATCAAGACACGCCAATACCAGAGATGATTGATTCACGACGGTGATGTGGAAGAATATCGACTAGTGACTTTCACCGTCGATGCACAAACAATCCCAGTGTTTTCGACCTGTAATGAGGTATAAATCAGGGTATTTCCTTGCATGTCAATTGTATTAGCTAAAATTAGGAGATTTGGTAAAAAAAGAATAATGGGTCTCGAAAATTTTTTGACAATGTTTCTGTTGCTTCCATTTTTTTTCCATCGATTAATGATAGGTGAATGATTGCTGCAAATGCATGTTCACTTGTGATTTGTTATATTGTTGTGTGATTGATTGAAAATGACTTTGAAAATTTTTTATTTGTTTAAGGTACTGCTGTTGATTATTGAACATGGATTTATGTTAATTTTTGTTAAATTAAAATGGTTGTTTCTCCGCACTGCAAATGGAACACAGGAGATTGTCCACGATAATGGTTTGAATCTGTCGCTTTGTTCCTCACTTTTTCTCACTTTTTCTCACTTTTTCTTACTTTTACTCATTTCTAAACTGTTATATACCTGCTAATACAATTTTTTTTTATCATTGAAGCACAATTAACCCAATCCTAGAGAACTAGTAGATAATGAATCATTGCAGTAGCAGCTTTGGTACCAAGGAATTTTTTTTTTTTTTTTATAGCAATGACTAACCCCAAACTAATCCCATTCTGAAAATTTTTTGGAGGGATAGATGATACTTTACCTTATCTGTGCAAGCTTAAAATTGTATAGATGTATCATCTTCTGCTCAACCATATAGATGGGTTTGAGTCTTTATATTTATTTTTGTAAACTATGTGATACGTATTAACTCACATCATTAACAAGGCTTTTTAGTTAGGCCATTGATAGGTCTAACCTTTGCAAACTGCTTAAAGTTGCCTTTTTGTAAATATGGGTTGCTATTGGTGTTGTATTAGCTCATTGTTTGACAGCCGTTGATGACTATTGACATTTGTGTTGATGCTGGATTTCATTCATATTCAACTATCACATTACTATATTGGTTGTTTTTTTTAAAAAAAAACTTCAAGTTTATGTTGTTGATGAATTGGTTACAGATTGTAGTATAGCCACTGCTACTACCAATATAACCGTTAAAGACAATGGTAAAAATGGCATTAGCAATTAAAGTTAAATTTCAAAATTTAACTTTTATATTTCACATCTTTTTCAAGCAAAAATAATTCAAATTTTTTTGTTCATTCATCAAAGTCATTTTAGAAAGTAGCATGGGTGATTTGGTATTTCGATTGTATTCACATCCCTTGGCGCCAAAACAAAGTTGCCGCTACTAAACAATTCTTTATTTTCAGTATACAAATTCTTTTGTTTTAAAGTAGGGATATTTTAGTCATTTTATCATGCAACAAACAATAAAAGAAACGATATACTAACGTCAAGGGAGGTATTTAAGAATACGCGAATACAATCTATCAAACCGAGAATACGCCAAACCTCAGGGAAGGTTCAATATATATATATTGATAATTACCCTTTTAAATTTATTACTAATTTTAAGGAATACATTTCTTACTAATGTTTTGTATTTTGCATATAAATAGGATTAGGAATGCAAGTAGTAATTTGGGAATATTTTATCTGATTTTTTCCAATGTAGAAACCAAATGTCTACTCAAAGCTGTTATGTTGTTTTCAAAGGACGAAAAAGGGGTGCAAACTAAAGTGTCTGCATGCGACAAAATTGTGCAAACTGATAAAGCCAGAAATGATTGTATTATTCTACCTATATTATCCATTGTATGTTGTATTTTAGGAATAATCATTACTATATGTATTTTGCATAATTGAAGAGATTGTACCCCTTGTTATGTAATAATTTAAACAAAAATGATTGTTATGTATGAATTGCAATCTTTAACCGTAAGAAGGAAGGACATTTCCCTCGGGATCCTATGCATGTCTAGAGACATTATGTGTATCAAAAGAAACAACAATAATGTAATGATACACAAGTCGCCAAATCTAACATATATCATTGATCCATCACTACAATTTAAAGCCAAAATACAAGTAAAGCATCATGATTGTTATCTTCATTACACTACTGTTGTTAAACATATAAAACACATGCATCCAAGAATTTTTACAAATTTAATCCTTCACTTTCTAACAATTTAAATATATACAACACAACCAAAAGCTAATTTTATTTTAATGTGATGGGAAAGTGAAAGTTACCAATTATCTGGCTACAATGTCATCAACATTGTTGGTGTAGTCTTTGGCACCAAATTCATATCTGCAGATCTGGGTTTTTCTGGTTTGGCTTCTTCGTCGAGTTTGAGGAATAATGGAGATTTTAACTCTTTGTCATTCCTTTCTTATTTTGCCTTTCCTTTTCATTACTTTTTTTTCATTATTTTAATATTTTATTGTCATTATTGTAATTTTTAAATGAAAAAAAGAAATAGACAAAATGACCCATGGAAACGGTAGCTTTCTGTCGTCCCTTTGTCATTCGTTTGTTTATTTAGCACTACTCTTTGTTTTATTATGCTTCTTGTTTTTTAAATTTGAGATTGCTTGATGTATACTTGTCAACTCCAATAGTTTTAAGTCCATGTGTGTGATGTGTGGAAATTAATTATCATTTAAATATTTAAAAGTAAATATGATTGTTTCTACAATTAGCTATTCGGACTTTGTTCTCACAAAGTTGAGTTAAGAAGACTTCAGAAAACTTACGACTATAAATATTTGAATTTTAAAAAAGAAAATTATCGCTAATCATTTTAAGAATATTAAAAGTACAAATAATCATTAAAAATTACTAATAGTATCCTTGCACCACAATTTAAATTTAAATTTTATATCAATCAGTTGCTTTTTTGTTAACTCTATTGACCACCATTAAAGGATTTAAGAATAAAAATCTATTTGGCCTCTAAAATAAAAACAAATAGTAAAATCTAGGGGCAAAATAACTTTTATCTTAGATGTATTTGTTGATTTTGTGTCTGTTGGGAAAGGGACTACCACAAGCAGTTGCAAATTAAACGGAAACAAACTTTTTCCCTCTTTGTGTGATAAAAATAGGATGTGCACTACAAATAAATAGGTAGAAAAATAAACCAATAAATCCAAAGCAAAAACCAACCACAAGAGATACAAATTTTTACGTGGAAAACTCAAGGCAGAAAAAACTACAAGATCGTAGTCTGATATAATCTTCTACTATATTAATGGGATTACAACACAAATTCTTCTTTAGATAATACTAGAGGCTACCAACATCAAGAATCTCACTATTTTTGGCTTACAGTAACAACCTAATAATTATCTCTCCAATGAGTGAGTATCTCAAATAATAGTTCAGGAGATGATAAAATAAAAATTAACATCAGTAGGATTATAGAGGGCAATATCAGGAACTTACCCTCAAAATTTAGGAGAAAACGGAGTTAATTTTGCCTTCTGATCGCCCAATTAAAGATTGAAATCACTATTCTCTTCTACTGGCTTTTCTCTCCTCTCTCTTGCAGCTTTTTCTTCTCCACTGGTCCTTTTTCGCTATATGAAAACTAGGGCTGCCGCTTGCTTTTATAGCCAAATTACATGGCAAATTTCATCCAAGTTCAAGACTTAGTAATAATTACAAACCAAGCAAACTTATTTGGACTTTGGACTTTGGGCTTTTGGACCCCCAAATGAGCTAGACCCAACAAATCTCCCCCTCCAGATCATGTGAGGGGCACCACCAAGCCCGCTTTCTGCAAACAGCTTTTTAGCTTCTCCTTGGGCAATGGCTTTGTCATCATATCTAACTCATTCTTCGTTGTGTGTATTTTCTCAACCTACAATTGTTTTCTCTCAAGCACGTCTCATATCCAATGATACCTCACATCAATATGCTTGGATTTTGAATAGTATGTTGATTTCTTTGCCTAGTGAATGGCACTCTGACTGTCGTAGTACACAATAAAGTTGTTTTGTTTCACACCCAACTCTTGTAGCAAATTCTTTATCCATAAGGTTTCTTTGCAACCTTCAGTAATTGCAATATATTCTGCTTCTGCGGTAGACAAAGCAACACACTGCTGAAGTTTGGATTGCCATGAGACTGCTCCTCCTGCAAAGATGAGCAAATATCCTGATAGAGATTTTCTCGAATCAACATCTCCCACCATATCTGCATCTGTGTACACCTCTAACACAGGTTTGTCACCACTAAAACATAAACATTCCTTGGAGGTGCCTTTGAGATATTTGAAAATCCACTTTACTGCTGTCCAATGTTCTTTACCTGGATTGGGAGAGAAACTGACTAACTACACCAACTGTATGAGCAATATCTAGTCTTATACAAATCATGGCATACATGAAACTACCAATTGCCGAAGCATAAGCAACTCCTCTCATCTCTTGCTTCTCTTTCTCACTTTTAGGTCAATGCTTAGAACTAAGCTTGAAATGGCCTGCAAGTGGAGAACAAACAGATTTTTCCTTGGTCATGTTAAATCTTTTAAGAATTCTTTCAACATATGCTTCTTGAGAAAACCATAACTTCTCAGTTTTTCTATCGCGAGAAATTTTCATACAAAAAATCTGTTTCACCAGTTCCAAGTCCTTCATTGCAAACGACTTGCTAAGCTTTCTCTTTAGATTGTCAATCATACTCGCATCCTGGCCAACAATCAACACATAAAGCAAAAGAATAATAAAATCATTATCACCAAACTTCTTCACAAAAACACAATGATCGCACGTAGTCTTGCTGAAACCATGATTCTCAATGAAAGAATCAAACTCTTGTACCACTGCCTTGGTGCCTGTTTCAGCCCATACAAACATTTCTTTAAATTGCACATAAGTTCTTCTTTGCCTTTGACACTGAATCCTTCAGGTTGCTCCATGAATATTTCCTCCTCTAAGTCACCGTGTAAGAAAGTTGTCTTTACATCGAGCTATTCAATCTCTAAGTTCAAGCTAGCTGCTAGTCCCAGAACAACTCGGATAAAAGACATCTTCACCACAAGAGAAAATATTTCTTGAAAATCAATATTTTTCTTCTAACCAAAACCCTTTTGCAACCAATCTAGCCTTGTACCACTGTTGTGAGTTATTTTCAGTCATCAACCTATAAACCCATTTGTTCTTCAGTGCCCTTTTTTCCTTTAGGCAGCTTCATTAGGTCATAAGGGTGGTTCTCATTCAAGGATTTCATCTCCTTTTGCATGGCTTTAACCCACTCACTTTTATGTTGGTGAGACATGGTTTCTTCAAAACATTTTGGCTCCCCTCCATCTGTAAGCATCACATACTCATGTGGAGGATATCTAGTGGAAGGTCACCGTTCTCTAATAGATCTTCTCAATTCTGGCTCCACTGGTAGTGCTGGTTATTTTGAGGTGTCTGGTCAACTAGTTCTGCTAGACCATCATTATTATCCTCATTAGCTCCCCCATGATCATCATGAACTACAGGTGGAGAAATTGAAGTTTGAATAATATGAATCTCTAGAGATGACTGAGACTCATCACTCTTCTCTACATCACCAATTATCTGATCTTTAAGAAACACAACATCTCTACTTTTGATCAATTTTCTTGTCACTGGATCCCATAATTTGTACCTAAATTTGTCATGCCCATAGCCTAAGAAAATGCATTCTTTGGATTTAAGATCAAGCTTTGATCTCTCATATTTAGGGATGTAAACATATGTTTTGCATCCAAACACTCTCAAGTGTTTATAAGAAACACCTTTCCCAGTCCAAACTCTCTCAGGTACATCGCCGTCTAATGGAGTTGAAGGAAAAAGGTTAATCAAGTCAACTGCAGTACGTATAGCCTCCACCTAGAAGGATTCAGGAAGCTTGGCATCAGAAAGCATACATCTGACCCTCTCTTCAATTGTTCTATTCACCTTTTCTGCAAGACCATTTTACTGCAGGGTTTTTGGTATAATCTTCCTAAGTCTAATTCCATGGGATCTGTAATACTACTCAAATGGCCCTCTGTACTCACCACCATTATATGCCCTAACATATTTTAACTTTCTTCTTGTCTCTCTCTCAACATAAGTATGGATGAACTTAAATATATCAAGCACCTAGTCTTTAGATTTCAAAGTAAAAGCCCACACTTTTATAGAATAGTCATCAATAAAAGTCACAAAAGAAAGTGCACCTCCTATTGATCTATTCTACATCATGCAAACATTAGTGTGAATTAGATCAAGGATTTGTGACTTTCTCGATGGAGAAAAGCTTTTAAAAGCTACTCCGTGTGTCTTTCCTACTAAGTAATGAACATAAGTCTTAAAGGACATACCTGCGAAGCTGGGTAGAAATCATTTTCTAGCAAGAGTTTCTAACACTTTCTCACCAATATGACCAAGTCTTTTATGCCATGTCTCAATGTCAGAATCTTTTACAGCCACATTCACATCTTCTTTCTTGATCTTGGCTTCTATCATATTGAGTGTGTTTGTTTTCCTTCCCTTAGCTAACAATAGGGAGCCTTTGGTGAGCTTCAATTTTCCTTCACCAAATTGGTTGATATAAACATCATCATCAAGTTTGCGTGTAGAGATCAAATTGAGGCAAATATCTGGTACTAACATCTTTAAGCAACAACTTAATTGGCTAGTTTCCAAGCAAATATCTCATATGCCCACAATCTTGGATGCCCCATTATTTCTCATCTGAACATTGCTATAATCATCATTAACATAGGATGTGAAGTAATCACAATGTGCAGTAACATGAAATGAAGCACCTGAATCAGTCACCCAATTAGTGGTATGGCAAGTGAGATTTACTGAGCTTTTATCATAAACATTACCCAAATCACCATCAATTATGACTGCAGTGTTCTCTTTGTCATTTTTCTGAGCATCGCCATTTTTCTTTCGTCTATTCTCTTTTCCACAATCTACACTCCCTTTTGACATGACCCATTTTCTGACAATGAAAGCACTTCATACTTTTCATCTGGGATTTAGATCTTCCTCTGGCGTTATCATTATTTTGTTGGGGAGAATTTTTGCTTTAGCTCCTCCCTTGCCTTTTTTGCTTTTCTAAAATAAGTACATCTGATTCAAAGGGAACTGTTTCAACACTCTTTCTTTTAGATTATTCATTCCGTAACCTATTTGTAACCATATCCAAAGTTAATTTCTCGTTTGGCGTTGAATTATTCACTAACACCACTAATGTCTCCCAATTGTCTGGCAAAGAACTAAACAACAACATGCTTATAACTGATCATCTAAAATAATCTTTATAGTAGTCAACTGATCAACCAAACCCTAAAACTCACTAGTGTCTTCAGTTATACGGCGCTCAACCTTATATTTCAAGTTAACAAGCCTTTTCATCAAATTAGCTTTATTCTGTGTTGTTGGCTGCTCATAAATTGTCTCTAATTTTCTCTAAAAAAATATCAACCCTGGATTCTTTTGCGACATGGTGGTACACACTCTAATCGATCTATGATCTAATAGTACCAATGGCCTTCTGGTTCAATTGAGCTCATTTCTTATTATCTAAATCAACGAGTCTAGCTTCTTCGCTTTCAATGGGTTCATGTAAGTCTTTCATGTACAACAAATCTAAACTTCTAAATACCATAATTCTATGACTTTGATTTAATCATGCATGCCGAGGACTCCTCCATCTCAACCACACAAGTAATAAAAATAAAACCTGAAACTCTGATACCACTCTGTTGGGAAATGGACTATTGTTGGTTGATTTATATAATCAATTATTATCAATGCCAATGTGCAAGTGTACACAACAAGTAATAAAGTAATGAGTATTCAAGATCGTCTCCACAAGGATTGATGTTACTCAAAATGCTAAAGCAATCACAATAGTACAAATCAACTAAAGATCAAAACAAACACTTGTCAAATTATTCTTCCGTAACCAATAATTATGAGAGATAGAAATAAACTAATACTTGTACGAAATAAACTAAGTTAATTGTGTCTAAGATTCAATTGAGAACATAGTAGCTGAATGATCAAACTTTCCTAATGGGGTGACTGTTGATTACCGAATTAGCACCAGTTGTTATAATAAGTGTTGCAGCACTGGGCAGAACAAATCTGCATCTGCAGTTATCACATGTTGGAAATCTCATACCTTTAAACCTACTAACAATGACCAGTTGCTCATAAATTTAAGGTATGGCTTTATGATCTTTAATCTCTCTACCCTACAAGGTGAACACCTATGTCTAAGATATCACAAATCTTAATTTCAAGTATCGCCCTTATGGGATTTAAGTTAACCTAATCCAGGAAACTCGATTTAAGAACAAGTAATACTCTAATAATATCCGCTAAGACATGCCCTTTTGCTGCTCTACTTTAACTGAAACTATTAAATGGGTGGTCAACCGAAATAACAGTTATGTTCATAAAAACTATTAGAATATAATGCTACAACATTATCGTAACAACCTATAAGAACAGTCAAGAACCCATTGGATTATTTGTCACTCAACTACACTTAAATTTAGTTAATATTCTAAATGAGAAAAAGTAAACATAAATATACTGATCACATAATACATCCAAACAATTTCAAGGAAGAAAGATAATATGAGTTGAGCACGATGAAAGACTAGTGAATCTCCTCGGTTCTTCAATGATGCCGAACAGTCCTCCTTCCAATCTTGATCTTATTCTTCTTCTTCTTGCCTTTGTAATTGTCTTTGGATGATAATTCCTTCGCCGCTTTCTATATGGTGCATGCCTCCTTTATATATTGTAAATTAGGTTAAAGCCGAAGCCCATGAGCGTGCATGTGTTTAAATTAGGAAACATGCAGATCGTGATTTAATTCCTGACCCGCGCCTATATTTTCTCCCGCGTTACTCCCAGATTGCTGCAGCACTGGTTGCTCTAACATCCGCAACAGCACTTGTATTATTTTCGATTGTGTTTTCTTTCTTTTGTGACCATCTTCTTTCCTCCTCTTTCTCATTTACTGTCTCCGCATCCTTTCATGAATTTAAAACCTACAAATTAAAACCTGTTTTTGGCACAAATTACTATGATTCATGCAAAACTTGTTAAAACTCAACTAAAATGAATGTTTATGCAAAAGGTCACCAAAATGTAATCAAAACACATTATTTGCTCTATAAATGGCCTTTATTCAAGTCTAGAATTGATGTAATAACTCTCATTTCCTAGAGTTATCACACCCCCAAACTTAAACTATTGCTTGTCCTCAAGTAATGACACATACTAACATTTCCCGCAAACAAACATGCACACAACTTCAGTTCTTTTATCAAACTTGCAAAGATTCTTCCACCTTCAGATCATAATCTCAATCATACAAAATGCTCATAGTAAATCAGTTCTAGACTTAAGCTTCTTTCTGTCCATATTGTATGTGTGCTGCCTTTGTGATTGAATTCCAGATATGCTGTAACATTACCAAAGGATTGCAGAAATTTCATGATATACTTCATTCTTACAAGGGGTAGTATAAATTTCACATATTCAAACTATGATAGCTTTAACATTGATAACCTGGGGGATAATCAACCTCCTCACTGTAACATTTATTTTTCATGCGAATGTCAATCACTTATAATGATGACGCCCAATTACTCAAACCATGCCCAGATTAGAGTTGCTGCAGCAATATCTGTGGTATAGTCTTATCTCGAGATATCTTTGACTCAAGGCTGAATATGGGGCTTATGAACAGACCTGGCTACTCAATGCCTTAGACAGAGGACATTTTTTTTTTATATAAATGCTACAGCACTGCTCATAACTCTCGCTACCTTTAACACATTTCTACATATGAGGTGCATACTAAGATCTGGTTACTCAGCAACTTAAGCCATTGGAGCAGAGTTTTATTTCATAAATATCATAGTCAAACAATATGCTTCTCTCTTCAAACTTAAGATATTTTCTATTCTTTTGGTTTTGCTCTAGCAGTCTCATACTACTCAATCAAAGACTAAGTGTTGGGACATAATTTCACTTTTATCTATAACTATCTCTACTTGGCATTCTCATAAATATTGAATAGCACTCAATTTATCTTCATTAGGTTTTCAAATCCATGCACAAATAACAAATAATAGAGCTTCACACAACACAAACATAAACACATACATAAAACACATGTATTCAGAAACAAACCCCCCCAAACTTGAGAGATGATGTGTCCTCACAAGCAAACAAAATAAAAACACACAAATGGACAACAAAAAGGGTTTTTTTTTTCTATAAGAACAAGAAGGAAACTAGTGAGATAAAAGTACTCCCCTGTGGTGGGGACTGCAGCCCATGACGGGATGCTATCAGCGCTTCTTGGATGCACTGCGCAGCTTATCCTTGGGTGAAACCTTTGGGAAAACAGCTGGCAATGTCTTTGTCTTTTTCGCTGCGGGGCTAGCGAGAGGAGTGGTGGCTGGGGTTGCTGTAGCAGTACCTGTAGACGTACTGCCTTTCGTTTGCTGGATTGTCTTGGACTGGTGCGGATAGGCTAGCTAGGAGTTTGCTGTGGAGGTTTTGGGGTCAATGCATCAGCTGCCTGGCCCTCAGCGGTGATGGCAGCAATAACCGCAAGTAGTTGCTTGGCTTGCTCAGGTGTAGGCATTGCTCTGGTTGCTGCAGCAGCCAGCTCAGCATCGACTTGCTCCATCTCATCTTCAGAGGTTGGAGGGGTTGCCAATTTTGCTTTGCCCTTATCCTTCCTCTTACTCGCAAAGATTGGAATAGAGGGTTCCTCTTCAGGGTCTTCTTCATCTTCTTCTTGAATAATGTGTTTTTTTTTCTAGTTTTGGGTTGAGCTCGGATGGTTGGTTCCTCACTTTCTTTTTCTGAGTTATCTTCTGCCTTTGAGGGTGAGCTATCAGTCTCAGACTTGTCACCTTCGTCCTCATGTGGGTCAGATGGTTCAGCCTCTTCTGAGTCGACTGCTACTTGTGGCTCAGTGGCAGCTTGCTCTGCTGGTTCATCTGAAGCAGTGGCTTCTACATTGGCTTCTGCTGGAGCACCTGTGGTGTTGTTGTCAAAATTAAATTGCTGGAGCAGTGCATTAGGGAAGTTCCGATGAGTGCATTTCATGTATAGAGCAAATTAGTGTAGCTGGTTATCCAGGTGCTATAGATAGCTCCAAAATCGGCCATTTTCCCTTTGTTGAGCTTCTACACATTGGGTTATGTTATTGCTGAGTGCCTGGATAGTCTGTTCTAAACCAATAGCCCGTCTTGCTCCAGTGACAACAGCTGGTTCAGTGGTTGTTCCAGTACTCTCACCAGTAACTCTTTCAATGGTACGTGTCGTAAAGGCACCATCATTTTTTACATGTTCATCTCTAGCATCAAGACGAACACCTGAAACTACACAAATGCTATTGACAAGAGAAGGAAATAACAAGGCAGCAGTTCGGTGAGTTTTGACTGCACAATCTCGGATTTCTTGTGCAGTGATGCTATCGACATCTATAGGAAGTCCTCGCATTATGACATATAACAAGACCAACCTTTCTTGCGAAACTGTAGTAGTGTGAGTGGTGGGCATAAGCCTAGATTTCATAAATTTCACCCACACCTTAGCAATAGGTTTCAAATCTATCCTATTAACTACATGCCCTTCCTCGTTAACCCATGATGCCTCTTCGATGGTAAGAGTTTTGAAAATGGTGTTCCATTTTTTTGGTGTCAACTTATCACGCAACTTAGCATACTCACATGTAATTTCAGCAGGTAAGTTATAGAAAGCATTGATGACACGAGAGTCTAATAGGACAAGTGTATTTCTTACCTAAATGTTGTGCTGATCTGAGCTTACCAAATTGGCGTAAAATTCTTTGACTACAGGCAACACAGGATCTCGAGGGTGGCTGCAAAACTCTAACCATCCTCGCTTTACTACAGCATTATGAATGGTTTGCACAATTCCTGTGAGTTGGTCTGGGAATTGAAATCCTTTTTCTTCTAGAATCCGACGCGACTCTATGAATTCTTCGTATTTTTCCTCAGCGTGGTAACTCTGGAATCGTGATGGATCTTTGAGGCGGCTGGCTGTTTTCTTGTATCTCGACATTGCTGTAGCAATAATAAATTCAAGCTACTGTTCCTGAGAATAAAAAGAGAATAAGAGGTTAAGAATTAGAAGAGCTTGATTTGCGAAGGAGATGGTGAATAGTAGCGTAGAGCACTAAGCACAATAACTCTTTTTATAGTGGACTTGCAATTGAAAATAAACACGGTAACTAACGATAAATGAGGGAAAAAAATATTTTAAATTGGTGCACAAATCCCAAAAATATCGGCTAGTAAAATTAGGCATTAATTTCATAAATTTATTTGTAATTGCTATCCATATCCAAGCGTCCATCTGTCACGATTTCTTCTCTAACGGTAAGTGAGAGGCTCCAGCTTTTAATTTACAGTAATGGTACAATTATTTGCTGCAACACCTGTTTGCTTATTTCAACAACGTCTACAGACTCCATACCAAAGCGTCTGACACGTGGTTTCTTAGCCTTGGAATTCTGCCACCAGACACTTTCACTTGTCAAAATGGAATTCATTTGTCAAACTTACTTCAACTAACATTAAGGCTAAAATTATGAAAATAAATAGATTAAATGAAATCGAAAATAAGGAATGCAATAATGTAAAATGATAAAAATAAACAGTTAAAATGGCAAAACAAGATTAACTAAAATAGTAAAGAGGAAGAGCTGTCTATAAAACCAAAGGATATCAAAATTGGTTTGAAGTGGCTGTCTCCTCAATGGGCTGCCTCCCATGAAGCACTTGATTTAAGGTCCTTCAGCCTGACCTTCTGTCTTTGCTCAATAGCTGGGTTCTTGAAGGAGTAACACCTCATTTGAACCTTCTGTTGCTGGATGTATGTAATGCTTAACCCTGTGCCCATTAACCTTGAATTGGTGGCTTGTTTGTTCATTTAAAAGATCAACAACTCCATGAGGGTAAGATTTTAACAACTTGAACGGGCCAGACCATCATGACTTGAGCTTTCCCGGAAACAATCTTAGTCTTGTATTGTGGAGCAACACTAATTGACCAGGGGTGAACTTCCTGTGTTGAATATGCTTGTCATGCCAGTGTTTTGTTCTCTCTTTATAAATTCTTGCATTTTCATATGAAAATAACCTTAATTCATCAAGCTCACAAAGTTGAAGCTTCCTTTATTCTGCTGCAGCATGCATGTCCCAATTTAGTTTCTTCAGTGCCCAGTGTGCTTTATGCTCTAGCTCTATGGGCAAATGACAAACCTTGCCAAAAACAATTCGGTAAGGAGACATGTCGAGTGGGGTTTTGTATGCTGTTCTGTAGGCCCATAAAGAGTCATGCAAATGTAAAGACTAATCCTTCATTGTTGGGTTCACCAATTTTTCTAAGATCTTTTTAATTTCTCTGTTGGACACTTCAGCCTGACCATTGGATTGTGGGTAATATGTTGTTGCTATCTTGTGTCTGACTCCATATTTTATCATTGCTATAGCAAAGATTTTGTTGCAAAAATGTGCACCTTCATCACTAATAATTGCTCTAGGAGTGCCAAACCTGGAGAAAACATTTTTTTGAAGAAAAGTTACCACGGTTTTAGCATCATTGGTAGGTAATGATGTAGCTTTCACCCACTTGGAGACATAATCTACAACAATAAAGATATATAAGTTCCCAAAGGATGGGAGAAAGGGTCCCATGAAATCTATTCCCCAAACATAAAAAACTTCCACTTCCAGTATGTTGGTCAATGGCATCTCATGTCTGCTAGTTATGTTCCCTATTCTTTGACACCTGTCACAACCTTTAACAAATTCATAAGCATCTTAAAAAATAGTGGGCCAAAAATAACCTAATTGTATAATTTTGGCAGCTGTTCGGTGACCCCTAAAATGTCCTTCGTATGCTGCAATATGACATGACTCCAGTATATGAGGTATTTCTTCTGCTGCAACACATCTTCTTATTACTTGATCTGAGCATAGCTTATATAGATGTGGGTTATCCCACTGGTAGCTTCTAACATCATGAAGAAATTTCTTTTTCTCTTGAAACTTCAGCTCAGGTGGTAACAACCCACTTACTAGATAATTACCAAAGTCTGCATACCAAGGAGATTCTGACTGCTGCAGCATCTGTGCTTATTGTACTACCAACAGCTGTTCATCAGGAAAAGTTTCAGTGATGCCCTTCATTGTTACTGTGCTAGTGTCTGCTTCCAACCGTGACAAGTGGTCTGCTACTTGATTTTCAGTCCCCTTTCTATTTTTAATTTCCAGATCAAATTCTTGAAGCAATAAGATCCATCTGATTAATCTTGGTTTGGCATCCTTCTTTGAAATTAAATATTTGATGGCTGCATGGTCTGCATAAACAGTTACTTTAGTACCTACCAAGTAAGCTCTGAATTTGTCAAAAGCAAAAACTACTGCGAGCAACTCCGTCTCTGTAGTGGTGTAATTGATCTGAGTTGGAGTGAAAGTTTTGCTTGCATAGTATATGGAATGAAAAACCTTATTCTTTCTTTTCCCTAATATTGCTCCCACAAAATGATCACTAGCATCACACATTAATTCAAATGGTAAATTCCAATATGGAGATATAACTACTGGAGCAGTAATGAGGGCTTTCTTTAATTCTCCAAATGCTTGAAGGCATTCTTTGTCAAAGTGAAATGGTTTGTCATGCTCCAGCAATGAACACAGAGGCTTGGCTACTTTGGAAAAATCCTTAATGAATCTTCTGTAGAATCCAGCATGACCTAGAAAACTCATAATCCCTTTTACTGAAGTTGGGGGTGGCAGTTTATCTATTACCTCTATCTTGGCTTTGTCTACCTCAATACCATCCTTGGATATCTTGTGACCCAACACTATTCCTTCTTGCACCATGAAATGACACTTCTCCCAATTAAGTACGAAGTTGGTCATCTCACATCTTTTGAGAACTTCTTCCAAGTTGTGTAAACAGTTACTGTGTGTTTCTCCAAAAACTGAGAAATCATCTATGAAAACTTCCAAAGTTTGCTCTACCATATCAGAAAATATAGACATCATGCATCTCTGAAATGTTGCTGGAGCATTGCATAGCCCAAATGGCATTCTTCTGAAGGCAAATGTTACATAAGGACAGGTAAATGTAGTCTTCTTTTGATCCTCTGGTGCTATAGCAATCGAGTTGTAGCCTGAATACCCATTTAAGAAACAGTAGTATTGTTTTCCAGCAAGTCTGTCCAACATCTAATCTATGAATGGAAGTGGGAAATGGTCTTTCCTTGTGGCTTTGTTGAGTTTCATGTAATCCATACACACTCTCCATCCAGTCACTGTCCTTGTAGGAATAAGTTCATTCTTCTCATTAGTCATTACTGTTATCCCTCATTTCTTTAGAACACACTGAACTGGGCTTACCCATGAACTGTCTAATATTGGATATATGATTCCAGCATCTAACCATTTGATGATTTCCTTCTTTACCACTTCTTTCATAATAGGATTCAGCCTTCTCTGGTGCTCCACCGAATTGCTGGAACAGTCGTCTAACAGGATCTTATGCATACATATTGATGGGCTGATACCCTTTATATCTGCCATGGTCCATCCAATTGCTCTTCTGTATTTTCCCAGCAAATCTACTAGGCTTTGTTCTTGACCTGCATCCAAAGTAGAAGAAATGATTACAGGGAGTGTGTTGTTTTGACCAAGATAAACACACTTTAAATGTAAAGGTAACAGTTTTAATTCAAAACTAGGGGGTGATTCAATAGATGGTAAAGTTATTTTTACTTCCTTCTCTGAAAGATTCAGGTGTTCAAAAACCCTGTTGTGCCTATTAGATTGTTGTTTGTCCATCTAATCTGTTTGAATTACTGCAACATCTTCCTCTTCAACCTCCTCAAAGGTGGTGACTTTGTTAAGTACATTACTGCAGCAGCTGTCCATTCTGTCTGCTACAACAAGATCCACTACACTGAGGAAATTGCAATCTTCTATTTCATCAGGGTTTCTCATAGCCTCTAGTACATTAAATGTGACTTGCTGATCATTCACTCTCATGATCAGCTCTCATTTCTGTACATCTATCAGAGTCTTTCCAGTTGCTAGAAAATGTCTGCCAAGTATAATGGGTATCTCTTTGTCAGCTTCAAAGTCCAGCACAATGAAATCCACTGGAAAAATGAATTTGTCAACCTTCACCAGTACATCCTCTATCTTTCCTTTAGGATATGCATGAGATCTGTCAGCCAATTGCAGAGTGACAGTTGTTAGTCTGCACTCCCCTACTCCAAGCTGCTTAAATACAGATAATGGCATCAAGTTAATACTAGTTCCCAAATCACAAAGTGCTCTGCCAGCATACATATTCCCTATAGAGCAGGGTATTGTAAAACTCCCTGGATCTTTCAATTTTGTAGGAATTTTACTCTGAAGCATATGGCTGCTTTCTTGTATTAGAGCAACAATTTCAAACTCTCCCAGCCTTCTTTTTCGTACCAAGATATCTTTTAGAAATTTCACCTAATTTGGCATTTGCTCCAAAGCTTCCACAAAAGGTATGTTTATGTGCAATTGCTTCAGCACTTCCAGGAATTTGCTGAACTGCTTGTCTTGTTTTTGCTTCTGGAACCTTTGAGGGAAGGGTGGTAGATGTCTAAACTGCTGATTAGATTCAGGAGGTACCAAACTCTGTTTGTTTAAGTTGGTACAGGTTGTGGCTACTGGTGTTGTAACTTCTTTTTCAGCAAGATCTGGTTGAATTTCTTTTACAGTAGCTGGGTCCCTTGCATCAGTGTCTTGATGGGGAGTCTGTTGTAACATGCTTCCCTTTTGAGTTGGTTTTTTAGTTGAATTGCATTCCATCCCATTTTTGGTTACCTCAACTGGGATATCAACATGCTTTCCAGATCTCAGACTAATCACTTTGCAGTGTTCTTTGCTCTCTCTCCTAGGATCTTCTGTGTTGCTAGGTAAGCTTCATTGAGTTCTACTGCTCATTGCTATAACTAATTGTCCCATTTGGTTCTCAAGGTTTCTCAAGGACACAGCTTGACTCTGCACAATTGCTTCATTCTTTGCAATGTAATCATTGATTAATACGTCCAATGAAGTGATTGGATCTTGACTGATATGCTTTTGCCCTTGACTTTGTTGATGAAAACCAGGTGGTTGTGGTTGTGTGTTTCTACTTAGTCCATTCAATGCTGGAGCATTTCGATTCTGATTGCTCCATGAGAAATTTGGGTGTTGTTTCCAGCCTAGGTTATAAGTATTTGAATATGGGTTGTTCTGAGGTTGTCAATTGAAGTTACCCACATAATTTACTGAGGCTGGATTTCCAGGAAAATTATCAAAATCATGTTCTTCACCACAGTAGACACAAGAAAGTTCAGTAACTTGCTTTACTGTTGCTGGAGCAGCTGTCATGGCTTTTATCATGTTAGTCAATGAAGTTACTTGAGCTGATAAGGCTGTAATTGCATCAATGCTATGTACCCCTGCTGATCCTCTTGCTACTGGTTGCCTAACTGAAGGCCACTGGTAATTATTATTGGCAATTCTCTCCAAAATTTCATAAGCTTCAGTGTAGGATTTGGATAACAGAGCTCCATTTGCTGAAGCATCCACCATTCACCTTGTACTCGGGTTCAACCCATTGTAGAAAGTTTCCAATTGAATGCAACAAGGAATACCATGATGAGGACACCTTCTGAGCAATTCCTTGAACCTTTCCCAAGCCTCGTACAAACTCTCATCTTCAATTTGATGGAAAGAGGTAATCTCATTCCGTAATTTCACATTCTTTGTCGGTGGAAAATATTTCATTAGGAATTTATCAGCCAATTCATTCCATGTAGTGATGGAATCAGATGGTAATGAATTTAACCATGCTCTTGCTCGATCTCTTAAGGAATAAGGAAAGAGCCTTAGCCTTAAGGCATCTTGTGTTGCTCCAGCAATCTTAAAAGCATCACTTACTTCCAAGAACAATTTAAGATGGAGATGAGGGTCTTCATTTGGCAATCCATTGAATTGCCCAACTGTTTGCAACATTTGAAACATCACTGGTTTTAACTCAAAGTTGGCAGCATCTACTTCAGGTCTGATGATGCCAGGATGGATAACTTGAGGTGTTAGTACAACATAATCTTTTATAGCTCTGTCTCTGTCATCAGCCATGTAAATAATATTGTTGTTGCCTGGCTGTCTCCTGTTAGCATGTTCATTCTGCTCTTCTTGAATGTTGTCTGGTTGTAAAGGCCTGTGAGGGTTCAAATTTCCCTCATCTTGCAAATTATTCATGTCTGAAACAGTCTTCGAATTTCTTTGTTCTCTTCGCAATCTCCTGATAGTCCGTTCAATCTCAGGATCGAATTGGAATATCACAGATCTGTCCTTGCGCATGCACGTGCTGATCTGCCAATCAATAGAATGAATCAAGTTTAGTTTAGTGATATCACGATTTACTTCACACTTTAAAAATAAACAATCAATCCTCGGCAACGGCGCCAAAAACTTGTTAGTTGATTTATATAATCAATTATTATCAATGCCAATGTGCAAGTATACACAACAAGTAAAGTAATGAGTATTCAAGATCGTCTCCACAGGGATTGATGTTACTCAAAATGCTAAAGCAATCACAATAGTGCAAATCAACTAAAGATCGAAACAAACACTTGTCAAATTATTCTTCCGTAACCAATAATTATGAGAGATAGAAATAAACTAATACTTGTACGAAATAAACTAAGTTAATTGTGTCTAAGATTCAATTGAGAATATAGTAGTTGAATGATCAAACTCTCCTAATGGGGTGACTGTTGATTACCGAATTAGCACCAGTTGTTATAATAAGTGCTGCAGCACTAGGCAGAACAAATCTGCATCCGCAGCTATCGCATGTTGGAAATCTCATACCTTTAAACCTACTAACAATGACCAGTTGCTTATAAATTTAAGGTATGACTTTATGATCTTTAATCTCTCTACCCTACAAGGTGAACACCTATGTCTAAGATATCACAAATCTTAATTTCAAGTATCGCCCTTATGGGATTTAAGTTAACCTAATCCAGGAAACTTGATTTAAGAACAAGTAATACTCTAATAATATCCGCTAAGACATGCCATTTTGCTGCTCTATCTTAACTGAAACTATTAAATGGGTGGTCAACCGAAATAACAGTTATGTTCATAAAAACTATTAGAATATAATGCTACAACATTATCGTAACAACCTATAAGAACAGTCAAGAACCCATTGGATTATTTGTCACTCAACTACACTTAAATTTAGTTCATATTCTGAATGAGAAAAGTAAACATAAATATACTGATCACAGAATACATCCAAACAATTTCAAGGAAGAAATATAATATGAGTTGAGCACGATGAAAGACTAGTGAATCTCCTCGGTTCTTCAATGATGCCGAACAGTCCTCCTTCCAATCTTGATCTTCTTCTTTTTCTTCTTGCCTTTGTAATTGTCTTTGGATGATAATTCCTTCGCCGCTTTCTATGTGGTGCATGCCTCCTTTATATATTGCAAATTAGGTTAAAGGCGAAGCCCATGAGCATGCATGTGTTTAAATTAGGAAACATGCAGATCGTGATTTAATTGCTGACCCGCGCCTATATTTTCTCCCGCGTTACTCCCAGATTGCTGCAGCACTGGTTGCTCTAACATCCGCTACAGCACTTGTATTATTTCCGATTGTTCTTTCTTTCTTTTGTGACCATCTTCTTTCCTCCTCTTTCTCATCTACTGTCTCTGCATCCTTTCATGAATTTAAAACCTACAAATTAAAACCTGTTTTTAGCACAAATTACTATGATTCAAGCAAATCTTGTTAAAACTCAACTAAAATGAATGTTTATGCAAAAGGTCACCAAAATGTAATCAAAACACATTATTTGCTCTCTAAATGGCCTTTATTCAAGTCTAGAATTGATGTAATAACTCTCATTTCCTAGAATTATCAACTACCATAAGCAGTTGTAAATTAAGCGTAAACAAACATTTTCCCTCTTCGTGTGATTAAAATATGATGTGCACCACAATTAAATAGGCAGAAAAATGAACCAATAAATCCAAAGCAAAAACCAACCGCAAGAGACAGATTTCTCTCATGTACAGTTTCTTTTAGGCTTTTTTTTATAATTTTACCAAAAATACTAGTTTATTTATTTATTTATTTCCGTTAGAAACTTTCACATAAATTTCTCTCATGTACAGATGCATATTTCTAGTTTCAGGGTGAAAAAAATAAAAAAGAGTTAGATTTTTCTCTTTTTTATTTTATGTTATGTCCTTTTTTATTTGATTTTTCTGAAAATTATTATTTAACATTTGTTATTAAATATAATCCGTTGTCAATTCAAGCTTTTATTTTTAAGTTGGTAATAACTAAATGCTATTTTAACATAAGCTTATCTGCATTTTTTCAATTAAGGTAGAGTTATTTGCCCACTACATTCGTCAATGCATTCATTTCTTAATTAAAACTTTTATTGTGAAAATATAATTTAAACAATTATTTATTTGAGCTTTTTCTCTCTTCTTTCTTCGCCTTCCTTTATAAAAAAATTATTGTGATACATGAGGTAAATATTGCATTTAAGATTTACCAAATAAAATTGTCCAGAAATTAACAAATTCAGTCCTATTATAATCTAAAACAAAATCAAAAGAACAATACCCATAACATAAAAATAAAAAATAAAAGTTTTTGTAACACTTTGAATCTATTAGAAATTTTTTGGTTAAATCTCATAAGCGCAAATTTGAATGATAATAAGAATAATGTTATAGTGAAAAGTAAGAGAAATATGAAGTTGATTTAGCAAGAAAAAATAAAAAAGAACAATCCAAAGAGAGAGAAAATAGCTTAGCGTTTGACCATTGTTAAAATAGAGAGAGAAAATAGTTGATCGAGGATAATTTTGTAATTTTTGAGAATTAGAGAATTAAAATAATAAGTTATCATTTAATAATTATTTTAATTTAAAAAGTTGGTATTCAAATAAAATTAATAGATTCAAATAGCTTCATCTTTTTAATTAACATTCATAATAGATAAAGGGATATTATCATTTTACCACTAAAGTTATTCTGACATACCATGTCAATACCATGCTTTGCTGAAAAGTTCATTTTACCACTAAACGTTTGTGTTGTTATCAATTTACCACTTTTTCGTTTGAAAAACATTAATGTTTAACAGAAAATGAGTTAAAAGTCGATTTTACTCCCAAGAGAATGAAAGATAATTTTACCATTTCAAAAGAAAGAAACAATGAACAAAAATAAGATTTAGAAAACAACTAAAAATTGTAATTTATGAAAAATAATGAATAATATGCAAAATTACGGTAAACAGTAAAGAAAACAATTAATAAAAATTTATGTTTCAAAATTAATATCTTAACCTATGAAATTCAACTATTAATCACAACTAAAAATAATAACAATTTATAATAACAATAACAATTAATAAGATTTAGAAAACAACTGAAAATTCTAATTAATAAAAATAATGAACAATATGTAAAATTCCGACAAACAAAAAAAAATTATTCTCCAAAATTAATATTTTAATCTACGAAATTCAAGTATTAATCACAACTAAAAACAATAAAAATTTAATTAAGGAAAAAATTAATGAGAGAGGGGCCGATTTTAGGGTTGTCAATTTCCTAATTCTCTAATTATTTCCCCTGAATTTTTTTTTTACTTTTTTTTATTGTTTATTTTACACTTGCAATGTAGTGTTTTGGCTTCAATAGGAAATGTCTTTGATGCCCTTATGATATCAGCAAAACATCAGTAAATTTTTAACTTTTTAAACGGAAGGGTAGTAAATTGATAACGGCGCAAACATTTGCTAGTAAAATACATTATTCGGCAAATCGTGGTACTGACATGATATGTCAGAGTAAGGTGGTAAAATGATAATATCCCATAGATAAATTTAAAAGATAAATACTATGCGCATTAAATAGCCAGTAATTGAAAAAACTCTTTTATTAAAAAAAATCACCAATAACATTTCATTGTTTTTTATATTTTCAAATAAATAACCTTTTTCACTTTTAACAATTTCATATTAGTTATATATATATATGTATATATATATATATATCACTTGGGTCGTCCTGGTATCAGAGCCACGGAGGATATTGTAATATAGGATAGAGACTTTGTGTTTAAAGACTTGTGCTTTGTTTGAAAATTATTAGTGTGGTGAGTGTTACCTTTGGGTGCCTTGGTAGCTTTTGGTCGTAAGTCCCGATTTGGTTGAAGGGCAGTAAAACCAATTCTTAGCCTTGGATTATAGTCACACCGACAAACTTTTAATAAGACATAGGTTTTTGACCATGGATTCTCTACTCTGTAGAGCATCTTCCTTTTCTAGCTCTTCTTCTGGGAAGACTAAAGATTCAAAGAATGTTGTTAATTCAGAAGAATTCGTAATTGAAGACTTTAATAAAGCAATTGATAATTGGGAATTACCAAAAATCTCTAAAGAAATGATTTACAAAACAAAAAAGCTTGATTTTCTAAAGAATGATTATGTTATAAAAACTGAAGAACGTGACATAACCCTTTCAAAGCCATTTGAAACTATTCACTTATTTTCAGAACATTCCGTAAAGAAATTAAAAGATAAAGGTTTTAATTATGTTCACATCGGTTTAATACAAGTCGGCATAAAACCCCTTATTAAAGAAGGTCTGGATACTTCCATCCTTACCATACTCAGAGATGGGCGATTCATCTCTTTTGATGATTCTTTACTAAGTAGTATAAAATCGAGTCTTTGTAAAGGCCCTATCTCGTTCGACTGTTATCCAAACATAACAGTTTCCTTAAAAGACAAAAACATTCTAAAAAGCATGATCCTGCAAATCAAAACCCATAATTACCACATGATTGAGGGATCTGTCCCTGTAGCCTTAATATTTAAAATTTCTTACAAAGCTATGATTTCTGCATTCAGTACGCAACATAAATTCCAGTCAAAAAGAGAAGAGACTCTCCTCTTACAGATTGATCTGTCTAAAGCCAACACTGTTATTCCAAAGCAAATCCAATGGAAAGATGTCAATCTTCCAGACGAATGGATTCTTGAAGGAGCCACTGCACCAGTGATTCCAAAACAACTTGAGCCAAATACAGAGTTGCAAAATGTGACTCAGTATTCCAATGGTAAAGTCAAATTATCCTTTAGAAGAACTACTTCGTCTAGGTTTTCAGATAAGGATTCTGTCTCTAGTATCCCTTCATTGGAAAGGAAATTTTCAAAAATTCCTTCTGTAATAAATCTTCCTTTCCAAGGCCAACCTAGGTTTTCCACTTCGGATATACCTAGCTCTTCTATACACTCTGTTGACTATACCACTAGTGTTCCCTATCCTATCTACACTAGTAGTCAACAAAATCAAAGACAGGACGAGAAGGAACATTCTCCTCCAACTTCTCCTACATTTTCTGCAGTCACAGAAAATGTAATTAATGTCATTAAAAAAGATTTTGAATTAGATAAAACTCTTCTTCATAATGATTTTTATTCTGACATTAATAAAGAAAGAAGACTTTGGTTTTTCAAACATTTCTTAAACCAAAGAAAAGAAATCCAACAAGTTTATTATGAATTTGTAAATTTGCATCAAGTTCATATATTATTTTTTGATTGGCTTGAGATGTATGCCTCTAATAAAAACATTGATTATCCCTTCAAAGAATCAAATTCCATTACTATTAGAAAGAAAATTGCTGAATAGAATCTTTCTGGTAGTGGTAGAATTATAGAATCTGAGCATCCACCTCTTAGGAGTTTGACTATTAACCATGGTGAACCTCCTGTCGAGATCAAAGCCTCACCCTATAAAATCCATAAACCTACTGATCTAGAAACGGATTTAGATAGCATTATTCAACAGAATAATTTCTGTAATGCTAATCTAAATACGATAGGAAAACAGTTGACTCGAATAGAAAACCAATTCCAAAAGTCAACCATAGCTGTTTCTCCTATTACATCAAAATCAGATTCTGACAAAAAGCTTAAAGAACCTATTTTCAAACCTTTTCAGCTTTCGAAAACTAGTCAAAAGCTTGTTCAAGAGTCAAAATCAGATTTTGCTAAAGCCATTTGAGAACAACTAGATAGAATAGAAGCTTCTTCTTCTTCATCTAGTAAGGTCTAGGTAGCCCCTAATAGTGCCCAATCTAGTAAGATTGGAGTACTAGAGCAAGACAATATGTCCATAGCCTCTTCTGATATAGAAGCCTTTAAAGAAGAACATGTCCCTAAAACCAACAAAATCCATTAGGAATTAGCACTGCCTAATGTCAAGTCTCCACCAGACTTAGCCATAGACAATAGACCTAGTGCATTAAACCAATCGCGATTCAATGCATCTTCTGTCTATGAGTGAAATATTGATGGTATGTCTGAGTATAACATCCTAGGATTGTTGCAACAGATGACCATGGCAGCTAATGCCTATAAAACTCAGTCGGGAACTTCTGACAAAGCCATTGCAGAAATTCTCATTGCTGAGTTTACGGGTCAACTCAAAGGTTGGTGGGATCATCTTCTCACCAAACAGCAACAATTAGATATCCTTAATTCAATTTAAACAGATGAGAATGGAACACCCATCTTAGATTAATTGAATGACCCTGTTCAGGATGCAGTTGCTACCCTGATTCTTACCATATCCCTTCATTTCATAGGTGACCCTTCTCACCTTAGAGATAAAAATGCTGAGTTACTACATAATCTAAGATGTAGGAAACTTCGTGAATTTCAAAGCTACAAAACCACATTCTTCACCAGACTTTTCCTTAGGGATAATGCAAATCATATAACTTGGAAGGAAAAATTCCTTGTAGGTTTACCTACC
This sequence comes from Citrus x changshan-huyou, assembly GCA_039657385.1. Taxonomy (NCBI): domain Eukaryota; kingdom Viridiplantae; phylum Streptophyta; class Magnoliopsida; order Sapindales; family Rutaceae; genus Citrus; species Citrus x changshan-huyou. The sequence goes on from CM077550.1 coordinate 8,313,018, forward strand.
CTACTAGGAGAAAAGGTTAGGAATTCCATTAAAGCCCTCTATGACAATCGTATTCCCTACGATGAGCTCACCTACGGTGAACTTGTCAGTTTTGTTAACAAAGAAGGTTTAAAGATTTGTCAAGATTTGAAACTTCAGAAACGGCTAAAATGGGAGCTTAGGAAATCTAAGCAAGAATTAGGCAGTTTCTGTAAGCAATTCAATTATGACCCCTTTAAAACTTCCACCTCTAAAGATTGTAATGGCAAGTGTTCTACAAAACCTTAGAAGAAACATTACAAGTCCAAAAGCCATAGAAAGCCCTTTCAAGATTTTAAAGAACTTTCTTATAAGAAACCTTCAAGGCCTTATAAGAAGCCCAGCTTCTCTAAAAAGAAATATTTTAAACCCAAATCCAAAACCCCTTTTAACTACAAATAAGCCACATGTTATAAGTGTGGAAAGAAAGGCCACACACTGTAAAATTTTACAGGATGAACAGGAAGCTCCATGAGCTTGGCCTTGACGAAGAAATACTCTCTAAAGTAGCCCCTTTGCTTATAGAGTCTTCTGACTCTGAGTCTTCCATGACGGGAGATAGTGAGCCTCTGCAAGTTGATAAGTTAATCGACTCAGATACATCTGCATCTAGTGATAGTGATTCTGATGCAGAATCCTATTTAAAGAAAATCAATGTGTTGAATAAAGACCAAGAAACTTTCCTTGAGTTAGTCAAACACATTTCAGATCCTACCCTCCAAAGAAAATATCTTGATAAACTTCTAAAAACTTTAGAAGTAGATAAAGTAGAAACTTCTAAAGCCCCAATCATTAAAAAGAATACTTATGATCTCACTGAAATCCTGGATAAAAAGAAAACAAAGAAAACAACTCCTAATATCCAAGATCATCAAAAGGAAATAAACGAGTTAAAAGAAAAACAAAAGAATGATTCAGATACTATCCAACTCCTTTTACAAAGACAATTACAAGAAAATTCTAATAAAGAACCAGATTCTGATGGTGATAATGAAGAACAAAATGTTGACAACATTGAATCTATACCCAATGATTTTCTATTTGTTCTAAAGCAAATCACCACAAGAAAATATTTAATTAAAATTACTTTGATTTTCTCTAAAGATTTTAAAATCGATACCATTGCCCTTTTTGACACAGGTGCTGATTTAAACTGCATTAAAGAATATATTGTCCCCAGAAGGTTTCATGAGAAAACTAAAGAAAGACTTTCTGCCGCCAATAACTCAAATCTTAACATTAAATCTAAAGTTGACGCCTCTATTCATAACAATGGTTTTGAATTTAGGACTTCTTTTATTCTTACAAATGACATACACTATACTGTTATTTTAGGAACGCCTTTTATAAATCTTATTACTCCGTATATTGTCAATTATGATAGTATATCTTTTAAAGCAAAAACTAAAAAACTTGTTTTCCCTTTTATTGAGAAACCTAAAACAAGAAATTTAAACATTGTCAAAGCTTGTTCTGTTTACCATAATCAAATCAATACACTCCTTAAAAGAAAACAAAATGATCTGATTTGTCTAAAAAAGGATCTAAGTTTACAAAGAATCGAAAACCAATTACAAAATGCATTTGTAAAAAGAAAAATCGATGATTTTAAAGATCTCATTGAAAGAGAAATATATGCTGATTTACCATCTGCTTTTTGGAATAGAAAACAACATTTGGTAGATTTGCCTTACGAAAGTTCTTTTGATGAAAAACAAATACCTACCAAAGCCCGTCCAATCCAAATGAACATAGAATTAGAACAACATTGCAAAGAAGAGATAAAAGATTTAGAATCTAAAGGCCTCATTGTCAAATCTAGATCTCCTTGGTCTTGTGCTGCTTTCTATGTCAACAAGAATTCTGAGATAGAAAGAGGAACACCCAGATTGGTCATAAATTACAAACCCCTGAATAAAGCATTAAAATAGATTAGGTATCCTATACCTAATAAAAAGGATTTGCTCCAGAAACTTCATGCTGCATTCATTTTTTCAAAATTTGATATAAAATCTGGATTTTGGCAAATTCAAATTCACCCTAAAGACCGTTATAAAACTGCTTTCACTGTCCCTTATGGACAGTATGAATGGACTATAATGCCATTCGGTTTAAAAAATGCACCTTCAGAATTCCAAAGAATTATGAATGATATTTATAACCCTTTCTCTGAATTTTGCATTGTTTATATAGACGACGTGTTGATCTTTTCCCAAACAATTGACCAACATTTCAAACATCTAAAGACTTTTTTCCTTGCCACTAGAAAAATTGGTTTAGCCATTTCTAGTTCTAAAGTCTCTTTGTTTCAAACAAAGATTAGGTTCCTAGGTCACTATATTTCCAAAGGATCTATTACTCCTATTGAGCGATCTCTTGTCTTCGCTGACAAATTTCCTGATAGAATCCTTGATAAAACCCAATTGCAAAGATTCTTAGGAAGTTTAAATTATGTCCTTGATTTCTGTCCTAACATCAATAGGTTATCAAAACCTTTGCATGATAGATTAAAGAAAAACCATGTTGCAGGGACAGACGAACACACTAAAGTAGTTAAACTCATAAAGAGTTCTGTTAAAGATATCCCTTGTTTATTTCTTGCAAATCCTACATTACCTAAAATTGTTGAGACTGATGCATCAGGTTTAGGTTATGGAGGAATATTAAAACAAAAAGATAATAATAAAGAACAAATAGTACAGTATGTTTCTGCTCATTGGAATGAATGTCAAAGAAATTACTCTACTATTAAAAAAGAAATTCTTTCCATTGTTTTATGTATATCTAAATTTCAAAGTGATTTATTAAATCAAAAATTTTTACTTAGAATTGACTGCAAAGCTGCAAAACATGTTTTAGAAAAAGATGTTCAAAACATTGCATCAAAACAGATTTTTACACGATGGCAAGCTATTTTAAGTGTTTTTGATTTTGACATTCAATTCATTAAAGGCGATACAAATTCTATCCCTGATTTTCTAACCAGGGAATTTCTCCAAAATAGATAATGCCACCCAGAAAGAAAGACAAAAGCAAAGCCATTCTTAAAGACTCTGCTTCCCAAGCAACCTCTAAAGAAACCCAGACAACTCCCCCTAAAGACAAACTACTCTCTTCTGCCATGCCTATAAAATCTTTGATAGACATGATTGAAGATCAAGAAGCACAATCTAAAGCCATCGCCTCCCAAGAACAGGTAAAAGAATGGATGAGTTCCATTTCAAAGTCCCCCGAGCTTATGCTCGCTTTACAAAGTATTTCTCAAACTAAGGCTCTTTCTCTAGTTACTGAGGAAGAGAAATCTGTTTCCAAAGTAGTTTTAAAATCTTCTTCTTCTAAAGAAATTGTTTCATGTGAAAGCTCTTCTTCAATTATTGTTTCTCAATCAAAGCTTTCACAAAAATCTTCGGATTGGTTTCATAAAACTCATCACCAAAATATTTTATCCATGGAAGATGGGTTTTATCATTCTGATCCTTTTCAAGCCATTTCAATGATTTTCCCGAAAGGCTGGTTTTTCAAACCTTGGGATTTGTCAAAACCCCAGTCTTTCTACCAAGGTTTTTTTTTTTTTTTTATGTACAAAGAAAGGATAAATACAAAACAAAATTAAAATTTCTTTATTGGAGGGAAAATGCCGAAGCAGTCATCTTCATTTTCATCTCTAAGGGAAATGAACGGCTCCTCATCGTCTTCGTCTTCAGTGGAAGAACTGGCAACAGACGGTTCGGATCTAGAAGCAAGGAGCTGCTGCATTACCTTAAAATATTCATCTTCATTCTTTGCACTGGCCAAGAGAGATTGGGCCTTAGGCTTTTGGGATAAGAAAGTGCTCTGAGCTTTAGTATCTTTGATATTGGGATGAAGGAGGCCTTGTGAGAAAAGCCATGCTCGAACTGTAGTTTCGGATAGCTTTGACATTTCATCGAATTTAGACCACCATTTGACTTTAAAGGTTCTTTGTAAAACCAATTGGGCTTCGATAGTGTGGTATTGGAAGGACCACATCCAAACCCAAGGTAGAAAGAAATTTGTACAGAAACAAAGAAAATAAGGAAACCTCTTCTCTGATTCAGAGGGAACATAATGGGCTTTAGAAAGGTTTAGGCAATTTATGGCATTAGGGATTAGAATATCTGGGCTAGGCCCAAAGTAGTTCCACCATTGTTGGAACCAGTTCGGAAGGCTTTGTACGGTTATTTTTGAATTGAAGAAAAATAACCAAGAATGGGTCTTTTTAGGGTTTTGAATGAAAAATGTATTGAACCAGGCCTGTTGATAGTCCCAATAGGAGAAAAATAAACAGTGCTTTAATTTTTGTTGGAAATTGGCGGGAAAGGTTTTTAATTTGTGGAGTTCATCACCCCACTGTTTTAGGCTCAAAACTTTAAGAATGGTAGCCGTGGAATAGGCTGGCTCAGTGTGGGATTCACTGAGGAAGAAATGTTTGAACTTTACAGACTCAGTGATTTCCAGAATACTTTGGTAGAAAGACTGGGGTTTTGACAAATCCCAAGGTTTGAAAAACCAGCCTTTCGGGAAAATCTTTGAAATGGCTTGAAAAGGACCAGAATGATAAAACCCATCTTCCATGGATAAAATATTTTGGTGATGAGTTTTATAAAACCAATCCGAAGATTTTTGTGAAAGCTTTGATTGAGAACCAATAATTGAAGAAGAGCTTTCACATGAAACAATTTCTTTAGAAAAAGAAGGTTTTGAAACTACTTTGGAAACAAATTTCTCTTCCTCAGGAACTGGAGAAAGAGCCAGAAATACTTTGTAAAGCGAGCATAAGCTCGGGGGACTTTGAAATGGAACTCATCCATTCTTTTACCTGTTCTTGAGAGGCGATGGCTTTAGATTGTACTTCTTGATCTTCAATCATGTCTATCCAAGATTTTCAGTGAGATCATAAGTATTCTTTTTAATGATTGGGGCATTAGAAGTTTCTGCTTTATCTACTTCTAAAGTTTTTAGAAGTTTATCAAGATATTCTCTTTGGAGGGTAGGATCTGAAATGTGTTTGACTAACTCAAGGAAAGTTTCTTGGTCTTTGGTCAACACATTGATTTTCTTTAAATAGGATTCTGCATCAGAATCACTATCTCTAGATGCAGATGTATCTGAGTCGATTAACTCATCAACTTGCACATGCTCACTATCTCCCGTCATGGAAGACTCAGAGTCAGAAGACTCTATAAGCAAAGGGGCTATTTTAGAGAGTATTTCTTCGTCAAGGCCAAGCTCATGGAGCTTCCTGTTCATCCTGCAAAATTTTATAGTGTGGCCTTTCTTTCCACACTTATAACATGTGGCTTATTTGTAGTTAAAAGGGGTTTTGGATTTGGGTTTAAAATCTTTCTTTTTAGAGAAGCTGGGCTTCTTATAAGGCCTTGAAGGTTTCTTATAAGAAAGTTCTCTAAAATCTTGAAAGGGCTTTCTATGGCTTTTGGACTTGTAATGTTTCTTGTAAGGTTTTGTAGAACACTTACCATTACAATATTTAGAGGTGGAAGTTTTAAAGGGGTCATAATTGAATTGCTTACAGAAACTGCCTAATTCTTGCTTAGATTTCCTAAGCTCCCATTTTAGCCGTTTCTGAAGTTTTAAATCTTGACAAATCTTTAAACCTTCTTTGTTAACAAAACTGACAAGTTCACCGTAGGTGAGCTCATCGTAGGGAATACGATTGTCATAGAGGGCTTTAATGGAATTCCTAACCTTTTCTCATAGTAGGGTAGGTAAACCTGCAAGGAATTTTTCCTTCCAAGTTATATGATTTGCATCATCCCTAAGGAAAAATTCTGGTGAAGAATGTGGTTTTATAGCTTTGAAATTCACTAAGTTTCCTACATCTCAGATTATGTAGTAACTCAGCATTTTTATCTCTAAGGTGAGAAGGGTCACCTATGAAATGAAGGGATATGGTAAGAATCAGGGTAGCAACTGCATCCTGAATAGGGTCATTCAATTCATCTAAGATGGGTGTTCCATTCTCATCTGTTTGAATTGAATTGAGGATATTTAATTGTTTCTGTTTGGTGAGAAGATGATCCCACCAACCTTTGAGTTGACCCGTAAACCCAGCAATGAGAATTTCTGCAATGGCTTTGTCAGAAGTTCCCGACTGAGTTTTATAGGCATTAGCTGCCATGGTCATCTGTTGCAACAATCCTAGGATGTTATACTCAGACATACCATCAATATTCCACTCATAGACAGAAGATGCATTGAATCGCGATTGGTTTAATGCACTAGGTCTATTGTCTATGGCTAAGTCTGGTGGAGACTTGACAGTAGGCAGTGCTAATTCCCAATGGATTTTGTTGGTTTTAGGGACATGATCTTCTTTAAAGGCTTCTATATCAGAAGAGGCTATGGACATATTGTCTTGCTCTAGTACTCCAATCTTACTAGATTGGGCACTATCAGGGGCTACCTAGACCTTACTAGATGAAGAAGAAGAAGCTTCTATTCTATCTAGTTGTTCTCTAATGGCTTTAGCAAAATCTGATTTTGACTCTTGAACAAGCTTTTGACTAGTTTTCGAAACCTGAAAAGGTTTGAAAATAGGTTCTTTAAGCTTTTTGTCAGAATCTGATTTTGATGTAATAGGAGAAACAGCTATGGTTGACTTCTGGAATTTCTTTTCTATTCTAGCCAACTGTTTTCCTATCGTATTTAGATTAGCATTACAGAAATTATTCTGTTGAATAATGCTATCTAAATCCGTTTCTAGATCAGTAGGTTTATGGATTTTATAGGGTGAGGCTTTGATCTCGACAGGAGGTTCACCATGGTTAATAGTCAAACTCCTAAGAGGTGGATGCTCAGATTCTATGATTCTACCACTACCAGAAAGATTCCATTCAACAATTTTCTTTTTAATAGTAATGGGATTTGATTCTTTGAAGGGATAATCAATGTTTTTATTAGAGGCATACATCTCAAACCAATCAAAAAATAATATATGAACTTGATGCAAATTTACAAATTCATAATAAACTTGTTGGATTTTTTTTCTTTGGTTTAAGAAATGTTTGAAAATCCAAAGCCTTCTTTCTTTATTAATGTCAGAATAAAAATCATTATAAAGAAGAGTTTTATCTAATTCAAAATCTTTTTTAATGACATTAATTACATTTTCTGTGACTGTAGAAAATGTAGGAGAAGTTGGAGGAGAAGGTTCCTTCTCGTCCTGTCTTTGATTTTGTTGACTACTAGTGTAGATAAGATGGGGAACACTAGTGGTATAGTCAACAGAGTGTATAGAAGAGCTAGGTATATCCGAAGTGGAAAACCTAGGTTGGCCTTGGAAAAGAAGATTTATTACAGAAGGAATTTTTGAAAATTTGCTTTCCAATGAAGGGATACTAGAGACAGAATCCTTATCTGAAAACCTAGACGAAGTAGTTCTTCTAAAGGATAATTTGACTTTACCATCAGAATACTGAGTCACATTTTGCAACTCTGTATTTGGCTCAAGTTGTTTTGGAATCACTGGTGCAGTGGCTCCTTCAAGAATCCATTCGTCTGGAAGATTGACATCTTTCCATTGGATTGGCTTTGGAATAACAGTGTTGGCTTTAGACAGATCAGTCTGTAAGAGGAGAGTCTCTTCTCTTTTTGACTGGAATTTATGTTGCGTACTGAATGCAGAAATCATAGCTTTGTAAGAAATTTTAAATATTAAGGCTACAGGGACAGATCCCTCAATCATGTGGTAATTATGGGTTTTGATTTGCAGGATCATGCTTTTTAGAATGTTTTTGTCTTTTAAGGAAACTGTTATGTTCGGATAACAGTCGAACGAGATAGGGCCTTTACAAAGACTCGATTCTATACTACTTAGTAAAGAATCATCAAAAGAGATGAATCGCCCATATCTGAGTATGGCAAGGATGGAAGTATCCAGACCTTCTTTAGTAAGGGGTTTTATGCCGACTTGTATTAAACCGATGTGAACATAATTAAAACCTTTATCTTTTAATTTCTTTAAGGAATGTTCTAAAATAAGTGAATAGTTTCAAATGGCTTTGAAAGGGTTATGTCACGTTCTTCAGTTTTTATAACATAATCATTCTTTAGAAAATCAAGCTTTTTTGTTTTGTAAATCATTTCTTTAGAGATTTTTGGTAATTCCCAATTATTAATTGCTTTATTAAAGTCTTCAATTACGAATTCTTCTGAATTAACAACATTCTTTGCAAAGAAATTCACTAAGTTTCCCACAATTGGTTTTGAAAAACTTTAGAAGTAGATAAAGCAGAAACTTCTAAAGCCCCAATCATTAAAAAGAATACTTATGATCTCACTGAAATCCTGGATAAAAAGAAAACAACTCCTAATATCCAAGATCTTCAAAAGGCTATATATATATATATATATATTATCTTTAATGATTGTTATGATCAAAATGCTAATGATGAGTGCTATTTCAAACTTATAAAATAATGGATTAAACATGTGACTTCATTAAACGAATCTCCATTGCTGAAATGCTGTCGTTAAATCATGAGTGTTTGTATTCACAACACACCTCAACAATTCTCCACCTTGAATTAAACACCTACACTAAACATTTCATCATCATATGCAGATTTGTCATTAATATGTATCTTTACCATCTTGATGACTCCTTTTGACAATTCGTTCCTTGCAAATGAAGCTTTATATTAATGTCTTAATCCTCTCATGTGAACTATATTCTTGCACAAATGCAAAGCACATAAGCTGTCACATAAGACAGAAACTGAATCTTGTTTTATGCCAAGTTCAACCCGTAATTCCTTAAACCATAAAGCTTTGTTAACTGTTTCAATAGTAGCTATAAATTATGCCTCAGTTGTAGAAATTGCAACAACAATTGTAGGCTGGCCTTCCAATTTATTAGACAATTATTAAGCATGAATAAGTAACATGTTAGTGATTTTCTTTGGTCTAAATTCCTATCATAATTAGAGTCCACATATCTCCGTAAATCTCTGTCATTTCCATTTTTTCTTTTATATCTCAAACCAAGATTAACAGAGCCTCTAAGATACCTCATAATCCACTTAACCCTTGTCCAATGCTCCTTGCCTAGTGATGCCATCTATCTACTAACCACATTCACGGCTAAAGCTAGCAAAATGGGTCATCAGGTCGTATTCATGTCGTGTCAAATTTAAGTCGACCCATTTAATAATTGTGTCAAAATATTGAGACTCAAACACAATATAGAAAAATAATTGGGTTACCAATAGCCCACTTAATATCTATATATTAAATAAAATTTTACATCAAACATTTACTTACTGTCATACATGCATACATACATAACACACACACATACATACATGCATACATACATTATTTATCAATATTATAACATATGCATATTTACAAAATATTACATATTTACTCTATTGAATCTCTAAATGTATATAAAATTTTATAAATAAAACATTGTGTTTATATTCATCCTTTCAAAATTTAAAATAAAAGAGATAATTATCTCTAATATTTAAGTTTTGATGATAAGAACCTGCAAATTATTTTTAAATAGAAAATTTAATGGTGTCATTGATCAGGTAAATTGTTTAAGAACTTTAACCCTAACCTGACACGGAAAAAAATTATGTCGACCCGGACCCAACCCATTTAATAATCGTGTTAAATTCGACAAGTCATACCATTTACTCGTGTTGTGTTCGTTTTCTGACTTTGGACAATAGAGATTACAAAATTTTAAATGTGTAGGTAAATGAAGTTACATAGGCTTACAGTCAATAATATTAAAAGTTTCCAACACCTTTCTTATATACTTCTTTTAATACAATAAAATTGACCTCTCAACTCTATTTCTTATGATTTCCATCCCTAAAATCTTTCTTACATTTCCCAAATCCTTCATATCAAATGTAGTATTTAAAAGATTCTTCAAAGCATCAATTTTAGTTATTTCTTTGTAGGCAATAAGCATACCATCCATATACAAATACATAGATATACTTATCATTAGCTAACTCTTTATAGTAAGCACAGTTGTCACAATTGTATCTTATAAATTCATAAGAAATCATAAACTCATCAAGCTTTAGATACCACTGCCAAGAGGATTGCTTCAGGTCATAAACAGATTTCCAAAGCAAACACAAATAATCCTTTTTACCTGGATATTCGTATCTCTCAAGTTAAAACATGTAAATCTATTCTTGTAACTCTCCATGCAAAAAGGCAGTTTTCACATCAAGTTAGTCTAATTCTAAATTCTGAACAGTTCAATGCTAACAACACTCTGATAAAAGCATGTCTGACCAATAGTGAGAAGACTTCTTTGAAGTCTATTCCCTCTTTTTGAGTGTACCCTTTTGCAACAAATCTTGGTTTAAACCTCTAAGTTTCGATACTTAAGACCCTTTTTGACTTTATAAATTCATTTACATCTTACAAGCCTTCTATTTTTAGGCATTTTGACCGATTCCCATGTGTGATTCTTCTGAGAGAATAGATCTCTTCATCTATTGTTTTTCTCCAATCTTTTACATTATGACAATTCACTATTTTTCTAAAGATTTTAGGTTTTTCATCTTTAATCTTTTAGGTGCTCTCTATGACTAAATGATAACCCTATCGCTAGTCAACTGATAACCCTAAGACTGAATCTGTATAGGAGTTTCATCTTGGGATTCTAAGACTAAATATGTATAGGAGGTTCATCTTGGGATTCTTCTGCCTCCCCTATATTAGAAACAACATCTTCTGATAATGCAGTATCAAATCTTTTATTATGAATATGTGACACCACCTCAAAATAAACATCAATTGCAGGACCATCTTCACTTCTCTTTTCTACATTAACATTGTCAATAATTTTTCTTCATAAAACACAACATCCTTATTAATTTTGCATTTTAGTAGATTTAACTCATTGAACCAAAGTCTATATCCTTTTACACCATATGAATATCGAATAAAGATGCATTTTAAAGCTTTATGAGCTAATCTTCCTTGGCTTATATATGCGTAGCTTGACATCCAAACACCTTTATGTTTTCATAGTTGGCTAATTTACCAAACTAAGCTTTAAATAGTGTTTTACAATCAATAACAATAGAGGGGCTTAAGTTTACTAAACAACAAGTTGTATTCAGTGTTTCAGCCCACAAACGCATAAGCAACTTAGCTTGAACAAGCATGCATACTTTATCCACTAAAGTCTTATTCATCCTTTCAGCTAGCCCATTTTGTTGAGGAGTTAACCTCACTATCTTGTGTCTGATATTCCCTTTAGTTGCACAAAAATTGTTAAAAAATTGATTATAATACTCTGGCCTACTCTCAATTCTTAGTTTTTTTTACCCTTTTAGCAGTCTATTTTTAACCATTACTTTTCATTCTTTGAACTTCTCAACCACCTGATCCTTTTGCCTAAGCAAATATACCCAGACTTTTCTTAAGAAGTCATATATGAATGTCAAGAAATATCTAGCTACAATTAGAGATACAACTTGAAACTTGTCCTAGTAAATTTCCTTAGGACACAATCTTCACAAAACCCCAAATTTTCAATCTTATATTAACCTAACAAACCATATTTAAAGAGCTCTTTTTAAGCCCTTCTAACTTACATGCCTAAGTCTTAGATGCCAAAGTCTAGTTTTGTTTCCATAAGAACTAGATGACGCGGACACTTCATCAATGATAGTTGAGCCTTCTAGGATATAAATCTTTTTTTTTTATTCATTTCAACAAAACCATAGAATCCTTAACTACATTTAATGTACATGTTGTACCTTAACAACAAATCCAACTTGATCTATACGAAGAGAGATCATGTTCTTTTTAAGGTCAGGAACATGTCTTACTTGTTTGAGTTCATAAATAGAACTATAATGTATTTTCACATTTCTTTCACTAATAACTCAATATAGTGCATTATTTCCTATCATTACTTTACCACCATCAAATACTTGATACACACTAAAATAACCTAGGGAAGCATATGAAATGAGCAATTAAAATCTAAGACCCATTTACTTTCTTAATGGACATCTGAAGCAACCAAAACCTTAACAGATTCATAGCATTCATATTTAATTATAGCTGTATCATCACTCTAACTTTTCTACTTATTCTTTTTTTTTAGACAATCTTTCTTGATGTGACCTTCTTTATGGCGTTAGAAGCACTTTAGGTGTTTGAACTTGTTCTTGTTCTTTTCTTTCTTATTCTTTTTCTTCTTCTCATTTTTCTTGTAAAGTTTCTTATGTACCATCAACCCTTCTCCAGAAGCATTTCTAAGATTTCTTTGCTTTTCTTGCAACTATCTAGTGTTGACAGCAAATTTGACTTCATTTAAATAAAGGGTTTGCCTTCCAGAAGTCAAAGTATCAACAAAATTATTTTATGATTTTGTTAAAGAGCTTATCAATAGCAATGCCTCATCTTCTCATCCAAAGCTTTATCAATTGTAGCTAAGGTGTCACATACTTGATTAAACTTATCAATATGTTGATCTGATGAAGTGCTTTCTGCCTTTTTAACGATAAACATTCTTCTCTCATAAGGCAGCAACAATTAGTTCTCTTGCAACTTTTCTGATTACAGAATCAGCAAGCTCAAGATAATTGTGCTTTTTATTTTTTTTCAGTTTCAGCTTCCTGTTTTCTCAACTTCTTGTTCTAAAAACTTGGATGAAGAGACATCCTTACTTTTTTTTTAAACAGTTGGTTGAATTGTATCCCTCAGCCCTTGAGTGATTAACAAGGCCTTTATTTTTATCTTCCACATAATGAAATCATTCTTTCCATTGAACTTTTCTAGATATATCTTTTATGATGCCATACTTAGATCTTGATTAGCAACTAAACTCTTACACTAATTGTAGAGTTTGATTAGCATTTATTTTCACAAAACCAATACTCTACCCAAGATCACTCTTAAGACCAGTTCAAGTTGCACATACACTTAGATAAATCAGGAAGATTTAATTGAGACTTATGAATTGTAACAAGCTATAACAAACATAAACAAAATGAAATAGAATCAAATTAGGCTAAAAAAAATAGAGAACATACAAATTTATGTGGTTCAATCTTATGCAAGACCTTTATCTACAAATGAAACCACTAGTGACATCTTTCTTGATGATTCAAGGATTTTGTTAGAAGAATATGAAATTGAGATTACAGAGAACAAGGCTAGCCTCTCTCTTACTGGAATCTCTCTCTACAATTCTCTAGAATCTTTCCTAAACTAGGCTGGAAACTCAGCTTATAAACTCAGCAACTTATATTATACAAATAAATGCCATGTGTCTTGAACTGAAGCACTTAAAGTGACAATCTTATGCACATGACTTTTTAAGTTTGTTATGATCAAAATGATGATGATGAGTGCTATTTTGAAATTATAAGATCACATATTAAACACATGAATTTATTAAACCAATCTCCATTGCTGAAGTACTGCCACTTAGTAAAGAGTGTTTGTATTCATAACACACCTCGACTTCTTCTTTTGATAATGAAATCATGTGTAAACCCAAGCCCCCATGCGCCCATAGGTTTCGTTAATGCATTGTTTAGTGCATTATTACAGTGAAATTATGCATTTTAATACATGTCATTTTTGTCGCCAAATGTTGTATTGCTTTGGCCTAATGCTATACATAGTTCTAAAGCTATGTAATGTGGTATACCAAACAAACCCTATGTACATAAATGTCCAGATTGTGTGCATATATGGATTACAAATCTACATACATTAATTAATCTAACTCTTAGTTCACTACTAGAAAAAATTAATTACATACAGGGCAAAGAATTACATAAAACAAGCTGATGAAATAGTTTAGAAAAATTAACAAAATCATATATAACTTTCTGAAACAAAGATGAAAAAGAAATATACATCATTCAAAACAAGTTTAGGAGTGGCGGCCATTTTCTTGCCTTAGTAGTGGGACCATTTTCTTGCCTTTATGTATGAACTTAGGACCTAAATGAGCCTAAATAAAAGAGTTTATAGCATGAACAAAAGGCTCGAGAGTTATTTCCATAACAAATGAAGATTTAACACCTCTAATACCCTTATATACAACTATAATTTATTTTCTCTTGTATCTAAAATTAGTTGTTATCATTTTCTTTTATACAAACGAATACTCTAGAGATCATCCTTTCATATTATTAAAGAATATATGTTGGAGGTAAAATTTAACTAAAGGGAGAAAGAGGATACAAAATATGGCGGAACTAGTATTTTCTTCTGATGGGGGTTTTATATGATAGATAAACTATAAAGTCAATTGGGTTATAACATAAAATTTTATAAAATCAAATAGGCCAATATTGGGAGTTATAATGAGCCAACTATAAACTTGATCATGTTATAACAAAATTCTTTAAAACTAAAGTGCCTAAATGTAAAATTCAATAAAATGGGTCCAAGCGTACTTTTACTTTTTAAACTTAGGGGTTGTCCTACAAATGTACATGCAATTGTAACAGTTAAAAGGGGACAAATAATAAACATCAACTTTAAGGCTGATGCTACAATACCCGCATGTATCGGATACATGCAGGAAAAATTACCGTTGGATTAAGTGGAGTGGATCCAATGGCTGAGATTCAATTTAGTATTAAATAATAAAAAAATTTACAAGGAAAGGGAACCTGTAAAATCGGTAAATGAAACAAACAAAAAGTCCTCACCTCGCGATCACAGCTCACCCTCACCTCACGTCTCCATCTCCACTGGCTCCCGCTTCACTCACACGCCAAACGCCTCACCACTCCCTCACCTCCACTCCCTCACAACACGCCTCACCACGGCCATCAACAGCGCCGCAAGTCGGCAATGATTAACGGCGGCGGCTGAAGGAGTTCCTAGGCAACGATCAACGGCGGCACAAGCACGGGCTGATCTCCTTCTTCGGCAACGATCAACGGCGGGGTTGCTGATCTTCCCTATCCTTGGTGGACTTCAACTCTGTCCCTGCCTTGTGGGTCGTTGATGATGCTGATTTCATGGGCTAACAGAATTGCGGAGCCTCCAAAGACTGGTCTTGAGTTTTGGAAGACTTTGTTTCTCGTAAGTACTGTGATGGGTTTTGTTTTGTTTGTGAGAAAAGTGAGGAAATTTTGAGAAAATGATGTTTTTGGTTTTTAGGGTTTGTGCTGGTTTTGTTGATGAGTACAGGTTTATTTGGACCTGGATTTCAGAGCCCTGGAAAACGGATTTGTAAGTCAATGGCATAAAACAGCTTTTTCTACGAACCCTTTGTCATGCTGCAGGTGAAAAGTAGCTATAGTTTTTTATCATTCATATAATTTATAGTATCTTAACTTAATACTTGATGCTTTATTTGGTTGTTGGGAAAATGTAGGTAACAGATTTTAGTTTTTCTAGAATTAAAATGGTACAAAAAGTTCACCTTTTTTTGCTTCTGTCTTGGTGAAATTTTGATTTTTGTTTACTTCATCATCTAAAGTTAAAGTGGAAGTTTGGATTTCTAATATGTGGTTAATGTGGCAAGTGATTCTCTGAGTTATTGGCGCTGTTGTAAGTTATTGGGAGTATGATTTTGAATTTTGATGTTAGAGCTGCTAAATTACGCTTAATTCTCTTCGGTTATCAGGGCTGATTCGAGTTTGTGTTGCGGGTAACAGATTCTTTTAGGGGCGAATTTGATGAAAAACGGGATGATAGAATGCAGCGTGTGCCATTCAAAATTAGTTTCCCCAACTACCAAATCTATATCAAGGGCTTATGACTAACACAAGACCAAGGTATCATCAAAGCAACTTGCTCTCAATGTCTTTTTGGTTGTTGGTGATTCTATGTTGGTTTACAGGTAATTGGTTCTCGTTTCTAATTTTAATAATCTTTTTCGTCAAATACTCAGCTTTAGAGCATTCAGTAAAGGAATTATGGGTTTGCATGCTCTTTTTGTACGATCAAAATAATTTTTCAAGGAACCTAATTTCGTTCTAACTTCAAAGTAATTTTGTCATTTTCAGCTGTTTCTTAATAAAATTGTTACTGGGTTTGTTGTTTGGATTTGACTGATTGCTGACTATGTTGAATTTTATGTTTTTTGGTTGTCTTTTGAGTGTTTTGGTGATGGGCTGCTCTTTGAGCATGCTATTGCTTTGATCTGATGCATCTGATGTTGCTTTGTTGTCTTTTTTTTTCCTTTTTAATATTTGAATTTTGGTGGTTTACTGAATTCGAAGTTTCAAGCTTTGACTTTGTTAATTATTTGTTGAATTTAGTTTATGAAGTTTTCTTCTTAGCTTCTATGGTTTGTTTTGTATGTTAATGGGTGGTGCCTAGAATTTATGTTCAAGATCTAGCTCCTAGTTTTGGGGGCCTCAAGCTGAATTGTTTCTTAATAATTTTATTATCTTTTTTTCCATATTTAATGCAAATAAATACTACTATGTGCATTTAAATTTAAACCAGTGAACTTGAAACTTGAAAAAAAAAACCTTTCAATTCTTGTTTTTGCTTTTTTTTTTGCGCACGCTGGACAATCCTTGCCATTAAACAAACCCTCACAGCCACCAGCCACGACTGACATGCATGAACGTCCAATCTCTTAGCCTCAATCGCTATTCTTTGTCGACGTCGTGAAGAAATTGGGTATGATGTTGTTAATCAATCACACATGCTACCAAAAAATGCTGAGAATCAATTTTTAAAATTTCGTTAATATGATTATGAAATTGGGCTTGCTTTTGTGTGAATTTTTAGGGTTTGTTTGCTTTTGGATGAACATTAAAAATCAGATTTTGAAATTGTTTGTTCCTCATTTTGTTGAGATATATCCTGTCTTCGTTTATTTATTTGTGCATGTCTGGATAGATATGCCAACCTAATCGAATGCTTATTAAATTCAATGAAATGTGATGCATGGCCTTAAGCTTGCGGTGAATAGCTTTATTCAACATATATATTTTGGAAATTAGTTTTATTTTGTTTGATAACATAATATGTGATAACACTTTAGTTTCTTGCAGCTTGAAAATCCTATACTGTTTCAGATTCTAACTTTATGGAATAATCTGTTCACTTTGCAAATGATATGCAAAAAATTTTGAATCGAATTTTTTTTTTTATAGCTTATTTTGTTAGAAGTTCTACTTGCTTTTGTCTTATTTTCCTATATTTCTGTTTTGTAATCTGAAGTCCTGAATTAAAAATAAACTCTTGAATCTAAAATATAAAAAGTTATCTTGATTAGTTTGGTGTGAATGTACCAGTTGAGTTGCGAGCATGGAGAAGCACAAAGGGGGAATCACTGGTATCATATTATAAAAATGCCATCTGTATAGAACTTTCGGTGTTCACTTCATTTGTAATTTTTCCCCCTTATTTTGCTCAATTCTTTGAATTATTAAATTATTCTATAGATTCCATTTGCAGATTTTTTGAATCACGATGGGCTTTCAGAAGCAGTTGTGTTGCATGATGAGGATAAACAATTGTCAGAGGTATATTCTCTCTTTTTCTCTTAATTTTCCAGCTCTGTGATGGAGACAAATAGTAGAATAAAACTCTGTTCTATATGGTCTCTAATGTTTGATAAATTGTTCTTTATTTTTAAAATCAATAGGAAAACTTGATTTAAAACTTAAAACAGAATTAGTCTGGACAAGATGCTTGTTCTCGTTGACCATTGCTCTTATTTCTGGTCCTAATAAAGTAGGAAGTCTTTATTATTGGAGCTAATTTGGTAAAATTTGGTAGGCTTGAAGGAAATATCTATTTGTAATATTAATTCTTTGAATTTGTCAGTGCAGGTTATTGCTGATCGAGATTATGCTCCTAAAGAAGAGGTCATATGCAGCTTTGATGTTTCTTTTCTTCTATTAAAATAATTTTATGATTACTCTCTGGAACTTACTTCTGTTTCTTCTATTTATATATGTGTGTTAGATGTGTATACTCAGTTTCTTGTGTTTTTTTTTTCCCTGCTTGTCTGCCTTCTAGTGTTGTCTGGATATAGCTGTAAACATATATGTGGCCATCTGGTTAACACGAGCCTGGAATTTTTTTTCAATACATTGATTAATAACACGAGCCTGGAATTTTTTTTCAATACATTGATTAATAATTTTGATGTTTAATGGCTCATTAATGGCTTTTCTTTCATCTTAAAGGTTGGCATCTGCATATCTAATCATTGTATGCAGATAGAAATTGCTGCTTAAAAATATTTATATTTGTTATTGATTCAATAATATATATATGTTATGTCCTTGGACAGTTTGTGAAATCCCTACATAGATTGTGGGAAACGGCACGTACAAACACACTTTTCATACATGTTTCAGTGTAGAGAAAATATCCATTAAAATGTGTAAAGTCATGCTCTGGGGTTTAAACCTTTAATCCATGTCATAATTGTGAATTTCACTTGGTGCAATTGTCCAGGTATGGATAACATATGGAAAATTCCCAAATTCAACCTTGCTATTGGATTTTGGTTTTTCCCTTCCATACAACAACTACGATGAGGTTAGTTTTGAGTTTCAGTTTTGTGTTGGTTCTTGTTTGCAAAAGGAATGGTTATTATACAAACCAGATGGTTTTGCTTGCAAGCTATACTTATCTGCCAATATTATATGGTACCTCTTTGTTTTATAAAGAGCAAGTGGTTCTTTAGCCCCTGTTTTTTTTTTAAGTACTGATTGCCTTTATCGTGCATCTTTTAGTCTCTCTTCGCATTTGCTATGCATTATTTTTTAAAAAATAATAAAAAAATTTCCAGGTGCTGTTTAGCTTCTGTTATGCTGCAAAAACAACACCAGGAAATTTGCTGGCACTGTTTTACTAATGTTTGTGTAAAAAGACTTTAACTGTTGTTTTATATACCTATAATTTGTATTTCAATATGATCTCCATTTTGCTTTTATTTTTTAATTTTTAAAATGGGAAGATTCCCTTGTATTTTATCTCAATTGCAATTTTGTCTAGTATTCGTTCTTGGGATTATATCTTCTTTTACTTGTTTTTAGGGTGCAGCTCTCAGTTTCAAGTACTACCAACATTGTTTCTCTTCCATGAAAGAATCTGTAGTTTTACCCAGCTATGAGCTGAGTTAGCCATCGGTTATTAGCAGTTTCTGGACAAGGAGCAAGAAGATACCAATGAGGACCTGGATTTCAGAAGCAATTCTCTTATTTTTCTTTTATTTTGAATCATTAGCATTTTCTTTTTCTCGTTTGGTTTCAGATATTGGTGGCATTGGGTAGTGGGTTTGTTTCTTGAATCATGATGATACCAAATGTAATTGCAAATAGCAGGGTCTAAAATTTGTAGGACCTTGTGATTTGTGCTATATTTTTTTACTGATGTTTGCTTAATTTTATTTTCCTTTTTGTTCTTTTTTGAGTGATCTCCATAATTAATCAAGAACTAAAATATCAAGTTTGTTAATCTTTTAATTTAATATTATTTTGAGAATTATTGGCTTCCATCTTACATTAAAATAATCCCTTAATGAAAAATCATTGTTTTAACATTAAATTTAATTATGCATAATTTTGCAATATGTAACTGACCAGAAAAAAATTTTCAAAATTAAAAATTTTTGTGAGAAGAATTATAATGTTATATTCTATCTCTAAAAATTAACCAAAAAAAGTATGTGTATTTTAAAGTTATAATAAATGTACTATTAAAAAAATCTATATCTATCATAAAATATGATTTTCATAATGTTGGAAATTAACAAGTATTATTTGAAATCTTGGAACATAGGTTTGATTGAGTTTCATAATATTTTTAATAAAATGGTAATTTTTAGGGCACAAACGACAAACCACTAACACTTCAAGTGGTTAATTGATTCCATTTTGGAGAGTTTTCAAAATTAAAAAGGCGAACCACTAACTTTAAGTGGCAAAATGACTACGGTTACGTGAGTTTATTGTATGGTGTGCGTTGATAATTTCCGATCCTTCAAGTAAGAAAATGTGCTAGTTCTTCCATGTAATAAGAAGCTTAATGCTATTTGGGTTGGGTTTTTAAAACATTTAATGTCACCATTAATGGAAGGATTTGGTTGGTTTTTGAGTTGGTATACAAATAAATTAACTGCGCTCATATGTCATGTAGAGCGAAATTGACTAGCCTATAATGAAAGGGCGGTGAGTCGTTTGGAGTTGTATGCTCTTTGGAATGAAAGAGGCTAGCCTCTTCGTAGGAAACGGGTAGCCTTTTTCATGCCAGAGAGCATGTTTCTCCAAAATGGCAGCCGTTTCAATGAGGCTAGCCCTTTTCACTTCGCATGCTCTCTGGAATGAAAAAGTCTAGCCTCTTTGTGGGAAACAACTAGCCATTTTCACTCCAGAAAGCATGTTTCCCGAAAATGGCTAGCCGTTTCAATAAAGAGGCTGGCCGTTTGGAGTTGCATGCTCTCTGGATTGACAAAGGCTAGACGCGATAAAGTAAACGGCTAACCCTTTTTACTCCAAAAAGTATTTTGATCGAAAACGGCTAGCCGCTTATTTTAAAGAGGCTAGCCGTCTTCATACACAAACGGTTGGCCTAAAAAATTTTAGAGGCCAGCCATTTTCGATGTGGTTTTCACTGGAGGAGAAACGGCTAGCCTCTAAATGTAAAGGCTAGCCGTTTTCGCGTTTGGTGCTCACTGAAGGGGAACGGCTAGCCTCTGAAATTTGATAGGCTAGCCGTTTTCTCTTTGGTGCTCACTGGAGGGGAAACGGCTAGCCTCTAAATTTTAGAGGCTAGCCGTTTTCGCTTTTGGTGCTTACTGGAGGGGAAACGACTAGCCTCTAAAATTAAAAGGCTAGCCGTTTTCACTTTGGATGGTTTCTGGAACTTGAACGGTCAGCCTATTATTTTGTAAAGGTTAGCCGGGTTCAATCCAATGGTATTGTTCATCTTCTTCCTCACAAAATCGGTCAGCCGCTTTTCTCTTTAAAAGTCGAATCCTCTCTCCGACGTTCTCACTCCAAAGATCCACCGTTTATAATTAGTTCATAGCCCAAATTCAATCTTAGAAATCATTTCCCACCACTTGGTCTTGCTAAAAAAAAACAAAACTGGTTAATCGTCGAAACCGAAATAACCTAGGTTGTAAACCCCTTTCACTTGCTACTTCACCAATATTTCACTATTCGGTAAATGTTTACCAAAATTTAACTCATATATCCCTTTTAAACATCATTAACTTCCATCTAATCGGTATATTCCTCTTCAAATCGCTGAAAAATCAAAATGTCAAGTTGAAGGCTACGTAGAGCAAAAGAGAAAGGGAAAGAAGCGATTCCACCAACCAAACGGTCACCGAAAGGGGGGGGCCTGTAGAATTAACTCGCAACCTTGAAAATCATTTAATTAATGACATAATAAACATGAAACCATGACCATTAACTTGATACCTAAACCATTAAACTTGAAACCAGTGAACTTGAAACTTAGGGCAATAAACGTGAAACATGAGATCATTAACTTGCAACCATGAAAATCATTTAATTAATGAACTTGAAACTTAGGGCAATGAACATGAAACATGAGATCATTAACTTGCAACCTTCAAAATTATATAATTAATGGACCAATAAATATGAAATCATGACCATTAACGTGATACCTAAACCAATAAAATTGAAACCAGTGAACTTGAAACTTAGGGCAATAAACGTGAAACATGAGATCATTAATTTGCAACCATAAAAATCATTTAATTAATGACCTTGAAACTTAGGGCAATGAACATGAAATATCGGATCATTAACTTGCAACCTTCAAAATTATATAATTAATGGACCAATAAACATGAAATCATGACCATTAACGTGATACCTAAACCAATAAACTTGAAACCAGTGAACTTGAAACTTAAGGCAATAAACCTGAAATATGAGATCATTAACTTGCAACCATAAAAATGATTAAATTAATGAACTTGAAACTTAGGGCAATGAACATGAAATATCGGATCATTAACTGGCAACCTTCAAAATTATATAATTAATGGATAAATAAACATGAAATCATGACCATTAACGTGATACCTAAATCAATAAACTTGAAACCCGTGGACTTGAAACTTAAGGCAATAAACCTGAAATATGAGATCATTAACTTGCAACCATAAAAATGATTAAATTAATGACCTTGAAACTTAGGGCAATGAACATGAAATATCGGATCATTAACTTGCAACCATAAAAATGATTAAATTAATGAACTTGAAACTTAGGGCAATGAACATGAAATATCGGATCATTAACTGGCAACCTCCAAAATTATATAATTAATGGATCAATAAACATGAAATAATGACCATTAACGTGATACCTAAACCAATAAACTTGAAACCGGTGGACTTGAAACTTAAGGCAATAAACCTGAAATATGAGTTCATTAACTTCCAACCATAAAAATGATTAAATTAATGAACTTGAAACTTAGGGCAATGAACATGAAACATGAGATCATTAACTTGCAACCTCCAAAATTATATAATTAATGGACCAACAAACATTAAATCATGACCATTAACGTGATACCTAAAACATAAAATTGAAACGAGTTAACCTGAAACATAAGGCAATAAACCTGAAATATGAGATCATTAACTTGCAACCATAAAAATGATTAAATTAATGAACTTGAAATTTAGGGCAATGAACATGAAATATCGGATCATTAACTTACAACCTTCAAAATTATATAATTAATGGACTAATAAACATGAAATCATGACCAATAACGTGATACCTAAACCAATAAAATTGAAACGAGTTAACCTGAAACATAAGGCAATAAACCTGAAATATGAGATCATTAACTTGCAACCATAAAAATGATTAAATTAATGATCTTGAAACTTAGGGCAATGAACATGAAATATCGGATCATTAACTTGCAACCTTCAAAATTATATAATTAATGGACCAATAAAAATGAAATCATGACCGTTAACGTGATACCTAAACCAATAAACTTGAAACCAGTGAACTCGAAACTTAAGCTAATAAACCTGAAATATGAGATCATTAACTTGCAACCATAAAAATGATTAAATTTATGAACTTGAAACTTAGGGCAATGAACATGAAATATCGGATCATTAACTGGCAACCTTCAAAATTATATAATTAATGGATCAATAAACATGAAATCATGACCATTAACGTGATACCTAAACCAATAAACTTGAAACCAGTGGACTTGAAACTTAAGGCAATAAACCTGAAATATGAGATCATTAACTTGCAACCATAAAAATGATTAAATTAATGACCTTGAAACTTAGGGCAATGAACATGAAATATCGGATCATTAACTTGCAACCATAAAAATGATTAAATTAATGAACATGAAACATGAGATCATTAACTTGCAACCTTTAAAATTATATAATTAATGGACCAATAAATATGAAATCATGACCATTAACGTGATACCTAAACCAATAAACTTGAAACCGGTGGACTTGAAACTTAAGGCAATAAACCTGAAATATGAGATCATTAACTTGCAACCATGAAAATCATTTAATTAATGAACTTGAAACTTAGGGCAATGAACATGAAACATGAGATCATTAACTTGCAACCTCCAAAATTATATAATTAATGGACCAACAAACATTAAATCATGACCATTAACGTGATACCTAAAACATAAAATTGAAACGAGTTAACCTGAAACATAAGGCAATAAACCTGAAATATGAGATCATTAACTTGCAACCATAAAAATGATTAAATTAATGAACTTGAAATTTAGGGCAATGAACATGAAATATCGGATCATTAACTTACAACCTTCAAAATTATATAATTAATGGACTAATAAACATGAAATCATGACCAATAACGTGATACCTAAACCAATAAACTTGAAACCAGTGAACTTGAAACTTAGGGCAATAAACGTGAAACATGAGATCATTAACTTGCAACCATGAAAATCATTTAATTAATGAACTTGAAACTTAGGGCAATGAACATGAAACATGAGATCATTAACTTGCAACCTTTAAAATTATATAATTAATGGACCAATAAATATGAAATCATGACCATTAACGTGATACCTAAACCAATAAAATTGAAACCAGTGAACTTGAAACTTAGGGCAATAAACGTGAAACATGAGATCATTAACTTGCAACCATAAAAATCATTTAATTAATGACCTTGAAACTTAGGGCAATGAACATGAAATATCGGATCATTAACTTGCAACCTTCAAAATTATATAATTAATGGACCAATAAACATGAAATCATGACCATTAACGTGATACCTAAACCAATAAACTTGAAACCAGTGAACTTGAAACTTAAGGCAATAAACCTGAAATATAAGATCATTAACTTGCAACCATAAAAATGATTAAATTAATGAACTTGAAACTTAGGGCAATGAACATGAAATATCGGATCATTAACTGGCAACCTTCAAAATTATATAATTAATGGATCAATAAACATGAAATCATGACCATTAACGTGATACCTAAACCAATAAACTTGAAACCAGTGGACTTGAAACTTAAGGCAATAAACCTGAAATATGAGATCATTAACTTGCAACCATAAAAATGATTAAATTAATGACCTTGAAACTTAGGGCAATGAACATGAAATATCGGATCATTAACTTGCAACCATAAAAATGATTAAATTAATGAACTTGAAACTTAGGGCAATGAACATGAAATATCGGATCATTAACTGGCAACCATCAAAATTATATAATTAATGGACCAATAAACATGAAATCATGACCATTAACGTGATACCTAAACCAATAAACTTGAAACCAGTGAACTTGAAACTTAAGGCAATAAACCTGAAATATGAGATCATTAACTTGCAACCACAAAAATGATTATATTAATGAACTTGAAACTTAGGGCAATGAACATGAAATATCGGATCATTAACTCGCAAGCTTCAAAATTATATAATTAATGGGCCAATAAACATGAAATCATGACCATTAACGTGATACCTAAACCAATAAACTTAAAACCAGTGGACTTGAAACTTAAGCCAATAAACCTGAAATATGAGATCATTAACTTGCAACCATGAAAATCATTTAATTAACGAACTTGAAACTTAGGGCAATGAACATGAAACATGAGATCACTAACTTGCAACCTCCAAAATTATATAAT
Source organism: Citrus x changshan-huyou (assembly GCA_039657385.1). Classification (NCBI taxonomy): domain Eukaryota; kingdom Viridiplantae; phylum Streptophyta; class Magnoliopsida; order Sapindales; family Rutaceae; genus Citrus; species Citrus x changshan-huyou. Next base: position 8,338,200 of record CM077550.1, read on the forward strand.
TAATGGACCAACAAACATGAAATCATGACCATTAACGTGATACCTAAACCAATAAAATTGAAACCAGTGAACTTGAAACTTAGGGCAATAAACGTGAAACATGAGATCATTAACTTGCAACCATAAAAATCATTTAATTAATGACCTTGAAACTTAGGGCAATGAACATGAAATATCGGATCATTAACTTGCAACCTTCAAAATTATATAATTAATGGACCAATAAACATGAAATCATGACCATTAACGTGATACCTAAACCAATAAACTTAAAACCAGTGGACTTGAAACTTAAGCCAATAAACCTGAAATATGAGATCATTAACTTGCAACCATGAAAATCATTTAATTAACGAACTTGAAACTTAGGGCAATGAACATGAAACATGAGATCACTAACTTGCAACCTCCAAAATTATATAATTAATGGACCAACAAACATGAAATCATGACCATTAACGTGATACCTAAACCAATAAACTTGAAACCAGTGAACTTGAAACTTAAGGCAATAAACCTGAAATATGAGATCATTAACTTGCAACCATAAAAATGATTAAATTAATGAACTTGAAACTTAGGGCAATGAACATGAAATATCGGATCATTAACTGGCAACCTTCAAAATTATATAATTAATGGATCAATAAACATGAAATCATGACCATTAACGTGATACCTAAACCAATAAAATTGAAACGAGTTAACCTGAAACATAAGGCAATAAACCTGAAATATGAGATCATTAACTTGCAACCGCAAAAATGATTATATTAATGAACTTGAAACTTAGGGCAATGAACATGAAATATCGGATCATTAACTTACAACCTTCAAAATTATATAATTAATGGACTAATAAACATGAAATCATGACCAATAACGTGATACCTAAACCAATAAACTTGAAACCAGTGAACTTGAAACTTAGGGCAATAAACGTGAAACATGAGATCATTAACTTGCAACCATGAAAATCAGTTAATTAATGAACTTGAAACTTAGGGCAATGAACATGAAACATGAGATCATTAACTTGCAACCTTTAAAATTATATAATTAATGGACCAATAAATATGAAATCATGACCATTAACGTGATACCTAAACCAATAAAATTGAAACCAGTGAACTTGAAACTTAGGGCAATAAACGTGAAATATGAGATCATTAACTTGCAACCATAAAAATCATTTAATTAATGACCTTGAAACTTAGGGCAATGAACATGAAATATCGGATCATTAACTTGCAACCTTCAAAATTATATAATTAATGGACCAATAAACATGAAATCATGACCATTAACGTGATACCTAAACCAATAAACTTGAAACCAGTGCACTTGAAACTTAAGGCAATAAACCTGAAATATGAGATCATTAACTTGCAACCATAAAAATGATTAAATTAATGAACTTGAAACTTAGGGCAATGAACATGAAATATCGGATCATTAACTGGCAACCTTCAAAATTATATAATTAATGGATCAATAAACATGAAATCATGACCATTAACGTGATACCTAAACCAATAAACTTGAAACCAGTGGACTTGAAACTTAAGGCAATAAACCTGAAATATGAGATCATTAACTTGCAACCATAAAAATGATTAAATTAATGACCTTGAAACTTAGGGCAATGAACATGAAATATCGGATCATTAACTTGCAACCATAAAAATGATTAAATTAATGAACTTGAAACTTAGGGCAATGAACATGAAATATCGGATCATTAACTGGCAACCATCAAAATTATATAATTATTGGACCAATAAACATGAAATCATGACCATTAACGTGATACCTAAACCAATAAACTTGAAACCAGTGAACTTGAAACTTAAGGCAATAAACCTGAAATATGAGATCATTAACTTGCAACCACAAAAATGATTATATTAATGAACTTGAAACTTAGGGCAATGAACATGAAATATCGGATCATTAACTCGCAAGCTTCAAAATTATATAATTAATGGGCCAATAAACATGAAATCATGACCATTAACGTGATACCTAAACCAATAAACTTAAAACCAGTGGACTTGAAACTTAAGCCAATAAACCTGAAATATGAGATCATTAACTTGCAACCATGAAAATCATTTAATTAACGAACTTGAAACTTAGGGCAATGAACATGAAACATGAGATCACTAACTTGCAACCTCCAAAATTATATAATTAATGGACCAACAAACATGAAATCATGACCATTAACGTGATACCTAAACCAATAAACTTGAAACCAGTGAACTTGAAACTTAAGGCAATAAACCTGAAATATGAGATCATTAACTTGCAACCATAAAAATGATTAAATTAATGAACTTGAAACTTAGGGCAATGAACATGAAATATCGGATCATTAACTTGCAACCATAAAAATGATTAAATTAATGAACTTGAAACTTAGGGCAATGAACATGAAATATCGGATCATTAACTGGCAACCTTCAAAATTATATAATTAATGGATCAATAAACATGAAATCATGACCATTAACGTGATACCTAAACCAATAAAATTGAAACGAGTTAACCTGAAACATAAGGCAATAAACCTGAAATATGAGATCATTAACTTGCAACCGCAAAAATGATTATATTAATGAACTTGAAACTTAGGGCAATGAACATGAAATATCGGATCATTAACTTACAACCTTCAAAATTATATAATTAATGGACTAATAAACATGAAATCATGACCAATAACGTGATACCTAAACCAATAAACTTGAAACCAGTGAACTTGAAACTTAGGGCAATAAACGTGAAACATGAGATCATTAACTTGCAACCATGAAAATCAGTTAATTAATGAACTTGAAACTTAGGGCAATGAACATGAAACATGAGATCATTAACTTGCAACCTTTAAAATTATATAATTAATGGACCAATAAATATGAAATCATGACCATTAACGTGATACCTAAACCAATAAAATTGAAACCAGTGAACTTGAAACTTAGGGCAATAAACGTGAAACATGAGATCATTAACTTGCAACCATAAAAATCATTTAATTAATGACCTTGAAACTTAGGGCAATGAACATGAAATATCGGATCATTAACTTGCAACCTTCAAAATTATATAATTAATGGACCAATAAACATGAAATCATGACCATTAACGTGATACCTAAACCAATAAACTTGAAACCAGTGAACTTGAAATTTAAGGCAATAAACCTGAAATATGAGATCATTAACTTGCAACCATAAAAATGATTAAATTAATGAACTTGAAACTTAGGGCAATGAACATGAAATATCGGATCATTAACTGGCAACCTTCAAAATTATATAATTAATGGATCAATAAACATGAAATCATGACCATTAACGTGATACCTAAACCAATAAACTTGAAACCAGTGGACTTGAAACTTAAGGCAATAAACCTGAAATATGAGATCATTAACTTGCAACCATAAAAATGATTAAATTAATGACCTTGAAACTTAGGGCAATGAACATGAAATATCGGATCATTAACTTGCAACCATAAAAATGATTAAATTAATGAACTTGAAACTTAGGGCAATGAACATGAAATATCGGATCATTAACTGGCAACCATCAAAATTATATAATTAATGGACCAATAAACATGAAATCATGACCATTAACGTGATACCTAAACCAATAAACTTGAAACCAGTGAACTTGAAACTTAAGGCAATAAACCTGAAATATGAGATCATTAACTTGCAACCACAAAAATGATTATATTAATGAACTTGAAACTTAGGGCAATGAACATGAAATATCGGATCATTAACTCGCAAGCTTCAAAATTATATAATTAATGGGCCAATAAACATGAAATCATGACCATTAACGTGATACCTAAACCAATAAACTTAAAACCAGTGGACTTGAAACTTAAGCCAATAAACCTGAAATATGAGATCATTAACTTGCAACCATGAAAATCATTTAATTAACGAACTTGAAACTTAGGGCAATGAACATGAAATATCGGATCATTAACTCGCAAGCTTCAAAATTATATAATTAATGGGCCAATAAACATGAAATCATGACCATTAACGTGATACCTAAACCAATAAACTTAAAACCAGTGGACTTGAAACTTAAGCCAATAAACCTGAAATATGAGATCATTAACTTGCAACCATGAAAATCATTTAATTAACGAACTTGAAACTTAGGGCAATGAACATGAAACATGAGATCACTAACTTGCAACCTCCAAAATTATATAATTAATGGACCAACAAACATGAAATCATGACCATTAACGTGATACCTAAACCAATAAACTTGAAACCAGTGAACTTGAAACTTAAGGCAATAAACCTGAAATATGAGATCATTAACTTGCAACCATAAAAATGATTAAATTAATGAACTTGAAACTTAGGGCAATGAACATGAAATATCGGATCATTAACTTGCAACCATAAAAATGATTAAATTAATGAACTTGAAACTTAGGGCAATGAACATGAAATATCGGATCATTAACTGGCAACCTTCAAAATTATATAATTAATGGATCAATAAACATGAAATCATGACCATTAACGTGATACCTAAACCAATAAAATTGAAACGAGTTAACCTGAAACATAAGGCAATAAACCTGAAATATGAGATCATTAACTTGCAACCGCAAAAATGATTATATTAATGAACTTGAAACTTAGGGCAATGAACATGAAATATCGGATCATTAACTTACAACCTTCAAAATTATATAATTAATGGACTAATAAACATGAAATCATGACCAATAACGTGATACCTAAACCAATAAACTTGAAACCAGTGAACTTGAAACTTAGGGCAATAAACGTGAAACATGAGATCATTAACTTGCAACCATGAAAATCAGTTAATTAATGAACTTGAAACTTAGGGCAATGAACATGAAACATGAGATCATTAACTTGCAACCTTTAAAATTATATAATTAATGGACCAATAAATATGAAATCATGACCATTAACGTGATACCTAAACCAATAAAATTGAAACCAGTGAACTTGAAACTTAGGGCAATAAACGTGAAACATGAGATCATTAACTTGCAACCATAAAAATCATTTAATTAATGACCTTGAAACTTAGGGCAATGAACATGAAATATCGGATCATTAACTTGCAACCTTCAAAATTATATAATTAATGGACCAATAAACATGAAATCATGACCATTAACGTGATACCTAAACCAATAAACTTGAAACCAGTGAACTTGAAATTTAAGGCAATAAACCTGAAATATGAGATCATTAACTTGCAACCATAAAAATGATTAAATTAATGAACTTGAAACTTAGGGCAATGAACATGAAATATCGGATCATTAACTGGCAACCTTCAAAATTATATAATTAATGGATCAATAAACATGAAATCATGACCATTAACGTGATACCTAAACCAATAAACTTGAAACCAGTGGACTTGAAACTTAAGGCAATAAACCTGAAATATGAGATCATTAACTTGCAACCATAAAAATGATTAAATTAATGACCTTGAAACTTAGGGCAATGAACATGAAATATCGGATCATTAACTTGCAACCATAAAAATGATTAAATTAATGAACTTGAAACTTAGGGCAATGAACATGAAATATCGGATCATTAACTGGCAACCATCAAAATTATATAATTAATGGACCAATAAACATGAAATCATGACCATTAACGTGATACCTAAACCAATAAACTTGAAACCAGTGAACTTGAAACTTAAGGCAATAAACCTGAAATATGAGATCATTAACTTGCAACCACAAAAATGATTATATTAATGAACTTGAAACTTAGGGCAATGAACATGAAATATCGGATCATTAACTCGCAAGCTTCAAAATTATATAATTAATGGGCCAATAAACATGAAATCATGACCATTAACGTGATACCTAAACCAATAAACTTAAAACCAGTGGACTTGAAACTTAAGCCAATAAACCTGAAATATGAGATCATTAACTTGCAACCATGAAAATCATTTAATTAACGAACTTGAAACTTAGGGCAATGAACATGAAACATGAGATCACTAACTTGCAACCTCCAAAATTATATAATTAATGGACCAACAAACATGAAATCATGACCATTAACGTGATACCTAAACCAATAAAATTGAAACCAGTGAACTTGAAACTTAGGGCAATAAACGTGAAACATGAGATCATTAACTTGCAACCATAAAAATCATTTAATTAATGACCTTGAAACTTAGGGCAATGAACATGAAATATCGGATCATTAACTTGCAACCTTCAAAATTATATAATTAATGGACCAATAAACATGAAATCATGACCATTAACGTGATACCTAAACCAATAAACTTGAAACCAGTGAACTTGAAATTTAAGGCAATAAACCTGAAATATGAGATCATTAACTTGCAACCATAAAAATGATTAAATTAATGAACTTGAAACTTAGGGCAATGAACATGAAATATCGGATCATTAACTGGCAACCTTCAAAATTATATAATTAATGGATCAATAAACATGAAATCATGACCATTAACGTGATACCTAAACCAATAAACTTGAAACCAGTGGACTTGAAACTTAAGGCAATAAACCTGAAATATGAGATCATTAACTTGCAACCATGAAAATCATTTAATTAACGAACTTGAAACTTAGGGCAATGAACATGAAACATGAGATCACTAACTTGCAACCTCCAAAATTATATAATTAATGGACCAACAAACATGAAATCATGACCATTAACGTGATACCTAAACCAATAAACTTGAAACCAGTGAACTTGAAACTTAAGGCAATAAACCTGAAATATGAGATCATTAACTTGCAACCATAAAAATGATTAAATTAATGAACTTGAAACTTAGGGCAATGAACATGAAATATCGGATCATTAACTTGCAACCATAAAAATGATTAAATTAATGAACTTGAAACTTAGGGCAATGAACATGAAATATCGGATCATTAACTGGCAACCTTCAAAATTATATAATTAATGGATCAATAAACATGAAATCATGACCATTAACGTGATACCTAAACCAATAAAATTGAAACGAGTTAACCTGAAACATAAGGCAATAAACCTGAAATATGAGATCATTAACTTGCAACCGCAAAAATGATTATATTAATGAACTTGAAACTTAGGGCAATGAACATGAAATATCGGATCATTAACTTACAACCTTCAAAATTATATAATTAATGGACTAATAAACATGAAATCATGACCAATAACGTGATACCTAAACCAATAAACTTGAAACCAGTGAACTTGAAACTTAGGGCAATAAACGTGAAACATGAGATCATTAACTTGCAACCATGAAAATCAGTTAATTAATGAACTTGAAACTTAGGGCAATGAACATGAAACATGAGATCATTAACTTGCAACCTTTAAAATTATATAATTAATGGACCAATAAATATGAAATCATGACCATTAACGTGATACCTAAACCAATAAAATTGAAACCAGTGAACTTGAAACTTAGGGCAATAAACGTGAAACATGAGATCATTAACTTGCAACCATAAAAATCATTTAATTAATGACCTTGAAACTTAGGGCAATGAACATGAAATATCGGATCATTAACTTGCAACCTTCAAAATTATATAATTAATGGACCAATAAACATGAAATCATGACCATTAACGTGATACCTAAACCAATAAACTTGAAACCAGTGAACTTGAAATTTAAGGCAATAAACCTGAAATATGAGATCATTAACTTGCAACCATAAAAATGATTAAATTAATGAACTTGAAACTTAGGGCAATGAACATGAAATATCGGATCATTAACTGGCAACCTTCAAAATTATATAATTAATGGATCAATAAACATGAAATCATGACCATTAACGTGATACCTAAACCAATAAACTTGAAACCAGTGGACTTGAAACTTAAGGCAATAAACCTGAAATATGAGATCATTAACTTGCAACCATAAAAATGATTAAATTAATGACCTTGAAACTTAGGGCAATGAACATGAAATATCGGATCATTAACTTGCAACCATAAAAATGATTAAATTAATGAACTTGAAACTTAGGGCAATGAACATGAAATATCGGATCATTAACTGGCAACCATCAAAATTATATAATTAATGGACCAATAAACATGAAATCATGACCATTAACGTGATACCTAAACCAATAAACTTGAAACCAGTGAACTTGAAACTTAAGGCAATAAACCTGAAATATGAGATCATTAACTTGCAACCACAAAAATGATTATATTAATGAACTTGAAACTTAGGGCAATGAACATGAAATATCGGATCATTAACTCGCAAGCTTCAAAATTATATAATTAATGGGCCAATAAACATGAAATCATGACCATTAACGTGATACCTAAACCAATAAACTTAAAACCAGTGGACTTGAAACTTAAGCCAATAAACCTGAAATATGAGATCATTAACTTGCAACCATGAAAATCATTTAATTAACGAACTTGAAACTTAGGGCAATGAACATGAAACATGAGATCACTAACTTGCAACCTCCAAAATTATATAATTAATGGACCAACAAACATGAAATCATGACCATTAACGTGATACCTAAACCAATAAAATTGAAACCAGTGAACTTGAAACTTAGGGCAATAAACGTGAAACATGAGATCATTAACTTGCAACCATAAAAATCATTTAATTAATGACCTTGAAACTTAGGGCAATGAACATGAAATATCGGATCATTAACTTGCAACCTTCAAAATTATATAATTAATGGACCAATAAACATGAAATCATGACCATTAACGTGATACCTAAACCAATAAACTTAAAACCAGTGGACTTGAAACTTAAGCCAATAAACCTGAAATATGAGATCATTAACTTGCAACCATGAAAATCATTTAATTAACGAACTTGAAACTTAGGGCAATGAACATGAAACATGAGATCACTAACTTGCAACCTCCAAAATTATATAATTAATGGACCAACAAACATGAAATCATGACCATTAACGTGATACCTAAACCAATAAAATTGAAACCAGTGAACTTGAAACTTAGGGCAATAAACGTGAAACATGAGATCATTAACTTGCAACCATAAAAATCATTTAATTAATGACCTTGAAACTTAGGGCAATGAACATGAAATATCGGATCATTAACTTGCAACCATAAAAATGATTAAATTAATGAACTTGAAACTTAGGGCAATGAACATGAAATATCGGATCATTAACTGGCAACCTTCAAAATTATATAATTAATGGATCAATAAACATGAAATCATGACCATTAACGTGATACCTAAACCAATAAAATTGAAACGAGTTAACCTGAAACATAAGGCAATAAACCTGAAATATGAGATCATTAACTTGCAACCGCAAAAATGATTATATTAATGAACTTGAAACTTAGGGCAATGAACATGAAATATCGGATCATTAACTTACAACCTTCAAAATTATATAATTAATGGACTAATAAACATGAAATCATGACCAATAACGTGATACCTAAACCAATAAACTTGAAACCAGTGAACTTGAAACTTAGGGCAATAAACGTGAAACATGAGATCATTAACTTGCAACCATGAAAATCAGTTAATTAATGAACTTGAAACTTAGGGCAATGAACATGAAACATGAGATCATTAACTTGCAACCTTTAAAATTATATAATTAATGGACCAATAAATATGAAATCATGACTATTAACGTGATACCTAAACCAATAAAATTGAAACCAGTGAACTTGAAACTTAGGGCAATAAACGTGAAACATGAGATCATTAACTTGCAACCATAAAAATCATTTAATTAATGACCTTGAAACTTAGGGCAATGAACATGAAATATCGGATCATTAACTTGCAACCTTCAAAATTATATAATTAATGGACCAATAAACATGAAATCATGACCATTAACGTGATACCTAAACCAATAAACTTGAAACCAGTGAACTTGAAACTTAAGGCAATAAACCTGAAATATAAGATCATTAACTTGCAACCATAAAAATGATTAAATTAATGAACTTGAAACTTAGGGCAATGAACATGAAATATCGGATCATTAACTGGCAACCTTCAAAATTATATAATTAATGGATCAATAAACATGAAATCATGACCATTAACGTGATACCTAAACCAATAAACTTGAAACCAGTGGACTTGAAACTTAAGGCAATAAACCTGAAATATGAGATCATTAACTTGCAACCATAAAAATGATTAAATTAATGACCTTGAAACTTAGGGCAATGAACATGAAATATCGGATCATTAACTTGCAACCATAAAAATGATTAAATTAATGAACTTGAAACTTAGGGCAATGAACATGAAATATCGGATCATTAACTGGCAACCATCAAAATTATATAATTATTGGACCAATAAACATGAAATCATGACCATTAACGTGATACCTAAACCAATAAACTTGAAACCAGTGAACTTGAAACTTAAGGCAATAAACCTGAAATATGAGATCATTAACTTGCAACCACAAAAATGATTATATTAATGAACTTGAAACTTAGGGCAATGAACATGAAATATCGGATCATTAACTCGCAAGCCTCAAAATTATATAATTAATGGGCCAATAAACATGAAATCATGACCATTAACGTGATACCTAAACCAATAAACTTAAAACCAGTGGACTTGAAACTTAAGCCAATAAACCTGAAATATGAGATCATTAACTTGCAACCATGAAAATCATTTAATTAACGAACTTGAAACTTAGGGCAATGAACATGAAACATGAGATCACTAACTTGCAACCTCCAAAATTATATAATTAATGGACCAACAAACATGAAATCATGACCATTAACGTGATACCTAAACCAATAAACTTGAAACCAGTGAACTTGAAACTTAAGGCAATAAACCTGAAATATGAGATCATTAACTTGCAACCATAAAAATGATTAAATTAATGAACTTGAAACTTAGGGCAATGAACATGAAATATCGGATCATTAACTTGCAACCATAAAAATGATTAAATTAATGAACTTGAAACTTAGGGCAATGAACATGAAATATCGGATCATTAACTGGCAACCTTCAAAATTATATAATTAATGGATCAATAAACATGAAATCATGACCATTAACGTGATACCTAAACCAATAAACTTGAAACCAGTGGACTTGAAACTTAAGCCAATAAACCTGACATATGAGATCATTAACTTGCAACCATGAAAATCATTTAATTAACGAACATGAAACTTAGGGCAATGAACATGAAACATGAGATCACTAACTTGCAACCTCCAAAATTATATAATTAATGGACCAACAAACATGAAATCATGACCATTAACGTGATACCTAAACCAATAAAATTGAAACGAGTGAACCTGAAACATAAGGCAATAAACCTGAAATATGAGATCATTAACTTGCAACCATAAAAATGATTAAATTAATGAACTTGAAATTTAGGGCAATGAATATGAAATATCGGATCATTAACTTACAACCTTCAAAATTGTATAATTAATGGACTAATAAACAAGAAATCATGACCATTAACGTGATACCTAAACCAATAAACTTGAAACCAGTGGACTTGAAACCTAAGGCAATTAACCTGAAATATGAGATCATTAACTTGCAACCATAAAAATGATTAAATTAATGAACTTGAAACTTAGGGCAATGAACATGAAATATCGGATCATTAACTTGCAACCTTCAAAATTATATAATTAATGGATCAATAAACATGAAATCATGACCATTAACGTGATACCTAAACCAATAAACTTGAAACCAGTGGACTTGAAACTTAAGGCAATAAACCTGAAATATGAGATCATTAATTTGCAACCATAAAAATGATTAAATTAATGAACTTGAAACTTAGGGCAATGAACATGAAATATCGGATCATTAACTTGCAACTTTCAAAATTATAAAATTAACGTATCAATAAACATGAAATCATGACCATTAACGTGATACCTAAACCAATAAACTTGAAACCAGTGAACTTGAAACTTAAGATAATAAACCTGAAATATGAGATCATCAACTTGCAAACATAAAAATGATTAAATTAATGAACTTGAAACTTAGGGCAATGAACATGAAACATATGATCATTAACTTGCAACCTTCAAAATTATAAAATTAACGGATCAATAAACATGAAATCATGACCATTAACGTGATACCTAAACCAATAAACTTGAAACCAGTGGACTTGAAACTTAAGGCAATAAACCTGAAATATGAGATAATTAACTTGCAACCATAAAAATGATTAAATTAATGACCTTGAAACTGAGGGCAATGAACATGAAATAACGGATCATTAACTGGCAACCTTCAAAATTATATAATTAATGGATCAATAAACATGAAATCATGACCATTAACGTGATACCTAAACCAATAAACTTGAAACCAGTGAACTTGAAACTTCAGATAATAAACCTGAAATATGAGATCATCAACTTGCAAACATAAAAATGATTAAATTAATGAACTTGAAACTTAGGGCAATGAACATGAAACATATGATCATTAACTTGCAACCTTCAAAATTATAAAATTAACGGATCAATAAACATGAAATCATGACCATTAACGTGATACCTAAACCAATAAACTTGAAACAAGTTTACTTGAAACTTAAGGCAATAAACCTGAAATATGAGATCAATAACTTGCAACCATAAAAATGATTATATTAATGACCTTGAAACTTAGGGCAATGAACATGAAATATCGGATCATTAACTTGCAACCTTCAAAATTATATAATTAATGGACCAATGAACATGGAATCATGACCATTAACGTGATACCTAAACCAATAAACTTGAAACCAGTGGACTTGAAACTTAAGACAATAAACTTGAAATATGAGATCATTAACTTGCAACCATAAAAATGATTAAATTAATGACCTTGAAACTTAAGGCAATGAACATGAAATATCGGTTCATTAACTTGCAACCTTCAAAATTATATAATTAATGGACCAATGAACATGGAATCATGACCATTAACGTGATACCTAAACCAATAAACTTGAAACCAGTGGACTTGAAACTTAAGACAATAAACTTGAAATATGAGATCATTAACTTGCAACCATAAAAATGATTAAATTAATGACCTTGAAACTTAAGGCAATGAACATGAAATATCGGTTCATTAACTTGCAACCTTCAAAATTATATAATTAATGGACCAATAAACATGAAATCATGACCATTAACGTGATACCTAAACCAATAAACTTGAAACCAGTGGACTTGAAACTTAAGGCAATAAACCTGAAATATGAGTTCATTAACTTCCAACCATAAAAACGATTAAATTAATGAACTTGAAACTTAGGGCAATGAACATGAAACATCTGATTATTAACTTGCAACCCGAAAAATTATATAATTAATGGACCGATAAACATGAAATCATGACCATTAACGTGATACCTAAACGAATAAACTTGAAACCAGTGGACTTGAAACTTAAGGCAATAAACCTGAAATATGAGATCATTAACTTGCAACCAGAAAAATGATTAAATTAATGACCTTGAAACTTAGGGCAATGAACATGAAATATCGGATCATTAACTTGCAACCTTCAAAATTATTAAATTAACGGATCAATAAACATGAAATCATGACCATTAACGTGACACCTAAACCTAGAAACTTGAAACAAGTTTACTTGAAACTTAAGGCAATAAACCTGAAATATGAGATCAATAACTTGCAACCATAAAAATGATTAAATTAATGACCTTGAAACTTAGGGCAATGAACATGAAATATCGGATCATTAACTTGCAACCTTCAAAATTATATAATTAATGGACCAATGAACATGGAATCATGACCATTAACGTGATACCCAAACCAATAAAATTGAAACCAGTGAACTAAAAAGTTAAGGCACTAAACCTGAAATATGAGATCATTAACTTGCAACCATAAAAATGATTAAATTAATGAACTTGAAATTTAGGGCAATGAACATGAAATATCGGATCATTAACTTACAACCGTCAAAATTATATAATTAATGGACTAATAAACATGAAATCATGACCATTAACGTGATACCTAAACCAATAAACTTGAAACCAGTGCCCTTGAAACTTAAGGCAATAAACCTTAAATATGAGATCATTAACTTGCAACTATAAAAATGATTAAATTAATGAACTTGAAACTTAAGGCAATGAACATGAAACATCTGATTATTAACTTTCAACCTTCAAAATTATATAATTAATGGATCAATAAAAATGAAATCATGACCATTAACGTGATTCCTAAACCAATAAACTTGAAACCAGTGGACTTGAAACTTAAGACAATAAACTTGAAATATGAGATCATTAACTTGCACCCATAAAAATGATTAAATTAATGACCTTGAAACTTAAGGCAATGAACATGAAATATCTGTTCATTAACTTGCAACCTTCAAAATTATATAATTAATGGACCAATAAACATGAAATCATGACCATTAACGTGATACCTAAACCAATAAACTTGAAACTAGTGGACTTGAAAATTAAGGCAATAAACCTGAAATAAGAGATCATTCACTTGCAACTATAAAAATGATTAAATTAATGAACTTGAAACTTAGGGCAATGAACATGAAACATCTGATTATTAACTTGCAACCCGAAAAATTATATAATTAATGGACCGATAAACATAAAATCATGACCATTAACGTGATACCTAAACCAATAAACTTGAAACCAGTGGACTTGAAACTTAAGGCAATAAACCTGAAATATGAGATCATTAACTTGCAACCATAAAAATGATTAAATTAATGAACTTGAAACTTAGGGCAATGAACATGAAATATCATATCATTAACTTACAACCTTCAAAATTATATAATTAATGGACTAATAAACATGAAATCATGACCATTAACGTGATACCTAAACCAATAAACTTGAAACCAGTGGACTTGAAACTTAAGGCAATAAACCTGAAATATGAGATCATTAACTTGCAACTACAAAAATGATTAAATTAATGAACTTGAAACTTAGGGCAATGAACATGAAACATCTGATTATTAACTTGCAACCCTTCAAAATTATATAATTAATGGACCAATAAACATGAAATCATGACCATTAACGTGATACCTAAACCAATAAACTTGAAACAAGTTTACTTGAAACTTAAGGCAATGAACCTGAAATATGAGATCAATAACTTGCAACCATAAAAATGATTAAATTAATGACCTTGAAACTTAGGGCAATGAACATGAAATATCGGATCATTAACTTGCAACCTTAAAAATTATAAAATTAATGGACCAATGAACATGGAATCATGACCATTAACGTGATACATAAACCAATAAAATTGAAACCAGTGAACTTAAAACTTAAGGCACTAAACCTGAAATATGAGATCATTAACTTGCAACCATAAAAATGATTAAATTAATGAACTGTAAATTTAGGGCAATGAACATGAAATATCGGATCATTAACTTACAACCTTCAAAATTATATAATTAATGGACTAATAAACATGAAATCATGACCATTAACGTGATACCTAAACCAATAAAATTGAAACCAGTGAACTTAAAACTTAAGGCACTAAACCTGAAATATGAGATCATTAACTTGCAACCATAAAAATGATTAAATTAATGAACTTGAAACTTGGGGCAATGAACATGAAACATCTTATTATTAACTTGCAACCCGAAAAATTATATAATTAATGGACCGATAAACATGAAATCATGACCATTAACGTGATACCTAAACCAATAAACTTGAAACCAGTGGACTTGAAACTTAAGGCAATAAACCTGAAATATGAGATCATTAACTTGCAAACATAAAAATGATTAAATTAATGAACTTGAAACTTAGGGCAATGAACATGAAACATATGATCATTAACTTGCAACCTAAAAAATTATATAATTAATGGACCAATGAACATGAAATCATGACCATTAACGTGATACCTAAACCAATAAACTTGAAACCTGTGGACTTGAAACTTAAGGCAATAAACCTGAAATATGAGATCATTAACATGCAACCATCAAAATGATTAAATTAATGAACTTGAAACTTAGGGCAATAAACATGAAATATCGGATCATTAACTTGCAACCTTCAAAATTATATAATTAATGGACCAATAAACATGAAATCATGACCATTAACGTGATACCTAAACCAATAAACTTGAAACCAGTGAACTTGAAACTTAAGGGAATAAACCTGAAATATGAGATCATTAACTTGCAACCATAAAAATGATTAAATTAATGAACTTGAAACTTAGGGCAATGAACATGAAATATCGGATCATTAACTGGCAACCCGAAAAATCATATAATTAATGGACCAATAAACATGAAATCATGACCATTAACGTGATACCTAAACCAATAAACTTGAAACCAGTGGACTTCAAACTTAAGGCAATAAACCTGAAATATGAGATCATTAACTTGCAACCACAAAAATGATTATATTAATGAACTTGAAATTTAGGGTAATGAACATGAAATATCGGATCATTAACTTACAACCTTCAAAATTATATAATTAATGGACTAATAAACATGAAATCATGACTATTAACGTGATACTTAAACCAATAAACTTTAAACCAGTGAACTTGAAACATAAGATAATAAACCTGAAATATGAGATCATTAACTTGCAAACATAAAAATGATTAAATTAATGAACTTGAAACTTAGGGCAATGAACATGTAACATATGATCATTAACTTGCAACCTAAAAAATTATATAATTAATGGACCAATGAACATGAAATCATGACCATTAACGTGATACCTAAACCAATAAACTTGAAACCAGTGGACTTGAAACTTAAGGCAATAAACTTGAAATATGAGATCATTAAGTTGCAACTATAAAAATTATTAAATTAATGAACTTGAAACTTAGGGTAATGAACATGAAACATCTGATTATTAACTTGCAACCCGAAAAATTATATAATTAATAGACCGATAAACATGAAATCATGACCATTAACGTGATTCCTAAACCAATAAACTTGAAACCAGTGGATTTGAAACTTAAGGCAATAAACCTGAAATATGAGATCATTAACTTGCAACCATAAAAATGATTAAATTAATGAACTTGAAACTTGGGGCAATGAACATGAAACATCTTATTATTAACTTGCAACCCGAAAAATTATATAATTAATGGACCGATAAACATGAAATCATGACCATTAACGTGATACCTAAACCAATAAACTTGAAACCAGTGGACTTGAAACTTAAGGCAATAAACCTGAAATATGAGATCATTAACTTGCAAACATAAAAATGATTAAATTAATGAACTTGAAACTTAGGGCAATGAACATGAAACATATGATCATTAACTTGCAACCTAAAAAATTATATAATTAATGGACCAATGAACATGAAATCATGACCATTAACGTGATACCTAAACCAATAAACTTGAAACCTGTGGACTTGAAACTTAAGGCAATAAACCTGAAATATGAGATCATTAACATGCAACCATCAAAATGATTAAATTAATGAACTTGAAACTTAGGGCAATAAACATGAAATATCGGATCATTAACTTGCAACCTTCAAAATTATATAATTAATGGACCAATAAACATGAAATCATGACCATTAACGTGATACCTAAACCAATAAACTTGAAACCAGTGAACTTGAAACTTAAGGGAATAAACCTGAAATATGAGATCATTAACTTGCAACCATAAAAATGATTAAATTAATGAACTTGAAACTTAGGGCAATGAACATGAAATATCGGATCATTAACTGGCAACCCGAAAAATCATATAATTAATGGACCAATAAACATGAAATCATGACCATTAACGTGATACCTAAACCAATAAACTTGAAACCAGTGGACTTCAAACTTAAGGCAATAAACCTGAAATATGAGATCATTAACTTGCAACCACAAAAATGATTATATTAATGAACTTGAAATTTAGGGTAATGAACATGAAATATCGGATCATTAACTTACAACCTTCAAAATTATATAATTAATGGACTAATAAACATGAAATCATGACTATTAACGTGATACTTAAACCAATAAACTTTAAACCAGTGAACTTGAAACATAAGATAATAAACCTGAAATATGAGATCATTAACTTGCAAACATAAAAATGATTAAATTAATGAACTTGAAACTTAGGGCAATGAACATGTAACATATGATCATTAACTTGCAACCTAAAAAATTATATAATTAATGGACCAATGAACATGAAATCATGACCATTAACGTGATACCTAAACCAATAAACTTGAAACCAGTGGACTTGAAACTTAAGGCAATAAACTTGAAATATGAGATCATTAAGTTGCAACTATAAAAATTATTAAATTAATGAACTTGAAACTTAGGGTAATGAACATGAAACATCTGATTATTAACTTGCAACCCGAAAAATTATATAATTAATAGACCGATAAACATGAAATCATGACCATTAACGTGATACCTAAACCAATAAACTTGAAACCAGTGGATTTGAAACTTAAGGCAATAAACCTGAAATATGAGATCATTAACTTGCAACCATAAAAATGATTAAATTAATGAACTCGAAACTTAGGGATATGAACATGAAATATCGGATCATTAACTTGCAACCTTCAAAATTATATAATTAATGGGCCAATAAACATGAAATCATGACCATTAACGTGATACCTAAACCAATAAACTTAAAACCAGTGGACTTGAAACTTAAGGCAATAAACCTAAAATATGAGATCATTAACTTGCAACCGTAAAAATGATTAAATTAATGACCTTGAAACTTAGGGCAATGAACATGAAATATCGGATCATTAACTCGCAACCTTCAAAATTATATAATTAATGGACCAATAAACATGAAATCATGACCATTAACGTGATACCTAAACCAATAAACTTCAAACCAGTGAACTTGAAACTTAAGGTAATAAACCTGAAATATGAGATCATTAACTTGCAACCATAAAAATGATTAAATTAATGAAATTGAAACTTAGGGCAATGAACATGAAACATTTGATTAATAACTTGCAACCCGAAAAATTATATAATTAATGGACCGATAAACATGAAATCGTGACCATTAACGTGATACCTAAACCAATAGACTTGAAACCAGTGCACTTGAAACTTAAGGCAATAAACCTGAAATATGAGATCATTAACTTGCAACCATAAAAATGATTAAATTAATGAACTTTAAACTTAGGGCAATGAACATGAAATATCGGATCATTAACTTGCAACCTTCAAAATTATAAAATTTATGGACCAATAAACATGAAATCATGACTATTAACGTGAAAACTAAACCAAAAAACTTGAAACCAGTGGACTTGAAACTTAAGGCAATAAACCTGAAATATGAGATCATTAACTTGCAACCATAAAAATGATTACATTAAAGAACTTGAAACTTAGGGCAATGAACATGAAACATCTGATTATTAACTTGCAACCCGAAAAATTATATAATTAATGGACCAATAAACATGAAATCAGGACCATTAACGTGATACCTAAACCAATAAACTTGAAACCAGTGGACCTGAAACTTAAAGCAATAAACCTGAAATATGAGATCATTAACTTGCAACCATAAAAATGATTAAATTAATGAACTCGAAACTTAGGGCAATGAACATGAAATATCGGATCATTAACTTGCAACCTTCAAAATTATATAATTAATGGGCCAATAAACATGAAATCATGACCATTAACGTGATACCTAAACCAATAAACTTAAAACCAGTGGACTTGAAACTTAAGGCAATAAACCTAAAATATGAGATCATTAACTTGCAACCGTAAAAATGATTAAATTAATGACCTTGAAACTTAGGGCAATGAACATGAAATATCGGATCATTAACTCGCAACCTTCAAAATTATATAATTAATGGGCCAATAAACATGAAATCATGACCATTAACGTGATACCTAAACCAATAAACTTGAAACCAGTGGACCTGAAACTTAAGGCAATAAACCTGAAATATGAGATCATTAACTTACAACCATAAAAATGATTAAATTAATGAACTTGAAACTTAGGGCAATGAACATGAAACATCTGATTATTAACTTGCAACCCGAAAAATCATATAATTAATGGACCAATAAACATGAAATCATGACCATTAACGTGATACCTAAACCAATAAACTTGAAACCAGTGGACTTGAAACTTAAGGCAATAAACCTGAAATATGAGATCATTAACTTGCAACCACAAAAATGATTATATTAATGAACTTGAAACTTAGGGCAATGAACATGAAATATCGGATCATTAGCTTGCAACCTTCAAAATTATATAATTAATGGACCAATAAACACGAAATCATGACCATTAACGTGATACCTAAACCAATAAACTTAAAACCAGTGGACTTGAAACTTAAGGCAATAAACCTGAAATATGAGATCATTAACTTGCAACCGTAAAAATGATTAAATTAATGACCTTGAAACTTAGGGCAATGAACATGAAACATATGATCATTAACTTGCAACCCGAAAAATTATATAATTAATTGACCGATAAACATGAAATCATGACCATTAACGTGATACCTAAAACCATAAACTTGAAACCAGTGGACATGAAACTTAAGGCAATAAACCTGAAATATGAGATCATTAACTTGCAACCATAAAAATGATTAAATTAATGAAATTGAAACTTAGGGCAATGAACATGAAACATTTGATTATTAACGTGCAACCCGAAAAATTATATAATTAATGGACCGATAAATATGAAATCATGACCATTAACGTGATACCTAAACCAATAAACTTGAAACCGGTGGACTTGAAACTTAAGGCAATAAACCTGAAATATGAGATCATTAACTTGCAACCATAAAAATGATTAAATTAATGAAATTGAAACTTAGGGCAATGAACATGAAACATTTGATTATTAACTTGCAACCCGAAAAATTATATAATTAATGGACCGATAAACATGAAATCATGACCATTAACGTGATACTGAACCAATAAACTTGAAACCAGTGGACTTGAAACTTAAGGCAATAAACCTGAAATATGAGATCATTAACTTGCAGCCATAAAAATGATTAAATTAATGAACTTGAAACTTAAGGCAATGAACATGAAACATCTGATTATTAACTTGCAACCCGAAAAATTATATAATTAATGGACTAATAAACATGAAATCAGGACCATTAACGTGATACCTAAACCAATAAACTTGAAACCAGTGGACCTGAAACTTAAAGCAATAAACCTGAAATATGAGATCATTAACTTCCAACCATAAAAATGATTAAATTAATGAACTTGAAACTTAGGGCAATGAACATGAAATATCGGATCATTAACTTGCAACTTTCAAAATTATGTAATTAATGGGCCAATAAACATGAAATCATGACCATTACGTGATACCTAAACCAATAAACTTGAAACCAGTGGACTTGAAACTTAAGGCAATAAACCTGAAATATGAGATCATTAAGTTGCAACCGTAAAAATGATTAAATTAATGACCTTGAAACTTAGGGCAATGAACATGAAATATCGGATCATTAACTCGCAACCTTCAAAATTCTATAATTAATGGACCAATAAACATGAAATCATGTGATGGGTGTCGAAGCCAACAAAAATAAATTCATACTCTAAATAAATTGTGTATAGTGATTGAGCAGGTTCGTGTCCACAGAGATCGGTAATTATTTAAATCCTTTTGAAACGTAAAACATAAAATGGGGGAATTGTAGACAATAATAAAAATCAAATTAGATACAAGAATGCAAATTAAAGTTGTAATTCAAATTGGAGAAAGCTCTGGTTGAAGGAATTAACTCAGCTTGATTCGACTACTGATCATTGATTCAAATATATATTATTATTACTTACGAATAGACCGGTTATAGCTATTGAGACCCTCTAATAGCCAATCTCTCCTTAACTAGTCGATAACCAAGGTACGACCGTTGGATATTTCCCTAATCAATAGACAACCCTAGATACGATCATAGGATTTAATCAATTGACAGCCTGAAAAACCAGAGAGACCCAAATCCTAATCAACACATATGATGATTCATTTAAATTAGATTGTTTATTCTCACAACACAACTCTCTGCTATGTTATTTGTCACAAACATTAAATTCTTCATACGATGAATCCTTTAATTGACAATAGATTAAGTTGATAATTAAATAGTGGCCAATTACCTAATTAACAAACATAATCATGAAACTAATTCAGAGAATAAACAAATACCCAAAAAGTAATAAAACAATTAAAGCATAAGAAAGATCTCACAGTAGTGATGAATCAAAGCTTCATTATCCTTCAACCAGAAAAATGGGTTTAGTTCCTCATAGAGAGAAGAGAAAAATTAGATCTAGGGTTTCTTTTTCTCCAATCCAAAATCCCCCATGTTTTCACAATAGATTCCTCCTTACATACTCTCTCTCTCTTCTCTTTTAGAGTTCTATTTAAAATAAAATACTAATATCTTAAATATTAAATTCGTAATTACAAAAATAGCCAAAAATACAAAACACGTTAAACTAAAAACTGCAGGTCCGCAGTTGACAGCACGCGCCCACGCCTTATCAATAAAGTTCTTCTGCCGCTCATAATTTCTCCAAGAGAACAATCATCCTTAAAAATTATCTTGTAGCTCAATTTTATCACCAATCAATACAATTGCACCTACAAAAGTAAAACACAAGTAAATCATTATTATTAAGTGCAAAACATCGATATTAAAGGAAGTAAACAATGCAAAACTAGTGCATAAATTGCACTCTAACATCATGACCATTAACGTGATACCTAAACCAATAAACTTCAAACCAGTGAACTTGAAACTTAAGGTAATAAACCTGAAATATGAGATCATTAACTTGCAACCATAAAAATGATTAAATTAATGAAATTGAAACTTAGGGCAATGAACATGAAACATATGATTATTAACTTGCAACCCGAAAAATTATATAATTAATGGACCGATACACATGAAATCATGACCATTAACGTGATACCTAAACCAATAAACTTGAAACCAGTGGACTTGAAACTTAAGGCAATAAACCTGAAATATGAGATCATTAACTTGCAACCATAAAAATGATTAAATTAATGAACTTGAAACTTAGGGCAATGAACATGAAATATCGGATCATTAACTTGCAACCTTCAAAATTATAAAATTTATGGACCAATAAACATGAAATCATGACTATTAACGTGATACCTAAACCAATAAATTTGAAACCAGTGGACTTGAAACTTAAGGCAATAAACCTGAAATATGAGATCATTAACTTGCAACCATAAAAATGATTAAATTAATGAACTTGAAACTTAAGGCAATGAACATGAAACATCTGATTAATAACTTGCAACCCGAAAAATTATATAATTAATGGACCAATAAACATGAAATCATGACCATTAACGTGATACCTAAACCAATAAACTTGAAACTAGTGGACTTGAAACTTAAGGCAATAAACCTGAAATATGAGATCATTAACTTACAACCATAAAAATGATTAAATTAATGAACTTGAAACTTAGGGCAATGAATATGAAACATCTGATTATTAACTTGCAACCCGAAAAATTACATAATTAATGGACCAATAAACATGAAATCATGACCATTAACGTGATACCTAAACCAATAAACTTGAAACCAGTGGACTTGAAACTTAAGGCAATAAACCTAAAATATGAGATCATTAACTTGCAACCGTAAAAATGATTAAATTAATGACCTTGAAACTTAGGGCAATGAACATGAAATATCGGATCATTAACTCGCAACCTTCAAAATTATATAATTAATGGACCAATAAACATGAAATCATGACCATTAACGTGATACCTAAACCAATAAACTTCAAACCAGTGAACTTGAAACTTAAGGTAATAAACCTGAAATATGAGATCATTAACTTGCAACCATAAAAATGATTAAATTAATGAACTTGAAACTTAGGGCAATGAACATGAAATATCGGATCATTAACTGGCAACCCGAAAAATCATATAATTAATGGACCAATAAACATGAAATCATGACCATTAACGTGATACCTAAACCAATAAACTTCAAACCAGTGAACTTGAAACTTAGGGCAATAAACGTGAAACATGAGATCATTAACTTGCAACCATAAAAATGATTAAATTAATGAACTTGAAACTTAGGGCAATGAACATGAAATATCGGATCATTAACTTGCAACCTTCAAAATTATAAAATTTATGGACCAATAAACATGAAATCATGACTATTAACGTGATACCTAAACCAATAAATTTGAAACCAGTGGACTTGAAACTTAAGGCAATAAACCTGAAATATGAGATCATTAACTTGCAACCATAAAAATGATTAAATTAATGACCTTGAAACTTAGGGCAATGAACATGAAACATATGATCATTAACTTGCAACCCGAAAAATTATATAATTAATGGACCGATAAACATGAAATCGTGACCATTAACGTGATACCTAAAACCATAAACTTGAAACCAGTGGACATGAAACTTAAGGCAATAAACCTGAAATATGAGATCATTAACTTGCAACCATAAAAATGATTAAATTAATGAAATTAAAACTTAGGGCAATGAACATGAAACATTTGATTTTTAACTTACAACCCGAAAAATTATATAATTAATGGACCGATAAACATGAAATCATGACCATTAACGTGATACCTAAACCAATAAACTTGAAACCAGTGGACTTGAAACTTAAGGCAATAAACCTGAAATATGAGATCATTAACTTGCAACCATAAAAATGATTAAATTAATGAAATTGAAACTTAGGGCAATGAACATGAAACATTTGATTATTAACTTGCAACCCGAAAAATTATATAATTAATGGACCGATAAACATGAAATCATGACCATTAACGTGATACCTAAACGAATAAACTTGAAACCAGTGGACTTGAAACTTAAGGCAATAAACCTGAAATATGAGATCATTAACTTGCAACCATAAAAATGATTAAATTAATGAACTTGAAACTTAAGGCAATGAACATGAAACATCTGATTATTAACTTGCAACCCGAAAAATTATATAATTAATGGACCAATAAACATGAAATCATGACCATTAACGTGATACCTAAACCAATAAACTTGAAACCAGTGGACCTGAAACTTAAGGCAATAAACCTGAAATATGAGATCATTAACTTCCAACCATAAAAATAATTAAACTAATGAACTTCAAAC
The DNA here is from genome assembly GCA_039657385.1 of Citrus x changshan-huyou. NCBI lineage: Eukaryota > Viridiplantae > Streptophyta > Magnoliopsida > Sapindales > Rutaceae > Citrus > Citrus x changshan-huyou. The sequence continues at coordinate 8,363,605 of CM077550.1, forward strand.
TTAGGGCAATGAACATGAAATATCGGATCATTAACTCGCAACCTTCAAAATTATATAATTAATGGGCCAATAAACATGAAATCATGACCATTAATGTGATACCTAAACCAATAAACTTGAAAGCAGTGGACTTGAAACTTAAGGCAATAAACCTGAAATATGAGATCATTAACTTGCAACCGTAAAAATGATTAAATTAATGACCTTGAAACTTAGGGCAATGAACATGAAATATCGGATCATTAACTCGCAACCTTCAAAATTATATAATTAATGGACCAATAAACATGAAATCATGACCATTAACGTGATACCTAAACCAATAAACTTCAAACCAGTGAATTTGAAACTTAAGGTAATAAAGCATGAAATATGAGATCATTAACCTGCAAAGATAAAAATGATTAAATTAATGAACTTGAAACTTAGGGCAATGAACATGAAATATCGGATCATTAACTTGCAACCTTCAAAATTATATAATTAATGGACCAATAAACATGAAATCATGACCATTAACGTGATACCTAAACCAATAAACTTGAAACCAGTGGACTTAAAACTTAAGGCAATAAACCTGAAATATGAGATCATTAACTTGCAACCATAAAAATGATTAATTTAATGAAATTGAAACTTAGGGCAGTGAACATGAAATATCGGATCATTAACTTGCAACCCAAAAAATTATATAATTAATGGACCAATAAACATGAAATCAGACCAATAACGTGATACCTAAACCAATAAACTTGAAACCAGTGGACTAGAAACTTAAGGCAATAAACCTGAAATATGAGATCATTAACTTGCAACTATAAAAATGATTAAATTAATGACCTTGAAACTTAGGGCAATGAACATGAAACATATGATCATTAACTTGCAACCCGAAAAATTATATAATTAATGGACCGATAAACATGAAATCATGACCATTAACGTGATACCTAAACCAATCAAATTGAAACCAGTGGACTTGAAACTTAAGGCAATTAACCTAAAATATGAGATCATTAACTTGTAACCACAAAAATGATTAAATTAATGAACTTGAAACTTAGTGCAATGAACATGAGATATCGGATCATTAACTTGCAACCTTCAAAATTATATAATTAATGGACAAATAAACATGAAATCATGACCATTAACGTGATACCTAAACCAATAAACTTGAAACCAGTGGACTTGAAACGTAAGACAATAAACCTGAAATATGAGATCATTAACTTGCAACCATAAAAATGATTAAATTAATGTCCTTGAAACTTAGGGCAATGAACATGAAATATCGGATCATTAACTTGCAACCTTCAAAATTATATAATTAATGGACCAATAAACATGAAATCATGACCATTAACGTGATACCTAAACCAATAAACTTAAAACCAGTCCAATAAACTTGAAACCAGTGGACTTGAAACTTAAGGCAATAAACCTGAAATATGTGATCATTAACTTGCAACCATAAAAATGATTAAATTAATGAACTCTAAACTTAGGGCAATGAACATGAAATATCGGATCATTAACTTGCAACCTTCAAAATTATAAAATTAATGGACCAATAAACATGAAATCATGACCATTAACGTGATACCTAAACCAATAAACTTGAAACCAGTGGACTTGAAACGTAAGACAATAAACCTGAAATATGAGATCATTAACTTGCAACCATAAAAATGATTAAATTAATGTCCTTGAAACTTAGGGCAATGAACATGAAATATCGGATCATTAACTTGCAACCTTCAAAATTATATAATTAATGGACCAATAAACATGAAATCATGACCATTAACGTGATACCTAAACCAATAAACTTGAAACCAGTGGACTTAAAACTTAAGGCAATAAACCTGAAATATGAGATCATTAACTTGCAACCATAAAAATGATTAATTTAATGAAATTGAAACTTAGGGCAGTGAACATGAAATATCGGATCATTAACTTGCAACCCAAAAAATTATATAATTAATGGACCAATAAACATGAAATCAGACCAATAACGTGATACCTAAACCAATAAACTTGAAACCAGTGGACTTGAAACTTAAGGCAATAAACCTGAAATATGAGATCATTAACTTGCAACTATAAAAATGATTAAATTAATGACCTTGAAACTTAGGGCAATGAACATGAAACATATGATCATTAACTTGCAACCCGAAAAATTATATAATTAATGGACCGATAAACATGAAATCATGACCATTAACGTGATACCTAAACCAATCAAATTGAAACCAGTGGACTTGAAACTTAAGGCAATTAACCTAAAATATGAGATCATTAACTTGTAACCACAAAAATGATTAAATTAATGAACTTGAAACTTAGTGCAATGAACATGAGATATCGGATCATTAACTTGCAACCTTCAAAATTATATAATTAATGGACAAATAAACATGAAATCATGACCATTAACGTGATACCTAAACCAATAAACTTCAAACCAGTGAATTTGAAACTTAAGGTAATAAAGCATGAAATATGAGATCATTAACCTGCAAAGATAAAAATGATTAAATTAATGAACTTGAAACTTAGGGCAATGAACATGAAATATCGGATCATTAACTTGCAACCTTCAAAATTATATAATTAATGGACCAATAAACATGAAATCATGACCATTAACGTGATACCTAAACCAATAAACTTGAAACCAGTGGACTTAAAACTTAAGGCAATAAACCTGAAATATGAGATCATTAACTTGCAACCATAAAAATAATTAATTTAATGAAATTGAAACTTAGGGCAGTGAACATGAAATATCGGATCATTAACTTGCAACCCAAAAAATTATATAATTAATGGACCAATAAACATGAAATCAGACCAATAACGTGATACCTAAACCAATAAACTTGAAACCAGTGGACTTGAAACTTAAGGCAATAAACCTGAAATATGAGATCATTAACTTGCAACTATAAAAATGATTAAATTAATGACCTTGAAACTTAGGGCAATGAACATGAAACATATGATCATTAACTTGCAACCCGAAAAATTATATAATTAATGGACCGATAAACATGAAATCATGACCATTAACGTGATACCTAAACCAATCAAATTGAAACCAGTGGACTTGAAACTTAAGGCAATTAACCTAAAATATGAGATCATTAACTTGTAACCACAAAAATGATTAAATTAATGAACTTGAAACTTAGTGCAATGAACATGAGATATCGGATCATTAACTTGCAACCTTCAAAATTATATAATTAATGGACAAATAAACATGAAATCATGACCATTAACGTGATACCTAAACCAATAAACTTGAAACCAGTGGACTTGAAACGTAAGACAATAAACCTGAAATATGAGATCATTAACTTGCAACCATAAAAATGATTAAATTAATGTCCTTGAAACTTAGGGCAATGAACATGAAATATCGGATCATTAACTTGCAACCTTCAAAATTATATAATTAATGGACCAATAAACATGAAATCATGACCATTAACGTGATACCTAAACCAATAAACTTGAAACCAGTGGACTTGAAACTTAAGGCAATAAAACTGAAATATGAGATCATTAACTTGCAACCGTAAAAATGATTAAATTAATGAACTTGAAACTTAGGGCAATGAACATGAAACATCTGATTATTAACTTGCAACCTTCAAAATTATATAATTAATGGACCAATAAACATGAAACCATGACCATTAACGTGATACCTAAACCAATAAACTTGAAACTGGTGGACTTGAAACTTAAGGTAATAAACCTGAAATATGAGATCATTAACTTGCAACACAAAAATGATTAAATTAATGAACTTGAAACTTAGGGCAATGAACATGAAATATTTGATCATTAACTTGCAACCCAAAAAATTATATAATTAATGGACCAATAAACACGAAATCATGACCATTAACGTGATACCTAAACCAATAAACTTGAAACCACTGGACTTGAAACATAGGGCAATAAACCTGAAATATGAGATCATTAACATGCAACCATAAAAATGATTAAATTAATGAACCTTAAACTTAGGGCAATGAGCATGAAATATCGGATCATTAACTTGCAACCTTAAAAGTTATAAAATTAATGGACCAATAAACATGAAATCATGACCATTAACGTGATACCTAAACCAATAAACTTGAAACCAGTCCAATAAACTTGAAACCAGTGGACTTGAAACTTAAGGCAATAAACCTGAAATATGTGATCATTAACTTGCAACCATAAAAATGATTAAATTAATGAACTCTAAACTTAGGGCAATGAACATGAAATATCGGATCATTAACTTGCAACCTTCAAAATTATAAAATTAATGGACCAATAAACATGAAATCATGACCATTAACGTGATACCTAAACCAATAAACTTGAAACCAGTGGACTTGAAACGTAAGACAATAAACCTGAAATATGAGATCATTAACTTGCAACCATAAAAATGATTAAATTAATGTCCTTGAAACTTAGGGCAATGAACATGAAATATCGGATCATTAACTTGCAACTTTCAAAATTATATAATTAATGGACAAATAAACATGAAATCATGACCATTAACGTGATACCTAAACCAATAAACTTGAAACCAGTGGACTTAAAACTTAAGGCAATAAACCTGAAATATGAGATCATTAACTTGCAACCATAAAAATGATTAATTTAATGAAATTGAAACTTAGGGCAGTGAACATGAAATATCGGATCATTAACTTGCAACCTAAAAAATTATATAATTAATGGACCAATAAACACGAAACCATGACCATTAACGTGATACCTAAACCAATAAACTTGAAACTGGTGGACTTGAAACTTAACGTAATAAACCTGAAATATGAGATCATTAACTTGCAACACAAAAATGATTAAATTAATTAACTTGAAACTTAGGGCAATGAACATGAAATATTTGATCATTAACTTGCAACCCAAAAAATTATATAATTAATGGACCGATAAACACGAAATCATGACCATTAACGTGATACCTAAACCAATAAACTTGAAACCACTGGACTTGAAACATAGGGCAATAAACCTGAAATATGAGATCATTAACATGCAACCATAAAAATGATTAAATTAATGAACCTTAAACTTAGGGCAATGAGCATGAAATATCGGATCATTAACTTGCAACCTTAAAAGTTATAAAATTAATGGACCAATAAACATGAAATCATGACCATTAACGTGATACCTAAACCAATAAACTTGAAACCAGTCCAATAAACTTGAAACCAGTGGACTTGAAACTTAAGGCAATAAACCTGAAATATGTGATCATTAACTTGCAACCATAAAAATGATTAAATTAATGAACTCTAAACTTAGGGCAATGAACATGAAATATCGGATCATTAACTTGCAACCTTCAAAATTATAAAATTAATGGACCAATAAACATGAAATCATGACCATTAACGTGATACCTAAACCAATAAACTTGAAACCAGTGGATTTGAAACTTAAGGCAATAACCTGAAATATGAGATCATTAACTTGCATCCATAAAAATGTTTAAATTAATGAACTTGAAACTTAGGGCAATGAACATGAAACATATGATCATTCACTTGCAACCCAAAAAAATATATAATTAATGGACAAATAAACACGAAACCATGACCATTAACGTGATACCTAAACCAATAAACTTGAAACTGGTGGACTTGAAACTTAAGGTAATAAACCTGAAATATGATATCATTAACTTGCAACACAAAAATGATTAAATTAATGAACTTGAAACTTAGGGCAATGAACATGAAATATTTGATCATTAACTTGCAACCCAAAAAATTATATAATTAATGGACCAATAAACACGAAATCATGACCATTAACGTGATACCTAAACCAATAAACTTGAAACTGGTGGACTTGAAACTTAAGGGAATAAACCTGAAATATGAGATCATTAACTTGCAACCACAAAAATGATTAAATTAATGAACATGAAACTTAGGGCAATGAACATGAAACATATGATCATTAACCTGCAACCCAAAAAATTATATAATTAATGGATCAATAAACACGAAATCATGACCATTAACGTGATACCTAAACCAATAAACTTGAAACCAGTGGACTTGAAACATAGGGCAATAAACCTGAAATATGAGATCATTAACTTGCAACCATAAAAATGATTAAATTAATGAACCTTAAACTTAGGGCAATGAGCATGAAATATCGGATCATTAACTTGCAACCTTCAAAATTATAAAATTAATGGACCAATAAACATGAAATCATGACCAGTAACGTGATACCTAAACCAATAAACTTGAAACCAGTGGACTTGAAACATAAGGCAATAAACCTGAAATATGAGATCATTAACTTGCAACCATAAAAAGTTTAAATTAATGAACTTGAAACTTAGGGCAATGAACATGAAACATATGATCATTAACTTGCAACCCAAAAAATTATATAATTAATGGATCAATAAACACGAAATCATGACCATTAACGTGATTCCTAAACCAATAAACTTGAAACCAGTGGACTTGAAACGTAAGGCAATAAACCGGAAATATGTGAGCATTAACTTGCAACCATAAATATGATTAAATTAATGAACTTGAAACTTAGGGTAATGAACATGAAATATCGGATCATTAACTTGCAACCTTCAAAATTATATAATTAATGGGCCAATAAAGATGAAATCATGACCAATAACGTGATACCTAAACCAATAAACTTGAAACCAGTGGATTTGAAACTTAAGGCAATAAACCTGAAATATGAGATCATTAACTTGCATCCATAAAAATGTTTAAATTAATGAACTTGAAACTTAGGGCAAAGAACATGAAACATATGATCATTAACTTGCAACCCAAAAAATTATATAATTAATGGATCAATAAACACGAAATCATGACCATTAACGTGATACCTAAACCAATAAACTTGAAACCAGTGGACTTGAAACGTAAGGCAATAAACCTGAAATATTAGATCATTAACTTGCAATAATAAAAATGATTAAATTAATTAACTTGAAACTTAGGGCAATGAACATGAAATATCGGATCATTAACTTGCAACCCAAAAAATTATATAATTAATGGATCAATAAACACGAAATCATGACCATTAACGTGATACCTAAACCAATAAACTTGAAACTGGTGGACTTGAAACTTAAGGTAATAAACCTGAAATATGAGATCATTAACTTGCAACCACAAAAATGATTAAATTAATGAACATGAAACTTAGGGCAATGAACATGAAACATATGATCATTAACCTGCAACCCAAAAAATTATATAATTAATGGATCAATAAACACGAAATCATGACCATTAACGTGATACCTAAACCAATAAACTTGAAACCAGTGGACTTGAAACATAGGGCAATAAACCTGAAATATGAGATCATTAACTTGCAACCATAAAAATGATTAAATTAATGAACCTTAAACTTAGGGCAATGAGCATGAAATATCGGATCATTAACTTGCAACCTTCAAAATTATAAAATTAATGGACCAATAAACATGAAATCATGACCAGTAACGTGATACCTAAACCAATAAACTTGAAACCAGTGGACTTGAAACATAAGGCAATAAACTTGAAATATGAGATCATTAACTTGCAACCATAAAAAGTTTAAATTAATGAACTTGAAACTTAGGGCAATGAACATGAAACATATGATCATTAACTTGCAACCCAAAAAATTATATAATTAATGGATCAATAAACACGAAATCATGACCATTAACGTGATTCCTAAACCAATAAACTTGAAACCAGTGGACTTGAAACGTAAGGCAATAAACCGGAAATATGTGAGCATTAACTTGCAACCATAAAAATGATTAAATTAATGAACTTGAAACTTAGGGTAATGAACATGAAATATCGGATCATTAACTTGCAACTTCAAAATTATATAATTAATGGGCCAATAAAGATGAAATCATGACCAATAACGTGATACCTAAACCAATAAACTTGAAACCAGTGGATTTGAAACTTAAGGCAATAAACCTGAAATATGAGATCATTAACTTGCATCCATAAAAATGTTTAAATTAATGAACTTGAAACTTAGGGCAAAGAACATGAAACATATGATCATTAACTTGCAACCCAAAAAATTATATAGTTAATGGATCAATAAACACGAAATCATGACCATTAACGTGATACCTAAACCAATAAACTTGAAACCAGTGGACATGAAACGTAAGGCAATAAACCTAAAATATTAGATCATTAACTTGCAATAATAAAAATGATTAAATTAATTAACTTGAAACTTAGGGCAATGAACATGAAATATCGGATCATTAACTTGCAACCCAAAAAATTATATAATTAATGGATCAATAAACACGAAATCATGACCATTAACGTGATACCTAAACCAATAGACTTGAAACGTAAGGCAATAAACGTGAAATATTAGATCATTAACTTGCAATAATAAAAATGATTAAATTAATGAACTTGAAACTTAGGGCAATGAACATGAAACATATGATCATTAACTTGCAACCCAAAAAATTATATCATTAATGGACCAATAAACACGAAATCATGACCATTAACGTGATACCTAAACCAATAAACTTGAAACCAATGGACTTGAAACGTAAGGCAATAAACGTGAAATATTAGATCATTAACTTGCAATAATAAAAATGATTAAATTAATGAACTTGAAACTTAGGGCAATGAACATGAAACATATGATCATTAACTTGCAACCCAAAAAATTATATCATTAATGGACCAATAAACACGAAATCATGACCATTATCGTGATACCTAAACCAATAAACTTGAAACCAGTGGACTTGAAACTTAAGGTCATAAACCTGAAATATGAGATCATTAACTTGCAACCATAAAAATGATTAAATTAATGAACTTGAAACTTAGGGCAATGAACATGAAACATTTGATCATTAACTTGCAACCCAAAAAATTATATAATTAATGGACCAATAAACATGAAATCATGACCATTAACGTGTTACCTAAACCAATAAACTTGAAACCAGTGGACTTGAAACTTAAGGCAATAAACCTGAAATATAAGATCATTAATTTGCATCCATAAAAATGATTAAATTAATGAACTTGAAACTTACGGCAATGAACATGAAATATCAGATCATTAACTTGCAACCTTCAAAATTATATAATTAATGGACCAATAAACATGAAATCATGACCATTAACGTGATACCTAAACCAATAAACTTGAAACCAGTGTACTTGAAACTTAAGGCAATAAACCTGAAATATAAGATCATTAACTTGCATCCATAAAAATGTTTAAATTAATGAACTTGAAACTTAGGGAAATGAACATGAAACATATGATCATTAACTTGCAACCCAAAAAATTATATAATTAATGGACCAATAAACATGAAATCATGACCATTAACGTGATACCGAAACCAATAAACTTGAAACCAATCCAATAAACTTGAAACCAGTGGACTTGAAACTTAAGGCAATAAACCTGAAATATGTGATCATTAACTTGCAACCATAAAAATAATTAAATTAATGAACCTTAATCTTAGGGCAATGAGCATGAAATATCGGATCATTAACTTGCAACCATCAAAATTATATAATTAATGGACCAATAAACATGAAATCATGACCATTAACGTGATACCTAAACCAATAAACTTGAAACCAGTGGACTTGAAACATAAGGCAATAAACCTGAAATATGAGATCATAAACTTGCAACCATAAAAATGTTTAAATTAATGAACTTGAAACTTAGGGCAATGAACATGAAACATATGATCATTAACTTGCAACCCAAAAAATTATATAATTAATGGACCAATAAACATGAAATCATGACCATTAACGTGATACCGAAACCAATAAACTTGAAACCAGTCCAATAAACTTGAAACTAGTGGACTTGAAACTTAAGGCAATAAACCTGAAATATGTGATCATTAACTTGCAACCATAAAAATGATTAAATTAATGAACTTAAAACTTAGGGCAATGAACATGAAATATCGGATCATTAACTTGCAACCTTCAAAATTATAAAATTAATGGACCAATAAACATGAAATCATGACCATTAACGTGATACCTAAACCAATAAACTTGAAACCAGTGGACTTGAAATTTAAGGCAATAAACCTGAAATATGAGATCATTAACTTGCAACCATAAAAATGATTAAATTAATGAACTTGAAACTTAGGGCAATGAACATGAAATATCGGATCATTAACTTGCAACCTTCAAAATTATATAATTAATGGACCAATAAACATGAAATCATGACCATTAACGTGATACCTAAACCAATAAACTTGAAACTAGTGAACTTGAAACTTAAGGCAATAAACCTGAAATATGAGATCATTAACTTGTATCCATAAAAAGGATTAAATTAATGAACTTGAAACTTAGGGCAATGAACATGAAACATATGATCATTAACTTGCAACCCAAAAAATTATATAATTAATGGACCAATAAACACGAAATCATGACCATTAACGTGATACCTAAACCAATAAACTTGAAACCAGTGAACTTGAAACTTAAGGCAATAAACCTGAAATATGAGATCATTAACTTGCAACCATAAAAATTATTAAATTAAGGAACTTGAAACTTAGGGCAATGAACATGAAATATCGGATTATTAACTTGCAACCTTCAAAATTATATAATTAATGGACCAATAACATGAAATCATGACCATTAACGTGATACCTAAACCAATAAACTTGAAACTAGTGAACTTGAAACTTAAGGCAATAAACCTGAAATATGAGATCATTAACTTGCATCCATAAAAATGATTAAATTAATGAACTTGAAACTTAGGGCAATGAACATGAAACATATGATCATTAACTTGCAACCCAAAAAATTATATAATTAATGGACCAATAAACACGAAATCATGACCATTAACGTGATACCTAAACCAATAAACTTGAAACCAGTGAACTTGAAACTTAAGGCAATAAACCTGAAATATGAGATCATTAACTTGCAACCATAAAAATGATTAAATTAATGAACTTGAAACTTAGGGCAATAAACATGAAACATATGATCATTAACTTGCAACCTAAAAAATTATATAATTAATGGACCAATAAACATGAAATCATGACCATTAACGTGATACCTAAACCAATAAACTTGAAATCAGTGAACTTGAAATTTAAGGCAATAAACCTGAAATATGAGATCATTAACTTGCAACCACAAAAATGATTAAATTAATGAACTTGAAACTTAGGGCAATGAACATGAAACATCTGATCATTAACTTGCAACCGAAAAAATTATGTAATTAATGGACCAATAAACATGAAATCATGACCATTAACGTGATACCTAAATTAATAAACTTGAAACCAGTGGATTTGAAATCAAGGCAATGAACCTGAAATATGAGATCATTAACTTGCAACCATGAAAATTATTTAATTAATGGACCAATAAACATGAAAACATAATCATTAACTTGATACCCGAACCATTAAACATGAAACCAAAGGAACATGAAACGAAGGGCAATAAACATGAAATATGTTATCATTAACTTACAACCATGAAAATCATTAAATTAATGGACCAATAAACATGAAATCGTGACCATTAAGTTGATACCTTGACCATTAAACTTGAAACTCATTTTTTATTATTATAAAAATATTTTTTCGTTATGTCCTTTAATATTAAAATAAGGGTTATTTATAGTCAGCCCCCACATGTTTCGACAATTAGTGCCGCGCACCCACAAGTTTTGACCATGTGCACCACGCCCCCATTTCCGTCAAAAAATCAGTTAATTCTAACTGTTTAGGCTGTTATTAACTGAAAAGACCATACTACCCCTAGTTTGAATTGCATTGAATCTGAAGTACAAAAATGCCCCCCTCATAACTTATAAAATTTACATTATGAATAAAAATTAATTATTATAATATCAGTTTTTTTATTTTCAATATTATATTGAAACGATTTTTTCTTGTTTCATTATCATAACAAAATTGTAAAACCAATAATCTCCGATATGAGAGAAAAAGCATGATTCGAAGGGTAAGAAAAAATTAAACACAAAATTATTAGTAGATTACAAAATAATTCCAATAATCCAGCCAAAACAAACAAAACCCAATAATAAAGAAACCTAAGATAATTATACCAAAATTTCATTGTAAAATTCAATTACAAAAGAAACCCAAACCAAGAAAATTTAACAAAATGAACCAAAAATAAAAAACCCTAAAACTAATTTAACAAAAATTAAATTATAGAGGCAGCGAGAACGGCGGCAACTTCAGGCAGTGGCGTCGGCGGTTTCGTGCAGCAGTGGAGGCAACGGTTTCGAGTGGTGGCAGATCACGTAGCATGCACCATTTTGTTGTTGTCGATTCAAGACGGCGGCAGATCACACCGGCAGGCAGCTGTAGTGAAAGGCAAGAAGAAGAAGGAGAAGAAGAAGAAGAAGATGAAGGCGAAGAAGAAGGAAAAAAGAAAGAAGAAAGAAGATTGAAAGAAAAAAGACGCCAAGAAGATTGAAAGAAAAAAGAAGAAGAGAAGAAAAAAGGAAACGAGAGAGAGAGAGAGAGAGAGAGAGAGAATGAATGATAAAAGAGTGTTTTTCTTTTAGTTTTTTTATTTATTATTTTAATTTTATATGAAATTATCATTTTACCCTTGTTTCGCGTTAAGTTAACGGTGGTTTGACGGAAATGGGGGTGCAGTGCACATAGTCGAAAGATGTGGGTGCGCGGTGAAAAAGGTCGAAACAACTGGGGGCTGACGCTAAATTACCCTTAAAATAATGATTATTTTATTATTATTTTATTTCTTTATAATTAAATATTATTATTTTTATTATTATTTAATTTATTTAAGGGGCAACCGATTGCAAAAACCGGTTGCTGCCATTTTTTTTTTTTGGTGTTTGACTGCCACGTGGCAGCCAAACCATTGCTCTGCTTTTTGCCTTTTTTTATTGCTTGCATGTATCACATACATGCATGTACTGTAGCCACCCCCCAACTTTAAGGGGGTCGCAAAGGAGCCAAGAGTCAGCAATAGTAGGACGAAGTTGACAACTCAGAGAATAATGAACTCTGATTGGTCTAGCTCATTAAGAATCATAAGTCCAGCACAACAATCACAAGTACTTTTACAAGGACATTGTACGGACATGAGGAAAGCACGAGCCTTTTGTCATACTTATAATAGGAGAGCCTCTCAGAGGAAAGCACGTGTAAAGAAGAGCCAAAACGTCTGATCCAATCAGATCCTCCAACGAGGAATCGCCGACGCATGTTCTGGGAAAATGAAAATGAAGGGCTCCTGATATTCATTATTCAAAACATAAAGAGGAAATACCTAAATGCCAGGCCTTATCTGAAGAAGGAAGCTCCAAACAGCATATCTGCACCATTTGTAAATGTTTAGAAGGCACCCTCAACGACACTCTGGTGTAAAATGCCAAGTTAAGCTAAGGTAGTGGCAAGGTTACTCTCACTCACTCAACTCAATTTTTTTCTTATTACCATTAGGATTTTATCAAAAGCCCCCTGAATCCACTACTTCTATATTGACTTAGACAATCAAAATATCATTTCTAACTACTACTGGCGTCACCTTCCAATAGAATTTACTCTTATTTTTTTAAGTCACTTATAACTCAAAGAACTAGCTCAATGTTCCTAAAAAACGACATCGTAACATCTTAAAACCCATTGTTTTAGTTTCGTTTCACGTAATGGCTTAGGAAGCGCTTGTACCTATTTCACCCTCTCAAAAACTATCAAAAAACTAAGTCCGTAATATTTTAACTTTTATTTCAGAGCAAAAGTGAGCTAAAACAATATTATTTATGTCAATTATACATATAATACAGCTAATCATATAATATATTTTAACTATTTTTCATAGTGAAGTCAATAAGTTAAAAATAAAATTTGCATCATTCTATTTAATTCAATCAATTCTATTTGTTTTTTGAATATATATAATTCTATCATATAAAGTAATGGTAAATATTTTAATTTGTTAAAAGATATAAATGTCAAATTACTAGTTTCAGACGTTTCTATTCAGGGGTAAAACTATGGTATAAATTGGGGGAACTTAAACACAGGGTGGAAAAGAAATTTAGATCAAATAAGGGTCATCACATAAAATTATGCCATCTGCATGAAAAATTTATAGTTTTGTCACCTTAGTTTACCAAAATTAATATATATATTCTGTCAGTCTATCATTTTTCTTTGTTATTATTTTGAACAATCAAAGCAAAATCTTAGTTGCCACCTTTCGTCCTAGTTAATAAAAGCAAATATCTTGGTAGCTTATTTTCAGACAATAAAAAGTGAAAGCAAAAATGTTACTCATTTGCATGCATATTTGAACCCATTCACACATTAACTAAATTTGGGCATCTATTCTAATTTCACACAAATAAAAATAAATACTAAAGCGTCCTGACTTTGATTAAAGAACATTAGAATATCTTTCTTTCGTTCCTAGAATTTAGTTCAATTATCTAGCAAAGCTTTGTAATTTAAAAATAGGCCGGCCTGACTGCTGACCCTAAAAATTAGGGTTGGCAAAATCCGGATTCGAATTGCCATTTTCATATCCGGATGCGGGTAAAATCCGCACTGGATCCGGGCGGATATTTCGAATATCCGGATCCGCAAAACTTAAATTTAAATAATTAAAAATTCAACAATTTAATTAATAATATCAAATAAATTTCAATTATAATCTAACAATTAACAATTTAACATAAATAACATATAACATCAACATAAATCCATAAATAAAAATATCACAACATAAATCAAACATAAAAAATAACTAAATTCTAAGTGCATAACTATTAAAATTCACAAATAGAAAACATAACTAAATTCAAATACACAACCATTAAATTCCCCAAATAAAAATCCACGACTAACAATTTAACATAAATAACATACGTCATTGTAAATCCACAAGATAAAAATATCACAACATAAATCAAACATAAAAAAATAATTAAATTCAAGTGCATAACCATTAAAATCCACAAATAAAAAACATAACTAAATTCAAGTACACAACCATTAAACTCTACAAATAAAAAACACTACAAATCCATGTAGATTCCAAGGCTCCAAGCTTCCAATCTAAAACGTCATGCCACAATACCGTCAATCATCAGGATCCTCCGCTCCTTCAGCATTCATAATTTGTTCATAATTCATAAAGTGAGTTACCTTATGTGAAAAAAAAAAAGAGATTAAGCATTTACATTATATTAAAAATTAATGCATTTAATAAAAATAATTAAACAAATCAACAAACACAATTAATCAAAATTAAATTAAATTCAATCAACAAACAAATTAAATTAAGCCAGTAACATTTTCAAATTTAAACAAATTTCTAGTAAATTATACTTATAACTCATTAAATAGAATAAAAAATTAACCACAATACCAAGTTATTAACCAGAAAAAAATTCAATCAACAATAAAATTAAATTAAGCCAGCAATATTTTCAAGTTTAAACAATTTACATTAAATTAAAGTCATTAGATACAATTAAATAATCAATCACAATACTAAATTATTAACAAAAAAAGGCATGTATTTAATAGAAAAAAATAGAAAAGTAGTTGAAATAAGGGAGCTAAATCATTACCGGCAAATTAATTTCTTGGACGGTGAAGCTTGGACGGCAGCGTCACAACAACCTTTTGACGACCACCGCGAGCCTTGGACAGCGAAGCTTCAACGACATATCAGGTGAGGCGAGCTTTGGCAGATCAAGCGAGCTTCAACGACAGATCAGAAGAGGCTTCGGCGACCTGGAAGGAAGACGGCGTCACAACGAGTCGGCCACTGGTCGAAAACGAGACTTACAGCTGTGGGCTGTTGGTGAGGTGAGTGTGTGGGAACGTTGAGTGAAGGGAGGTGATAACTCTATGAAATGAGAGTTATTACATCAATTCTAGACTTAAATCAAGATCACGTAGAGAACAAATAAGGTGTTTTTATTACATTTTAGTTATATTTTGCATAAACATTCATTTTAGTT
This sequence comes from Citrus x changshan-huyou, assembly GCA_039657385.1. NCBI lineage: Eukaryota > Viridiplantae > Streptophyta > Magnoliopsida > Sapindales > Rutaceae > Citrus > Citrus x changshan-huyou. The sequence continues at coordinate 8,379,739 of CM077550.1, forward strand.
GAGTCTAAATATGTTTTGCTTGAATCAAAGTAATTTGTGCTCAAAACAGGTGCATAATTGTAGGTTTTCAGAAAGTCTTAATTCATGAAGGCATGCTGAGACATTAGATTAGCAAGAGCAGGAAAGAAGATGGCCGCAAAAGAAGTAAAGCACAATCGGGAACAGGTCAGTGTTGTAGTTGTTGTTAGAGCAACCAGTGTTGTAGCAATCTGGGAGCAATGACGGAGAAAACTTAGGCGCGAGCCAGCTACAGAATCACGATCTGCATGTTTTCTAATTTAACTCATGCACGCCCATGGACTTTTATTTACCCTAGTTTGCAGTATAAAAGAGGGGTGCGCACTACATAGAAGTGCGGCAAGGGGATTATCATTAATACATTAGAGAAAAGAGGAGAAGAAGATCGGAATTAAAGGGGACGGCTTCAGCAGAATTGAGAATTCCAGCAGAGTTATTTGGATTTGCTTTTTGTCATTCTCAACTTTTACTTCTCTTCTTTCTTTACTTGTTCTGATGTATCCCATGAACAATATTTTGATGTTTGTTTTTCTCATTCAGAATATGAACTAGATTTGCTTGTAGTTGAGTGACAAACAATCTAATAGGTACTTGACTGTTCTTATGTGTTGTTATGTCATTGATGTAGCATTTTACTCCAGTAGTTATTATTAATATAACTGTTATTTCGGTTGACCATCCATTTAATAGTTCAAGTTAAGATAGAGCAACAAAATGGCATGTCTTAGCAGATGTTATTAGAGTATTACTTGATCTTACTTTTAGTTTCCTGGATTAAGTTATCTTGAATCCCATAAGGGCTATACTTGAAGTAAGATTTGTGACACACTAGACATATGTGCTCACCTTGTAGGGTGGAGAGACTAAAGGGTCATAAGGTCATATCATAAGTAGATTAGCAACTGGTCATTGTTAATATATTTAAGGGTATGAGAGTTCCAATATGCGACAGCTGAGGATGCAGATTAATTCTGCCCAGTACTGCAGCACTTGCCGTAACAACTGGTGTTAACTTGATGAAAACCAGCCAGCCCATAAAGAGAGTTTGATCATTCAACTACCATAGTCTCACTTGAATCTTAGACACAATTAATTCAGTTTATTTCACTACAGTATTATTTTATTTTACTCTCTAGCAATCATCAATTACGATAGAATCCACTTTACGTTTGTTAACTTTGGTCTTAAGTTAGTTTGCACTATTGTGATTGCTATAGCATTTCAAGTAACATCAATCCATGTGGAGACGATCTTGAATATTCATCACTTTATTACTTGTTGTGTATACTTGCACATTGGCATTAGTAGCAGTTGATTATAAAATTTACCAACAGGAGGCAACGAGAGAGTACAGACATCGACACTAATAGAAAGTAGAAACGATTAGGGATTAGGCCTTTTTTATTTAAGTTAATATATTTTTTATTTAAAAAAAATTGGATCCGAATATTCGGTTTTCTTGCATCTGGATCCGCATCCGGATCCATGCAGATTTGAGTTTTTTAAATCTGGATCCGTATTTTTAAAAATGCATATCCGGATCCTTGAGGATGCGGACCTGACCCGGATTTTACTGTCATCCCTACTAAACTAAAAACACGAGCCAACAATTTCAAAAGTGGGAGCAGCAAATCCTAGTCCATTGCCATGCGCATTATATTCGTCTCTTCCGGGACCAACTCACGTGGTTTCGCGAGAACTTTTCGATCTCCTCTAGGCTGCCAAAAAAAGAAAAGGCAAGTTCGACAGCAAGGGGTCTTGTCTGTCAATTATCTAGGAAAGCTTTGTAATTTTAAAAATTACTCAAAACATTTCTCATTACTTTCGTAGTTGTTAGATCTAACTTTCTTAAAGTTAAAATAATATTTATGTCTAATATAATCTAAAATACAATACAAGTGGAAAATAAAGAACAATTAACTAGGTTTTATGTAAAAGAAAATACAATATAAATATTTTGGGTGATAATTAAAAATAAAAGGACTAACTAGAATCATCTCAAACCCTACCCACCCAAGACGATTATCTCGCTAATTTTACATAATACTATCAATTATATATCTATATAAAATTATGGGTTAATAAAGTTAAACATTTGAAGGTATTGAGAATCTCATTAATTAAATCAAAATCTACTAAATGATGCAAAAAATATGAAACTATGTGTTGAGATATGTAAAAGTTTTGTCCATTTTTTAAAGAGAAATGCTAATGTACTTTTCACTATAATTTTTAAAGTGTTACTACAAATGCGTCAATTACTTTACCATTGGTTATTATTTTTTTGAAAATTATTTAATTTTGTTACAAGTTTTTTTTATAATCATTGATCACTCGGTTATTATGGGCACAATGTGTCTCTAGTCATTTCTATCAAAGATATGAACAAAAATTTGATATTCTCACTACATATATCACTACATACATGATTATTTCCCACAATGAAATCTTGTAATCTCACTTTTTAGAATCAATAATTGCAGGAAAAAGCTATTTACCCCGATTTTAACCCCAAATAGCGCCGTGAATATTGCCAAAAACAGTGCGTTTTTCTTTGATCGTTTTCCTTTTAATTGCAGTTGTGCAGCACATGTGTGAGCATTCCCTATTAAACCGAACAACGTCGCTCTGCTTTAATTCATTGTAGTTGTGCAACACGTGTGTGAGCATTCCCTTTGTCCTTCTATTTGCTATGAACCACAACACTCCGCTCAGAACTTCCAAACTGTAGACTACAAACTACAAAACCCTTAGTACAGAGCTTCCAAACTGCAAAACGCCAACTGGTTCATGAAAGTTGAATGTTGAACCTCTACATTGCAAAACCCGTAAGCATTTGTTTGTATATTATTGTTCCTATATTTAATGATTGTGAGTTTAATCGTGAGCGGTTTGATTTTAAATTTATGAATCTTGAGCTGTTTCATTTTAATTTGTGAGCTGAACCATGAGCATTTGTATCTAAATTATTGTATTTTATTTGTTTTAGTTTGCTTAACCATGATAACTAATTAATAATAATTAATTTGTTGAACCATGATAGTTAATTAATAATATTATGTTTATATTTTAATTTGTTTCTAAACTTAATGAATTAGGGATAAGTAATTAATAATATTCAGTCTATATTTTTATTTTTTCTAAACTTAATGAATTTGGGATAATTAATTATAATATTCTGAATTATTATAATTTGCAGCAATAATGGATGAGGTTGACGAAGTGGAGGAATTGCAAGATTTACAGGAGGCTAATTTGAAGGAAATATTGAAAAATTGGTGGAAAAAGTTGATGAGCCTAGGGTTGGGATGTGTTTTAATAGTTCGGATGAAATGTTTGAATATTATAAATCTTATGGCCAACAAAAGGGGATGACACGAGTATGAGATATGTGACATTTACTTGCGGGCAAAACGGCAAGTCCAAAGGTAAATCCAATCATGTTTTGCGGCTTCAACCTAACCAAAAAATTGGATGCAATGCTAAAATTGGAGGACGTTTTGTTAGTGAAAAATGGGTAATTAGAAATTTTTTCCTTGAACACAACCATTCCGTAAGTCCGAGCAAGAGTATGTATTATTGATGCAACCGTACCATTAGTCCTTATGTAAAAAAATGGCTTCAAATAAATGAAGAAGCATGAATTAAAATGTCTCAAAGTTTCAAGTCTATTGTTCTTGAGGTTGGTGGCTATGAAAATGTCTCATTTTTAGAAAAAGCTGCTAGAAATCATGTTGATAAAGCAAGGCAATTAAGGCTTGGAGAAGGGGATGCGGCTGCAATTCAGAAATATTTTAAGAAAATGCAAGCAGAAAAATGATGGATTTTTCTTCAGTCTTGACTTGGATGAAAAGGGTCGATTAAACAATGTATTTTGGGCAGATCCAAGAAGCAAGGTAGCCTACAAAGACTTTGGAGATGTTGTTACATTTGACACCAGATACCTTACGAATAAATATGACATGCCATTTGCTCATTTTGTTGGAGTTAATCATCACAGTCATTTTATTTTGTTAGGATGTGGGTTGATTTCGCATGAGGACACGGAGACGTTTACGTGGTTATTTGACATATGGCTATCATGTATGCCCGGCTCTCCTCCCCTTGGAATCATCACAGACCAAGACAAAGCAATGAAAAATGTAATTGAGAATATTTTTCCAAATATTAGGTATCAAATGGTGTTTGTGACATATTTTAAAAAAGGTGCCTGAGAAGTTGGGAGGGAATGCGGAATATCATACCATTAGATTTTCATTGCATGTTGTTATTTATGATTCACAGACTCCTGTTGAATTTGAGGAAGCTTGGCATGACATGTTAGATAAATATGATCTTGGTGATAATCAGTGATTAAATGGTTTATATGAGGAAAGATATTGTTGGGTTCCGTGTTTTATAAAAGTAACTTTTTGGGCTGGCATGTCAACCACTCAACGTAGTGAAAGTATGAATATTTTTTTTATGGGTATGTTAACTCAAAAACAACTTTGAAGCAGTTTGTAGAGAAATATGAGAAAGCAATGGAAAGTAAAATTGAAAAAGAGTGGCAAGCAGATGCTAGGTGCTTCAGCCAACGGATGCCATGTCGTGCCAATTTCGCAATAGAAAAACAAGTTGAGGAAGTATACATTATTTCCAAGTTTCAAGAATTTTAACAGCAACTAATGGATAAGATGTATTGTGAGGTTTTCAGTTGTGGGTGATCATAATATGAAGTTGTCGAAAATGATGGAAAGAGTAAAGAGAATACTTTTTCAGTTATTTTTTAAAGGGACGACGATGAAATTTGTTGTGCGTGTTCAATATTTGAATGTAGAGGGATTATTTGTAGACACGCCATTCCATTGTTGATACGTAAATGTATAACATCTCTTCCTGAGAAGTATATTATATGGAGATGGAGGAAAGATGTGCGGAGATGTTACAGTCGAGTGAAAGTTAGTTATGATGTGAGGAGTTCGAGCATTGAACACCAGCGATATAAAGAAGAGTGTCCTACTTTTTATGATGTTGCTAATGTAACTTCAAAAAATGAAGAAAGTCGTAAAAGTGTTTTGACTTGGATTGCAAAAGTAATGAAGGATGTATCATTGAATGTTCACTGTTAAAGCGAACATACAACTGTTGTTGGTGGGTCGGGAAGTTGTACGAAAATCATACAAGATCCAGTAGTATCTCTTCGTAATGGTCGGCCACCTTCTCAAAGAAAGTAAAAGCAATTTAAAAAACAAAAACATAAATCGAACAATGCTTCATTGAGTACAACTGCAGATGTAATTCTATTACATTCATTTTTAACTAATTCAATACAAATTAATTTCATATAAATTTATTTTTAATTAATTTAATACAAATTTTAAATGTTTCTTGCTTACTTTCGTAGGGCTCAGAGGCACACGATTCATCTTCTCAGGCGGCTACTACAATCCCAACACAATCGAGCAATATGGCTCTGGTAATTTTTTTTTTTTATGTACTTGCTGTTAGTGTTGTTTCATTGTCATTTGTTTGTCATTTTTTCATTAATTTGTGTTCCTTTTTTCTTATTTTTTGTACAACAGCTAGCACAATAGGCACTCATACAACATGATTTTTCCCCCCTTACTATCAGCCTTGGATAAATTATGGAGGAGGTCATCATATAAACTTCCAACAATTACTACAACAAAATTACGGCTAATAATCCCAACACATGATCAAAGCTAGCTTGTGTTTTGATGTATTATTTTATTTTTGTCATTGTTTGATTCTAAACGGGATATTCAAGTTAATCAACATCTATACATGCAGTTTATATTTATGTTGTTGCAGCAACAATTGAAATAAATATAATTTCTAACATAACAAAGTGAAATAACTCAGAAACTTATATTTCGAAAGAAAATGTTATTACATGTCTACTAGTCTTTAATTAATACATAGTACAAATTAAAACAAATTAAAAATAACACTTGAATAGATAACATATCACAACAATCACAAGTATTTTAATATAATCATATCTTGGTGTCTGTCTTCTTCAAAGTTCGTCGTCATACAATCGCCTTTGCATTTCACATTCTTGCATATGCTCGAGTTGTTTATGAAATAATTGAAATTTAACGAACAAACACTCAATCTCCAATGATAACTTCCTAACCTCCTCCACTAACAAGTCAATTTTCTTTTCGTTTAGTTTACGATCTTCTGCCCATTGAAAATTCTTACATCCTTTATAAAGCCAAAATTTACGATTTGGATTCTTTGTTTTACGTAATGTTAATAACTCTATCTGATTACCGCATCTATTACATAGTTGCAATGAGTTTCGAATTTCACTTGTGCTAGGTGACATTGTGGTTAATTGAATGTTGAAACTACAAAGCAAAAAAAAAAAAATCAAAAATGAATCAGAACATAAAAAAATTTTGTGCCCGGGACAAACACTAACATAGCTGAACAATTTTGGAACTCGGAACAAATAAGAAATCTTATGCTAATGCAGCTGAGACAGAAACACAATTGGGAGTTCATACACATAAACACACAAAAATCATGCAGCTGAGACAATTCCAGCACCAGTAACACTTCCATCAAAAATAATTCTAGCAGCAAGACAATTCTAGCACCAATAATACTTCCACCAGCAACAATTCCAACACCAAGACAATTCCAGCACCAGTAACACTTCCACCAGCAACAATTCCAGCAGCAAGAAAATTTCAGCACCAGTAATACTTCCACCAGCAACAATTCCAACACCAAGACAATTCCAGCACCAGTAACACTTCCACCAGCAACAATTCCAGCAGCAAGAAAATTTCAGCACCAGTAACACAATCAGTAGTAAGAAAATTCTATCACCAGTAACATACAAACACAATCAACAACAGGACAATTCCAGCACCAGTAACACACAAACACAATCATCAGCAAGACAATTCTAGAATAGTAACACATAAACATAATCAGCCGCGAGACAATTCCAGCACTAGTAACACACAAACACAATCAGCAGCAAAACAATTTACTAATAATATTACTAAATCAGCATATATTACCCTAGTCAATGCAATTTTACAAGTCGGGGAAATAATCATTTCCTAATCAACCAAAATCTCAATCAGCTAAAATAATCATATCATTTCCTTAGGTCCAGAACTATCAGTGATGGTAACGGAGACCTGGGCAAGGAGAACCGTGGTCTGGCGACTATCGCGTGACTGTGAATGCCAGCTGTCGCGTGTGAGTGGACGAGGAGGGCCGTTCATGTTACCTTTGTGAGTGCTGGCTTTCACGTGACTGTCGGTGATGGCAACAGAGATCTCAATCGAGTGATGGCGGTGGTCCGTCGTCTATACTAGCTATCGCGTGACCGTCGATGATTGTAGATTTTGTGAGTGTGAGGTAAAAGAGTGCGTTTTCAATTCAGGGTGGTGGTCTATTTTTGTTTTTGTGGTTCGGGGCGCAATTCGTCAAAAGAAAGGAAAGGAAAGATGTGTTAAACGCACCGTTTTCAATTTAATCAAAATAATGTGTTTTAACTTTGGAGCGTGATTCAGGGTTAAAGTCGAGGTAAGTAGCAGCGCTGATAATTGCATGCTAATATGTAGCTGACTCTTTGTTACCTTTATTGGCTATATAAATTCATAATCAGCTTGTCAATGTTTTTATCCAAGCTTCAATATTCCCTTTATTTTTGTGTAATTTTCTTTTAAATGCTTTCTTAGATTTTATTACTTTTTTTCATTTAGCAATGGAGGCTTTGGGTCAACAAATTGCAGCAATGAGGCAATGCTTCTTTGATGAGGTTTAATTTCTTTCACTCTCACTATTCTTCTTATCTCGAGCTTTAATGAATTTTGTTTTTTTTAATGGATTTTGTTGCTTGTTACTCTTTCAATAAAATATATTTGAGAAGGTTTACATCTTACTGTATGCGTAAACAATATCTTGATTTTACTATAGCCATGAATAAACAAGCTTCTATTTGTCAAAATGGATGGAATTTTTTTATGAAAATAATCATTTTTATTTTATATATTTTACGAAATCTATTTCCACAATTTTTTTTATTCTTTTTTCCTTTTTGACCAATCCATAAGTTTTAGACAAAAGGTTAGAGCCGCAAGGGCAAACACCCCCGATTTAAAAAAAAAAAAAAGAACTCTGAAAAGATAAGAGTCTTAGTTAAAATTTACTATTTATGTTTAAAAAAATTATTTTTTACCTCTATTTTATAGATACTATATTTTGGCGTCTTTAAATGTGTAATTTCTTCATTTTAACCCCATTAAACCTAAATACTAATCTGTTTGGTACAGCTTATTAAATAGAGCTTATAGTAAAAGAGTTTATAGGAGTAGGTACTATACCAATAGAGCTTTTGGACAAAAAGTCATTGGACGTTTGGTTGTCAATTAAAAAATACTTTTGAACCATTAAACTGTTTAGTTGTGTAAAACTAAAAGTGCTTTTGTGTAATTAAATTACTAAAAAAAATATGTACTCATAATTATATAACATGTAACAAAATGCATCCAAGCTATCAATTAATAAGAAAAAATCAGTTCAATCATTTCTTTAATTTTCAAAATTAAAAATTGCAGCATTGATATATTCTCCCAAACAAATAATATTATCCAAATTAAAATGATAATCAATAATATAACTGAAATGTTAACGGAACATGAGAAGTGTCTCAATTTGATCACATTCTTGGTCCATTTCACATACGTTGAATGAACTTGTACTTTGTTCTTCATTGTTCTCTTCCCTTTGATTCTCATTTTCACTTGTTGGAAGAAATTCGTCATCATTATCAAAAGGTTGAAATTCTTGGTCATTATTTGCATATTTTCTTATAAAATTGTGAAGAACCATTGAATCAATCACAATTTTCACTTGCTTACTAAAAGGGAAACTAGGCATTTATCACAAAATTTTCCATCTATTTTTCCAAACACCAAAAGTCCTCTCAATTGTGCATCTCAAAGAAGAGTGGGCATGATTAAATATTTCTTTTTTTTCCTCTTGGTTATTAAATTAAAGTGCTGGTTATTTAAGAGAGAGAGAGATATATATATATAAAGTGAAGTGGCAGCAACAATTTTTGTTGGGTAGGTTTTATAAAAAGGATATTATGTAATTAATGAAATATGTCAAGGATATTTTTGATATTATATATTTTTTGAAAAAGCTCTCTAACCTCTACTCCCAAAGGCTCAAATTTTGGGCTTTTGCTAGTGGAGGTAAATTAGTTTATTTAAGCTCAAAAAACTCTACTAAAAAAAAAACCAAACACTATAAAAAAAAAATTAAAAGTGCTTATGGGATTAAATAAGCACTTATACATCTTAAATAAGTGCCTGTTTGGTATGGCTTATTTAAGAGCCATAAGTGCTTATTTAATCGCATAAGCACTTTTTAAAAATTTTTATGGTGTTTGGTTATTTTTTTAGTAGAGTTTTTTTAGCTTAAATAAGCTAATTTACCTCTACTAGCAAAAGCCCAAAATTTGAGCTTTTGGGAGTAGAGGTTAAAGAGCTTATCTAAAAAATATATAATAAAAAAAATATCATACAGTTTAATGATTCAAAAGTGTTTTTTTAATTGACAACCAAACACCCAATGACTTTTTGTCCAAAAACTCTATTGGTATAAGCTCTACTGCTATAAGCTCTATTGTTATAAGCTCTATTTAATAAGCTGTACCAAACGGAGCCTAAGCCATACCAAATAGGCACTAAAGCTTGTATATGTTGTCCGCCGAAGACCAAATTAGAAACCAATTCTTGTATATGTTGTCCACTAAAGCTTCAAGAAAACAATTGTTAATGGAGATCATAATCGATGTATATGATTATTATGATCTCAAATGTTTTGTTAATGATAATAAAAATAATAATGTAGGCTATTTTCTTATTAAAAGATTATGTATATTAAAAAGAAATTAACAGTGAATGTTCCTTCTTCCAGGAAATATTGGACAGGTATTTTATTCAGCTTGAACAACTTGAAGAGAACAACCATGGTTTCGTTGAGGATGTGTTGAATGTGTACTTTAGGGACTCAACAAGAAGATTGGCTAATATTGAGAAAGAATTGCAAATTAAGCTTATCAATTTCTAATCCTATTTACCTTGATATTATTTTATGATGATTTTTTTTATTGTTATTATTGTAATTTAATTATAGATAATGATCATTTACAATATATTCTGCAGGCAAAAGATTAAAGTCAATTATGTTGAACTGGATAGGTTCTTTTATAATTTGAAGGAAAATAGTGCTAACGTATATGAAAATAAAAGAAAATTGACTCAAAATTTTGCACTTTCTTATGTATACAAGTCTTATAAAGGTGCATGTTCGGCCGCACCTAAACATAACTTTACATACAAGTATTCTTTTTAATCATTTCGTTTTATGCTAACCATTATTTACTATATTCATTATTCATAATTCCAGCGTTGGTGCTAACAATGTAAGGAATGAAGTTAACAAAACAAGAGAACTCTACAGGGCAGCAAATCTGGAAGAGTAATTTTATTATTTTATCCAATATTTGTTTTCAATTATCATGATAAATCAGAGAATGAATGAATTTATACTTTACAGCATAGCATTTTGATATTAATTATATAATAGGGTTGTAATAACGTGAGAAGGGCAAAGGTCTCCCTAAAGCAGCCGAAGGTGGAGCACTCCACTATGAAAGACAAACTCAAGGCTTATTTTGAGGTTTAATTATTAATTATCCCATAAATAGAATTTTGTTGCGTAAATTTATTAATAATAAACTAAACGAATTTTCTTTTTCAATTTCTTTTAACAGCTGGCGGCTCAACTTCGAGCTGACGCTGATTAGAGAACTGGGCCTCAAAAAAAAAAAAAAAAACCCAAGATATAGTGATATTAAACAGAGTGGAGGTTGCTGTTTGGTCTGAGCAAATCAACCATTTTCTCTTAGGAATTTACCTTTTATGCTTTTGTCTGTTTTTCATTTTAGTGTAATGGGCTCAGAGCTAGTTTTTCAAGGGGTAGTGTCTTTTGTAATAAAGATTGTTCATGGTTTAGGTGACCCTTTGTTGCTTTTTGAAGTTCTTTTAACCTTTAAAACTTCATGTGGCAATTAATTGTGCTTTGTGTTCATTATATTCAATCTCTCATGGTCTCATGGCCAAAGTTACTAAGTTGAGAAAAGATTAAGCCGTTAAGGATAATTGTTACAATAATTACACTCGCTTGACCACCCATTCCTTGATTATTTTAATAAGTTTATTTTGATCTCTATGATCTATAAGTTGATTTTGATCTCTATGATTGAAGGGTAGCAAGATTGAAAAAGGCCCCTCGCATGTGCGTTAATTGAGCATAGGTACCTCTTTCCACTACTCTCCCATCAGCAACCAAAGCAATGGAGTGAAGCTTTTTAATGGTGTTAAGCCGATGAGCCACCACAATTGTGGTTCTTCCCATCATAATTCTGTCCAATGCTTCTTGAACAACTTGCTCAGATTGCACGTCGAGTGCACTTGTAGCCTCATCAAGTAATAGGATCGTCGGGTTACGAATTATAGCTCTTGCTATTTCTATTCTCTGCTTCTGCCCTCCTGATAATTGCACTCCCCTTTCGCCGCATTGAGTTTCATATCCATCTTTTAAAGATCTGCAGCAAATACAAGTATCAGCCCAATAAAAATTTTAGTATACTTTTGCCAATTAGGTGCTAAAAGATTACTAGTTAGCAAATGTGCTTACGAGATAAATTCGTGAGCATTGGCAGCCCTAGCAGCTTCCACCACTTCGTTTTCCGAAGCATCAAGCTTTCCAAACACAATGTTGTCACGTATGCTGCCAGAATATATCACTGGCTCTTGGCTGACGAGTGCCGTATGCTTTCGGTACCAGTGAACATCGAGCTCCCGTACATCCATCCCATCAACTCTAACTGATCCTTGTTCAACGTCATAAAATCTTTGAATCAATCCAATTACTGTTGATTTTCCACACCCACTTTTCCCAACAAGCCCAACACTTGTTCCTGGCTTCACCTCCATGCTGAATTGCCGTAAAACCAGAGCATCTGGCCTGCTTGGATATGCAAAATCAACCCTTCTCATCTCTATCTTTCCAGATATTTTTTGTAACTTGCTTCCACGTGTGCCATCCCCTGCCTGATATATAGAATTACAAATGAATTATTCTTATATAAAACTTATGCTATAATGAAACCTGTACATATACGTATATATATATGTATATATAAAGAAAAATTTTACTTACTTGCGAAGACCCTGGAATCAAGGATTGCCGGTCAAGAATCTTGAACACAGATGCGACCGCAGTGGAGCCCTTGGCTAGATCAGAAGTCATGCTTCCTGCTTCAGCAATAACCTTTCCAGTGCTTACTAATATGAAAAATGTTTTAAACACATCCCCAGCTGATATTTGTCCCTTCTGAACCAATGTGCCACCGTACCAAAAATCCAAGGCCCATGACATAAAAGTTAGGCACTGGGCCGACCCCATACCAATTCCTGCAAGCCATGACTTTTTCCTTGCCTGCTTTCTGGGTTCCTCTTGAGCTTCATCGAAGATTTGAAGAACCTTTGCAGCACTTCCGAATGAAGTCACAATTCTGTGATTAATGACTGCCTCCACAGCAATTTGAGTGCTGCGATTTTGTGCCTTAACGAAATTTGTTGAAACACTTGAGAGCAGTACTTTTCTAGTGTAGAAACATAGAATTGTGAGTGGCTGGACTGCTATCATAACAACTGCTAATTTCCAAGCCACAACTAGCCCCATGATCATTGCAATGGTGACAGCAGAAGTAGTTTGAACTAATAAAGATACTCTGTCTGCAACTAGGGACTTAACCATAGATGCCTCATTGCTCAATCTGGAACATAATGCCCCACTTGAGTTTTGCTCTTCATCGAACCAAGCTGCTTCAAATGTAAGAATCTTTTCAAGCATTCTTAACCTGATTCTCTTGGTTAGTCGGCCACCCATATAAGCAAAATTGTAATGTTGCAAAAGATTAAAAGCCAGAGAAATCAAGGAAAGAGAACAGAAAATGAGTGAATATGTACGGATTCTTGATTGCAGTTCACTGTGACTTTTAGCAAAGAAAGCAGAGATCATGCCACCAATGGTCAAGGCATAGGTAGGTTGCACTGAGCCAACGGCTATAGCTGAAAGGCTTCCGATTAGGCCTTGTTTCCATTCAGGTGCGTTTAAAGAGAGCAGCCGGAAGAATGAAGGAGGCGGGTAAGTTACTGGCTGCGGGCTATCAATGACGGGTAATGGCGAAGCAAAAATAGCTGGGCTAGATCTTGCTGCACTAAGCCGGCCACCACTACTTCTTGTAACAGATGACACATGTGTTTCTGGGATTGTTTCTTGGTCATCACAGCTGAATTGTCTCTGCAATTTGGCCATTTTTGCATAGTGACCATCTATTCTGTTGATGAGATCATTGTGTGTGCCTATTTCTACCAAGCAACCATTGTCAACTACTGCTATAAGGTCTGCATTCCGGACTGTTGAGAGCTTATGTGCCACCACCTGACATATCAAATAACTATCAGAAATATTTAAAGTAATATTTATTCATATTTCACTTTAATATTGGATCAAGGAGCTCTCCCTTTAGTAACTGGTTGCAAGCAAAATGAGACACGTTATTGAAAAATATGGAAAGGTATATGTTAAAATTGGAACGTATCATAATTTTAATAGATAAATCTACGTTGGTAAAACTTTTCCGCGAATGGTATTTGAAGTGTGCAACTGAATACATTATCTTGAAGATTAACTTTCTCTAGTGTCTATACTTTATTTAATTAAAATATACTTTCAATTTAAGTCAGATTAAAATTGAAGCTTTATAACTTTTAACTTACATATATAAGAATAAAATTATTAAATGTCAAAAAAATTACTTTTTAGTGATTGGTAAGCGCAAATGTAAATGGATGTTTATTAAATATTCTAATTGTTGTATTTTCAAATTGACATAAAGTACAATACGTTTGACCAACAAATTTTGATAGCAATATTTACCAGTGTGGTTCTTCCCAAGGAGGCCTGATCAAGGGCATTTTGCACCAATGTCTCAGATTCTGAGTCAAGTGCGCTTGTTGCTTCATCAAGCAGAAGAATCACGGGGTTCTTGATAATGGCTCTTGCTATAGCAATTCGCTGCTTTTGTCCGCCTGATAAAAGTGCTCCCCTTTCACCAACCTATTGCACATGAAGATCATACATGTTGTTAGAACTATTCTTGAAGTCTCTTATTTGATAAAAACTAATCTTGATTACAAGAAACTGTATGTTGTTGATTTTGCAATTACCTTTGTTTCGTACCCTTCTGGAAGCTGCCTTATGAAATTATGAGCATTTGCAACCGTGGCTGCAGCAATAACTTCATCCATGGTAGCATCAAGCTTCCCAAACATTATGTTATCCTTTATTGATGTCCCAAACAACGCGTGCTCTTGACTCACAAGACCCATTTCCCTTCTAACCCATTTCAACTGGAGCCTTCTAATATCTACACCATCAATCCTCACAATCCCATCATCGGCATCATAAAACCGTTGCACAAGGGCAATTGCAGTTGATTTGCCACTTCCACTAGCCCCAACAAGAGCCACGGTTTTTCCTGCTTTAACTTTGAGATTGAAATCTTTGAGAACAATGGAATCAGGACGAGAAGGGTACGAGAATTTGACATGCTCGAATTCTATTTCTCCGCGAACTTCATCTAGCACGAGTCCTTTTGTGTCTTCGCCATCAATTTCTGGAACCCTATCTATCCTGTCGAATATTCTTGAAGCAGCAATTGAAGCTTCTGTGAAGTACTTCAGTTCAGGAAGTGCTGATCCCAGGGATCTGCATTACATTCACCACAGCACAAAATTATTATAAAGAGGACGTCCATAAATACATGAGCAATTAGACAAAGATAATTATGCAAGATCCTCATATGAGGGCAATAATATGAATATTAAACTTTGTTTGCACATAACTCCTTCATTAATATATCATGTTGAGCTAGTTTCTTAATTATTTTCTTTCCTTCCTATTACGTGCACAAATTTTTCTAGTGAAGATCTTGCTAATGTGAGTCATAAGGATACAATAATAAGAAGACCCCTAGCATCAAGAGTCTTGAAAGAGATCTCAAAATTGATTGAACTTGACAATTTACGGTGCATCAAATGTCAAAAAATATAGGAAAGTATTAGCATATTTGTATTGCTAAAACAAGCTATGGCATCAATACATATCTGAAAACAAGAATTGCTTTTATTAAGCTTTGGCATAAAGACAAGTTCAACATATGTCAATCTCTTAGCCACTTCTTCTTCAAAAGAGGTAGTCACTTATAATAAGACATGTACACTTAGCAGATCCACTACATGAGATGCCTGATTTGACAGTAAATTGTCAATCGACAAGGGAGTGGGGGGGAGAAAAAGAAAGATATAAATAGCTAAATGCAATTGACTTCTTTCTTCTACAAAGTGGCATAATAAAGATTCCTTTAAAGCAACAGATTTCCTGGTGGAATAAAAGACTTTATGAGATCAAAAGAATCCAATAAAGGCAAACACCACATATTATTTATCTTTATATGCAAACTCTTATTCATTGATCAGTACAAGGTCTACAAGCTTACAGTGAGAATTAATTAATCAAAGTATAGGACTTTAATTTCTAAAGACTTCCTTTAATCATTAAGATCAAACACAGGCAATATAGCTAGCCAATTATAAGTTCTACATTTATTTATTCCTTGCACCACAAAAGATAAAGGTCCATCCCTCAATAGTGATCATCAAGCTTAAAATAGCTATATAAAACAAGTATGTAGTATTATAAATTTTCACTTGGCTTATGAAGGAGCTATATTTTATGAAGTTTTTTGTTTACAGAATGAGGCTTTAGAAATGATATCTAGTTCCTGGAGGATTCCACAAAACTATTCGGATCAAGATTTGCTCATTAAATAAAATTCACATGGATGACTATTGGAATCATATATCGTCATTTGTAAACAATTGTGATCTTTAGAAGCTCACAATAGCTTAGATCCTAAGGGAATATTCCTCACTCAAAGAACCCTAGTCATTAAAAAATTCATCGTACGAATGAGCACAATAAAGGAGAGAAAGTAGAAGACGTACAGTCCGCTCAAAATGAAGGAAATGCCAGCAGCATAGATCTTTCCACCTGTTTCTCCTTTGAACATGACCAGATGACTTCCGTACCAAGCAAGAAAAGCCCATATCGCAAAAGAAAGCCCTGTACTCCCAACAGCCAAACCTTTAGCTGTCCCTTGCTTGATTCCAAGCTTTGTTGTACTATCCAATATTGCTTCATACCTGTCAATGATCCTCCTCTCAGTAGAGAATGAGTATACAGTCTTAATAGAGCTCAGAGCCTGCTCTACAATTGCATTCGCTTTGCCATACTCCTTGTATGCCTTTTTTGAAAGATATATAAGGTATTTCCCATAGATCATTCCAGGAATGATCAGGAGAAGCAGCGTTGGAAAGGCAACCAGAGACAATCTCCATGAAAAGTAAGTTGAAAATGCAAGTCCTGATATGAACACTGAAGCGTTCATAACAAAAATGGGCACCTGATCAAGTTTTGAAATTTTAAACTCATTAGATAAAAAAACGTTATCTGATTTTAGAGTGTTTGATAATAAGTGATCAAGATGACCAAGCTGTACCTTTTCACTAAGAAGTTCTTGTATGAGAGAAGTGTCTTTTGAGATGCTGTTAATGACCTCTGAAGTAGTAGTTGCATCTTGTGAATCAAAAAATCCAACTTCTTGTCTGAGAACAGCTTCCAAATACTTGTACCGAATCTTCAGCACTTGCCGTTCGCTTGTTTTGCTCCAACAATAACCCTCTGTAAAGCACAAATTAATTAAGATTGATGAGTTCCAGAATAAGCCATTCTAGGGTTTCATAAAAAATGACCTCATTTTTCTCTCCGTGACTTAAACTCTGAAGCAAGTGAAGTAATTAATGTTTTGTCTTCTTACAAAGTTACCAAGTTATTAGTACTGATTGAATTAACATTAAAATTTTCCGAAACATGTCCTTGTTATCCTCAAAAAAATGTTGGAAAAAGAGAGGTTTTTGAAATTACCCAAGAAAGCCACCACCATCACTGCTAATCCCAAGTACACAAAATACAAGCTGCACTGTTAAGGAAGATTGAAAAAAGGGGAACATGTATTGAGTGAGTGAGACCGTAAGCCGTAAAAATATTTGGAATAGAAATAAGAAAGAAAATGAAAGTGTGTTTTGTTGACTGCTTAGTAATCGCTAGCTTACTTTTTCAACCTCGTCTAAGAAATTCTCATGATGATTTTGTTGGCTCTGAGTCTGACCAAAGCCCAAGCTATTCATTATGCGGCTGGCGAAGACCAGTAAACAGTTTGTGGACATGCCATCTCCAATAGCACCCACGGTGCCCAACACCATTAGCAAAATATCTGTCCTATCAGCAAATCTGAAAATTATGCCTATGTTGTTTTTGTTCTTCTCTCTTCTCATTATCATCTCTCCTTTATTCTCTGACTCATTCATCTCATCAGAGGAACCGATTTTGCCTATGAGCTAGAATATTGGTAGAGTACTAAGACAAAAAGCAAAAAGATGAAGTGTTGTTTGGGCGGAAAGGACTTGATATGTTCAAAAGACACACCCTACATTTCTGCTTATATATATATAGGTACAAGGGGTAGTGATGACCGGTGACTTTCCCTGAAGCAACCATTTGTGTCGCATGCTTTTTTTTTTATGTGGGGTTTTCAATATATATATATATATATATGTATATGTTTAATGAGGTTAAAGGTAATCATTCTTTTTTATGTCTTTGGTGGTGCCATCTTACTTTTTTATAATACTACCATATTAGAGAAGCAAGGATATGAAAACTATTTCGTTAATGGGCTATTTTTATATTAACTTACCGTCCCTTTCTTTACATGTCGTTTTTTTTATGTGAGATTCGCTTTCAACACACGTCGTTTATGTCTGCTTTTATTTAGCTATTGAATTTGATCCTGGGTAAAAGGTGTTGGGATATTCCTAACTTTGGCTCTCATGGGTCCAAAATATTATCCCACCAAAATTATCAAAAAGATATAGTCCCAAGTTGTCTAGAAGATAATCGTAATAATTTAATTTACGAGTTGTCTATCAGATAGATCATAACTATTCTTAGTTAATATTGGATAATAAGAATCGGTTTTTTATCTAATTCTTGTAATATAGAATAGTAGTGTGGATTCATTTATTGGTAAATCATTATATAAAAATTTATGGGATCTAACTCAAAAGCTACCTGAAGAATTGAGAATTATCTCCATGCTTATATTTTTTGTTCAATAACTATTCTCAATTAATGTAGCATAATATACTCAACAGAAAGCATGGTCAAGGATTAATACCTTTTTTTCAAAATTGGTGAAAGGAAAAAAGAAAAAAAGAAAAATTCCCAAGAAGAAACGTCATGAATAATTATAAGGGAGAGGGAAAAAATTTTAAAAACCTACTACATATTTAAACCCTTTTCTTGATTTGGTAGAGCTATTTTGTAGATAAAATAATAGCCTCATATATATGTATGTGTGTGAGTGTATTTTTTATGTATGTTCTTTCATTTCTTAATTGCATGTAAATTAAGTCGGTTGCATTCACAATCTTCTTCTGACATTCCACTATGTCCTTAGCTGTATATGTTGGACTTAGTCCTCTCTAATCACACCTAAAGACTTAAGATCTTTGGATTTATTCTTTTCTTTGATTTTTTTTTTTAATTGAAATTTCAAATAAAAACAGTTTCCAAGTTGTACGAGAAGAACTTCTGTGGAGTGTCAAAATTTAGATATTTCCTAGAAGGCATGATTGTTATAACATACAACATCTGACAAATCAAATTCAAAATTTTATAATTCGATGACCAATGATGATCATTTCGAATCTTTTAGACTCTTGTTAGTCTTGCGATTATGATATATTCCCTCGTTGATAATTTAGATCATCACAAAGTTTGCTTAAGGATATTGAAATCTTTGAGGGGTTATGAAATCTGTCTCATAGGATTTCTTTCTATGGCTACTGAATTTCTAAATATTAACATATATGTTCCAAAGTTTTGATCGATTACTTTTCAAGTAATTAATTTTATTTAACTAATTATCTGAATTTGAATCTTAAAAAAATACAAAATAAAATATTAATTTATACTTTACCCATCTCTTTATCCTTAAAGAAAATAATTACTATTTCACATTATGGTAACAAAATATAAGATATAGACAGTCCATAATTTCTTTATCTCTTAACCAACTTTTTCATCATCATATTTTACATGTTTGTATTTTGAAAATGTGATGCTTTACACAGAAAATGACATAATGTCGAAGAATTTTCTCTTTTTTTTTGGGGGGGGGGGGAGGGAATTATTGAGAAAATGGTATAGAGGACAAATTACATGCTTAATCTGAAGATATCATGTTAGGACCTTTTTGCTAAAGGCTAATAATTTATCCTAATCCTTATTAGTTTAGGAATATTTTAAATGCAATTTGGAAGACCCAAAAAAAAACCTGCCACAGCTACCATTATTCCATTACTGAATATATATATATATATCTGTGGTTCCACTTGTCGCTACATTCTGCTTTTTTAACACTGTTTTTACATTGAATTCCAAAAAAAAAAAAAGCAAAAAACAAAACTCTGTATTTGCATTAATTCTTTCAATTTTAAGAATTTTCTTATCAGAATATTTTTTTTCCTGAGCTGCTGTCAATCGATCTTTGATGCTAGCTACTTTGGAATTTAAAATATGCTTTATTCATTTATATCTTTTTGACATTTTTTTTTAACATTAAGCATCAAACGTGCAATATTTGAGGGAATTTCTTTTTTTTTCTTTTTTTTCTTTTTTTTTTTTTTGCCTCTTTTGGCACTGAGGGAACAAATGGAATATAATAATTCTTGGGGGAATGCATTAATTTGATGAAATGTACCTCATGTTGTTCATTGAAAGTTCATTAACCACATGCTCAATAAGATTTTACTTTTTCTGGTATTAATTAATTTTAAGGACATCTAAACCCACCTTTTTTTTAATGAAAGAAACTTCTAACAACCTCCTAATATTTCAAAAGTACTCAAATTGATGGCTCCCATCTGCTAACAAATTTCAAAGTAAGGACAGTTATTAACTTTATTGAATATTATGAGAAAAGTTTTCATGTAATCTCTATATTTTGAAGATAAATATATGTTCAATCTTTATATTTTTAAAAGGAAAATTATCAGCTATATACCCTTAAATGACACCCGTATCAAATGTGTGTGAATATTTTTCAAGTTTATCACTCGTATACCCTAAGTTGACAAAACACTTCTGCCGTCCACCAATCCGTTAACTTCCGTTTGCAAGTGCTGACATCATAAGGGTAATCTAGTCTTTTAAGATGGATGAAACTTTGATTAAAAAAACGACATGTCATCCCATTTACCTAGTAAAAAATGACATGTTATATGATATATATTGATAAAACTGACATGTCGTCCCATTTATCGGATAATTGTTAATAATTGCTAAAAAAAAACTACTTTACAACCAAATCTACTCCTCTAAAATTTAACCTAAATTTTTGAAGATCTACTCCTCCAAGCTCCAACTGGAATTTTTTATGGTATAATATGTATAATTGTAAATAATACGTTGTTAATAAATTTTTATGGTATAATATGGATATTTTTTATGGATAATTGTTAATAATATGTACCATTAATAATTCATTTTTTTAATCAAAAATTTTTTTGTTAATAACAAAATAAAAAAAATTGTGTATTGAAAATCTATGTTAATTTTTGGGGTAAATTTATCTTTTTACCACATTTTGAGTTTCAAGGGCGAAATAGTCAATTTGCCACAATTATGTTAACTTTCTAACGGAAGTTAACGGATTGGTGGACGGCAGAAGTGTTTTGTCAACTTAGGATATACGAGTGATACACTTGAAAAATGTTCACACACGTTTGATACGGGTGTCATTTTAGGGTACATGACTGATAATTTCCCTTTTTAAAAATACTTTGAGACATTATTATTGTTAGTTATATTACACTCCTACCCTTACTTTTTATTTTTAAATTTATAATAATATATTTGCAACAATACATTACAAAAAAATGTTAATGTATTAAATTGACCCTAAGATTGAATTAATAATTTAATAAATTGATTTTTTTTCATTAATCTCTGTAAGATTGTTGTAAGGGTATTATTGCAAAATTTAAGAAAAGTAGGCATATATCAGTAGGAGCATCTTAAATTAAGGGGTTACACATATCAATTGCACATAGCATATTTGATCCACTTGTAATGTACAAGCAAACCAAAATTATGGGTGAGGCTATTTAATTTGAGGGAAAATTTTGAGGACAAATTACACCCATTATCAGTATGCCCGTATTTCAAATTTGTAAACAAGAATTTTACAGAGTGATGCGCACGCTTTATAAACTATGACACCTCCAAAATGTTGTTACTATAAAAATATACGAGCTTAACTCATACTCAAAAATTAATTCATAAATTAAAATTTATTCAAACCTTATATAATTAATTAACCCAAGGTTTATTCTATGCAAAATAGTATCCCGTACGTACTATCTACCTCCATCAAGTAGATACAAGAAACTAATGAAGGAAACTCGAATGAAAATTATATTTAGGGAATTAATTAATTTAAGAATGTATGGTCAATATTATCTCTATTAATTGTTATCACCACAAATGCTTATATTCTTCATGACACGTATTCATCACTCTTTGAACTGGACATTTCCCACTGTCCAAACTAAATCAGTTCAATAAATATCGAAATCAATTATTCTTAAAAAAATACCAGCCATACTACATGTAACATCTATATGTTTAATGTCCATATTTAATTATCTAGTAAATAAAATTGTTGAGATGATGATCATTGTTTAATATTTAAACTACATTAAAAAACTTAATAACTCTTGGATTAAATTAAATGAATAATTGAGAGTTTGTTTGCTATTCTAGGTAAAATGAAATAAAATGAAGTCAAAATAAGATGATCCACTTAGAATTGTTAAAAGTTAATTATGTACCCAAAACATTTTTGTTCACACCAAAAACGTGGAAAAATGAAAGTCGAGGGCCGGCTTTCTCGCCTTGAACCCAGCTGATTCTTTTCAAATTTCGAGGACTACAACAATTAGCTGTCTTTAGTTTACAAAGGACGATGGCGGCTTTGCTCTGGTCAACAAAAAGTAAAGATTAGAATTATAAAAATAAAAAAATTGAAATCAAAGACAAGGATTTTATTTACTTTAGTCTTAACACATCTTTCATGATTAAAAAATATCCCACTAATACAAAACCAAATGTGTCAAATTAGGTCAAAACAATTAATCTGATAAAATAAATCCAAAAGTGCTTTAATTAACTAAAACAATATTTTTTATATGGGGAAAGAGGATGATTGTTATAAATTGTACTATGTTAATTGCTCCAATAACCACGTGAATCTTATGCTTTATTTTTCTTTAAATATATAAAAGTCTGGTGTTTGGGTATGTGCCTAACTTCATTAGTTGTCTCACAAATCAATTTGTACGATATCAAGTATTTTTATTGTAGTTTGGGCGCGCATGCTAAATTTGAAACCGTTGAGTGAGAGCCAATTTCTTCTTTTTTTTTTTTTTAATCCCAAGCAACATGTGAGTTGAATGGTCGGAATTTGGACATTTAGAAGTTGGTTAGTTAAAAGTGTACGTTCTGCAGTTGTTTTAAGGATTTAGTATCCTATTGCTTCTTTGTACACATGTCTTTAACAAGTCCAATTTGGAATTTATCTGATTGTATTGTCACTTCGTGTTTATTCTGGATTGGATAATGAAATAGTATTGTATTGCTTCATTTTACCCAAATCAAATTTTCTTTTAATTTTAGGAAAAAAAATTATAGCAATCGATATCACCTATGTCTATTGCTATAATGAAGTAGCTATCAATTAACCATCCAGCAAACTAATGAATGGTAATTTTCTTTTAAGGTAGAAAAGATTAATATGGAACTGTCTTGGTAAAAGTGTTGCACTGTTAGCTAACTTTTTTATTGGAATTTTGTGTGTATATATATCATGATTGAATTTGTTAAATTTGAGGTGACGTAATATAAAAAATTTATGGTCAAACTTATTTTTAAGTTCTCATTAATTGAGATTTGTTTCAACTAAGAACTATTCTCAACTAATGTGAGATTATCTCTCTAATAACTCTTGTCATATGTAGTCCTATTTTTTTTTATCTGATCCTTATCAAGTGAAAAGATACTATACGATGAACCAAATAAGTCAATAAAAAACTAGTTTATAATGTCTATGATCTTTAATACCTAGTCCAAAAACTATTATGTGTCAATGTTCTCCGTAACACATAAATCCAACTCACTTATTAGTAAAATCAACTTTTAAGAATAATTTTTAATACTTTTGTAAAATCAACATACCCATTTTACATTTTTAATATATTTTCTTAAATATTAACTTGCAATAATGCATATATATCAAATTAGTTTATGAGTGTCAACTAGTTTAGTTGGTATAAAATTTGTTGAGTTAGAGTAAGAGATTTGAGGTTTAGCCCCTACTCATAAAGAGAGGGAAAAGACCAGTATGTTGTGCTAAAATGAAAATATGTATTCAACTCATTTGTGCTCTAAAACTAAAAATAACTAAACAAGTTTTAAAATTTGATAATTCTTAAGTCTATTCGAGCTCACTAACTGGAGTAGTCCCGTTGAGTTGATGTCGTTTTCCCTTGGAATTGATGATGGCTGTGTTATAAAGTGCCATCCTCTTTATAGATATTCCAAGGGATGCTGAGAGTAGTTTAGGATTGCTTTTGAAAAAAAAAAAAATGATCTTGATCTTGGCAATCCATTTTAATATGACTTTATCCGGATAAAAACCCTAGTGTATGTAAACCCTTTACCTTTTAAATATGAGAAAGAAAGAGGGGGACTGGGTGAAGCAAAGGAGCTTTTGTTATTAAAATATGAAGTGAAACTTTGGCATTAGACACTTTAACTTGGTGCCACTCATAAAATTAACTTCAAGTCCTAGCCACTAATTTTGGTCGTCTGAATCATTTTTTTTTTCTTTTTTTATGAATGAATAGTATGAATCATTAACCATGCAGGAACTGAGAAAGAAAAGTATGAAAACGACACTGTGTTAATTTGGCTTCATTTAGGATTTTCTTAACCTTCTCGTGTATTCACACGACAATTAGTAATTAGTTTATGGGTTTTATTCTTATATTTTTTGTAACTAATAATTATGTAAATTAATGTAAAAATAAATAACAGAGTAATGGAATATGATTATAAAATATATTAAATATAATTTAAGGACACCTTTAATTTATTTGTTCATGCTGGATAAGAAAGTGGGCCTATGGTTACAAAAATAGTATTACCACCATGATTCAAAAAACAATTATTAAAAGCTAGCCATGTTCATTATTATCAAAAGTGAAGAGACTCAAACTAGTTATCAAATTAAAATGAAGCCACTAATTAGATTAGTGGTGGTAAAGTGGGTATGGTTTTTGTTGAATTTTCGTTATAGGTCACTGTTTTACTATTGCCACGTTGTACTATTGCTATCTTCATTGTTTTTGTGTTGTTGTGCTTGTTGGTTTTTGAGTTCGTTGTTGCTTGCTACATACTAATTAACTACAATAGTTTTGAGTTCTCATGTGCCTGATGTGTGGAAATTAAATATCTTTCAAATATTTGAAACTAATCGTGATTTTTTTTAGATCTAACTAACTAGACTCTATTCTCACAAAGATGATTTAGAAGGCTTTAACAAACTTGTAATTATAAATATTAGAATTTTAAAAGGAAAATTATCACCAGCCACCTCAAAAATATTAATTAAAAGTGCAAGTATCTACCACGAGATTCTAATAATATCTTTGAACCACCTTGAGTTTTAATTTTATACTATCCAGCAATTTTTTTCGTTAATTCGGTTGTCCATTGCTCAAGAATTTAAAGACAAAAGTCTCTTTTACCCCTGAAATAAAAAATAAAGAGTAAAATTATTGTTTACTAGCTTAATGAGTAAAATAATCTTTTATTTTTAAATATGTAAGTTGCTTCCTTATGTTTGTTGGTTTTTTTATATGTTGGTTGTTGTTTACTCATTAATTTTGAGTCTTCCAGGGTGTACTTTGTGAAATTTTTTTTTATATAATTTATATTTGAATTAACTAATGCTGTTAACTCATTAATTTCCTATAAAATACATTTTGAGGGACTCGAAACAAATGATTAAACAGCAAGCATCAAACTCAAAAACAACGAACGAGCACAGGACTTGACTAGCTTACAGAATCTGTAAGCTACAGACTGCAGCATCAGCCGTTGGATGTGGTTCGATGTGGAGTGAGAAACTAAACAATAGAAAATCGGATGGTGGGATGACGGGAGATGTTTGTTACAGAATCTGTACCATAGACAGGTCCGCGAGCACAACATGAGTCAGGCATGTTTGGTATCATTTTCCACATGTTCGGTGGGCTTCTTTTTCAATGGTAAAGTCAGAATATAAATGATGAAATATTTTCTTTTGGAGAGAAAATTTGGAGAAACAAAAGGAGTGTCGCCTGTTGTCCCCAACCGGGCCCGCATCTAGCCATAAATTTTTACATAAATTTCTCTCCAGCAGATTTCTAGTTGGGGGGTTAGATCTTTTCCTTTTCTTATGTTATGCCCTTTTTTATTTGTTATTTCTGAATATTATTATTCAATATTTCTTATTAAATATAATTAGTTGCAGTTCAAACTTTTGTTTTTAAGCTGGTCAAAATTAAATGCTATACTTTACATTAGCTTGTTTGCATTTTTTTCAATTAGAGTGGAGTTAGTTGAACCCACTAAATTACTCACTGCATTCTTCTCTTAATTAAAATTTTTATTATAAAAATATAATTTAATTAATTACTTATTTGACCTTATTCTCTCTTTCTCGATCTCCTTCCTTTATCAAAAATTTTTTGTGACGCATGAAGTAATTGCATTTAAGATTTAACAAATGAAATTATTCAAAAATTAACAAATTCAGCCTTATTGTATTCTAAAACAAAAAGAAAGGAAAAATGACCATCGTATAAAAAATAAAATATAAAAGTATTTGTACTACTTTGAACCTATTAGATATTTGTTGGTTGAATCTCATAAATACAAACTTTGAACGATAATAAGAATTGATAATTTTATAGTTAAAAGTAAGAAAAAGATAAAGTTCAGTTAGCAAGAAAGAATAGAAAAGAAAACTTGACAGAGAAAATTTTGTGTAGCTTTTGACCATTATTGTAGAAGAGAGAGAAAATAGTTTATCAAGAAGAAAATAGTCGATCAAAGATAATTTTATAACTTTCAAGAATTAGCGAATTAAAATGGGTGTTAAAAGAAAATTAATATGTTCAAATAGCTTCACCCTTTTAATTAATTAACAATCATAATAGATTGAGATAAATATTATATGATTAAATAACCAATAATTGAAAAAACTATTTTATAAAAAAGATTCACCAAACACAATTTCACTATTTTTTATATTCAGACAAATAAACTTTTCATTTTTAAGAACGTCATATTTAAAAAAAAAAAACTATTTTCCTCCTCTGAAATAAGGATAGAAAACTCCAATTGAAAAACAATACTAAGTTATGTATGACATACTTGAAAATAAATCTGATTGTTTTAGACCCAATTATTCGGACTCTGTCATCAGAAAGCTAATTTAGAAGGTTCCAATAAACTCCTAACTGTAAATATCTATTTTTTTTAATAAAAATTTAAAACTTATAACCTTTTAATCAGCTCTGTAATATATTTTTATAGTATGAATATCTGGACCCATAACGAGCATAATCTATTTTAATGGACATAATCGAAAACTCGCAGCCTCCTAAACAAGCACTTTAATATTTGAACTTTAAATCTTAAAAATAAAGAAAAAAAAATCCACCACTCAACTAAAAAGATTAAAAACATTAAAAACATAAGTTATTTCTTTTCATCATCACAAAGCAGCCACAAAAAGCTTAAAGTAGCACGGTCAATTCTTTGCAAAAATGGAGGGGTCCAATAGTCGATTTCAACTTTATGCGTTCGTGCCGATCTTGTTTCCAATTATGGACTGGCAAAAGGTTCAATGAGATCATGCGACGTGGTTGCTCCAACCACCCAAGCTGGGCCGCCGCCGCCTCACGCCAATTCCTAAAAGTCTTTTTAATTCACTGTAACTGCGTGTTTCCTTGTTTCTGAATTATCATCTTCACCTGTTGCATTAAAAGCCTAATTTCTCCCTTCTTTTGACCTTTCTCTTTTTAAGTCGGAAAGTCAAGATTAAGTATTCTGGGGCCCCTATTAAAAGCTTATTACGACTAAAGATCCCCCAATTAAAATACTCCAAAACCAGGCTCCGATGCTGGGAAAAGAAAATGTAGAATTACAGCAAGGCAATCATCAATCGGCTCAGAAAAAACAATTCACAACAAACAAATTTTCATTTGGTACAAACAAAACAACCAACTTCTGTCTATTTTCTTTCTTTCTTTAATAATATTATCTCTAAATCTCTTAGGTCAGTGGATGGGCTAACCCCATAGGCCGAAGTGCTATGCTACAAGCCTAAAAATAAAAAATAGATAAATAACAAAGGGTCCAAAATTTGCATTGCAGACCCTCCAGTCCAGATTTGTCAAAGCCAACTGAAAAATATTCCGGGTTAAACAGGATCAACGCTTCCACCACCAAGAAAGCTAAATACTTGCTTCAGATTTCCTCTGGATGGCCGAGCATTTGATGCAAATTTACAGATAAACACAAGCCGTCGCCGCATCTCCAATTTAGTAATCCGAGTCTGATTGAAGGATTTCCCATCATCGAAGATTCCTGATAAAAAGATGGCTTACAAGTTCAGACATAACTTAACACACAGAAGCAATCTTAATGAAAGAACTGGCAGCAAATGTAAATATCTAGTACCATACGGGTAACTACCTTCATCATCAAATAATGATGTCAATATTGCCAGACAAACACACACACTAATATCTTCCCCTGAAACAGAATGCATGAGATTAAGAAAATATTAGGAGGCATTTTCCCACGGCAACAGAATGAAAATAGAAAATAGGAAGTCCAATTCATTTTTCATATCTCTATCATTTATAGATGTACCAATTGTGCAGACCAGCAATTGCAGCAGGAAAACAGATAGTACAAGGAACCGATGAAAGAAAGCAATATAATACAAAATTCAAATTAATGCTACAGAAAATAGAAGAAAAATAATCAACTTTATATAGCCTGTTCAAGAGTGCAACTTTTCAAGGTAAGATGGCAGATAAAAGTCCTTACCGCTATGACAACAAATTAAAAGTGTTTTTCCCTTGCTAATATTGAGCTTCGCAAAATTAACCGCGGAAGGAAGATTCCTTAACAATGAAAACCGATCCAGTTTTGAATTCTGAAGAATAAAAGCCAAGCCAGGCAATTGAGTACCAGAAAGATAATTTAAAATTTAAAATGTTAATTGTTCAATTTTTGCTCTTATACGTACCACCATTGGAAGATGCAAATAGGCTTCTGCATTTGAAAGACAAACAGTGATGGATTCTTGATCACAATTCAGAATACAATCAACATTACGCTCCTCTGCAGCTGCACCCAAAATTGCAAACCAAGGGTGAGCCAAGTGCGAAGCAGAAGCGCAAGAGCATAGGGAAAATTGTCATGCATAATCAGTGACAGAGAAACTCATGCACATGCACAAAGATGAAGTTCGCAGGGACTTCTGTTGAGAGTATTAAGAAATTACCAGGCCCCCAAGACAAACACATATATTAACCAGCAATAAGCATCAGTAGCACCAATATCAACCAACCTTACCTCCACTTCTAGCACCACCAGTACTTCTATTTAATCCGCAGAGTAAGAATCCTCATCCAAATAACAATAGATGCAGGGAATCAAGCCAAGAAAGTTGATTCCAGAGATTCAATTCCAGACCAGGTATATCATATCTAACTCAATCAGAAACTATAAATAAATTGTTCAATAATAACTGTTTCACATTTAATATATCAATATGGAAGGGGGCTGGGATCTAAAACAACATATCATAAGTTGGGAAAATGTAATACTACTAACTACAGGCAAGAATTTGGCATAACATAAATTTTCTGGTGCATTCCTTTTGAAGCTACATCCAAAAATATTTCAATGATAACACCACTTAGACTCAATCTTCACACTGCAAGGTATAAAACCAACCATTTCCAGAATCCATGTTTTGACGGATTACTTCCGTCAAGCAGGCCATATTCCCTGAAGCATTATTATAGGTAATAAAACTAGAACATTTTAATAAATCACAAACAGTAGACATGACCGCATTGTATTTACAAGCACAAAATTGAAACCCCCAGGATACATTATCCCCCTAGTAAATAGACACAACTTTTTCCTTCTTCTAGAAATCTAAGAAAATGTAATATTAACTGACAGGAACACACACAAGGATGCAAAAAATAATATTAACTGTAGAAAAATCTCTGAAAGCCCATAGAAGCTGAGATGAGAATACACTTTTTAAATTCTAGGTGCTGAGAACAGAAGACAAATTTCTTTTAAAGTTGAATTTAATTTTTATTTCCCTAAAAATTGCCAAATGAAAAAAATATTGGCATTCAACATCTGGAAACCAGATTTCCATTTTGAGAATGAAACAATAGCATATACTACAAACATGGATCACACAACCAAATGGTTCAATATGTAAAGGGCAGTTTATATAGAGCAGCACGAGTACAATTGAACAACTGTCAGTTCAGCTTACCATGTTGAGATGTACCAACCGCTAGATTTGTTGAACCCAGCCAAGATATCGTACAACTTTCATCAGAGGCCTTCAAATCAATATTAAGGTCTGAAATATCTGACGATAAAGGAGGTTCTACGTGAGAGAGATCAGATGAATTTCCCGACAATTTTGAGGACTTAAGAATGACCTGGGGAGCAATCTGTCCCCTTTGAGCACGATACACTCTATCCTTTTCAACTATATCAGCTACCTTCTGGTTACAGATATCAGGTCCAGAGTTAATAAGATCATAAGCATTCTTCCAAAACAGATTAGGAGTCAAACCCCTGGCCCAGCTCTCTTCATCATCTCCAGCTCCTGGAATATAATTCCAACTAAATTCCGATGTAGTCCTGTTCTGAATTATGCCACTCTGGGAAGAGGCAGAAACAAGGATGATTGGGGTGAAGTCCCAAGAATCATGATCGGGCACTTCATTTAACCAAATGACAGTTTTTTGAGAAATCCATAGCGGTCGTAATGGCTTCTTTAAACATGATGCAAGTGAAGCAATGTCAGCCCCACTGGCATCCAACTCTTTGATCCA
Organism: Citrus x changshan-huyou; assembly: GCA_039657385.1. NCBI lineage: Eukaryota > Viridiplantae > Streptophyta > Magnoliopsida > Sapindales > Rutaceae > Citrus > Citrus x changshan-huyou. The sequence goes on from CM077550.1 coordinate 8,410,335, forward strand.
TTCTTCCACACGGTCATCGATAGCTGCCTTTTCTGTGTCCGAAACCCAGAGAGGAAGATGCAAGGAACAGTCCCAGTCAGCTGTGAACTGACTTGTACTTTTCTCATGTTCATCGGAAGCATTCTGCTAGACAGCAAGAGAACAGATTAAAAAAATCACAGATTTTCGTCAGCATTTCTGACAACATATGCAAACCAAAGATAGCATATTATATATAAAAGTATAAAACTGAATAACTGGAAACGCTATGTTAAATTAGCCAAGCTGATCCTACGTGTAACAACCTAGCTCACTGAATAAATTAAAAAGCGCTTGGTATTGCATTCGCAGTAAGCTTTTTAGTTTAAAACAGGTTCCTTATAAGCATTATAAGTCCTTTTCTGACTCTAAAAAAAGCGCTTTTCCTACCTAACATTATGTAATAGACCCAATAGAAAAAAAGAATACAGTTTTAGCTACTTGAAAATACTCTCAATTTCAATCTCATATTACTGGACGTCACAATAAATTCAAGTCAAGGCTGAGTAAAGTAAGACAATTTTCGCATAACATAGTGAAAGGAAATAAGTAATTAATAAATGAAAGAACATTACCAGTACTCACCCCCTTAGCAAGCACAACGCCACCATTGCACATTTTCTTGCGATAATTATAAACGGACCGGTTCAAAACACACGTCCAAATCGGTATCGTTTTGGACATGCTATCCGGAAACCGCTTCCCTTTCCTCGTTGAATCAACTATGATACACCCTCCCTTCTGTCCTACCCATTCGCATTCAAACAAATAAAAATAATTAATTTCAAATCCTCACATTTATTTGATTGATTAATTAAAAAAAAAAAAGTGAGGATACCATACCAGCTAAGAGTGCCACGTGTAGGTTGAGGCGGGAGGTGTTGAAGGACCAATTGTTGGTGTGACCGTCGGTGGATTTAAAGTAGCAAGTGGAGTGGAATTTTGAGGAGTACCAGAGACCGCAGCGGAGGTTAGCGAGAAGAGGAAGTTGCGGCCACAACTGCGAGATTTCGCCGACGAAAATCGAGTCGTCGAATATTGATCTCAAAGCGTTGTAGAGTGTGTTTTGCCTTCTCTTTATTGTCCTTGCTGCTCTGTATATGCTTATGTTTGCTTCGTTCTCCATTCGCAGAGCTTGATCGCGCGAGACCGCCACAACCGCAAGGGCCTTTTGGCGAAGGTCTTGTAGACGATGGACCTATTAGGAACACGAGTCGAAGAGGAAATAAAATACTTTTATGATGACGTCGAGTTGTTTAATCGTATTTTATATGAATCCAATCCTTAAGCGTGCTTTTTGTATTGGTTTGTATTAATATATTATATTATACTGTATTATATTATATATTGTATTAATTTTATAATAATATTAAATTAATTTTATTTAAATTTATTTTTAATTATGTTAAATTGATAAATAAATAATTATTTTTATATTAATTATTAATATATAAATTTAATATTATACAATAACATAATAAAAATATATTATTAGTATTATGAAATAAAATAATTTTATAATATAATTTTATAAAATATAGTTATTGATATATAAATATATTATTATATAATAATATAATTAAATGTAGTATAATTAAATAAAATAATATTATCATATAATTTATTTCTTATATCTTATTTTTAAATTATTATTTAATAATAAAATATTTATTTAAATAAAATATATTATTTTTATATTATTGTAATAACATTTGTCTAAATTAAGAATGTGCCATTTAGGGCCCTTAAATTTTACCAAACATGTTCTTGATATTAAGTTAATGGGAACAATAATTTAATGCCCTATGATTTTATGTTCTAAACACACCCTAAAATCATCGAGTTGGGTTAGGTTGAATTGTTATTGGGTTGAATTGGATTGGATTGAGATGATTAGGTTAAAATTATACTAAAATTAAAGATTAAGTAAAGCAAAAGATATAAAACTTGAAATTATACTTATCAAAATCAAATTTAAATCTAATTTAATATGAAAATTCATTTAATTATCTAGTGTTTAATAAAGAAAGCTAAAAGACTAATTATCTCAAAATTAAGAATATTTCGACAATGAAGTACTAGATATGCATGTTATGTAAAAATAAATAAACTAATTCAATATTATAAGTTAAAAATACAATAAAAGGAATTAAGAATAAATAAATGAAAGAAATACCTTACTTTGACTGAGAATTGAGATTTGAAATTAGAGTTTAAAGTAGTAGATACGAGAATAAAATACTCTTTTTTTTATAAAATAAAATTAAAAATTATATTAATTGTTTAGGTTTTTAGAGTTTTGCAATTAAAGATTAACATAACCATCATCATCATCATTGGGTTAAACGAATTCATTACAATCAATCCAACCCAACTCAAATATTAATTGAGTTTGAAAAAATTGACTCAATTATCTCTTTATAACCCACTCAACTCGTCAAACTTGGATTAGGTTGGTTTGGATCGAATCTGATCTATTGGGTTGGATTGAGTTTGTGCACCCCTCTATACAAGACATGTGATAAAAGAGTGAGTGAAAATGACAAATGCACAAGCTAGTGATTCAATAGAATAGTAAATAACCATGTGTGATATTATAGCTTTGTAAAAAATCTCCCCTAAGGCTTAGGTTAAGTACCGTTGGATAGCAAGTTTCCTTGTATCCTCACTTATCTGTCTTATTGTTAGTATGGATACATGTTGACTATTAGTGGATTGTCAAAATAATCAAAATACCCTTTTGGTTATTAAGCTAAGGAGAAGTGCAGTTTAGTACCTTAAATTTAGCGGGAAGCAAATTACATAGTTCAGTAAAAAGTCATAAGTACCATTATAAAATAACAAATGTACATTGATCAATAATAATTTTATTTTTTCTAGGAAAAAAATCAAAGTTGCCCATATTATCATTTCTATCACCGGTAATATTGGTCGCATATTTCTTTATGTATACATCACTTCACCTAGGGTTAGCCCTAACACCATTGCACATTTATTTTCAAGCAAAAGATATACAGCCAATCAACTACTAATCAAGTTTTTGTTCAGCGCCCCTGTCAATCCATTCAAATTCTACCATTGCCATGCAGTAACAACCCAAATATTGAAACACATCAACTATCAACAAACACATGGATTTCCGAAGTTCACACATCATTAAGGTCAAACATGCAACAAAAATGTGAGCCAATATTATACAGGTGCTAATGGCAGGCTGATTAGGTTCTCAAATCTATATGCAGATGCCATATGAGAGCTAAAATAAAGATATCAGAATCAGATGATAATCCTCACAAGTTGTATTATACATGCATGAACAAACCCAAATGCAGCTACTTCAAGTGGTGGGATCCTAAAAAAATAACTTTAATAGTGTGGCTACTTTTGAAGAAAATATGTTGGCATAGCGGATTCTCATATCATTAACATAATAGATAATAATGTGAAAGAAGCGAAGAGCATTGTCAATAAGCTACAGAATGTTAGCTTAAAAGGCTATACATAATGTAATTTTGATGATGAAGGGGGAGAAGTCATGTATTTTTGAATTCGGATATAGGTAATACGTATTTTGATCTTGAAGTCTTAATGTATGGTTTTGAAAAATTAAGGAGAAGTACAAATTGTTATAATCCATATATTCAGGGGGAGTTTTATCTTAAATTTGATTTATATGTTTAATTATATATGTCATGTATTAAGGGGAAATATAAATGTCAAAATACATGAGATGTTTGTCATCACAAAAAAAGGGGAGATTGTTAGCCTAAAGGGCTACACATAATGTAATTTCGTGATCAGTGGTACTGTAGCAAAATTCAACTTTAATGGTAATATTACTGTTCTAGAGCGGTTAGCTGGATAAATCAAGCGGCTAATCATTTGGACACACGTGAATTTGCCTATAACTGCTAGTTTTCGGGCTTTAGCTATAAAAACCCAACTCCAACTTCATTTTAAATACTAATGCAAGCATAAACAAGATCATATAACACATATTGAGCTTCCATTTCGTAAATCATCATTTATTGAATCATTATTGTGCTATCATTTTGCATATCCACTCTTAAAGAGAGTTTTTGTTGTAATTTTTATTTCTCATCAAATTGTGAGTGGACAAGTGTGAGAAACACTTGAGGTGAAGAGATTGAGGAGATAATCTCTTGATTGTAAAGGTTAATTGACACCTTGGAAGTCAATTGTAAGAACTTGAAGTCTTGGGGGGCTTGGATAGTTAAATCCTCGAACTTGGTTGGCTTGGAGGCATGGACGTAGGCGGGGATTGCAGAACCACGTAAAAATCCTTGTGTTTGTTTTTTTCTTTCCTTACTCTTTTATTATTGTACTATATTGAATTTATTATTTTCAATTCTATTAAGGCATTAGATTGAATTGTTGCGCAAATTGTTTAGCATAAAATTTAAAATCTCAATTCACCCCCCTCTTAGGTTGCATAACTTGCATTTCACAGAAATCTAGACACTTTGAAGGTGCAATGAAAACATTAATGTACTGTAATATAATGTTGTTGGCAATGAATGGTATGATACTTAAGATACATATGTAACTAAAGTTGGGTAATCTAGATGCTTGTATCTTAAATTAGTAATAGAATCCCAAAAGTTTATGCTTAATTACTATCTGGAACATAAGTGTCATTACAAACAAATTGCAGCAAGCACAAATAACACTCGTTCAGTTCAAAAGAATATGTTATATGAACAATAAACCATCCTAATAAAGAATCCAGTATGTGAAATTAACACCACATATGCATGTTTGTAAGTGACAATAGTTAAATTGAAAACTAGTGTACACATGAAGACCAAACCAACAAACAAATTGACAATAATATACATAATAAAGCTACTAACGCAACACCACCAAACCAGCAAGCAAAGGTAACAATAGTTGAAATCAACACCACCAAACCAGCAAAATACAGAATCAACCTCAAAACAAAACACAAACAACAAACACTACAAAAACAGCAAGATATAGAAATAAACTAAAAACAACTAAACACCAAATCGGCAAATGTAAATTCATTGCAGTTTAATTTAGTGTGTTGTAGATCACAAGCCAATAAGATAAAGAATAAAGATTAAAACTGAACACAAAACGAGTAACACAAAGCAATAATAGTTAAATTAAACCAAACTGACAATCATGAAACCTCAAGAAAATAATTCAACAATGAACAGCTACAATAACCAAATTAGTTATCCATGAGTACTTCAAAAAGTAGGATCTCAATAAGAATTAGCACAATGGCAAGATAACTTGAAAGATAATGATTCATTATATATATTTTAGTAAAATACAGTTGGTGACAGTCACAGTTAGCTGAATTTCATCAACTTTTACAACTAGCAGTAGCCTGTAACTATAAAAAAAATGTACTAACAATTTCCATGATAGACAAGTTATAATTCATACATGGCATTGTCATTATAATTTGAGTTTGTGAGTATCACATTTATACAAAATGTACAAAAATTCAATCATATATCTATGATTAAGTACCAAAAGATGATACATCTTAATTATAATGCTTACACTTAAAAAGTTATCGTATCATCAAATCCCTGAAAAGAATATGTTGTATGTGATTAGTTTAGGTGTTGTTGTTTTACAATAATATAGACAATTGTATTGTTGACATGTTGCTGATTGCTTTAACTTTAAATTTATTACTCGAGTTACTTGTATTTCATTAGTAAACAGACCTAATTAGAACCATATTTAGTTTTTATGTACACTTTATTTGATAATATAAACAAAATGTAAATAATATAATAAAGATAATACCATGTCCAATTACATTGAACTAAGTTGATACCATATTTCCTTCAAATGCAACATTTGAAGCAATACCACCACCACTGTATTTTGAACCAAAGCATTCACTTTTTCCCTACACTTGTGTGTATGTGTATTAGTGGTTGATACACACACATACATACACACACAAACGCACGTGTATTAGTGGTTGATATGTTACTTTGAAAATAGTCATGCATGAAAATAAATTACAAAACCATAATCATTGACCTTTGAATAATTTTGTTTCAATTCCACTTTCTTAACCTTTTAACATTGCATAAGTGCCTTACAATCTTTCTTATTGTGGTCTTATTAATCATATCTTGAGCATTTCATACTAGAACTCCTTTTAAAGGGCTTTGCTTCACCAAATTCTTTCTTTTTCTTAGGCCTACCAGCAAATATAATAATAAGTGGTGATTGAGGATTGTCATGCACAAGTGGAGAACATTTCTCATCAGCCACTAGATATAATTTATGACAACGAGTGTGCTTGAATGTTGCTTTCTTAAATAGCGTATAGTCATTTGTATTGTACCTCATGGCATCAATGCAACAAATAGCATGCTTGCAAGGTAATCCTAATATATACCACTCACTTTAATTGTAGTTTTTTTCCCAACAAGACAAATCTCCTCTCGGTCTCATTACACAGAACAAAAACACATAAATCTCCTCTCATTCTCATTATATATCCTAAAATTATTCAAATATTGGTAAGATATTTGAAAGCTAAGCACAATAATGAACACTCAATGATGGAACAATAAACTGAAAATAATATAGATTTATATAACTAATTTTTCATAATTAGGCTACATCGTAGCCCTAATAAAATAAATTAGTTTATGAGAATATAAAAAGAATCCATAAACATTATAGGGATAATTCAAGTAAGATAATTGGAAAAGGGAAGGAAAAACTCAATTCCAGTGTCTTCTTCCTTCTCCAAATTACTACTGCTCTTGGCTTTTATCTCTAGTTGAGTGCGGCTCTTGCTTCTCTTTTCTCCTATTGGTTTTTGCTCTCGTTTCCTCTTTTTATAATGCTCAATCAGTGGCCTTTTGAATCCTTAACCCAAAAGGATTAAAATCAAACTCACAAAAGTAAGTGTTGTTGATTTTACTTCAATTGCTATGGTGTCAATATGCAAGTGTACACAACAAGTAATAAAATTATGAGTATTTAAGATTGTCTCCATAGAGATTGATGCTATCAGATTTGCTACAACAATTTCAACAGTGCAATTTATATTCTAATTTAAATTAAAACAACTAATATGACCAAATAACTTAGTAAAATAAAATCACAATAATTAAAAATGCAATGAATATAATTTGTACGTTAAACACAAAGGTTAAATCAATAGGAATGGAATAGTTGAGTGATTAAACTCTCTTGATGGTGTTGACTATTGTATTCATGTTAAGCTCGGTTGCTGCAGCATTTGCTATAGCACTGTGCAGAAACCAGATTTATCCTCAGCGGTAGCATGTTGAATGGCTTATATCTTTATGCAACCTAACAATGACCAGTTGTTATACCTACATAAGATATAGCATTACACATTAGGTTCTCTTTACCATACAAGGTCAATCTCTATGTCTAGTTTATCACTATTAGATTAAGCATGACCCTTTTTTTTACTCAATTTAAACTCAATCCAAGACCGAGTATTACTCCGATATGTTCCACTAAGATAGGTCATTTTGTGGCTCTTTCCTACCTTGTATCATTAAATGAGTGGTCAACTGAAATAATGACTTTAAATAAATGCTATAAAAGCAAAATGTTATAACAAACATGTAGCAACATCTATATTCAAACAATTAACCATCAAGCTAGTTTAACACTCAATCACAAATAAATTTAATTCATAATTTGTGAAAAGTAAATAAACAACCTAGTTCTAGCCATTGAATACATCTTCATGATCAATGAATAACAAGTAAACAAGAAAAGAATGAGAAAGAACAAATTCCAATTGATTCTGCAATTTCTCCTACAAATGCAGCCTTGATTTCTGCTCGGGAATTCTGTTTCTTCTTTGTCTCTTTTCTGTTTTGTCTCTTGATTGACGACCTCCTCTTCTTTTCATGTATGCCTCCTTTTATAATTACAAATTAGGGTAACTGGAAACTTTAGGGCATGCATCTTCAGATTAGGAAACTGCAAATCGCAATATTCTGAATATCTTGCTTGGATTTTTCTGTCAATACTCGAGGATTGCTACAGTAATAGTTGCTTCAGCAATAGCTACAACATTTGCACTGTTCCAGTCTTGCTTCAAGTCTTCTGTAGCCATGTTCGTTTGTCCTTTATAAGTCCATTGCAACATCATCCTTTCCATAAAATTCAAGTTTCCAATTACCTAAACTTAAGCATATGTTTTAGGCATACAATTATTTAAAATTATACAAACTTCATCAAACTTAAAACTAAAATAGATGTTAATGCAAACTAACAGTAAAATGCACTAAAACACATCAATTACTCTTTAAGTAGTCTTGACTTAAGTAAAAAAAAGTCATGATAACTCTTATTTTATATAGTTATCAGTAAGCTAAGCAACTTTTAAATTCTTAAGCCATTATATTGCAAATTCAAAAGCCCAAGTCCACGTGCATGCATGCATAATGGTTAGTTAAATCTTCCTTGATTTGTTTAAATTAAATTTCTTTATTTTTTCCCTTTCTAATTCCTTTAAGCAGATTTCTTCCTAAATATTCCGATTTAATTCCTTTTTAATCCCAGATTGTACCTTAAACAACAAAATCTAAAAATGAAGATAAAAATTAAAATAATAAAATATAGTTTAATATAAAATTAAGTTAGGGAAACATTAAAAAATATATATAAATTATTAGCACATCAAAGCACCCACTCTAATGCATTTATGTTGGTTACTCATAAAACATAAACCCTCCCCATCATCGCAGCTTATTTGTTTATATAGTTTCTACGTCAAGTACATTCAAGACTCTGTGATTTTATTTTCTATTGCACATATTGCCAATGCATAAATGCCATAATTGGCATCTACACTGACAGGAGACAATAACATTCCCTTATAAGGATCTTTCAGAAAACAACCATTAATGCCTATAAACTGCCTATTGCCCCTAAAGAGTCCTTTTCTACTTCTATCAAAGAACATAAAGAATGTCTTAAAATAAAGATTAAATCCACCTCTAACCAATCCTTATATAATGATAGTAGAATCAAGATTAGAAGTAAGTTTAACATGTATATACCTGAACAGTTTCTAGTAGTTTACTTTATGGTCATGCCCCAATAGTTCCAAGGGCTTGTTTCTTACTTGATATAGTCTCTAATTACACCAAGTCATCCTATATCTTCTAAAAAGTTCTGATACAATGACATCAATTAGCAGTTGAGTATTACTTTCTAAAGAGATAAAGAAAGGTAACAGTTATCCACATTGATGTTGCTTCATACTTCTTGTTATTTCTTGCACAAGTATGCTTTAAACAGTGTGCCTTAATCTAAAAATGTCCCTTACTCTAGTTTGGACTAGCATGTACCCTCCAACTAGATCTTATCACAATACACATAAATGCTACTCTTGAATTTTCATTCCTCACTCTTTCCAACTTGAAGGCATTTTTTATTATATACACATTTACATATACATCTTTGAACAACTAACGGGGTCTAAATACAATATTTTCACCATCAACTACAAACTGAAATCCACTAAAGTTTGTCTCTTATCTACAGTAAACGAGTTGAGCAACCTCATCATCAGTCTCATCTACTAGATGAATAGTCATCCAAACCATCATCAAGCTCAACAAATGCTTTTCATCTCCTTTTTCTACAGGTTCATCCTCATGAGCATCTTTATGGTCAGTTGCTAGCAACTTTTTAAGTGAATCTTGTACAACAATAGTTTATGCTAATAACTCATCAGTGTGAACTTCATCATTCAAATAAGGGAGAGCAAACTTACTCTCCTCTGTAAAGTCAAACCAGTGCATTTCTGCCTCACCTTTTAGTAGAACAACAAACTGTTCAGCTAGACTTTTATCTATGTCAATTATGTCTTAAACAAAGTTAAGTTGTCTCTGTCTCTTGTCAGGTCATCTAACTCTTTCTTAATCATAAACATAGCCCAACTAAACTTCTTATCCCTAGCTTGTTGAATACGTCTTGAAAATCACAGTCACTCTTCATAGTAACAGTAAATGTCTCCCAAGGCAACATGATACCAAGTCACACTTCAGTGGCATGCCGAATTGGCTGATCAAAGCACAAATCTTTGATATCATCCGATAACTTCTTTAAGCTATACTGCTCTAATATCACTAAAACAATAGAAAGCATGTTGCTTGCAACAGTAGCCTGTGTGTCCATGCAACAATAGCTGCAATTACACAAAAACATCTCTTTAGAATAAAAAACTTAAGAGAAAAAAATAGGCATATGTGAATATATAAGTGAAAGCACAACATAAGTATCTTTGTTAATTATTATCCTTTGGTGGTAGTAATAGTAATAGTAATAGTAATAGTAATAGTAGTAGTAGGAGTAATAATAATAATAATAATAATAATAATAATAATAATAATAATAAATAAATAAATAAATAAATAAATAACAAATAGATTTATATAGATAACAATAATAATCACATTCATAATTCAAAATAGAAACAATAAACACATATATACGTTGTTGCGCCTATTGCACAAAAACATAGCAACTTAATAATAACAATTCAAACTCAACAAAATTTGGCTGGAAAAATCAAAAAGACAGTTGTGACCACTTCTTTTTTACCTACCCAATTGCATAAAAATCATAAATTAATGAGTTTATATGCCCTCCCAGACTATGAATAGCATAAATCACAAAAAAAAAAAAATACAATCAATAACAATATTCATCAACTAATGCGGACATATGTCTAAATCTATTCTCCTTTTAATCAATTTCTTTCACCACCAGCTTCGTGACAATAGCTCAAATGAGCAAAGTTTAGTAAGAAAAAGAAAAATAACAGTTAGGACTACTTCTATTTTACATATCCATTTGCATAAAAATCACAAATTACTGGGCTTCTATGCTTTATTACATTATGAATAGTAGGGGTGGGCAAAACTAGGTTCGAGTCGGGTTCGGGTCAACCCGATCGGGTTTCGGGTTGTTCGGGTTAAGCAAGAATCAATCCGAACTTAATCCGAATTATTGACCCGACCCGAATATAATTCAAGTCGGATCGGGTCGGGTCAATAATTCGGGTTAAGTTTGGGTTGGATTTAAAACAGGTCCAATTGAGTTCGGGTCAGTTTGAGTAAAATCGGGTTAGTTCGGGTAAAATCGGATCAGTTCGAGTCAGTTGAAATCGAGTCAAATCGGGTTGGGTCAATTCGGGTCAAATTCGGTTAATGCAATTTTGAGCTCTTTTTTTTCTTATTTTTGTAGTTTTTATGATAGTTTTAAGACATTTTTCTTAATTGTAGTCATTTTTACTAATTTTCAATTGAAAAGAAAAGAAAAAAAATGCTATTAAATCAAATGAATAAAGTTAAAATTAATACAAATTTACAAAGTCCAAAGCACAATTTCCAAATATTAGTCTTTGAAAGTTTGAAACACAAAGTCACAAAGTCACAAAATTTAAACATAATTAAATTGTTTAGAAACACAAATCACAAAGTTCAAACATTAAAAATAAATAGGCTTTCTTAGTTCCTCCATGGCTCCATGCAAGCACTTTGACAAGTTCTAAATTCAAAATTTTGAACTCCAAGTTCAAGTGCCGATTGCCTAGAGAAAGATTAAAGAAATGTACAATAAATATTTTCTTTAAGGCACTTTGCAAATGAACAAACTCAATTCATATAAAAAATTGAGCAAATAAACCAAACTCATAAGGTTACACATCAAACACAAACACAAATAAATAAATCTAATTCATATCTTTAATTGAGCTAAAGGGGTGTTACAATCTTTCTAATTTCTATTATGTCATTATAAATTTATAATTACAAATAAATATATATGTTTACCAAATTTTTCAACACACACACACTTGATTATATATATAATTAAGTCAATCATGCTTATTTTATGGCATTCATCATCAAATCAAGTTAATAATAATACTAGACAATAATAACATTCTATCAACTTCAACTTGTCTAACTAAAACAATTACAAATTAGACTTAAAATTTAAAACTATAACAACTATAATTATAGTTTAAATTACAACCAAATACTAATAGTACTATAATATCAAATTATGAATAATAATATATATTAAAAGTCACCTTTCAAACATCCGTAGCACCAATGTCGGCGCTCACCACTTCCACTGTCGAAGCTTGTGATCTTATAAGCTCTATAAAATCAAAAAAAAAAAAAATAGTAACTCAAGTACATGACTGCATGTAGATGTTCTATATAAAGTTATAATGCATTTTAAATAAATTATGTATAGAATGTATGATAAAAATTTAAAAACATTACCTTCATGTAATTCCATATAAAACATGTGCTTCTTAATATCTTCTTAGAGGTTGTAGATGAGATTAGCAAAAAGTTTAGACTGCAGCCAATTTTCAGTGCATATCAATGCCTCAACCATAGCCAGGGTTAAAGAACTCTTATACTCATCAATAATACGACGCCCGGTGCTAAAGGCAGACTCATATGCCACTGTGGAAATAGGAACAGGGAGGACATCTCTTGCAATTTTCTCCAGAATTTGATACCTCGATCCATTCACCCTCCACCAAAGCAAAACATTAAGTTTAAGATTGCTAGGATCTTCAACTGGGTCATTCAAGTACCTTTCCACCTCATATACTATTCTTCTACTCTCATTTTGAACAGAAACCTTCCTGGCATATTCAAGGAAAGGGCGAGCAACTCGAAAAGCGTCATCACATTCACCACCAACAACATCCACCAAATTAGCCTCAGTTGTAAAACGTTGAGAAGAACTTGTACCTCTATAGTTGCCACTAAGACCGCTCTCACTATACATCGATGGTGTGGAACTAGCGAAGAATGCACTGTATGCATCATAAAACTCATTCAACAAGTCCTTCACTGCTTTGGTTATTTGTTTAACCATCAAACTATCATTGCCAAAATGATCTAAAAAATATGTTTAGCAAAATCCATTTTCGCTCGTGAATCAAAAATAGAGACAACAATTAACATTTTGTTTATCTTTCCTGTGGACTCCCAATACTTATCAAAATTTTCCCTCATACTATAAGCTATAGAGGACACCCAAGGATATGTACTTTCTTGCAGTGCAGTCAATGAACTCTCAATTAAGCCAATAGTATCATAACAAAGATTAGAAGTCACACTCAAAGAGGCAGAAAATAACAATGTGGCATCATAAAATACCTTCAACAATCGCCCAGTCCTTCGGTCCCAGGTGGGCCCACCCTTCTAACATTATTTTCTTTCTTAGAAAAGTATACCTCATAAGGTTTATCCACTTCTGCCATTCTATCAAATGCCGCTTGAAATTTCAGCGCAGTCATCAACATCAAATAAGTGGAATTCCACCTGATAGGACAGTCCAAAACAACAATTCCTTTTGGACAATTCACCTGCTCAGCACATTATTTAAATATCTTCAGCCTCGTGCTGGAGGATCTCACGTACTTCACAGCATTCCGAATAGCGGTAACACTAGCATGCAACTCTCCCAATCCTGAAACAACAATCAAATTCAAAATATGTGCACAACAATGCACATGTATATATTGTCCTGTCAACACAAGTGCATCATCATTCCTCCAAGTAAGCAATTGCATAGTGACATAACCAACAACAATATCATTTGCAGTGGCATTATCAACAGAAATATCATTTGCAGTGGCATTATCAATAGTTATTACAAACAATCTATATATCCCCTAATCCTGTAAGCAAGCCACAATCCTTTGGCCAATCGACTTCCCTCTATGATCTTCGATTGCGCTAAAACTAATAATCTTCCTATTCAAACACCAATCACTATCAATAAAATGAGCTGTTATCACCATGTAACTCATATTTTGAACAGAAGTCTATAAATCAGTTGTAAGAGACACTCGCTGCTTGTTGTTGCAAATCAAACTCTTTAATATTGCCTTTTCCTCCAAAAATAACTCCATAACTTCTCTACCAATAGTTCATCGAGATGACATAACGAATTGCGAGATAACTACATTGCAGAAATGCCTAAATCCTTTATTGTCTACAAAACTGAGCAGCAACTCACCCATAATAATCATTTTAGTCACTGCCCTTCAACACGCGTCTTGACTCCATCCTTTACCCAAAACCAAATTACTTGCATTTTCTTCGACGCCCTCAGCTGTCAAATTTTGTTGACTTCCACTTTATTGTGCCTGAAATGTCTTGTATGATTTGCATGTCTTTATATGCCTTGTCATATTTGTAATCCCATCAAGCCTTGAATGACATTTATATTGCTTACCACAATAGTTGCACCTACATTTGTTTGGATTATCTTCGAGTAAAGTGAAATGATTCCATAGTTCTGAACTTTTCTGCATTGGCGATCTTTTCCGCTTCGCCTTTTCCTTTCCTCTATGGGTTCCTTCCATTTGTACACGTTGTTCTTCATCATCACTCATCGAATTCGATCTTGAGTGTCCAAGCATTTGAATATTCAAAATAATCATTAATAATCATTAATTCAAAAATCAAAACACATAAATATTATTAACATAATCCATAAACAAAAATTAGTAATTTCAATTCAAGGTGTTCATGCTCCATAAACAAAAAGTAAGAAATTCATTATTAATTAATGTAATAATTTATTCATAAAAAATCAATTATTAACTATTATTAATAATTATTAACAATTATCAATTAATATTATTTCAATTATTAATAATTAACAAAAATTTTGTTATTCGCTAGCTAACACCATCATATGTCCTTTATGCTTGACAGCCAATATGGTCTATTCGCTAAACAGAGCAAACGATAACAATCAATGAAATAAAAACAAAACCCACCAATCAACAATTCCTTTTTATATATGAAAAAAATAATAATTTCTGAAGAGCTCAAAAATTAACAAAATTTCCATGATTTTATTACTAATATTTATAAATACATAATTACAACAATTAAATAATAACCAATTACTGAATTACATAATAAACAACTAAGCATATATAATTAATTAATTAATTATATAGTATATAAATACCATGAAACGACTTAGGAAACTTGAAACTTGGAAGTTGAAGCTTGAAAGTGGAAAGCTTCAAAATCGGGTTCGGGTGGGGAGAAAGTCGGGTCGGGTTGTGAGGATTCGACCTTCAAACAGTAGATCGGTGGCCACGGCTCACGGTTGGACGCGATTTCACTTGGCAGCAGATCGCGAAGACGCGAACGACTCACGGTTGGACGAGTTTGACTTGGCAGCAGCAGATCGTGGTTTCAGCAGTTGGCAACAACAAATCATGGACTAGTGTGTGTGAGTCTTGTGGTGGCTAGTTGCAGACTCGCGGCTGCCTTGTTTGTGTTTGAGCTTGACAGTGAACTTTTGATTTGTGAAGTTGTGAACTTGTGATGGTGGTGTGTGGCTGACAACGTGTGTGTGTTAGCTGCTAGGTTTGTGAATTTGTGAATTGTTGAGTGACTGTGTGCAGCGTGTGTGTGTGTTGTGCAGTGTTAGGTTTATTATTTTTTTTTTTTGCAACCCAATCGGGTATTAAAATCGGGTCAGGTTTGACCCAACCCGATCACAACTCGATCAGGTTTCAATCTCGACCCGATTTCACCCGAACCCGAAATTTTTCAGGTCGGATCGGGTAAAATGCCCACCCCTAATGAATAGTATAAATCACAACTAAAATACTGCCAATAACAATTTTTTTCAACCCATGCAGACATACGTCTGAACTTGATGTGTTTAGATTTTATATATTATTTTAATATTTTTGTAACTTAATTTTATGCTAAATTATATTTTGTTATGTTAATTTTTCTATTTTATTATTGTAAGCATATGTAGGGAATATTTTACATTGATTGAGTTAAAATACAAAATCAGTTGGAACTTATAAGAAATAATTTAAGATTTTTGGAATGTAAAAGGAAGCCAAGCTGAATTAGAAAGTTGATATCCAATCAAGCCATCGAGTGAAAGCAAATTAGAAAAAGAAATTGCCATATTTAATTAGGGTAATCATCACAAACTTTCCCTGAAGGGAGGTTTTGCATATTATCAGTTTGATAGATTGTATTCGCGTATTCTCACCCACCTTCCCTTAAGCTAATACAACGTTTAGTATATGTTCAAAAAATCAAATTGGATTCTGAAATTTATCTAAAATTTTTTAATAACCAATGGGTAAAAAGTAAAACATGCTTTAACCAACATATAATATTAAAAAAAAAATGGCATCCCCATGCTCCGTTCAAACAAGAGCTACCAAGAACAACGCCCCTTTCATATCTCTACTATACTTTAATAGAAAAAAGGTGCCATGATCGAGAGAACATGACGACGAACCCAAAGATGCCGACAGCGAGGACGACTGAATCACAACCACTAGGTGGAAAAATGTCAACCAATGAGTGTTGAGTTTAATTTAAATGCTATGGGTGTCAATGTGCAAGTGTACACAACAAGTAATATAATGATAAGTATTCAAGGTCGTCTCCACAGGGATTGATGTTATCAGATTTGCTACAGCAATCTTAATAGTGCATATTTTGTTCTAAATTAAAATAAAATAATTAATGAAACTAATATACTAATTAAAATAAAAAAGCAATAAATAAAATGCAACAAAGTAAATCATCACGTCAAACTCAAGGATAAAACCAATGGGAATATAGAGTAGTTGAGTGAATAAATTCTCTTAATAGTTTTGACTATTTTTTTAATGTTTGGCTCGGTTGCTACAACATCTGCTCCAGAACAAGGTAGAATCCTTATATATCATCAACTGTTGCATTTTGAACATCTTAGATCTATATGTAACCTAATAGTGATTAGTTGTTACACCAACATAAGATATAATATTACACGCTTAGGTTTTAATTACCCTATAAGGTGAATCTCTATATCTAGTTCATCACTAATTTTAGATTAAGCATGACCCTTTTAGAATTAAGTTAAATTCAATTCAGGAAACCCAATCTAAAACTAAGCATTGTTCTGATATGTTCCACTAAGATAGGCTCTTTTGTGCTCTTTCTTAGCTAGTATCATTAAATGGGTGATCAGCCGAAATAATGAATAGAAATAAATACTATCAAATCAAAATAATATAGCAAACATGCAACAACACATATATTTAGTCAATAAACCATTAAGATTATTTATTACTCAGCCACAAATAAATTTAGTTCATAATTTGCAAAAGAAAAATAAAGAATAAAATTTCAGCCATCAAACACATCCTTATGAATAAATTGAAAAACAAGAAAATAAGAGAAGAATAAGAATGATTGAGTTCCTGATTGATTTCTGCAATGTCTCCTCTTGTGCAGCACTCAATCTCTCTTAAATTATGTTTTTCTTTTATTTCTTTGTGATTTTTCTCTTTAGGTGACGACTCTCCCATTTCCTTGTGATGTGTGCTCTTTTTATAGTTGAAAATTATGGTAAACGAACGCCTAGGGCTCATATCTTCTAAATTAGGAAACTGCAGATCACAATATTCTGAATATCTCATGTGAAATCTTCTCTGTCGTTGTTCCAGAATTGCTACAGCAATGTTGCTACAGCAACTGCACTGTTCCAGATTTGTTTAATTTCTTCTGTAGCCAAGTTGTTTCCTTATTTTTGTAAGCTTATTGCAACGGCATTCCTTCCTAAAAATTTGAGATTCCGGTTACCTACAATATGCATATGATCTAAGCACACAAATTATTCTAAATCAAACAAAATTGAGTAAAAATAAACAAAGATAGATGTTTATGCAAAATATAACTAAAATGTAATAAAAACACATCATTTATTTTCTAAGTAATCATAATTTAAGTCCAAAAGTGCCATAATAACTCTCATTTCATAGAGTTATCAGTGAGTTTCGTTGTCGACCTACAGACAACCTCGGTTTGTTTGAGCCGCGAATGAGGTATGAAAATGGCTTATTACTATGCATGTCAGTTTTATTAGATGGAATTAATCAATTTGGTAAAAATGAGTAATGGATCTCGAAAATTTTTTGAGAGTATCTCTCTTGCTTCCATTTTTTTTCCATCGATTGGGTTAGTTGTAGGTTAATTGTTGTTCTAAATGCATGTTCACCTGATTTTGATTGAAAATGGCTTCAGCTACATTATGATGCCTTGTGAATGATTGAAAATGGGTATAAAAAAATTTTAATTGTTTAATTTATTGCCACTAATTGTTTGGATTCATGCTAGTTTTTATTAAATTACAGATGTAATTAAGTGTTGAAGATTCCTTGTGGCACAATATTAATATTTTGAGGATACTTGATTTTTTTTTTGTTCTTTTTATCACGATATGTACATGTCTTGGTTGAAAAAAAGCTCATAATTTGTTGCATTCTCTCACACTGAAGCAGTGAGTTTAGTGGTTTTAATTCTTTCTTCTTTTTGACCACTGGCTCTACTTCACTCCATTCAAATGTCTTTATTTGTCCAGTGTCGAATGATAAAGGAACATAGTCTCCTTTTGACTTCAGTTTGTCTTTCTATTTTGTAGCCAAGAGCTTCTGGCTGCCATCGAGAGTGAAAGGCTCTCCAAGTCAAGGCACATAGCTCTTGCTACTCCTGTTACTTTCCCTGAAGATTTTGGTAACGGACTAGTGATTATTTAGTTTGGTTTCGAACTATGTTCTCGACTTTGTATTTTAAAATATTTAGTTAGTGAGATAGAGTTTATTATTATATTTCTAATATGCGAGATGGGATATTTCAAGATGGTACTTACTTTGATTATGATAATAAGGAAGCACATGTTACGCAGCATCTAGCCGCTGCTCGCTATTTTCACCAAAGAGATATGCAGAGATATCCTGGACTTGATGTGTCCCAAGTGGTTGATTCTGGTTTTGTTGCAAATGCTTCTTTAATACTGCCAACAAATATGAATATACCAAATTTTTGTCATGGGTCATCTACAATGATTTTCCAATTTCTGTCATAAGATCAATTGACAATGCTCTACCTTCCTCATATGATCTTAATATTAACAGAGACAACCCTTTTAAATCCAGGTATTTATTCGGAGCTCAAAAGTCCAATTGTTTTCTATATTTCAGTTGTTTTCAACTAGCATTTGGCTGACAAAGCCTAAGAAGTTATTTGAAAAGATAAAGAAAACTAGAATTGGCTTTGAATGCTGAATTATTCCTGTAAAAGTTTTTTCAATGATACTATGAAATAATAGTTAGCTTGGGTGGAAGTACAAATGATTTCTGCCCACTCATATAAGTTTATCTGCATTTTCTTTCTCCATTTTTTGTTATGCAAATGTACTTTCGAAAAGCTTGATTGTTGTCTTCTTATTTTCATGAGTGGATTTATCGTGCATATTTTTTTGCCTGAAAAAGCTCTTGCTTCCATTGCACAAATTTTTGTATTTATAAATACATTTCATAAATTTCCATTTTTTATATGTATGTTTCATATTATTCAATATATATATATATATATATATATTTTAGAGTTTTCTTCAAACAACCACCACCTGATAGTCCAAGGAGGTCAAACCCTTCTAAGGTATTCTCCTTTTCAGAGTCTGTAAAATCGAAATCGTCTGCTGCTTCAGCTAGGTAGATTTTCTGCAACTTGGTTCCATTTGGAATTGGTATTTATATATTTCAAATTGTCAATTTGACTTGTGTTTGTTTCTTAACATATATAAAAATGAATCTCAAAAGGTACCTATAGTTTAAAGGAGAGCCTGGTCTCTAAGAATACCTCAGTTAAGCAACTAAGCAAAGAAGTTCAGTGGGAGATGAGTGCAGGAATTGCTGGTGTTGCAAAAATGATTGAAACGTTTAGATCTTGCCTCAAAGTAAACTAGAATCTCTACTCCTTCTGTTGACACAGTGGGGCCGTCCAGTGTTTTATTTGGTATTATCAATGTAATCAAATCTCTTAGTGCTAAAACGAACATGCTGTGACTAGTCAACAATTTTTTGACTTGTGTGAACAAAGTATTTTTTTTCAACTCAAGGGTATTTTGGTCATTTTGTTAAGAAACAAATTGTCAACCAAATGGCATACTAACATTAGGGGAGGTGACTAAGAATACGCGAATATAATCTATCAAATTGAAAATACGCTAAACCTCAGGGGAGGTTTTTAATAATTACCCTATTTCATTAAGCATGCATGTGAATTACCATGTAAAATGTAGTGGTCAAATCCTAATATTTTTAGGAATTTAACTTATGCATGTGGACCAAATTTTATAGCATTATAAAAAGCTTAAAAGTGTTGTGGTAAAAAAGCAAATGGAAGCCAAATGGCAGCAGCCGCATGAATAAAACCAAGAGGAAGCAACTACAAGAGATCCAAAGAGAAATTGAGATTAATTCTTGAGTTTTTCTTTCCCTTTTCTCTATTGTATTACAATGTTTATGGATTCTCTTACTTTTTGCATAAACTAATTTATTCTATGAAAACTTAATTCTATAGATCTAAATTGCTTTTAGTTTATTACTTTATGATTGAGTGTTCATTATTATGCTTAATACTTTTAAACATCTGATACATAATGAGACCGAGAGAAGATTTATTTGCGTTTGCTCTTTGTAATGAATACCATGAATTGAATAAAAAGATAAAGATGTACCAATGTAATTTGTGTAGATTTATCTAAGAATTTCCATTGAACTTAATGAATCTTAACATATTTAAATTCACATAGAGATATAATTGGTTAATATATGATGACTTTTTTTTATATTACTCGAGAGAGGATATTGAATATATAAGGAAAATTCATTGTCAACATGGATAATGCCATAAATGGAGGATTAAATTGGATTGGTTATGGTGAAATCAGATCTGCTAATATCTTAATCTCTTGGTGATTTCTATTATCGCTTGCATCTTTATTTAATTTTTAATTGTTTTATTTAACTTTTAATCTAAATTTGCTTATTCGATTGTTTAAATAAATTTGGGTTAGAATAATTTCAGTAGCTAATAGGATATATAATCTCTGTAGGACAAAATAATTTCATAAGTTAGTAGGATATTCAATCTATGTGGGACAATACTTTACTCTACATTATATTTCTTGTTCCGACTAGTAAATTTGCTAATTTACGCAATAGAACCCATTCTCCTTTTAACTAATTTTTCTACCACCAACTTCTTAACAATAGATGAAACATAGCCAATAACAATTTCTAAAATTTCTATCTCCAAAAGTAAGAAAATAAAAGCTAAACAATAAATTTTAGACCTTGATAAAGTAACTTACCTCTTTCGAGCTCCAACAATAGTGGCATAACCCGGCTGCCGTCGATATTCACTAGTCTCTACTCTTTTCCAACCACCGACTTGTCTTGTTCATAGGTTATTTGAAATTTGCAAAGATTTTCTTTGGTTACAATGACTTCGAATGATAGAGTAGAGGGGATATAGTTCAATTTCTTGCAGTGAGAATGAAACATTTTGCTTGACTTTTGTGTGATGAAAAAACAATTAGTCTTTCACACAATGGATATTTAGTATAATCGAATGAATACATTATCCAATGGGTTTTCACGGGTTTCAAATCATTTTTTTTTTTATAATAAGTCCTTTACATGTTTATCCTTGTATACTAAGTATTCATACTAACGGCAGGAGAGGTAAGTGAAGACACAAGGAAACTCACCATCCAATTATAATTAACTCAAACCTTAGGAAAGGTTTTTAAATAACCCTTTCGCAAATTAAATGTTTAAATTCACATGGGTTACAGTTATTTTTGTCACCAACTTATATGATTAAAAATTTAGTTTTGCCTATTCCATGGGACATATTCTTAGCTTAAAATAGTGATAATTTTTAGAGTACATAACCACTCTCTCTAGAAGCCAAAAATTCTTGATTATGTAATAATAATTTTTGAAACACTTTTTAATAGTATTAATGCACTCTTGAAACTTTTTTAGTAAATGTGGAATGCTCTTAAAAAATCATTTGGCTAAACTTTTTTTTAAAGAGAATTAATTGTGTTTCTGCTTAGTCATGAAAGCCAATATAGAACAACTAAATAATTTCCTCTAAAGAAGAAAGATTGTCAATTTTGGTAGTAACATTAAATAACTACTAGATGAAGCTGCATTTTGAGTGGTAGATCTCTTGCATTTAATTGAAAGGCAAATGACTTTTCAAGAGCATACCATACTTCAGAAGAAAGTTTCACAATGGATTGATATATCTACTAGATACTATTTATTTTGATTCTGTCATGAAGGACAATAGCCAACTAACTAAAATTTAATCTTGCCTATGCCATTTTCTCAACAGCAATTTTGGACACATTGATGATTGATGTGGCTTTCCAAGTTATTGCTGTATCTAAAAGTGGAACTTGGGGTTTTCAAATTAAGAAATTTTTGGGAATTGGATGTTTGTTAAGCATTCAAATTGTTTTGTTAGATCCCAAATCACAAAACGAAATTTTTTGTATACTATTCTAATGGGATGTTGCACCCGTCTATAGTAAATAACTGATAAAGAAATGCTTATTATCATTGGCTATGCCTAGGATTTCTAGTTATCCAATCCAAAAACCTAGTCTATCAGATAGAGTGACATATTCTAGGTATAAACCCAATTAACTCTCCTTTGCTAACCAGTGTAGGACACAACTCAACAATCACTCCAGTCCTTTCAACTGACATACATGAGTTGTTCCACCACCTTTGACTCTAATATCAATTGTTAGGGTGTCTAGGCATAGAATTTCTAAGTATCTAATTCAAAAGATTAGCATATTAAGTGGAGTGACCTATCTTAAGTATAAATCTAAGAAACTCTCCTTTATTAGCCGATATGAGATACAACTTAACAATTGTTGACATGTTAATTCTAACATTCCTATTAGTTTGAATAACTCCATGTTAGATTTAATTGTGGAAAAAATGCAGAGTAAATGACTAACTGATGTAGGAAGCATACGTGGTAGAATATATTAGAAATTATAATATTTTAGGTCAATTTAGTATTTAATATTATTAGGATTTATATCATTTTATTGAGCTTATTTGAGTTATATTTATAATTCTAATCTAATTAGAATTGTAGATTATTAGAATATATAGGCTTGTTATTCATAATTTGTTATAATACACAAGATTCTCTTCAATAATATTCAGCATTTTCTCAATTGAGATATTTTCTCATTTATGAGAGCCATCTTTCTTGAGTTATTAAGAACGTACGCTAAAACAAAATCTAATATCACTTCTACCCTATGTCAAGTGATATCAGAGCTTTTTTCCGTGCTAAGCAACTTTCATCACCATCAATCACCTTCCATATTCAAATCCTTCTCCATCGTCCATTAACTCCACCAAGTTAAAAAAAAAAAAAGGAAAAACCAAAGCAAACCCCACAACCATCGTATGCGACTGTCGCCTCAGTCGTTCTTCATTTTTTCCATTGAACTTCTCCTTCATCAAAACTAGAAGAAGTCGTCGACCATATACAAGCCATTAACACGACCAACCCTCCAACTATAGCCTCTGAAAACACGTAAAAATAGCCACTAAACCACCACAATATCCACTGCTCAATCCGCCAAAGTCCGTCGTGATTTGACAACCACCACCACCACCACCACCAATTCGTTCACCATCATTAGTCCTTCTTTCCAACCCATTTTCATTGCCAACCGCTGGCCCATTCAATGAAAACCAAAACTAACCTTTAACCGCCACTTTAATTCAGATTTTTGGTCAATCCATAATGAGTTGAGTCAAACCACCACCGCCATCACATTCACAGACCTCAAATCCTCTAGATCCACCTATCCTTGTCCAATTTTTTTATTATGATCGCCGACAACACAATCTTTTACTTATTTATAAGTTTTACCCAATATTTTCTTAATTACAATACTACCCTATAATTTTTTTGTTCTTAAAAACTCTAAAAAAACCAAAACAAAAAAAAAGGAAAAAAAGAGAAAATTAAAAAAATTGTATAATGAGATACAAAGAAGAAGATGACGATATTTTGTATTATGATAAATTTACTAATCTTAAGGATATTTTCGATTGGATCTTCAAAATTGAAGATATTCCAAAGAATAGACATGTTGAGTACGTGTCCTCAAAATTAATAGGACATGCATCACGATGGTGGACAAACTTACAAGCAGCACTAATTCAACATGAAGAGATAAGATTCGAACTTGGCATAGCATGAAAAGGAAGATAAAAGCTTATTTTTTTCCTCCTGAATATTTCAGATGATCCATCATAAATTTGATAAGTGTCAACAAGGTACGAATTTTGTTCGATTTTATGAATCTCAACTTCGAAATTTCGTTGTCGAATATTTCTAAGATGATGAAGATACAATTTCAAGATTTATGAAAGAATTATATGTTGATACTAAGCAACAAGTTTAGTTACAAATTGTTGCCATTCATGAATATTTGGATGTCATTAAAATTACTTTAGAAATTGAATTGCAAATCAAGAGAGAGAAAAAGCAAGCATTGAAGAGATTTAAACAAGTGAAAGAGCATCATGAGAGGCAAAAAAAGAAAAGATCAAGAGTTTAATATATTCATTTCACCAAAACTACAGCATGAGAGTTCGTTATCCAAACAAGATCATATCAAGGACTTCTCCGTGCTGAATGATTATAATATTGAAAAGTGAACTTATGCCAATAAAGATTAAAATTAACCAATGAAAGAAAATGTTGTGCTTGAAGACTCTGAAGTTATTGAAGATATATTGATTGTTCAAGATTCAATAATTGTAGTAAGTGAAAATAAAGAGTTTACCTAAGATTCTGAAGTAAAAGATGTTAATATGGAAGAACAATCTTTACTAGTTTCATCATTGGAAGAAGAGAATATCACGAAAGCTTCTTTTAAAGATATTTCAAATAAGCTTGATGTTTTCAATAATGAGGTACAATCAATTTTTAATTTGAGTTTTATATCTAGCAATATGGTTAAAATTATACAAGAAGCTCAAGGTGAAGAGACACCAATTGTTTTTAAAGATGATAAAGTTGAGATGGTTCTACCAATTATTTGTGAAGCTAAGCAAATTGTTCTTGAAGACCTAGAGATGATTGATTTTGAAATTGAAGCCAAACCAATTATTCAAGAAGACCCAAAGATAATTGATATGATTTTGCCTATTCATAATAGAGACAAGAAAGTTATTCTTGAAGAAGATATTATTGTCAAGATAGAGTTAATTGGTGAGGACATTGAGCAAGGTTTTACAAAAGACTTGAAAGGCTTAGAAGTTATTCGTTCGTATAAGACTTTACCATTTTATAGAGTGACTAACAAGATCAAGAAGAAGATGAAGTACAGAGATCGGTATGAAAGACTACGAGTTCGAGCTCCAAGATACATTACTACTTTACTTTAAGTTTTATCCTCCAGACAATCTTTTGTTTCCAGCAAAACTCCAGGACAAGTGTCTTTTCAAAGAAGAGGAGAATGATGTAGGAAGCATATGGGGTAGAATATATTAGAAATTATAATATTTTCAGTCAATTTAGTCTTTAATATTTAATTTATCTTCTTCTTTTTTTGAGCTATTTGTGTCATATTTGTAATTCTAATATAATTAGGATTTCAAATTATTTATCTTATTTGAGAAGGATTAGAATTAAGTGAGTTACTAGTATATATAGACTAGTTATTCATAGTTTATTAGAACACACAATCTTCTCTTTAATAATATTCAGTATTTTCTCAATTAAGATATTTCTACTTTGTGAGAGTACTCTTTCTTGAGTTTATCAAGAATGTATTCTAAAACGAAATCTAATATCATTTCAGCGCTGCATCAATAAGTTAGCAAGTGATGCATGCTTGGATCCTCGAACTTATAAGTGGGTTGTTCTTTTTGTAATTAGTTTTTGAGAAGTTGGAAAATATTTGGACTGCTTCTTGAATAATACTTAAATAAATGTTTTTGGAAGATAGAAATAATTTATTTGATTCTTAAAAGATGCTATTCCACCAAGCGCTTCCAAGTTTCAAACTTACAAATATGTAGCGAATTTCCCCACTGAAACAATTCCATGATGATCATATACAAAATCATCAGACAGCAAGGGATCTACTCATAATTAGCACATCAAATACATTGAAACACTCAATGAACTGAATTGGGTCCATTTCAAATTCAATAATCTTTCGTCACGATCGCATCAACTTGATAACATAAAGACATTGTGTTTCATACACTTGTTTAACTTCAAACGGATGAATCCACACTTCACGGGCAGTAACTATTTTACGTTTCTTAAATTTTGAGCATTCCTCAATGCTCTATTGGACACAGTTGATGCTGGATTGAGGGCCTTTCGTATCTTCAATACATTCCAAGCAGTGGAAGCACAGTGCCCTGCAGTTGCCAGCACATCCCCTGTCGCCTCCCCTGCACTTTCCCCAAACCTGGAATTCAAATACCGCAAATAATGTTGGTTAAAAGAATGTAAGTGTTGTAATTTGTAATTTGGACATCTCTTTCCAAAATCAACCTCTCAGAGACGGCTCTGGTTGCAGCCTTGGAGGTTGCTGACAGCGCTTGTTTTTCGGCAGCTTCAGCTGCATCTAGCACTTTATCTGTAGGTGGTAAAAAGGAAGATGATAAAGTACCCCGATATGGAAATTGATAGGTTAAATTTGGGCTTTAGTAACTTACTAACAGCATCAAGTGAAGCTAAGAGGACCTCTCCTGGAACCATAGAGAAAAATGTCTTGCCTGCCTGGGATTTAACCAAAGGTGCCATTACTGATCCAGTGGCAACGCCAACAACATCAAGCATTGATTTGCTTAGCTTATTTGTCATCTTCGACAGCTTTCTCACACTACGAAGCAGGGGGGAAAAAAACACAATCGTTTGACTTAAAAAAGTGAAAAATTTTGGCTTTGTTCACAAGATGATATTCTAATCACAGTACTGTTCTTATCTTGGGATACCGTTTTAAGCTT
This sequence comes from Citrus x changshan-huyou, assembly GCA_039657385.1. Lineage (NCBI taxonomy): Eukaryota > Viridiplantae > Streptophyta > Magnoliopsida > Sapindales > Rutaceae > Citrus > Citrus x changshan-huyou. The sequence goes on from CM077550.1 coordinate 8,437,333, forward strand.
TTGTTGACTTGGCTCCTCTTTCCGGACCCATCACTTCTATTATTATTATTACTTTCTCTAGCTGTGACACACTTTTTCTCCTCAGCAGCTTGAGTCAGTATCATTTCTCCTCCTTTATGGACCTGCTTTTATCCATACTCTCTTTAGATGAAACAAATTTGGCAATTATAACATTTATTATTTGTTTTCATGGACAATTTATTATAACTTGATTTTCATACAATTTTCCCATTTCTGATGTTGCTAGTAACACTAAGAAACTATTAATAAGCTAATAGTTATAATTAAACTCAGGAAGAGATAATCCTAATTAATGCAATTTTGAATATTGTTCAAGTACTTGAAAACTGACCTGGTTGGTGTATGCGTTGCTGCATTTGAATATCCCCTTGATGATCTGTCCGGTTCCTCCTGCAATTGCCTTGGCCAAGACATTGTTGTAATTATCAATCTTGGGAGCAAACTCCTTCCAATCAATATCATTTTTCCTTGTTGACTTCGCCGCCCCAGAAAAGCACGAATGCTCTCTCAAAAACGAGTCCAGCAAGCCTAAACTGCTACCATACGCTTCCGAGAATGTCACTCCATAGCTCAGTGGCTCATCATCTTTTATGGGCAACGAAAACAGATAGTGAAGAACATCGAGCTTCACTACAGGCTCATCTTTTGTCAAAGGCCACTGAAGGTCGTCACCAACTTTAATGATAGTCGCAAGAGAAACATTCTCGTCGAAAATCCTGACAAGCGTGAACTCCCCCTTGGCGAGCTCTATAGCTTCTCCTTCGTCCATGAGATGAACTGTGCATCCTGGAATTCTCAGCAGAACTTCCTGTTTCAGTGTTCTGGATTCTGGGTTTGATGGAGAAGCTGAAGAGGATTTCATGGCAGAAGTATTTTTGGAACGAGACCTGAAACAGCCCATATTCTTGTTACTTGTTACGCTTTGTTCTCAAAGTAGAACTGCTTATCTAATGTTTAAATTGACAGGCACCAGAGAGGGATAAAGGGAATTGGATTACAGAAAAGTTATTCTGTGATAGTGATTCTTTGTTTGTGACTTTATACTATTCCTAGTGAATAATCTTGGGCGAAGGTATTGTTACTTTCGGTGGAAGAAAAATGTGACCCCAAAAGTTAAACATACGGCCATGCCATCGGTGCATACTTTCCAGGGTAGTCTTTTAGCTTAATCAAGTGCACTGCTGGCATGCTGATAAGTTGATGGGCCCACTTATCAGTCAAGTTTGAATTTCTAGTCCATTTACAGTACATCAGCCGATTTTGTACCGTCCAATTTGTATTCCATCAATTGGGTTGAATGTGAATGATAGAAGAGCATTTGGAGACTCAAAATTCAACCTAGTTAATCAAACTTAAGTTACCTTAGCCAATCTAATATTTTATCTGTTCAGAGTATTTTCAATTGATTTTATTTTTTAAATACATGTAAAACATTTAAATGGTGGGTGCAATATTAAGATCCATCTAATACATCAAATCTTTTTGGTTCAATTCAAGTTAGATCAATTCAAGTCATGTGATGATGCTGCAGAGAGAAAGCAATGAGCTCTTGGTTGAAATGTGTCCTGTGGTAGAACACAATTCTGTCCCTAATTCTTATAGCGTCCTTTTGTTTCTTATTAGTCAAGATGAAACTTCAGCATGGTGCTCGTCTTCGTTGGATCGTTCAGTTTGTAAATTTTGTGGCAGTTGATGTGAATGTAGAAATATTTTTGTTGATAGGCAAGTGAATAAATGGGAAAGGAAAAGTTAAAGGAATCAATTGTGTATCATATTCCAGCTACTTGCTTTCATCCTCTAGGAACTCACAAATTTTGTGACCTACATGGATTATTAGAGATCTGCTCTCCCTCGATATCTTGGGAAGGGAATAATATATGCCTTATTTGATCTTGGTTTAGTATCTTTCGTGGTCGGATGACCAAATTACTCTAAATGTTTATTTGGTATAATCTTTTACTAGTAAAACCTCAAATTTTGTGTTTTTAAAAGTAGAGGTTGAAAAGTTTTTTTTTAAATATTAAAATGTCTAAAATATTTTTTTTATTTCATAATCTTATTTTATTTGTTTATAACGTAATTTTAAATAACCTATCTACTAAAGTAATGTTACAATTTTAAAAAAGAGCTCTCACTGATAACCAAACAACGAAATTTTTTTGGGTAAAATCTTTACTTGTAAAAACTCTACTAAAAAAATATGTACTTAAATAAACTCTATTTGAAAATTATAACAAATGGAGCTTAAAAATGATTTCACATATGCCTCCGCACACTCCATATCATCCTAAAAATGTTAGAAACTTTTAAGAATTACAAATTTCAATTGCAATTCAAAAATAGATAATTGACTACCCACATTGAAATTCGACAATTCAAGAAATCAAAAGCTATTTTAGATTCCACCATCCAGAATTTTGCTAAATGCCAGGAAGTTTGAGAGTGTGTATATGGAAAAGTTAGCCCATATGTATAGACAATAGTTTAGTTTTCAAGATTTTGCTTTGGTCACACTCAAAAAGAAAAATAACAACTAAAAAGGGCCTGAAATCTCTTCTGAGCCTTATGTGGATTCCGATTGTATTTATATCTGCTCACATTTATTATATAAACCCAAAAATATTATTATTCAATTAAAAAGTAAAATCAAGAAATTTAAAGAGAGAATTAGTTAATGTTTTTATTGTCAAAATGAAACTAATAAATAATAATAATATTTTTTTACTAACCAATTATTATATATATACACACAATTAAAAATATTTTAGACAAATATTTATATATGTTATGTGTAAATATAACATAAGTAAAAGACCGGGGTGTATTCAGCCTAAACATCAGCATGCCCATTTGGGCCTCCCGGTTATCATGATCCATCTGCAGGTCAGATGGTAATTTTTTTGAGACACTTTTGTAGAAACATAAAATTAACACTTTCGCTTCATAGCTTTTTTTGCCCTTTTTATTTATAGCGTTTATTATGAAGGCAGTTTGTTTACAAAATTATTATCTGATGGAGGTTATTAATTTGTCAGAGTATTAGTTTAACTAGGTTTTACTGTAATTATTTAAATTTTATTATATTTCAAAAAAAATTAAAACAATCAACAAATAATATTGTGACACATATCACCAACGGCAAAAACAAACGCGTCATCAAACTTATATCTATCTCCAGATGGGGTCTCGTGGTATATTCAACAATCAACATCCAATGAAGTTGCCGGACCGCCGCTTAAATTTAAGAGTATTCTAAAAATTCAATCTATTTAATGCAAGGGGAAAAAGAGAGAGAGAGAAGTTGTCCTCTCGTGGAAGTGGCCGATCTCAAGTGCTTTTTAACCTTTGAGGAAGTGAAAATTTTCAGCACTTTTTGAGTCAGCGAGTACTCAGCAAGCAAAGCTAAACAGGTCCTAATCTTGACCGTAAATGATGCCACGTGCATTCTTCAATGAACTTTCCAAATGGTGATATACGATAGCAATTGTGCACATGATGATACGTGGTAGTTTTTTTTTTTTTTTTTCGCTGGCAGTATCTGACTCGATTTGCAATTCCGTCGCTCAATGTGTGGTTACAATCATTGTCAAAATTAATAACAAACAATTCCACTGGTCAAGCTCAAGCCAACGCCAACTGGAATCTCATTCTGTGGGTCTTATTTATTTTTAGCGTGAAAAGTAAAATTCTCACTCCGTGAGAAATAATGGAAGTGGGAACCTACCCCCACTTCTTCTTTTTTTTTTTTAACCCTTTTTTATTAAATTCAATATAATTATATTTAATAAAATAAAATAAATAATATTATTTTATTTAAATAATATTATTTTATAAAATTAAATTTACTAAAAATAATTATATTAAAATTATTTAAATATAATATTATTATATTTAGTTAAAAATAATAATTTACATTAATTCTAGGTTAAAATTACTTAAAAATAATATTATTATATTTATTTAATATTAATAATTACTAATAATAAATAATTTATTCTAAGAAAACATTAATTGTGTACTATCTCATTGATTATAAAGTTTCATTCGTGTTGCTCTTATCAATAATTTTTAATTTTCATAATTAAAATTAAAATCAATAAAAAAAATGTGATTACATAATGAAGAATATTAATAATTATTATTAATTAAAAAATGTAATAAAATAAATATTTTATTTTTCAAATATTTTTTATTAATTTTATAATTAAAAATTATAATTCTTTAAATAAAGGTAAAACTATAATTTGAAACTATTTACTCTCAATTCAAGACAAAAGAAAACACATAAATTGAGTTTTAATTTCGGTTCCATACTCTCATTTCACTGTAAGTAAATAACATACTCTCACTCCTACTCTACACTCTCGATTTCAGGATTACTACTTCTCCGGATTCTCACTTCAATTCAAAATGTAAATGCTACCTTAGGATTAGTTTGGTGATATTGTATTTTTCAAAATAATTGTTGTTTGCTATCATATAAAAATAATCAGTTGCTAAGAGAATTAGTTAAATATTTAATAAAATATAAAAATATTTTGAATTTTTGAAAACAATCGTATGTGTTTAGTAAATCTCACTTTTAAAATATTATAAGAATAAAAATGACTTAAATAGATATGATGTTCAATAAAATTTATTTACACATATATTTATATATAATTTTCTTTATGTGTATATAAAACCATTGATAACTAAAATAAATATTTTCATTTCATTAATTTTATTTTTTATTTTTTATCTTAATATAATTAGTAATAACAATATTCTTTATAAATTTAATGATTCTATTCGTTAAGTGAATATAGTTAATATGTTAAGATATATACATAATTGTATTAGATATAAAAATATTTCTTAAAAACATTTCTTAACAAGTTATTCCTTTCTTTTTTTTTTTTCAAAATCTCTTGTAGAATAGGGTGATTTTACCAACGGTATTTTTAAAAAAAAATTTATCAAACACTAAAATTAACTTTTAACTTTTCAAAATCACTTTTATGTCTTTTAAAATCAACCACAAACAGATCCTTAGTGCCTATTTAGTTTGACTTATTTAAGAGACATAAGTGTTTATTTAATTTTATAAGCTCTTTTAAAAAAAAAATTGTTATTGCTTGGCTGTGTTTTGAGTAGAGCTTTTGTAAATTAAATATGTTATTTTGCCTTTACTGACAAAATCTCAAATTTAGAATTTTTGGTAGTTGAGGTTAAAATTTTTTTTTAAAATATTAAAATATCTAAAGTATTTTTTATTTACAATCTTAGTTTACTTTTTTTATAACACAACTTTAAAAGGTAACTTCATAATTTTTAAATAACTAAATTTTTTTTAGTAAAATCTCTACTAATAAAAATGCTACTTAAATAAGTTTTATTTGAAAAATTATACCCAATAAAACCTTTAGTCTTTTTGTGTGGGTGCTGTTGGCAATTATAAAATACATACGTAATTAAAAAATAAGAAAAAAAAACTCCAATGTATATTAAAAGTATAAAAAAAATTACTTAAAAATCACTTTATCAAATCCATTTCATGAAATATATGTAATACCCGCCGATAAAATTGGAGGTTAGAATTTTTGACCGCATGTACCAGTTTTAGAGATTTAGAAAATTAAACTAATTTGTGGACAGGAAGAAACGTCTCTTAACTTCTTTGGTTCACATGCAATTATTATTTTTTTTTCGAGTTAAAAGCCAAAATTACATCTAATATTCAAAATATAAGCCTTTATGTTGATTATGACCGACCCCTGATGGTCAGTCACTTTTCTCACATGACATCGCAGGTGATTGTTAATCATTAGTCAATTGGCGAGTAGATTGTATTTCGATTCATCCACCAATGTGTCTGCCCATAGTTACGATAAATCTGTCCCTAGCGAAAAATTATTAAAAGTTTTCTTAAAACCGCCGGACATTTTATTAATTAAAATCTAAAAATTTCAGAATAATTCGTTGATGCCCACGTGGTCATTTTTTAAAACCTGGCATTAGCAAACACAACACGAAAACGAAATTGGATAAAGTTAAAACTATCTAACTGGAGTTTAGAATATAATAAAATTATTAAAAATAATTTCTAAAAATTTTTAATTATAAATATTAATAAAATCGTGATTATAATATACCAGTATATTTAAAAAAATTATATAATTATTTTTAATTTTTGTATTTATTAACAAAATTAAATAATCGGAAGTGTTGCTTTCCTATTAAAAAAAAAAATTTGTTGCTCCCAATGTCTATCTCTGTCATTGGTTTCCTCCAAGATTGACAAACTCATTTTTAATAATTAAATCAACCCGTATCAATTTGTTTATGTGATTGAATGCTTATCCCGTTTTAATAATTCATAGTTGTTGTGTGCCGTCGCTGTCTCCCCTTAAATTTCCACCAATGCCACTCCTATTGAACTCAGGCAAAGAGAAAAGAATCTATAGATAATAGACTGCACAATTGGCCAGTCGCCATTGGTAGATCATGAAGCTTGGCAGAGAGAATCCCCCATCACCCTTTTTATGTCAACAACAATGACGTCTCATGAATCATAGACTGCAATTTATGAGAATACAATAATGTACTTCATGACTTTATGCTTGTGTGCTTCCAAAAGAACTCCATGCTTTACTTACTATGGAAATAAAGCTTTAATAATTGTTTAGCTTTCATTTTTCACCTGTTTATCTATTTCTTTTAAACTAAATAACAGTGGTGAAGCTTCAATGTCTTAGCAAGGGAGTAAAAACTTTTCATTCTTAAAAAGGAAGGTCTCATTTCATTTTTCTTTTATGAAAAAAAAAAAACGGTGGGTAAAGTTTAAATTGAATTTTTAACATATGTTTACTTAGGATTGGTACTCGAGTAACCGATTAAAAAATATATTTAAAAACCACTTGATTTCAATTCGAATAGTAACTTACTTAAAAAAAACTTTTGAAAATAAAGAGAGCATCTTTCTAAATAGAAATAACAAATAGTTAACAAAAGTAATTATGACATTTTTTATGCTTTATTGGAAAGTACATGAAACTAATGGAGATTCAAATAATATTAGATAAAATGACATAACTACTGAAAATGCCGTTTCCTATCTCCAAATTTGTTTGTCTACAATTATCAATTTTTATCATGCTATGTGTGTTTAATTTAATTTAATTTTATGTTTTTGGTCTGTATCCTCATGCTCTAAAAATTAACATGTTGTTATTGCCTAAGTTAGGGTTAAGCTCAAAACCTAAAGTTAAAATAATAAAGCTCACCTTTGGTTAGATGAAATGAGAGAAGAGGAAAGGAGCGGCAATGAGAAGAAAAGATGGTTGATTTTAATTTCATTATTTAGTTTAACATGTAATGTAATCCTTATTTTCTTCTCTTATTTCATTTCCCTTCCCTTCTTTTCTCTCATCTCCTCTCCTAACCAAACATGGCACTAAGATTTGTTTGATTCAAGATAATGAGACAGAAGTTAAAAAAAAAAGTACATGAAAGCTCTTTATTTGATCTAGAGTGATGCTTGATATAGAGAAATTTGTCATATTTCTCTACCTACCCACTTTCACTCTTTTCTTTTTTTATTTAATTTTCTCATTTTTCTCTTATCTTTCTCTACACTTAGTATTTTTCTTTGATCTACTATAAGGATATGTTTGGGCATTGTAGATTATTTTCTTCTTTGACTTATCAAATCTTTAGTTCAAATCAAATAGTTAGTATCAAAATGATTGCATATGTGACAATATTTTTTATTAAATAAAGCCTACATGATTGGGAAATCTCTTACCTAAATTGATTATTCAATTTTGCATCAGATTTGAAACCCCTAAAAATTTCGATGAATCAAGATGGAAAATTGCGAAGCGCCCTCCACAACGTTCCCGAAATAGGGTAGCGTGGCAGTAGCCGAAATTAGGGCTGACATTGGAAACGCCAGGGGCGAAGGAGAAGGCTTCGAAAAGCGACAGCGAAGGGAAGGTTCCGTTTCAAATTATAGCATCTGCCCCACGAGTAATGCATCCGCACGTGCCAGCCACCTCTCACACGGGTCCATAATCCTATCTATATATATATATAAAGCTAGGACTTGAGGAGGTGATGTGGCATCACCATTTTACTTCTTTGTATATTCTCTATTATCTAATAAATAGAGATGTTTTTTTTAGATTTGCTTTTTCATCTTCTCATAATTAATTTGATTGTATTTAACTCATTTAATAAATAGTAACTTTATTAATATATATCATTCCTCATCTTTTTATATTTTCTATTATATAAAATATCTAAAATATTGGTGGATATTCTTTGTACTTTTTTTTCTCTTTCTATTTAAATTCAACAATATGTAATCATTAATAATAATTAATTATAAGTATTTTGAAACATTTATTTATTTTATTATACTAGCAATTAAACTTTAGTGACATAAAATACATGAATTAATCTATCTATCTATCTATCTATCTATACATATATATAAAGTTGGGACTACAAGAGGTGATGTGGCATCACCATTTCTCATAATTTCATATTGTCTATTATTTAATAAATTGGTTGAAATTAAAAAATAATTACATTACAAAATATTAATTAAAATAGAAAATAATTATTAGATTATAAATTATTACATGTCTTTTCCTCTTTCTATTTAAATTCAACAATATGTAACCATTAATAATAATTAATTATAAGTCTTGAAACATTCATTTATTTTATTATGCCAACAATTAAATTTTAGTGGCTTAAATATATCAATTAATTAATATAGGAAGGAAGGTTCCTTCATCTTCCCTCAACAATGCCATTAGAGCCTAATTTTAATGTCATAATCTCATATTTAATTATTTAATCTTTTGTTTAGTGCCTTTTGGCTTTTTTAAACTCTATAAATATTAAGTAGTTAAGATTTGTGGCATCATTATTTCTCATCTTTTTTTATTCTCTATTATCTAATATATTGGTTGAGATTAAAAAATAATTACATTACAAAATATTAAAAATAGAAAATAATTAATAGATTACAAAAGATTACATGTCTCTTCCTCTTTCTATTTAAATTCAACAATATGTAACCATTAATATAAATTAATTAAAAGTTTTGAAACATTCATTTATTTTATTAAGCTAACAACTAAATTTTAGTGGTTTAAAATACATCAACTAATTAATATAGGAAGGAATGTTCCTTCATCTTCCCTCACAAATGCCATTAGGACCTAATTTTAATGTCATAATCCTATATTTAATTATGCAACTTTTTATTTAGTGTCGTTTGGCTTCTTCAAACTCTGTAAATATTAAGCATTTAAGATTTGTTATGTTTAAGTTTTTTTTTATTATTTAACGAACATCCTCTTTAAAAATGTTATTGTGTTTTTATTTTTTGACTTATTTAAATTTTTAGTATTGTGTGCTTCATTGAGTACTCTTTTCTTCATGAGTTAAACAATGATAAAGATAGTTGGATGATAAGGGTTAGGTTTTGTAAGATGTGGGAGTCTGTTAATACCAAGAAAAATAGAGAGTTGATTAGTATGAACATGATTGTTATTGATGAAAAGGTTGTGTACACTTAACTATACACATTAATATATTTTTTTAATGTTAACAAAAAAATAATAAACTTTCATAAATAACATTAGTTTTCTAAGGCTGCGTCATCTTAAAAAAAAAATTCATATTTTTTATCAGTTTCATCGAATGCAAAGTAATAAAAAAAGATAATACTAAATTCTTTTTTTAAAACCGCACGAAGTGCGGTTCTATTTCCTAGTACTATAAATAACAAACGACCCACCATCATGACCAAAATCGTCATCATCTATCTAACGGTCTCTCCCTCTCCTATCTTTCAATAATCAAAACACACAAACACTGTACAGCTCAAACTTTAAATTAAAAAAATAAAATATAAAAATATAACCAAAAAAAGAGTTGTCTGTCGCGCTAACCACTCGCTTGGTCTCGGGCCTCCATTTGGTTTGTTATTTTCTCTCTCCCTTTCTTTCTTTGGTGCTCCTCTGTTATTAGTTGTTTCCGTTTGCCGTTCATGGCGATCTGAGCAAAAATACAGGACGGTTAACGGCTAAAATTTAGGATTTTGTAGGCAGAGAAGAGAAGACACGAGAGAGAGAGAGAGGAACAATGTCTGCATTGGACTCCATCGATTCGCTTCTCTTCTCTCTCGCCAGAGCTTTCTGTACTCCTCTCGCTGTTTTCATTCAGATCCAGGTACGTCTCTTGCTTTTGTTTTCTTTTTCCTTTTATTAATTATTCAATTAATTTTCAGATCCATGTTTGTATTCTTGCCTTGTTTACGCCAAAATTGGTCTTCCTCATCTTTTGGAGTTTAAAACGTGTTTTTTTTCTTTATGAAAAGAATTGTTTCTTTTTTTTTATATGATATTCATAAATGTTTTCAATTAAGCTCTTACTTTGTATTTTTTTTTCTAAATATAATTATTCTCAATGTATGTGACCGATATTTGATACTGGCAATTTTGGCGCAGTGGAGTTCAAAAGTTATAAATTTTGGTGACAATTGTGTTGTATTGTTGTACAATGTAAACTTATTGGTTGCTATTTCATTATAACATTTTCTTCCTTTATTTTTTAAATTATCGTCTTCTTCCTGGAGTTGTTTAATATTGCAATTATTATTATTTCTCAAGCTGATAAAAGCTTGTCCTTTCGTTGGATTCAACTTCTTCTGCATTGTTGAATAGCTACTAGTTTCAGGATCATCCTACATTGTTGTTAGAGCTCCAACGCTCATGTTTTTCTGTGTTCAATGTTTTGGAATTGCTTTCTCTATTGGGCCCTTTGCGTGCTTCTGTTGTGCGATGGATGCCGTTTCATTGTTAACAGAGGCTTGGCTAATACAATGTATGTAAAATTACAACCTTCAAATCAAAACTTGAGAACTCCAACAGTAAAGTTGAAATCCTAATTTAAATCTCTTAGCACTAAATTAGAGCAGCTAACGCAAAACTTGAACTCACAACTGTATAGTATTGAATCCCTTTCATTGGTCTATAAACTTTTAGCTGCAATGCAAATTCACATTTCATTGGTCTATAAACTTTTAGCTGCAATGCAAATTCACATTCTTACCAAAAGAGTTAGAATTTTAAGAACTAGTTTGAGTATGTATAGCCTAACACAGAAAAGTGTCAGGTGATGTTTCAGATAAAATAAGACCTTATTTTATATGTAATGGAGTTTCACATGCTCCCTGTTGTTCACGTGGTTTACATGGTTCTGATTGTTTATATGGTACTTCAGAATTGGAAAGCTTTCCAGCATACTTGTTTTTAAACATAGATGATCATTATATCTATTTTTTTCTTGTGGGTTCGGAAAATCTGAAGATTTTTATGATTCAACTATTGCTTTGGGCCTTTACATTTATGTTTTCATTAGACTACATTGCTTGCTGGTGATTTTGTCATTTTACTTCCTCTTTGTGGCACTGGAGCATATTTCTTTTCTGACATCTTCAGTTACAATATCTTTACAATTTTTGTAGGGATGTATGATCTGCTTGACTCTTGCTCTTGGATGGGCCTGCGCTGCCTATGTCAGGTATCAAGATTTGCTTAGCAGGATGATGGTGATAAGCCTCCATGGCTGATGCTCTGCTACAGTTTTGTATAACCACTTGAGTGTGCTATTTGAGGCACTGCTTACCCTATAAATGGTTTTTCCACTCTCAGGAATAGAGAGATCAAACGAATGAAAGATGGCATGAGATGTGGCAATAGCTTTTCATTTCTTTGTCATGATATTAGTGAACTAGAGCACTCCAATCAGATCAAGCTGCCCAGAGTGACTGTTGTCATGCCTCTAAAAGGTTTTGGAGAACACAATCTACTCAATTGGAGATCTCAAGTAAGTCCTTTAATGCTGGAATTTTATCCAGAACTTACTCTGAGTTACTGATAATCTGCAAAACAGTTGTGAAGTTTGGCAACCTTTTTTGTTCACTCCTTTATTGGGTCTCCATCACCAATATTATGTTGTTACAAGATTAGAACTTGTAACATTTGCTAGGGAAACAGGGCAGATGTAAAATTCTTGCTTCGATTTAGTATAAAATAACAACTAGTTAGCAATCAGATAAGAAAGAAAAAGGAAAAAATATGCTCTTGGATATTAGGTTTACACTTTACAGGGTCAGGTGTTTGAACTTTTGAAGCTAATACTTGGGCATTTGGATCTTGTTTTCAGATTGTTTTATTGTAGAAGCTATTCTTCTGGTTGTAAAATTTCAAAACACCATACATAAGGCTTTTTTGTTTTTCCTTCTTTTTCTCTCCTCCTCCTCCTCCATAGCTGCCAAAAGTAGATTGCTTTCGAGTTAGTTTCATTTTAATTCATTGCTGGATGCAGGTTACATCTCTCTATGGTGGTCCTTTAGAATTTCTTTTTGTAGTGGAAAGTAAAGAAGACCCTGCTTACCATTCTGTGTTACGGTTATTACAAGAATTTAAGGTATGTCCAATTAAAAAATGTGCTTTGTTCATGTGATTGCCTTTGTCTCACAGGGCCCTCATTTTATACAAATTTTCACACAAAATGTCAAACTGTTGGGTTAATGTATTCTCAAATGTTTAAGATTAAATCGATGACTGCAATAATTGTCCATCAATTATGCTTTTCAGATTTAATCTCAATCATTGAATGTGAATTGATCCAACGGCCTAAAAATATCTTAAAAAGTTATGTAAAAAATGTGGTTCCGTGGGTCCTTCCCTTGCATATAACACTGATGTCAAATCTGAATACTTGCCTTACATTTTGCATTTGGGTGTTTGAGGAATCTGTTTGAATGTCTTCTTCACCTTGGCTTCCCTTCCTGATGTGTATGTAATTATTTATTTCCACAGGATGATGTTGATGCTAAGGTTGTTGTAGCTGGTTTATCAACAACTTGCAGTCAGAAAATCCACAACCAATTGGTATGTAGCAAGTTTAGAAATTGGCTTTCGTTTTTTCCAATTTTGAAATGTCTGGTAACATATTTTTAGAGCCATTTTATGAAAATGAAAACGATGAAAATGTATCTCATACTAGTATATGCAAAAAATGAAAAAAAAAATTTGTGGTTCTGAAATCTTGTTTTCCAAATTGCATAAAACACCTCAATTTAACACTATATTTTGAACAATGAATTTCGGTTCAAATTCTGTTTTTCAAAACCAAACAATTCTTTCCTCTGTTTTAAACTTATGAAACAGATAACAGGTTCTGGATATGTTGAGAATTTCTTCATATTATGTTTTTTTTTTTGATAGAATATTATGAAGTTTGTTAATTTGTCTATATTGGATAATTGTTTTGATTAGCACTTAGAAGATATAAATTGTGCTTCTTTTGTGAAGGTTGGAGTAGAGAACATGCATAAAGACAGCAAGTATGTATTGTTTTTAGATGATGATGTTAGGCTGCACCCTGGGACAATTGGAGCCCTTACAACTGAGATGGAAAAGAACCCTGAGGTAGGTAGCGTTGTTTTTTGTCTGAAATCTAAATGAGTCTGAATATTTCTAAAGTATGAATAAGTCTGATTACGAAAATCTAAATGACATTTTTTTCTTTCTTTTTTAAATATATGAATATAAGTGGCATCTTGTTTGTTTTTACAATAAAAAATATCTTAAACTTGGTTATTTGACATTTGTGTCTTGGTAAATTAAAAAAAAAAAAGAGGATTAGATTTTATAGAGATATTTTTGAAATATAATATTTACTTGTCATTCAGACATTTTTCCATTCAGATAAAAGTCACAAAAGTTTACTTTTTCTATTCAGATGTAAATGTCTGAAAATCAGACATAAGTTCCAAAAAACAAACAAACATATTTTAAAAAAGGTCTGAAATTAATAAAATTTCAGACTTCAGACATTTATCAAACAACCTCGTAGTGCCCAGCATAGGAACACCTGTTTCCTTCTGCAAGTTTAATTTGTAATTAGATTAAAATAAATACTTTTCTCAATGCTTTTTCTTTAGGTTAATGCTTCTGTTATCCTTATTGGCAATGGGTTCAAAACTTGGATTCCTCTAATGGTATTAGTTTTTTCTGTGTTGTTGTGCAGATATTTATTCAAACAGGATACCCTCTTGATTTACCTTCTGGAAGTTTAGGGAGTTATTGTATCTATGAATACCATATGGTAGGGTACCATCCATTGCTATTTTACTTAAATTTCTTATGCGATATAATTTGTGTATGTAGTCTAATTTCATCTTGGATAACCTCTTATGTTTCTGTTCCATTCAGTCTTGATCTTCCTATTACTGTAACTGCAAAAATATAGAAGATTAACTTACAGACTTAGTTTGTATCAATTAGATGGAGAGAATCGAATGCGATTATGTTTGATCCACTACTGAACAATCTCTGCCAAGAATTATGTCATAAGAGATTGATATGATATACAATCTTGAGAGTTCTCTCTGAAACATGCAAATGCTAGCATGATGAAAAATATCAAATCCTAAAATTTGAAGTAAAAATGAGCTTACAGCTTAATGCTGATCAGTTCTCTACTGCCATCATCATCACTATTGATATTCTTGATTTTCTTGCCAAGTTCTGAGCTGGAGTAGGTTTGGGTAAAGCTTTGATCTGTATGGTCTATTCAGTTAGATACAAAAAACTGCGATAGTTTATTGCTAGCTTGCTATCCTTGTTACTTTCTCCATTTTCATTCAACAAATGTAAACATTGGACATTTGTTTATGCACAGCCTTGTTCGATGGGCTTTGCTACTGGGGGGAAAACATTCTTTCTATGGGGAGGATGTATGATGGTAAGTGACTGTACCATCAAGATGCTTCATGTTTAACTTGAAATGTTAATCTAACTTTTTATATTGTTTGCAGATGCATGCTGATGATTTCAGACTTGACCGCTATGGCGTGGTCTCTGGACTTCGTGATGGTGGATACTCTGATGATATGACTCTTGCCGCTCTAGCTGGTAATGTCCTCATCAGAAGCTATCTCCTCAAGTTTGATGAGAGTGGACTTGGAAGCAACCTGTCTACAGATGTCCAAAAATCACAATTTAACACTAACATTGCCTGTGCTGAGTACTTTCTCTTTTGATGTTTCTTCCCAGGGGCTCATAATAGACTCATTACATCTCCTCCGGTTGCTGTTTTTCCTCATCCTCTTGCAAGTGATCTTAGTTTTGGAAGGTTTGTGATACTCAATTCAGTTTATGATTAATTCTATGCATCTTTTTCATGTTAACATTCTCCATTCCTTTGTAGGTACTGGAATTACTTGAGGAAGCAAACATTTGTTTTGGAATCATACATCTCAAAAGTTAATTGGATAATGAACCGTGCTTTGTTTTCTTCCCACTGCTATCTCTCTTGGGGATTTGCAGCACCATACTTCATGGCATTGATACATGTTGCAGCAGTACTGCGAATCTATGGCAAAGGATATTCACTTGAGGAAACAAACATTACATCTGGTGGTGAGCACACTAATTTTCCTTGCTAGGTAGGTTAGTCTTGATTCAGGCAAAATCATTGCATAGTGAAAAAGAAAGGAAAGGGGCTAGGAGCTAAAACATTGATTTTTTTTTTTTTAAATCCACAAGTTTTGTTGAACTGTATCTACTTGCTTGCTAGAGAAGGTGACCCTTTAGTTTTTGGATTTGCTTGTTATTTTTGTTTGAAACGGAGATTCTGTTAGTGTTCCTAATGCAGGATGTAATTTGTATTTAATATATTCTGTACTGTTTATACAGGATCGTTATTCAATGATACAGCTTTTGCATCTCATTTAAGGGACAATGAAATATTTGCAGCAAATTAATAATCAATGGGATTGCTAGTCTTTTTGAGAATTAGAAAAGCATTCCATGCACTCTGACCTTAGTTGTGTTGGTAATTATTTAATATTGGATGTTACACACAAATTACAATCACATCTTGCCCCGTCCCTCTGTAAATGCTTCGGCAGTTCACACTTCATTGTATAAGCTTTGGGGTAGTCTAATTTTAATTCTGATGTGTTTAGCTTCTTATCTACTCACTTTTATACATTAGGAATCAGAAGCTTAATATAGAAAAGTTCATTTTTGTGTTTTAATTATGTTCTTACAACCTAAAATTGCCTTTGTCCAGGTTTGTTATTGGTGAGCTGCCTAGCTATATGCACCTTCACAGAACTTCTTTCAATGTGGAACTTGACAAGGATAGAAGTTCAACTTTGCAACATGTTATCCCCTGAGGCACCTAAACTTTCACTTGCTACGTATAACTGGGTCCTTGTAAGTATTTTTTGCTCTGTTTGTTTGGTCGAAGGACTTCGTAGAGTTCCTTTGTAGAATCAATAGTGTTTCTAATCGCTGCTGTGTATTACAACCTGTCACATTATCGGCATAACTTATGAGTATTCCCAATCAGGTGTTTATTGCATTGGTGGTGGATAACTTTTTGTACCCTCTGTCAGCATTCCGTTCTCATTTCTCTCAGTCTATCAATTGGTCTGGTATCAGATACCACTTGAAGAATGGGAAGATAAGCAAGGTATGCCCATTTAAAGCCAAAAGTAGCAGTATAACTCCAATGACAGATCTTACTATCATCTATGCTTTAAATCTCATTTTCACAGTTAAATGTCAGGACTATTATACATACACGGTAGAAATGAAAATGTAAAGTTTATGGGCTGAGAGATAGCAATAAAGCAAAACACAAGTAGCATTTGTTGATTTTCACAACCTTCTTATCAGCAGTATTTACATGTTCTGCAGATTGAAAGAAGCAAGGATATGGGTCCAAAATTTACAGATTTGGGAGGAAAGCACTTATACGGGAAGAAAGGAGCTCCTCCGAAAGTCTCATTTCTCAGCTCCTTGGCCAGAAGTTTGGCACAGTGGCGCCAACCTAAAAAATTTGATGTCTAAAATTGAACTTCCGCTTGCATAATCTTGGAAGCGTTCTTCTTGGTCTCTGTGATCTGGTAAGCAGCAAGCGTTACAAAGTAAATTATATGTAATTGGTTATTGGTGGTTCAATTGATCCTCTTGTATTACTAGGCAAATTCAAATTGATTGATTTTAGTGATTTAGGAAGTTTTGGCTCATTATTTTTATAATCCCCATTCAATCGATTTGATTCTTCAGGGTCAACCCGCCTTGTTGGGCTGATCATGTAATTTGTATTCATTTGTCTATGTAATCTATAGGTTCTTATACAGTTGAAACTCAAACTAAAAGACAGTACCGCAACTCCTACTGGGGCAGTAGGAAAGAGTGGAGTGGTGATTTGTCAGATTTGCAAAGTGTTTTCCTCTTCTCCTCTTTGTTCTGTTGCAAAATATGAAAGCAATTCCATACCGCCAGATGAAACTATAAGACTTGTATTTGCAGTGGCATGGAGACAATAATTTATCAGGCGGACGACACAAAATTATTGATGTAAATGAGAATACTTTTCATAAGCTTGTTTAGCAAATTGATTTATATTTTGGCAACT
Organism: Citrus x changshan-huyou; assembly: GCA_039657385.1. Lineage (NCBI taxonomy): Eukaryota > Viridiplantae > Streptophyta > Magnoliopsida > Sapindales > Rutaceae > Citrus > Citrus x changshan-huyou. Next base: position 8,454,859 of record CM077550.1, read on the forward strand.
GTGAGGCAAAGCAACAGTTCGATATTGAATCCAAAAAAACAGAAAAACGCCCAAGCCGTTGCCAATGAATGAGCCAGATACTCATCAGTCTTGAGACTTGAGATTCAAGAAAGTGTCTTATAACACTATGTATGGTCCTCCAAATGAGCTAAGATCCTAATTTATGAAACTCTTTATCATTTCGTTATCAATGGGGACAACAGCAGCAACAGACATTATAGTTTGAGGTATATCATGCTATTGGGCTAGGAAAGCTTCTACATTCATAGTAGACTTTCCCTCAAATACATCTAGTTTATCTTCTACGAATTCAATCAAACGACAAAAGTGTTGAATAAATAAGACCAGAAATATATAAATAAGTGCAGATAAAAGAAAAGGAAAGATTTCTCTTAAAATGTAAATGGCCATAAAAGGTGTGCAAGTTTAGGCAAAAAAAAAAGACAATGGAAGAATAAAACATGGAAGTTCAGAGTCTGTTGTTAATTTTACAACTCGTTGGCTGCAAGTGATTATTGCTTCAGATCCCCAATGTAAAAGTCATCTATCATGTCAAAGACTCGGGTTGCATGCTGTGGCCTGTGAGATTTAATATAAACAGATTAAACTAAAGAATATCATCAGGTAAGATGATGGAGAAAGAAAGAAAATATAACTTCAGATTAAAAATCCGTAAGAAATAAAAATTCTGTTTGTGATCTTGTTATGTGTCACAATAATAGGAATGACGTGTTTGTCACAAAGTTGGAAACATGAAGAAATAGTGTAACTTTGCATAAATGAAGCACAAGAACAGGTGAATTGCCAATGAGAGTCATCTAATGAATAGATTATAATTTTTTTTTTTCATATTTTTTGATAACCCAGATTCCCTCGACAGGCCCACAATAAACAAACATTTTGCACTGCAGGACTAGGAGAAATCAAGAATTTTGAGACAGGAATTCAACTTAGGCCTCTGTACAGCTATAATAAACTTTAATGTAATTTAACTAACTTCTAATGTCAGTCAGCCGTATAAATTATAAGTAGGCAGATCCAAGCCTGGATATAAGGAGAATTTAATTAAGGATACAGTAAGTATAAATCAATAACAAACCACTATCAGTCAACTTTTAGCAGGTGCTTAAGACTTTGTTTTCACACGGTCCAATGTCATGCATTAGCAAAAGGAAAAAGCAAGGAGATGCAAACTTAAAGCACGGTAACTATATATCACATAAATAATCAACAAGACATTTTCCATTAACAAACACTTGCGGACACACGAAAAGTTGAAAGAATTGCCTATTACTGCCAAATGAGCCATGTGAATAAGCAAAAAAACATTTTCAGGAGTCAGCTAACAGATGCATACCCATAAAATCCTTCAGTTGAATCATCACCAGCATGTGCTAGGATAGCATCGCCACCTGGGTGTTCCTCTACATATGAGGTAACATCATACACCTGCAGTTGTAATGAGACAAGAAACATAAGAAACTGATAAAAGTACTCAAATCACATTAACATTATTAACAGTTCCCGGTTGCAGAAGCTACATGAATCAAATCCAAAAACCAAGACAATACTAATACTAATACCTTGTTCTTGATAATGATCCAACAGTCATCTCTCTTATTATGCAATGTTACTTCATCTTTGCTGTAGATTTTTGATGCCTAAGAATTAAAACGAAAAACTAAATGTTCAGTAAAATGACAATTATTACAATGTAAGACATTTTAGGGACCTACATGCAACAATCATTTATCCTATTACATGCCAGTTCAATCATTCATTAATAATACCTTGTTACTGTTAGCACTTGAGTGAATACTTTTTGAATGGCCTGCATTTACACCCAGAAGAAAAAATATCAAACACAATTAAATAAACACTTTCAAACCCTTTGATTTGAAATGTAAAGATTACCAGATGTAGGGTGTCCTGGGATGAAAATAAAGACTCCCAAAATGGCACCTAAAATTAACGCGGCCACAATTATAACCATCTTTCAAAATCCACTACCCAGCTGCTACGTGCTCTGCTTTCAATAGATTTACAGATAATAAGCCAAATTTCAGCTCTTTTCTAAAAGAGTGCTTTCTACTAGTCACTTTGCTCTTGTAAAGAATATTTAAAGCAAACAAGTGCAGTAAGTAGCTCTAAAGAAGTAACTAACTTGATGAATGGCGCGATAGAGAAAACAAGTCAGCTTAGTTACCTGTGAATTATGAAAACAGCAATGGATCAGATTAAGAAGAGAGATTCGAATCGGATTTGCCGGATAGATTTTACTTCTGTTAGTATTCCCTCTTCGGCACAGCCGCAGTGTTATTTGTTTTCACTTGGTTCTAGGCCGCTACATCTACTGCTACTTGGCCTAGGAAAGTACAATGTATGAGGGCTGTTTAAATTGACTATTTGAAACTTACTCAAAATCTAACAGTAATATTACAGTTAAGATATTTTGTTTTATTACTGATATGTTAATAAGAAATTAATTGATAGTACAATCAAAATTCTATCGAGAAGATTAACTTTTATGGCACAACTCAGATATAGCCACCCTCATTAGTATTGGAGGATATATTCACTTTACCCACAGGCCTATTCCTGCCTAATTATATAATTAGGAGGAAAAGTTTGAGTCCAACACAGTGGGGGGAATTTGCATTAGATAATAGATGTACCCCATTCATGCCAAACTATCACAAATAAATACTATGAAAATACTAAAATACCCTCAAATCAAATAAAATCACTCGGCTTTGTACTAACTTTCTCGATCTTGCACTTGACTTTGTATTCAACTCCTTGACCTCATCCTTGACTTACTCTACTTTCTCGACCTTATATTCGACTACTCGACTTATTCGCCAAGATATTCAACTTGATACTCGACTTACTCGACTCCATACTGAAGACGTGGTGCAGTCGATCTACGTTGGGTAATCACAGTCACGAATAGGGATGGCAAAATCCGGATCCGGATCCGGATGTGGGTGCATCCGAATCCGCATCCGGATTGACATTGTTGTATCCGGATCCGCATTCGGATCCATAAATTTTTTTACGGATCCGGTTGCGGATAATATCCACACGGATTACGGGTGGATATCCCGGATATCCGGATCCGCAAAAAGTAAAAAATATATCAATTTAAGAATGAGATTAAGCATTTATAATTTTACATTATATTAAAAAGCATTTAATTAAAGTAATTGAGCCAGAAACCATAAATTCATTCTGACTACTAGTTAATAAAGTCATCAATTAATCAGTTAAAATTTTGTAAGTGGTTGTTGAGATTCAAAGAATGAAAGAGGGAAAAACGTTAGATTCAATCTTCAAAACTAGCAGCAACAGCAACAGCATGCTATTGGCAGCCACTTGTCTCTGTTCAAAGTCACCAAGGGAGATGTGTTGCATGAGATTCAACAAGTGGTTTGGTGACAGCAAAAAAAAAAAAAATTATAGAAATTGAAGTAATTTGCAAAGTCAAAGAAGATTACAGAGATGCAGTCGGATGCAGTAAGCTTAGCAAGCCAAAGATGCAGTGGCGTGCCGGCGTTTGGTGACAGCAAAGTGCGGTCAGCGAGGCGAGGCTGGGCAGCCAGCACTCGACGACAGCAGCGCTTGTCTAGCTCGGCGACGCAGCCGGCGTTTGATGAAAGTGACTGCGAGGTAGATGGCATTCGACGGTTATAGATTTGGGGTTCTGTCCGATTTCGGCTGCAGCGGCTACTTTTGAGCAGTGAAGTTGTGAGTGTGTGTTTCCAGTTTTAGATTTTAGGGTTGTTGGGATTGATTTGTTTTTCTTTTCCCCAATTTTAGTTTATGTATTTTTCAAATGAAAACTGATTATATTAATAATTTAATTAAAAATAAGCCGGATCCGGATGCGGATCCGAATTTTTTTGCCATCCCTAGTCACGATGGAATTGCCTGTGAAAGGTGCTGGCTTGATGGTGGTGCTACTAAGAATTTAAATTGAACTGGTTTAAATATTTATGTTCTCTATTTGAGCAGCCACGCTATTTGTTTTTAAAAAAGTGCTTGCTAGCAGTCATTTTGCTCTAAATTGTCACTCTTTTTGTTTTAAAATTTTTCACCCATATTTCTCTTCTTAAATCTATTACATTGTACAAAACCCAAAATCTCAAATCAAGCCAACCGTCCAGTCCCTAACTGCATAAAGCTCAACAAATCCCAAAAACCAGATTCAAAACCTTTCAAAAGAAACAAATATTCCTATTAAATCACCAAGTAACTAAATTCTCGAATTTCAGGCATATCAATTAAGCAAGTCACTTAAACTATCAAATAAACAAAGTTATTCATACAAATTAAGCTCTACCCATTGAACACAAATACAATGGTATCTTATAAATTGAACCATCAGTCTCTTCTAAAGCTAAAGCATTACAGGGGCACTGCAACAGTTACAAAAGAAAAAAAAAAACTGAAGCTTTTGCAGCAAAAACGGAACCTTACCTTAAATCAACAAAAAGGTTGCAATCGAACTTGCGGAGCTTTCAAGGTTCTGCAATTCCACCTGAGAACAACAAACGAACAAACACTATTTGGGAATTTTTTTTCGCTACAAAGCGTATACATTGGAATTAATTTATTTTCATTTATTTTGCTTATTTTATTTGCCGCTGACGTGCTGCCACTGGTTTAACACTGTGTACTGGTGAAAGAGTGACACTGTCAATGATGAATGGCGTGATAGAAAAAGCAAGTCACAATTAATTACCTATGAATTATGAAAACAACAATGGATCAGTCAGATTGAGTGGATAGATTTGAATCAGATTTGCCGAAGAGACTCTACCTTTTCCGTTTTAGCCCCTCACACAGTCGCAATGGTTTTGGTTTTGCTTTTACTTGATTCTGGGATGCTACTGGGCCTAGGCAAGTACAATATATGAGGGATGTTCACATAAATTATTTGATTTTTTTAAATAGAAAATAAACAACAAAAACTTTGTAACTTAAAATCTAATTGTAACGTTATAGTTATATATTTTTTTTAAATATTGATATGCTATATTTAGAGTATCATTAATATTTACAATTAGAAATTTATTGAAATCTACTAAGATTTAACCCCAGTGGCGTAGCCGGACTTTAGACCAAATGGGGACAAATTTAATTTACTCATAAAATTTAATTTTCTAAAATATATCTAATAAGTTTTTACTTGACATACTCATTAAATTGATTTTGATGATAATTATACTATTTTGAGTCCTTTTTAAAAAATATTATTCAAGCCGGTCAGATGAATAAAAATTTTTATCAAGGCAAATATAATTTTTGGTTGAAATTTGAAAAAAAAAAAAGATGTCCTCATAAAAGGGAAAATGTGAGGAAGTGAAGGAGAGCACTCCTGCTTGTCCCTATGTAGTTTATCACTGGCTAACCCAAATCAATTTATGATAATACAACTTTGATGAATCTACTCTAATTAATTACATTTTTCCAAGAAAAATATCTATTCCTACCTAATTAAATAATTAAGAGGGAAACTCTAAGTCCTAACATAAAGACTAGGACTCAAATACTTATGGGTGCAGGTCCATTATTATCGGGAAATTTATAAAACTGACCAAAATTTTTTTATATATTTCACAAATGACCGATAGAGTTTATTTCTATCAACATGAGCCAAACAACACATCAAGTGACAAAAATACCTCTCTCATTCTCACCAAGATTCCTCTCTCAAATAGAACCATCTCTCTTACCCAAATCGGTCACTCATCGCCAGTGATTTCCCACAATACGTCAGAGTCCATCCTCGGCAGCCAACATCACCAAAATTACGGCCAAGATCTAAAATCAATGGTTAGTTCAAAAACCTTAAGTTTTATTGCATGTTCTTGTTTTATGTTGTTATTGTGTTGTGTTAGTGATGATGATAGAGGATTGAAGTATTTGTGATGTTGGTGGTGTGGGTGACGGGATGCCTATCGCACGAATTTGGTGCGATCTGGACAAAATGCGTGCGATAAGCTACCGTCCATGGCACCATTGCACCTGATCAGGTGCGACAGGTGCGTGCTTGTCACACCTAATATGTGCAACAGGCATGCGTTAGTCGTGCAACCTATTGCACTTGGTACACTTCTGTCGCATGAAGTTATATATATTTTTAGTGTGAGGTTATTAATTTGTTATTAATGCAACATAATAATGTTATAAATGTAATAGATACACAACAAAATCCAAAATAGCAAACCATGATCCAGCTGGATTGAGAAATGAACTATGCATGATGAAGTTAGTTTATGCCGGTCACTTTCCCGGGCGTATCTCGAGTATGTGCAAATTAGCTACAGCCATAAAAGCCATCTAAAAAAAACTTAACAAAACGACAGTTACAACTATTCAAGCAAGACATATTTGGGCATTTCTTGGAGTGCCGAAACTTTCCGTTCAGTGGTGTAATTTTGCATAATGTGTTGCTTAGGAAAATGGCCCATGGAGAATGCAACGAGACATATTAGTTATGGTTTCAAATTAGTGAGCATTTGATACGCTTATTAGTTGGAGAGTAGTGCCTAATTATGAGACTTTCCTATTGTGAAGATGCTATACTATAAAAGTCAAAACGGTGCATAGGCTACTTAATACGTATTTTGACGGTTTGTTTCGCAACATCAATCTTAGGCAATTCGACTCAAGATTTGAGGACTTGAACTTCGAGGTTATGGATGATGCACTAAAGATTGCGCTCTATTATTTTATCGATAGAGTACTAAATAGAAGAAAAGATCATTGACAAATCAATTTCTCATTGCTTAATGAAGTAAATAATATAGACCACTTCTGAAATTGTCCATGGGGTCGTTTGTCGTGGGAAATGATATATGAAAGTCTTGACAATGCACTAAATAACAAATATGAGAAATTTAAGAAGATTCGTTTAGAAAAACCAAACCATGAAATTGAAAAGTACAATGTTTATAGCTTTACATCGGGGTTCAGGTGCATTGATAATTTTCTTTGGATCAATTAGTTTTCTAATATTGAATATTTAACAATAGGTTTTATGACTTTTTCATTTTGGTTGTTACAGGCTTAAATTTTTGAAGCGATCAGAGGCTTACATTAGCATGGGTCGTGAAAATGAAAAAGAAAATTTCCCGCATCGTGCAATGTAGGCCTATCGTTTCTTCTAAAATAAACTTTGTTGAAGTTTATTCGTTGTTGAATGAAAATTCTCGTCTTGTAAGTAATAAATATTGTTAGATGTATAGTATTACTTTTATATTACTAAATATTAGATGATTAGATTAACTTAAAATTTTGGGTTGAATTTATTGTATAGGAATGTTTTACAAAACATTGAGTCGGACACAAAGGAGAAAGCCAAAAAATATTGGCAGATCGTGAAAAATTACGTGCTCCATAATGTAGGTATCTTATAGTGCATCAAACTATCATTATTTATCGATTAATCGAAACTTGAAATTTTTTGGCTTATTATTTACTCATTTTTAATGTTACTCTGTGTAGTATCAACCTTCAATCAATTCACCACCCGTTACAAGGCAAACAGAGGAGCATCACAACACACCACGCACAACACTAGAGCAGCAAAATCTCATTGAGTATGAGATGCCTGTAGATGACCATTAGGAATAGACACATAAGTCTAATGACAAACAAGATTCAGAGGTATAAACAATTTCATTTCCTCATATATAAATCATTAGATCTTAGATTTTAGATTTCAGATCCACATTTTTTAATATGGGATCCGAATTTTCTATATTCAAATTTTTCTAATATTTGCGGATGCGGACCGGATTTGAATTTTCTTACCATCCTTATTACTATCAAATCAATTAGAATAAAAAAAAATAGCACAATAAATTTTTTTTTTTCAATTTTAATCAATTCAAACATCGGAGTAGATCTAATAATTACCTAAACTTTAATTTTTTGTCTTTTTTATTAAATTTTACTTACTTGTCACGTCAGCCACCTATATCAATCACTTTTGTATTATTTTATTTACAATAGAAATATCGAAATAACCAACGCTTTCATCATCAACTGCACTATGAAAGTGAGTGCCCCTCGTACTATTACACGTTCCACACAAATATTATCCACTTTTGTGATCTAATGTCATCAGTAGGATCATCATTGTCGCGAAAATCATTATTGTGAAATGGAGAGTAACTTTGCTCTGACGACGGTAATACCTCTTCTCCAACATCCGCTAATGGAATGTCGTTGTCATCAATGGTGTAATTATTGTCATGGAGTGAACTAACTTATCACGTCAGCCACCTATATCAATCACTTTTGTATTATTTTATTTACAATATCTAAAAAAATTTTAAATTACAAAATTTAACTTATAATATCTAAAGCAACATTCCGTTCTCGAGGAAAGAAAATAAAAAGAAAAGAAAGAAAACATTCTCTGTCACGGCGGCGAAAATGAAACCGAATCAACAGATGTGTCTTAGATCTCTCTCTTCTCTCGCTCAATCAGACGGCTCAACGATGCCGTCCTTCTTTTTCTTTTTCTTTCTCAATTTTATGTCATTTTTTCATAATTTATTTTATGAAAATAAGAATTGTCATGTCATCTTAATATTTTGCAATGAATTTATTTTTTATATTTTTTTTGCATTAATGGGTGTCAGTACTGAACTCGACTTTTGTTTAAGCTTTTAGCTGCGTTTTCAATCTTCAAAATCTACAGCAATCATCGGCCTGATGTGTACTGCTTAAAACCCTTGATGGAAGACCTAAAAATGACAAAGTAGTATAAGAAATTATCATTTCTATCACGTTTGAGGTGAGTAGCTATACCTTTATTTGCTTTGGTGAAAACGTGAGAATATTTGGGAAGTAAGTTGTATGATTTTATAAGATTTCTTTGAGCTATTTCAAGATCAACTTCTCTGCCCTGATATATCTGCTGATATGTTAACTAGACATCATATTCTTGTTGCATGTCTACTTTAATGTCATTCGGAGTGTATATTTTTTTCATGAATATATTTATCAGTGATAATATAACCAACTCAACTCCTTACTTGACGACAACTATCAAACAATATCTCATTATGACAAATGTGTACATTGTCAATTCTCCTCACCACCTAAGGAACATTTTGCTCGTTCGAATCTCTCATTTCTCGAATAATGGGCCTCGAAACATGTCATTGGGGACCGTGCAATCTTGAAATCAAATTTATCCTTAAAGGCAATCTCGTATAGTTCTAGTATTAAATCATTGTTCTCAACGAATAACTTACCCACACTAATATCATTTGAGTTACAACTTCTAACGAAGTTTAGAACAACTATGTTTGAAGGAAAAATTAAAGCAAGGCTTGTGAGGGGTTCAATCCCTCTTATCGAATGGGCTATTAGAGAAGTGGATTAGTTGTCTCTATTATGTGTAGGAATATCGTTTTCACGCTCATCCTCATCATTAATAGGAATATCGAAATAACCGATGCTCCCATCATCAACTGAACTATTAAAATGAGTGCCTCTCGTACTATTATACGTTCCACACAAATATTATCCATTTTGTGTTCTAATGTCATCAGTAGGATCATCATTGTCGCAGAAATCATTGTTGTGAAATGGAGAGTAACGTTGCTCTGACGACGGTAATACCTCTTCTCCAACATCCGCTAACGTAATGTCGTTGTCATCAATAGTGTTATTATTGTCGTGGAGTGGAGAGTAACGTTCCTGCAACGACATGATCCTTGGCAACACATCTTCTTCAATATTAAGGATAGAGATGTTTGCTCTAAACAAAGTTTTAGTTTCGACAAGTGGCTCAAGATCTTAACTCGAAACTCGAGTAGATGTGGTAACAAATATAGGGATACATCCATAGTTGGCCACATCAAAAGCCATATGTAACACAACCTTGATCATTTCATCATTAAATATGTCCATAGATAATGAACATGCACAATAGATTGTGTTACTGGACCTTAAAGTTGTCTTCATCGTGATACAATATTCATTAGGATTTATCTGCAATACCTCATAAACTCTTGGTAGAAATTGATCAAACATACAATTTTCTTAACGGAAAAATTTGGAATCTTAGCATTCACATACTCCATTCGGTCATCCATCAACATCTCCCACCAACCATCATCACATAATTGAAGCACAACTAAATCTATTAAGCCTAAAATTATAATATATATATATATATATATATATATATATATATATATATATATATATATATATATATAAATAATTATACACTAGAAAACATAACAACAAGAATATGCAGTTGATAACTCTATAAAATGAGAGTTATCATGACACTTTTAAACTTAAATTAATAATACTTAGAGAGAAAATGATGTGTTTTCATTGTATTTTTTGTAATATTTTGCATAAACATTCATCTTAGTTTATTCTTAATAAATTTTGTTTGATCTATAATAATTTGTGTGCTTAAATCATATACATAATTGTAGGTGATTGGAAGCTCAAATTTGGAGGAAGGAATGCTGCTGCAATAGGCTTGCAAAATATGCGATCTACTGTAGCAACCATTGCTGTAATAATCTTAGAACAACGACAGAGAAAATTCCGCGCGAAATACCTAAAATATTGCGATATGCAGTTTCCTAATCTAGATGATGCGCGCCCTACACTTCCATTTACCATAATTTTCAACTATAGAATAAGCACATACGCAAAAGATGTCTGATGTAATATTAGTAATAATCTGTATATAATAGAATTCAAAAAAATAAAAAAGATGTTTCGATCATAATAAAATAGACATACACAAATTTCTCTAATTGAATTTGGTATTATAATCGTGTAATATATATATCAAATTCAAATGCATGTACTTAATAAATCCATGAAAATTTATTCAAGGGTAACCTATATAATCATAATATCATATGATGCAATTTATAATTCCATGCATTTTTTTTATATATTATAAATGCAATCGGTGTCAAAAACTCAACTCCAATCAAATACACTACAATATGATTTCAACATATAAATAAAAATATATATATTGAACGACAAGAATTGAAGGCGGCTCTGATACATTAAATTAAGATAGAATCATATCTCCAATCATAATTGTTCAAGTTTCAATTACTCTCTAAATTCACCAAATTTTAAAAGGTATTTATTTAGTTTATTCCACTTTATAGTCTTTCTTTTGTGATAGAAAAGAAACTTTAGCAAACATAAATTTGTCTAGGATAGGGACTCTTTCTATAATAGTATTTCATAACTTAAATACTTTACACTTCCTTCCATTAAAGAAGTGAAATTAATAAACTTTATCATTTTCATTATGAAAGTGGTTAATAAATATTAATAACCTTTATCACTTCTATTGTAAAAATAGTTAATAAACATTAATAAACTTTACCACTATTCCTTCAAACAAGTAAATGAATCATTAATATGAGTTTATCTATATATTTATTTAAACTAATGACTTACCACATAATGAAAATTCTTACAAACCAGTCACTACCCTCGTATTAAAAGATCATCTCATCATGTGATCGACATTCCATTCCCCTCAGTCCTAGGTGCTCATTCTATTTTGAATTGAATGGGACGGATCTCCCGAGGTAAATAAGGTCAACCCCTTAGAGGTAGTAGGTATAGTCATTACTTAACTCGACCTTCAGACACTCAAAACTCCCGTATCTCTTGGTTGGATCAAGGCTATTTCTGACAAGTTCCCTGAGCTTATGAGCCAATTAGAAGAAGAAGAAGAAGAAGAAGAAGAAGAAGAAGAAGGTGAATGAAGACATGCATTAAATATGCATTAAACGAAGACATGAATTTCACTGTTCATCAGGCATGAGGTCTCTTTGATATTAGTTGTAACATGTAGTATTATACCATTACTGACTTAAATAATGAATTTTATGATTTTCCAAACTTGTGTTAATATTTTTTTTTCTTAACTGCATGCTTTTTCATTTTCCTGGTTTTTCATAATCGCCTGCCTAATGAAATCTTACACAGCACAAGTGTTGTTGCTTTTATTTCTAATGAGTTGATAAAAAAATACAAAGGAGAGCGTATCTACACTAAACAGCTCCTCAGACTTCATTTTCTGTGGGATAATTACGAAATTTAAAACAGTTTTAGTTAAAAAAATTAAATGATCACTATAGAAGGGGGTATATGATATAATATACGGAAGCAACCTCTTCCCCTTCCCCAAGATTTGGGAGAGTTCTGAATGAATAGACATCCTTCAGTCTGTTGAAACTTTGAGCCATACTGCACAGTTGTCCCAAACCGGCTCTCCTTGCGTTCTCAATAAACGACTTACCATATCCCTGAGAATCTAGCTCCTGTTTCGTCGCAATTTGCAAAAGCTCTGTGAATCATTTTAGACCCTGCCCAATTTTTGCATCCAGCAGCATGAACCACAAATTGTGATTCTTTTCTTCCCCGCTTCCCTGCTTCTAAATTCAACAAGACAATGGAAGCATGATATCATAATGGTTGTGATCTCTTGGTGTTTGTTTTCACAAATGAGAGGAGAAAAACAATTCTTGGAGAAAAGATTTACATGTAGAAGATGATGAAATCGAGATTATAAATGATGTGACGCAAAACAAGAATCTTGATATAAACACCAGAGAAATATAACTATGAAATTAAAATATAAAATGTCACCGTCCTTTAATCACCACAATTTAATAATTATCTGAGCGTCCAAATTTGATCTTTTAGCAAGAGAGAAGGAGAGAAGTGAGAGTTACTTATAGACATCCATACATATACAGACTGGTGAAGAAAAGAAACCACACACTGCCAACATTAGTAAATGAAACCCCAATTTTAATAAAATATCTGCTATGATAAATTCATGTACTGTTTACTGACTAGTAGCTATTATGTGTATGATTGATTTGATTTGGCATACCAGTGGATAATTGTACGAGGCGTTGTTATACCAGATCTATAACAGAACAAAGTCTGTCCTTAGGACTAATAGCCCGCAAGTTCTGGTTTCCAGCTGATATACACTTATCCATCAAATACCAAATCCGAAAATCATATTTTTGAAAATAATTTTTCACGATACCACCCGAAAACACGGCACTCTTGGCCTTCAAAGAGGGTGAACGTTGTGAGAAAACAATTTCATTTTATAAAAATCGATTTTGGAGGATAAAACATGACATTTCTTATGCACAGGATCCTTAGGCTTAAGGCAAGTGCATAGCATACTCAGTTTAGAAAATTAGAGGTGAGCGTATCATTATTAACTCCAAATAATTTCTTTGATTCCTAGAAGAGAAAAAAAGATTTAGAAAAACATGATGTGAAGAAAACTGATGTTTATTCCAAATTAACTCCTGCCTTACAAAGGGATAGAGATCCTTATATAGAGATCTTGAGGAATGAGAGATAAGGTGGGACCCTTATCTTTTACAAAAGCAGAATGATTAAAGCACACCATGCCAAAAATAAAAAGGAAAAGCAGAAAACATACTTTAGACAAGACAAAACCCTTGTCTAATTATTAAATCAAACTTTAAAAAAGCAAAAGCTAAAGATTCCCATGTTTGGTGAAAGAGAAATATGAGAGGAAGATGATGAAGGAGTCGAGATTGAAGATGAAGTTGCTTCCATGTTTGGTTAATCCTCCTCTAGGAGATCAAATAATATTACTTAGAATTATAAATGATACCACCTCTGCGTTGTGTGTGTGGCTCTGATCACTGGTATTTCTTCAATGTTCAAAGCAAAAAGCCTGATCGTTTTCCTTCTCTCTGTATAGAAAACCTGTTTCTCACAAGTCTTACCCTGTCTTACCTAACCATCTGAGAAGATGAGTTATGGTACATGTGGTGTCTCACTACCATGTATGCTACCAAACTGGTCTTTCCTGTTAAACCAGTCCTCACACACATCACCACTCCTGAGTTCTCATCAGATCTTCTCTGGACTCTCCTTGAGTGGTATTCACCACTTCCGTGCTGGGGAAAACAACTAAAAAATCTGTGTACTTTTCATGGATTAGACAGAATGCCAGAACAAGAAGCCAACTTATTTACTACAGTCTTTATCGTTCATAGACCTTATTTCCAACACTAAAAAACAAGAGACTTCTGGACACAAGACATGGCCTATGCCAGGTTCCAGTTCAAGTCCTCAAGGAATCCTTGTCATGGAACAACGTCCTGACTACACTAACGTCTTATTCCAAGACGCTCAGGATCTATGAGAAGATTTTCAGTCTCTTTTCCATACTGAAAATCCTCATTACACTGTCACAGACCCAGACTCTCCTACTACATCAGCCCTAAAAGAGATGACTAATGCTGATGAAGAAGCCTATCTACAAGCTGAAGCTTATCTTGATCACAGACAGATCCGTCATGCTAAACGACAATATGAGAAAGAAACTGGCGATGTGTCTCCATCACACTACTCATCCACTCCATGATTGCAGGCACGCATGAGAATCTTTAGCTTTTGCTTTTTTAAAGTTTGATTTAATAATTAGACAAGAGTCTTGTCTTGTCTAAAGTATGTTTTCTGCTTTTCCTTTTTATTTTTGGCATTGTGTGCTTTAATCATTCTGCTTTTGTAAAAGATAAGGGTCCCACCTTATCTCTCATTCCTCAAGATCTCTATATAAGGATCTCTTTATCCATTTGTAAGGCAGGAGTTAATTTGGAATAAACATCAGTTTTTTTGACATCATGTTTCTCTAAATCTTTTTTTCTCTTCTAGGAATCAAAGAAATTATTTGGAGTTAATAATGATACGCTCACCTCTAATTTTCTAAACTGAGTATACTCTGCACTTGTCTTAAGCCTAAGGATCCTGTGCATCAGAAAGGTCCTGTTTTATCCTCCAAAATCGATTTTTGTAAAATGAAATTGTTTTCTTACAACGTTCACCCTCTTTGAAGGCCAAGAGTGCCGTGTTTTCGGGTGGTATCGTGAAAAATTATTTTCAAAAATATGATTTTCGGATTTGGTATTTGATGGATAAGTGTATTTGGCTTTTATTCATTTGCTTATATCCCTCGGGGACTAGGTTTTTTCATTCATTTAACCTATTAAATAGTTGACAGAGAAATTATGGAGCCAATCAAACTTGTAAACCCATCCTTGCAATTAAGGAAATCCTCTCTGATGATGACCAAAACTTCTGGGTTAAGTTTCAGGAAAATGAAAGACATCACAAAAATTAAAGCAGAAAGTGAATAAACAAGAAACAAAACTCTTAATGCAATAAATTCCCAGCCGGGAACACGAATTCCTTATCATCAAAGAGACCATTTGCATGTCAAGTTGAAGGAAATCCCACAAATGTTGCTTAAATATGCGAAATCCATTTATGTTATAGGAATAAAGAGGATAGTTAAACCTAATTCTATAAGTGGTCTGAGACGAAATTTCAAGATAGCGGCCATGTTACCTTAATCAACTGTTGCAGTCGAACTATCCTCTATGTGGCTGTTATTACTGACCTGGTGCCCAACTAAGTGGTGAAGCAGCACACCAGCAGCAACACTGACATTCAAGCTCTCCACAGCCATAAATGACTGGAACTGTTCTGCTGACCCATGATTTCCATCAGCATCCACATCATCAATTTCTCCAGCAGTTACATCAACTGGAATGTTTCCAGGGATCCTAACCAAATGTGTACATGATCTCTCCACCAAAGGCCTCAATCCTGTGCCCTCACTGCCCAAAACTAGAATAGTTGGCTGACCAGGAGGAATCTCATTCAAGGGAACTGCTTTTGAAGAAACTGAACCGCCAAGGACTCGCCAGCCATTTTCAGCTGATGATACCAAGAACTGCATCATATTGTTACAGTACCTCAGCTCCATCAATTCAAGTGACCCTGCACTAGCCTTGCTCACAACACCACTCAATGGTGCTGAATTTTTTGCACACAAAACCACCCCTGAAGCTCCAAAGAAGTAAGCAGACCTAATGATGGCCCCCAAATTTTGAGGATCTGTCACCTCATCCAGTGCTACCCAAAGAGAGGCTTGATCTTCATCATCCGAAATAGGGTCCAATTCTTTTATTTTGACCATCTCCAATGGAGATGCGTCAAGAGCAAGACCCTGATGAGGGCGATTACCAACAACCATATTGAGATCATGCTTTGAGGTTTCCTTTATGCTTATTCCCATATTTTCAGCCATCTTCAATACCTTCTCATACCCTTTCTTGTCCTTCTTCTTTCTATTGTTACTGCTTAAAGACAATCCTTCTTGAACATAGAGTGCATAGAATTCTCTTGTTTTTGCTGACAACGCAGCTAGAACTGGCCCTACTCCATATAACCCTTCACCAACCATCTTAGGCACAGTCGATGGAGCAGCCTCTTTCCATGTAGTTCTTCTGGAGTTTTCCTGCCTATTCCACCTTTGATATTCTGGTTTCTCTGTCCTGGGTTTGACGTCCCGTCTGAAACTATTCCTACGCTTATTCCATTTTGAATCACTAACAGCCTCCATTTCTTCTCCTTCTTCTTCTGCAGTTCCCCGGTTTTTAGCGTAAACATTTCGGTGACCTGTTGACATATCTACAACCCTTTCTCTATGTTCTTCTGTCCTGGAAAAGGTTTTAGTCGATTCCTCCAAAGAGCGGCCAATATTTGTAGTTGTTACTTTCTCCAACCTTTTGGCCGATTCCTCCCAAGAGGAATGACTACTACTCACATCTTCTAATCTTTCTGCTGATGCCTCCCACGATGAACGACTAGCCTCAGCACTTATCACCTTCCCCAACCGTTTTGCTTCCTTAACTTTGTTTGATTTCAATGAAGCAAGTGGTCTTCCAGCTCTCAACACAGGACTTCTTTCATCAACTCTCACCGAACTCAAACTCGAAAAGCCCCTCCCTCTAATCAAATCACAACATTGAACAGCACATTTCACTCTCATCACACTTGACACTCTTCTTGGCTTCTCTAAAGCGCCCATTTGCATCGACTTATTACAAAATACTAATGCAAAATTTGTGGATTTTGAGAATCCTAAACTTCTGATATAAGTTCTGTGACCATTCCGAGAGAAGCTGATAAAAGAAGGGTTCAATGGAGGTTTCGAAACAGACCCCATTGGTAAAGATTGAGACTTTGTGTAAATATATTTAAAAAATCTGGTGGGTTCGGAAGAAATTCTAGTTGCCAAGGACAGTGCTTGGCTACTTGTTAAATTAGAGTACATTGTGCACAAAGAGATAATGGATAAGCTTTGTACTTTTTAGTTATAAAACAAATGAATCAACTTGAAGCAGCGGCTGATGAATATAAGAATATACCTGGATTGTAACCAAAGGCCTTTGCAAGCAATACCCAGATTCTTATCTACAGCCCATGAATCGGTAAGAGTGTTTTCTCGCAGTCCCAAGCTGTTCTTGTCTGTTTCAGAAAAATAAATTGGAGGATTTGGTTTTAGGAGCGTGGTGTGGACGATAAGTGGAAATAAATAAAACGACGTCGTGTGGTGGCGAAGTGGTATTGATATCCTGCCATGTGGGTGTTAACGGAATGCGCCGTTGGCGCTTGAATTCGCCAAACCGCCTGAGCATTGTTGAGTTACCACTTATATCCCTTATAAGTTGAATTAAAAAATGTTTATCTTAAAATTAATGAATTTATTAAAATTCAAACTAAAACATAGATAAATTAATTTTATTCTTATTTTTAGAATAAGTTAACGCGACCTTCTCAAATTCAATCTAATTTATCTTAGTATATTAAGATCAATAAAAATCATGCACATTATTAAATTTTTTTAAGGTGAGAGATTTAATTTGAATAAAATTTCCTTAAAATCATATCAAATTGGTTCTTCCTATTTTTCTAATTATATTTATTAAAATTATATAAATTTCTCAAACTCAATTGAGAAATAATTTGTTCGTCCAAATTAGATTAGTTTTACTTTTTTTCTTTCATAGTTTAAGGAGGACCTTTCTCTAAAATTTACGAGATATTATTTTGCACAAAATTTAATAGTATGTTGCTATTAATTTACTTTTAAAAGGAAAAAAATTGGATCCATTACTATGAACAGATCTCATTAAAACTAGGAAAATTTACAACCGTCCATCTGTTTGTTTTGTCTTTTTTAGAAATACACAAACACTTTTTTTTTTCAGCGCGCCACCTGAAGTTTACTTTTTGTTGCATTCTTCCACTTCCGTCTAATTTCCGTTAGCAAATTTAATGGAATGACCTTTTTACCCCCTCAAAATTACAATTTAACACAAAATAAATAGAAATTAGAGATAAATTGGATGGATTAATTGGATGGATTTAATTTTTTTCAAAGGTGGATGCTAGAAATTGGAGGAAAATAATGTTTGTTGCTTGCTAAATTTAGAAAATTTGTATTTATTTTTTTGGAGGAAAATAGTGTTTGTTACTTGCTAGATTTAGAAAATTTGTATTTATTTTCTCTTTCAAAAAAATAAATACAAACTTTCTAAATTTAGCAAGCAACAAACACTATTTTCCTCCAATTTCTAGCATCCACCTTTGAAAAAAATTAAATCCATCCAATTTATCTCCAATTTCGATTTATTTTGGGTTAAATTATAATTTTGAGGGGTAAAAAGGTCATTTCGTTAACATTCCGTTAAATTCACTAACGGAAATTAAACGGAAGTGGAAGAATGCAACAAAAAGCAAACTTCAGGTGACACAAAAAATATTTGTGTATTTTTGAAAAATACAAAATAAACAGGTGGACGAGTGTAAATTTCTATTAAAACTAATCAGTTTTTCTAGGCACAAACACTAATAATTATAATTTTAAAAAAATTGTGTTCCAAGGACTTTTACGTCAATTCACTCGAAACTAACGGCTCAACTCCCTTTCCCCTAAACGAAGGTGGAGAAATACAAAAACAAAACCTAGTTTTGTGCCGAGACCCAAAACCCCTCAAAAATCTCCGACTCCCGTAACAAAACACAAACACAAACAAAACAAAGAAAAAGTCTCCGTCTTAGATGGGAACTCCTGAGACGTCCCGCGAACCCTGCCCCGACCGGATCCTCGACGACGTCGGCGGCGCGTTCGGCATGGGCGCCGTTGGCGGCTCGGCTTTTCACTTTCTCAAGGGCATCTACAACTCACCCAGCGGCACCCGCCTCCTCGGCGGCACCCAAGCCGTCCGAATGAACGCGCCCCGCGTCGGCGGAAGCTTCGCAGTGTGGGGCGGCCTTTTCTCGACCTTCGACTGCTCCATGGTCTACCTCCGCCAGAAAGAGGACCCCTGGAACTCCATCTTCGCCGGCGCCGCCACAGGTGGCTTTCTCTCCATGCGCCAGGGTCTTGGCGCCTCGGCTCGATCCGCTGTATTTGGTGGCGTTCTCTTAGCTTTAATAGAAGGAGCAGGGATCATGCTCAATAAAGTCCTCAGCGGGCCGCAGAATATGCCGATTATGATTGATGAGCAGGAGCCGGTTCCCGGGATGGTTGGTGGTGGGCCTCCCGGTATTCCTGCTGGCTTGCCGGGGAATCCCGTACAGGTAGCAGAATCAGGTTCTTCAGATTCCGATTCCAGTTGGTTCGGGGGGTGGTTTGGTGGAGGTCAAAAGAAGGAACCGGCCACAAGCGGTGGAAGCAAGACGGAGATTTTGGAGAGTTTTGATGCGCCTCCGGTGCCCTCTTTTGAGTACAAGTGAATCGAAACATGAGGTCTTAAAATTGAAGAGATTAAAATTTTAATTTTTAGCTACAGTTTCTTGTTAGAATGTGTGATCACGCAGTGATTTATGTGTTTGACCAATGAATGATTGTATGCGATTCCTTTTCATTGTTTTGATATTTGTTTCTTCCAAATGATAATTGATATAGAGTTGCATCGTTGTATAATAATTCAGATGGAATCTATAATTTTGAGCTCAATTTTGACGGAGTTTATGCTTAATGCTCTATTTGAGTTTTAAGTTTTGAGCTTCTGCAGCTGAGTGTTTCTTATTCTGAAATCAAGAATGCATATCCGAAACTCAGTTTCTTGGTTTCTTTTGTTCATTTTTATCATGATGTGACTTTTGTCGTCCTTTATTCCATTAGCAAGTAAAATGTGAAAAAGTGAAGCTAAATTTTATGGTTTTAATGGTGTAGTTGCCTGGAATATTTTGAAATTGAAGCAGTTTTTGAAGAAATTGAATTCTGTGAAAACATGATGGTCTTGCTTTCACATATCAGGTTATGTGAACATGTTTGTATATGTTATGTTTTCTGTCAAACGATGGAGGTAAGGCTACTCTATATCTTTTCATTTGCTCCGTTATCTTAAATGTGTTTTCTGTATCTCTGAAGACCGAAGGTTATTCTGCTCTATTCATCTGTCTCTGTGCATCTCTGGCATTGTTACCATCTTAGCCATGCTTTGAATTCTGATAATTTTGACGTCCTTTTTATGCGACATTTAATGTTGGTGAAGTTAGTACTCTTTGTTAAAGTTATGGAGTTTGTATCTTTTAACCCTTTCTAGGATTCTTTTTTTAAAAAAAAAAAAAATTCTAGACAACAACTTATTCTTTCTTTATCATGTGTTTATGCAACTTATTAGCATTAAGTGGAAATATTTTATTGCGGTTTGTTGGATTTGATGCAAGTTTGATTTTCAATCATGGAGCATTTTTTTAGCATTCAACTTAAGAATATGTTTGACTGGTAAATAGTATTTGCTACAATGATTATGCTTTTATTTTGAGCATATGAACATATAAATATGTTGAATTGGCTTGTAGTGCCATTCCTAAATTGTTTTTTTGGGGCAGAGGATTCTGGGGATGTGGGAATGAAAGGACCCTGTTCCAGGTTGTGGCACAGGCTTTTTGGGTACCAATGGATTTACCATTTTCCTGTCTAACCAAATAAAAGGTCCGCGCAGTTTTGTTAGTGGTGCATTTAAATTGTCACCAATAAAATATCATTTCTTGGTTTCCTTGTACTGTAATGGAAGTTTAGAATCATGGTTTCTTCATGGAATCATGTACCATCAATGTCGTGTTTGTTTATATCTAGCGGTGGTGAAACTTAGGTGAGTTGCTTATAAGCATGAGCTGCTAATGAGATTCACATTCTTGCATACGCCACATTGGTTAAACAAGAGATTTTCTAGACGCATTGGTTTGTTTATAGCACGGTTGTACCCTCCCTCGAATTAAGTTCATTCTACACATATTTGTATCAGTAGAAACAGGTATCTTCTTAAAAGAATCACAGTTACAAAAGCTTCTATTCTCTTTTGAAAATTTAGCTGGAATGATGGCATGGAATGTTGAAATTGTTATGTAGAGACTGGAAATTCATACTATTCTATCCTAGTTTAGCTGCAAATGAATATACAACGGTATCTTTTTCTTCCCTATCAAGTTCTGAATTGTTTTGTAAGTTTCTCTGCGGGCATGACATTGACTAATGAGTTGCTGGCTAATGAATCAGTTCCATCCCTACAAGTTTTCACAGTTTTTGGAATGACTTATTATACAAATTTTAAACCAAAGAGAAAAAGGGGAAAAAAATTAAAAATAGGAAGCGAAAAAGTTCACAACGACGAGATATTTTCACTGCCACAAAGTGAATGAAACTTAGCAGCGCCCAATTACAATTGCAAGGTGATCAGGGCTCACAAGTGTTTGCACCTTGCAGAACCAGCCTATAAAGTAAAAACTAAGGCAGTAACCAATATCCAGATGTCTTGCCCAAAATGACCTCGAATTTGAATAAAATTACGGCATTACCCAATCTGGATAATATGATATTTGATATTCCATTCGCCAAGCGTTGACCATGCCACCGCTACTGCCACTCCTACTGGTACTGCGCTCCCGCACGGCTCACTCTTACTCCCTCTCAGTTTCTTCACTCGTGACTCTCCTCCGCCGCCGCCGCTCAATGGCCACTGTCGTATCCACCGATCCCGTCAGCCCCACCAACACCCGCGTCGGCTGGATCGGCACAGGCATCATGGGTCGATCCATGTGCGCCCACTTACTCAACGCCGGCTACACCGTCACCGTCTTCAACCGCACCCTCTCCAAGGCCCAGCCTCTCCTCGACATCGGTGCCAACCTCGCCGACTCCCCCCATTCGCTCGCTTCCCAATCCGACGTCGTTTTCTCCATAGTCGGCTACCCTTCCGACGTCCGCCACGTCCTCCTCCACCCCTCTTCCGGCGCCCTCTCTGGCCTTCGTCCCGGTGGAATCATCGTCGACATGACCACCTCCGAACCCTCCCTCGCCTCCGAGTTATCCGCCGCCGCCTCCTCCAAAAACTGCTCCGCTATCGACGCCCCTGTGTCCGGCGGTGACCGCGGCGCCAAAACCGGAACCCTCGCTATATTCGCCGGAGGGGACGAATCCGTAGTTCAAAAGTTAAATCCCCTTTTTGCCCTCATGGGGAAAGTCAATTACATGGGTGGCAGTGGGAAAGGACAATTCGCGAAGCTGGCGAATCAAATCACGATCGCTACTACGATGGTTGGATTAGTGGAGGGAATGGTTTATGCTCACAAGGCAGGGCTAAATGTGGAATTATTTTTAAACGCCATATCAACGGGAGCTGCAGGTTCCAAGTCGCTGGACTTGCACGGGAGTAGGATACTAAAGAGAGATTTTGAGCCGGGTTTTTATGTGAATCATTTTGTGAAAGATTTGGGGATTTGTTTAAAAGAGTGTCAGAATATGGGGCTTGCTTTACCTGGCCTGGCTCTGGCTCAGCAG
Organism: Citrus x changshan-huyou; assembly: GCA_039657385.1. NCBI lineage: Eukaryota > Viridiplantae > Streptophyta > Magnoliopsida > Sapindales > Rutaceae > Citrus > Citrus x changshan-huyou. Next base: position 8,477,594 of record CM077550.1, read on the forward strand.
CTTTACTTGTCGCTCAAGGCTCACGGGGAAGGCAATTTGGGTACTCAAGCATTGATTTTGGCTCTCGAGAGGCTTAATAATGTTCGTCTTGATAATGCTGTCGCGTCCAAGCCGTCAGCTTAGATTGGTATTTATATGTATCAACAAGCATTTTAATTACTGACATTGATCTTTCATCCATTGTTGTGTCGATACCTGCAATATGTTGCTGTTGTTTGTTATTTTTCTGTTTGGTATATAATACTGGTAAATTATGGTTTAGTGTTTATGGAAATGGAAAAATTCAAGAAGCCTGAAGTCTCTAGCATGACAGTTGTATTACATTCTGTCCTAGTAGTTAATTTATCTTGTTTATCAGTCTCTGCATGTGTTAGTTTGGATGATTAGCCATCAATTTATGAGATGAATAACTTCAAAATAATGCTAAGAAATTTAGCTTTGCTTTCTTTTTTTTTTCCTTTTTAACTTAGACAGTGTGTTTGAGATTGCAATGATTGTGGGACTTCAAAATTCTTATATATAATTAATTGGTTATGTAGACTCATTTGTCTATCACATACTCACATAAATTTCCTTAGGATTGATAAATTTGGTCAGGTATTTGCTGAGACCTCTGCCTAGATCAACTCTAATATGGCACGGCAGTCCAGACTTCTAGGCCCAAGGGCTCCCAAAATGGGAGAAATCTAATGCCACTGACCATGGGGAGACTTGAACCTCTCTCTTCAAAGTTGGCAGTGGAGAGGTGTGACCACTCAATTAAGGTGGCGATCTCATTCCAATTGTATTCTTTGAAACAGAATTTGTCAGTGGAAGTTTAGGTCAAAGGATGTTTGAGACCATAACACTATGGTTATATAAGCTATTGGCCTCAGTAGGAGTATCATTAGCTTGCTGTCTGTGAAAGAGCATTAGACATTAAAACCTTGTATTGCTGAAAGCGTTACTGTATTTTGGAAGAAGTTTAATCTTCATCTGATAAAAGTCAAAAGAGGTCAACTTTTTATCAATCTTTTAGGGACTGGTTCTTTTCAGTGGCTCCAATTTGTTGCTGTTACTATTTTTTTTTTTTTGTGGTTGCTTCCTATCAAAAATCAAGAAGGGCTTATTTTGAACTTAACTTAGTCAATTAAAGTCAATTCAAATATTTTATTTTATGTGCCATTGGGAGTTTGGAGTAAAAAATGTTGCTGTTCGATACGTTGGGTGAGCCAGTGATTTTTGTATTGTGTCCTTCTAGATGTAGCTTCTAGATGTAGAACTTTCTCTGTGGGTCAAGTGGGGTTGGATGAGAATGGTAGGCTGAGATACTGAGCTTGAATTTGGTTCTTCAGAGTGGGACCCAAATGGATTCTCTGGACCCGAACGGATTCTCTTTAAGATTGGTTGCCTTATTATTAGTAAGTATAATTATAATTGTAGACTTGTTCAAAAATACTACATTTCTTAGTGGATCTGATCTTGAACAGATTGGAATTCTGGTTAATTTAACATTTGGAATTATTTTATAATTTATGGTATTGTCAGAAGTGAAATTGGGTCAACTTTATAATATACCAGGTTGGTTCCTTCCGAATTTGGGCAAGTTACCAGTTTCTTTAGATAGGAAACCTCTGCGAACGGACGGATCATGAAATTATCAAATAAATTAAGGGTTTTGCTAACTTATAACTTATGTAACTTATAATCTTGCAAAAATACTAAAGTTCGTAACATGACAGTGGGATTAGTGCCGCTGTAACTTACACAAATAGTAACTTAGTAAGACCTATAATTTTGTGAAATTTATAGACTACGTTTAGGAGAGCTTTGTCGTGTACAGATACATGATGTTGAATTTTGTGAAAATTTGAAAAGTACACATCACATCGCCTGTGTTGTTAGAATTCTAGAAACGCAAAAAATAACAAGGGCTACAGATAGGTTTCAACTAGGGGTGGGCAAAATCGGATTCGGGTCAATCCGATCGGGTTTCGGGTTGTTCGGATTAGACAAGGAACAATCCGAACATAACCCGAATTAATGACCCGACCCGAACTGTGTTCAGGTCGGTTCGGGTCGGGTCATTAATTCGGGTTATGTTCGGGTTGGATCGGGTTGGATTTAAAATGGGTAGGATTGAGTTCGGGTCAATTTGGGTTAGTTCGGGTCAATTCGGGTCAGTTCGGGTCGATTGAAATCAGGTCAATTCGGGTCAGTACATTTTTTTTTTTTTTTAAGAACTCGATCGGGTATTCGGATCGGGTCGGGTTTGACCCGAACTGATCACAACCCGATCGGATTTATAAATTTCAAACCGATCGGGTTTCGATCTCGACCCGATCCGACCTGAACCCGAAATTTATCGGGTCGGGTCGGGTAAAATGCCCACCCCTAGTTTCAACAAAGGGACTGGCTGCCTTGAAACATCTCCATATCAACTGTTGGATACATATTGTTACAATTGTTTTAAAAAATTTTAACATGCATTTAACGGTTAATGTAGCTGCTCTACGTTGGATCATCTCCATCATTGCCGCAGCCTTCTACAAATTGACAAGGTAGGTAGAGATTTTTTAAAAAGGAATAATAATTATTTTTTTAATTATAAAAATTTCATGATATACACCAACAAATACTCAATCTACCACCACCACCACCACAACAACAACACACAACCACAACACAATACAAAAATAAAATAAAGTACTTATTTGAAATTGTTAACTTAGGATTTTTGAACTTCAATTGTTAATTACAAAGGTATTGACACTGCTATTGGATTTGATTTCGATGGAATTGATGTTGTTGGACGTGATTTCAGTGAGATTGGCCACCGATGATAGACTCTGATGTTACTCTACAGTGTCAGTGATAGGTGAGAGATTTCGGTAAGGGAGAGATTTCGATGAACTTAGGTGAGAATGACAGGAATAGTTTGGTTCAAAATTTTGGTGTTTGTCTAGTTTTAATAAAAAAAAAATTATGTGGTTATTTTTATAATTATTTTCATAAATTTTTCATAAAGGATAGGAATGACAAGCAGGTTCAAGAGAGGAGCTGTTACTTTATATTTAATGTAAGGTACAATTATTTCTATTGGATGTGGGTCTAAGTGAGATCCGCGACTTAATTTGTACTGGATGTACCTTACCTTAAATGTGAGGTAGAGAAATTCGGTTCAAGAGAACTTTGATATGTGCGGATTACATTAAATTTAATTTTGTGAAATTTAAAAAGTAGAAGTCACATCACTCGTGATGTCAGAATTCTAGAAACCAAAAAAGAAGAACACGAGCTACAAATAGATCTGTATAAATTAATATTCTTAATTGATATGATAGGAAGATATTTTTTTCAAAAGTGATAATATTTATTTTTTTTAGTTACGTAGGTTTTATGATAGTTTTATATAATTAATTTCTTTGTCCTTTATTAATTTATACACATTTATTTATACAAAATGTTTTGTAGCTCTATTATTATTATTATTATTATTGATAAAGTTTTTTATAAAAATGTATGAGATTAGCTTAATAATGAGTTTTATCTCAAATACTGTTTGAAAATGAGTAAAAATATCTGTGTTTAAGCTGTGACGACGGCAGTGGTATTTCATCAAAACAGCCTTAGATTGTCAAATGTTTATTAATTTTTTGTAGACTTTTTTTTATCAACCAACGCTAATACTTAAGACAGTGAAATACGGTACCCATAATCGGATCCAAGTTTCGAACATTTATCAGGAAAAGTCAGAGAATTCAGAGAGAAATTTCCATTGAGGCAACTAGTCAACGAAAAAGTTGCGATAACTAACACGACACGACGTCAAGACTCGCAAAATTTCCCCCTTGAAGTGGTAATGAATAAATGACATAACATTCAAAGTCTCCCACTTCTGCTTTGTCTCACGTTTTGCCAGTCTTCATTCAACGAAGGCGTCTTTCCACGAAGCTGCTCTTTCAAAAGCAGTTAAAGCAGAACACTGCCAATAAAGAAGCAAGGCATTGGCGGAATTCAGGCGGCTAACAGGAGAATCATGTCAATGCCATGTTGGTTATTGAATTATTATTATTATCTTTTCGTTTTCGTTTTTCTTTTTCCAGGAAAAGGAGGTTGACCATCCTTTTCGGGAATTGCCAAACCCGTTTGTCACACTCCAAGAATATCAAGAATCAATGTGAATGATTGCCGCTGGTTTCTGCAGTTCAGTGTAATTTTATCGGCCGTATTCTCAGAATAAACAAACCGCGTATTGCATCCGCATTAGCCCAGTTCGAGCACCACTAACCCCTTTGAAAATGTCGAAAACACCCCCAACAACGTCTCTCCAAATCCTACTCAGCACCCTTCTTCTCTTCTTTTTCGGCCGTGCAAACTCCCAACTCTATGATCGAGAACACGCAGTCCTACTGAAACTAAAGCAACACTGGCAAAATCCACCACCCATTAGCCACTGGGCCACATCAAACTCATCGCACTGCACCTGGCCTGAGATCGCCTGCACTGATGGTTCTGTCACTGAACTGAACTTCACCAACATGAACATGAATGGAACATTCCCACCATTCATCTGTGACCTCAGGAACCTCACGATCCTGGACCTGCAGTTCAACTATATCATAAGCCAATTTCCGAGTGTTCTCTACAACTGTTCTAAGCTCGAGTACTTGGACATCTCTCAGAACTACTTCATTGGCCCCATTCCTGAGGATATTGATCGTTTGTCTCGGTTGAAGTTCCTCTATCTCACCGCCAATAACATGTCCGGGAAAATTCCTGCAAGTATTGGACGACTAACGGAGCTTAGGCAACTTAACCTCGTTGTGAATCAGTTCAATGGTTCTATCCCAGCTGAAATTGGCAATCTCCAGAATCTTGAAGCATTAGAATTGGCATACAACACAGGATTTTCGCCATCGAGGTTGCCTTCAAATTTCACGCAATTGAAAAAGCTGAAGAAATTGTGGATGGCGTCTACAAATTTGATTGGTGAAATTCCTGAAACAATTGGTGACATGCTAGCTCTTGAGTTTCTTGATTTGTCGATTAATAATTTGACCGGGAGCATACCCAGCAGTGTGTTCAAGTTGAAGAACTTGATTGAAGTATATCTTTACAGTAACTCGTTATCTGGGGAGATTCCTCAAGCTGTTGAGTCATTGAATTTGAAAGTCATTGATCTCTCCGCAAACAATTTGACAGGAGCAATACCAAATGATTTCGGAAAGCTGGAGAATTTGTTAAACCTGACTTTGATGTTCAATCAATTATCTGGTGAAATCCCAGAAGGCATTGGGCTTCTTCCATCATTGAAAGATGTCAGATTGTTTAACAACATGTTATCAGGTGCTTTGCCTCCAGACTTTGGCCGGTATTCACCACTGGAATTTTTTGAGGTCTCTGTCAATAACCTTACGGGCAGCCTACCTGAACACTTGTGTGCCGGTGGTAAGTTGGTAGGTATATCAGCTGACGATAATAATCTCAGTGGAGAATTGCCGGAATCACTTGGGAATTGCAGCAGTCTGCTGATGGTCAAAATCTACAACAACAGTTTTACAGGAAACATTCCTGCGGGGCTATGGACGGGATTCAATCTGTCGATGGTGCTAATAAGTGACAATATGTTTACAGGTGAGCTTCCTGATAAAATGTCAGGGAATCTCTCACTGCTCGAGATTAGCAACAATAGGTTTTCTGGTAAAATTCCTACTGGAGTGAGTTCTTGGAGGAATCTGGTGGTGTTTCAGGCCAGTAATAACCTCTTTAATGGTACAATTCCTGGAGAATTGACAGCTCTTCCTTCTTTAACGACCCTGTGGCTTGATCAGAACCAACTCTCTGGCTCCCTTCCATTAGATATAATCTCATGGAAGTCATTAAATGCTCTTAATCTCAGCCGAAATCAGCTCTCTGGAGAAATTCCTGAGAAAATTGGCTCTCTACCTGTCCTTCAAGATTTGGACTTGTCAGAAAACCAGTTTTCTGGAAAAATTCCACCACAAATCGGCCGCCTGATGCTGACCTCCCTCAACCTGTCTTCCAATCGCCTCATGGGAGAAATCCCAAGTCAGTTTGAAAATGGTGCATATGCCAGTAGTTTCTTGAATAATCCTGGTCTCTGTGCAAGTAGCTCGAATGTAAATCTAAAAAGCTGCTTTTTCGTGCCGCGGAAATCAAGCAAGGGTTCATCCCAACATGTTGCTGTGATCATAGTTTCTGTGATCGCAGTCTTTTTGGTGGCACTTCTATCTTTCTTTTACATGATCAGAATTTATCAGAAGAGAAAAGATGAATTGACTTCAACAGAGATCACCTCATTCCACAGGCTAAATTTCACAGACTCGGACATTCTCCCAAAACTGACAGAATCAAATGTGATTGGAAGTGGTGGGTCCGGAAAAGTATACCGTGTTCCTATCAATCACACGGCTGAAGTTGTTGCAGTGAAAAAGATTTGGAATGACAGAAAGTTAGACCAAAAACACGAGAAAGAATTTCTAGCAGAAGTCCAGATACTGAGCACAATCAGGCATCTGAACATAGTAAAACTGCTTTGCTGTATTTCCAGTGAGAATTTGAAGCTTCTTGTTTATGAGTATATGGAAAAGCGTAGCCTGGATCAATGGCTGCATAAGAAGAATCGATCATCTCTTTCAGGCAGAGCCCGTGATGAAGTCCTAAGCTGGCCAAGGAGGATGAAGATTGCGGTGGGGGCTGCCCAGGGGCTTTGCTACATGCACCATGACTGCTCACCTACCATTGTCCATCGAGACTTGAAATCAAGTAACATCCTGTTAGATTACAACTTCAATGCAAAAATAGCTGATTTTGGTGTAGCTAAGATCTTGATCAAGGAAGAAGGAGAATTTGCAACAATGTCAACCGTGGTTGGCTCTTGTGGGTACATCGCTCCAGGTGATGAATCTTGCAAAAACATGTTCATTTCAGTTCCTTCTTTTGATGTTAACAGATGAGTTTAATCTAAATTTCTGTACTTCTGACTCGCGATGCAGAGTATGCTCGAACAAGAAAGGTGAATGAAAAGACGGATATTTATAGCTTCGGGGTCATCCTTCTGGAACTAACAACAGGAAAAGAAGGTAATAATGGTGACGAGCACACATGTTTGGCCCAGTGGGCATGGCGTCACATTCAGGAAGGCAAACCTATAGTTGATGCTTTGGACAAGGAAATCGATGAACCTTGCTGCTTGGAAGAAATGATTCGAGTCTTCAAACTCGGGGTCATTTGCACCAGCACGCTACCTACTGAGAGGCCAAACATGAGGATGGTTCTCCAAATCCTACTCAATAATCCGATTTTTCCCACGGAAAAGAATGGTGGAAGAAAGTACGATCATGTGACTCCACTCCTCACGGATTCAAAGCGTGAGAAAATGTCTGAAAGTGACGATGCTTGTTTGGTTTCTTTAGTGTAATTTGCTAAACTGGCTAGGGATCATGTTAATCCATAAGAACTGTGTCCATCATCCGCCCGAGAAGCAAATGATATCATCTCTGCATGTGCCTGTGTGCAATATCAATTTAATTTGGAATAGGTTCTTGGCAGCATCTCCACTCCACACTTTCTCCCGTCTGCCGGAATTTTGTGTTTTGCCCAACACTTAGAAAGAGTCTCCATTACTAATAAGTCGAGTAATCCAAACTTCTTTGCATGTTCTTTGAATCCCATTATATCATTACCAATCCAAAGATCAAATTTCGAATACTAATACACAATGATCTGTACTTGTACTAATCTCTTTTGCCCTTCAGCAGTTAACAAAAGACATTGACTTGAGTTTGCATCAGTTTTAACGACACTATCCTAAGACTAAGACCCCACGCACAGAAATACTAACCAGCAGACCACACAAAGGCAATATGCAGCTGCTAATAATAGAGCCCCGTTTTATTGGTAATGAATATTTCATCCAAGAGTAAAAACTGAAAGAAAAAGTTTCTATCCCCCATTTTATTTTCTAATTCAGGACATATAATGTTATACGCTTGTACCAACATTGTGCCCCAGCTTTTGGGGAAAAAAAAAGAAGCAAAATGCAGAATGACAGCAATAAAGCTATTGGCCAGTGGCTGCCCAGAATGACTGCACATTTGATCCATTACTCAATTATACACTCCACAGGGGCCAAATTCAAAACTTTTGCAGCTAGAATTCTTGAAGCAGGGATGTGGAGAGCTCTAAATAAGCCGAAAGAACTAAGAAGGGAGAGTGAGAAATGGGAAAATATACAAAAACTAGAATGTTGTGTGTAATGGAGGCAATTTTCAAGACTCTTCAACCTCAAGGTATTGGGAGTGCGAAGCTGCAAGAAGTGCGGCTCCAATGCCTGATCCATCATTAGAATGCTCAATGACGACGGCCTCAGAAACTTCCTCTCCCAGCAACTCCTTGACCGTGCTCTGCATGCAGGCACTGAATTTCGTGTAGTGCTCAAACAAACCGCCATCCAATGCTATTACTGACTTCTGTTTTTCCCCATCTCTTACTGTGTCTCTGCCTAATTTCTTGAGGATGCCTACAATCCCTGCAGCAGATAGGCGGGCACCTCGAGTTGCAACTATGTCACAGAGCTCAACAACAAGTTTTCTCATCTTCAAAGAGGTATTGGATATCTGACACATAGAACAACAACAAAAGACAACTTATAAGATATTTTTGTTTCTAAACAAGAAGCTACAATGTTCACTAATAGATAGGAGATCTTGCTGCGCCGATGTATAACTTGTAAGAAGCAATATTTTCCAGATCAAATATCACTAGTTCTTAGTTCTTAACAACATATTTGTCCTTGGAAAAAATTACAGATAAGAATTTTTTATTTCATGCTGCTTTTTTCTGGTTAAAAAAAAAATAGCTTCAAAGCAAGAAATAAAATGCCAGCATAACACAAGCTGTTCTCCAACTGTATCTACAGGGTATAATACCTCTAATATATCCTTTAGTTTCTTCCCAACTACTCTCAAATCTGGAGATGTGTCGTGATGCATAGCCGACATGTGAGGAGTCCTGCGTATTTCAGGATATCAGTGCAACAGCTCAGCAAGCACACCATTCGCAAAATCAGTGAGGGCAAATCCAATGCAAGCATAAACTTACATAAAATAAACTGGTAAACATAGACCGTCCCAACATACTTAAATATGTAGCACAAGACAGTCCTTTAGCACTAAAAATTCGAGTTTAAATGCAATATGAAAACCAACCAGGTCCGATTTAGTTTTAGATATGCAGACTTGGATTACAAGTTAGACAAGTGGCTCCTAATACATGGTAACCAGTACAATCCCAAAATTAATTTGCTTTAATCTTGTTAAATTCTAAGTGCTAGAGGTCATGCAACCAATAAGTTTCCAGTTACAGGTTAAATATAACGGTGGCTATTCCCTTCTAACATGGAAAAGGATGCATTGATGAACCATTGAAATGATGAAAAATGAGGAAGTAAACTTCATCCATACTTAACAAGTTCCGATACAAAGATGAGATGACAGAGTTTGACAATTAAAGCGCAAAAGCACAAAAGACACACCTCAATATGAATGGAATTTTCAATTTTGGAGGAACAGTATCACCAAAAAAGTTAGCTTCCTCTGCCATCCTGCACAAGACTCTGCGTACAATTTCTCCCAAATACATGCCAGAGATGATTTTTTCAAAAATCTGCAAGCACAGCTCTGGCATTATGAGAATCTATGAAGCTATCTATATAAGCAATCGTAACGTGGAACTGGCACATTAAAATAGCAACCTGTTCACCGGGGTTCAAACTCTCAGTGTCCAATGCTTCATCATATTCTGTGAGTGGAAGGTGCGATGACCGGAAATTACCCCATTCCATATTGATAACCTATGTTAATGAATATAGTTTCAGAAGAAAACTATAGTTCACCATATAAAGATAATAATATATTCAGATCAGATATGAATATCTGCAGACAGCTTACTAACCATTTCCCCTGATTTAGGCAGAAGACCATGCCACTTGGGAATTGCATGTGCTCGCTCTACATATGCTGCATTAGTTCCAGTGCCCAAGATTACAGCAGCAATGGCATCCTTGTTGTGGTATCTACCACCAGCTAATGTTCCGATGGTGTCATTCACCTGCATTAACTCAGCTGTCAAGCGATCCGCAGGATAAGAGGAAAGACATTTGAAGAGAAATTATATCATGCTACATTGTGAGAGAAATTTCTCAGACTGAGAAGAAAAAATAAGCAAAGTGCTAAAAAGTAAAGCCAAAATAGGCATACCAAAGCTGCCACACGCATATCAAGCCCGATTCTTTCCATGGCTTTAGTCAATTCTCCGACTACATCTTCTCCAACCTATAACAGACAAGAAGAAACAAGACAACACAACGGTCAGGAAAAAGAGAGCAAAAAGTTCACATATAAATTTGTTATTAGAAAAACACACATCCTGACATTGGCATCCATTCCAGAATAGCTACACACCATAGATCTACCTGGCACAGCTATTTATGAAGAAGTTGCCTGCCTATATAAAACTCATGTGAATTGAACACGGGATGTGTTATAGAAACAAATAAATTCACCTTGCAAACAACCTCAAAAGTATATCTACAAGCTCTCCCACAGATTGTGCAAGATCTCACAATGTGTCATCATAGAAAGAACTTAATATCAAGGGCATATACATGACAAACCACATGCTGACATGCCTGTGGATAATAAATTCATCTCCACAACACATTTAACTCCTTCCGCTACATTCAATAATCAATCATGAGTCAGATGTTATATGGTGATAGTACGGAAGGAAACTTTCAGAAGGATAAAAGAACCAACTATACCAACAACCTGATTTATCTGGCAGTTCAAATACTCAATGTCCACTCCCAAAAGTAAACATAGCAAATTGGAATTTTCACGTTTCTTAAAAGAAAAGGCCAGGGCCAGTCATAGCAGTGAGGGTTTCAACACACACCTCATTGCCCCATTGGAGTTTTATTTATACATCATGATGCTCATGCAGACCAAATAGAATGGGCATAAAATTTCTAACTTGGGCAACAAGCTCTAGTTCCTGATTATCAGAGTGTAGTTGGTTATGAAGGACGATAAGGAAAAACAATATCCATAGAATCAGACAACATGACACGTGATAAAACTGCATTATTAAATTCTATGAAGTTACTTTCAACACCCACCTAATTTAGACAATCACAAGAGCCAGAAACATTTGTGATAAACCACACAGGACCAATATAAATCACTATGAAACAGGAGTAATTGTAATAAGAATCAACTACGTTACTACAGAGGGGGAAAAGTTGAAAAAATAAAGGAAATATCAGTGTGGCAGAATTTTAACACTTGTTAACTTCTTCTTTAGATTTTAAAAGAATCTCTGAAAGTTTGACACTTATATCGGACAATGAGCAAGTCTGGAAACACCATAACCACAGACATGAATTGCAGGATCATTAAGAAAAATATTGCCAAAACAAGGGCTAAGGTAAGTATGACTAACCGTATCCTCAATAGAGAAGCCCTTGGTCCACTTTATAAGATCCCCTGATGCTATTGATGTTTGCCTAACAGGAAATGAGAAGGTAAAACCCAACTCTCTTTGTCTACCTGGTGAAACATGAAATCCTTCACCTTCAGTAGCAACAAATTTTGCAAGTGCTGCAGCAATATAGTCAAATAATTCCTGAAATCACAACCATTAAGAGAAACTCAAGAGCATGCACCAATGTAACCAAGTTTAAATTTTGCCAGGATGGTTTGTAAAGACACTCACATGCGAACTCCCAGTCATCAAATGTGGAGGAATTGAAACTTCCTCAAATTCTTGTTTAACAACACGGCCTTCTCTTCCACCCAACTGTACTCGCAGGACACGGAAGTTGGTGCCGCCCAGGTCCAATGCATAAAACAATCCCTTCTCATCCCTGTAAAATTAAGGGTGGCAGTGATGGGCATATTAAACAGCTATCATCAGCAAAAAATAAAAATCATCTAACTAAAATTACATTTTCAGCAGGAAAAAACTGTGCGTAAGAAAAAAATTGTCCTATTTAAGAAACACTTGCCACTTCTCTTTAATAATTTCCAATTTTATCCCATCCTTTTCCATCCTTACTTTTCATTTAGAGGTTATAACATATTTCATCCACAACCATTGATATGGTAATTATGAGGAACCCCTACTACCAAGGCTAGGAGACCGCTCGTGTTTCTCTGCAAAGAGCAATAATTGCTCAAATCAAGGACGTTTACCCTCTCACACTACATATATTCAATGTAAAAATAACAGAAAAACGCATCCAGGGCATAGCAGTTCTTTCATCCCAGTCAATTGCAAAAACTATCATTAGTTAAAGACCCTCAGCCAAAGTGTTCCAATGTAATAGAAATTACTGATGGAATCTCATATTTCAGTATATAAGGTACAAATAAATTTGAAAATTAGAGCCATTTTTTATAAAGAGAAATGACGAGGTAGTCCTTAACAAATACAACATAAACATACAGAAAAAAGGAAAAACCAGAACATCACAAATTATGCCAATTGATGCTTATCTTTCAAAGTGTGAAGTGTCGTTCCACTTAAGTGTTCTTTTAAAAGTACCTCTATACCAAACCATCACATTATCATATAAACAGCCAAAAGAGAGTATCAAAGCTGTAAGAAAACTACAAGAATCTTACAATCAATTACCAATTATATGCTTAAAATGGAAAAGGAAACGAATAATCGGATGGTGATCTATACCTCAGAAACTAAAAGATCTCTTAATTTAAAAAATAAAATAAGTGATGGTGGGTATTTGATGAACGATAAGAAAAGGAAACCAATTGGGCAGTGTTTAGGCAGCTGAAAAAGCAAATGCTACATTTACTAACCTTCAAAAGAGAAATTGCCCAAATCCCAATCAAACAAAAAAGTAAGTTCTGAAAAAGAAATGGAATATGCTTTTCCGATCAGAAATGTCCATTAGAACAATTAAGCGGACCCATTTGCAGCAAGTTTTGAATGAACCACAGCATGGGTAGTGGTTCTTTCAACCCAAAAAAGATTCTTTCACACAGAAGAGTTGCAGAACAACATACAAAGAATTCTCATTTTTCCATCATATAATAAGAGCTCTCAAACAAGAATAAAAATAAATTTTTGGCAGTTCCAATAATAACCTATCAATTTGATAGAAATCAGAAATCTGATAAATCAGCTCAAACATTAAATACGACTAATTCCAACCATACCAATTGAAATCATACAAAAACAATACCATAAATGATAAATTACAACTTACAATCAATATCCCAATTTTTTTTTTTTTATAAAAAAAGGGTCTTGAATAATGATCAATTACGCAACCAACCAACTAAATTATCGATATAAAAGTTATTATTAATTAAAAGAATCCAACACAGTGGGAAAAAGAAGAGATTTTTATTTTTTCCTTGTTCCTTTTTTCCGGTTGTCGTGTAGTAAACACCAAGAGAAAAAATTTATCTACCAATCAATTATTAAATATGAGATGATTAAATTAGACAAGACCAAATAAGACAAAATAAAAAATCGATAAATGAAAATAATGATAATCATAGTCCCAAAAAAATACTTTTCTAACAAAAATAAATCCGATAATATAGGAAACGAAACAAAAGTAGATTTTTTTTTTTGGTTTTATTTTGATATTATTGATTTGTTTTGTATGGTACCCACCCAGTGGGGAGATTATCGACATAGCTGATGAGCATCTTGAGCTTGCTGCCGCCCTCCGACGCGAGGCCGGCGTGCATCTCCACCGTCATCGCATCAGCTACCTGCCTCAACTTCCCTATGGGGGTCCCACACTTCTCCTCCATCTCCTTCAATATAGCAACCGCCCTGGCCCATCTCCCCGTGCTCTTCATCCTACGCCTCACCACCAGCGCCGCCGCCGCACACACCGCCGCCGCGCACACCACCGTCGCCGCTACCGTCACTTTCCCCATCACCCCCGCGCGAAAATAATTAGAAACAAAAAAAGAAGGAAGTAACTTACTCTTTGACTTGGACTTTTATTAGAAACAGAACTCCAACCCTCCCCTTCGCTTTTTGATTCAAATTTAAAGGTTTTGTCAATCCTAGATCGAGCTGAATATTGGAGCTGAACGAGAGTATTAATTTTTTATATTTATTTTTTTATTTATAGAATTATAAAATATTTCCTTTTCTTTGCATTTTGTATTTTGTATTTTGTATTCACCTTTTTATATAGTATTGGTGGGCAAAGGCATTTACTAATTGCAGGCAACGAGGAGCTGTGAATCTTTTATTGGATTTTCATGAGAGAAGATAATCAGGACAAAGAGGTCACGGTTTTGGATTAGAATTACGATATTGACCGTCAAATGTCTGATTTTATTTTATTTTTATTATTATAATAGTGGAAAAATCTACGGACACGATTTGTCATGTGCTTTGTTTGTACTTGGTGATGTTTACGGGTGGCACGAGTAAAGGATTTCTTTGTTTGATAGCACGTGTTATGCTGGAAGTGAGTTTTTCAAAACTCTTTAATTTCCTTTCTCCAAAAGGAATAATTTTGGATAATTAAAAGTGATTTTATGAATTTTTGATAATTAAAAAAAAAAGAAAAAAGAAAACAGATAATACAGTCATCCGAAATCCCTAATAATACTTTCTGAAAACACGGCTTGTTCTTATTCTTCTTATTCTTCATGCAAATTTAACATTCCTTTGACTTGAGTAATTCGGTGGCGAGTCAAATGCATGTCGGTGAGTGAGCGAATTTGGATTGGATTGGTTTTAAAATCAACCAAGTCTTTGACCCAAAGAAAGAAAAAACTCGTTTGCTTTTTTAATTCAATTTATAATTAGCTGATGAAAAATATATACATATTAAAAAAGTATTGCCAACAGATCTAGGGCGTCCGGATTTTGACCGAAATTTATTTTTGGAGTAATGACATTTAGGCCCCATATTTTAATATATTTCCAAATGATTGCATGGATATTTTTCATTTGATTACATAGGTCCACTGATTATGGTGAAATAACAGAAATGTCCTTACTACATTGAATTTAGCCCTACACAAAAATCTTCTCTCGCTAGTTTGCTGTGAGATCGTGCTCTTATTAAAAGAAATGAGTTATATGGAGCTTGAATTTATATCCTAACATATGTTCAGGAAATAAATATCACTAGAGTACAAGCCTTCAATGATAGATGAAAATTGGTATTTAAAACTAACATAATTCAAACAAATTCGCATTAAATTTGTTTTCTTTGTATCTTTTTCCTGCATTTATTCTAAAAAAAAACACTCATTTCTTTCCTTGTTTCTTTTTTTTTTTTTCTTCCTTGTTTGAGGATGGATTTCCTTCCTTGTGAAATTAAATTTATCCTAAATCTTGATATATAGAGTTCTATTGCCACCCATATCTTGATCTATGGTGAACTAACATTTTTATTATTATTTTAATTTGGGATAATAACTTCTCTTCTAGATTTAAGACTTCTATACCTCGGATTTCGAAGATTACAAGCCGTATTAGTTGGTTCTCAACAAAACTTTGTTTCTACATCAACTAGAAAGGCTAAATCAAGTGGCAAAATGTTATGTGAAATAGCTCACGTGGTGTAGCTTGATTTTCATGTGCACATTTTCCTTTTGTGATAGAGATACTAGTCTATATCCAAAGTATATTTTTTTCCTTTTTAATCATTAGTATGTTTATTATGGTATTGCCAACTATTGATGGTAATAGAATTCTATATTTGACTTTCATATACATGTCATTTATATTATGATAAATTTTTCATTGCATTATAATATTTTTGTGATTTTTTTAATGTAATTTATATTTACATTCAAGGGGGAAAAAAAAAAAGAAGAAGCTAACTTACAAGAAACTAAGAAAGTGTTCCAGGCTATGGGGCATTTGAGTCATTTCAGTAAAAGTTAGTTACCAGTTAGAGATCTATTTGGTACTAACAAGTAACCCATGTGCCTCTATTAAAAAAAAAAAAGTAACCCATGTGCCTATTAAGAAAACTAGAACTCCAGGGACCAGAATGTCATTATCCCAACTTACCTATGTTTCATTTAAACTTGCAGGCTACAGCTAATCTTTAACCAATCCAAAATCAAAAAGTTAGACCAAGTTTTGGGTTGGAATGCCTTGTGCCAACTTCAATCCGATTCAGCATCTACTCATCATTCATTTTTCTGTTCTCCAAGTTGGTTTACGATCTTAAATCAACAAACAATTCACCAAATTTGCAAATCAAGAGTCAAAGGCCCACGTTTTATCATTAGTTATTTAACATTAAGAGCAAAGCTGTAATTTATGATTTATCCCATCTCTTTTTTTTTTTCTTTTTTTCCAATAAGATAACAACGGATAAATGAATACTTGTATTCGATTATCGTACATTCATTGAGGAGACAGGAGAGTGCATCCGTGACGCTTATTTCTGTGTGTCAATGTGCCTGCCAAAGCGGTGCCTGTAAGTTGTACGTATTAGCTAGCTACTTGGTCTAGAAATTCACATTCCGTGAAAAGCTTTTTTTATCAACTTGCTTAAAAATCAAGAACTTGCCATAAAGATGGAGGGTCAGGCTCTGGTGTAATTATGGTACCGTATCATAATTGCATCAGTTATTGGATTCATTTAAATAAATAGGGTTTAATTGAATAAGTGAAAATTCAACGGTTGAGTGCACCACAGATTTATCCAAAGATGGAAGGCTATTATTATTATTCTTATTATTATTACTCTTATTATTATTACTAACTAGGAAACCAATGGAGATGATAGGATGTGTCTCTGTAACTGACAAAAAGAGTCCATCTCTATAGTTAGGTACTTTGCATTGCATGTCATTGCTTGGGCGGTTCGATTTCAACTCCGTAAAAGAGGGAATCTAAAAATATCAAAAAGCGTTCCTGTCAATATCTCAGCGCCAACTTGTTCTACAACATCAAGTAATCAAATCAAGAAGTATCCGTTGTTCTCAACCCAAATCTGGTTTGAAGAGTGGGCATCAACCCTTTGGTTGCGTAGCTTCTGTTATTTTCTTGACGGCAAAGCTGAGAGATCATGTTGTTTTCAGAAATGAACACATAAATTTTTTTTTTTTTTTTTTGGGATAATTATATCATTTCATTATAGTAATTCAACTGCATTTTATCTAAACATAATTATCCAAGAAGATTTTTCCTGACTATTTTACCATATCGGGTGTCCTTGTCTTTCTTCTTTCTCTTGATAATGTTTCTTGTGCGCTGGTGAGCGGAGCCTGCTGTGCCATTTTGTGAAATCATTACTAGTTAGTTCATATTTTATCGAAAGATATGAATCAATGGCTCGGAAAGGTTGAAAATATTCACAGTGATGGCTTGGTGTTTACGAAACATATATTGGGTTGATATTTGACAAGACATCAATTTCTCTTTACATCCCCAAACGATAAAAGATACCATACCCACATTTCTATCAAGCACCAAAGTCTCTAGTGACCATTGAGAGTTTATCATCAAAGTTGGTTGGCTGTTGTTACTTTTTGCCTTTTGTGCGTGATCAAATAACCGAGCACCTACAAGCGTTGAGAAGGCATCGGATTAGTTGACTTAAAAAAAGTGGCTTGTGAACATTGGTCTGCACCAATTCTTCTTCTACTTCTAACTGTCAACTGTGAACTTGATAACATTGGTGTTGAGAATCCAAGAGAGCTTTCATGAAACTTGGTAGTTCATGAGCAGTTACAAAACAAGCCAAATATAACAGTTGTTGTCCTGTAATGGACATTATTAGCTCGCATGACTGAAGGCTACTTCCCTATATGTCAGCTTGTAACTGAAAGAGAATGCTCATATGTTGTATGGCAGATAAGGAGTGGAATTGTGTAGGCCAAAATTGTCCTAAAATTATCTGTTAAAAGCTGTCAAGACTTGTGGTCGAAAAAGCACAAAAACTTACAAGCTCGTGAACCTATGGCATTCAGTCTCCTAACTGCTTACAAAGTACTAAAGATAAGAACTATGAAACTATCCAGCTAGTTCTTTTCTAGTTGGAATTACAGGCACAAGAAAATTCCCAAATGGTGAATCAAAAATTTTGAAGTTTCCGGTGCAGCCCTCTTGCTGTGCTTGTGCTACTGCAAAATTTTTTGCTTGTTGAATCCTCACATTAATTTCACTAGTTTGAGCCACTGGAACCTACATATTGAAGCACAATAGCTTAATGACTTTGCAAAATATGTGAGAACTGAGAAACACACAAAAGAACATACTTACTATTGTATGACTCGTTGATGGTACATCTCTGGCTTTATCTGCCGTCGATGAAGAGACAATCCTGTAGAAAGGGAAAGGCATTGTTAAGAATTTGTATTGTCGGCATCAAACATACAAGGAAAGAAACCTGACATTGACAAAACAGTTTACTGGCACCAGTGTAGAGGAACTCTGCCGATAAATTGATAATTAATTTGCGAAACAAAGTTTTTTTCCCACATAGCAGATGGCATGAAGCAAAGAACGTCCAATCCATATAGTCCATAACCATTCCAATGATGTAAAAACCTCGATGTATAACAGTAAATGCAATTCCAAAAGATCTAGAGACAACGTCTAACTCTGTAAATTTAGCTTGAACTATATAATCTCGAAAAAGTTTGGTAACACTGGATGGATTGAGACAATTGTTTAAACCAATTTTGAACCAGAAACTATTGCAATCATATAAAAAGAGTAGGAAGAGTTGCGAACAAGAACTATCAAATAACAAACTTGTCAATTGTCATGATGTGGATCAGTTATATCTTGAAGCAGAAAGGTCTATATTTAGTAGTGTAACAGGAATTTGACTCTTGCATAAACTAATTATAAGCTAAAATCATACTGACAATCCAATTGTTTATTGAAGCCATGTAATCAATATAACTACACACACACATATTAGTGCTGATCTGATTCAATCCTAGACTTATTAAAGTCTGCTATAATGTTTTCACCATCATTATGCTATTAAACCATATGATTTAATAGTTTTCCCAACCTCAACAAATCCAGAATCCTCGATTGTAACATTTCTAATATATATATATATATATATAGGCAAAATCACTTCCCTTGAGTGGTGGAATGTCGTACATAATGATATTAGGGGGAAAAAAAAAGAAAAAAATGATCATAAAGTCACAAAGACTGTCTCAAGTATTTGCCAATCTCATCAAAGGGCTTAAAAATTCATGCCCTTACACTCTTTCCATATAAGCTATTTCGATCTTGTTTGTACATATTCATGAAAACAAAAAAAATCAATGTAACAAAATAGAATCGAATTAAACTTTAAGTCAGTTTTTTCGAATTCTTTTTGTATGCTTCAATTCAATCACAAAACCAAAAACTAGAGAGTTGTGAAAGATTACCGGCGGGGGGGCGGCTGATTGATCTTTCTCCTCTTGTGTTCAGGTGCCGTTTTTGCCATTGGCTTCGGCGGCGAAAGGACGGCGCCAGTCGATGGTAAATGATGATCCCCAGCAACAATTGGGCCTTATAAGATTTGGATAAAAGTTGCTGATTCCATTGGATCATACGGATCGAGAGCCCATTTAAGATGTAAACTAATGGCCCAATAAGGAGAGTTACTAACACGGCCCCCAGATCTCTGGTCAAACCCATATTGTCAATGAACTTTTCACCATTTATCAATTACATAAATGGAGCATTGCTCCTTAACTTCTTTTTTTTTTTTTTATTGGGGAATTAAGCATCACTCTAACTTGTTGGTTCCATCTCTATCTCAAACGAGGCAAGTGCCTTTAATCCAGATAATTTTTTTGTCAATTATTTTTGCGGTGACTACACAGTATTATTTTTATCTCTCATAATTGGAATCACTTTCATGATCAATCAATTCAAAATGAATGTGTACTTCTGAAGATTTTATTAGCTGAGAGAATAGATAAAGTGATATGGCCATTGCAGCTGAGGCTTTTTCTTCGTTGAAAATGACTCTTGCTTAATTAAAGATGGCAGTTTGTGATACGACTTATCAATCTGACAATAACATGAAACAAAGTTATAATGGATTTCGGTTCGTAGTTCTCGACGTATGAATCTATTTAATTAAGACGCATTATAATTATTTGATTAGTTATGTCACATTGTCTATTAGAACTGCGGTACATTTTGGTTAGCATTTAGGTACATAATAACACAAATACTTTAAAAGAATATATTAAAGTATACTTGACTGGTGACACAAATCTCACTCAACTTATTGATACTTGTGTTAAGATTAGTCTTTAATTTTTCTTTTCTTTTCATATACAAGCCAAATTTGTATCATCTTCAATTATTGTTTATACACATACGTACGTGGCATGCACGAATTATTGCCATGCTTATACTTGACTTTATATCTTGTGGTGACTAATATTAAATTGTTTGGCCAAATTCTTGAGTCTTTTTATCAAGTCGCAACTATTTCATTATTGGGTTGTTGCTTAATATAAATATATCCTTAGCCTTAGCCTTAGCCTTAGTAGGTTCTCAAATTGAATGTGACCTTGAAATTCCAACAAAACAATCGTATAGCATCCATATCTTCTTATATCTTTTATTATCTTTGCTAACCATATATAACCAGAATTTGCAAGCAAATTAATAAAATACACATACTTGCTGAACACAGAAGCATGTTTGCATGTTATGTTTTTTCTTCCCCCACCTAATTCGCGTACTATATAGTTTTGAAGTTATAATTAATCAAACCCCACATCTAGAATGGGCCCAGGTGTCAACCTCAGAGGGAGAAGAGAATAATGGGTGAGAGTTAATGAAGCCTAGAGCATGCCAATGTGCTCTAGAATTACATTGAAGTATTTGAGCTCCTTGCCTGGAGACAAGGCAGGCCAGGTTGAACAAATCATGGAACTAACCCTACTCATTATAATGCAATGCATTGCGGAGCTACTGATCGTATGAGAAGAAGAATAATTAATATTCAAATTGTGCCCTGTTGTTGCATATGAGGAAGACAGCAAAGGCCAGGCCTTGAGCCTTAACATATTTAGGCTTCAAGGCCTTTTAGGGTTTTCCTTGACACGGTGATACAGGCATGATGGAGATGGTTTTGGGTGACTTAATTTGAAATGAAAGGAATGGCAAGAAGCTTTGAAAAAGTGGGAGAGAGATATAAATTTAGATAAGGGGGACAAAGAAAGAGAGATGAAATGAAGGAATGGAGTGGTTGCTAGCTTAAAAGGAGTAGCCATGTGAGAAGCATCATGCTCCAGAATGATGTTGTCTTTCGATTTAATTTCCTTTATATATATATATGCACACTTTCGATCTTTGTATATTTTAGTAACAAATTAAGGGATGGCATTGGCCTGTGGCCATGGCCCCTCAGCTTTTTGATGATCCACCAGTGGGGACTTAATGGCTGGATCCAATCTAGGGCTAGCTAGTTTGCTTTGAGTTGCTTACTTGCTCATGTATTCTATTGTCAGCATGCATGCTCCAACACCAAAAAAAAAACTATGTAAATAATAATTGTTAAATATCGTGAATAACACATACGTATGTACACATATGACATATGTGGTTAAATATGTTTTCAAGTTGAAAATGATGATTCGATCGAGGAATCTTTATGATCAAACAATATACAAACTATCAATTATTTGCTTCTTTTCACTCATCAATCGGTACGTTCTGTTCTGGCAGCTAGTTAGTTGCACCCTAAGTATGTACTATGGGTGTGCAGGCATAAAATGGTAATGGGAGATCCAATATTTCATCTTTAATATCAAAATCTCAAATAAAAAAAAAAAGTGAAGGACAATAATAGTCCCACATTACGTATATCCTACTTAATACTCAGATGACTAGCTAAATATATAAAACTATTTAAAAATCACTAAACCAGACTCTTAAACACAATTTTATTAAAGTTTGTCACGAGATTGCTTGGTCAAAGTCATCCCACATCTCAGTATTTTTTTTTAGATGTATCAGATGAACCCTAAGGTTCATATCATGTGAAAAAGCAGTTTGCTAAAATTCAAATGGTCGCGGGCCTCTCCGATTTTTGAACTTTTTTCTTTGTTTTAACAAAAATTTCCTAAATAATGGGCCAAAATAGTTTTGGATTTGATGGCAAATGGAGCCCCCAGAACAGTAAACAAGAAGGTATCCATTGAAAGGGTACGTGAATTGCTTGTCCAGAATAAATAAAGTCATCAAAAGCAAAAAAATGTACATGGGAAAACAACAAATGCATTGTGGACCGACTGAAATAAAATGAGCGATGCCCCCCTCGTGCGTGCTCTGCCAAGAGAGCTAACTGGTCTTCTCACTCCTGCCACTTCTTAAACAGACAAGACCTTGTTTTGTTTTCGTTCCAAAGAGCTGCTGCCAATGCCATGCCACGCCATGGTGATCATATATATATTGTTTTTGTGTACTCGTCTGCTTGGACGTCCTTTTTTTTACCCTTTTTCCCCCCCCCCTCTCATTATAGCTCTTGTTTGTTTGTTGGCTTTCTTTTATCCATAAGGACAGAATTCATCAACCCACCTGATAGAATTGTGTGTGTGTGCGCGCTTTTGAAACCCACCACAAAACTTGATTCCTAATCATAGACACTGTATTTGCATTTTAGTCTTGTCCCATGTGTACAGAGTAATTTGGTTTGTACACGCAAAATGATATACAATGGGTTGATCAAAAATCATTTTCATGCGTTTATAATGTTGTAAAACACTTTTACGATAAATTTAAAAGCTTATCAATGTTAGTTTTCGTTTTTTACAACTCTGCAGAGTCTTTTACAAATGTTATAAAAATATCGAATCGGTATTTTAATAAGTTTGGCTGTCTGCATTAGCTAGAGAAGGACTCATGGGTGCAATAATATGCATACATATCTATGATAGTCCCATTATCTTTTATTACCCATACATGTAGTAAGTTAAACATGAAGTATGCTATGTGTAATCGTTGGTGTCACACTCAGTATACAATTTGCGTATGGTTTGGGTTTGCTTTGGACAATATACAAAAATCAGTTTTCTTCCACATTAAAATCATCTGGTATCCGAAGACTAAAGACTACATTTAGTCGGGTAGGACCATTAGGGCAGCAAACCTCTCCCAAGCCTCGAACCAATAATCTACATTGAGTCGGGTAGGACCATTAGGGCAGTAAGCTCTCACTAAGATAGCAAAACTCTCCTCTCCCAAGCCTCGAACCGAGAATCTACATTGAGTTGGGTATGACCATTAAGGCAGTAAAGCTCTCACTAAGACAGTAAAACTCTCCCAAGCCTTGAACCGAGTATTTTAGTTGGTGTAATTAATTTAATCAGAGTTACATTTAGGCATGATTCTCGATTAGATTACGCGTGCGGTGTGGGGGTCACATATGACTCATCACACACAACTCACAACTCACAATTCAACAATTCGTTTTCTGTACGTACTTTTTAGCTAGGGTTTTTCCTTTTACAAAGTCATCAGGGCCAGGCCATGCAAATATTTGCAAAGCTGCTAGCTAGAAATTAACGTTTAGGTTGGGACCAGATTTTGATGAAATGTCCTAAAAGATAAGATGATGATGAAACAACGACCCCCACTAAAGGAGAGTCAGATAGGAGAGGCCCAGGTCATTTTTTTTAGCCATGTCACATCGTCTTCACGAGCATGCCATTGGCATTCTTTTTTTGGCAACAAGTTTCTTATCCAGTGACAGGAGTTTGAATATCAAAAAAAGACTGCCGCCATGTGTCAGCTACTGATATGATGCTTGCTAGTTTGATATGCTTCTTCCAAAAGATCAAACATGTCTGAATATTTGAAACACCAGTCACCACTGTTTTTTAATATATATGATTTTTATATAACGCTAAGAATCAGTTACCGTTACTGTTTTGTTGTTTTAGAAGATAGGGAAAATGGGTGAAAAGTTAAAATTCACCATGCACAAAAGAGTACATATAGAATCATCATTAAACAAAATTTCTTCTTTATATCCTCTTTAAGCAAATCCCCATCCCTCCTAACCACCAATAAATAATAATAATAATAATAATAATAATAATAATTCAAAAACCAGATGAGGAAAAATCAATTAAAAAAAAAAACTAAAGATGAACTAAAAAAAAAGACTACATTAATGTGAATCCACAGTTACGCAAATCAAAGGCTGCTTCTCCTCGCCCTTATCAACAGTTAGTAACCCAGTAGTATCGACACACCCGGTGTACGTTAGTATTTGGGCCCTCTTGGCTTGAAAATCCCAGTCAGTGGTCCCCACCACATATAACATCAAGCCTGCGCAGCAAACCTGGGCCACTAACAGGCCTTGCCAAAGCCCACAAAAACCAATCCCAAGCAAGAACCCGAGTCCAATCGCCACAGGCATGCCTGCCAGGTAGAATGCACCAAGGTTCACATTAGCTGCGATGGACGGGCGGGCACTGCCTCTGAGGACCCCACAGCCCACCGTTTGCGGGCAGTTACCAAGCTCACACAGCCCTAGGATCGGCAACGCTGCTGACGTCAACCTTATGATCTCCTTATCGTTGGTAAACAGCTGACCCCACCTATCTCTCATCCCTGATGCAAAAACCGTGGCTGACAGGCCCATGATTGCAGCTACAAACACCGCCACCACAGCGGATAATTTAGCTCTCTCAGGACGGTTGGCGCCGAGTTCGTTACCCACACGTGTGGAAACCGCGAACCCGAGGGAAGACGGGAACACGTAGATCAATGACGTCGTTTGGATGAGAATGCCCATTGAAGCAACCGTTGATTTGGGGTCCACAAGGAGTCCACACAAAACGATCATGATCTCGTACCACCACCACTCCAAACAAACCGATACGCAACTGGGCGCGGCCAGCTTAAGCAGAGGCTTCCACCCGGTTAAGCATTCTCGGGTCGGCTTAGTCCAAGTCGGCTCGTGCAAACCGGAGGCCCAAATGTACACAACCAAAGAGAAAAGAACACACAAGTTGGACAGGGCGGCTGCAGCTGCCACGCCGAGTACGCCGAGCCGGAGATGAGTGACCAGGAGAAAGTTGATAGGTAAGTGAATAATGGTGCCGGCAAGGGATGCTAGAGTGAGCGGGTGGGTGATGCCTTGAGCGCGAAGGTAAATGCGGATTGGGTGAACGAAAGAGTTCGTTAAAAGATCAGGGAGACAAAACAGGAGGTAGCTGTGAGCGATGCGGGTGATGTTAGGGTCTTGATGAAGATAAAGAAGGATCTTGGACATGTTAAGCCAGAGAAGAGAAATGGGTATTGAAGAGAAGAGAAGGAAAATCACAGAGCGTTGAAGGGTTAAAGATAGAAGCTTGGGACGCTGAGCCCCGAAGGCTTGTGAACAGAGTGGCTCCATCCCTAAAGCCAGCCCAGAGAGGACAGAATAGCCAGTGATGTTGGCGAAAGCAATAGCGAGAGAGCCGCCGGCAAGCTCGAGGTCACCCAGGTGACCTAGAAAAAGCATGGAGAGGATAGAGCGAGAGTAGATAATAAGAGCTGTTAGGGCAATAGGGAAGGCCAGATTGAAGAGTGATTTGGACTCTGTTATGATCTCCGAGATGGAGGGCAAAATGTTATTTACTGCTGGTGGTGATGATGGTTCAGAGACTTTCTTTATGGCGTTGGGCAGTGATAAAAGATCAAACTGCGTCTGTGCTGGTTTATCGGTATCTGTCAAGATGGGAATAGTAGTGGTACTGGTGGCGTTTGAATTACACATGATGATGATGATGATCAAGAAAATACCTGTTTCACTTGTATAGGTAACAATCTTTTTCTCTTTCCAATCTTGAGATATTGTGAAGAGAAAGATCAGTTTCTCTCTAACTCTCACTATATGTGTATGTGTATGGATGCAAAGGTTTCTGTTCAAAGATAGATGGATGGGTTGCTTTTTGCCGTAGATGAGGAGAAAGGGAGGGGGTATTAATAGAGAAACTAAGGAGGGGTTTCTCGCTCTCTCTCTTCCTTCTCTTTGAATCTTTTTTTTTTTAATTATTATTATTATTTTTTACAGTTTGTATACACGGGGTTGATATTATTTGTGTTTTTCTCGGGTGTGTGTAATAATTTTTGTTGCCTTTATGTGGGTTTTTAAAGAAAGCGAGACGTCAGGGCTTGTCAGATCCTGAGCGAGGCTTCAATTTCCCATGACCATTTTTGGTCAATTTTATTTTCCTTTTGGTGACATTTTCTCTTTCACTCCTCCGGCAACCACCCCATCTCTGGTCTCACTCTCTGCTTGCTCTTCATTTTACTGGTCATGCGCGTAAATATACAATTTCCAGTAACAGTATTTACTACATCTGAAAAAACTGAAGGCATCGAGAGATTGATATTTATGCATTAATTCGAGCACTCTCTCTGTTGAGAGTTGAACTCTTAAAGTTAAACCGGACACTCCTCTCAACATGAAAAGACTCTACTATCCTCGAAAGAATTGGAGGCTTGGAGCCACAAAGTAGGGCTAGCCATTTGCTAGGCCTTGTATATATAATAAGGGTAATTTTGGCGTCCCCACTTGATGATCTGTTGTTGACCGACATAATAATTTTTAACGTTAATTAAGTTGAAATATGAATTCTTGGAAATTAAAGTACTGAACTTTTAAAACAAACTTAATTTTTTGATGTCACAAGTCTCTTGGAGAAATTTTAGAATACATCAGAGATATTATGTCAATCATACATACAATAAGTAAATAATATTATGACATGTATATATTTATTTTGAAAAATTATCATGCAAGTGATGATTATGTTAAATTCAACTATACATGTCATGCATGCATCAATTGATTGTAATAAATCAGAGGTATTTTAGAATTTCTCAACCATTAGATTGCACCTCTATTAGATCGGAGAGAAATACGTATAGGATTCGCTTAGACCTTAGTACACTGCATTGTAGTGTCTCTTATTCAATGCAACGTAATATCTTGTATTAAAGTGTATTTAAGAATTCGTATAGCACGTCACCTTGCTCGCAATTAAACTGGATTTTGACTTCTTACTACTTATCAAATTCGGGAGAAGAGTACATGTAATGGAACTCTAATGCTTAAGTCGGTGTATGAGAGAGAAGTTTAAAAGAAAGATTAGAGAGCAAGAACATTGCGCGTTTGACTCTAATTAGTTCAACGAGTACTCGATCTAAATGGATCCAAAAGTCATGTTTCTTTCTTTTGCATTATCATTCATAACCTTGCGCTCAAAGTTTGGTGCAAGATTAGATCCTTCCCATTATGTACTTGTTTCATGTAGCTTGGGCGTATTTCGTACGTGCACTTCGAGACTTTTTCTACTCCGAAGGTGATTAATTTAATGGAACCTACATACACAATACCAATTTGTTGTAGTGTCAATTGTGTAATGTTTTAATATTCTATATGATTATGTATTGTTAAATTGTTATAGTTATATATATAACAATTTATATATATAATTTCTTAGTTCATGAACTATTCTCGCTTTAGCAAGGCATTTTCCCATTTTTAAATGCATGTTAAGTATTGATTTATATTAAAAGTTTAGGTTATTTTAACTTAAATTTTGTATTTAAAATTTTGAGTCATTGGTTCCAAGAAATCCAACTGTGAATGAATAGCCATCATTAAATGCTATTTTAACTTTCAATATTGATCACGGGATTACTTGAAATCAATATCTCAAAATTTGTATCAACAATTTAAATAAAAAAAAATTAAGTATCTATATTAAATATTTGAAAATACAATTGATAGAGCATGAGTAAAAAAAAAAAGGGATCACAATTGTTTTTAGTGACAGATTAAATTGCTTCCTAAAGAAAAATAAAGGAATTCAAACAAGAAAAATTACATGTTAATAAAAATGAATTACGATAGTAGATCATTAATTTACTTAATTACATATTATTTTATTTAAAAATACACTTTCTTGGAAAAAAAAAAAGTTATCCCTTTTCTCAGAGATTTGTTGTTGACACCCATCCTTCCGAAAGATCTTACCAATGCACCAACCAAAGTTGCTTTATGTGATTTACTGGTTTCAATCCGGGAAGTTGTACATGAGGGCTATTATTTATGTATACATGAGAAAATTAAATTATATCAACAGTAATTATAATGGTTAACACTTTTTCTACACATTGTTATTGGATTATTTTTTATATACATCTTTCTTATAATTAATATTATAGGATTACGTGAGGTAACAATATGACAAGGGAAAGTTGACAATAAAATTTTTTTAACATCCTTTAACATTTTTACAAGTTCTTAGTGTGCTTTCTTTTTCTACTCATAAAAAAGGTCTTAGTTAGTGTTATCATCACCACAATAAACCATTAAATGTTAGGCGATGAAATGTCATTTGGTAGTGGCATGTTAAAGTGATCGTGATGGTACCACCCAATACTTTTCATGCAATCATTCAAATTTTAAGATTATGGAAATGATACCCAAATGAGGTTCCAAATTTAATGTTTTACTTTCTTCATTAGATTTGTAGGAAAAATTTATCGTTGGTAAATTACTTGACGTGTGTGTATCAATTGGATTTTTGTGCAAGAGAATTAATAAGGGTTTTAAATACCTCATCAATACAAAAAAAAAAAAAAAAAGAAGAAGCACTAATTAAGGGAAGTTTAGATAATTAAGTCACTAAACACTTCACATAAATACAAAATTTATACGCATACATAAATTAATCAATTATGACCATGTAACATAACAGTATGTACCAATCTCGATTAGTTGAATAATTTATGCAAAAATATCTATCTCATTATACATAGTGCTTGATTATAATGTTATAAAGTACCATAGACTTTAGAGGTTTTGCATGACACGTGACAAGTCACACGTGCACCTGGAACTTTAGGTCCTTTGATGGCATTTTGCGGAGTGGCAGCAGCGCAGGCGATGGCTGTGGCGGTTTGAGTTATCTGATTGGGCTAGACAGTAGAGACTGCAACTGATTTAGAGAAATTCTACCATATATGGGAGGTAGCATATCAATCATACAAAAAACAAATGATGTTATGACATGTGTATATTTATTTTGAAAAATCATCATGTAAGTGATGTTTATATTAAATTTAATTACACATATCATGCATGCATCAATTAACTGTATTACGTCTGATGTATTGTAAAATTTTTCACTTATAAGGTCACATAAAAGCCAGTCCACCTCATCAATAGGTACACTCAATAAGTGGAAAATTACTACTAAATTTTAGAGGAATTCTAAAATATATTACAGGTAATACTAGGGGTGGGCATAAACCCACAACCCATGGGTTTACCCAAACCCAAACCAAATTAAATGGTTTGGGTTGGGTAAATCATGAAAATTGGTTAGATGTGGGTTTTATATAGAAAACCATTTCATTATGGGTTGGGTATGGTTTACCCATGGGTCATGAATAAAACCCCAACACTCAATTTTTTCAAATGAAATAAATGAAAACAAAATAAATGAACACAAATAGTTAAAATATTTTATTATTTATCTTATAATAAATTTTTATTTGTCATTCAAGTTTTCTTATAATAATTTTTTTTATCATTTTACTAATATTTTTCTTATATATTTATTATAAGAAAATTTTCACAAAATAAATAAGTATAAAAAAATTTTATTATTAATTTTTTTGTTCATATCAAAACATATATTTCTTATTTTTAATGCTTTATTTTTTATTTAGTTTCTATTCATGTGATTAAGTATAAAAAAATTTTATTATTAATTTTTTTGTTCATATCAAAACATATATTTCTTATTTTTAATGCTTTATTTTTTATTTAGTTTCTATTCATGTGATTTATTTAATTTATAATAAATTAAATAAAAGAGTAGTTGAAAATA
Source organism: Citrus x changshan-huyou (assembly GCA_039657385.1). Taxonomy (NCBI): domain Eukaryota; kingdom Viridiplantae; phylum Streptophyta; class Magnoliopsida; order Sapindales; family Rutaceae; genus Citrus; species Citrus x changshan-huyou. Next base: position 8,507,503 of record CM077550.1, read on the forward strand.
AGGGTAATATTGTAAACTTATGCTATTAGAGGGGTTTTTGGCCATTATAAAAACATAAGGGGGAAAAATGATATATGTTGATTACTGTAGGGGGGAAAATGGCAATCTCCCTAAATTTAAGCATATAAGTAGACAACATAACGCAAAACTACCAAAACGATAAATAAAATCAAATATTGCATAATTAAATAAATAATAAGTGGCAAAATTTATTATTAGATTGTTAATGTCATGTTTGTGAAAGTTTATTATTAAAGTGTACGTTCTTATTTATTGAGAAATAATAATTTTTGTGTGTTAAACTTTATTTTGATTTTCTAGTATTCTTTAATTTAAGGATTAAGTTATTGTAAAATTTATAATTTTTATCCACTATATTTTTTTATATTTTAATATCAATTTAATAATTAATAACAATTAATAATTATTATAATTTTGATATAATTAAATTTTATTAAAATAAAAATTATTTTGATAATAAAATTCAAACCAAACCCAAATAGTTTGGTTTGGGTTGGGTTAAAAATATTTGGGTTGGTTTGGGTTGGATATAAATTTTTATGGTTTGGTTTGGGTTGACTTAAAATCCAACCCAAACCAACCCATGCCCACCCCTAGGTAATGCGACCAACTAATGCATGTATAACATGTATGATTTGAGTTCAATATTTAATCACCACTTGCATGGTGATTTTTCAAAATAAATGCGTATAGTCATAGCATCATTTACTTATTGTATGACTTATATGCTACCTCTAATGTATTCTAAAATTTCTATTGCTATTTGAGATCCACGTCATATTACTCGTCAGCACACAAGATTTGTTAAAAGAGTAATTATAGACATTTCAAATTTTTTATCACAAATTTCTTCACAAATGATATGTTGTTAATTAAGTGGGTAGTAATTCTTTATAAGATTCAAGTAAATTAAATGTATTATCTCAGCAACCAATTGAGAATGCGACATCATTTGGGATAATTATTTGAATAAAAAATTCGAGATGTGTAGCACTACTCTCGTTAAAAACCATGCCTAAAACTAATCATGTCTAACTATTATTTTTGATGCACACGCAACGCGCGTGTATATATATATATATATATTTGAAAAAATAGTTACAATGTACCGATATTATAATTTGAGGTATACATAATTTTAAATAAAATACTTTTACAATAAAAAGTAAAAATACATATATCTTATCTAACTTAATGCAAGTGAGAGCAGCACTCAAAAAATCTTCAAATTACATCCATTATCAAAGTTGCTGCCCTCATAAGCGCAATATTGAATTCATTCTTGAATTATCTCCGGTAAATTAGCTAGGTTTCTAACGTCGTCTCTCTGCCGAGACCAACTTAAAAATCTACTTCCAAAACTATTTGAGAAGATGCCTAACTAGTGACTACCCAGAAACTCGAACTCATGTTCTCAACAAAAGTGGAGAAGGACACACTGGCCACGGGCCACGGCATAGGATTAATTGAAGATAATTGTCATCCATTCACGTGCCGGAGGAGTACCCTGGGCAAAAAGAAAAATCAAAAGTACAGTTGGCAATAAATAGAACCCAGAAAAATAAATAAATAAATCAGTGAAGAATTAATGAGAGGACAAACATGGGGCACGAGTCAAGGTCGCTGGCATTTTCACAAACAGATGGAAGAAAGGGGACACATAAATTTTACGCCCGCAAGCTCTCATCTCGTTCTCTCTCCCCCTCACTCTGTTCTGTGGCAGTACTGGCCTGCATTGGCATATGCAGATGCAAGTTGAGTTGTGAGTAATTGTCGTTTCTTTATAAATATGTTTTTTGTTTGAGAGTTGAGAGAACGACTGCGTCGTCCCTGTGGACCGTGGCTCACTTTGGTTCAGAATGAGAGCCATCTCATCTTGAAGTGACTAATGTGACCCACACACGAATAAATTTACAAAAAACAATTTTGTTTATTAGTTCACTTTTTTAACTCATTCGCCCAGCACCACTTCTTGTGTTTCTAAAACGGGAGCGTCTTCTTTAATATCTCCGCCATCCCCTTTTTAGTGGGGTGCGTAGCCGTGACAAAATTTTGTCATTTTCTTTCACGAAACTTTCTGATGCTTCGTTTTTTACCATTTGATTTTAGCTCGATTTTGACGTCTGGATAAGGCCGGTATGCGTTACGTACGTATTACCTTAAATCATTAACCACGCCTTCACTCTCACTCCCCCACCTTTTCTTCTTTCACTTCGTATAATTGATGAGGCGTGATTGTGCTTACCACCCAACACGTGTCTGCGTACGTTTTGCGGAAATCTTAATCAAGTAAAAGTACTTATATCTGTACTTAAGTGTATGTACTTAAGTAGTTGTAATTTGTAAAGGAATTGGCAGGTGAACACTTGCAATCTTTATGATTTTTTGTCATGCATTATTTTCATCAAGCACATCATTTTTCTGTTTGTGTCACATGATGTATTAATATGCACCTGTCATTTCATCTATTAAAAATTATGGACGGTAGATATAAATATAAAAAAAAACTAACTCAAGAATCGACGATTGACTCAAGTTTATATTATTAATCTCGTAACTATTCTCCGCTGATGATGCGAGATAATAATTTGGACAAACAAAAAAATTAGATACTCCTAATTTGTGCTCCCTCATCATAACATTCTTGAAAAGTGGGTATCAACTTTTTCTTTTTTTTTTCTTTTTAATTAGTTGAGGCTAATTAATTATGATAACAATTTACAAGGATAGGTATTGGGTACACAAATTGCAAAATTAATAAAGCTTCTGTTCTCTTATTTAAGAGATCAAATGGGGCCATCTTTGACTAATTATAACTCCTCGTGGTATTTGCTTTTTCTTTGATGGTTGATTATGTTTCCATTTCATTCTTTTATTAATTTCTGTGTTTCTTGATCAAGTATCGATCTAAGAGTTAAGTGGGGTATTGGAGAAATTTGATCGGTCATTTACTGGTCTTGTTCTAGCACACCATCATTTAAGGATCTATTACGGCATGTATACATCAACAGTGGTCATGTAAATGCATCCATTTAATTATTATTTTTAGTTTTATCGACCACCAATTACTGGGTCTGACAAAAAAAAAAACAAAAGACAAGATGAATAAAAAATCTTGATCTTACCAATATTAGATATATGCGTTTATGTGAATGAATTCTTATTTTTAAAGAAAAAATAAAAATCAATATAAAAGATCTTATTACATTTACTTCTAGACACATGATGACATAATCTCCAATTGTCAATACCCTTAATAATTAGAAGTGCTTTCTTTTCTCTCTTTTTTTAACTTTTTTTTTAAAGTATTAAAAACATGCAAGTTGACGGTTGAGGCAATGCCCTATCCCCTAAGCAACAATTTGTTGATTCCTATTGGTTGGTTAGTGGGTGGGTCCCGAATGAAACATACTAGGGGGGCATCTTTTTTGGGTGATGGGCAACTTAGCATAGCAGCTAGCGCTAACATATGTATACAAAATATACATGTAGCATTTAGGCTTTTAGCTGCAGCTTAGCTGCTAACCATTTTATACAACAAGCACATGATCAGCTTGCTTAGAACCCTTGTTTCATTCATATGTGTAAGATTTTGTCTGCTGTCTAGGATTTTTTGTTATATTTTCTTTCTATATGCTGGCCAGCTTTCTCTTCATTATGCACAAGATAGCATTCTTTTACTTCAAAGCAACAGTCGACTGGTAGCTAATAGCAATCAAACGTTCCAATTTTAATCTGATAACTGAAAATGAATTCCAGCCAGTTCCCAAATTATTCTTAGTATAGGGAACCATGAGTCTATCTCAAACCCCATCACATGCACATGTTAGTCTAAGCAAAATGTGTACTTTTTAAATTTTTTTTTCAAAAGATGAGGATTGTCCAAATTTTGTATACTTAATTTAAGAATAATTCTCGACCGACATTGGATCATTCACCTAATATGATAGTATATGGTTACGTCATTGTTGACCAACTCGAAGCCTGTTTACCATGAAAAATAATTGAATAAAAATTTTCTTTCTTTTTTTCCTAACTGTTGTGCATGGGGTCCCTTATGCATATAATTCAACATAATTTAGTAGATAACATAAACTATTCCCTCGAAATATTTCAATCTTGACTTTCTCTCCGGATATGTTTGAATAAAATTATGGAAAATTATCATTGTATACCCTTAGTTTACTCTATTATAAAAAAATACTACAATACTTTGAAGGTGTATCAATCGTCCACCCTAAATTGACAAAATGTATCAGCTGACCACCAAACCGTTAGTTGCCGTTTAAATATGACAACGTCAGAAGGGTAATCTAATCTTTTCATATGATACAAGTGATAATTTAATGGTATACAAGTGATAAAAAAAGAATTTAAGTGTATACATGTGATAATTTTCAAGGGTAAAATCGTCAATTCACTGTAATTCCGTTAACTTTCAAACGACAATTAACGGTTTGGTGGTCGGTTGATATATTTTGTCAATTTAGGGTGGACGATTGATACATCCTTAAAGTATTGTAGTATTTTTAATAACAGAACAAATATAAAGTATACAAATAATAATTTCCCTAAAACTATTAACAATAATCTATCAAATGTGTGGGGAGTAACTTTTCAAACTTCTAGCTTGAATCGATTTTCAAATATCTCCCAACAACCCATCAAAATTCGTGAACTTTTAATTCGTTATTCACATATCTTAATCTTAAAAAGAAATTAAAAAAAAAAGAGAAAGAAATATGACCGTGGGAAACGTGGCAGCTCCCCGGGTACGTAAAAAGGAGGCCCCCCCTTGCTATGCTGCCTTTTGCCAACAAGCTCTCCCCGTGGGAGCTAAAAGGCATAAGCATAAAGCTCAAAGGATAGCTATAAATATTACTATACACATAAACCCAATCTTGCATTTTATATATATATATTTTTTTAAAGTTTCAGCTTTTTATCTCTCTTTATAATGCAATTAACTTTAACACTAATCTCTCGCTGCCTTTCTTTCATAAGATCTGTGTTTGAACTTGAACGGGCATGTATGCATCTGCTTCCCCAATTGAGGTGGCAGCGAGTGAATGTTGTTATAATATTATTATTATCATTATATATTCCTGCATTTTGGGGGGAAAAAAAAGTTTGTTTCATGAAAGCCAGTTAGCTTCCAAAGCTTTGCATTTCTGAATGCTGATTGATTAACTAAAAGAATTTTCAAAAGGAAGACTATATATACAATATGTATGTATATATATATATATATATATATATATATATAAGTGCCCAAAAAGGGGAGTAAAAGAAAAAATTAAGAATATTGGCAGAATGGAAGTGCGTCTTTACAAAATTTAGATTTGAGCCAGCTACTTGCCTCACACGCACAGCTCATCTCCACCTTCAAGCCTCCTACGCAACTAATGCAAATGTTAACAATAACAAAGAAAAAGAGAAAAAAAAAAAAACCCAAATATATTTTATCTGCAAAAAGGATTTTAAATGGCTGAAACATAAACACAGAGCTAGCCTTTCCCATCTTCAAAACAAAATTGAATATTTAGTGTAATGACTTTGCCTTTGTGGTTTGTGTATGGGACTTTGCCACATGCTGTTTCTGCTTTACTATGCTCTTTTGGTATTGTGATCTTTGATAGAGCTGTATTATTACCCGAATAGGTAAAAGTAATTAAAAGGAAACAAAAAAAAACAGAAACAGAACCGACTTGGAAGTGACCCACACGCATGCCATATCCCACGTGGGACGCATTTCTGCACATGGTTTGTGAGACATTCTTGTCCAAATCCACAGTGTTGATGAGTAGATGATCATCATCGATTTTGCTCATTCTAAATTTTTTCAAGCTCGGGCTTGTTCGGTATTGTAGCAAAGCAGTTATAACTTAAAAAATTTATTCTTCCTTAATATTTTTTGGTAATATTTATTATTGTGATTCATAAGTTAAGTTAATTTTATCCCGCACTTATATTTTTAAGACTTGTTTAAAAATGTCACTAGGCCTTTGGCCGAAGTGGTTGGGCTACTGCCCTCACAAACGTGAGAGCAGCGATTCAAGCTAAATATTTATAAGTTCTTCTTCCTAGCAAAATGCGATTGGAGTAAGGACATTCCTCATCTGTGAGGATTTTTAGTAATCTGATGCATAATCGGTATTAAAAAGAAAAATATTTGTTTAAAATAATATTGTTGAGCTCTTACCTATTAACTTAACCTTTTGAGTCAAGTGGTTTCTCTAGCATGGTATTGAAGTCAAGATCTTAAGTGCGAATTTCCCTGCATGCAAATTTTATCAATAATTTCTTCATCTTCTTAGCTTATTTTTGGACTCTTATATTGCGGCACATCTATGAGCTTCTGCCTTAGGTCACATTTTTGTGACGGGTGCTATTAAGACATGTCTTAAATATTATGTTTGGTCCTTAACTATTAATTTATACTTTTAGATTAAGTGGTTTCTCAAGCATATATTAAAAAGTATAGTATTTTTACTATTTTATTTTTTTTAATTATTATTTATCATATTTATTTCACTCTATCAATTTTTATAAAGTAGTTTCAATTTTTTTCCCACAATAACTTTGACTTAAAAACCTCTACATCTCAGTACCAAACAAACCCTTAAATTCGAACCCATTGCATCTTTGTGTTAAAAATAAATAAAAATAACAGCTTACAAGTGCGTCACCCACCATCTTTGACTCACTGATTGTCCAATAAAGATTCTAAATTGCAAGCTGATTTAATTAATTAGCAAATGGTTATAGGAATCCAAGTGGAAAAAAAGTGATCAGCAAAAATACGTGTTTTATTAACTAGATTCTGGTATATGCTTCAATTCCTTATTAATTACATTCCTTAAGCTTGTTAGATTTATCTAACATAGTATGGGAGTCAAGATATTAAATACCTACTGATAAATTCTTTCAACAATTTCTTTAATTTTCTAACTCACTTTTGATTTAATTTCCTTACTTATTTTCAGGCTCTTGGATCAAGCGGATATATGATAAAATCGTATAATATCTCTTCTATTTATGTTAAAATTATCATTTAAAAATTATATTTATTCTACTCTATCAATATTTATTACACAAATATAACATTTTTTCCACAAAATTATGACTAAAAAAAAAACCACTACATCTCAATACCAAACAAATCTTTAAATTCGATCCCATTGCGCTTTTTTACAAAAAATAATTTAAAAAATCAGCTTACATGTGCTGCAGCCACAATGTTTGACTCACTAATTGTTCAATAAAGATTCTAAATTACAAGCTGATTTAAATTCATAATTAGCAAATGGTTTATAGGAAATTGCCCGGAAAAAGACCTGTGTTCCCCTTTTGTTAATTAGATTGTGGTCTATTCTTGAATTCCTTATTAATTATATGCTCCTTAATTCTGATTCACATTAATTTCCTTTACCCCACAAAGGGATTTGCCGCCTTTTAAAATGATCTGATAAATAGTTGTGGAGAGTTAGTGGTCCAATTATATATGTAGCATCATTAATGCAATCTCACATTATCCATCAAGGATTAAAATTGAATTTACCGTACGAAATAAGTCAACAAAGACTATTTTGCGTTGACAAAAGATTTAATTTCAAAGGCTTTGTACCAAAAAAAGATTAAGTGAATGATTAGTATTAGATACGACAGGATTCGGGGAGTCAATTTAGCCAAAATTTTCTCGGAAAGGAATTATTGATTGCTTGGAGAATGGAACGTGATCATAGCTTATTATGAAAAAGAATTAATTTAGATCTTTGGTTATAGAAATCTAACGATGTGTCCTCCCTTAAGAATATCACTCAGTTTGGTCGAATCTAGAGATGCCATCTTAATGTCACTAACAAAAGAAATTGTCAAGTCAAAAGCCCGCTGCTTCACTTTATACCCATTTGATTTAATTAGCAGAGACGTTTTCATTATTTTTGTGGTTGGTTTTTTTATTATAAGAATTATCATGACAAGAATTAGCCTGTAAAAGACCAACTTGAAAGTTTAAACAAAATGTAACCTTAAAGTTAACTCTTAGCACTCTGTGGGTCTATCTCTTTTCTTCATGATCTGGGTGGATCTTAGTGATTCCTATGATCGTCTGACTTGTGGCTAATCAACACAAAATGGAAAATAAAAGTGAAAAAAATAAAATGTATAAATGTTGATGGTGGGGGTGCGTGTGAAAATCATTGCAAAGATCCTCAAAAAGTGATAATAATTTAGAATATCTTAACCGTGTGGTTTAAGAATGATTTGTTTAATTTTAATGAAAAGAAATCGTATAAGTGGGGGATTCAAGGATTGATTATGGAGAATCTGATCATGATGCTAAGCTCCTGTGTTATATGGTATTGTTAAGAAAGCTATAAGGTCAAGAATTTCTTTGTAAATTTTCAAGCCACTTTCGTGTTTGTGATTAAATTAAATGAGTCCTTTAATTAATTAATGTTTTTAAGCAATCTCAAGTGCGGTTTATTTAATTAAATGGAATGTCTCGTGAAGTTAGATTTAGGTTTAGTGTGGTGGAACACAATTATCAGACCTTAGTGTCTCTAAGTCAAGAGCAAGCGCCAATTGTAGCTACTCATTCTTACACTAAAATCTTTGTCGGGGGACATGCCTTTTAAGCTATTTGTATTGTAGGAAAATAATATAGCCAGTAGGCTAAGCTTTTATATTCACTCTTCTAAGAGCTGCGGGCATTTATGATTTAGCTAGAAGTTTTTTTTTTTTTTTTTTTTATTACATGAGACTATTGCTCAGATTACAACTCATATTACATGAGACTATAACTGATATTTACAAATCAGACTCTTATTGGGACCAACTTACATCAATGCTAATGGAGTTCTGTCCAGATTTTAACCCTCACAAATATTTGAGGGATGTCTATTCCTCACTCATGGGTAAGGGAAAAGACTACCTTCACTCAATTAATTGAAAAAGAAAATACCCCCACAATACTTTTGTGGGGGTTCGAACTGCTGCCCTCCAAGTTGGAGGGCAGCAACCCTGGCCACTCGGGCTGAGCCGAGTGGTTGATTTAGCTAGAAGTTAGAACAAGGGATTAGGATCATGTTCTTTATTTTTTTTTCACTATCCTAATTAATTTCTTCTTGACTTTATAATCTAGGGACATGTGGAATGTCTAAAATTAATTGGTCAAAATTAAGTTACTATAGATATTTAATAGAGTAATGATAAACAGACATGGGTACAACAAGATGGCTCAAAGAATAGGATCAGGCTACGGTGCAACTGTGGCACCGTGCCACAGTTGCACCTAGCCGTTGGATGCAGTTGGATTAGTGGGGTCCACTGAAATCCAACGGCTAGATGCAACTGTGGCACGGTGCCACAGTTGCACTTAAGGTTTTCCCCAAAGAATAATGCTATTTGCAGGACATTGTACTAGTGTAGCGCATAAAATTTGTTTTGGTCGCCATCTTATCACCCTTATGTCCGACATTTTTCTATTTAATATTTTAGTAATTATAAAACTTATCCTTTAATACCTATTTTTAAGTAAATTATGCAGAATTATCACATTTTTTCTTCATAGTATTGCTGTCATCGCATCATTGATCAAGGGCAAAAACTCAGTCTCCTCCATCTATTTTAAGGGAAACAAATATTTTGCTCAGTAATTCTGAAAAATGAAATCATTCCCCACTATTTAAAATTAAATTTTGTTTGATGTTGGGATCTCTCTTCTTTAGTCTCTTCTTGGCTTTCTTGTCTTTTTATTAATGGATTGCCCCTCAGCTTATTCATACTTTTGATGTTATTGAGCACAAAGAAGATATTCCCCCTCTTCCTCTAATTGATAAGTCTTCAAACTTCCATGGGGTTTCCTATAATTAGAAGAGATTGAACAAAGAAGATATTGAGAGGACAGAAAAAGCTAAAACGTGGTCAAAATACTTAAAAACACGGTTCAAAATTATTGTATTGAATATCATGTATCACCAGCTAAAATTTTGTTAAATTATTTGAAGATACAAAGCCCAATAAGAGACTATGAGATTAGAAAACAAAGAGAGGCTCTTAATCCATTATTATTTCCATAGCCTTTAATATTTAGTATGAAATCTTTTTACTTTTTTTATTGAGCATTTTATGCATGTTATTACTTATAGTTAGTTTGAGACTATGAGCATTTATTTTATGTGAATGAAATAGTTTTTTATTAGAAAAATAATAATACTATTTACTTAGTTGGGATATTTAGTTTTTACTCGAAATATGTTTAAAATGTTGTGTTACTATTTAATTGGTTGAAGTGATAGTTAATTATTTAATCTTATCATTTCTATCAAATGGTTAAATTCTATTGGTGGCAATTCAAGTAGAATACAAACTCAATATCCAAGTAAGCAGGTATAACATCACTCTTAGGAAATAAGCTTAGAGTTTGGTAAATTATGTTGTTTCATTTGCTGTAAGTTTGAAAAGCATAGTATGTGTATTTGACAAATTTTATTACGAGAGTGTTGTTATATTATATAATGACTGAAATACACATAAGTTTAAATTACTTTATATTTATATATAAAGATTTATGAAAAAAATAAGACATAATTGTCTTTTTATTTAAATGTTAAGATTGTAACATGAACTTTAAAAAGATATGGTGGCTTATTCAATAAGCGGGTTATAAAAAGTAATTTTCTTCTTACTTTTAAAAGTCAAAATGGAGAAACTTATGAAATAAGTAGTTTTTAAATAATTTACTAAAATATTTTTGTCAAAACTTATGAAATAAGTCACTTATATCGTCTCAACCTTAATCTTATATGGGGCCTCAATAGGGATTGAGTAGATTTTAAAAGATCTTTAAAAATACACTACCTTAATCTTTAAGTTTTAATTCCATTCAATTTAGTTATAAAAAAAATGTAAGTAAAAGGTTCAATATTATTTTTTGTTTGGGGGGGGGGGGGGGGGGGGGGCGGGGAAACGGAGTAAATGGTTCCATATAGTTTCAAGCTGACGTCAAATGTATCAAATAAAGCATACTCACATCACAAAAATTATACTAAAATAAAAATTTGTTACTGATATATATATATTTTTTAATTAGCATAGGTTTTTAGAATACGATACAACAAAATTTTTGATGTTTTCGAAGACTGCTTTTATTGAATTTTGAAATTAGTGCTAAGCTTAATTGTTAAGTATTTTATGATCTTGTGCTATGTATGCATTTATAATAAAAATATGGTTAAGGTTTAATTTTATAGTTTTGATTATCCAATAACTATCAGTCACAATATTATAAAAAGAAAAAAATTATTTCAACGCTCAATCCAAATCCGCTTTGCTAATAAGCTTTTGGCACATCATAGTTTCTAATAATTGAAATTTAATTTAGAAATTAGGTGTATAATTGTAATGTCCGTAGGCTAACACCATAACAACAAAAATTTAGAAGATTTTACAGAAATGCCAAAATTTTGGGGGCGATTCAGAAATGTAACTTAAAATCTGGATTATGCTTAGAAAAGCGAAAATAATATTTGAACAAAGTTGATCAATTAGTGGGCAACTAACGGCTGCAATGGGGCCATTTAGTCGCCACACTCCAATTTTTTCGTATACCGCAAAATCGAACGAGGAGTTGTGGCTCATTTTACTCAATTAAGATTTACTGTTGTGAGAGTTATGGCCCTCCCATGACTGGAAGACGAGCATGGTTGATAGAAAACCAATTAAGAAAGACTAAGGTTAAACCTTTTTTGTGATTAATAATGGTAAATGTTTTGATGGTTGTGTTAGGCTATATAATTATAGGGAACGGCAAATGTAGAGAATTATAGGAATTTTATTGTATAAAATAATGTGTCTATAATTTTGTATGTGGAAAGAAAATAATAGCGTATATACCATAATTTAGAGGCACAAAATTATGCCAAGTGTCCTGTATGTACCATAACTTAGAGACACCAAATTACGCCAAGTATTCTAATAAAAAAGAAAGAAAAAAATTATTCCAGAAAATCAAATAAGTAAATAAAATTATATCAAATCTATTCCGGAGAAAGTAACACTGGAACAAAATTTTCCTGAGACTTTTGATAATAACTAAGAGTAAAAAATCATTCTAATTCCGGGATTCCGGGGTCTGAGGGAATCACGACTAATTCTGGGATTCCGGCGTCTGAGGGAACCACGCCCAAGATCTTATGAGTAGGGAAGCACATGGACACGAAATAAATGACGTAGGTTCAGGATAAATATATTTATTTCCCTACGAACAATTTCATGTCCACGTGTGCAATAATAGTTGGTGGCACGTGTCATCAAGGAGAGAGACCAAGGCAAAACCATAGACCCATGTCATCCATCAACTATAAATAGGGACCATCTCACCAAGAAAAAGGGGGGAGATCCCTCCTAAGCAAAAAAAAAAAATCTCTAATCTTGTTTATTGTTCTTGCTTCCATTAGACCTTAAAATCAAACACTGACTTGGGCGTCGGAGTGCCTTTTTCAAGTACCCACCATGCCGGATTCAAGTTCAACGCGTGTCACAAGTTCTCCACAAATCAAAAGTACGTGTAAAGGTAAATTCTTGTTGCCTTCATTGGCGCTGTCTGTGGGGAAACTTGGCTAGAAAATTTTCTCTCTCACTAAAACCCACATGAACACCACTTGTCATCATCTTTTTAGATTAGATCTAGTTGGAAATAATTGAAAAAAGAGAAAAATACTCACACATACTTATGAAAAATGGTTTATGTGTGCGATTCGAACCTCAAACATTCTAAAAAATACTCACAAATGGAGGTTTTTCCTTCAAATACTTTGCTGAAAAAAAAGAGAAAGAATAAAGAAGATAAAGACCCATTATTATTTATTTTACCTTATTTTCCTTTTATTTTTTTTATTCCACACAACTATGATGATTTAATAACCTTCTTGCCATTCCGACTCCTCCATAGTACTTCTTTATTTTTTTTTTCCACGAGTGAGGCTAAGAAAAACCCCAAACATTCACCTTATCTGATGGAATATATGCGGGGTGTTAGGCCGACGTGGATTAACATAACTCTATACTCTAACCTAATAACTATGATTCCGCATCTAACATATTAACATATTTTATTTTTAATTTTCTTATGTCACTCTCGAATTTACTTGACTTACCCACGAGTGAGGCTAAGTAAACCCTATATATTCACCCTTTAACCAAGAGTAAACAAATGGGTGTCACGCCAGTGTGGACTAATCTAACTTTTCTTACATATTGTGTAACTAATGATTACTTTCTACGCATCTAACTTTTACATTTCCGCATTTACTATTTTAATAATTTGTAAATTTGATAACGTTAGATGCTGATTCCAGAAGGAAATGGACATTACCCACTCCCTTTTTTTCCCTTATTTATCTCTCCTATTGAGTATATCTTTATTTCCCCCTTTAGCAGAAGGTTTTTTAAGTATGGATTATATCTTCATACAATAATCCTCAAAACCTCTCAAAATGCCTTAGCATAAATTTTTCCTGAGCAATAAAAAGAAAGAAGGGGAAAATGCTTGAAAGCACAATACTTCTCCTTATTAAATTTCTTTCTTAAGATTCAGCCACTTTTGAATTTTGTTTAAAACAAGCAAAATAAAAGGCTAACGAAGGGAAAATTTAAATGCAGGCAATCAATGACCAGACCTCCTAAAAATAAATTTCCTGCAGCTTCTTCCAGCGAGCTCCCCCTTGAGGAAAATCTAAAACTAGAAGAGCTGGAAATATCTGTTAAAAGGCGCGAACCACCATCCGATAATACTTTAGCACAAATCTTACAGCAGTTGGAAGAAACAAGGAAGGAAAATCAGCAACTAAAAGCTAGACTCTTTGCATTGGAGCAACAGCCAAGAGAGCCAAAAGGGAACTTGGAACGACGGGAGCAGAACCTAAGCCCCCCTACGGAAAGGTTAGCAACCCATATTGATCCATTTCTGGAAGGCCAACAAGAGATTAACATAAGTGAGGAGCAGCGGTTCCAGGAACGTTTACAGAAAGGAATTCAAAAGCTTTTGGGCGACTCCGGAAAAAAATTTTCAAATGGCTTCCACTACAGATGATGCTGTCATGGTGGCTCTTAAAATTAATGCCACCCTATTTATGGAAAGTATTATTTCCACTCCCAAGCTGGAAAAACTTCAGGCACCGAACTTCCAATAATTCGACGGGAAAATAGATCATGAGGATCATTTATACTATTACAAACAAAAATTAGCATTCAAAACTGATGATGATGCCACACTTTGTAAGGTGTTCCCCACCAGCTTGACCAGACCAGCACTAAATTGGTTCCATAACTTACCTCCCAATTCCGTCAAGAATTTCCATGACTTGTGCACACAGTTCCTTGCACAATATTTCCACAATAGAAAGCAACCCAAAACTGCTTCCCATCTCTTTAACCTTAAACAAGGGGAAAACGAGAGGGTGAAAAACTTCCTCTTCTGCTTCAATCAGGAAATGGTCTTGATAGGGAAAGTTGATACGGAAGTTACTGCAACTGCTTTATCCAAAACAGTAAATTTGAACACGAAATATAGGAAGTACATTCTCAAGAAGAATTTTAAAACCATGGAGCTAATCAATTTAAAATCTCAGCAATATGTGAGGCTAGAAGATAATGAGGCCTTGCAATAGCAAATGGCTGCAAAAGTTTCTGTAGCACCACCCCCAACACCCTAAGGTGGTGGCAAACGCCTAATGCCGCAGCGCATTGAAGAAGCAAACAAGAGAAGGAAACCAGATAAAAGGCAATTTGAGCCTTTAAATGCTTCTTTATATCAAATCTAGATGGAAAACAAGGACTCCGAAATATTCCGTACCTTGAGGCCCATCAAAGTCCTCTTGGCAAAACGGAATCAGTCCGAACATTATCTCTTCCATAATGATAAGGGACATGTCATCAACGAATGCTGGACCTTACGAATCTAGGTTCATGCCCTGATGAGGAAAGACATGCTTTTAAAATACAAAATGGCTGTCGGGCAAAGTGTTGTCCAACCCATTATTCCTCCTGCCCCTAAGGCAACCCCGGAAAAGGAGGAAACACCTTCCACTGTGCATCTAATACAGGGCCCGAGAAAAAGCAATGACATCTCGGAATCAGACTCTTTCTATCAATCGGATTCCGAGATAGGGAGTTTTCTATCCTATTGAAGTCATATAGTTTTACGGGATCATAAGCCGAAGATGATGAAGCAGCATTGGAACCCAAATCCCCAGGAACAATCCATGCAATCCATGGTTTCATTTATGACTACCTTAAAGAATTAGAGAATGGAGAAATTGCACGCATTATAGGGAAAATTATGCAAATGACTCTTAATGAGTTGCACTCCGTGGCTATCCATGGACGACCGGTATCAGATTCCGGTGGAAAATTCTGGTGTGCTCAATACAGAAGGGCGCAAAGATACAACGATGCGGAATTATTAAAACTTCCTCACCTGCTATCATGTCCATTTCGGAGGATCTCGCTCCGATTACTTTTACTCGAAAGGACTTAGAAGGGATTGATATACCTCATATAGACCCCTTGGTGGTTACTTTGGAAATTGTCAATATTGCGGTCAAAAGAATCCTCATTGATGGGGAAGCAGTTGGAAATCTTCTATTGGGATGCGTTTCAAAAAATGAGACTTAAAGAATCAGACTTGCGAAAGTGTTATGCCCCTCTTATGGCCTTTGAGAGAACAAGACTAACGGCAAAATGAATTATCAACCTCCCCGTTAAAGTTGGAGACAAGATTGCTTCAGTTGATTTCCTGGTTGTTAATGCTCCATCAGCTTACAATACAATTTTATGGAAGCATTGGCTTCACTACATGGAGGCAGTTCCCTCAACACTACACCAAGTAGTTCGATGTGTCTCTCTAACAGGAAGGGGGCTGTTTGATATAAAAAGAAATCAGATGATGGCAAAACAATGTTATTCTATTGCCATTAAGCCTTATAAGGGAACTCTCGGATCAGAACATGTTCTGGGTGATAAGAAAAAGCCAGCAACTAAAGAAAATGTTAAAACTTTTATTTCGGAGCATGTACCGATTCAGGAATATGTTCATTTTCCACAACAAGTGGTGGATGATGGGGCTAAATAGTAATTATATGACCCGAGGCCAAAATGAATGTCTCATTCCTTGCACTACAAGGCTCATATTATCGAAAACTTAGAAATTGTATCTCTAGACCCTTTGGCCCCGGAAAAGCAAGTGCAAGTCGGAACCAGATTAGCCCAGAGGAAAAAGCACATCTTATTTCTATGCTCAAAAGAAACCAAGATGTTTTCGCATGGTCACATAAGGACATGCTTGGAATAGATCCGGAAGTTGCATGTCACCAGATACCAATTAGCCCTATGGTAAAACATGTGCAACAAAGACAAATGTGATTCACTCAGAAAAGAAACAAGGTCATTAACGATGAGGTGGAACGCCTCCTTGAGGTGGGATTCATTCGGGAAGTTCACTATCCAGAATGGGCCTTTAATGTTGTTGTGGTGTAGAAAAAGAATGGAAAATGGAAGGTATGCGTAGATTATACGAGCCTCAACAAGGCTTGTCCAAAGGATCATTTCCTTCTGCTAAAGATTGATCAGCCGGTCGACGCCACCACTGGTTATCAAATGATGTCTTTCCTGGACGTATATAGTGGATACAACCAAATCCCTATGCATCCAGAGGATGAGGAGAAAACAAGTTTCATCACTCTGAGGGGCTTATTTTACTATAGAGTCATGCATTTCGGATTGAAAAATGTTGGATCCACTTATCAAAGGCTTATCACCAAAATCTTTGTTGGGCTGTTAGGGAACATTATGGAAGCCCATGTTGATGACACGGTAGTCAAGAGCCGGAGGGCGAAAGATTACATTACAGACTTAGAGGTAGTTTTTGATGTTCTAAGGAACTATAATATGAAGTTCAATCCCTCAAAATGTGCTTTTGGGGTTTCCTTAAGCAACTTCCTGGGTCATATAGTTAGCCAGAGGGGAATAAAAACTAATCCGGCCCAAGTTAAAGCATTACTAGAGATTACAAAACCAAAAATAGCAAAGGAGATTCATGTGCTAACCGAAAGAATTACAGCATTGAATAAGTTTATTTCCCGAATGTCGGATAAGTGTAAAAGCTTTTTTAAGATTCTGAAAGTTGGAAAAAATAGAGTATGGGGAAAGGAACAATTTAAAGCCCTAGAGCAATTGAAAAGTTATCTTGCCCACCCTCTTATACTTTCTGCACCAAAGTTTGGGGAGGAACTTTATTTGTATCTTGTTGTATCCCACATTTCAGTAAGTGCAGTACTCCTAAGGGAAGAGGACGTGATACCAAAGCCTATCTTTTTCACTAGCAGAACTTTGACAGATCCAAAAACAAGGTATTCTGCTGCAGAAAAGCTGGTTCTAGCACTGAACCATGCAAAAGAGAAACTTCAGCACTACTTTGAAAGCCATCGCATAATTGTTGTGACATTTTACCCTTTCAAAACTATTCTTTCCAAGCCAGACATAATGGGAAGAAATAGTAAAACAACAATCACTTTGAGTACTTTTGACATTCAATACAAGATTAAACTTCGAAAAATGGGCAAGTCCTCGCATATTTCCTCCTCGAATGTGAACCATCAATTGAAGATCAATCTTTGCGGGTATAAGCAATGGAAGGGGAGGAATGGCTTTTGTTTATTGATGGCTCGAGCAATAGTGATAAGGCCGAAATTGGTCTGTATTTAAAAAGTCCGGAAGGAATCATTGTCAAAAATGCCATACGGTTAAATTTCCATGCTTCCAACAACGAAGTGGAATATAAAGCTTTCATTGCCAGACTTAAGTTAACTACTAGCCTTCAGATAAAACATTTCAAAGCATTCCGCATTAGTAGCCTCCCAATAGAGCGGGGAATTTGCTACAAAAGATGACCGTATGACTAACTACTTGGCATTGGCTAGGAACTTAGCAAAAACTTTGAAAACATAACCCTCCAGCAAATCCCAAAGAATAAAAATACGGAAGCTGACAAACTGGCCATTATGGCATCCGGAGGTGCTTACATGAATTTCCGACAGGTGTATGTCACCGCTCTTAATTTTCCTTCCATACAAAAAGGAGGGCAAGAGGTGTTGTCAATCCAGCAGAATGAGTGCTGGATGGATCCTTACATATCCTATATCAAAAAAGAAAAAATCCCAGAGGATAAAAGCAAAGCACAAAAGCTCAGAATGAAAGCAAGTAGCTTCTTGATCATTGATGATGAGCTCTATCGAAAATCCTTCGCTAGACCTTTACTCTTGTGTGTAACTAAGCAAAAAGGGAAGGAAGTGCTATCGGAAATCCATGAAGGGCAGGCAGGAAACCATTCCGGGGCAAGAGCTTTACAACACAAAGTTCTAAGGCAAGGCAATTATTGGCCAACATTGAGAAATGATGCCGAGGAATTTGTTCGTAAATGCGAAAAATGCCAAAAGCATGGTTCCTTGATCCACCAACCATCAGAATTCCTCAGCTCAATGACAAGTCCTTAGCCTTTTCTACAATGGGGAATGGATATTGTGGGCCCACTACCAACTGCCCCTAGAGGAGTACGATTTGTACTTCTACCAACCGATTATTTTACAGTGACAGATTTAGAAAAATAATTTACCGGAGGCTAGATTACATAATAATAAAATTTTAAAACTAAAACTTTGAATGTATAAAATATTTGTTAATACATTTATAATTGTTCTCGACGTATTTTCAAGAATACAAAAATATTTGTGGTGATCATATCATTATTTTTAATTATAGTGTAGGCTTTTATAATTCTAAAAGTTAAAAGTTTAAATTTTGTGAGTTTATAAATTTATAGGGTCAATTTTAATAGATTTAATGGGGGCTAATTAGAAATCTTAAATATTTTTTCTTTTATTCTTACAATTTTTTTTTAACCAGCAGGGACTACAGCCCCCACTAGTCACATACTGCATCCGCCCCCGATTTTACTAAGTGGATTGAAGCTTCAACTTACTCAAGTATCACTAGAAATGAGGTAACCAAATTCCTCAAATCCAATATCATCACAAGATTCGGTCTTCCACGGATCATGGTTTCTGATAATGGAAAACAACTCCAGAATGCTGATATGGAAAAAGTTTGTTAAGAGTATGGAATAGAACATAGATTTTCATCCCCTAGCTATTCGCAAGGAAATGGACAAGCGAAAATTACTAATTGAACCATTTTTGACAATATAAAAAAGAAGCTAGAAAGTCGGAAGGGGCGATGGCTAAATGAGCTTCCGAATGTCCTGTGGACTTATAGAACATCGGAAAGGCGGCCAGCAAGGAACTCCCATTATTCCCTTGTATACAGCGCAGAAGCTATACTCCCAACGAAAACTACCCTCCCGACTTTAAGGTCTAAATTCGCCCAACTTACTGAAAACAATGCCTCATTAGCATTGGACAAGGTTTGGGTGATGTAACTCGAGATGCAGCTACAGTACACATGGTTGCTTATAAACAACGAAATGAAATACTATACAACATGCATGTCAAGTTCCGGAAATTCAAAGAGGGGGAATGATAACTCTATAAAATGAGAGTTATCATGACACTTTTAGACTTAAATCAATAATACTTTGAGAGTAAATGACATATTTTTATTGTATTTTTGTTATATTTTGCATAAATATTTATTTTAGTTTACTTTTAATAAATTTTGTAAATTTTGTTTGATTTAAAATAATTTGTGTGCTAAATCATATGCATAATTGTAGGTGTTCGAAAGCCCAAATTTCAAGGAAGGAATGTTGATGCAATAGGCTTGCAAAAGATGGAAAAGAACTTGGCTATAAAAGAATTGAAACAAATCTGGAATAGTGCAGTTGTTGTAGCCGTTGCTGTAGCAGCCATTACTGTAGCAATCCTGGAACAACGATAGAGAAAATTCTAAGCGAGATAATTGCAGAATTGCGATCTGCAGTTTCCTAATCTGACTTATGCGCGTGATAGGCTTCTGTTTACCCTAATTTTCAATTATAAAAGGAACACACATCATAATGAATAGAGAGGGCCGTCACCGAAGGAGAAAAACACAAAGAAACAAAAGAAAAATAAGATTCAAGAGAGAGATTAAGGGCTGCACAAGAGGAAAATTTACAGAGATTAATTGGGAGCTCAATCCTTTTTATCCTTATCTTGTTTTTGTGTTTTCTATTTATTGATGGGGATGTGTTTTATGGCTGAAACTTTGTTCTTTATTTTTCTTTTGTAAACCGTGAACTAAATTTATTTGTGGTTAAGTGATAAACAATCTTGATGGTTTATTGACTGAATATATGTGTTGTTGCATGTTTGCTGTAGTAGTTTGTTTTGATAGTATTTATTTTTATTCATTATTTCGGTTGATCACCCATTTAATGATACAAGTTAGAAGAGAGCCGCAAAAGGACCTATCTTAGTGGAACATATCATAGCAATACTTGGTTTTAGATATGGTTTCCTGGATTGAGTTTAACTTATCCCAAAAGGGCCATACTTAATCTAAAATTAATGATGAACTAGACATAAGGATTCACCTTGTAGGGTAAATAGAACCTACGCGTGTAATGCTATATCTTATGTTGGCATAAAAACTTATCACCGTTAGGTTGCATATAGATGTAAGATATCCAACATGCTACGGTTGAGGATACATAAGGATTTTGCCCAATGTTGTAGCAAATGATGTAGCAACCAAGCCAAACATTAGAAAAACAATCAAAACCATTAAGAGAGTTTATTCACTCAACTACTCTATATTTCCATTGGTTTTATCCTTGAGTTTGACGTGATAATTTACTTTGTTGCATTTTATTTATTGCGCTTTTATTTTAATTAGTATATTAGTTTCATTAATAATTTTATTTTAATTTAGAACAAAATCTGCACTGTTAAAATTGTTGTAGCAAGTCTGATAACATCAATCCTTGTGGAGACGATCTTGAATATTTATCACTTTATTACTTGTTGTGTACACTTACACATTGACACTAATAGCATTACTATTTATATACCAACAGGGAACTTTTCCTCAGAGTATCAATAGATGTCAAGAAAAAGGTCAATGCTGGAAAGACGGCGGAAAAGTGGGAAGGACCATACCAAATCCGGAAGGTACTTGGCATAGGAGCTTACAAGCTTCAAACACTTGATGGGAAAAAGGTCGTCACTACGTGGAATGTCATTCACTTGAAGAAGTTCTATGCCTAGGAAGAAATTTACTTGGCACCATCTTATCTCCTTTAATTCCTACTATCAGTCCACTAGTACCACTAGTTTGTTTGTATGTTTTAAGTACTATTTTTTATTTCCCTAAAAGCTATTCCAATGTAAATATAAATGCTATTCTAAGCTTCCTGCTTCGATTATCAATAAAAGATGTTATTCAAGAAAGCCCATTATATTTCCCAAACATCACCATTTTATCATAACCATAGTTCCTTATGACTCTAAAAAAATAATAATAATAACACTCAAGCCGGAATTACTTCGTATAAGCTAAAGCAAAATAACTATCTCGGAATAATTATTCCATATGAGCTTAAGTCAAATAACTATCTCAGAAGAATTATTTCGTATAAGCTTGAGTTGAATAACTATCCTGGAATAATTATTCCATATGAACTTAAGTCAAATAACTATCTCGGAAGAATTATTTTGTACAAGCTTGAGTTGAATAACTATCCTGGAATAATTATTCCATATGAGCTTAAGTCAAATAATTATCTCGGAAGAATTATTTCATATAAGCTTGAGTTGAACAACTATCCCGGAATAATTATTCCATATGAGCTTAAGTCAAATAACTATTTCGGAAGAATTATTTCGTACAAGCTTGAGTTGAATAAATATATCGGAATAATTATTCCATATGAGCTTAAGTCAAATAACTATCCCAGAAGAATTATTTCGTATAAGCTTGAGTATAAGCTTGAGTTGAATAACTATCTCGGAATAATTATTCCATATGAGCTTAAGTCAAATAACTATCTCGGAAGAATTATTTCGTATAAGCTTGAGTTGAGTAACTATCTTAGAATAATTATTCCATATGAGTTTAAGTCAAATAATTATCTCGAAAGAATTATTCTGTATAAGCTTGAGTTGAATAACTATCTTGGAATAATTATTCCATATGAGCTTAACTTAAATAATTATCTTGGAAACATTATTCCGCATAAGTTTAAGTTAAATAATTCTCTCGAAAAAATTATTACGTATAAGCTTAAGTTAAATAATTATCTCGGAATAATTATTCTGCATGAGCTTAAATCAAATAATCATCTCGAAAACATTATTCCGCATGAGCTTAAGTTAAGGAATTCTCCCGGATAAATTATCCCATGTAAGCTTAACGAAAACAACTCTCAATAAGAATTAGTTCAAGAGTAAGGAGAAATAATGCCCCAAGGGAATTATTTCGAACTCGCGGAAAATAATTCCTAGACAAAAATTATTCCAAGATTCTGGTACATAAGTCCCCAAAATGATTATTACGAAAAAAATTAATGATTCTTCCAAGAATTATTCCTACCTCAAGATAAGTAATTCCGCAGCACCAACTACTCAATGTAAACTAAAGGAAATAATTCGACCCAAAAGGATTATTCCATATAATATGAGAGAACACAATTCTTCCACGAGAATCATTTTGTAAATAATTCTTTCGAAAGCACAGTTATTTCCGATGAACATAAAGAAATTATGATCCACAAAAGGGCTTAATGACTATATTACTCACTCTAAGAAAATAATTCTCTACCAATGCTTATAAATAAACGATATGTAAAGCTTT
Organism: Citrus x changshan-huyou; assembly: GCA_039657385.1. Lineage (NCBI taxonomy): Eukaryota > Viridiplantae > Streptophyta > Magnoliopsida > Sapindales > Rutaceae > Citrus > Citrus x changshan-huyou. Next base: position 8,530,372 of record CM077550.1, read on the forward strand.
CCTAAAAGCTTCATGGAAGCATATATGTACACAACTTAAAAGAATAATTCCACGCGCAAAGGCATTATGGAAACAAAAACTATATATATAGCAAATCCAAGCTATAAACAAACACTGCCCTTACACAAAAGATTCGCACTTCTAAAAAATTCCGAAGAGCCAAAAACAACAAAGAAAAAGAAAAATTCTCACTACATAAAACCTAAAGGTAATGTCCTTCATAAGCAAATACAAAGTCAAATAGAAATCTACTAATTCATGGAACTCCGTCTTCCGCACCCTTTGAAGTACTAGCATCGGTACCTCCCTCCTCACCATCCTCTAGATCCGGGTCAGGAATCACACTTTCTCCATAACTACCTCATCATCATCGAAACTAATCCCATCTTTCTCACTTAAATCAATAGTAGAAACATCCTCGCCAAGATGGCGCAACGACTAACTCAGCTCATAACCAACCGACTTGTTGAACTCTTGAGGCTTCACATCATTCCTATAACGGCCACCACGCCACCCATGACGATAGTACAATGTCATATATGCATTAGAGGCTTGATCAAAAGCTTCCTCAACAGTAGACAATTTTTCCTCAGCAATACGATGACTTTCCCGCTCCTCAGCCAACTTTTTCATAAGGACACCCTCTACCTTCTCCCACTCTTGCTTTTCCTACCTCAAAAGAAGCAACTCCAAATGCTCCTACTCCGCTTCTTTAACTTTCCTTTCTAGCTCTGCAATTCGGAAGTTCCTTTCGACAATACCAGATCTGGCACCTTCTAACTCGGATGACAACTTCTTGCAAGATTCCGCAAACCCCTTGTAGTTATCATTCAAACGCTGTAATTCTGTGATCTTTAATTATATACTAAAATACGAGCGGAGAATCGATACACTCTCCTTCATATATCGCTACATACAATGCATGAAGTGCTCATCCACCTTTTTATTAGGCTTATAGCCAAGGAGCTTTTCCACCTCTACCAAGTCCCTCATAACCGTTGCATCCAACGATGAAAGGGTAAAGTAATACCAAATGATTCTTCGGCCTTAGATGCAACAGAGATTGCGGGCACCACTGCTGCTTCAAAAACCTATTAATCCTTTGATGAATCATCCACGACTTTCTTTTTCTCAAAAGAAATATACTCTGCATCTGAAGCACCCTTATTTTTTCTAGCAAGAACAGACTCATGGTAACTGCCGGAAGACTGGGATATATCTTCCCCAGCATTGGAAATATCTATTGAAACCAAAACAAAACTAAAATAAAAAACTTCTCTATTAAATATGAATAACTACTTAAAATAAATTATAGAAATTGTCACCAACAAGAATATTCGAGGAATGAATTCCACACATGATTTTGCCTTCTTTGAGGAATAATTCTTCCGGGGATCAGCCTTGCGCTTCAGATAGGGAAGCCTCGGTACTTTAGACTTTAACAACTCAGAAGCTTGTGCTTTACTTAAATCTACAACTGGAATAGTTGTACCTCCCTCGGAAGTTCCTATAGTAATAAGAACTACTTTCTCCACAACCACACCCTGCTTTCCGCACTCAGCATTCCCCAAAGGAGAAGTTCCGCTAGAGAAAGTAGCTACACAATTAAAACAAAACATGAAGTCAGGTAAGAATAAATGGAAAAACCAATAACAAAAGGAAAAGTCATAAAAATCCAACACTTACCATCGTTCCTCATCTTTTGATTTTTTCCTACATGAGCATTATTGTCCTCTTTGTCACCGGAAAAAGCTTCCTTACTCGAGCAGCTCTTATATAAAATTTCCTTGCCACTAATCCTATGGTTCTCTTTCGTCACTACTCCTTTGGTGGATCGAAAAAGATATTCATCATGATTTTCTGAAAACTAAAAAGTATTAAGAGAATAATATATATGCATTCATAAAATAACAACATAAGCAGGAGCAAAGGAACTTATGTACCATCGAATTTTGACTCATTGGAATCGGTTGGAAGAAGAACTTTGCTTAGTCTCTCCTTTTGCACCCCTTTCGAATGATCGAAATATTTCTCTTTTCGTGGACCAACATTTCCAGGTTTCTCGCTATGAGTTCTTTGTATAGGATTCGCCATTGTCTTCCTACGCCCAGATGAAGCCCCCCAGATGGGAACATCATTTTTCTCCATAGATCGCTTCCTAGCAACCCCGCTAGCTTCATTACTTTGTCTCTCAATAGGAATCTTCTCTCTAAGCTGCACCTTCTTTTTATTAATCTTTCTTAGAATATATAAGTCCTTAGACCCATAGGGAGGAGACCTTGGGTTCGATATAGGATCTTTGGCCCCTAAGTCTATAGGAATCCCATCTGGAAGAGGAATGTCAGGATTCTCATCCTCACCAGCCACATATAAGTCAAGTACTTTCCTCGCATCCTCATTTTTTTCATCATTATGGGAAAGATGGGCAAGTCTAAGGGGAAAAACAATGTAGCCTCCTTCTAAACACAAGCTAGCAACACGACGAACATAGTTAAATCGACCAACGCGTCTCAAACATTGATGCAAAATCAATTCTGTAACACACGAAAAATATTTTGCCCAAAAATTCCTCTCCAAATACACCACTCAAGCACCCAATAAAGGAGGATCAACAATAGGCCCAACTTAAAAAAAAAAAGGTGAGTAACGCAAATAACAAAACAAAAGGCATCCACACATAGCAAAACAAAAAGGAATACAAACTTACGGAGCTTTTTCCAAAAGGCATAACTGAGAACATAAGATTACATATGCTCACTCCCACACCAATAGCCAGTAACTATTACAGGACGGTTGACTGACCACTCTCTAAATGGGTCCTTTTTCATCAAAAAATGAATTTTGTAAAAAACGCCTTTTTCCTCAAAATTCATGGTGGTGAACCATGAATCCCTTTCATCCTTAACATCACTATAAAGTTTAAGTCTAGAACATATTAAAAAATCATACAAGGAGAGGAAATGGGACCCCTTAAGAGCCAAATTGGTGGTGGCAAAGGCTTGTAATAGTATTAGAACACAGTGATTAATCATCAATGGCGAAATTCCACAACGAGCAAAAAATTCTATAACTAAGGGAGGAATAAGGAATGATAATACCTCAATTTACTGGCGGTAAAGTAAAATCGACTCCCTGTGAATTTCGGGGTCCATAATATCAACATTATCCGCAAGCTCTCTCAACTGGACATCAGGGCCAAGGTCCACATATTCCAAAAATCAATCAAATGAGAGCCTCTCTACTCTAGGGGCAATCATGTTCCTATAAAAAAATCAATCAAAAATCAAATTGAGAAAAATTCAAAACCGAATAAAAAAATAGAGAGCAGAAACAAAAATCTAATGCAATATGTTGAAGCAACAAGAATCAATATACTGAAGCAATATATCTGATGCTTTTTGGGATTATGAGCTATAATCAATTATAAAGCTAAAATTCAAAACCGAATGAAAAGAGAGAGAGAGAGAGCGAGCGAGAGAGAGAGAGAGAGAGAGAGCAGAAATAGAGAGCATAAACAAAAAAATAAAAACAAAAACAAAAGCAAAAAGGCAAAAGGCCACGAGGAGGGGGAACACATAAAAAAAGGGAGAGCAAAAGAAAGGACAAGAAGAAAGAGAACCGAGAGAGGAAACCAACAAAAAAAAAAGCAAAAGGAGGTAAGAAAGAAGAACAAAAAATAAAATAATAATAATAATAAATAATGAATAAGTAATAATGAAAAATGAGAAAAGAAACAAAACTTACTAAAAAGCCTTGAGCAAAAGAAAGTAATGAAGAAGGAGCCTTGAGCAAAAGAAAGTGATGAAGAAAGAGCTTTGAGCAACAAAAAAAAAAGTGATGAAAAAAAGTAAAGGCCTTGGAGGTTGGAGCCACAAAAAGTTGCAGGGAAAGAATTTTTGAAAAGTGTGAAAAAGGAGATGAAGAAAAGCAATGACTTAGAAAAGGGGTTAAAATAATTATTTAAATAAATCCAAAAGGGCCAAAAGCCCAAGTTACCGGTTACCAGCAAAGTTAAGAAAGGCATTTTTAACCACCTCAGCTGGTAGTTAAATATTCACGTATGATGTGAAAAAAAAGAGGGGTACGACAAATCCTATTACTTCTAGAAAGTATTTCGAGAAGAATAACATATATTACAAAACCGCCAATTTTTTAATAAAGTATTTTTAAATAAAAATACACTTGTAGGGGGAGTGATGTATGTACCATAACTTAGAGGCACAAAATTACGCCAAGTGTCATGTATGTGCCATAACTTAGAGACACTAAATTACGCCAAGTGTCCAAATAAAAACGAAAGAAAGAAATTATCCTGAAAAATCAAATAAGTAAATAAATTATATCCAATCTATTTTGGAGAAAGTAACACTGGAACAAAATTCCCCTGGGACTTACGATAATAACTAAAAGTAAAAAATCATTCTAATTCTGGGATTCCGGGGTCTAAGGGAACCATGATTAATTTCGGGATTCCGGGTCTGAGGGAACCACACTGAAGATCATAGGAGTAGGGAAGCATATGGACACAAAATAAATGACGTAGGTCCCTACGAACAAGTTCACGTCCACGTGTGCAATAATAGTTGGTGGCACGTGTCATCAAGGAGAGAGACCAAGGCAAAACCCTAGACCCATGTCATCCATCAACTATAAATAGGGACCGTCTCACCAAGAAAATGAGATCTCTCCTAAGCCCAAAAAGCCCTAATCTTGTTTATTGTTCTTGCTTTCATTAGACCTTAAAATCAAACACTAATTTGGGCGTCGGAGTGCCTTTTTTAGGTACCCACCACGCCGGATTCAAGTTCAATGCGTGTCACAAATTCTCCACAAATCAAAAGTATGTGTGAAGGTAAATTCTTGTTGCCTTCAAATAGAAATAAGTAAACTGCTGAAAAATAATGTGTACTTCAAGGCACGTTACAAATATCACTTTCTCTAAAGATGTTATTTGCCCCCATCAATTGAATGATGCACATGAGTTAAGCAAATGTACTTCTAGGATACAATGAAATACATTGTTTGCTTGTGTATCGACGAATGTAAATTTAAATACTCTTTAAATGTTGCAAATCTGCCCAGAATCAATATATTTTTCCTGTAAAAAAATAATATATTGGATATTCAACGGATAAAAATGAGTGTCAATGATGAAATTAGTTTTAGAAAAGAGGGTTGAGAAAAAAGTAGTGTAGGATCATTATTTTCATGTCTACATAGCCTAGACATGACCTTATTTATAGGCATACTTGTGCCCCTATATTTGGGTGGTCATCTTTCATAATACCCCTTCACTTATGGTCATTTCAAATAATTTTAATTAATGGTCTAAATTGAACTATAACCATTTCAAATAAAAATGCCACAATGAAAGGATACATCCTTAAGTGAAAATATGCTTCTTTTATAACGCATAATTAATTGGACATGTCTTTATAATAAGATATCATTTATTTTCAAAATTATTATAACAGGTTGGTGAAGGGAATGCATGAAAAATCCAAATTAGGAAGTCTAACACCTTGCGTAAATGTGACATGTCAAATGTGGTAACACATGAGTGGATTTTGTAAACAAATTCTAAGCACGAGTTAGGTTAATTGGCACTCACCTCATAGAGTGCCTAACCCAACTCAATATACTGAAGTACGAGTTAAGATTTTGTTTGGGATAGCTTTTTAAATAGAGTTTACTGAAATAATATTTTTAAAAGTAAAGTTTTTACAACTAAAAAGCTTTCACTAAAAGAATTAGGGGTGACTTATCCCAAATGCCCATTTTTTGTTTTTTTTTTAAATTATCCCAATAGATAAAATAGTTGAAGAATAATTAATTAATTGAAACAACTAAAAATAAAAACACAAATAATAATATCCATCATATTTCACAGTCAAAAAAATAAAACTATCATTAAATTTTAAAATCCAAAAGTCGAAAGCCTTGTTAAACATCAAACACTAAATTTTTAATTTTAATCTAGTACTATATAATAATTTATGATGATGGTGATTATTATTATTATTATTATTATTTACTTACCTATTCATAATGGGATATTAAAAAAAGTTATTAGTTTGGAATTTCACGACAATTTAGTGATTTTTGAAGGGAAATTTATAAACAAAAGCATTGAATCTTTTTTTTTCCCTCCGTTTTAATCTTCTTTAAAATGAAGAAAGCCTCGGCTTCTTAAAACTGGGAAGTGGGAAAAGTCAAAAAGTCCCAATGCAAAACGTTGTGGGCTTTTATTAGCCCACTCTCTATAACCGTAGTTAAGCCCATCACGGTTATTTTACCTGGACCAATATAGCAAAGCAATTCCCTGTTGGTTCCCCCTGAAAAAGTTATTTACTCAAACGGGGTAGTTATGATTTTGTCTAGATTATTATTACGAGAATCACTTATAGCCAGATTCTTTTAACAATAAGAACAAAATTTCTATCCAGCAAAGACGTTTGTTTCAATTACATTTTCATTCAAAAAGGAACTTGATTTTGAAATGAGTCAGATCTGTATTAAGTATGCAGGTTGCTATTGTTTTTCTAACAAAGTTTGGATGGATGGTATCTAAAATGTGTAGTAAATATTCATTAAAAAATGATAAAGAGTTGTAATGGTGACATATCGACAAAAAAAATAATTGTAAAATTTGGTGATGTTATAATGTTGAATTGAAAAATAGTGCTAATTTTTTACTTAACACTATAACACCAGATAATTTTATGGTTTTTTGTTGTCATTGTGTCAAACTTTTTTGTTTAAATACCAGTACTCACATTCATTTCATTTATAACTATTTTATTTATGCCACCCATATACTTTCATTTAACAACCAATGATTTTATTTCTAAGGAGTGATTCGGGTTATACAACACCTACAGTCCAAATATATCCTTTACAAGCACACTAGTTATTGATTCGAATTCAATCAATATATTTATGATGTGTTACTTTTCGAATTCGGAAATCAGAATCCAAAATCAAAATTATTGACGGCATTTACTTCGTAAAAATAGAATAAAAATTGAAATTAAAATTATAGGGTCACCACTATTTGGGAATGGGGAATAGGAGACTGATTCCAACGGGTGGGAATCAATCACCCATTTTCTTCTAGAGTTCTCATTATGCGTCCATCGACATTTAAATATTCATAAAATTAAATAAAAAATATAAATACAAAAAAAAAGCCAAAATCTCTTTGAAGCTGCTGAACGCCATAACCACTGCTCGTCGTTGTTGCTGCCAAAATCATCGGCCGTCATCGTTACTGTTGCTCCGTCGATGCTGAAGCAATTAGCGGTTCTCGGTTTCTTCTCCATCAAAGGTCGTTTCATCAGCCACTCGGCCTTTGGCCGAGTGGTGAGAGCTGCTGCTCTCCAAGTTGGAGAGCAGCAGTTCGAACCCCCACAATGCATTGTGGGGGTCTTCTTTCCTCAAGTAAATTTGAGTGAAGGCAGTCTGCTTCCTTACCCAAGTGTGAGGAGTAGACATCCCTCGAATATTTGCGAGGGTTAAAATCTGGGCAGCGCTCCATTAGTATTGATGTATGTTGGTCCCAGTTATAGTCTGATTTGTAAATATCAGTTATATTCTCATGTAATATGAGTTGTAATTTGAGCAATAATCTCATGTAATAAAAAAAAAAAAAAAGGTCGTTTCATCTCTGTTCATGGACGCCCCTGGTCTTGCTGGTTTTGGTTTTCGCCACTTGTATTCGCCGATCCCCTTCACTGCTGATCTGAAGCTTCCCATCACCGTCTTCACCACTGCAAGTAATGGTTAGCTGTTTCGGTAGTCAATCACTATCTTCACTATTCTTCATCGTTTTTATTTTTTTTTTGAATTAATTACATTATTATTTATTTGATTTATTATTAGATTATTTCTTTAACACAAAAATATAATATGAATTGAAGATCAGTATGAACAAAATCGACATCTACCGAAAACAAAAATTTATTAATATGTTTGTCTGGGAATGTGAAGAACACGTAAATGGGCATGAAGTTTACTTACGAGAGTTGTTCTAGTAACATGAAGTTAGATATGTTAATGCAAAGCATGAATTTGCAAAATTTTCCATAAAAGTTATTAGGAAAAAATTAAATGTAGAATTTTATGTTCATTTTGTCATGCTTGATGACTATTTTGATGATTAATTTTTTGTTATGTGATGAATGGTTGCTGCAGCCAGTGATTTGATCAAATGTGAATGGTGAAGATGCGTGATATTCGATTCTCCATCGGATTGTTTGATTACTGCACTTTTTAGTGATAAGGAAATAATTGATTTACAAGGTAAATTATATATAGAATGAGCAAAATTGAAGCCCGCTTGGCTGATGAGGGAATATATGAAGCCACTAGTATGTTGGTCTCGAAACATGATTTGCTTCATGTGTTCTTTACCTTACCTGATCACCTCAAAAAAATATATGTGATCCTAATGTTTCGTTGTGGGGTGTAGGCCGCTCTTAGTTATGATGTTGAAACTATGTATTTGTGCTGCTTTTGGGATTTTGAACTTATATATATATAGTATGTGTCTTATTTAACTAGTGATGGTTGAACTTTTATATGTGTTATGTAAGGACTTTTATGTTGGTGGAACTTATGTGACTCATTTAATTTTATGTTGGTCAAACATATGTTGTATTGGGAATTATTTTGGATCTAAATTTACATTTTATGTTTGCTTATTATTATTTTAATTTCAATTTATTAGCTTATTACTAAGGCAGAATTGGATAGCAACTTGCTGGAAAAGGTTTGCTATTTGTTCATTTTGGTCCATACAAATTTTATAATAATAATAATGATGATGATAAATTAATCAATAATAATAATAATAATAATAATAATAATATATTATTATTATTATTATTATTATTATTATTATTATTATTATTATTATTATTATTATTATTATTTATTAAACTAATATCATCATCATCATTATCATCCTCTTTAATCTCCTTTATCATTATCATTAACAAATGATATTTTAGTAATTTGAAACAGTTCATTCCGATTCCAATTTTTATAGTTTAAGTAATAGTTTATTATGATTCTCATTTTGCATTCTCATTCTATCTTCTAACTCATTCTCATTCCAATCCATTCAGATTCTAATCCATTTTGATTCCTATTTAAATGCACCATTAAAGATATACATTTATATACATATCCACGTAATGTTAAACTAACATGGTAGATTCGAACATAAATGGTCAGCCAAATATATTAGATAAGATGTCTTTATCTTTTGTCAGTATTCAAACATTGGTACCACTTAAAGAAAATTGCTTGAAAATTACTCAACCAAGTCCCTAGAACAAAATATTTATATACTAGATAAGGTATATATAGTAATATTCGATATTTAATGTTTCCCAACAACATTCTATTCATTTACTGCCGCTCCCACCCCCCACAAAGAAATATTATAATAATAATAGTAATAAATAAAGACAATATTCTCTTCATAAATGGATGACTAATGAGCATAGGACCTATATGTAGAATTTAAAGATAACGGGTTTATTCGCTGACGAGATCTGATATTATTCCCATAGGTATCTAGGCATCATAGTTGTTACAGGCTATTGTGGTTCTCGGAAAGAAGACGAAGAATGGTGATGGAGGTGTAAAATTCTGTTTTACATACTGAATAAGCAAAGCTAATATGATTTACGATTGAACCCCAAAATGGAGAACAAAGTCGCATCCTAGCACTGGCCCTTGTTCTTAGGTTTGATTATGAGCTTCTAAAGTTCAATGCATTTTGGGATCTTCAAATTCACAGCCCATCTAATCTTTTGAAATTAAAGTTCTCCAAAGAAACCCTAGGTTATGTAGCAGTGTAGAAATTGTGTCACCATCAAATCTTAAAGACTTTGGAATGTGTTGGAATTAGATACACGCATGGGATCCTCACTCTAATGATCAATCTTGTGTTTTTTTAAATATTAATTACACATCATATTATTGTATTATATTGATATTTATAACTGCTATTACAACAGATATTACACTGATATTTACAATCAGATATACATAATTGAGATTTACATTATTACATTAAATTTTATGAAGTAGATGCCCAAGTAAGTAACCCTCGCAGAGAATGGATGTCTCTTCTCCACTCGCACTTTGCAAGGGAGAAAAACTTACAAATAAACCTCACAATCATACATAATACTTAATTGAAAGAGTTTTGAGTCCATGGAGATTCGAAAACCTACCCTCACAATCCTTCTTAACTGTAAGAGTAGAGGTTCACCGCTGGGTCAAAGGTATATTGGCATCAATCTTGTGTTTAGTAACTAGTAAATGAGGTTGGCAAGAGTAATAGTTACAACAATTGAAAAATGATGATGATATATAAAAATATGACAAGAAGGAAACTCATTAAGAGGACAAACTAAATCAAAGGAGAAACCGAGAAACAAAGAGACATAGTAATAGAAAATCTATCTATACTCGTGAGAATTTTAATTTCACTATTGATAGATTTAAAATATATGTATGCATGCGGATGAATAAGTACTTCATATTCCATCCGACGACACCACCCCAACATACAATACCTAAATTGATTCTTGTTCTCACTGCAAAAATGCATGTGGTGCTCAAGTAATTGAGTATTCCTGTTTAGAAGTAGGTTGAGTTGTACTTGATACTTAGATGCTTGGTGATGCTTTGTATTGTTTCTTAGATCTGGTGATGAGGATTCCAGCTATACGAAACTTAACATCAACGGCAATAGGAGAACAGTATTTGACGACAACTGGTGGCGGGTGGTGGAAGCTAATGGTTGCTGGTGGCTTGTAGTGCTTGAAGGTGGTTCCGGAGATAGATGTTATTTTTTTTTATGAATAAAAAAATATTAATAAACACTAATTTTAATAGAGATTTATTAAAATGTATAATATATATTCCACATAAATATGGTATTATGTCAAATTTAGTTCCCTAAAACAATCATTACCGTACGTCCTAATCAATTTCATTTTATGCAATATTGTACATCACACCAAACGTTACCCATAGATGGTAAAATATATTGGTAAAGTAAAATATATTGGTAAAGTAGCATATATGCAGACATTATAAATATAACCGCCAATATCTGATGATTTTAATCTTACCTTGAAAATCTTTAGACTGCTAACAATGCGTGTTCTAAAAAAAAGGAACAAAAACAGTTATATATATGATAAAGTAAATAATAAATATTTATTTATCATACAAATCGGCCTTTGGCCAAGTGAGAAAACTTATACTCTCACAAGTGTTCGAGTCTTCATAGTTTAATATAAAGGTTTAATTTCCTTCTTCAATTATAAAATAATTAAATAAATGTAGTCTTTTTATTTTTTAAATGTAAATAGCGTAGACGTTCTTTTACATATCCGTGAGGGTTTTGCAAGGGTAATAGTTTAATTATAATGTCAGTAATAATCATATGAATGAAGTAGATATTGTTCAAATATTTATGAGACCAATAATTTAATTTATAAATATTAGTAATAGTCTAATTGTAATCCGATGAAAAAAATATATATTTATTTATTATAAAAATATATTGATACAAGTGATATAATAACATCAAAAGAGTACCAAAAAAGAAAGAAAAAAGAGAGAGATCATATGAAAGAGAAAGGGAGAAGTAATAAAATTCTATTTTAGTTCCCTTAATTATGAAACGAATCCGGGCACGATCTTTTCCCTGGCGACCCTAGAGAACCGAAAATCGGAAGGGGACCATTTAATCGAGTCCGTACGACGCAGCAAATGATGCAAGCGCTGTCCCATTTTTGTCAAAACAAACTTGGATGCATTATGTGATGAGTAGTATTTCTGTAAATATATCCAAACTCGGTGACCTCATTACTAATTTTGTCTTTGAATGGTCTGAGGCCAGCCGTGCAAAAACCAGCCAGCTAAGCATTTAGATCACGAATCAACCATGCAATTACAAATCTACCCCTCTTCCCTCACTCGTTACTGGGACTCGTACTACGCTGAAGCTGTCAATCAATGCTGGTTCCATTTCGTAAGTGGAAACATGCAAGCAAGCGAAGGGACACTGTTTTGTTTTCTTTTCTTTTGGCAGTAAAAGAGAACCAAAACAGCAAGTTTGCATTAATTTATATATCCTTTTTTTTTTTTTTTAACATTCATAAATGTTTAACATAAATAAGTTTTTCATTTAATTTTTTTATTCATTGGTTATGATTCAATAATGAAACGACTGACCCCTTTCTCTGTTTAAAGTACTTGCATTTGTAGACGAAACTTTGTTTTCACCTCCAAGATGCACGTTACAGAGCTTTGCAGGGAGAGCAGGAGTTACTGGGTCAAGAGAGTTGAATTACTCTGGACAAAATAATTGAACAATAAATAACAATAACCGAAGAATAATCCAAAACAGAGCCCCAAAAAACAGAGTGTTGCAGCAAGCAACAGTTCTATCATAAATAAAATCACAGACTATTATTCAAACCCAGTTGTAGTTTGAGAATCGAGAGCTGGCGACGGTACGTATTCTTGCCATTAAATTCAAATGTTGGGGATTAGGGTTACATTACGAGGTCCTTATTTCAGGGGTATTGTTTGTTGGATAAAAAAAAAGGACCAAAATCAAGAAAATTTAATTACATACGAGAGTGTTGATTTGATTCAAGATTTTAGATTTTGATGAAGTTTAAAAAAATTATTAAATTATATAATTATCACATTATTAAATTATATGACTTAATATATTTTTTTAATATTATATTATTAAATTATATGATTTAATAATTTCTTAAAAAAAAAAAAAGGTACAATAAGAACATTTCTATCGTATATATGATATTATGCATGATAATGAAAATGCAAGGCTTCACGAGAGTGTCAGAGGCTGAGGAACCCCCAGGTATCTTTTCTTTTTAAGGACACGTCGCTCCATAAAGTAATGAGAAAGAGAAAGAAGAGAGCTTTGTGTTTGTGTTTTCGCTGTTAGATTGAGTGTTCCTTTTCACTTTTCAATTGGTGGATAATATTGCAAATTTGCAAAAAACTGAGCGTTTCGTTTCACTTTCCTCCTACTTTTTAACTTCCTTTACCTTTTTTTTCTGGCCCTTTTTAATTACTTTATTTCAAGAATCTGATTCTACTCTGTTGGGTATTACTCTTTTTTTTTTTTGGGTACATAAACGAGAGAGACTAGCTAAAGGCTAAGGCAAAACAGAACTTGGGTAATGAAATCCCAGTACAATCATGCAGAAGCCATAAATCACCCCCCCTCTGTTGGGTATTACTCTTTCTGATCCATTATTTTATTACCCATCTCATCTCATTCTTTAATGCTTAATTAATCTTTGTTAGTTTAGTGGCATTGTAAGTTGTAACTCCCTACTAAGTGCTTACTTCTGTATTGTCTCTTTTTTTTAAAAAAAATTAATTTAGTTTATTTAAAAATTAAAATAATATTATTTGGTTTGAAAACGCAAACCCCTCTGAATTTCTTAAGCGGCATGATTTTGTCACGTAATGGGGGCCATGACAGCATTCTATTTCTTTCTTTCATTCAATTTTTTTTTTGTTTTCTTTAGTTTCAAGTGTCATGCTGAAAGAAGAAAAATCCCTCGAGTTATTATTAATCTTTGTTTTGTTTTTTATTCTATATATAATATTTCTTTTGTTTTTGTAGTTTTTGAAATATATGGACGTTGTTTTTAAAAGATCTTAATTCTTTAACAACTCTGCAAGACTGCAACGCCACTTTTCGCAACAAAGGAAAGCAACCAAGTTTGCGAGCTGGTAACAGCCTTCTTCTTTATCTGAAAATAAACATAAAAATAAAAATAAAATTTAAATGGGTAACATGTTTTTTTCAGATTGATTAATTTCAGTTTCAAGAAAAAAAGGAAAAAATGGGCAGAGCAACAAGGTGGCTGAAGAGCTTGTTTGGGATAAAGAACACTACTTCAACAAATTCCGGCGACCGGAGAGACAAAAAGGGGAGGGGCAGCGGCTGCAGCTTTGGCCACTCAGGGAGAGAAAGAGAAAGAGAAGCCGGCGGCGGCAGTGGCGGTAGTTTGTGTTATAATCCGGCAACGATACCACCAAACATATCACCAGCTGAAGCAGCTTGGATAAGATCGTACTATGCTACTGAAACAGAGAAGGAACAGAGCAAGCACGCGATTGCTGTGGCTGCTGCCACTGCTGCGGCAGCTGATGCAGCCGTGGCAGCAGCGCAGGCGGCCGTGGCCGTTGTCAGGTTAACTAGCCATGGCAGAGGCACCATGTTCGGTGGTGCTACCCATGAGAAGTGGGCTGCTGTCAAGATTCAATCTGTTTTCCGGGGTTATTTGGTAAGCTCAAAGTTTCTTGATTATTTTGTCTTTTTTTTTGGGTTCAAAGAAGTTAAACTTGAAAACCACTTTCTGTTTCCGTTTAATTTGAAGAGCTTGAATTGGAAATTAAAACAGGCAAGAAGAGCACTGAGAGCACTGAAAGGACTGGTGAAGTTACAGGCACATGTAAGAGGTTATTTAGTGAGGAAACAGACAACAGCAACACTCCACGGTATGCAAGCGCTCATTAGAGCACAAGTCACCGCTAGGTCTCAGAGAGCTCGTGCTTGTGGTGGTCTCACTAACAACAACAGTAACAGATTGGAATCAAGAGCTCGAAAATCCATGGTTAAAAAAAAAAAGATTAAATTTCAATTTTCTCGGCAGTTTTTGTATACACAGCAGCAGTTACAACACTTGTCATTCACTAAACATGTGTGTTTTTTTTTTCTCTATTTGAATTAATAATCTGCAGGAAAGGTATGATGATGAAACAAGAAGTGAGCAGGCAGTAGTATCTATCCACAGTAGAAGATTGTCTGCTTCTATTGACACCACCATTGATGAGAGTCCCAAAATTGTGGAGGTCGATACAGGCAGCAACAGGCCTAAATCAAGATCTCGCAGAACAAACACTTCAGTTTCGGATTTTAGTGATGACCCACATTATCAAACAATCTCGTCTCCACTCCCATCGAGGATTTACCAGTATTTGTCGATACCCGATGGCCGGAATTTTCAAGAATCTGACTGGGGACTAACCGGTGATGAGTGCAGGTTCTCAACAGCTCAGAGTACCCCTAGGTTTGTAAGTTTTCATGGGTCTAAAGCTCCGGCTACCCCCGCGAAGAGTGTTTGTGCTGATAACTTCTTCAGGCAGTACAACTTTCCAAATTACATGGCCAATACAAAATCATTCAAGGCTAAATTGAGGTCACATAGTGCACCAAAGCAAAGGCCGGAACCGGGGCCTAAAAGGAGGCTTTCACTTAATGAAATGATGGAGTCAAGAAGCAGCCTAAGTGGCGTTAGAATGCAAAGATCCTGCTCACAAGCTCAAGAGGTTATTAGTTTCAAGAATACTGTGATTGGTAAGCTTGATAGGTCTACGGAGTTGTGCAGAGAACCAGAGAGGAATAATTATGTCCAAAGGAAGTGGTGATGACTCTGCATTTGCATTGTGTGTGTTATTTGCTTCCTGCTATTTGTGCCTTGACAACCAAAAGGGTTAGGCAATAGAACTCAAACATGTATGTAGTATTATCAAAACATTATTAGTTATTACCATTGAAATGCCATTGCATCTGTTTCAAATCTTGGTGCCAAGTAATGTTATTAGCCTTTCCTTCAAATTAAATGAGATATGTTAGAAGCAGAATTATATTTTTGTTGGTATGTTGGAAGCTTTGACTATCATATCATAACCCACAATTTGGGCATCGTCAGATAATTAAATTTTATTGATTTTTATAGGTTTTTTAATCATCTAACGGACCCTAACTCGAGCAGGAAATTTGTGAAATGGGTGCCAAAAGTGTCAAATTATGTGACATTGTCAAGAGTCAAGACTCATGACAGCCATGGAAGAGTTGGGGCTGAGATTGAATCATTGGTAAGAAACAAAATTCAAATTGAAACTATCAATTCAAGCGAAAGCAAATGGCTCGCCGTTCGTTAGTTGTAAATGTGATTGTCATGCCGCTGTGTCTCTGTTTTGCAGAATTTGGAGGCAGCATGCCTTTGAGCAAACCATTATGTGTGACCCTACTTCTGTTAAAAATTTTATTCAGTCGGCCTCGGCCCCTCCATTGTTCCTTGTCGTTTTGGCCTTAAACACTTCGGAATTAATCTTTTCTGATTACTCAACTCTAACAAGCAAAAGTACAATTAGCACATATTTTAATGGGGTTGTAAGAATCATTAAGAAATAATTCTAAAGTGACATAAATATCCTGGATTGCCTTTTGGGATGGTCTTATCATATTCATTATTATTCTAAATGTGTGTGAGAATGATTTGAATATTAATGTCAAACAGTAATTTTACTTTTCCAATGAGATAGATAATAAACTCATTATCATTAGCTTTATAATTCGACGCAAGGCAAATGATATCATTTTTTTTTTCTCTTTAATGTTTATGGAGACGCTAATTCCTCTTGTTGCCTTGCATCACTTCATGGCTGCCCCTGCGCCCATCAAAATCAAGATGCCATTGCCAGAACAATTTGAATTTGAAATGGGGGCCAAAGCCATTAAGCCGAACATGGCCATCCAAAGCCAAGAAATAGTTTTAACATTTCGTGAAACGTGTGGACAAGGAAGCTTTCAAAAATTGCGGCTATTTACGTGAGCTGGGCACATGTATGCTGTATTCACATGTACATGCAATTACACCACAATTGTCATTTTCCAATAATGATGTGTCCACGTTTTAAATTACAAAAGTTTAGTAAACTATCCTTGTTTTCACTGTCATACAACATCCACCTCTATGGCCAGACAACTGGCTGTGCTTTAAAATGTGTAGATGCGATGTTTCAGTATTGAAATAGAGCATTTTGATTATATGTCATTTAAAATTGAAGTTGTTAAAAAAAAAAAAAAAAGAGTATCCGAAGATTTACATCTATTAATTTGAGTACCGTCAAATAATTAGATTTGGTTGATTTTTTTTTATTAAAACATTTAGCAACGTTTAAGTTACAGACTATGATATACCTAAAGTACGTATTATGGTCGCACCCTAAAATTAAATGTTAAATTTTATAAGTCAAAATGTAATTCGTAATATCTATAAAATAACTTGTTATAAATGTAATGTTATATGCCGACTTAAAGTCGATCATGATTCTATTAATATTTTTACAAGACAAATAGCATGAGACTACCACAAATTGTGAAAAATAAAATATCGTCCTTCATTAGCCAATTAGGAATTGCTAATGCTAAGATTAGATTAATATTGACTAACTTTTGTTTTATATATATATATATACATCCTCACGTAATTTGCAATTTGATCACTATAATTGAAAAAGTCATTAGGGGAAATGGTAGGTGGAGAATATTAATAAAACTAGTGCAAACACAGATTGATGCGGTTTCATCTTTTGTCGGTAATTCCTTATTATGGAAATGAATGATACACCAAAGATAAGAAAATTCATCCGTGAATAGACATTACACCTTACCATAAAATAAAGAAAAAAGAAAAAAGAAAAGAAAAGAAAAGATATTGCACAAGTAAAATCATATATTTATTAGAGGGAACAAAGAAAAATGTGATTCTATCGATATCATCAATACAGTTCAAATGCCACCGACCTTTAGCCGAGTGGTCGGAAATGCGGTTTGAGTACTTTGGAGGGGATTCATATATTCTCTCCTAAATAAAAATTTGTGTAAAAATAATTCTTCCTCTCATTGATTTGTGAGTAGAACATATATCTCTTTAATATTTTGTAAGGGTAGATATCTAGATTATATTATCATAGAACATATGTTGGTAGTCCTAGTAGATGTCTAATATAAATATCCTATCAATATTTGTGAAGGTAGTTATCTGGATTGTGTTATCATAAAATGGATATACGTGATCCTAATAAGTACTTGATATAAATATAAATAAAGTTCTAATTGTATAATACATATTAGTAATGCAATAAATAAATAAAAGACAGATAAATAAACAATGAAAAATGAATTTTTGCAACAGTTTTGGAAACTATGGTTCGTAATGACATATGCCCACTAATGTTTTGACCAGATTTTTTTTTTAATTCTTTAAAAGGAAAAATCTAGCGACTTGTGGTTGTGGTTATGGACGTTTTTGGGCTAAGTCAGCAGTAGGCCTAAAGGAATTGGCCCAAGAAGAATCCAACTAAAAAAAGCTCTGTTTAGTATTGAGGTGAGTTATATCTGTTGTGAGGGAAAAAATGTTGTTATTATAAAATAAAGTTGATAGTGTGTATTAAGTACAAATTTTAAATAATAATTTTGATTAAAATAATAAAAATATTATAATTTTTTTATCGTATAATGGTGAAATTTAAATCAATTTATCTTCCAAACTATAGCAATTACTGTTTACCAAATACTTTAGTACTGCAACTTTTAATCTACAACTGCGTAATCTAAATCCTAAATAGGGCCAAAATTAAGTGGTTCTATTTACACCCTTGAAAGTCCTCATAAACTTTTCTTTTTTTTGTTGTAAATCTGCATTACACAAATTATTAAGAATCACATCAATTACACATTAATGTCATGGATTGGAGAATTAGAATGATTGACTATGTTTACTTGTTAAAATCATTAAGGAATAAATTTTGGATGGGTCCTATAAATTTGAAATAAGAATCTCATTCCTATGGAGTAGGCTTTAATGATGGGAATGGAGAATAAGTTGATGCTTTTGGCTAACAAAAAATTAAATATTATTTTTTTACTCCATTTATTAGTAAATAATGATGATGATGATCATCATCATCATAATAATAATTACTGTTAATTAGAATAACATTAATATATTATTATTATATAATTTTTCAACAAGGTTTAATAATGATAGTAACTATAATAACATCAACAACTTCTACTACTACTAGTAGTAGTTTATTAAAATATATATATAGTATTACACTCAATATTATATTAAACCTTAAAAATATTTATTTTAATATTTTGTTAGTGAAAAATATATGATTTTAACAATCCAATTTGATTATAAAATAAAGTAAACATATTAATGGGATCACTTCCTATGCTAATTCTAATTCCTGCAACCCAAATAAACAACTTTGTCTGATTTTTATTTTTCATTCCAATTAATCTACCTTGTTTTGATTTTGTTTCAATTCTTTCCCATTCTAATTTATGAAAAATAAACACATCATAATTTTGTTAAAAAATATTTTAATTTCACAGGGTGCTAGTGCCCTCAACAATATTACCATTGGAAGCCTTGTTAGGCACTTTTTAACCTCTTTTCATAAAGCATGTGCGATATATGAATAAATTTACTCTTTTGGGAGATGTTTTGCGATTTGTTCTTTGCATTAACCCTTTGTCTTTTCTAATTGCATACCTTTAATTTCTGCGAATGCGATACTTGTATGGCTAAACCAAAATTTTAATTTGTGCTACAAAATATTCTCAATAGTATTTTCGAATTAATGAATTAACAATATATAGTTTGTAATTTGTTTAACATACCTCTTATTTTAGTGCAAGCTTTTGTGATTCATTTATGCAAATTTTCAACTCTATATATTCATTGATTTCATACTCTTTAATTTAGCTCAATTTTTTTAAAACTAAAAAAACTTAACAATTTTGTGTAAAGTATTGAAACAGTCAATATTTAATCAATTGAGTAGTTTTTAAACATCTTTATCTAAATTGGCCATCTGAATTTTAAAATTCTAGCCAAATTTATTTTTTTTAAAGTCAAGCATCTAAATATGTGGAAGTTTTGCAACAGTTTGGAGACTTCCACTGTTCACAATGACATATGCCGACAAATATTTTGACCACCTTTTTTTTTTTCAACTTAAGAAGTAAAAGTCCACCGACTTGGGTCTTGGGGGGTTTTGGGCCAAGTCTATAGTAGGCCTAGACCCATGCGTAATAAATCTTAGTAAAAATGGGCCTTGGAAGAACCCAACTAATAAAATTAGGTGATGCTATTAACACCATATGAAGTTCTCAAAAAACCCATTTTGAACTTGCGAATTGTGGTACCCCTTGGGAAGTTAGTTAGGAATCATATTACTTCTAGTAAGTAATAGAGCCTATTTTGCCACAAAGAACCCCAAAACTTGATCAATAAATTTCACAACTTTTGGAGCTGCTTTCCAATATGTTCATTGCATTAGCCTTTGATCTCTTTTCAGATTGCAGAAATTAATAAGTTCCATGTCTCCATGGCTTAATTCTTTTTCATCCTTTGGGCTTGGCCTTGGACAAAGTTCCCATAGGGCTCTTTGTCTTTGTTTCTTGATTGAATAATATAATTCATTTAATTTGATAGAACTTAATCGCGACTATAATTTCTCATAAAACTATTTACATATTTAGAATCCACTTGAAATTAAGGTTGGACAATTGTATTTTAAAAGTTATAGCACTAAAGTGTATTGTAAGTATTAAAGTGTGTGGTAAACAATCGCTGCTGTAAAAATTATATTTGCTACATTCTACTAATTGGTATGATAAAAAATCTATTATATCTTTAATACTTGTGTCAAAATCATTATTTAAAAATTATATTTGCTACATTCTACTAACTTTTGTTTCATGGTTGCATCTTTTTTTTCATAGCAGCTATAATTTAAAAATTACGGTATCTCAATCCGAAACAAGACCTTAGGTGGTATTTTTATTTATTTATATTTGAAATCTAATTTAATTAATTAACTTATTTAGTCATTTTTCTACTCTCTGTTAAGTCAAAAGTTTTGACTTAATTAAATTCAGACATAATCACTAATTTTTTAGTGTTAAATTTAAAAAACAAACCCCTTTAGAACATCTGAACACTGAAACTGAATGCTATTACTATTAAAATAAGGTGGTACAAAGAAACTTGTTCATACCGGTTAATATATATTTAAAAAGAAAAAAGATTTGGGCAGTTGATGTGATCTCCTTTTTTAGCAAGATTTCAAAATAATCCATTTTGATTTTACTTGGATAACACTTGTAAAAACGTTGGGTTCTTTTTATTCTCTAATTGTTGAACAGAAGAATCTGGTATATCCATTCATTAAAAAATATTGCCAAATAAATTGCCCTCTTTTTAATTTTAATTTTTTAAAATTTAAATGACACGGAGTAGTGGCTCAACCCTTTGCTAAGTTGGGCAATTGACTAGAGCCCCACATAAAATTAAGGACCCAATTTAGTATACATCAATTTTTTACATATTAATTTATATTTTAAAAGCAAAATTTTCAAGTGAATAAGTTTCATCTTGTTTTTCAATATATCATAAAATTCAAAAGGTAGTTTATTTCTATTTCAATATATCAAAATTTAAAAGGTCTAATTTAAAAAGAAGTTGGACTATTGACACCCCTTCAAGATCCTATTAAAACCCGTATTTCAATTACACTTCAATTATTGTCAAAAATACTATTTTTTTTAAAGAACCTCTCTTTCACACTTAAAAATCTTTCAATTTACAATCATTTTCTCACACTTAAAATTCAATGGCTTCCCACAAAAGAAAATTGGTACAAACTAAGTATAGATGCTGCTGTAAATGGAACAAAAAGTTTAATGGAAATTGGAGTTGTAGTCACTGGTCAAGGAGAATTTTAAATTTATGGCGGCATTAGTTTGCAGGAAATTTTGTACTAGTAATGTGGAATTTGTAGAATTAGTAGTGATTTTAGGAAGAGTCAACAAGGCTAAAGATGTTGGTTTGTAGATGAATTTAGCGACTTCACAACTGACCAAAATGAAGTTATTATTAAGCATATGCCTAGGGTACTTAGCCAACCTTGTAATTTCCCTTCTTGAGCACCTGGAGTGCCTGGAAGAAGCTTCTGCAGATATTGCAAATATGTTGTGGCTTCCTTGCTTTGTTTAATATAAAATACTCCTTTTACCCTTTTTTTTTTAATAATCTCTTTTACAAAAAAAAAAAAAAATGTACTTTTGATATCTCTAATCTTCTCAAACTTTCTCTCTCTACAAAACTAAAAAACTTTAGCTTCCCAAAAACTAAAAATAATTCATAAACAAAAGGATTGTTGTTTTAAGATTGTGCAAAGTGCAAACGAATTCTACAGGTGGGACTGAAAAGAGAAAAAAGGGGAGAGGAAAAAATATAAGCAGTTAATTCTTCTTGTATTTGTCCTTAAATGTAATTACAATATAATAGGGGTTTATAAAATCAATTAAGGGGTGCCAATAGTCGAACTCTTTAAAAAGTCCAATATAGACCTTGTCCAATAGGGTTAGCAAAATTCGGATCCAAATTCATATTTCTATATCTGGATCCGCAAAAAAAAAAGATGCGGATCTGGATGCAGATGGATATTTTGGATATTCGGATCCGCAAAAATTAAAATTTAATAATTTAATATATAATTTAAAAATTCAATAATTGACCTAATAATATCAACTAAAATCCAATCATAATTCAACAATTGATAATTCAACATGAACAACATACAATAATCTCATAAATCTACAAATAAAATTTAATTTTAATATATATTTTTAATATAATTTTTAATTTAAAATAAAATTCAATAATTTACCTAATAATATCAAATAAAATTCAATCATAATCCAACAATTAATAATTTAATATGAATAATATAAAACAACATCATAAATCCACAAGTAAAATTTATTTTTTAATTTTTCATTTAATTTTTAATATATTTTAAATTTAAAATAAAATTTATCCGGATCCGGATATCCAATTTTCTGAATGCACTTGCATCTGGATCTGGATCCGTGCAGATCCCAAATTTCCATATTCGGGTCGAATTCAAATTTAATTGTCGGGCAATATCATCACCCATTTAATACAGCCTAGAGATCAACCAAACATTAGCTTCAAAATTTGCTATCAGAAATCATCGAGAAAAAATTTTGCACCTAATCCACTTTTTAAAGAGTTATACATATTAAATTGAACATACACTTTTTTTTATCCTTGAACATTAGTTACTATTCTTATACCTAAAACAAAGTAAATTTTAATTACAATATCTGTTTTGTTATGAGACATTTTTATCCATCCCTTGATAAAACGATGTAGGATGGTGGGATAAGCATGGAAACTTTAGGAAGTCATAACTTGGGCTACAAATGTTCTTTTTGGGCATATAGTATACTGTTTCGAAATTTACGATGAGACAAATCAAATTCAGAATGCATCTGTTATTCTACCCTGAGGTTAAGTTGAAAATTCTATTTTTTTTCTTGGTTATTTTAAGTTTTAAGTTATTTTTTTATTTTCCCTATTTCTTCTATGATTTTTATCATTTTTTCTAGATATCAGATTTGACGGCCTTTATTTTGAATTTCTTATTTAGATTATGTGAATTTTATTATAAGATAATATTTTAGAATTGCCTATTTTGGTAAATTCACGATATTTAGAGTTATTGTATAAAGGAATCCAAAATCCTAGTTTTGTTAATTCATACTTTTCTAATAAAATTTTCAATATTCAAAAATCTAGTTTCTTCTTTCAATCAACTTTTAACGTTTTAGCATCGTCACAAAAGTAATCCATGTTTCACATTAATGACTTCAGGAACTAAATTACAAAAGTAGATACATGATTTATGGTATGTGTGTGTATCACATCTCTTGAAACATATTACAAGTTATGTATCACACTAATCAATTCACAAGGGATTGTATGCCCGACACCTTAAGATTCGAAGAATATATATGTATATGTATATGTATGTATATATGTATGCGTCTGTATATGTGTGTGTGTGCGTGTATGTATGTATGTATGTATATAAGATTAGAGAACTGATCAATTTTTTAATTCAATTTAGTCCAATTTTAAAAAAAAAACTAAACCGAATACCATCGCTAACAAACCTAATATGTATTTTACTAGATAACTTTTCTTTTTTCCTATTCCACAAGTAGATCATGCGGACGACTATATGCTTTTTGCCATACACGCCGACTTCAGCTAAAATAACTCTCTTTTTTACTTATTTGGATCCCCCGAGTTAGTAAGAACAAAACCATAATACAAAACAGAGGTAGCCACTATTGAAATAAAACACCAATACACACGAGTTATTGTAGCGTAGTAATTTAATAAATTAATTGAAATTAACATAGGAGTTTTGATCATACTCTACCCCATATTGTTTCTGAAGCAGAGCAAGAATTTAACTAGTTTATATTTGTTTCCAATGGCATTTATTGTCTTTTCTATTTTACTTTTGTAGCATGATTTTTTTTTAAGGGGTAAGGTTCATTATCTCCTTCCTAATTAAGTATCTTTTTAGTGAATTGATAAAGTTTCCCTCACTTCATTGAAATTCACCAGGAAAAACATAGGAGTTTTGATCATTTCTCGATTAGTTTTGCTTGTTTTGTTTTGTGTGTGTGTGTGTGTTTTTTTTTTTTGTTGGGAAGATAGTTTTGTTTGTTTTAGAGAATGATTATTTAGAACCAACTTCAGTTCATTTTGTCAAATCCACTCTCAAATATGAACAGTCCTAATTTATGGTAGCATCTTACCTGCATTGGATTATGAACCATCCCTCGTTAATAAAATAATAATGTGAGATTTTTGTGTTAATTAGTTCAATAAGTAAACCTCTTTTTTTAATATATATGATAAGGTTTGTTTTTCATGTTTAAAAAGGAATTCGAGCGAGATTCCCAATTCATATGCTGTATATTGTCATGTACAAGTATATTAAAGCAAAAGAAACACCAAAAGAAGCTTTAACAAATTAAAGATTGCTAAAAAAGAAAAAAGAAAATAAAAAAATGATCTTTTGGATATGTAATACTGAAATTATTATGTGATTACAATTTAATCCATTCAGATCCATCAATGAAGCTAAGAGAAATAAAAGGCTTAGCTTCTTCATCAGTGAGTTCCCTAGCCCATGATACTCTTCCAGCGAAGCTAGCTCCTGGCCCTTTGCATTTGTATTGTCCATAAAACACAGTCCTGCAGCAGCCACATCCAAAAAGAACCAACCAAATAAATGAATACAGAAGCTTTATACGCATGCTAGCCAGTACCTTGGACAATAATATTATGAATCACAAGAACCAGAATTAGGTGGTGAAATTTTATTATGCCAACAAACTAGATAGGCTTTTTTTTTTCTTTTTTTTTTTAATTTAATTTTTATGCACAAGTTGTTGAGGTGCACTACACGTAGATAGAGCAGTAGAAAAAAAGGCGATTTCATGAGTTCACCGCCCATTCTTGTTGTCCTATGCCAATTTTTTGAGTATGTTTGTGTCATTTAGGTGCAAGACCAAGAAGAAAAGCTGGCCTTTGAGGTTCCACTGAAAAAGGGCATGCTGACAAATACCTAAACCCATCTACACAGCAGGGAATTGGAAATTAAAAGGGTAATGGCACCGTCCCATGCTTGTATGTCCACTACCCCAATATGTGTTACCAAAGATTATCATTCACAACATGGATATATATATATATCTAGAACAATATTTGATCCTTCCCGAGAGTTTTATCACTCACTCAATGCATTTATACCACATGGCCATTTGATACCTAATTTTACCAGAAGTTAAAAAAATAGGAAATTTTTTTTTAGGTTAAATGGATTTAGTATGTCTTTCCAAATTTTTATAGAGCACCTGATGTTTTGTCCAATAAATCTAAAAGTGGAACATATTATTTTTCAATATTAAATTTAATAAATACTAAAATGGGACCCAGTGTTATGCCATTTGACAGAGCATTAGTGACTGGTGGGCTAGCCCCATAGAAGTAAGTGAAATACTTCGTATGGAGGAACAATTTGATCATTTAAGGTATGTATAATTGACAAAAATATTGGTGCTTTGTACGAAAAATATTATCTGAATTTTTTTTTTTAGTCAAGCCGAGCACCAGACTAGCCAAAATGGGTGGTTTTGTAGTGTTTGGCTTGTGGGGAAAAAATTTCTGGCAATATTTCGTGGGCAATTAGAAATACTATTTTTAATTCGACCCCTCTTAACTCTGAAATTATGACGTTTAGCCACTCCCTTTTTTTGTTCTACCTAACCCCTAGAGCTTTACTACTGTGGCATTCTGGTCTTTCCTGATAATTGATTAATTTTATATGTGGGGGAAGGGAGTGAGAGAATATAACTTACATTTCACGATTAGGATCACCCCAATTGTACCACCCTTTGGGAATGATAATGTTGTCCATGTCAGTGTAAGCAAAGACGACGCGAGAGAAGGGACCCCAAGCCCTTCCTAAATAGAGAGCTCCTGAGCCCGTGACCTTACAGTTCACAAAAGAGAACCCTGTGTCTTCTAGAAGACTGCTTCTCCCTTGTGCTGTCAATGCCCCTGTGTATTGTGCAATTGCATGCACGTGACATCCCTACGACCAATCAAAACTTAAATTAAAGAACACATAGAACAGATTAGACGTAATTGAAAGTGTTTATGCTCATGTGTGTGATGTCTGCACTTTACAAACTCGTCTTTTTACACCAGGAAAAAAGAGTTTTTCTATTGATAATACAATTGAGTGACTCTGTACTTTGTATAGAATATGAACGTCCGCACCTAAGTATGACTCGGAACATAATTAATGTAAAGGAAATAAGGGTGAGAAATTAATTAACCTCAAATAGGGAAAGGGCATTGCCAAAGATGAAATCAACAGAGCCTTCAATGTAACAATCTTTGTAATAGTGTCTACCGACATGATCATAGAGCGTGTCCTGTGCTCCCAAGAATTTACAACCCCAAAATGTTGCTGTATCTGCTGATATTCTAAATGCCACTGCTTGCTTTCCTACAGCTCCTGGTGCTGGAACTGGTGTTGTGTTCTGCATTCACAAACAACATTTAATTTGCTTGAACAATTGGGCAGACAGAGATAGCCAATATGATATTACCTTGAAGGTGATGTTCTTGGCAATGAAATAAGGAGCATTGACAGCAAAAGTTGCGGAAGCCCAGGTGCCTATTGGTTGCCCTCTTGGGCCACGAGTTTGAGCTGTGTCTCCCCATTGAACAATTGTTTTATCTGCGCCTGCTCCTTCTATGGTTATGAATGATTTGAATGGTGGTATGTTAACCTTCTCTCTGGACAGACACAAAAAAAGAGGTATTAATGATTCAATTTCAAGAAAATACAATTCAAAGTTTGGTATCAAGAAGAAACAAAACGACAGTTCATCAACTAGAGTAGTTCAAGAGAATTTTGATCAGGACGAAAAAGACACAATAAAAAACAAAAACTAGAATCACATTTTCATCAACCACTCTTAACAAGAAAAAAACATGCTAGCATGTGAGTCTGGACAAGCTCTACAGTCCAAGTAAAATTAATCACATGACCCCATAACAACATGACATAGCCAAATTGTTACGGCACTCACTTGTAGACTCCTGCATGGACTTTGATAACCACTCTGACGAGATTGATGAAAGGAAGAGAATCAATGGCATCTTGAATTTTGGTGAAGTCTCCAGCAGCCCGGTTCTTGGCCACGGTTAACGTGTATGCAGGGAAGAGCTTGTTCTTCGCTGACTTAAAGACCGAGTGTTTTAACCTTCCAACAAAATTGACCCACTTCATGAATTGTTGTTCTGAGAATTGGGTTCTGGTCATATTCCTTGTTTGTTGCTTCCCTACAGAGTTTCTTGGTCTCAGCCCTTTGGTGTGGCATAATGTTTGGCTTGAACAAAGAATAATAGTTACAAGAACAAAAAAGAGAGCATGTTCAAGCTTGGCCATTGAGAAATGAAAAGAAAATGAAAGAAAAGAATATGTAGAGAGAATTAATAATTACTGTGAGAGCTGAACATTTGAAGTAGTGTTGAAGGAAAATTAAGCTTGTGTAATGGTTATATACACAACTTAGCGAGTACTAGTTTAGGTAGAAAGTGATGTTTGAATAAGCTTGAAACAATGACAGAAAGTGAGAGGTCACGGGTTCTTCTAGTACTGACATCCATAAGCAAATCAATTGAGGCCACAAGACAGGTTGCACTTTTTGCATTTTTTATTTGTTCTTGTGTTTTTCTAAAATTTGTTCTTGCATTTTTGTTGTCGCTGCTGCTGCTTATTGGTATTGCCCGTGAGTCTCTCTCTCTCTCTCTTTCTGTTAGTGCGTGAATGTGAATATATTTTTAATGGGATAATGAGATAATGAGATAATGAGAGATGTCTCAATGCAATTAGATTATTCACATGTGGGTTGATTCTAATACTAACTTTTTGTACTATATATATATATATATACCTATCAGTCGTATTTGTGGATAAGTAGATAACCCACCTCCTAATAATGGCCGTTTAGTTGTTGAAGCTAAAATTAGACATGATTGTGTTATGCCATATTGTCAATGTATGATTAATTTGGATGCTTGAGACCAACTGTGAGGCCCGCCAGCCGGGCTTAGACAAAATAAACACATGCAAGAGACTGAAAAAAATACAGGAATACAACATTGATTTCATTACGTGGAGAATTTGTTCTGTTAAATTGGAATTGCCAGAATGTACGTTTAGTGATCTCTTTTTGGCTTTTGGGAAGTGGTGATGTCACTTCGTTTCTTTTCTTCTTGTTTTAATGATTCTTCACAATCTAAAAGTGCAGCTTCTCTGAAAATACAGATGGATGATGTTTGGCACACCCGTGGGTCGAAAGCTGATCATTCATCAGACACAAAGACTTTGTTTTTTCTTTCATTATAAGAATTTCAGAACTTAAAATAAAAACAAATAATAATAATAAGAATCAACCAAACGTCTGACTTTTAACGAAAGTTTGAAAATACACAAAATTTTAAAAAATAATTCACCTAAAATTTGTCAAGTATATTTCAAAATAAATTTTCTATTAATCTCAAGTAGTTTGGGCTAACACTACAAGGGTAGAATAGTCATTTAACAATCAAGTTCTTTTAAAAAAAAAAAAAATCACGGGTTACCAAACTTTTAATGAAAGTTTAAATGAACATCAAAGTTTTTTTTTTCATGTAATAATACACTTCCAAGAGCATAGGGGTGCTTTATGCATGGATATTTTAGAATATTCTCCACGGAGTTAACAAAAAAAGTAATTGTTAGTTAATTTCTAAAAGTTATGTGGATTGGCATAATTTTAACTGTCTTGTGTATTTAAACTTCAGTAAAAGTTAAGACGATTGTTGATAATTTTTTGGGCAAAAAAAATTCTAAGTGGAGACAAAAAAAGAAAATTTAGAGTTTAGATTTGTATTAAAAAAATGATGTTCTTATATCACTCCAACGGTGTAGTTACTTATGTAATAATTCAAATTTGATAATTTAAGTAGATTTTGTCTATTTTAGACATACTATTTATCACAAATTTATTAACCAAGTAGATTTTGTTTAGCTTTTAGTGCACAACCTACCACAAACTTCTTAACAAAAAAAATGAACCTGTTAAGTTAGGTGAACCCAAAATTTATAAATTGATCAAGATCCACTTTCATAACAATGTTGAATATTACAATTTACACCCTTAAAAATGCTCCGAGTACCATTTATTTAACATAACCATTTGCCAAATTTTATAGGGTTAAATTTTAAATTATTTTCATTTTAAAATGACAATTTTCAATACACCCTCCAAACTATTATAATTTATAAATCTTAACTTATCCTTATTTTATTCAAAAGATAAGTCGGGGGGTGGGGTGTGTGGGAGGGAGAGGAAAATTGATGAAATTGTTTTGTCTTCTTAATAAAAATAGGTGTAAGTTGAGATTTATAATAATTTGGAGGATATTTTTAAATATTTTAATTTTATGAGGGGAGTAATCCAATATTAACCCAATCTTCTAATTTGAGAAAATGACTGGAGTTTTCTTTGAAGTGTTCAGGTGCTACACTTTATAGTATTAATTTTTTGTTATACTATATTTGGTGATGCATTGTCTTGTTTTAATTTTTTTAGTGACTAATTTAAATTATATATTATTTAATAGCATTTATTAGTACTTAGAAAAATACTAAATATAGAATTCTTAAATTTTAAAAATTTAACATTATTTTTTGGTACAAATGTTAAAAAAATCATAATTCTTCATAAAGATCAAAGTTTATGACCTTAAATTTTCGGCAGCATAACATTTTTTTTTTTTGGCATTTTCCAAATATATAACATGTGAAGTAAAGATGAAGCAAATAATTCAATCAAATAATCTTTAAATAATTTCACAACATAAATAAATAGTTAAAACATATAAGATTAGGTCAAAAGTTATTTTAGGATGACAAACTAAAATTTTGTACACATTACAAGATAATCACAAAATAATAAAAATGATACAATGGTTGTGATAAAGGGGATTGTGTTAAATAAACCAAGTACACACATCCATGTGCTAAAATACCACTGCATAATATCATTGTTAAGTTAGAAATGCATACTCTCTTATCAAACTCCACCTCTCCTTTCATTCTCATGCAAAAGCATTTCTATCATATGCCAACTACGGTCACTATAATTTCATAATGCCTTGAAAGCCGTTATATTTGAAGGTTTTTTTACTATTAAATTTAAGGTCATAAGCTCATCATCCACAAAAAGTCGCATTGAAACAAGTTGTTCAGCAATGTAATCATGATATTCATTACTACCATACATATTCTGAGACATATTAATGTTGGTTTGGTGAAATGTTGAAATCAATTTCTTAATACCAACAATAATATATTCATATGATTTAGACCTCTTCATATGTGATGATTGTGAATGTGAACGAGTACTATCTTGAGAATTTGAAGGAGGGTAGTAAACATCGATGAACCTTCATCATCAATCTCATTGCCATTATCATGAATTTCTTCATGAAATATTAGATTAGTCATATCAGTTGGGGTTTCTGCCAACCGTCCAGTTGCATAGTTTTTTCTAAATATATTTGCTAGTCTCTCATAATATGGAAATGGCTTGTCTTCCAATTGCTTGCTTATTTATGGGAATATAAAATTAAAACAAAATGGTTAAATAAACTTATTACATTCATAAAAACAAATTATATAAATGACCCAACCATGCAAATATAAGTAATGACACAAAGAGAAAAGTATTTTCTCTATTTTAAATTCAAAATACTAACCTCCACATATGATTTCCATACTTCTTCATTATCAACCTCCACACATTTTCTCACATTGTTCCATCCAAAACCACTAGTATTCAACATATCAAACGTTACTCCACAAATTTTCTTCTATATTCTTATCATATAGTTAACATGTGGGTAAGCCTTCAAACCACACCTTGATAGTAGTTTTTCTATTTCATTTTCAATATATTTGTAACTTCTAGATTTGAAGGTCCCATAATTAGCTTGACTGTCATTTGCAACTACTGCATCCAAAATGTTCAACATTATTTTTTCTACATCTTTTGTCCATGCTCGTCTTGAGCATGTCTTATTTCTAGCAGTATGATTGGAATCTCTATTCTCTATGCTTGCAAAATAAGAATCATAATAATTTTTGAAACAAATAATTGAAATATAATAATAAATTAAGTTCACATAAATAACACTCGATAAGTTTCTAAAGACATCGATATATTAACAAAAGTAACACTCAATAAATTTCTAAGGACATCAATATATTAGCAAAAGTACAACCTTAGATACTTTACTAAGGACATCGATATGTTAGCAAAAATACAACCTTAGATACTTTCTTAAGGACATCGATATATTAGCAAAAGTACAGTCTTATGTACCTGCTTAAAGACATCAATATATTAGCAAAATTATAGTCTTAGATATCTTCCTAAGGACATCAATAAATTATCAAAAGTGCATCCTTACATACCTTCCTAAGGACATGAGATATATTAGCAAAACTACAACCTTAGATACTTTTCTAATGACATCTATATATTAATAAAAGTATAGCCTTAAATAAATCCTAATTTTCAAGCCAATTATTATACATAGCAGTAGCTAAATCGTTCCTCTAACTCATCCATTGCTCTAAAGCTTCAAGGCTACTTATGTAATCATTATCTTGTACTTGATTATTAGATATATCAAGTAATTCATGCTCCATTGGATCCACATACATTTCTCTCATAATCATATTATACAGTAAACAACATGTAGTGATAATGCGACATTGAATTTTAATTAGATATAATGAAGGACTTTGATGAATGGCCTATTGCATTTTAAGTAATCCAAAACACCGTTTAATTACATTTCTTGCTAAGAAATGTTTCATGTTAAAAAAACTCTTTTTTATTCTGAGGAGCACACCCATCTCTCTATTCTAATAAGTGATATCTTGTTCCCTTATATGGTGTAAAGATCTTTTCAGCATTTGCATATCTAGCATCCACAAGATTGTAGTAACCTATTTATTTTACATAAACATTAGTGTAATTTTTAGTTTGAATATGTAATTTGATTAAATTAAATTTTTGGAATAAGTAAAACCTATAAGAACTTTTAAACTAGTCGACTTATTTAATGCATCACGAAGTATTCTTGAGTTAGATGTAGAGTGATGCGTAAATTAGCAAATGTAATAGTCAGCACAAGTAATATAATGAAGAGTAGAGTATCGTCCCACAGAGACTGTATATCCTATTAGTTACCGAAATTATTCTAACCCTAATTTAATTGAACAATCGAATAAGTAAATTTAGATTAAAAAATAAAATAAAATAAAATAACTAAAAATTAAATAAAGATGCATCCAGTAATAGAAATCACCAAGAGATTAAGACAACAGGACATTCGATTTCACCATAACCAATACAATTTAATCCTCCATCTATGCTATTAAAATTTATTACCTATGTTGACAATGAATTTCCCTAATCTATTCAATATCCTCTCTCGAGTAATATCAAAAATATCCTCACATATTAACTCACTATATCTCTATGTGAATTTAAATATGCAAAGATTCATTAAGTTTTATGAAAATTCTTAGAAAAACTGCATGAATCACATTGACACATCTCTGTCTTTCGTTCAATTCATGGCATCTATTACACAGAGCAAAAATACATATATCTCCTCTCGGTCTCATTATGTATCCTCAAATTATTCAAATATTGGCAAGATATTTAAAAGTATTAAACACAATAATGAACACTCAGCCATGAAATAATAAACTAAAAATAACATAGATTTATGGAATTAAATCTTCATAATTAGGCTACATCGTAGCCCTAGCAAAATAAATTAGTTCATGGAAATATAAAGAGAATCTATCAATTTAATTGGGAACATTCAAGCAAGACCATTGAGAAGAGGAAAAGAAAAACTCAAGAATTAAACTCAGCTCTTGCTCTAGATCTCTTGCGGCTGCTGCTTCTTTTCTCTTCTTTC
The DNA here is from genome assembly GCA_039657385.1 of Citrus x changshan-huyou. Lineage (NCBI taxonomy): Eukaryota > Viridiplantae > Streptophyta > Magnoliopsida > Sapindales > Rutaceae > Citrus > Citrus x changshan-huyou. The sequence goes on from CM077550.1 coordinate 8,563,779, forward strand.
TTGCTCTCGGTTTTCTTTCTCTTGGCTTGTCAATTTGTGCGGCTGCTATTGTCTTCTTAATTCCCCTAATGTTACCGCAAGTCTATGCTTTTATAGTAGCTTTAATTCTGCACCCTAAAATCTTCACATGGAAAGGATTAAAAACAAAAGCCAAGCCGCCACTCATGCACGTGAAGCCAACGTGAATCAAAGGCCAATCCTTATGTCATTATGCACGTGACTTGTACAAATAGCCAATAAATCTATAAAATTATTTGGCAATAAATCTAATAATTTCTCCGTTAATCATTATTCTTTCCTCTCACAATCTGTAATTATCTCCATTAAACTCCAATTTGTTTCCTCTTTTCGCTTCCTTTCACTTAAATATTCCCAATATTTCTACAATGACAAAATATAAAAATTAAGATGAAAATTAATATAATAAAATATAATTTAACATAAAATTAAGTTAAGAAAATATAAAAATAATAAATAAATTACTAGCACATCATAGAGCCTTCTCATACAGGCATCATGAAGATGAATTTTATATCCCGTGAACATACCCCTAAAATATTTGTAGGAATCTCACCCTTTCTTATTTGATATCTTGACTTATCATTTTCTGACACACAGACTTTAATATAAGTTTCATCCATTACCCTTAAGTAATTCTATATATATAAAACAAATGAAAAATTTATTAGCATTAAACTATCACTAGCTATAATCAAATAAAAGCAAATTAATATTATACGTTAAACCATTTCTATCTCTCACCAGTATAATTCTTTGTTATAAGTACTGGCGCCCTTAGTAAAACATGGTGTAGTCATAACACTCCTTTTGACACTGAGTTAAAGTATCTACTAATAATCTTGCCAGATCTAAAAACCTACTTCCAATCATGCAATCTTTCGACATGATGAGACAAAGAGTGAAGGAACATGCAAACTTGCTCTTCAGTCTTTACTAAACCATTAGCCTTTATCCCCATTCAATTGAAATAGCTCACACAACATACTAAATGTCTTTCTATCCATTCTTAGTTTATTCACACATTATATGTCACTATTGCTTATAATGCTATTTAAGTATTGCAATCGAGTGCCATGATTTTGGAATGTATGATTAAGAATCATTTTTCTTTAATTATGCCTTTGGATCAACATTATTAACAAAAAAAAAATTCACAATGAACATGAACCTCAATTTTATTTGCCACGTGACAAAATAAAATTTTTTTCTCATATCCATATCTAAATAAGAAATAAAATGTAAAAAAAAAAGGTCAGCTTGTTTTTTTCACTAATATTTTGTTGCATTGTTAGATTTTATGAGTATTGAGAACAAAACAATCAATATTAAAAAAACTACTAGAGAAATATATAAAAAAAAGAAAAGAAATATAAACAAAGCAGGAAGAGGAGAACCAAAAAAGAAAAAAAGTATCAGTAATGAGATGACCTAAGCAGCTAAGGTTTGAAGAAACGTCCAATGGCTCCTCCAAGCTCATCTTTAGTCACAAGTGTAGAAGTTCCTTGAAAACAACAATAATAGTTACTCAAGCATGTTAAAAGTTTTCAAAAGTATTTACAATTTAACATGAGCTGAGATTAAGAATTCTACCACATTTTTTTTTTTAAAAGGATGTCTTAATGTCATCAACACAATAATATGACAGCCAAATATGCTCTCTGTTTAGCCACTTGGCCCAATGCCTTCAAGTCTATTTTATTCAAAAACAAAATAATCAAGAATTAAACGGCTTGCAATCTTGTTCTTTTACTCTTGTTCTTGTTCTATATCTATCATTATATTATTTTATAATTATAAACAAGTTCAACAAAATCATATATCAATCTTGATGCATAGTTTAACCAAACAAAAAAAAAAAACTAGAAGTTAGTGGAGTTAATCTTGGCTCGCTTCAACATCAACGCAAAGTGAAAACCAAATAAAGGAGTATGTATAGTTGTGAACGAGAAAATTTAGTTAGGCCAGGATGGTGTTCACATTGTTGTTTTCAAGTGGTTTTTCTTTATCTATCACTTGAATAATATTTTGTTTTCATGCAATGATGCAAAGATTTTATGTGAATAGTGAGTCTATGCATAACCAAACCTGTTATGCGAGTATATTCAAACAAATTCTGCTCAAAACCTAACTCGATTGATTTAGAATTTTTTTTAACCAAATACGAACTGAACTATATATGGAACTGAATTGTTTTAATTCGATTCAGTTCGATTTTATATGATTTGGTTTAAGAACTTCAATATTTTTTTTCTTAGCCAAAATGTTAGACTTTTCACCTAAATTTGATCATTTTATTAGTGTAATTCAATTGTAATCACTTTCCATTTTATGTTTTCTATATCTTGTTTAAGCGTTGACCAAATTATAGAAATAGTATCATGCGTTTGATACAAATCATTTACATCACATACACAACAAAATCAAAATTCATGAAGAAATGATGGCCATAGAAAAAAAGGATTCCAAAACAAAACCAATAAATAAGGCATGCAAAACAATAGATGCTACAACTAATATAAACCACCTACATGACTTGGAGGGATATGCTTCCACTTGGCAAATCTCTCAGGGTAGTGCGAAAGCTATATAGGACACTCTCAGGGATGACCCTTCCTACAACACGCAAATCATGGCAATGACTGAAAGCACAAGTATATGCATAAAAGACAAACAGTTATTAGTTTAGTACTTTTACTAACTCAAATACAATAGACGAAAATTTGATTTTATTACTAATTAGTATCCCACGAGAAATCCAAAACAACTAACACAAAGCATTTTGAACTAGTTTATGAACAATGATATCGATATTCTATCTCTAAGATCCTATCAATCTTTTTTCCCCCCCTAAAACTTACTTAGATATTTTGCCAATCAATTTATCCCACTCAACCAACCATTTTACAGTAGCTGGCCATTTTGAATGGGGTCTCTAGTAAACTACACTACCTGAATAATTTATTTTGATTAAGAGTTTTGATGTATGAAATGTGATTATTGTATCTTAATTGCTTTCTTTATTGTCTTTAACTCTTTGCTTCCAGGGCTTAAATACTTCCCGAGAATCTTAAACTTCACAATCAAAGTGATATCATATGCTTAGTTCCAATAATCTAGTAGCTATATACAGTTCCTTTCTTTACCTAAATTTGCACCCTTCTCTCATCCTCAATCAAAGAAAAAAATTTGAACTTTTTCTGAGAAACTCGTGAAAAAAATAGAACAAGTAGCTTTGTTAAAAAAAAATCTATTAAAATAAATAACAAATTATTGGAATTTAGGATGAAAAACTTGCCATGATAAATGCATAAAAGGATAGAATCAAACCAGATCGCGTGGTAGTGTTGCACGGTAGGGTGGCATTAGTGTCGCATGGTGGTGTTGCGCACCAAAAGTAGATTGCATCGTGGTGGAGCTGCTATCGCGCGACGAAGGCAAATCATGTTGTGGTGGAGTTGCTATCGCGCGGTGAAGTAAAATTGCATAGTGGTGGAGCTACTGTCGTGCGACGAAGGCAGATCGCGTCGTGGTGGAGCTACTATAATGCCGCATAGCAGTGTGGAGTTGGTATCGTTTATTAAAGCACATATATAGTGTTTAGTTTCTAGAGTGAGGGTGAGGAGTGTGGATTCCTTCCACTCCAGTGTTTACTTATAATTTTAAAAAATGAGTGTGAATCTCACTTCGTGGATCCCACTATATTTTGGAGTGGATGGGAGTGAGAATCCACTCCCCCTCTTCTCTTTTTAGCTGTATATTTAAAATAAAATAAAATAAATAATATCATATTTATTTAAATAATATTATTATATTATTTTCTAAATTAAATCTATTAAAAAATATAATAATAAACATATTTATTTTATTAAATTTAATAAAATAAAATAAAATAATTATATTTATTTAAATAAAATTATTATATTATATTATAAATTAAATTGATTAAAAATAATAATATTAAACATATTTAAATATTATATTATTATATTTAATTAAAAATAATAATTTACATTGATTCTAAGTTGAAATTACTTAAAAATAATATTATTACACTCATAGAGAATTAATAATATTACTATATTCTATTTTTATTTGAAAATATAATATTATTATATTTATTTAAAATTAATAGTATTATATTTATTTAACTAATAATAATAAATATTTTATTATAAGAAAATATTAATTGTGTACTATATTATCAATAATAATGTTTCATTTGTGTTGCTATTATTAATAATTTTTTATTTACATAATTCAAATTAAGATTAATAAAAAATTATGATTTAAATAATTATGAATATTATTAATTATTATTAATTTACAAATATAATAAAATAAATATATTTTTTTATCAATTTTATAATTAAAAATTATAATTCTTTAAATAAGGGTAAAGCTGTAATTTAAAATTATTTACTCATAAACCAAGACAATATAAACACATAAATTGAATTCTGGTTTCAATTCATGCTCCCATTTCAGTGTAAATAAACAACCTACTCCTACTCCTACTCCCACTCCTCACTCCTCATCCCAAGATTTTGACTCCTCAGAATTCTCACTCTAATCCAAAATGTAAACTCTATCATAAATACCAGTGTAGAATAGCAGTATGGAGATAGCGAAGAGAATAAGATGACGAAACTGATTTTTTTCTCTCAAAACAATTACAAAACCCACATAAACCCTACTCTCGCATGTGTTTGGTTTATACGGGTTTAACCGTATTACAAGCATTTTTTTATTACATTATAATATAATAATGAGTAGTTACCAAATATGATATTATAATACTGTAATATGAGGAGTGCTCATGCCATGTAGTAACGGCTGCCAAACATACCCATAACTAATTATATTTTATGCTTAAGACTCCCAATCAAATGAAAAGTACGGCAACATTTAATAAACATATCAACTTAATCATTCTTCAATATCTTCCTTTTTCTAATTCTCGATTCCTTACAAAAATAATCGACTTGATAAGAAACAAGAGGGAAGAAATTGTCCCAATCAATAAATCAATTAAAAAAAAAAAGAACAGAAACAAAAATTAAAAATTAAAAAGAAACAGAGCATGCGGCATGACATAAAGACACCAAATCTTGCCGCCGTCGCAAAAAAATAAAAGAAACCAAGATTATCGCATCAAAGTTGTCGAATAGAAGTTGACTATAGGATTTTAAATTATGGAAACCTTATCTAATGGTTTAAATCCAAAATAATAAACCATTATCAATTTATCATCACTGGTCATAACAACACGCTCTTTCTCGTTAACTCCCCCATTCTGAAAATCAAAATCCCACCTCAAAAAAAAAAAAAGGAGCTCCATAGCTTTACCAAAATTAAACTCCATGTTCAAAACAGCCATCACTTGTTTCCTGGCCATAGCCACCTCTTTCTCCTTCCTTCTATCTTCTCCCCCACCAAAATCTTTCTATCACTCCCTCTACACATCCACTTCACTCTCTGACAATGTCTCAATATCTCACCACCTCCACACACTCACTCGCCGGCCCCATGTTGCCGGTTCTGAGGCCAACGCCGAGGCTGCAGCCTATGTTCTATCCGTTTTCACTTCCTGCAATTTAGAATCACATATTGCTTCCTATGGAGTGTCCCTGACTTACCCGGTTTCACGTTCTTTATCACTAACACGCCCACCACCACAACCACCCATCACTTTTGCTCTCCGTCAAGAGATTTATGAGGGTGATCCCTATGCCGATGTGGCTGATGAAGTTCTACCAACTTTCCATGGATATGCAAAGTCGGGTACCGTAATAGGACCTGTTGTTTATGTCAACTACGGACGGGTTGAAGACTACGTGACATTGAAAGAAATGGGTGTGAATGTAACGGGCACTGTTGTGTTGGCAAGATATGGACAAATTTTCAGAGGAGACATTGTGCATAACGCATTTGAGGCAGGTGCCGCGGGTGCACTGATTTTTACAGACAGGAAAGACTACGGTGGTGGTAGTGATGATGCAAGGTGGTTTCCCGATGACAAGTGGATGCCGCCTAGTGGGGTTCAGGTAGGATCGGTTTATGATGGGACTGGAGATCCTACCACACCTGGATGGCCTAGTAGTGAGGGATGTGAGAGGCTATCCAAGGAAGAGGTGGAAAAGGCAGGAAATGTGCCACTTATACCTTCATTGCCTATATCGGCAAAGGATGGTGAGACCATCATGAGGTCGATTGGGGGAGAAGTGGCGAATGAGGATTGGCAAGGAGATAAAGATGCACCAATTTACAGAGTTGGACCAGGACCAGGAGTTGTCAATCTCAGTTACACGGTAAGCTTGTAACAGTCCGAAAATGCATTTTCTCATCGTAAACAATCAATAACTGGTCAAAACATACAATTCACCTTGCTTCAAGTCCAACCGTCCAAATAACTACAACTTGAGACTAACAAGGTTGAAATTTGTATGAATAATCAGGGAGAATATGTGATGGCGACGATTCAAAATGTAATCGGTATCATTCCGGGGACAGAGGAGCCTGATCGGTGAGTTATACAACTTTCAAAAGCGGTAACGATAGAGGAAGCATCATTATGAACTTTCAATAGGCATGCAACTAGGAGAAGACTACATAACACGTTCTAAGATGAGAATAACTTGTCAAAAGGAGCATAGACGATTAAAGAAACTTACCCACCTTATGATATGATTTCATCAATGCTTCAACTGTTTCTAGATTGGTCATTCTGGGCAATCATCGAGATGCATGGACATTTGGAGCAGTGGATCCCAACAGTGGCACTGCTGCACTCCTAGAGGTAGATTAATTTCTTCTCTAGTAAAGACAAAGTAACAGAGTACTGAATTTCAATAATTGACCCTTTATCTGAAATATTGTAGGTCGCCCAAAGACTGGATAAATTGCAGAAAAGAGGGTGGAAACCTAGAAGAACCATTGTTTTATGCAATTGGGACGCGGAGGAGTATGGCCTGGTCTCTCCCTCTCTCTTTCTCTTGCAAATACATGCATGCTGTATATTTGTGGGTGAACAGAAACTTAAACAAACCCGTGATCTGTTCCCAGATAGGATCAACTGAATGGGTGGAAGAGAACAGGGAGATGCTAGCCTCAAGAGCTGTTGCTTACTTGAACATTGACTCTGCAGTACACGAAGCTGGATTCCATGCCTCTGCAACTCCGCAGCTTGATGAACTACTCAAACAAGCTGCCAAACAGGTACCTTAAAAATGATGCTGAATGTACAAGCACCAATATGCACGACAACAATAGCCACTACAATTACCCACGCAAAATTATGCAAAGCCATAAAAAGAGTACGTTGATCTTTAAAACAAATAGCAGCAACAATGAAAATAGAAACAATAAAATTGCATTGTGGTTGATTCTAACACTGGTACACAGATTTCAATATTTTTCCACACTACTATAACTCATTTCAATAACACTTGTAATTGGATTTTGAAGGTTCAAGATCCAGATAACTCATCACAAACAATCTATGATTCGTGGACTGGCTCCAGCAATTCTCCCGTGGTAAGGGTAATGTAATACCTACTCGGTCAGGTAATTTGATATTCTCAAGAAATATGATGAATTTCAATCTAATTCAACCACCAATAACAATCTTGCATACTAGTCACAATTTTCAAGTAAATCTAGAAAAATATTAGAGAAGTTAAAGTCCTTAAACCTATGCATTCTATATGAAGATTGGGAGATTAGGAGGCGGGGGATCAGATTATGCGGCTTTCATTCAGCATATCGGTGTTCCAGTGGCCGACATGTCTTTTGGAACGGGTAAAAAAGTACATTATATTTCTGATCTGTTCTGTTTTCTTTTATACCATTATGAGGAAATTTGAACAGCAGCCAAGCAAAAAACATATATATGTGTGTCTGTGTGTATATATATATATATATAGCACAAAGAAACGAGAATAAATTGAAACAAGTGTGTGGCTATGATGAAAATCCAGCAGCAACATGAAGATCAAATCAGTGAATATCAGACAATCAACTATTTGAAGGAACGTCAGCATTCATAACATGAAACAGAATTTAACATTATTTAAGCACCCATCAAATCATCAAACAGAATTACTCCATAAATCAGTCACTGATCAACCAAAACAAAGATCTGATTGGAACCTGATAAGCAAGGTGATCATGATATTTGACTTTCTTGCTAGCATCTACTGCACAGTGCAGGTAAAAAAGCATCAACTGCACACCTGCATGACTACCAATGGTATCCTTCAAGTCATACAATCATCTAATTTCAAATTTACATGAATTATTTGGTCCTTACTAGTGTTGCACAAAATTTCCAATTACCATTAGACACAAAAGATAAGCATCTGACTGAAAAAAAATTCATACATATAACCACTCATAATACTGATGCATGACATATTATGTCTATATGCATTTCTTATCATTTCATGACTTAATAATACTGATTACCAATCACAGGATACCCTGTATACCACTCAATGTATGATGATTTCATCTGGATGGAAAAATTTGGAGATCCAACATTCCAAAGACATGTTGCAGGTTTGCCACAAGATTTCAGTCAACAGTCTAATTGATTAAAATTCCATAAACAAAAGATGAAATCTTACACATAAATCTAGCTTATGATAAAAGATCCCATCCTACACTGAGAGAAGCAAAGATGGGAATTCTTCAACATGTTACAAGTTTTAAGTTATGAAGTTTCATTTTAGTGCGGTTAACCTCAAGTTTGTTTCTACTTGTTTTTTTCTCCTAAAAAACAGCGGCAAGTATGTGGGGTTTAGTAGCTCTTCAGCTAGCAGATGAGGAGTTCTTGCCTTTCAACTATCTCTCATATGCTTTTGAGCTCCAGGTATATTGAAATTTAATATATGTTAATTGTTACATACAGTCTGCGATACAAACAAGCTATTATTGAGTCTAGAGGCAAGAAGTGATAATGCAATTCAATAATTCACAACAATAGAAAAGCACAAAGGACCTGGAGAATGAGGTCTCAGGAAAGGGAATAAGCTTGATACCCTTGTTCAAGTCTATTGAAGAGCTAGCAAAGGCAGCAGCCAAAATTGATAACGAGAAAAAGGTATCAATTTACTCATTAAAACTCAAGATTCATACAACTAACTTCATGACAATGAAATAATTAAAATCGAACCTCTAGGAACTCCAAAAGGCCAAAGGTTGGGCATCAACTTGGAAAAAAGATCAATATAAGGTTAGAGAGCTGAATGACAGACTAATGATGGCAGAACGAGCATTTACAGATCGAGATGGACTATCTGGGAGGCCATGGTACAAGCATTTGGTATGCTTCCCTTAAGTAACAGTTTTAGTCTTTTTTCCTTTTTTCATATTTTTTGGCTCCCTTTTATAATATTTCAAAAAATAGGTTCGTAAAAACCAGCACGGAATATCACCACATAAAAGGCAGAGTTTTGCATTTTCAAGTAATACATAAATGGACCAAAGTTACCGATCATTTTTCAATTTGCAGATTTATGCACCCTCAAAGCATAATGATTATGGATCTAAATACTTCCCTGCAATAGATGATGCTATTGAAGAGGCAATGAAGCTCAACACAGCAAAGTCATGGCATACTGTACAACATGAAGTTTGGAGAGTCTCAAGAGCAGTCAGACATGCCTCTCTAGTCCTCAATGGAAAACTAACATGAACATGCACAAACTATAGTGAGATCACTCTATTCTGGATCTGCTAGGAAATTGACTAAGACTGTTTTGCCAAAGACCACTGTTCGCAATCACCATCACTGGTCTCAATCTTGATGAGTTATCAATGGAGCTGTAAAATAAAGTTGATAGCTTCCCATATTTGCTTTGCATATACAGTAAGAGTTGGCGACACTCAAATAATAGAAGCCAAAATCTATGCCATTGACCATAAGCAGACAATCTACTTCACTAGTTTAACAATTATACATCCTAACAGCAAACAATGCCTACCAAAAAGATGAGTATCTAAATTTATTACAATTTAAAGCTTGTTAAAACCAAAAAAAGTTTCAAGCTACTTTTCACTGTCTTCTTGTGGACCTCTGGTTCATTTTTTGAATAAGATTCTTTTGTATATAGTAATTTAAAAAAAGAAAAGAAAAGGAAAAAAGGTAATTTTCGACTGTCTTCATCAACATAAGGCTTCCTCTACTACATCTTTGCAAGTCATTCCACTTATCAGATAACTACTAAGCAAATGCATACCATGTGTATTGAACACCATCTTAAGCAACTCTGACTTTGACACAATGTTAATGGTACACCTAATTCAGCATCATCATCTGAATTACCAACAGTTGGCGGGTGACAGAGTACGACAGAAATTTTGGAGAAAAAATAGATACAGAAAACATTTACACGGCTGGGCAGAAATGCAATCCCTAAATGATGATAATAAAGGTAGATAAGAACATTTGAGAAACGGCCAGATAAATCATACAAGAAAACAATGCAACAAAAAACATCTTTGAAAGAATTATGACTTGCAAACTTATTTAATAGCACTCATATCTACTCTCAATTTCTAACAAGCCACAAAATAGTTCATAAGCCTCCTGTGGGCCACACCATACTAACACACACATAGAAAGCACACACTTCACAAAGACCTAATTGTATTTCTATGATTAAGATCCAGATTTATATTGAGACAGAAGTCAAATTGTTCAGGTGCTAGTGAACCATGAGATGAAACATATCTAATGAAAATTAAACCTCTTCCACCAACTTCTTATTTTTTCATGGTATAGGTCAATGCTAAAAGCATTAGAAGAAACATGAAAAGGGATACCTTCAGTGAGCTGTGCAAACAAACTGAGCCTAGTCGAGTCATATACTCAGCTTATCAAGTTGTTGATAAAGGATTTCAAGCTCAAACCAGGCCAGATTTCAAAAACCAGACTAGAGGCCAACTTAGAAAGAATTTGAGAATAGTCAATATTAACACCAATTGACTTGATAAAACGTCAAGGCAGTTTGAGTGTGACAAGGTCGAACTCACATTGATATCGATCTATCAATTCAACCTCACGCATTTACAAACAAATCAATCCAAACTTCAGAGTGTTAAATAAAAGTTCAACTCATTTGCAACCTTTCCTTCAACCACTGTCCTTGCCAAGAGTTACTGTAGAAAAGCAACAGGCTCCTAAATGAACTGGCTAGAAAGATGGTTCCAAAAGTTAACTTAGACCCATTGAAGGTAAAAGAAATTTAAAGAAATTAATTTTTTTTTAAAAAAAAAGGGCACTGATGCCATCAAATATTGCAGATAGGAGTCTCACAGTTCAACAGAAATCATTTACCTTACCAACGTACATGTTCACATCATTTTCTATTGGAATAGATAATCAGATATTTCATTAATAAAATAAAAGATTTCACTTAACAATATGAATGCCTATCTGTTCCTAGGGGCTTACAAACTGTACAAATCAAGCAGGGTAAATTCAAACCAAAAAAAAAAATATGTAAATGGTCAAGGTCCAGGTTATGGATGATTATTCTACTTTTGACTCAAAAATTATGAACAGTCTTAATTAGAACTGCATTAATATGTACAATAAGACCTTTTATGCTTAGAACATTTACTTCCAAACCTTGATAGCCCCATCCCTACTACTTGATATCAACAGTCTCTGGTTCAACTTGACGGAACCCAAAGAAAGGATAGAATCCCGGTGGCAACCAGCAGAATCAGTAGCAGCAGCTGCAAGAACGGCTTTTGCTGTCAACTTACTTGTTAAAGGCTGTCTCTTTCTTTCCTGTTTACAGAAAAAAATTATGACATTTTAGTATTATGAACTCTACTGCTGTGAGTACAGAAAATCACAGAAACTCTCTTTTTCCCTCTTTTTCTTTTTCAACTGACACAAATGTGGAAAATCAGAGAAGAAAAAAACATTCATAGAGCTTACATTCTGATATAGGGACTTGAGGGAGTTCATCAGAGAAAACGCAAAATTGTTTAAGTGGGAAGAAATTTGAAATGGCATGCCCTCCAACTAAACCCTCTATTGCGTGATTCTATTTTCCATTTATTGAACTAATTAGATTGAGAAATTTTTTGCAGAAGCCAATATAAAAGGTAAGAGAAAGCATCATGAAACGAGTCTGGTTAGTAGACTTAAAAATGAGGCATTGCCTAGCTTCTCTCAAAATAGTCAAAGGGCTAGCCAAAGATACCAAATTATGACCCTTAGTCCTTTACTACCCCACTCTTCAGAATGATAAAATTCCCAAGTAAATTGTAGTCACCTTATCCTACCTATTCAGAAGATGGGATATCCTACAAACAGACCAAAATTTAAAAAGTTCATAAGTAAAACGACAATTATTGAATCAAAATACCTGCACAACTTGCACCCCAGAACTAGATCTTGTTTCATAAAATTCATCATTTCCAACCCCTTTCAAATTTGGCCCACAGATACAGTAGCTTCGACCAGGGCTGTAATATTAGATACTGGTGTCAATAAAACCACAAAAGTTTCATTAGACGAGGAAACAAACAAGAAAGGAACTCAAACCAGAACCTGCAATGGTCCCATCGACGAATCTTCAAGTCTGTACCCCCAGTTAATAAGTCACCCCCAGGTAAAGGAAGCAATGAACGAATACCCAGAAGACGAGGAGGAGGTTCATTCAGCTCATCAACTCTGTACTTTTGATTGACATTCCGCCGCAGATCTGTTTTAGGATTTGACCTACTGGATGGCCTTGCAAAGGCCCAAGGTAAATCAGACATTTCGGTATCTCCGTCATAGTTTGCTGTCCTCAAAACCTGGAAGGAAATATAAGTTGAAACACGAAACAAACATGCTAACAACACTTGGTTGAGACTGAAAAATAGTAAACAATAAGAATACAGATATATGAAAGTGGTTAATTCCAGCTATCGGCACTTAATAGAATAAGATTACAGCACCAAGCACCAAGCACCAAGTATAAACAAATCACTCCATTCACTCAAGAGGAAAGAGGCAACTCTAGTGCAGTCAGCACACAATTTCCCTCCCACAATATCACTAACAATTTATTAGAGCAAGCAAAACTCATTATCCTAATGCACTTTAAAAGATTTTCAATCTTTTCCACATTTGATCATCTGTAAATATTCAGGATATATATTTAAAAAAATATAAAAATAAGGAACCAGGCGAAGGATATTTGATACTTTTTAAGTTATACATAAGTTTCGCTGCATCTACTATGTAGTAGTTGAATAAAAGATGAAGGATAATTTTGGAATTCATTTGGCTATAGAGCGCTCATGCTGACTTTCCATTTCAGTAATATAAAATCCTCCAACAATTCAAATTCCCTCTCCATGAAAATAAACTGTCTCATATATGCTTTGCGTTTAAACTTTGCTAAACTAACACAAGAAGTAGACAATATCATTACAACTTCATAAAACTATTTAATGTCATCCAACCTAAACTTTACAACAGAAAAAAATAGCCATGTACCTGGTGACAGCTTCCATTCTCTGCATTCCAAAGCGAAACTTCATTGCAACCCGCAGCAACATATATAAGAGGCCTTGCAGTAGTAGATACAGCCGCATTTGGAGGAGGAACAAAAAGGCACATCTTCTCTATAGGACATACCTGAGAATACTGCCATGAGTTTACAGGTACAAGAAACCTCAGATCCCAAAGAGTGAGCACACCCCTAGAAGACCCTGAAACAAACCAATTTCCGCAGGGACCTGTCACGAGAGAAGACACATAGCCTTCCTCAGGAATAGCTTTTAAAGTCCAAGTATTCGAATTCGATCTTGTGTCCCAGAGATGGATCCCACAATTTTGAGTACTGTACATAAACATATGACTTGCACAGTTATCAGTATTATAGTTCACAAGTGTAACTATAGCACCTTCTTTGGTATCCTTCTTTTTTATATCAGAAATACCAGAATACTTTTCAACATTTCCCAGACCTCTGGAGATGTGATCCACAGAAAACATGTGTATAATACCATCACATGCTCCTACAACAACCTGAGCAGAATGCCGGAGCATCATAGTACACAAAGCTCGGCTTCCCTCAAGGTGATAAGTTAGCCTTGATCTAAATGAAATGTCCTTTTCCAATTTTCTTGAATCCCACACCTTGACAGTTGAATCATCAGATGCACTCACAAAAAAGCTATGATCATGTGAAATTGCAATTTCATTGACAGCAGAACGATGCTCTTGGAGGTGTGCAACCAAGACACCACGAGGTCTCCAGCCTGAATCTGGAATTGATGATGTTCGGACAAATGATGGCAATCCGGTTAGATCAGCAGGACTAGAAGCATCTTCCACATTTATAGAACTTCCTTTTGCTGTACCAGATGTTCCCATCTCTGGAAATTTACAGTTAACAGAGGCCATTTGGTCATTTTCCCTGCCCTCCGGTTCATGTACCACTCTATAAAACTGTTTAGAGCCATTACTAATGCTAAATGAGCCTGAAACAAGGTTGGGTGGAGGAACCGAACTGGCCAAGCTAAACGATTGATTTGTGGTATCCATCCAAGGCATGGTTGATGAGCCGATTCCAAGGGAGTTGACTTGCAGTACAGAATCAGAGGCCACAGGCAGATTTCCCATTGCACGTTTGTCCATGCTAAAGGAGTACAAGGGTATGCCTTCTGATGATTTATCACATCTGAGGCTATTCACACCACTTACTTGTTGAGACATAAAGCCTGAGAACAGTAGTTTCTCTGGGCACAAAGGATCCCGGATGTCAGCCATACTAGAAGCATTGTAAAACAAGCTTCCCAGGGTTCTCAACTTAGCCCCATCATTGTCATCAGATTGAGCAAACTCTGGCTGTTTTGATGTATCCCCTGCAGGTCTGTGACCTTCACTACTTTGTTGTTTGTCAGGCCAGCACTTTATTGAGCTCAAATCTTCTGCCCCTCTCTTAAGTAAATCTGCGGTTTCCTGCTGTTTAGATTGTGAAGATGTATTGTACCATATCTTTCTCTGTCTCTCCAACATGTCAGAACTCCGAGCATTTTCTAAGACTTGGTAAAATACCTCTCTTGAGACTGGAGGCTTTAAACATGACAGGAGAGCTTTTACAGAAGCTAAAGATGCAGGTTGTCTGCGAAGGAAAGGGCGTATGACAGGAGCAAGGAAAACATATGAATCTACTGCACCCAAGCTCTCACTGCTAGCTGCAATGAAAGTCACAACTGACCTTCTTACCCATTGACTAGGATAACACAACAATGGAAAGGCACGCTCTATCATCTCAAGCAGTATCCTCTTCCGAAGGTAACCACTTTTGCACAAAATAGCCAAACAATCCAACGCATTGACAATAACAGCCTCTGTTGCATCACTTAAAGCTTGCTCAATATAAGGTAAAAGATATTCCTCCACACTTCTTTCTCCTACAAAGAAACAGACATACACTATTTGCCCATAGAATACTGCCCTTAGCTGCTCATCTCGATCATTAAGAAAAGCAGGAAGAATGGGTAACAGAAAGTCATTGCTCTGTCTCTGACCAAAGAAGCTGCAAAGGTTGCCAATATCCTGAAGGAGGGCCCTCCGGATACTTGGAGTCTGCTTGGGACCCATTACAAGTTCTTGAACAACCTCAGCTATGGACTTCCTAAGCTGTGAAAGCTGCACATCAGCATTTAGTCTCTGCAGCTGTACAGATGTCTCATTAGATGATGATGGCGACTTATGTGGTGCACTCAATTTATCAAGAACACCTGCTTCACTTAACCTAATTGAGTGAACCAGGAATCCATATGCAGTTAGTGCAAGTTTAGCTATGTTGCTGGCATAACATATTCTCACACTTTCCTCCGGATCATCAGGAAGCATGGAAAGCATTGGAAGGATATACTCGGGAAAAATTTTTGCATCACTGGGAGGAAAATTCCGGACTAAAGGCAGAATGTCACACAAAGTTTCCAATGCAGCACACCGCACAATTGCTGCTGGATCAGAAAGCATTGCAATAACATGTGGAAGCACGCGCTGCAAGCGATCTTCATCATCAATAAACAGTGAAGAAGACTTTAGTAGAAGTATGGCCGCCCTTCTATAATGAGGCAACTTGACATTACGTACGCAGGAACAGAGCAGAGAAGCAATAAGAACTATTCCTTCACATTTCATACTATCCTCAGGTAATGGTAGAAAAGGCATGCCAAAGGTGTCTGATTGACTATCATATTCGGACATCAATGAACTCAAATTGTTCATTGTAATCTTTTTCAGGAAGGGATGACCATTTTTCCTAAAAGCATCAGAGATGCTTTGAAGAAGTTCACCAGAAGATTCCACACTGCTGTTTCTGAGATCTTGAGAAAATGTAGAATTTGGCACATCCTCTGGCATTGGTTTGACGTTGGAACACTGATTGCTTTCTTTTCCATCCCCAATCAGGGTGCTAATATCACCTAGAAGTCTGAATCTGTTCTGGACCCTACCTTTCTCCATCTCTTCCCTCTTTTCCAATAAGGCCTTCGCCAAGTTCAAGTTTTGTTTTGTAACTCTCTCTTGCGACTCTTTAACACTCATGGCAGTCGATGGTGTTCCCACTCCACTACCAATATCCTCGCTTGACTTATTGCCCATCATCTGCTTAAGTATCTCAGGGAAAACACTACGGCACATTGCCACCTGTAGTAAGAAGCGAACAGCAGAAACCCAGATGTGAGTTCCTGGGAACATCAAGATTGAAGCATTAACTTACAAAGTTGTTACCCTCATATCAGAATGAAGAGGATTCCAGCAGCAGTAGAAATTATGCAAGAATGGTGAAAAATAGGTCGGAAATACAACAGCTGCATAATTCTGCAAGTAGCTTTCAGCAGAAAATCTCAACTCCGGTTCCAACTGAATCATATGAAGTATCATCTTGCGGATTCCTGAATCTGGGATCTGCACCCACAGGGCATGTGAATGGAAGAAATTGTTATTGAGCACAAATGAAAGTGAAGATAAAAGTAACGAAAAAATTTCAATGGAACTTTCAAACTTAGATTTATAACACTCAATTATAAAGTCATACACACGGATTAGGATCCTCACCTGATTTGAGCTCTCCTGAGCTTTAAACATCCTACGTCATGTGTCTTTTAGTGGTTATGTATGGTTATAATTTAACTTTTTTTTTTTTTATTTACTAACCACCCAATCACCACTTAATTTTTGCTCAATACAAGATCAAATGATGAGAGAATCCTGATCCATACACACACCATACTTCATGATTTTTGGTACAAAACAAAATGATAACGCATAATTAAATATGTTTTCATTTGAAACTAGCGGTGCAG
The DNA here is from genome assembly GCA_039657385.1 of Citrus x changshan-huyou. Lineage (NCBI taxonomy): Eukaryota > Viridiplantae > Streptophyta > Magnoliopsida > Sapindales > Rutaceae > Citrus > Citrus x changshan-huyou. Next base: position 8,581,137 of record CM077550.1, read on the forward strand.
GCTGACCAAACGGAGATGTACAGCTCAAGTAAAAGTAAGGCTTTCAGAATTTACTTGAATGTGAATTAAACAAAACTGAGAGTACACATGAGTGGGAGAAAACGAAAGGAAAATAAAGTCTGGAGCAGAAGGGGAAGCAGACAAGGGGAAGAGGAGAAAGTGCGTACCTTTTCAAGATGCTGGCTAGGATCATATTGCCCTCTCCGATAAGCAAGGAGGTGGGAGAGCTCAAAGAAAGGAACCTCAAGAAAAAGCTCCGCAATTACACACCTAAAGTGGTATCAAGATCAATACAGATAATCATGTAACGACACTAAACATAGAAATACTTGAACAGAAGTGGCTTCAGGTAACTTACTCTGAGAAATAAATTGCATAATACATGCTTCCAAGCTAAAGCAAGAATTTGAAAAGAGGCATAATTTTTCACGTTTACACAAAAAAAAAAGGCCAATAAAACCACCAAGTGGCATTTTCTTTTTCTTTGAAGGAACAAGACTCCTCTTTATTGAAGAATAACAAAGAGTCAGTGAGTTTCAGGTTAGATTCCAGCTTCTAGAAGATTGACACTAAAGGATTAATTCATCAGAGAAAGACTTGCATTAAACTATATTCTGATAACTGGAGATAATTAACATGGAAATGATGCCAGTGGTATGATAGAAGTAGCAAAGGCAATGATCCCTATAAGTTGAGAATGTTAAGAATAACAAAGAGTCAGTGAATTTCAGGTTCTCTATTGCAGGACTATTTTAGATTCCAGCTTCTAGAAGAATGACACTAAAGGATTAATTCATCAGAGAAAGACTTCCGTTGACTATATTCTGATAATTGGAGATTTTTAATGTCAAGATGATGATATAAATGAATTTCAATTGTACTAGGATGGAAATGATGCCAACGGCACGATAGAAATAGAAAGACAAGATGCCTATAAGTTGATGGACATTCTCGAGACATGATAGAAATAGCAAACACAATGATGCCTAAAAGTTGATGGACATTCTGAACGACCATACAAAAAATTTTAACAATGACACCAGGGGTATCACAAATAATAATCAGAAAAGATGCGACGAAGACTTAGGGCAGAAGACTTAATCAAGATGAAGTATTACTTATTTCACTGCCCCCGGACTATCACGTAATATTTATCATAAAATCAGTATTTAACAATCTGTCTTTAGATAGAACTTTTTCCATGCCTTCCTCCCAATTTTTATGACAGTTCTAATATATATTATTAAAAGAATGCATATTCCAGAATTCTGTAGGGTTCTTTACGATTGTCTCAGTTCTGAGATGAAAGAAAGATCAAATATTGTTGAGGTGGGCAAAAGAAACCAAAACCGAACCGAACTAACTGAACCGCACTCTATTCAAGTTCACATCTAGAATCAGTTTCAAAATATGTGTTCAGTTGGTTTTGATTTCAACTTTCGAACCAAAAAAAAAAAAAAATTGTCCAAATTGATTTTTCTAACCACTTAGACACACTGTCTTTAATTATGGATGTCCACATTTACATAACAGTCACCTACAAGTAATCATACACTAACTAATTCAAACACAAGAAACCCTAAACTCCCAACCTCAATTATTAAATAGCCACCTCTCTCTCTTCTCAAATAGCTGCCTTTCCCGCAGTTTAAATGTCACAAAGATAGCTCATTTAGGTCATCACCAAGCGATTCTAAGCTTTCTTCTTCCTCTCTCCCTCTCTCTCCTACCTCTCTCCAACCCTGTCTCCAAATCAGCCCTTATCTAAATCAAAACCGTAATTGTGTGTTTGCTTGTGGGATTGGGAAATCGGAATCCAGAATGAGAATGATTGATGGTGTTTGCTTGTTAAAATAGAAGTGAGAATGGGAATGAAACATGTGAGGTCCACATGTTTTTGGATTATTAATAATAATTATTATATTTTATTATTATTATTATTATTATTATTATTAATGACAATGATCAACTAATGTCATTTTAGGTGCAATTCATTACAATTTCAAGACAAAATAAACACATCAATGGCAATACAACTCATTCTGAATTCGATTCCCACAACTAAAGTAAACAATTTATTTCGATTCTCATTCCCCATTCCGATTCCAACGCATTCTGCTTACCGATTGGTAAACGTAGCAAGGATACCTAATGACATATTTTCACCAGCCAACAGACATTGACACCTACCACTCATCCACACATTTCCTAATGTCAGTATCTCCCTAAGTTGTTAGTTGATTATCTTTTATTTTTCCTTTTTCATTCAAAATTTCTCAACTTCTCATACAAATCTCTCTACATTTTATAAAATTGTTGTATTATTGTGTCACAAATTTTGTAATGAAGCTGCCTATTTGAGCATTTTAATAATGGTTCTTTAAACTTTCATATTCTTTTAATGGCTTTTTGCTACTGTACACATTTTCTGACTAAATAGATCTGGACTATGAGAAATCTTCTAATAACAATAATTCTGTTGAAAATCTGTAACATCAGTAAGTATTCAGAGGGAAATCTGTATCATTACCCAGTTACATTTTCTGGGTTTCGCGCTCTTTTCTGACTTAATGTGAACCGATAGATTGATCTGTTTTGGTTCCGATGTTAATACTCATTAAATCAGTTCGCTTGTGACTAAAACAATCTGCTTTTTGTTGCAGTATTCTGGTAAAAAATGAACAAGGCTGACAACTGCACACCCCTAAAATAATTATAATTTGATAAAATAATTTAAAGAAAAGACCGGAAGACAGAATCACGTATTTAGCAAATTCTTCAAAATTCGTTCCACAGAAATTGCTCGAGATGACTAATAGAAAGAAAACGAAGAGAAGAAAGAAGAAGAGGAAAAGGTAAGTGGTTTTGGCTCATAACCATACTACCACTTCCTAGTAGTTGCTTTCAGAGCATAAGTAAACAAACATCCTAATTTTCATAAGCAAGATCCTCATTCTGTCAGCAATGCTACACTAATTATTTCATGAAAAAGCCAGGCATGTCCACAGCCTTTTTTTTTTTTTGGGGGAAGCAGAAGAAGAATACATCAGTAACAGAAAATGTACAAAAGGGAGGGACTAAAATGTACAGAAAGGAGGCACTGAAATTCTAAAAAAACTAGGACAACAATGAGCTTCCACTTTCGGAATATCAATATATCATTTGACATCCTAACTTAAATGTAATAAGCAGGCCAAAATAAACATGCTAATAAATGCTAATACTCACCCAACAGCAAAGATGTCCATAGATGGCTTTAAAGGTGCATCTTGTGCGACTTGCATTTCACCTCCATGCTCATAAAATCTCTGAAAATTTGTGGAACAATTTAACCACACTAGCAATAGATAATACCACATAAACCAGTGGATAAAGAACAAAAGATTTGATAACTATTTACCATTACAAAAGACAAAAGAAAATGAATATTGAACACACTAAGATGCTTCCTCACTAGAAAGCATGCATGTGATCATAAACTTTTCACCCACACATTATATTATCCAGCACACCTTCACTGTGACAATACCAGTTATAAAAAGTACATTCATCAACTGCCACAGGTGCTTGATTGAAATGCTAAAACGACTTACATTAATCTAACGAATTTTTAACAGAGAGTTAGTTCAAGATGACTTTTGACATTCTTCAACCAAGGTCATAAATCTAAACTTGAGTCATTGACAGAGCCCGTACATTTTAAGAATAATGGAATAAGACTGGGGACGCATGCTGATGCTTTTCCGCTAAATAAACCTTCTTGACTTTGACTTGCCGCAAGGGTTTCAATTGGTGTTTCTACTACAGAACGGATCATTTATAAGCTACTTAAAAATTGTAAATCTCTCTTTGTGAACTTCTAGAAATTCTAAATCTCTCTTTGTGAACTTCTAAATGATTCAAGGAATCAAGAACAACAAATGTGTGAAAACTTCAAACCATGATTTACAACAGCAGAAGAAATCCACCAAGAGAAGCCTCGTATAAAGATGCTAAACAGAACCACGTACCATCAAAACTCAATGATGTCTCGTAAGAAGCATCCATGGCTAACAGATAACAAATAATAAGGTTTGTTGGATAACACAGTGAGGTAAATGGGAAAGAAGAACCAACCTCAGGTGCAAGATAGCAAAGCCTTTTTCCTCCAGTGTCAAAGAAGAATGAAAAATCTGAAGGATCATCATATGGAATGTATGTGGGCTTGAATGATGCAAAGTCAGAAAGATAAAGCCAATTCCAGGAAGTGACTAGCACGTTCTCACACTTAATATCACCTACAAAAAAGATACACTTATAATAAATCAGACAGTTAACATTAATCACAATAACAACATGACTAGGTTCCCTCAACTGAACTCACCATGACAAATGCCCTTCTCGTGGCACTGCTTTACTGCAAGAAGTAACTGCACGGCCACAATAATGCAGAATATTAACAGGAGACGTACAAGTAAATAATCATGATTCATTAAAAAATAGGTAGATAAAGATTACAGGTGATAGCGACCTGAAAAGCCAGCCACTTCTTCTCAACAAGGCTAAGAAAAGGTGGGGTACTCAACCGATCACGAAGACTATTAAAGAAGTATTGCCTCAAAAGATAAGCTGCTTTATCTGTTTCTTGCCAAAACTGCAATAAGACACTATAAATTAAGATAATTCAAACAATGAATCAGTATTTAAATCACCCAAACGCACAATGAAACTGAAATTAAAAAAAAAAGTAAATGCCTTCTTATGCACACATGGGGTAGAACTCATCCTTAAAAACCAGCTTGTAACTTGTAGAGAAAGGGAGTCCAAGAGCTTATAAGCCCACACGACAAGCCTTAACTTACCAATGTGAGGACACAATTAGATTTGTTACAATCCATTCCTCTTTCAAAAGCAACATCTCTGGCAGTTCTTACCCCGGCTAGGTGACACACCAAGGTCACGAGGCCGGGACCAGCCACAGCAAGGGTCATCCCAAAGAAAGAATCTGCCCTAATAACTAATTCTTATGCAGTCGTTAAAATTACGGCTTGTGAGGAGAGAGAGTCCAAGTGCTTACAAACATTGGGGATATGGGGACTTACATTCCTAAAGTCTCTCTTTGAAAACACTGTCTACATTAACACTATAATTCAACTAAATTCAAATAACTCACTGGAGAATTCACATAATTCATAATCTAACCAACGCAATAAACACAAAACTAGGGAATTCGAACCTGGAAGGCCCACACGTGCGGATGGTCGATGCTGCGGAAGGTTTCCTTGATGTGGAAGAGACGGCGCTCGTACTCTCGAAGATCGATGTAGTCGCCGCGCTTGAAATAGACCTTGACCAGGACCAAGCCTTCGTCGTGTTTGCAAAGAATGGACTTGAAGAATCGGCTGCCTCCTAAGACCTCCTTCAGGACGAGATTGTAAGAAGACGGCAGGTCGTGGAGGTAGTACTCAGTCGCCGATGCTTGCGTCGTCTTCGCAATCTTGTTGCCCATTGATATCCGATAGCACGCCCGTCTCTTTCGATTTACATCTGTAGTTCGTGTTTGAATTTCTTCTTCGTCTGTGACAAGCAACGTTGTTTTTGCTTTTGTTTCTGTTTTGTTTTTTCCCTGAGTTCTGAACAGTGATTGGACTTCAAAAGTTTCGAAACGTGTAGCATTGCAAAATTTGGATGGTCGAAATTAATCCTAACATGAACATAAATTCATCGCTGACACTGCTTATGATTTTAATTATAAATTATGTAAATAAATTTAAGATTTATAAATTTAATATAAAATTTATTAATTAATACTAACAATAAAATAAAACATAAATGTTATACAATAAGTAATTAATATAAAACTGATAAATTAATTTATTTTGAAAAATAACATAAAACTAGTAAAATAACATTACGTGCCAAATAAAATATAACTTTTAAAAATAGAACATAAAGAGTTATAAATGAAAGGTAAAATAAGTAAATTTATATAAAATTAATAAATTGATGTAGTTCTAGTAAATAAAAAAATTATAAATATAATATAAAATTAGTAAATCAACATTAAATGCAAAATAAAAAATAAAGTTTATAAATAATATTACAAGACTTGTAAAATGGAGGTAAAATAATATATTATTAGTAAATAAAATAAAAGTTTGTAAAATTAGTAAATTAACATTAAGTGTAAAATAAAAGACAAGACTTATAAATGTAAGGTAAAATAAATTAATTAATATAAGAATGATAAATTTGAGTCTTATTAGTAAACAAAATAAAAATTTATGAATGTAATATAAAACTTATAAGATAACATTGCGTGTAAAATAAAATATAAATTTTGTTGATTATATATAAAACTTATAAATAAAAGGTAAAATAAGTAAATTAATATAAGAGTTATTAAAAAAAACTAACAAATATAAAATAAAAACTTATTATAATATTGATTACATTATGCATTTACTGATTTTGTATTTAAATTGAATAATGATAATTTTATGTTTATATAATACATGTGATGTTTTATTATTTATTCTTAAAATTAAATTTTGAAATATATTTTTCTAATATTTTTCAAAACTACTATAAGATGATGCTATTTTGCTTCTTGTTATACATTCTAGGTACAAAACTTAAAATTAAATTAAATTTTATTGATATATTATATATGTCTTTTGCAATATAAAAATATGTTCTTATTTTATTTTGGCTTGATCCACGTTGAGATAAATAATTTCACTTAATTAGTTGATTTAGTAAATTAATACTATTATATACATAAAATTTAAAAAAAAGTTTCAAATATCTTAGAACAAACATAAAATTTATGATTAAACTAATTTAATAAAACTTATTCCACTTGTTTCAGTACAATTTTATTGATGAGTGATCTTTTTCTTTATTTAATTAAATGAGCAAACTATTTTACTAAAATTATGTAAAAATCACATAAATTATTTTAATGATTAACAATCTTAGAGCATCTCCAAAAGACTATTTAAATTTTACTCTTTAAATTTCAATTTACTTACTGATGTGGCAAGTAAGTGGATAGAAAAATACAATCCCCTCCAAAAGACTCATCAAATAAAAACAAATTAACATTATTTTAATCAAATCTTTCACACTATCAAATTTAACTACCCTCCATTTTTTTCCCTTCAACAAACTTAATTAACCTCCAATTATTCACTCTAATTATTTTAATTACCCTCCAATTTTTTTCACTCCAACAAATTTAATTACCCTCTAAAACATTTATTCAACCTCTAATTTTTTGAAAGTACTTTTAACTCTTTATGAAATAGATTTTTGTGAATGGACTTCTCAACCTTCCGCCAGTTAACAATTTTTTTTTTCCCATTGTTTTCCTTCATATCATGGCTAGCAACTTTAAGATAAAGATGCTGTCAGATTCATCATACTTTTAACTCTTTAAGAAATAAATTTTTGTGAATGGACTTGTTCAACCTTCCACTTGTTAACTAATTTTTTTTTTCCCCATTGTGTTTCCTTCATGGCTAGCAACTTTAAGCTAAAGATGCTGTCAGATTCGTCATCTGATGATGATGAAATTGAGATGATTGCAGCGGTAGCCATTGCAAAGAGAAGACATAAAAAATCTGGGCGTTGTGGCTCCATCAAAGGTCACGCAACAATTTGGCGCGATCGATTAGCCGGTCATGATACGCTTTTTCATGATTGTTTTTCTGAAACTTCCACATATCTTCCAGATAAATTTCGAAGGAGGTTTCGAATGAATCGCCCTCTATTTCTGCGTATTAAAAATTCAGTGGAACAACACGATTCATATTTTGTCCAGAAAAGAAATTGTGCTGGAGTCCTCGGTTTGTCATCACTACAAAAGATCAGTGCAGCAATGCGAATGCTAGCTTATGGAGTATCTGGTGATTCTATTGATGAGTATGTGAGAATTGACGAAAGCACTGCAATCGAATTGATCTATTTTGATGAAGTGAAGTGAAAAACTGAATAATGGTATGAGTTCAATAATATATTAATCGGCTGAAATAAAAGATAGTCGTTCAATTGTTGTTATGTTTTTGAAAGGAAACATAAATAATAATTATAGCAGTTGTATCTTTCTAATAAATAATAATAAAGTATTAATAGAAGAGAGAGAAACTCACTCGGTAATATTAAAGAGTAAGAAACAAATCTTATTTGAAGAATCTAAATTAACGTGTATTTTGGAGTGTTTAATATTAATATGGCTCTTCAAATAAGAAGTAAAATTTTATTTGAAGACTCTTTTGGAGATGCTCTCATATTAATTTATTTATTTTACTTTGCATATGTACCTCTAGGACTCTAGTTATGAATATTAGTTAATGGAACATGAAATATAATTTAGATCGTAAATAAATGTGGTCCTCCTTTCAAAATAAATGCGTTCTGCATAAATTCTTCGATACTACGAGGTGCGACTTTTTTTATTTGAATTTAAGTGATAGCATTTCCTATAAAAAATTAAATAAATAACTAAAAGTTTTAAATCCTAAGAAAATAAGCAAATTATATATAATTCATATACCATTCGATGTCAATTTTAAAAGCTCATCCAAAATTACATAAATAATTCATTTATTTAACATTCTAAGTCGAATTTCATTGTAGAAACTATGCTCATCAGTTCTGTGACTTTATTTCATCGTAATTATATTATTGAATAGAGTTGATAAAACGAGTTATCAGACGTGTTCGTGTCGTATCGATTTTATGGCATATCAAATTTAAATTGATGTAAATCCAATTCATTTAATAATTATATTAAAATATTAAAATTTAAATTCAATCTATTTAATAATTATGTAAAAATAATCAAATTATCTAATAACATATTTAATATTTATATATTAAATAAAATTTACATAAAATATTTACATACTATCATACATATATAAATACATACATAATTTATTGATATTATAAAATATAAATATCTATCAAAATATTACACATTTACACTATTAAAATTTTCATTATACATATATAAATAATATTATATATTAATATTATAAAATATAAATATCTATTAATATTTTATATATTTATATTATTAAAATTCTAAATGTATATAAAATTTTAAAAATAAAACATTATATTTATATCCGCTTTTCTAAAAATAAAAATAAAAGAGAGAATTATCTCTAATATTTAAATTTTGACTCAAATCCATCCTATTTAATAATCGTGATAAAATTAAAAACTATTTATTTGTGTCTTATTCGTAACGGATAACCGGATTGTACCAATCTATTATTGAATAAATCTGAAATCAATCAGTTCGTCGATGTTAACAGTTTTTTAATGGAAAAAATTTGACATTAGCAAATTGATTGTAGGAGAAAGACGGATGGATTTTATTGAAAGACGAAATCACAAGGTATTTACATCTAAATCTCATCTCATCTGAAGATTAAAAGAGCGAATATTAAATAAAACATTAAACAACGACGATCATAAAGCATTAAATCACCGGAATCAAAGTGATAATCAAACGGCGACGGTCTCTTTCTGATCTTCAGGATCTTCATAGTTAGGATCATTAGCATCGATGGCTTCGTCCAAGCCGATCTCAGCCTGCGAGTAACCGTCGCCTGACCACGTGTACTTGCCTCCGTGGCCTTTCTTTTTGGGCGATCCGTTCATGCCAGTTGCGGATTTCTTGTCACTCCGCTGATCTGTTGTTGATTTGTTTCTTGCACCGTGGTTGTGGCTCTTCGCAGGCTTCTTCATTCTTGGAACCTTGATGATTGATTATATCTCTCTTTCCTGTGAATCTGTGACTGCGAAGAGGCTTTGCGCTTGTTGAGTCTCTTTATATAGCGATGGCGCGTAATAATCATACTGTGGGTCTGTAAATTGTAATCATGTGATTCGAGGAGAGTGGATAAGAACGAGCTATTTCACGCTTATTTTAATTTATTTTAAGAGTCACTCTGATGACTTGTCCGTACGCTGGGGTCATTTTGGTCTTAAACATTTTTCCACCGTACACGTGGCACAATGCCTTATTTTTGTCAATTTAATTACAGCTTTTAATATGTTTTTAAATCGTTATTATCTTATTAATTTTTTTTCTTCTATTTGTATAGAGTAACCACTTAAAAGAAATAGCTTTTTTTTTTTTCCGAAAACTAAAAATTAAAAAATAGCGCGTCAAAGTTTGTCGGACTATTTGCTTGTGGAAGAAGCAGACAGCGACTTGACTACGGCCCCTGACTGACTTGCTTCCCAAGTTGTGAATGCGTGGTGGACGACCGGACGTTTCCAAAGCGTCTGTTCTTCGAAACATTAACACAGTATAAATTTTTTCCATCGCGCACATTGAGAGTGACTTATGCTCAAACCGCACTAATAGAACAAATGGTTATCTCTTTTCAATTTTTAATTGGAAGAGTAATTTTATGAGAGTCACCAAAGTGAGAGCGTGAGTTCACCGTTAAATGGCTCCATTTTTCAAAATGATGCGATAAACTCTCCTCTAACAACGATATGTAACATGTAACTTCACTAGATTTGAGCCTTAAAGCCATCAAATATAGAAGAACAGCATAATATAACACAAAAATTCAGATGTGTGGGGAAACCACCTCCGTTAAGAGGAATAGCAGCATCCGTTAGTGGAGGAATAACAAAACTAAAATAAAAAAAAAAAAAAAACTAAAATACCCATGAGAGAGAGCCTGCTGGGAGCTCTCTCTCCAATGGTGGAAATGGAGGAACTGTTTTTGGTTTTCTGCTGAGAAATTGAGAGAATCATTTTACCTTCAATTTGTTGATCTGATTCTTGTGTGTGTGTATATATATATATTCATATATTATTTTAGGATGATATTATGCCGCATTTTACGTAATACATTCAAATTACAAATTGCGTTTTAAGTGAATTATTGTTGCATAATTCAATGGCAAAGTGTATATGAAGTATGGACTCACTTAAAATAGAAAAGTGTAATTTTTCTTAGAACATTTGTTAGTTTCATAAACCAATTGTCACAATGTCACATATCCATGTATATTAAAATCATAATAAGCTTACTTTTCTAATTTTCATTGAATGATTGTCTATGAAGCAGTAGAACATTGCAAAAAAAAAAAAATTATAATGTCTTACCAGTCAAAAACTGTTTCAACACGTCTAATTACAGAATTTTAAAGTAAAAGTTGTCATATTCCTTTGAAAAATCAATTGGTGACATGAGAATGAGTATTAAATTATTTAATTTCATCTCTTCATAGTTTTAAGGGTGGTCACTACTCCTTCATGCATCTATTGAAACTCGCTGATCCGGTGGCCCCATAAGCTTAACAAATACAATAATTTTTTATTTTATTATTATTAACTCATGCACTTATTGAAAATCGAATCCAAAACTTAGGTTCTAAAAAGATCGCCTTGAAAATTCAATAGTTAAAAGACATGATATAATTTTTTTTTAAAAAATAATTTAGATGCATTTTTCTTGAAAAAAGTTAGTAAATTTAGATTATAAGTTTTTAAACATTTATTAATAACTAGTTAAGTGATGTTAATTGACGTTTAATACTATGTAGTAACCTAACTCTTTAAATCGTCAAATTGAAATTAATATAATTATAAAAAATGGTTAATTTAAAAATTAAAAAAAAAGGTTCATTCACGCTGAACAGTTAATTTCTCTACGCCCATCAGCTGACGTGTCGATTTGCCATTGGAAGACAAAACGAATCGAACAAGAATTAAGCCTAGAGAGTAAAAGAGAGAATTGGATTCGCTAAAGCCCAATAAACTGAAAACAGCGGAGCGGAGAGTTTAGGCTGAAGCAAGGAGCAGGAAACGTTACGCTGACCAAGCGAGGGTTTCCTTCTCATTTCTCAATCTCGCGGCCGAACATAATTGAAAAAGAAAATAGAAATATATATAAAAGCAAAGATATTATGATAGGTTCCTTAACTTTCTTACTGGCGCCGGTTTCTTCTTCTTCGTCCTCCCCATTCCTCTCCTTGCATCGCCTCTCTTGCTTCCACTCCTCTCCTTCTGGTGAGTCTTCAGTTCAATAGACTCATTTCAATTTCTTCTTCAGTATTTGAAAAAGTAGCCGATTTACTACTATACTACTGTATTCTTTTTTTTTTCTTTTTTCTTTTTAATTTAAATTTGAGAAGAAAACAAAAAAATCCACTAATTATTTTTTAATAATTTTTATATTATTATTGACAGTAATTTAAAGTGCTTATTGCAAAACTAGACAGATATATTGAGGGCAACAACTAGAAGGCTTGCATTGGCAGCTACAAAGACGCGTTCGATAACAAGCATGGCAACTGTAAGCACTGCTTATTTATTTATTTTTTTGAGTGTTCCTCGTTGCCTCTTGTATTTCGAAGATGAAAAGTATTTTCTGAAGCTGAACAATTTTATGTGTCGTTCAGGAGGAAGAAAATACAGGGAATGTAAAGCGAGAATTAGAGAAAGTTTTTGATTTAGCACTTAAAGCAACAGTTCCTAATGAAACAGATGTGAGGCCGCTGATTGCTGCATGCACTGCTAAATTTGGCGATTACCAATGGTATATGAATACTTGTGGTTTATGGTTAATGAAATTTTGTTTAGAAGCATCGCGAATCTTTAGCATTGAACTATAGGTATATCTCAAGTGCCTTTGTGATTATTGATGAATAATGCTTCTTGAATGCAGTAATAATGCTATGGGTCTGTGGTCTAAAATTAAAGGAAAGGGTACTGAATTTAAGGGTCCCCAACCTGTTGGACAGGTATTGTCATTGGCATTCTTTTATGGCTCGTACCCCTTAGTTTGTTTGTATGGGTTCTTTTGATCATGGACGATCTAGATTTTGTACTCGCTTGACAGCTTCAAATGACTGTTCTTTTCACGGGCAGGCCATCATGAAAAATCTTCCTCCATCTGAAATGATAGAATCATGCTCTGTAGCTGGGCCTGGATTTGTGAATGTAGTGTTATCAAAGAACTGGATGGCTAAGGTTTTTTTTTTCCCCCCCAAAGATCTTCTTAATTTTATTTATAATGTAGATTTGTTTTATCTTATTTAGCCCCAGCAAGGAGATGCATGTTGTTGGATACTTAGTTCTACCTAATATTTTATTGTACTTAAATGGTTATTTGTTTATGCAGAACATTCAGAAGATGCTTGTTGATGGTATCGAAACATGGGCACCGAAACTTAGGGTTAAAAAAGCCGTGGTCGACTTTTCCTCACCTAATATAGCAAAAGAAATGCATGTTGGCCACTTGCGATCAACTATTATTGGGGACTCACTGGCCCGAATGCTTGAGTTTTCAAATGTTGAAGTTCTCCGACGGAATCATGTTGGTGACTGGGGTACACAGGTGCTTGTACTTTCTTAAAATTTGTATCTTCCATGGGTACTTTCATGTTTGTCAAGGGCTTGAGCCATTGCCAGCTTTAGTTGGGGTACACAATGTAGTCTTTTAGCATCATTCCTTTCAAGAGTAAACTTTTTGATTTTGTTTGTAGTCTTTCACATGAATTGGAATGAGTTCTCCAATTAGGATGCGGACAAAATTTGTCTGCTCTTGTCTGCTGCTACATTTACTTTGATGGTGTGCAGACTATTTGTCGCTGTGCCAAAGATGAAATTCCGGTTGTGTGGCACTCTCTTTTCGAGAGACACATTTTGATGATTTGTACTATTTGTAATATTGTGAAGTTTGTGTTCTTTATCATTTTGAAGTTAATGCAGTTAATAAATATTTTTGGCTCTTGATTGTATTTCTTAAAGATTTCTTATTTCTTGTGCAGTTTGGCATGTTGATTGAATACCTTTTTGAAAAATTTCCAAACTCGGAAGACGCGAATGAAACAGCCATTGGAGAATTACAAGTGAGTGAAAACTTCTATTTTTTGTTCTTGAATTAGTAGTTTTATGGAAATCTTTATACCTTTGTTCCACCAGAGCATGCTGACCAAAAATAGTACTTTGTATACTCGACCAAGCAAGAACAAGAAGGTTTGCACTGTGGTTTCTGTGTTAATTGGAGCAACTTCATACCCCACAAATGAAAATTTTGATCCTTGTTTGTGAAGTGACATTGACATTGACCAGTATTAATTTCTAAATTTAATAATATATCTCAATGTAAGGAAGCTTTCTGGAATTATTTCTGATTAACTAGCCATCTTGAAAACAAGATCTTCCAGTTGGGCGGTAGTGGAATGTAGTTGTTGTTATGCTCTTCTTTGTTAGTAAAATATTATGATTTGGAATTCATGACTAATATTTTTTTTTCAACAAAATTCTTCTTCGTAAAATATTATGATGTGGACCACATGTGAATTTTCATTTATTGGTTATCATAATTCTAACTTGGAAAATATATTATTAGGAATTCTACAGGCGATCAAAAAATAGATTTGATTCTGATCCTGCTTTTAAGGAGAGAGCACAACAAGCAGTGGTTTGGCTTCAGGTGAAATTTTGAATATCTTCATGCTTGTGTGAGATCATAGAATGGAATTTTTTTTTGTTAATTAATTTTAAGGTTTTTTTTTTTTTTTTTAAATAAGGTTTGAAAAAACCTATTTATCTTGTTATGCAACATTTCTTGCAGAGTGGGGAACCAAAGTATCACGAGGCTTGGGCGCAAATCTGTGAGATCAGCCGGAAAGAGTTTGATAAGGTCTACAAACGCCTTCGAGTTGACTTGGAGGAAAAGGTAGCAATTTATCTGTCATTCTAACCAGGCTATACAGCTTAAGATTGTTTGCTGTGTTTCCCTCTGCATCGTGCTTTATTGTGTGAGTTTTTCTACAAGCATGAAGGTTGTTACTGAAAGTCCGTTTTCATGATATGGTTTTGCTATTAACATTTTGAATTATTCTTGCTTGAGTAGTAAGTGGATTTTTCTTTACAAGCTTTGTTATCCAGGTTACTTTCGGTATTATTATAGTGATTAATAAGCTTACAACTTTTACAAGTAAAAGTTGAGTGTGGCTTTGGTAAAGTGTTGCCTGCATGACATTTCGAATAGCTAATTGACCCTGATGACAATAAGTTCCATGTTGACTGCCATGAGCTTGCATGCACATGCGTTTATGGAGTTGGTGTACGAAGGAGTTTGAAGTAACCTTGTTTTAACAATGTGAAGAAATCGAATTTTTAGTTTGTAATATCTTATTTTGAATGCATTTTGTGAATTTGTTTGCATGCTCACATACAAATGTATTTATTACTTGGAAAGCTGAAAGGCAAGGGACTTGAATATGTTGTATCGAATTTGTGAGTGGAATGCAAGTTAACTATTTTTGCCTCAGGGATTCTATGCATACTTCATAAAGTTTTTAACTTTTTTCCATCATAATTAATTACCAAATATTTTACCTGCCATATCATTATTATTCTTGTTATTTATTTGATTTCTTGCCTTGCTGACAGGGGGAGAGTTTTTATAATCCGTACATTCCTGGGGTTATTGATGAACTGAGTAAGCAAGGTTTAGTTGAAGAGAGCCAGGGTGCTCGTGTGATTTTTATTGAAGGAGTTAACATACCTCTCATCATTGTGAAGAGTGATGGTGGTTTCAACTATGCTTCAACAGATCTTGCTGCTCTTTGGTTAGTTTTTTTTCCCCCTTCTGTTATGTTTGCATTTTTTTAATAAAGTTTTATTTATTGATTTTATGACAATCCTTCATTTCTTCATTTTTTTTCTATCCTTGTTGTATAGTATTTGATCTGGCTTAGTAGTTGATGATAGATGTTTGGTACAAAGGCTGGAAATAGGAAACTTATTTTATTCACTGCAATGCTTTAAATGCATAGGTACCGCCTTAATGAAGAGAAAGCTGAGTGGATTATCTATGTCACTGATGTTGGTCAGCAGCTACATTTTGATATGGTGTTCAGTGTATGTATCCATTACCGTCTCCCATGTTCTGTTTCTGTGGATTTTCTTGCATGTTGTCAACATTCTTTTTCATCCTCTTGTACATACTTTTCCTCTTTTTTCTTTTTGGCTTCTGACGTCTTTTTCGCTGTTCATACGCTTTTGTGGTCAGTTAAATTGACAATCTTAATGTTTATGCCCTGTACAATGATTAAAGTGTTAGTTCGCCAGTGGAATCAGATATCCTTACCTCTTTTTTTTTCTCCTCTCTTAATGACAGGCTGCCAAACGTGCTGGTTGGCTTTCAGCTGATGATAGTACGTACCCTAAGGCCAGTCACGTTGGTTTTGGACTTGTTCTCGGAGAAGATGGCAAGCGACTTCGGACTCGCTTTTCTGAAGTGGTTCGGTTGGTTGATTTACTTGATGAAGCCAAGAATCGCAGTAAAGCGGTGCTTATTGAGCGTGGTATATATATACGGATCTAGTTTTTTTCAGATGTTAGAACTGTGATCTGATTGTGTGTATCATCTGGATTTGTTGTGCTTATTTAGCTTCGGTTTTGAGATATCTCTTTAATTTTGTATCCATCCTTATCAGGTAAGGATAAAGAGTGGACTGAAGAGGAGCTTGAGCAAACCGCTGAGGCAGTGGGTTATGGTGCTGCTAAGTAAGTTATCTCTCATGGCCTTTACTTTAATAATAATTTTATCAGCAACATCTTTAGCTGAAGCTCTTGACATGGGTTACATGTGCAGAAGAAAAAGATTAAAACAGAACGGGATAGATCACTTACAATAGCCAAGTAACCCCTGTATTGTTGGAAATATTTTTACACCTCCAAGGAAAATGAACAACAATTTTAAATGTACAACTCTATAGTTCAACCATTATCATAATGAACACATTTATCATCCCCCATGAATGTGGATTCTTACTTTTGGATATTCTAAGTTTTGTGACAATCTGACACATCCAATAGATTATGGACGGTCTGTGGCTAGAAAAATGAATGAAAAGTGCTATATGAATTAGTTCATTGTAAAAATGCTGCTGCAGTTGAAGACAAGGTCTTTAGAACATTTTGTCATACAACATTGGCTATTTTAGCTTTATTTCCCAGAGAGGAGCATACATTTTCATTTTACTGTCACTTCCAATTTTTATACATGTACTTATGTTGCACTTTTCTGATGGCAGGTATTTTGACCTTAAGAACAACAGATTGACCAATTACACGTTTAGTTTTGATCAGATGCTTAATGATAAGGTGCATCTTCCATTTGATGCTTATTATCAGATTTTTTTCAAATTTTAATATGTTTTCTTCTCTTTTTCTTGCTTTCGCTTTGTGTAGTAAACCTTTGTCAGAATTTATGAGATTTGCTGTTTGTTGATATTTTAACTTTTTTTTTTTTTTGCCAATTCTATGATTGCCACTACTTCCATTAGCTTATATTTTTACCCACTAAAATTTTACGAGCAGGGCAATACTGCTGTTTATTTGCTTTATGCTCATGCGAGGATCTGTTCCATCATCAGGAAATCTGGTAAAGACATAGAAGAACTGAAGAAGGTAGGTTTGGTTTTTGAGGTAGAAGCTCTGACGATGTTTCAGCGGCTGAGTTTCTCCATAAATTCCTGATTTTAACTTTTGGCATGTGTTTTCACCTGCATTGGTCAGCATGACTGAATTTTCACTGGAATCTGCATTGTTGTGGTAACATGGGTATCAAGGGGGTAGTAACTGCTTTTAGTTGGTTTCCAAAATTCTGTAAATGTATCCGTGTGGAAGTTTGGTAGAAAACTAATTCTTCTACTTCAGCTGGTCCATATGATTTTGCATCCAGACGTAAGTAAACTAGTACTATGCCTTGCTCCTTTTTCATCTTTACTGCTTCCATACAGACCATATCTGGTACTGGCAATGTTTAGGAAAATGCTGTAGGTATGTCAAAAGTCACATGCCTCTAGCCATCAACTTTTTCTAATAAAGCCAACTAACAACTTATTCTGACCTAAGCAGTCTTGATGTTTTTTTTTTTGCTTGAAAGTATATTTTCTGTGACCCCATCAAAAAAACTAAAAAAAGTATAATTATTGCAGACGGGATCACTAGTGTTGGATCATGCGGATGAACGTGCGCTTGGGCTTCATTTGCTACACTTTTCCGAGGTAAGACTATCTCACTTTCATTCTTGAATTTTAGCTGTAACGTTAAGTAATTAGCTGGCATGTAGAATTTGTATTTATGATTGATAGCTATGTTTGCCCTCTCTTCTCAGGTTATCGAAGAGGCCCTTACTAATCTGTTGCCGAATGTTGTGTGTGAATACCTTTACAATTTATCCGAGTACTTCACCAGATTTTATTCCAATTGTCAGGTACAATGATACAATCAAATTTATCCTTTGAAGTTCTTAAGGAAAGAATGAACAATGAAAAAGCTACCTTGAACTGATAAATACTGAGTTTCAATTATATCTTGAAAAATGAAAAAGCTAAATTAGGTCACTAGCTCATCCATCATGTCAGTCACCGAAGTCAATTTAACATATCTGTTATTATTTCCATGGCAAGGGAATGTTGGTATTTTAGCAGTTTGTACTGAAAAGTTGGGTACAGATGAATGCTATGCTGTGGAATCTAATCAATAAAATGGTGCAGGTTGTTGGGTCAGCCGAGGAGACTAGCAGACTGTTGCTATGTGAAGCTACTGCAACAGTTATGAGGAAATGCTTTCATCTCCTGGGAATTGTACCCGTTTATAAGATATAGGGTCGTAAGGTGCCTATTTTGCCACAACAATTTAGAGATTGTTTACAAATGGTAGGTTATCTGCAAGTTTTTATGACAAAATTTGGCAAATGAATTGAAAAAATGAGTAAGATTTGTAATTTGTATTCTGTTATGGAGTTAGTTTCAAAGATTGCATGGAGTTGTAAATTGAGATACTTATTAATGGGGCATCAATGTAATGAATTACAAGATCATGAATTTTAGATTTTGTTCCAACTATTTGGAGAGCCTGGTCAACGACTAATGATTTTGCTTGGGTATCCTCGTTGCGTATTCCAAAGTTAAGAGTTGCCCGCCATCTTAAGGTGATTATTATTACATTGTTAAAGTGGATTTCAAGCCTTAATAAAATATTGAAGGCGATGTGTGTGTGTGTGTGTTCTTTCCTTCTTTCTAATTTAAGTCTAGCGTGGTTAGAACTCAAGCTGTGCGTGAGAGCTTTCGAGTTCCCATATAATAATATGGGGACTTAATTGTTCTCTCAAAAATTTGAGTGGAAGCTGGTCTCTACTTCAATGAAATGTGAGTAAAGTAGACATCCATTGATTATTAGTGAGGGTTAATCTAGACAGTGTTTTATACGATAATAATGTACTCTTTTCCCAGTAATAATATGATTTGTAAATATCAGTAATATGAGTTGAATAATAATCTCATGTAATATGGGTTGTAGTTTTGAGCAATAGTTTCATGTAATAATAATAAAAAAATTTAGGGGCAAGTCAATTTTTTTCTCATTCATGTGAGTGGGTTTGAACCATGGACATCTGGTTTTTTGAAGTTTAAACAATATGTTTATGAAACTCTAATTAAAGACTTCTTTGGCCAAAGCACGATATTTATGAAATTATAATTAAAGACTTCTTTGGTTGAATTTTTGAGATAATGAACCGAAAATTGTAAAGATGCAGTAACAAATATCAACTTATTGATACTTGTCTTCAGATGCATTTGTCATACTGTATTATATTGTATTAGTTGTATGCATTACACTGTATTACATTATATGTATTAAGTTATAATGTAATATTATGTTTGGTGTAATATGGACTATATTATATAAAATAATATTTTTATTTTAATATTTATATTAAATAAATGCTTCAAGATTATTTTGAGTTTTTAATTTAATTAATTAATTAATTATTTTAATTAGAGAAATTAAAAAATAAAGACCGAATGTAAAAAATGCCCTATTACACAAATCCAACCACTCCCTTGGGTAGTTGGGTATAGAAAAATTCGTCAAGTATGGGATTACGTTGCATTAACGAATGCAATCTCTATCTAATGTAGTATGTCAAACACACCCTTAGATTATTAAATTGTAAAGGGAAATTGAGAAGGTGTTGGGAAAATGCAAAAAGACTCTCTGGACACAGAGAAATGTGAAGGTGTTGTGAAAATTCAGAAAGATTCTCAAGATACCTCAATAAGAGAAAGGAGAACTGTAAAGGTGTTGGGAAAATTCAGAAAGACTCTCATGACACATCAGAAAGAGAGCACGCAACTGACGGTATTGAAATTTCAAGAAATTTTCATGTCAACGTTTCATTCTTTGGGGAGTGAATTTGCTAATATCTGTCATTTTGAAGACTGTGTTAAGTTTGAAGGATTTTATTAATAGCCACACTACCCAATTTCCTTTGAAACTCAATTTTTCGGTAAAGAATATGCTTTTGTTCATTATATAATTCGAACTTAATTCACCCGTAAATTCATTTAGTTTCCTCTAATATTTTCGATGTTGTTTGCATAGGTGTTTCATTAATTTTGGAAGTTTGAAGACATAACCAAGAATGGTAAGAAAGAGACTACATACAAACTTAATTTATTGTTTCATTCATGCATATAATTGTAGGTAGGTGCTGCAATGTGAGTGAGAAAAAAAAAAAAAAGAAGTCACAAAAAATTCATTTTAGAAAAGATAAAAACTATAATACAAATAATTAAATTAACACAACACTTATATGAAAAAAAAAACAGAAGTGCAATATTGTTATTAATATTAAAATAAATTTACCAAGATAAAAATAATAATATAGTTTAGTCATTTTAACTTTTATTTTATGCCTTTATACCTTCAATAATCTGACTACATTTTTTACTGGATTTGATATATAATTGAAATAGTAAAAAGAATAATAAATAATGTTCTTGTCCACCTTTTCTTTTATTACTACGAATCTCTTGTTAATTATTAACAAAGAAATTGTGGTTATTTTGACATGTTAATGATCAGTTTGGTGTTAAGGTGCAAGTTATAACTGCTTACAATTCTTGTGAATGTTTAGTAAATCACTAAAAGTAAAAGTTGATGACACTTGTAAACATAATTATCAGAATTTGATAAATTTTTATTAAAATAATGAATTCAAAATAAATTGAATAAAATTATAAAAAATCAACTGGACTTTTTAAGCCGAGCTTGCCTGTTAGGCTTAAATACCAGGCAGCTGGGCTCCCAAATAGACCCCCAGTCTATTTGGCAAATTCATGTCAACACTCATCAACACCAATCGCCCATCACCATGCGAAATCAATTATAATTTTAAGAAGTATAAAAGATTTACATTCCATAATCCCATTTTAATTGTTGACTTTAAATTTAACCCATTAGATAAAATTAGATGGTTAACATAAATATACGAGGATATTCTTCATAATCTTTTTATTCTTTTTTAATTTTTTAAAAGATGGACAAAATCCAAATCAATTTTGCTGCCTGCTTAAATTTAGGGATATTATATTTGTAGCTAAGCATCCCAAAAGATATGGTGTCTAGAAAATTGCGATTACTAACTATTGTATTATGAACTTTATGATGATTTTAATAATATCAAATGCAGACTCTAAACAATTATTTTAGCCTAATTAATGATTCCATACCTCTTCTTTTCACACCAAAAATTTTATCAATTGAATTAATTAACACCCACAACAATCATATAAGTAAAAACAACATCATCTCATGAAATTGCAGTAATTGAAATGATAAAAGCCTCAAATTGTAACACATATTAACATAATCATGTGTCACCAGAAAATAAGATAAACCCAGAAATAACCATCAACATTGCAAATTGCCATAGATATAAAAATATGTGCAGGTAAAGAAATTTTGTTCTGTACAGGCACAGTAGAGCTACAACTCACCACCTAAACTACTTGATTAGTTGATTTAGCCAGTGAAGACAAAAAAGATCCTCTTGCAATTGAAGATTTCTTTGAGATAGTAGCCTTAGCCTTTGGACTGTACGACTTGCTGTGACCAATGTCCAATCCACCTCCATAGCTCTTGCATGACTTCATTTTCATTCTATAATGATGACTCCCTTTAATATTCATTTTTGCAAGATCTTCTATGTTCTTCACACTTGCTAATGATGTAAATGACTGCGACTTCCCTTGATAAAACTTTGACAAACCTCTCCTGCAACCCCAAAATATAATGACACTAATTATTGATCAGTACTTAAGACCAAAATTTTGAAATTAAACAACAGATTATCCTCCCAATGAGTTAATTGATGCTTACTTGATGGGAAGCTGAGCCATGAGCTCTGAGAATTCATAGAGAGGTCCACCGTTTGGGGACGACGATGAAGGAGAACATGAACTTGATGTTGAAGAGGATGCATCCTCCACCAAGTCTGATGAAGACATTGAAGAAGACACAGAGTTCGTTGAATCTTCTTCTAATGAAGAATCAATGGAAAATGTTGAATCTTCATTACTATCAATTTTCTTCGAATTCAGCTGTTGAAATATTTGCTTGCTGCTACAACTTTCCATGATGATCATATATATATATATATCCAACTTATGGTTTCAATCAAATTAATAACTTTCATAGTCTGAATAAAGAATGAAGAAGATATTTGGCTTGAAGAAATGTTACATATAGATAGCTTCTAGTTTGCTTGGTGGCCTGCACACATTGGATAATGTTGACAAATATATATACATATATAGATAAGTAAACATAATGTTTATTTATGGAATATTCTTTTCTTGCACTACTGCTGTGTGCTGAGATTTGTCATTATCAGCCAAGAGATTGTATGGTTTAAATTTATTGCATTTCCCATACTACTAGGAAAGAAGATAAGGTCTAAATTTGAAGGCATCCATATCCGAGTCACCAATCTTCTTTTTATTTGGCTCAAACTGATGTCACCATCTTTAGCAACTTTTGCCCCATAAAGCTATGACAATATCTACACTTTTCAATGTCTCAGGATTTAATGATTCGTATAACTTAAGTTAAAGCTGTGTGCCGGGGGGAGGGTGCTTATTTGGATAATACTTCCACCAATTTTTGTTTATTTTGCATCCACAATTTACAATATTCAAGAATTTCAATTGTCCCCATTCTTTATTTTATTGCAAATCCGAACAAATTCCATTTGTCTCTGATTTAATTGTCCTCTGTGTACCACCGCTTAAAATAAATCATTGTTGTGATAATAATGCCGGGGATCCTGACTATCCTAGTATTCTTATTTGAGTATTTATTACTTTAGCTCTAATTCTGAATTATTCATGAATTATGATGAGTTTCTCAACTTATATTTCAACTCATGAATCATAAATTTACCTCTTATTAATAAATATTAAAATAAATATTAATAACCTGATTTTGGGACTTGGATAATTGTTGGACTTAGGATTCCTATCATTACTCTTGTTATAATGTACCCTCTATTCCAAATTTAGTTTGTGCTATTTCTTAAATAAAAGATAATTAATTTGTGTTATCAACAAAATCTTTTTGGGACCAAAGTTTGGTAAGATTAAAGAAAAAGGATAAGGCGATTGACTTCGATTTGGCAGCAGTCGTGAGTCATGGTAGGGGATACGGTATATCATTAATTAAATAGGCAATTGAAATCGCCACCACATGACCACATGCTGTTGCAGGTAGAGGCCTTACCTATTTTTTTGATACCAGTAAATCTTATCCAAAAAATTTGCCCACAGCTTGGACCTTTACCTATTTATTTGTTTACGGTTTAAATGTTTGATGCATCATATATCCCTACAATACATAATGCCTCTCCTCTCTGCTGTACCTGCCAAATTTCTCTTTTAGGAATCCTCTAAACTGTCCATACCCCGCTTGATTACAGCAGCCTTTCTATTTTAAAATAAAATCTTAAGAAACTCACTACTCATTTGAGTTATCAATTCATTCTTGAGATAATCTTTCCTTTTCAAGTATCTCGAGGCAGAGATGAAACACTAAAACTTCAAGCTGCAAGAAAAATTTATATAAACCATATGATGCTTTGGTGTTACATGAAAATTGATGTAATGTTTGATGAAGACTGATAGCCGATACACATGTAAAATGATATTGCACTCAACATATATCATTCTATTACAAGATAAAACTACTACCTTGGGCAATTGACAGGAGGATCCAAGCTGCCAACCAAAATACCAAGATCAATGTCCTTGTCTTCAAACTTTTTGATGAAAGGGTGACTCTGAAAGCATAAAAAATTATAGCAATTAAGACTTTTAAGACATTTGTTAAGTGAAAAGATCCTGACTTGTTCGAAATATAGTAATGCAGCACACTTTGATTACTTACCAGGAGGTCCAAAGATGATGACCTATCTCGAGGATCCTTCTGTATGCTGCAAAAGGCAAAAGAAACAAGTGATCAAAATAATTATAATTCTGAGTTCAGTAAATAAAAGGCAACAAATTGTTGGGAATAAACCTAATAGCACTGGATCTCTCGATAAACTTATTGTTTCCCTCTCACTCGATATGCTTCATTTGTAAAGATTATCGTTATTGTTTATTGTTTAACAAGTAAACTATTTCTTAGTAGTAATATCTTTGTATAAGAAACTACCTGTTTCCTAAACAGGAATACTTTTAAAACAAGAAAACTACCAAACAGGAATCCTCCTAATCCCATAAAATAACTACAAAAAGAAATAGCCAACAAAACACGCGAAAGTTAGGATTAATTGCCTAGAAACCTGTTAAAATTAGAATACAAAAAATCCTTGTTGAAAAGGAAACATATCTGCTAACACATATGCAGATGATTATAATAATTATAACATGGGATAAAAGAATCAACAATGCTTTCATATTGTTGCAGTGATGTTAATTGATGAATAACCACCTATCTTCTCATCCAAAGAACTGAGAAAATCATGTGATCTATCAACAAAAACTTACTCACAGAATTTTCTTCATATAGGCTCTGGTGAAAAGAAAAAGTTTTTATAATAATGGACTAGTAGCTGGAACCATCAGTTTAGACAATAACATAAGAAAATTAGAACACACAAACTATAAAGGAAAAGGTAATGCCTTAAGACAATGTTAAAAATGCAAACTGAAGGTCTAGGAATTACCAGGCTGATACAAATGAACAGAATTCTGGGGAGAACTGATCTGGTGGAGCAGTTGGTGGTGGGCTTTCCACAATGGCCTCCAAAAGCTCATAAAAGCTTGGCCAGCTTTGCTGGTCTTCAGATTGCATATAAGGGAAACGCCCAATAGCACATTCAAGTACTACCAAGCCCAGACTCCATATATCACTGCTATAGTCGTAAGTGCTCCCACTAATTCTTTCAGGCTGGAAAAGGAAAATAAAAATTTATAGTTAATCTTTTGCAGTAAACCATACCGTCTCTGTGTGCTTTGAATGTCCAAATATTTTTAAAAGCTCTCAAACAAAAGGCAACAAAAGAATAAGGGCAACTGAGTTCAAAGTGATAAGTTATCACATTTTTGTAAAATGTTACACATACCGACATATAGTTGTAGGTTCCAACAAATGTATCCCTTTGACCCATAGAGCTACCTAGCATGGCACTCACACCAAAATCTGTAATTTTTACTTCCCCTTTATGGTTTACCAGCAGATTGGATGGCTTTATGTCCCTGTGTATTACATGTCTCTCATTATGCAAGTACACGAGACCTTGTAAAACCTGGAAGGTTACAAAAGAATTTATTTGTACCTCCTTTAGAGAGAGAAAAAATATTCTAAAATGTTGCAATGACTTTTGCGTTGTGGCAAAACATGTTAAGTCGAGAAGAAGGAAGCTTAGAGACCTGCTTACAAACAACTGCAAGATACGGTTCAAGAATTGTTTTAACTTGTCTGATGATATCTGCCAGAGAGCCACGATCCATGTATTCCAACACAAGAGAAATGACTCCATTGTGATAGAAAGAGTGGTAGCAAACAACTACATGGGAACACTGTGATGCTTGATTTATTTTCAGCTCCTGCACAATTTGTTTACGGATTTCCTCTTGTATGTTCATCTGGATGATCTGTAATACACAACTGAATGAGCTTCTGAACTATAAAGAAATCAGACTGCCAGAGTTAGAGTTGCAATTCCTTAATCATTTGACATCTTTTTACTTTAGTAGTCTCTGTAATAGTAGTACAAAACACAAAAATAGAAGCAACGGTAACATTTATTTTGAGGAGAAATGTTGTGCTAGGGTGAAAGTTTGTTTCCCAAATTCATCCATTATATGAAGACAATTAGGAAAAACAGAATGCTGTAACAGATAATGGTTCTGAAATTAGATACACATTTGGCATATTTGCATCATAAGGAAAAACTAGCATAAGCCAAATTGTTGTATTCTAATAAATACTATCATAAGGAGAGGAATTGTTTTTGCTACTACATGTACATAAGAAATAAAAACCTGGGGGGGGGGGGGGGGGGATTAGTTATACTCTCCAAGTCTCACCAGTGTCTCCACTAATTACTCCATTCTGGAAAATTGATTACAAAATAATACTACCACTGAAGACCGTAAATGGCAATTAAACATCTTCATGTTCATGTGTTTAGTTACTGTGCAGCTATGTGTACAGGATCCACTTTTTGCATACCCAAATACTCATGTGGATATGATGCTTAATATTACTTTATTCTTCCATTAATGAAATAATTATCAATCCAAAAATTAAAAAAATGAAAATCTTCTCTTCTATCAGAAAAAATTTGAAGAACAGAAGTTAAAATAAAAAAAGGAAGAGGCTAATAGAAAATTCTATATGTTATAATTACCTTCAATGCAAATAATCTTCCAACCCATTTGTGGCGAACGAGTTGTACTACTCCACCGCTTCCCTTTCCTATTACTTTGATTGTCTCAAGGTCTTCCAATGAGAATTCAAAATCAAACTCCTTATAATCAGAAGGCTGTTCAAATTACAAGAAAAACAAAATTATGAGCTTACAGGCACAAATTTGAGGGAATCGTCCTAGAAATGAGGATAAACCTCTGATATGCAATGAGAAGAAATGCACATTGCAACAAAGTAAAGTGAGCAGCGCATAAGCTTAGGATATGAAATTTCAAATGACAAGAGTTTAAGACATTAAGATCACAGGCAAAAGGATGAGAAGATCAATTCATGAGAGGCTTGCAGTATGCATACAAATGGTCCAATACTTTGGTAGGTAAGTTAAGGAAACCAACGTAGCAGTTTGAAAATATTCTTAAGCTTCCAATAGTCTTTAATTAGGCATTCTGAAGAGTGAAGACATACGTCTGACCAACGAAAGAAGCAAGATAAACCCCAGAATGAACATTTGGAGAATCGAAATTCAAATTGCCGACAGAGGGAATTTTTTTAGAAAGATCCTAACTTCTAGTACAATCGTTATCAAAGTCTTTTTGTGCCAGTAACCATCACAGAAGAAGCAAACATCAGTAAATACATCAAAATCATATACAAAAGCAGAGATATCTCAAAATCCAGCACCTACATTGATTTCTTACCTCTACATAACTGACTCTAAATCTATCGATATTATCACATAATAAAGTGCTAATACATGCCAAATCCAGCAACTGGTAAAAGATTTTTGTAATCCAAGCAAATTAGAAGTTGAAAACAAACCAAACTATAAATGAAGTAAGATAGTGAAAATCTTACACGGGATTCATTTTCTTCAGAAATTAGCCGCAAACCCTTCTGATTCAAAAGCAAATCGCCATCATGAAACGTCCCACTCGCAGTCCTGACAAAACTCATCCATTATGACTAACCCATTATATATATAATTCATCAAGATTCAACTTTTTTTCCCTTCTTTACTGATATCAATGCAATTAAATTACCCAATAAAACAAAAAATGAAAAGGTTAAAAGTTTCCCTTTCTTTAGTCTTTAATAACCTCAAACAAGCTATGAGCAACAATTAAATAAAGATACTTACAAGAAGGAAGTGATAGGGGTTTCTTGAACTGGAACAGAGAGCTTGAGTTGTTTCAATGGAGTCTTGGTCCTCATTTCTTCCAAAAAATTTACAGTAACTTCTTTTCTTTGCCTTCTTTCTAGGGTATAAATGGTGGCCCACTGAGAGTTCAGTGTTCTGATTATTCTGCTTTTCCTAACGGAACACAAATTCAAATCAATGGCCGCCCAAAAATACATCACTCATGACATTATGAATTAATTATTTAAGCGAAGAGAGGTAATCAAGTGTGTCTGCACTTATCATCTTATGGTGGGATATTATTACTTGCTGCCAGTAAGACTTTGACTGCTTTTATGGGTCCCGCTTTGGTTAAGACTCTGGTGGTGGTGATGCCACTGAGTCAGTTGATGTGTTTCACCCAATTAAATAGTGCCCTTGAGCTTTTGAATTTTTGGTTTGTTAAAATATTATTTATTAATAACTTTATAAAATAAATGAATGAATTTACTACAGTACCTTAATTATCAGATGGCATCAAGACTATAGAGCTGGCTTATCTCAAAACACAAATATTAGATTACCGAAAATAAGATCAATCATTGCATTGGACCACCGGACGATACTTTGCTACATGCAATATTGAATAGCTTTTTCAGAATCATGCAAACATTCTTGTTTATTATACAATCTTCAACGTAACGCCAACGTCTCATTAATCTCTAGTCAAAATTGCTAATGTCCTGTCCCTGTCTATGTTAATTGATCCATTTCTGCATGGAAGACGAATGGGGCTCTTTCATTTCTAACATATTCTCAAGTTAAGAAACATTAACTATCTCAAGGGAGAAAACTTTTTGTGGGTTATTGAGATCGTGGGTCCGACTGATTAGGATATGTTATTTCACAGATTTGATATGGTAATTCTCGATAGAAAAATTTTTATTTTAAATTTTATGAGCTCGTAACATTTAAATTTATGTTCCACCATAAAACTTATCAGACTCACCAAATAACAGGTCTTGATTGATTGGGCGCACCACAAATGACTCTTATCCCAAGAAAAAAAATCAAGTTAAAGATTTTTCTTTAATTAATAAGAATTTGTATATAGTGCTATGTTTTTTTTTTGTATATACATAATTTTTTTATAAAGGGTGCACTTACATTATTGTATAGTTAAAATTTATTAAGCTATATGTTTTTATTTAATAAATACAAATCACATATTTCTAAAATAATAGAGCATAAGAATCAAAATGAGCATTAAATCCAACGGCAGGCCATAGGCAACCGATCGAAAGAGATAAGCCAAAAAGAAACTCAGAATTTTCATTAAATAAAAAAAAAGAAACTCATAATAAACACAAAACTAAGGCCTGTAATAGGTGACAATAATAATCAAGGCTTTTCCCAAATGCTTGCTTTTTTTTAATTTGCCTCTGTTATGTCTCTACTTGTGCCTTCCACTATACTATAATTTTAACGTTGCTTTGAAAAGGCAAAGACCTCAAAATTATTCGTTTTAGTCAATATATCCTATAAATATTAGATCATCCAATTGAAGTTTTGCACATCAATCGGCAAACATTGAGACGTAAGAGTGTTTACAATTAATGAGAATTGAAGGATTTAAAATGAAAGATGAAGAAGCAAGTTTGTGCCGGTGCTGTTGTAGGATGTTATTGTAAGATTTTAAGAGTTTTTATTATTTTATGACTTTTTATTTTATTTAAGAGTCAATAGTATGTGTCTTAACCTTTTATTTATATAATAATAATAATTTAGTTTTCTTTTCAATTTTTTTTAATCATAAGAGGGCTCTTAAGAGAGCTAAGGCTACACTAAGCGAGAGTGCGCAACCCCATAGATATAATAGTTTTCTTTCAATAATTTAGGGAAGTAGGTTTCTTTTATTATAAATAGAAAAGTCTTTTTATTATTTTCATAACTTCAACTTCAATTTTTCAATAACATCCCTTTCATAATTCCTTCTAGGATTATCTATAAAAAATCTCTCTTGTTGAGTTGTTTGGATTATAGTGTCATTTGACCTCGCCTAACAAGTTATTAAAAATCTCATTAAGTTGTTTGAAAGAGATCTAATCACGCTTTGATTAGACAATAACCTATTTGAGTTGGCTTGGTCTGGTACTAGAACGATATCCAATGTTTTTTATCATATCAATTCCACTTCCACTACCTTTCTCTCAGTTGGTATCAGAGCGGTTCTCTGCGAATTGCACAGCTTTTCTAGCTATCCACATCCATAAAATCCTAAAATTATGAAACCCTAGCCATGACCATCTAAAAATGCCCGCCGTAATCTACGACCACCACTATCATCGTTCAATCCACCACCAGAATTACTATTAATCGCTGACAAAAACCTGATCGTCCTCTACCCTTGATCATGCAGCAACTATGCAAACAACCCAAAACTAGTGAGCTCTCCACTAGCCACCGCCATATACCGTCGACCAACATCACTAGCACAGTCCCCTGTAGCCACGCTTAAATGCTAGCTATAAATCGCCATAAGCCATTATAATATGCCTTTGTTTCAAGTCAGTTTTCTGACAAAACCACTGTGAATTCGACTAATCCACAGCCATCATCGTGATACTCACCACCTTATCTACCAATTTTGAGCATCATCACACTAAATCATAGCCATCAATCGTCGGACATAGCAAACTCAAAAGTTCACCCTTATTTATAGTCTTGCCATTGCCTTTGTATTTGTGATTAAAAAATATTCAGAATTACTCATGTTTCGAACACTTAGTGGGATTTGCAGCCCTATATATTTTCTTTCATGTTTGATAAAGTTGAGGAGGATTACATGATTAGAGTGCAAAAATATGATCAAGTACAATTTGTAGCCGATTTTCTATTAAAAGGTAGTGATTTAGAATAATGGACCGGAGTGCAAAGCCGTAGATTACTTATCGAAGGTCTTTTTAAAATTAATTCATGGAGACGTATGAAGCCAATGTTGAGATTGAGATTCATTTCTCTTGGTTATTATTTGGTACATCAAGGTATGAGATCAATTTTTTATTATACTTTTGAGTTTGAATAATTTTATAGATGTAAATATTATCATGAACCTGAAAGGGAATAATTATAAGATTTGTGAGGGGGCTCGGTTTACATATTCAAAATAAAATGCCTATATACACTATTTATGCTTTACAACATGCAATTCATTTAGCCACACAAATCGAGTTGCAAATCAAGACACAAGTTCAAAGTAACTTATATGATGTGTTCAAAAGACTTGGTGAAAATTTAATCAAGCAATGTGTCACGAGATGCTCAAATTTCCCATAAACAGAGGCTAAATTAGCGCGCATGGATTCGTTCAGTAAAAGCCCGCACAATAATGGGATGTGCTTAGCGGTAAGTTGCACTCAACAGTGGGCTATCTTATACAATTAACAAGCCATGGTGCGCATAGACAACCCATATTCAACAAGCCCGGCCCAATTTCTAGAACTCCCTACAATTTGTAAAAACCTAGATTTTTAGGCAAGTTGCATGAACCATCTAGACCTATGGACCAACTCTATAAATAAGGCCTACCATTCACCATTTTGTTAACTTGTATATGTCGATAATATTGATTTTGATGATAATAAACTTCTATATGTTTTGGATTAAAAATATTGGAGCTTTAATAAATAAACAAATTCTTAAAAGCCGTATAATATTTCTACATATATTCATGAAAGTTGGATAATCGTTAACTTTAATAAGAAAATCATTCTCTACGAAATTCTGTAAAAATGATGATTCTGGAAAATAACGGTGAACCTTTTACTTCAAACGGTTAACTGATAATTTCCAAAGAGGCGTTAACTTTTGATCTTGAACTGTTTAGGAAGAACGGATAAGCAAAATTTGTTTTGCAGATTTCTGGAATTAAACGGCGAACCGTTAATATCAAACGGTTAACCGATAATTTCTAGAATGGAATTACATGCTAACCTTGAACCGTTTAGCAAAAACGGTCAAGCCAAATTTGTTTTGTAGGATTCTGACAATTAACGGCAAAATGATAATTCCAAACGATTAACCGATTATTTGAAATTCAGCCCAACGGTCATTTGGACTAGTCAATATGGTGAACCGATAGCTGTTAACGGCGATCCAATTTCTCCCAGAAAGTCAACAACGGCTAGTTTTCAGCTCCAACTATAAAATGACTCAATCAAATTCAAATAATAAGTGATCCAAGAGTGATTATTAAGCTTGCTATTGAGAACACAACCTTCATTGAGGCTTAACTTGTTTTTGTTTTATTTTATTCACACTTTGAGCATTAATTTGTAATCATTTACATTGTGTGAGAGAAAATTCATTTGTAATCTTTGCTTTTGAGTGAATGTAAGTGTTGGGATACACTTGAGTTAAGAGATTGGTGATAATCTCTTGTTGTAAAAGTCTATTGACACATTGAAAGTTAATTGTAAGAGTTATTGAAGCCTTGAAGGCTCGCTTAGTGAAATCCTCAAGCCTGGTAAGCTTGGAGGCATGGACGTAGGTGGGGATTGCTGAACCATATAAAAATCATTGTGTTTTCTCTCTCTTACCTTACTCTTATATTATTGTGCTTTATTAAATTTATTATTTTTGATTTCATTAAGGCAATGATTAAATTTTTAGCTTAAGTTTTAAAATCCCAATTCACCCCCCTTTTGGGTTGCATAACTAGCATTTCACATTTTGCACAACACCCCACCGCACACAACATCACACACCTAGTAACTCAAACATCCTTGTATGCTCTCTTTTATTCTCTTTTGTGAGTAACAAAATTATCGTTGGCCATATTGCACCTTCTTTTCCCTAGTATTTTTGCAATTATCTTGTTTGGCTAACTTGAGAAGTTCAATGAGGTTTACTTGGCAACTTTTGTGCTAGAAGTTGTCTAAGTACTGCACAGATTGCTATATAACATACTTATCCTGTGACAAATGGCTTAACTCTATGAAAGTGCCTAAAGATGTACCAATGAGTTCATTTATTGTTGAGGAAAAAAACCCGCTTGAGATGCCTATTTCGCGTATTGTTGAAGAAGAAAACTCGCTTGAAATGCCTAGTCTACCTATTTCAAGGAAGAAGTCCTACTTGAAACGCCAAAAGATGATTTAAAGTTTCAATTTGATAATTTGTGCAAGAATGTGTATGATGTTTCTTTGGAGGACAAGACAAGTGTTGAAGATGATGAGATTATTAACCTATTTAAGATTTTTAAGGAAGAGGTACAATCAATTCTTGATTTGCACATTGAGCCTAATAATATGATTGAGTTTATACAACAAAATCAAGTTGCAGAAATCCAGCAATGAATCAAGTTTAAGAGATCACAACAATAATTGACATGATCATGCCTAAATATGTTGAAGACAAGAAGATGGTTCTTGGAGAAGATTTGTCTATAAAGATAAAGTTAATTTGGGAGAACATTGAGCGAGTTTAGCAAAAGAATTAAGAAGCTTAGAAATTGTTCCTCTTACAAGACTTACATTTCTGTAGTGTGATTAGCAAGATTAAGAAGAAAATAAAACATGAAGAATTTCGAGCTTCAAGAATGATTGATAAGCAAGGCTACAAGTTCAAGCTCTAAGTTAGTTGGCGAGAAAATTGAGCTAGATTTAGCAAAAGACTTGAGAAGCTTGGAAGTTATTTGCTCCTACAAGACTTATATTTCCGCATAATGACTAGTAAGATAGAAAAGAAGATAAAACATGAAGAATTTCGAGTTTTAAGAAAGATTGATGAGCAAGGCTAGAAGTTTAAGCTCTAAGATGCATTAATGCTCCAGTTTAAAGAATCTTTTATCGCCATATTCACATCTTTTTTTCTTGATCTTGGCTTCTATCACATATAGAAAGTTCACTTTCCTCCCCTTAGCAGGAGCCTTTTCCGAATCTTCACCAAATTAGTTAGTATAACTATTATCATTAAGCATGTCTATAAAGATCAAATTAAGGCGAATATTTGGTATATATATGATATCTTTAAGAAACAGTTTACAACCAACATTAGTTTCTAACTTAGGGAGCCTTTGGTGAGCTTCTATTTTCCCTCACCAAATTGGCTAGTATAGTCATCATTATTAGGCTTGTCTGTAGAGGTCAAATTAAGGCGAATATCCGGTAGCCAATATTGGCATCCAAGCATATAACTCATATGCTCACAATCTTGGATGCCCCGTTATTTCCTATCCGAACGTGGCCATAATCAACATTAAAATATGATGTGAAATAGTCATGAGTGCAGAAACATTAAATGAATCACCCAAATCAATCACCCAATCACTGGTATGGCAAGTGAGATTTATAGAGCCTTCATCATGAACAATACCCATATCACCATTAACTATGGCTGTAGTGTTTTCTTTGTCATTTTTCTGACAATCAACCTTTTCTTTCATTTGTTCTCTTTTCCATAATCTACACTTCCTTTTTTCATGACCAATTTTCTGACAATAAAAGCACTTGACGTTTCACCTTTAGGACTTAGATCTTCTACTGGGGTTATCATTGTTCTGTTGATGGAAATTTCTACTTTGGCTTCGCCCTTACCTTTCTCTTTTTTTCAAAATAAGTGCATCCGATTCAGAGGGAACCAATTCAACACTCTTTCCCCTAAATTCTTCATTTCGCAGTCTATCTATAACCATGTCGAGGTTAATTTCCCACTTGATGCTAAATCATTCACTCACACAACTAATGTCTCCCAACTATCAAGTAAAGAACTAAGTAGCAACAATGCTTGCAACTCATCATCTAAAATAATCTTCAAAGCAATAAGCTGATCAACCAAGCCTTGAAACTCACTAATATGTTTAGTTATACTGTGCTCTAATTTAACAAGCCCTTTCATCAGATTGGCTTTATTCTGTACTGTCGGCTGCTTATAAATTATTTCCAATTTTCTCTAAAGAACACTAGCCTTGGATTTCTTTACGACATGGTGGTATATAGTTTGATCAATCCATAGCCTAATAGTGCCCATAGCTTTCCAATGCAATTGAGCTCATTTCTTATCATCTAAATTGATGGGTCTAGCTTCTTCATCTTCAATAGGTTAACGTAAATATTTCATTTAGAGTAGATCCTCCATTCTAAACTTTAAATACCATAATTCTATGACTTCAATTTAATCATGCATGTTGAAAATTCCTCTATCTCAACCACATACGTAATAGAAACACACAACCTGGAGCCCTAATACCACTTTGTTGGGAAAAGAACCCATACAAGCAGCTAAAAATTAAATGGAAACAAACTCTTTCCTCTTTGTGTGATTAAAATGGGATTTGTGTCACAAATTAATAGCCAGAAAATAAACTAACACAATCCAAAGCAATAAATCAAGCACAAAATATATAATTTTACGTCGAAAATCCAAATCGGGAAAACTATGGGACCGTAGTCTGATATAATCTTCCACTATATTAATAATAGAATTACAATACAAGCTCTTTTCTAGATAACATTAGAGGCTAACAACATCAAAAGTCTCAATAGTCTTGGCTTTAATAAATAGGTATCTCAAATAATAACCAATGAGAGGATAAACCAAAAATCAAGCTAGTAAAATTATAGAGAGCGATGCTAGGAACTTACCCTCTAAATTTGGGAGAAAACGAAGTTGAATTCAATTTCTGATCATTCAATCAAAGATTGGTCAGTATTCTCTCTTCTCTCTCTTGTCTTTTTCTTCTTTTTCAATCACTCCTACCGCTTGCACTTATTCTTCTTTATATATAAGTGATTTTCAAAACCTATTTTAATGGCCAATTTCATTTAGGCCCACAAGCATGCTTTAATTACTTAAATACTCCAATTAATGAAACTTGGGGTTGGACCACCTAAATGAGATAGATCCAACAAAAATGAATTATTATAAAGATACAAAAGAACTAAGTTGGTCAAATTGTCAAGAGTACAAGAGATTGAACCGTCAAAAAATTTAGAGTATAAAGAAAGGTGATTAAGAAAAGTTAACTGGCTCACTTCATGTGGAATTTAGCTATTCAACTGATTTCTAGAAATGAGAAGGACCGTCAGATGAGTCAAAAGGCCAATTTTTGATGGTATTTCACTAGGCAACTTATTAGCTTAAAAATCAAGATACTCTAGCTTGGAAATGTTGCTGATTTGAGGAGGGATGATACCGAAGAGGTCATTATTATATAAATTAGGATACGTAAGATGGGAAAATGATGAGATTGAAAATTGAAGAAGAGTACCTTTTAGACTTATACTTGTCAGGTTAATACCGATGACTCTTCCAACATTGTTGCAATGAGTTCCTGACCAAGCGCACGAGCTTATTTTGGTGGCATTAACAGAAGAAAGAGACCATGAATGCAAGAGAGAAATGCTATGGACTTCAAGGCTGACTTTCCATTTCACAAGAGCATGGGCTTCTTTTGTAGAATTAGTAGGAACAACAAGTGAAATACAAGAAATAAGATCAGGGGAAAAATCAGTGATATAATACTTTATTATTTTGCAGGCTTGGTGAATCCATTGATTATGCTGTTGAGTAGCAATAGAAAATAAAGATGAGATAGAAGATGGATTAAAGAAACCAAACGGTGATGGGGAAAAGAAGCACACTGCGAGCAAATTTATGGAATTGTAAGTAATTGACCTCTTAACTAGATTTGTTTTTACGGGAAATAGTCTTTGGAGATATTAGGGAAAAAATGATCCTTGTACTGTATGCAATTCCCTTGAATTTAACTATATAATACACAATGGTATAATGCAAATTCTCTCCGAACTTTATTTTTCCGAACATTGGGAGAAAATTAAGATGCATGTCACCTAAGAGCTAGGATTTACTTCACTCTTTTTATTTTATACCATATAATAAGTTTATTTTTTTAATAGTTGTATTTGATTTTCTCAATTTTATATTCTTAAAAGAACCTCCCCTACTTAAATAATATTTTATCACTTAATAT
This sequence comes from Citrus x changshan-huyou, assembly GCA_039657385.1. Taxonomy (NCBI): domain Eukaryota; kingdom Viridiplantae; phylum Streptophyta; class Magnoliopsida; order Sapindales; family Rutaceae; genus Citrus; species Citrus x changshan-huyou. The sequence goes on from CM077550.1 coordinate 8,618,010, forward strand.
TTCATAATTTCTCGTTCCCCTATTACAGATAGGAAGATTATATTATGTGAGGCATAGCTGCGTGTGGAAGCTTATGTATAGTTATTAAATACAATGAGACATGTACTACAAAAGTTAAAAATATATTGTGTGACAATTTTGTACTAAATAGTTTCGATAAAATCATGCCTTCATCCTCTACAAGTGAGGTCGAATGACATTTTCAAATTTTAAGTTAGCCACTTCCCACTTGAATTTCAAAGTTATCAATTTTATTTTGACTCCCCCATCCTTTATAAAATAAAATAAAATAAAATCTTCCGCCCTAAATTTTATTTTTCTTTAATATTTTTTTCAAATCTATATCTATATCTATATCTATCTATCTATCTATCTATATATATAAAGCTGGGACTTGAGAAGGTGATGTGGCATCACCATTTCTCATCTTTGTATATTCTCTATTATTTAATAAATAAAGAAATTTTCTTTTAGATTTGGCTTTTCATCTTCTCATAATTAATTTGATTGTTATTACACAATAACAATTATGTAAAGATTTTAATGAGGCATATTCTTTGTAATGAACATCCAAGGGGGAGTGTTATGAATTTATTAAAATAAATGTAGATGTTCATAATATATATCTCTTAATCTCCCCACTATCTCCCATTAGTAACATTTAGCTTCCCTATAATTTCCACTATCTCACAGGGAATTATGATCCATAATTTTTCATTAATTTCATGGAGTGATTATGTAACTATAAAAGGAGAGCTCATCTTTTTATTTTGTCACACACAATTGGAATGAATAAAATCACTCTATAATATATTCTCTCGTTTTATTCTTTATCTTGCATTGCTTCTTTATTTGTATTGCTGGCTAATAGCTTTTTTTATTTTTTATAAGGCTGCCTCATCTTTAAAAAAAATCAATTCATATTTTTTATCAGTTTCATCAAGTGTAAAGTAAGAAAAAAGGCTAATACTAAATTCTTTTTTCAAAGCCGCGTGAAACGCGGTTCTATTTTCTAGTATATATATAAAGATGGGACTTGAGGAGGTGATGTGGCATCACCATTTCTCATCTTTGTATATTCTTTATTATCTAATAAATATAGAAATTTTCTTTTAGATTTTGCTTTTCATCTTCTCATAATTAATTTGATTGTTACTACACAATAACAATTATGTAAAGATTTTAATGAGGCATATTCTTTGTAATGAACATCCAAGGGGGAGTGTTATGAATTTATTAAAATAAATGTAGATGTTCATAATATATATATCTTAGTCTCCCCACTATCTCCCATTAGCAACCTTTAGCTTCCCTATAATTCCCACTATCTCACAAGAAATTATGATCCATAATTTTTCATTAATTTCATGGAGTGATTATGTAACTATAAAAGGAGAGCTCATCTTTTTATTTTGTCACACACAATTGGAATGAATAAAATCACTCTATAATATATTCTCTCGTTTTATTCTTTATCTTGCATTGCTTCTTTATTTGTATTGCTGGCTAATAGCTTTTTTTATTTTTTATAAGGCTGTCTCATCTTTAAAAAAAATCAATTCATATTTTTTATCAGTTTCATCAAGTGTAAAGTAAGAAAAAAGGCTAATACTAAATTCTTTTTTCAAAGCCGCGTGAAGCACGGTTCTATTTTCTAGTATATATATAAAGCTGGGACTTGAGGAGGTGATGTGGCATCACCATTTCTCATCTTTGTATATTCTCTATTATCTAATAAATAGAGAAATTTTCTTTTAGATTTTTCTTTTCATCTTCTCATAATTAATTTGATTGTTACTACACAATAACAATTATGTAAAGATTTTAATGAGGCATATTCTTTGTAATGAACATCCAAGGGGGAGTGCTATGAATTTATTAAAATAAATGTAGATGTTCATAATATATATATCTTAGTCTCCCCACTATCTCCCATTAGCAACATTTAGCTTCCCTATAATTCCCACTATCTCACAAGAAATTATGATCCATAATTTTTCATTAATTTCATGGAGTGATTATGTAACTATAAAAGGAGAGCTCATCTTTTTATTTTGTCACACACAATTGGAATGAATAAAATCACTCTATAATATATTCTCTCATTTTATTCTTTATCTTGCATTGCTTCTTTATTTGTATTGCTGGCTAATAGCTTTTTTTTATTTTTTATAAGGCTGCCTCATCTTTAAAAAAAATCAATTCATATTTTTTATCAGTTTCATCAAGTGTAAAGTAAGAAAAAAGGATAATATTAAATTCTTTTTTCAAAGCCGCGTGAAGCGCAGTTCTATTTTCTAATATATATAAAGTTGAGACTAGAGGAGGTGATGTGGCATCACCATTTCTCATCTTCTTATATTCTCTATTATCTAATAAATTGGTTGAGATTAAAAAAATAATTACATTACAAAATAAAAAAAATAAAAAAATAATTATTAGATTACAAAAGATTACATGTCTCTTCCTCTTTCTATTTAAATTCAATAATATGTAACCATTAATAATAATTAATTATAAGTCTTAAAACATTCATTTATTTTATTATGCCAATAATTAAGCTTTAGTGGCTTAAATACATCAATTAATTAATATAGGAAAGAAGGTTTCTTCATCTTCCCTCAACAATACCATTAGGACCTAATTTTAATGTCATAATCCCATATTTAATTATGCAACTTTTTGTTTAGTGCCTTTTGACTTCTTCAAACTCTATAAATATTAAATAGTTAAGATTTGTGGCATCATTATTTTTCATCTTTTTATATTCTCTATTATCTAATATATTGGTTGAGATTAAGAAATAATTACAATACAAAATAGTAAAAATAGAAAATAATTATTAGATTACAAAAGATTACATGTCTCTACCTCTTTCTATTTAAATTCAACAATATGTAACCATTAATAATAATTAATTATAAGTTTTGAAATATTTATTTATTTTATTAAGCCAGCAACTAAACTTTAATGGTTTAAAATACATTAACTAATCACCATTTCTCATCTTCTTGTATTCTCTATTATCTAATAAATTGGTTGAGATTAAAAAAATAATTACATTACAAAATATAAAAAATAAAAAATAATTATTAGATTACAAAAGATTACATGTCTCTTCCTCTTTCTATTTAAATTCAATAATATGTAATCATTAATAATAATTAATTATAAGTCTTAAAACATTCATTTATTTTATTATGCCAATAATTAAACTTTAGTGGCTTAAATACATCAATAAATTAATATAGGAAGGAAAGTTTCTTCATCTTCACTCAACAATGTCATTATGACCTAATTTTAATGTCATAATCCCATATTTAATTATGCAACCTTTTGTTTAGTGCCTTTTGGCTTTTTCAAACTCTATAAATATTAAATAGTTAAGATTTGTGGCATCATTATTTCTCATCTTTTTATATTCTCTATTATCTAATATATTGGTTGAGATTAAAAAATAATTACATTACAAAATATTAAAAATAGAAAATAATTATTAGATTACAAAAGATTACATGTCTCTTCCTCTTTCTATTTAAATTCAAAAATATGTAACCATTAATAATAATTAATTATAAGTTTTGAAACATTCATTTATTTTATTAAGCCAACAACTAAACTTTAATGGTTTGAAATACATCAACTAATTATATAGGAAGGAAGACTCCTTCATCTTCCCTCACCAATGCCACTAGGGCCTAATTTTAATGCCATAATCTCATATTTAATTCTACAACCTTTTGTTTAGTGTCTTTTGGTTTCTTCAAACTCTATAAACATTAAGTATTTAAGATTTATTATGTTTGTGATTTTTTTTATTATTTAACCAACATCCTCTTTAGAAATGTTCTTGTGTTTTTATTTTTTGACTTATTTGAATTTTTAGTATTGTGTGCTTCATGGGGTACTCTTTTCTTCATGAGTTGAACAATGATAAAAGATAGTTGGATGATAAGAGTTAGACTTTGTAGGATATGAGAGTCTGTTAATATCAAGTAGAATGGAAAATTGATTAGTGTGAACATAATTTTTATTGATGAAAAGGTTGTGTACACTTAACTATACACATTAATATATATTTTTAAAGTTAACAAAAAATAATTAACTTTCATAAATAACATTAGTTTTATAAGGCTGCGTCATCTTTAAAAAAAAATCAATTCATATTTTTTATCAGTTTCATCAAGTGCAAAGTAAAAAAAAAAAGATAATACTAAATTATTTTTTTAAAGTTGCGCGAAGCGCAGTTCTATTTCCTAGTATATATATAAAGATGAGACTACAAGAGGTGATGTGGCACCATTCCTCATCTTTTTATATTCTCTATTATCTAAAATATCTAAAATATTGGTGGATATTCTTTGTACATGTTTTTCATCTTTCTATTTAAATCTAACAATATGTAACCATTAGTAATAATTAATTATAAGTCTTTTGAAACATTCATTTATTTTATTATGATGCTAGCAATTAAATTTTAGTGGCTTAAAATACATCAATTAAATAACATAGGAAGATATGTTCTTTCATCTTCCCTCAATAATGCCACTAGGGCCTAATTTTAATGCCATAATATCATATTTAATTATGCAACCTTTTGTTGAGTGCCTTGTGGCTTCTTCAAATTTTATTATACTAGCAATTAAATTTTAGTGGCTTCAAATACATCAACTAATTAACATAGGAAGAGAGATTCTTTCATCTTCCCTCAACAATGCCACTAGGGCCTAATTTTAATGCCATAATCCCATATTTAATTATGCAATATTTTGTTTAGTGCCTTTTGGCTTCTTCAAACTCTCTAAACACTAAATATTTAAGATTTTTTATGTTTAGTTTTTATTTATTTATTTATTTAATCAACATCCTCTTAGAAAAATACTTGTATTTTTATTGTTTGATTTATTTGAATTTTTGGTATTGTGTGCTTCATGCAGTACTCTTTTCTTCATGAGTTCAATTAATTAACATAAGAAGAGATGTTCTTTCATCTTCCCTCAATAATGCCACTAGGGCCTAATTTTAATGCCATAATATCATATTTAATTATGTAACATTTTGTTGAGTGCCTTTTGGCTTATTCAAATTTTATTATACTAGCAATTAAATTTTAGTGGCTTCAAATACATCAACTAATTAACATAGGAAGAGAGGTTCTTTCATCTTCCCTCAATAATGCCACTAGGGCCTAATTTTAATACCATAATCCCATATTTAATTATGCAACATTTTGTTTAGTGCCTTTTGGCTTCTTCAAACTCTCAAAACACTAAATATTTAAGATTTGTTATATTTAGTTTTTATATATTTATTTAATCAACATCCTCTTAGAAAAATACTTGTATTTTTATTGTTTGATTTATTTGAATTTTTGGTATTGTGTGCTTCATACAATACTCTTTTCTTCATGAGTTCAATTAATTAACATAAGAAGAGAGGTTCTTTCATCTTTCCTCAACAATGCCACTAGGGTCTAATTTTAATGTCATAATCCCATATTTAATTATGCAACCTTTTGTTGAGTGCCTTTTGGCTTCTTCAAAATTTATTATGCTGGCAATTAAACTTTAGTGGCTTAAAATATATCAACTAATTAACATATGAAGAGTGGTTCTTTCATCTTCCCTCAACAATGCCACTAGAGCCTAATTTTAATGCCATAATCCCATATTTAATTATGTAACATTTTTTTAGTGCCTTTTGGCTTCTTCAAACTATCTAAACACTAAATATTTAAGATTTGTTATGTTTAGTTTTTATTTATTTATTTAATCAACACCCTCTTTAGAAAAATACTTGTATTTTTATTGTTTGATTTATTTGAATTTTTGGTATTGTGTGCTTCATTGAGTACTCTTTTCTTCATGAGTTGAACAATGATAAAGATAGTTGGATGATAAGGGTTAGGCTTTGTAGGACGTGGGAGTCTACTAATACTAAAAATAATGGAGAATTAATTAGTGTGGACATAATTTTTATTGATGAAAAGGTTGTAGAAAAATTCATTATCCTATTGTTTTCTCTAATTTTTTTCCCAATTGTTTCATACTTAATGTAGCATGTGTTTTTTTTTTTCGTAGGAAAATCTAATGCATGCAACAATCAGGAAAAATTTAGTGACAAAGTTTAAGCACATGTTGAGTGAGGGTTCTTTGTACAATGTCAAGAATTTGAAAGTTGTTTCAACTACAGGCGAGTACAGACCACTTTCAAATCAGTATAAAATTATTTTCTTGGTTATAACTTCTCTTAAGAGGTTAGAAGAAGGAATTGTTAAGATTCCGATCAATGGATTTCAATTCGTATCTCCGAATTTGATTGATTTACGTGTGAATGATAACACAATCCTCTCAGGTATTTTTTTTTTAATTATTAATGTTTGTTAATCTTTAAGTGTATATTAGAAATTATTAATCCTTATGTTTTAACATGTTTATGTTATTTTTTCATAATATTACAGATGTTGTCGGAAGTTTATGTGGTGTGGGTGATATTGAGATCGTTGGAGTTGGTTGGAAAAAAAGAGATATAAAAGTTCTAACAGATTAGTAAGTTGAATATAATCAAGAAAACTATGACTTTATATTTTTTAGTTATTGTTTTTTTAGTTATTTATGTTATTTGTTAGCTATTGTTTTTTTTTTTAGTTATTTATGTTATTTTTTAGTTATTGTTTCTCTTTACATTATTAACTTTTTTAATTTTTATGGATAGCTCGGTAACAACAAATATTACTTTATGGGGAACGTTAGGAGAGATGTTTGATCCAAACTTGTATAGGAAAGAAGATGGTCATTGTATTGTGATAGTGACTTCTACAACCATTAAAAAATTCCAAGGTGATTATTTTATTTAGATCCCACTAATTAACATTATCAAATGCAATGTGACTATCTTAATATTATACACAAATTTGGATTTTGTTCAAGTTTCGTTTTAGGTTACATTTGCTCTAAACAGGTGAGGTTAGTTTCTCTGCTACAAGTGCAAGCAAAATCTACATAAATCTTCAAATAGATAATGTAGCATCATTAATTGAAAGATTTTCTACCATCTCCAACGTTGTGCAAGTTATTGAAAGTTCAAATGTGAATAAGATTACTTTTGAGGAAGAGATGTTCCTCAACAAGATAAGCATTAAAGAACTGTTGGAGGCTGATTGGAGTTCTCAAGTGAAGGTGGTTTTCTATTTTTCTTTTTTCCTTCTCATCCATTTGAGTTATTTGTTCCTAAATGTCCTTATTATTTTTGTAAATGCTTATTGTTTAATTGTAGGAATATATTGTTACTGTGCGGGGCAAGATTAGAGAAATAGACAACTCCTTTGGATGGTACTATGTTTCTTGCAAAACATGCATAAAAAAGGTCATACCTACAAATGGTATTTATATGTGTGGCACTTGCAAAAAGGAATGTGACTATCCTCTTGTGATGTAAGAAAAATAATATTAATTTTTTTAAATTGCATACTATGTTGTTAGTTTTTCACTCTAAATTATTATTCTAATGTAGGTACAAAATACATATAAAAGTCATGGATAAAACTGCAGAGACAACTTTTGTCTTATTCAATCATGTAGCTGAGAAATTACTTGATACATCAGCCTACAAGTTGTTTCATAGACTACCTTTATATAGTAGGGATGTCCCCGCAGAAATTCAAAGCCTTTGTGGAAAATATTTTATTTACAAACTGAAATTGAATGATTACAATTTGAAAGAGGGACTTGAGAATTTTATTGTGTCAACGATTTTCACCCCTGATGAGAAATTGGAACTAGAACAAGAATTGAAGGAGGACAAAAATGTATTATCTACCTATGCTAGGTTCAATTTGTAGGCAATATATGTAATGTTAAAAAACTATTTAATTGTTATTTTTTGTAGGAAAAAAACAATACAGGTCATGAAAATGTGGAAATATATGAAAGAAAGGAAGGACATTCCCAAGAAATGGAAATTTTATTTTTTCTTATTTCCCAGTTATTTTCCTTTATGATTAAAATTAGCATGTTCAGTTTACTCATAATTATAATTTCCTTGATTAAAACATTACAGGATCCTCATGATATCTTATCAAATAATTTGGAAAATTCTGTGGGAGATTTTCATGTTACTAATGCTGTTAAGAATAGAAAGAGAAAAAACCAAATTATTGATGATGATGAAGTTAGTGATGGTGGAAGTAATCAATACATAAAACATGTTTAGTGTTGTTGTTGGTCGTCTTTCTAGATGTGTGTTAGTCTTTTGACCTTTTTCTTTTTAGAGTGGTAATATTTAAGTGTGATATGATATGTCTTATTTTTCTGTCTATCTATGTATTTGTTTTGAACGATTGGGAGAACTTATTTTTCTTGTGTTATATTTCTTTCTTAGCATCTTGCTCCGTTCTATAGATGAATGTAGATAATAAATTGGTAGCATGACAATGCAAAAAAAGGCTTATCATCATCAACAAGAGTGACAACAACATGAAGAAATGCTAGGCACAAATAATTGGATTAATCTCTACACTTCATTGTGATAAAATATAAATTTAATTTTCATAATCAACAATTTTTGTTACTTTGAGTTTCAAACTTTCAGTCACCGAAATCTGAAAAATGAAACCCCAAAGATCTAATCCGAAAGTTCAAGATTGAGATCAATAAGTTAAAAATAATAGTTATATGTATGCTTATACCACTTAACACATAATGTTTCTAATTCATTGATTGATATTGTGAATAATCTCTTGGGTAAAATTTGAATTATTCCAAATTGATTATTTTTAAATTACTTCATTATTTTTAAAAGCTTCAAGTTATTTTTATTTTTGCTTAAAAAATGAGGGGAGAGAGGTAATTTATATTTTTTAAATTATTTTAATTACGAATATTTTTTAAATTATTTTCCTTACTAACAATATTTTAATATGATTAGTCTACTAAACAAATGAAACTATTCATATTATATTTGTATTTATTAAAAAAATTTAAATTTCAATTGTTTTTTTAACTCTTCAGAGAAGAAACCCTCCCTAAATTCTCAATTTTCCGTCACAAATCAATCTCCCGAAGTCTATTTTTGATCGGCTTTATAATGTTGAAGTTTGTAATGCAAAACCGAAAATCGTTTTTTCGTTCATTTGTTGCCCTCTCTTGCTCTTTCTAACCATTTTAACCAGCCATCAACTTGGTCAAATTTAACGACTCAAGTCCCCGCGCGAGGACTTAAATGATGAAACTAATGAATTGGGCACCTGAAAACTCAGTGGTTTGCTCTATTTCTGATATATTAATGTCCAACATGTTCCTGGCCTCAAATTCCAAAGTTACCCAAAACAAATTTGGGAGGAATTTTTAAGTAATTTACATTTTAGTTGCCTAAGAAAACATTTTTGTCCTCCAATAATAAATAAAATAAGTGGGAACTTTGAAAATTCAAACACAAAAAAAGCCCCCTTGAACCGTTGGTTTTCGACAGCTGTTGTATTCAAGAATAAAAAAGTGAAGGAAAAGATGATAATGTATAAAATCTAAAAATAGCATTGAAAAAGAGCCAAAAGGAAATCTAAATAATAATAATATCGATGTCCCTATATTTCTTATTTTATCAAATAAGGATATTGTTTATCAATTTATATCAAATAGGTTCCTAACCGAGATTGAATAAAGATTCAATGTTGATCTAATTTTTGTGTTGAATTTTATAAAGGTTTGTCGTTTGATTAATAGTTTTTAAATAACAATAAAGATACAACTAAATTTTAATCATATATTATTATAAATATACACATATAAAAAAAATAAATAAAAAAAGATTAACACTTAATCTAGATTCAACAAAATTGGATTTTGAATGACACATATTTATAGTTTAATAATTGAAAGGTGTTTTATTAGTGATTGTAAAAGAGATTGGGACTTATTTGATGCAAATAGACAATATATGTTTATAACACATTGAAAGGAAAAAGCAATGGATCCAATTATTATCACTCGGAAAAGAAAGCACATTGTTTCAAATCTTCACAAAATATAAAATACAAAAATGGACTGATTATTTCTTCACGTCATAACATATAATTTAATTAATATAGGAATGAAGGTTCTTTCATATTCCTTCAACAATACCACTATCAAGACCTAATTTTAACGCTATAATCCCATATTTAATTATACAACCTTTTGTATATACTTTTTTATATATAGATAAGTCTTAGTGAATAATTAATTTTCGTATTAAATCTAATTAACATTAATTTAAAGAATTGAAACTTAAGACGGTTCCTTTAGCAAATGTTAATTGCTAACAACAAATTTAAGATTTATTAAGTGTTTAATTGCAACCCATTAACGGTTTTGACAATGATTGAGGTTTAAAGAAATAAAGAAAGAAATGGGGAGACGTCGTATTAAATTGGTTTTATTATCAACAATTAATTAATCATTATATCATTTTCAATTAATTAAAAAATGTTTAGACTCACGAGAGCCTGAGGTAACAGCAACATTATCGACTGATGATAGTCTAGAAGATGAGAAAGACGCAAATTGCTATAAAACACATCATTTGCATACCAATTTCACCCAATAATTGAAAATTGACAAATTTCTCATAAAATTTAAACCTAGATAAAAGAAATAATAAGAAAACAATAGTTAGCTACCATCAATAAAATGAAAGTCGGGTAAAAGACAGAAGATTTGGTTGAGAAATCAATACTATTACAACACTCACATTGTTATTCATGTCTCTTAATTAATTATAAGCCTTGACTAGAAGAGGTGATGTGGCATCACTATTTCTCATCTTCTTATATTCTCTATTATCTAATATATTGGTTGAGATTAAAAAATAATTACATTATAAAATATAAAAAATAGAATATAATTATTAGATTACAAAAGATTACATGTCTCTTCCTCTTTCTATTCAAATTCAACAATATGTAACCATTAATAATAATTAATTATAAGTCTTGAAACATTCATTTATTTTATTATGCCAACAATTAAACTTTAGTGGCTTAAAATATATCAATTAATTAATATAGAAAAGAAGGTTCCTTCATCTTCCCTCAATAATGCCACTAGGGCCTAATTTTAATGCCATAATCTCATATTTAATTATGCAATCTTTTGTTTAGTGCCTTTTAGCTTCTTCAAATTCTATAAACATTAAGTATTTAAGATTTGTGGCATCATTATTTCTTATCTTTTTATATTCTCTATTATCTAATATATTGGTTGAGATTAAAAAATAATTACATTACAAAATATTAAAAATAGAAAATAAATAGAAAATAATTATTAGATTACAAAAGATTACATGTCTTTTCCTCTTTCTATTTAAATTCAACAATATGTTACCATTAATAATAATTAATTATAAGTCTTGAAACATTCATTTATTTTATTAAGCCACCAATTAAATTTTAGTGGCTTAAAATACATCAACTAATTAATATAGGAAGGAATGTTCCTTCATCTACCCTCACCAATATTACTACTAGGGTCTAATTTTAATGTCATAATCCCATATTTAATTATGCAACATTTTATATTTGTTTTTTAAATATGATAAGCCTTAGTGAATAATTAATCTTCAATGTCAAATCTAATTAACATTAATTTAAAGAATTGAAACTTAAGACGGTTTCTTTAGCAAATGTTAAGTGCTAACAAATTTTAGATTTATTAACATCCATGGAACTAGATGAGAAGGTCCATTACTCTACTGTTTCAATTGATCAATAATGAAAATCAAAACCCTCTGATTTTTGCCCAAACTACTTCTTCTTCATATTTTCTCCACTAAACCCAGGTAATGTTAATAAACTCACCTTTATAAATAAATAAATAAATAAATAAATAAATAAATATATATATATATATATATATATTGATTTACGTTTTTTTTCAGTGCATGCTTTGAAAGCTTAGACCCGTTTAAGAATTATTAGTAGACACATGTTTTATCAGTGTCATCTTAGGATGACAAGAGGATCATATGTCTATTAATAATTCTTAAAAGTCCCAACTTGGACAGTTTGGGAATCCATAATTTTTTTTATTTCCAAGTAGGTAAAGTTTTATTTCACATAAAAGGAAATTTCGATAGCTGCTCCTCATGTTCTCTGGGTACATACTAGATGAATGCATAAATCTAGGTCGTGTACTTGGAGAACTATGGGGAGATGCTGTTGAAATTTCTATAAACGCGGAAGAAACTTCACCTACTAGGAACTGAAAAAAATTATTCATTCATGAATGGGATTTATAGGACCACGTACCATTTGTAAATGTGAAGAGAATGTTGGAAATTGGGGAAGCGAGGAGTTGAGTTGATAAATGTAATTGGTTGTGGTTTTGCTGAGTTGATTGAGTTGCTAAAGAAACCATTGTTGGCTGTTAACAATCACAGATTCTCATCAAACATTTAGTTGAATATGTCAAACACATAGACTATCATGCTTTAATTTTTTTAGAGTATGGCTTGTTTGAAGTTTGATTATTGATTCTAATTAGGCTATATATAATTTTATTTTTGGTATTTTAGTACAGATATTTGTCAATCGGCTGCATCTAGAAGCTGCATCTAGAAGCTTTGCATAAACAAATAATGGTGGCACATGGCTTTGAAAATTGAACACGGTTTTCACCCACCAAACTTTGATGAACACGGTTTTGAAGAAGTTTTGATACCCACGGCTTTGACTTTCTTGGCCAACATTTTGCTATAAATACAAGTGCAAATGAAGAGCTTATTCATTCCATTATTCAGAGAGCAATTTAGGGAGTCGAGAGAGAATTCAAAAGCTTGCATTTATGAGCTCTTATTACAGTGATTAAGAGAGTTTGGGTGTATTGGGGTTTTTGGGAAGTGAGCTAAAATACTACAATACTTGTAACTCCTTTTCACTAGTAAAATATTTTCTTCTGTCTTCGCCCGTGGATGTAGGCTAAAAGCTGAACCACGTAATTTCTGGTGTCCTCTATTGTGCTTGTTCTTTATTTTCTTACAATTTCAACTTAGCTATGTGTCTGCGCCACCCAACAATTTACTAACAGTGGTATCAGAGCTATTGGTTGTATTTTTTGGAGTCAGGAACTGTTCACGTAAGGGGTACTATTCACGTATACGGTACTATTCACGTATACGATACTATTCACGTATACGGTTTTGTTCACATATACGGTACTGTTCACGTATACGGTACTATTCACGTATACGGTACTATTCACGTGAAACGGTGGAAGCGATCCAAGAATTTTGCGGTGCAAAGCAGAGAATAGTGGTGTGAGTAAAGCAACTGTGTAGTTTTGTACATGTCTAGGAAAGTTCTGTCACAAAGGCGATAAGAGCTTAAGGAGTCTGGGTTTTAAGTGGGACCATTGTGACCCCTCCAGTCTTTCCTGGGAACTTTCCTGGTGTGCATTCTCACACATACTCACAACTATTCAAGGTGGTACACTAGCTTGTGTGCGGTATTTATCAACAAAATGGCGGCAAAGTATGAAATTGAGAAATTTAACGGAAATAATTTTTTGTTGTGGAAAATGAAGATGAAAGCTGTATTGAGGAAAAATAATTGCTTGGCAGCAATTGGAGAAAGGCCCATGGAGATAACTGATGACAAGTGGAACGAGGTAGATGGTAACGCCATTTCTGATCTACACTTGGCACTTGCAGATGGAGTATTATCTAGTGTGGCAGAGAAAAACACAGCGAAGGAAATATGAGATACTCTCACAAAATTGTACGAGGCCAAGTCACTACACAACAAAATCTTCTTGAAAAGAAAACTCTATACTCTTCGAATGGTAGAATCTACAATGGTGACTGACCACATCAACACCTTGAAGACTCTATTTTCACAACTCACAACATTGGGTCATAATATAGAGGAGAATGAACGTGCAGAGCTTCTACTTCAAAGTCTACCAGATTCGTATGATCAACTCATCATCAACCTGATGAACAACAATCCAGTAGACAGTCTAGTTTTCGACGATGTTGCAGCCTCCGTATTAAATGAGGAGAGCAGGCGAAAAAATAAGGAAAAAAGACAAGCAAGTTCGCAGCAAGCGGAGGCGCTATCGGTGACGAGAGGGAGATCAACGGAACGTGGCCCCAGTGGGAGTCAAAATCATGGTAGATCAAAATTTAAAAGTAAGAAGAATGTTAAATGCTACAACTGTGGCAAGAAATGACACGTCAAGAAAGAGTGTTGGAGTATTCAGAAGAGAAGAGAGGGCAAAGAACCTGAGTCATCAAATGATTAGGGTTGTGTAGCAAGTACCTCGGATGATGGTGAAATTCTCTACAGCGAGGCAACAATTGTTTCAGAAGGCAGAAAACGACTATCTGATGTCTGGCTTATAGACTCAGGAGCTACCTGGCACATGACCTATCGGAGAGAATGGTTCCACACATATGAACCTATCTCAGGAGGATCTGTATATATGGGTAATGATCATGCCTTGGAGATCGCTGGTATTAGTACTATCAAAATAAAAATGTTTGATGGTACAATTCGCACAATTGGGGAGGTACGACATGTCAACGGCCTAAAGAAAAATCTATTGTCTTTGGGACAAATAGACAATCATGGGTGCAAAACTCATGTGGAGAATGGAATTATGAAGATCGTTAAAGGAGCGCTTGTATTGATGAAGGCAGAAAAGATCGGTGCTAATCTATTCATGCTTAAAGGAGAAACACTACAAGAGGCTGATGCGTGTGTCACGTCAAATGGAGAAGAATCAACGATGATGTGGCATCTCAAACTTGGCCACATGTCAGAACAAGGCTTGAAGATTCTCTCTGAGCGAAAATTACTTCCGGGGCTCAAATCGGTAAGTTTACCATTTTGCGAGCATTGTGTTACAAGTAAGCAGTATAGATTAAAATTCAGTAGATCTATTGCTAGAAGTAAATGAATTCTAGACTTGATTCATTCTGATGTTTGGGAATCACCGGATATATCCATAGGAGGTGCTAAGTACATGGTGACTTTCATTGATGATTATTCCAGAAGATGTTGGGTGTATCCAATTAAGAAAAAGTCAGATGTATTTCTAGTGTTTAAAGAATACAAAGCGCGGGTGGAACTTGAATATGGTAAAAAGATCAAGTGCTTGAGGACGGATAATGGTGGAGAGTATACAGACGGCGAGTTTCTTGCTTTCTGTAAGCAAGAAGGTATTCAGAGGTAGTTCACGGTGGCATACACTCCTCAACAAAACGGAGTGGCGGAGCGGATGAACAAAACTCTTACAGAAAGAATAAGAGCTATGTTGAGGACTGCTGGTCTACCCAATTCATTCTGGGCAGAAGCAGCCAAAACTGCTTGTTATATAGTAAATCGGTCGCCATCTACAGCTATTGGGCTGAAGACAGCGACGGAGATGTGGACTGGAAAGCCAGTTGATTATTCCTACCTACATGCATTTGGATGTCCTGTGTACGTGATGTACAATGCCCAAGAAAGAATAAAGCTGGATCCAAAATCTAGAAGATGTATCTTCTTGGGGTATGCTGATGGAGTAAAGGGGTATCGTCTGTGGGACCCCACTGCCCACAAAATCGTCATCAGTAGAGATGTTATTTTTGTAGAAGATCAACTGCAAATGAAAGATGGAGGTGATGACACTGTAAAAGAAAAGTCAGAGATTGTGCCGGTATATGTGGAAAATAATCCAGAAGATTCAGATTCTTCTAAAGCAGCACTAGAGCCCGAAGAACAAGAACCAGTCGAGTCTGAGGCTCCAGAAGTTCGTCGGTCAACTCGTGAGAGACGACCACCAACGTGGCACTCGGAGTATATTACAGAGATCAACGTTGCATACTGTCTTCTAACAGAGGATGGAGAGCCTTCAACTTTCCATGAAGCTTTAAACAGCTTAGATGTTACTTTGTGGATGACAACAATGCATGAAGAAATTGAGGCTCTACACAAGAACAAGACATGGGAACTTGTACCACTACCACGTGGAAGAAAAGCCATTGGAAACAAATGGGTCTACAAGATCAAACGTGATGGCAATGACCAAGTGGAGCGGTATCGTGCGAGATTGGTGGTGAAAGGATATGCTCAGAAAGAAGGTATTGACTTCAACGAGATATTTTCGCCGGTGGTTCGACTCACAATAGTCAGAGTAATCTTGGCGATGTGTGCTACATTTGACTTACATCTTGAGCAGTTAGATGTGAAAACTGCATTTCTTCATGGCGAACTTGAAGAATAAATATATATGCTCCAACCAGAAGGTTTTGCAGAAATAGGAAAGGAGAACTTGGTTTGCAGGTTGAACAAATCTCTATACGGTCTCAAACAGGCGCCGAGGTGTTGGTATAAGAGATTTGATTCCTTCATCATGAGCGTTGGATACAACAGACTCAGTTAAGACCATTGTGCATATTACAAGAGGTTTGAAGATAATGATTTCATTATTTTGCTGTTGTATGTGGATGACATGTTGGTAGCAGGCCCCAATAAAGATCGAATCCAAGAATTGAAGGCACAGTTGGCTAGGGAGTTTGAAATGAAGGACTTGGGACCAGCAAACAAGATTCTAGGGATGCAAATTCACCGAGACAGAAATAACAGGAAGATTTGGCTTTCACAGAAGAATTACTTGAAGAAAATCTTGCGGCGCTTCAACATGCAAGATTGTAAGTCAATTTCTACCCCACTTCCTATTAATTTCAAATTATCCTCAAGTATGTGTCCTAGCAATGAAGCAGAGAGGAAGGAGATGTCTCGAGTACCGTATGCATCAGCAATGGGAAGTTTAATGTTCGCTATGATATGTACAAGACCGGACATTGCACAAGCAGTGGGAGCAGTCAGTCGATATATGACGAATCCTGGTGGAGAGCATTGGATAGCTGTGAAGAGGGTTCTGAGATACATCAGAGGAACCTCAGATGTTGCATTATGTTATGGAGGATCAGAATTTACTGTCAGGGGCTATGTGGATTCAGATTTTGCAGGAGATCTTGATAAAAGGAAATCCACTACTGGTTATATGTTTACACTTGCGGGAGCAGCTGTAAGCTGGGTTTCGAAACTGCAGACCGTTGTGGCTTTATCTACAACAGAAGCAGAATACATGGCAGCTACACAAGCTTGCAAGGAAGCTATTTGGATACAAAGGTTATTGGAGGAGCTCGGGCACGAACAAGAGAAAATTTATGTATTTTGTGACAGTCAGAGTGCCTTGCACATTGCAAGGAATCCAGCTTTTCATTCCAGGACAAAGCACATAGGAGTCCAGTATCACTTCGTTCGTGAAGTAGTGGAAGATGGAAGTGTGGATTTGCAGAAAATCCATACCAAAGAGAACCTAGCAGATGTTTTGACCAAACCGATAAATACTGATAAGTTTGTCTAGAGTAGATCCTCTTGTGGCCTAGCAGAAACGTAGGCAACATGATTATGGCGAAGCAGAAAGGATGGTGTGGAGATTGATTGGTCCTTAATCTAATCTCCAAGTGGGAGAATGTCAATCGGCTGCATCTAGAAGCTGCATCTAGAAGCTTTGCATAAACAAATAATGGTGGCACATGGCTTTGAAAATTGAACACGGTTTTAACCCACCAAACTTTGATGAACACGGTTTTGAAGAAGTTTTGATACCCACGGCTTTGACTTTCTTGGCCAACATTTTGCTATAAATACAAGTGCAAATGAAGAGCTTATTCATTCCATTATTCAGAGAGCAATTTAGGGAGTCGAGAGAGAATTCAAGAGCTTGCATTTATGAGCTCTTATTATAGTGATTAAGAGAGTTTGGGTGTATTGAGGTTTTTGGGAAGTGAGCTAAAATACTACAATACTTGTAACTCATTTTCACTAGTAAAATATTTTCTTCTGTCTTCGCCCGTGGATGTAGGCTAAAAGCTGAACCACGTAATTTCTGGTGTCCTCTATTGTGCTTGTTCTTTATTTTCTTACAATTTCAACTTAGCTGTGTGTCTGCGCCACCCAACAATTTACTAACAATATTTCATAATTTGTAGAAACTATTATATATTAGTGTTTAGAAAGTGTTAGATATATTCTCTATCTAATACAATTTTAATATATTTTGTGATGAAAATAAAATACTCCAAGAGCATCCTATTGCATAGATTATTTTATAATGTTAATGTTGATGATGCAAATATATAATTTACATATATAGAGTATGGAGCGTAACTTTAGATTGTAAAGTAGTATGGAGCGTAACTTTAGATTGTAAAGTAAACAAATATTTTTATGATCAATACTAGCTACTAATGATCAAGCTTAATTAATTGTGAGCTACTGCAAATCAATTAAAAAGCTGATCACCAAGTTCAAGTTGCTATGGAAGTAATATATAAGAGTGAAAGTGTTGGCTCCCGTATTTAAAGATGTTTGAAGAATAAAACAATGTGTGGATTAATTATTTGAAAATCAATGTGTACGTAATCAAATTTTAGTATCTCAATTTCTCTGGATTAATTTAATTTGATGCCAATTTGTCAATGCATTCTATTTGTTTATCCCTATCGAATAAGTTTACTCGATTTCATTATTATGAAAGCTTAGTTTTAAACATAATATGTTGTTCTTATTTTCATTAACACTGGGTTACTTTGTTTTAACATATTACTGCTCACTTGTCTTTACAATTGTTGCTATCTACTTGTTTGCGAAAAAGCATAAGGTAAGAAAGAAAAATCTTTGAATAATCTTTGGTTGTCTAATTTATGCGATTTACACGTGGATGTATTGAAGATTGTCACTTTAATTTTTCAATGCATGCTTTGAAAGCTTAGACCCATTTAAGAATTATTAGTAGACACATGTTTTAGCTCGTGTTTATATTTATTGACCAATTAATCTCTGGTGTAGTTTTATTTAATTGATATATAATTCGCATGCAGGAGCGACAATTAAAAGAGGCGGGTCTTTTCTGAACATGAACTAGCCATATTTGACTCGGAGGATCCAGTGTCTATATGGATATTTGGTGTTTTGTGGAAATAAACAGATAGAAAAGGTTTAACTAAATGCTTAAGTCGTTCTCGACTGCATTGTACAATGTACTTGACTATTAGAGTGATAGATTTTGCTTGTGTGATTGGAACAATGCTAATGATTCTAATATTTAGTCCTAATTGATGTGTTACATATCTTTTAAATGATAAAATAATAATTTTATGAAACTATCCAATTGCTTTTCTAACCTTCAAATTTTTTGTTTGAATTGACTATTACAGTGATAGATTTTGCTTGTGTGATTGGAACAATGCTAATGATTCTAATATTTAGTCCTAATTGATGTGGTACAAATCTTTTAAATGATAAAAAAATAATTTTATGAAACTATTTTCTAACCGTCAAATTTTTGGTTTGAATTGAATTTTATGAAATTCGATAAAGTAAACAGAAAAATTAATGCCTTCCATTTGCAAGAATTTCTAGGAAATCTTAGAAGTACAAAATAACAAACTTCGAAATGTCTTAATTCAATATCATTAATTTGACTATTGACTCCTAACAAAAATGTAAAAAATAATTATGAACAAACAATTATTTCACAATACATGTATGTAATATTATTAATTCTTATGCAAACAAAAAATTAATTAATTAATAACTATTAACTCTTTGTGAGTGAAAAAAGATAGAGACAAAGGGTGGAAAAAACATATCATTTTTATAGTTCACCAAATAGGGAAGTTGGAAAAAAAGATATATAAAAGTTTTAACAGATTAATAAGTCGAATATAATCAAGAAAACTATGACTATATATTTTTTAGTTATTGTTTTATCATAAGAATTGATCGACAGTTTGACTTCACTAATCTTATTAGTTTTTACCTAATTTTTAATTTTCTTTTTCACTGAATACATCCAATATTTGTTGAAGAAAAACTGTTAAAGTAAAATGAAAAAGGATATTGCCCTTAGAGATTATTTCATGTATTCACAAGAAAAATTAATTAGAAAATATGTTCTAAGCAGCCCAAACATCTCACAGACGCAGTAGAATAAACAACAGTACTTGGCAGTTAGCATAATTAATGTAAAAGAAAAAATTTATGAAAATCACTCTAAATCCAAATGGAATGTAGAATGAACAACCTCAATTCCTTGAATTATTGCCTAATTATTTGTTCTAATTCTTAAGAAATTTTTTTTTTCTTTTTCTTCACACCCACCTCTTCATAAACACGAATAAAATAGTCAAGTGGTAATATTCATATTGAAATAGGGAATCATAATATTGGTGATTTGGAATAAAAAAAGTAACCAATTGTATAATAATGTAATTCAAAACTTTCGAATTTAATGATAATACGATATCCTTATAATGAGTTTTTCTCTTTACATTATTCACTTGTAGTAATTTTTATGGATAGTTCGGTGACATCAAAGATTACTTTATGGAAAAAGTTGGGGGAAATATTTGATCCAAACTTGTACAAGAAAGATGACAGTCCGTGTATTGTAATATTAACTCGTACAACCATTAAAAAAATTCCAAGCTGATTATTTTATTTAGATCCCACTAATTGACATTTTCAAATGCATTGTGGCTACCTTAATATTATACATAAATTTAGATTTTGTTCAAGTTTTGTTTTTGTTCACATTTACTCTAAATTAATTGCCTTTAAATTTACATTAGAACTGTTAAAGTGGATTTTTGTTGACTTTCTATATTAATTTAGGATATCATAATTAGACCTAAAATCAACCAAACTTAGAAGTTTGTTCTAAAAAAATGTGTTAACGTTGTTTTTAAATACACAATTATGGAAACAATTCATAATTATTTATCGGTTTGAAGATAAAAAAAAAACATTACATTTATAATTATTTTGCATGGATTGATTTGATAATATCACAACTATAAAAGCTCACAATGTACCCACCAAATTCGAAGAATAATAACTAATAAAGAAGTAATCTGAAAGCCTCTGTTCGTGGCTATAAGTGCAACAGAAATTAATGCCAATGTGACACTTGCATGAGTTTAAAATTAATTGAATTGGTTAAATTAAATCCCATTTTGTTTTGTTTTGTTTTTAGTGATTTTTTTTGTTCTTTCTAACATATGTTATGTATTCGTTTGAAAAATTCATTGCAATTCTTATTTCAATAATTGAAAAAGATTTTTTTAATCTCTTTTGAAAAAACATTTTATATTTTCGGTTTTTCTTATTATGATTTGTAATAAAAAGTTTTGTTAATTTTAGAATATTTTGTGATATTGAATTCACTTTATTGTTCAACAAAGTAAATGGAATTGATTTCTGCAACTATTAATGATTTCAGTGACTCAAGGAATATTCCGCTAGAAGTTTGTCTCTTGCGGCATCAACTTTCATCTTTAGCTCGACACGAAAGGATTATGAAATTAAAGCTTAGGAAATATGCATCAAATTTCCAGTGTGACATAATAAACAATGGATATGCTGTCGTGCAGAAGGCCATATTCAAGCATGCAAGATTTAAACGGAAAATTATGATTATTCATAATAGATACAAACACGATTTAAAAAGGATAATCATTTTGATGCTACAAATTGTGAATTTTTACACAAAATGTATGAAGTTGGACGACATTAGAAGTGACAATAAATTGCTTCAGTCAAACGGTATGTGATTCTTGAAAATATGATTTTTATTCCTACTATACAAATTAAAAAAAATTATCCCTATATAATTATTTATGTTAATATATATTAACAAATATATATATTTCAAACATATTTCAGTTGAGAATTTCCTCCAATCTCCTGGTAAAGCTGGATATGATAATAATAAAACATCATCACATATAAATTCAAAGAGTCAAACAAATAGAGGAAAGCGCCTTCTTCACACAAGTACGTACATATTTACATTTATTGAGCTTTATTAGTTATTCGTCATGCTTGTAATACTTGAAACTAATAACTTATTCATTGCTTTTGGAACTTTAAAAATATGCAGTTGAACATGGACAACTAAAAAGAGCGTGTCTCTCTTTTGATGAGAATATAGATAAGTCCACAAGCTTTCCATTGGATGATATAACCTCAAATAATGGTACATATTTACATGAAACTACATGTACAATGACAATATTAATATATTTAGTAATATTTTTTCTTACCATATTCACTTAGACGAAATAAGATACTTTGTTACAATATTATTATTTGTTGAATTTGATAGTTCATTACACAACGCCTTGGAATTTTGGACACCCTACATGCACATGTTAATATTGTGGTGCCATTTTATGGTACGAGGAACGGAACAAGAAAACCAAAAGGGTCTCAGATCCCAAATTCACATTTTGTTGTATGGAAGGACGTGTGTAGATTCCATTAATGAAAGAAATTCCTCCTTTACTCAAATATCTTCTCGGGGCAGATTCTGGACAAAGGGGTTCCAAATTTCGAAAAAATGTCAGGGCTTATAACTCCATGTTTGCTTTCACATCTATGGGAGGTCGAGTTGATGCATCGATCAATCGATCAAAAGGTCTTTATGTTTTCAGGATGAGCGGTAGGAATTATCATCACATTAGTTCTTTGTTGCTAAGCTCTATATCTATGATATTGAAAATGAGACAGACAACCGAATCAACACTCTATTAAAACATGGAATGAAGACAGAAATTGATCATGAAATTGTTCGTGAACTATCTAAAATGTTGGACCAACATAATAATTTGGTCAAATCTTTTAGAATGGCGAGGGATAGATACAAAACACAACAATAATCTACATTCCGTTTACGACTCCTTAATAGTAGGACAAGAGATGGTTGTCGATACAATATGCCAATAGTTTCGGAAGTTGAAGCTTAATAGTTGGTGATTTCAATGAAGCGAACTTTTAACGTGATGTTATTATAGAGCATCGCACAAAGGGACTTCAGAGAATCACATATTTGCATCCAAGTTTCATGCCCATGACATACCCGTTAATATATCCTTATGGCGAAAATGGATATAGACTTGACATATCTTTAAGAGATGTAACTGATAGCCCTTTTAAGAGGCAAAAGCTGACAATGAGGCAATATTATTGCTTTAGGTTGCAACAAAGATTGAATGAGGGACACACTCTACTTCAAGCTGGTAGACTATTCCAACAATATATAGTTGATTGTTACATGGCAATTGAAGAAGAAAGATTTCGTTGGATCCGAACTAATCAACAAAAACTTAGATTAGACATTTTCTTTGGTTTGATGGATGTTGTTCATCAAGGTGATTCTGATTGTTCGAAAGTGGGAAAATCGATTATTCTACCTTCATCACACACTGGGGGACCACGATATAGAATTCACTTGCAACCTAAAGTGGCCAGAAATAAATAACATGCTCCGATTAATTGGACAAAAGGATGATGACAATCGAGTCGATATCATATGTAGAGTTTTCGAGATAAAATTATTCCAACTAATGCAAGATCTGAAAAAAGATCAACCGTTTGGAAAAATAATTGTATGTAAGTTCACTTCAAATTCGTATCCATAACAAATTCAACTCATTTGTTATTGAAAAGTGCATGGAAGAACAATAATTTAACAATTGAAATCAATATTTCTAACTTTTTAATTTTACTCCATTTTGTGGCAGGTCTATATACAATTGAGTTTCAAAAAAGAGGCTTGCCCAATGCACACATACTGCTTTCTGTGCATCCAACAATGAAAAATCCTTCTGCAGACCATATTGATAAAATAATAAGTGCATAAATCCCTGACTTAAATGTTGATCCTGATGGTTATAATGTAGTTAACAAATTTATGATTCATGGACCGCGTGGAAAACACAATTCTCACTCTCCATGCGTGATGCAAGAAAAGTGCACAAAACATTTTCCAAAAAAATTCAATGATCAGACAACAGTGGATAAAAATGGCTTTCCAGTCTATAAAAGGAGAAATGCAGGTATTCATGTTGAAAAGAAACGTGTCTTCTTGGATAATCGATATGTGGTCCCTTATCACAGGAATTTAATTGTCAAATTTGATGCACATATTAATGTTGAGATTTGTAATTACTCGAGATCAGTTAAATATCTTTTCAAGTATGTCCATAAAGGGTCTGATAGAACAACTGCAACAATGGAATCTATTGACACTACCCAAGAAATGGACGAGATCAAAACATATTTAGATTGCATATAGCAACCGAAGCTTGCTGGCGAATCTTTCAATTTGACATACATTACAGAAACCCGACAGTTGAAAGATTGCCGTTCCATTTACCGGGAGAGCATACAGTAATATTCGAAGAATCCAAGTGCTTAGAAAATGTGCTTACCATACTTGGAATAGAAAAAACAAAGTTCACAGAATGGTTGGAGGCAAACAAGAATCATGATGATGCACGAGAGCTAACTTATTTTGATTTCCCTACATGTTAGGTATGGAATTCAAAAGACAAAACTTGGACTAGGAGAAAAAATGGCCTAGCAATTGGAAGAATTTACTTTGCACATCCTTCAAGTGGAGAACGATTTTATATGAGAATGTTGCTCAATTTTGTAAAAGGAAGCACTTCATTCGAAAGTATTAGAACAGTAAATGGAGTGACATATCCAACTTTCAAAGTTGCGTGCTATGCTTTGGGATTATTAGACGATGATAAAGAATGGATCGACTGCTTGACTGAAGCTGCAATATGGGCGACTGGAAATAAATTGAGACATCTTTTTGTTACGATACTCATTCATTGTCAGGTTTCTGATGCATCCCAACTTTGGAAATCTAATTATACTACTTTATTAGAAGACATAACTTCATTGCAAAGGAAAAGATTCAGATTGAAAGATCTTCAGTTAACCGAGCAACAAGTTGAAGCATACACATTGTTGGAGATTGAAACTATCATGTTGAAAATGGGAAAAAGTTTAAGAGACATAGATGAAATGCCACTTCCTAATTCTTTTTTGATAAGAGATTCAAGTAACCGATTGGTCAATGAAGAGCTTGATTATGATCGTGATCAATTAAAAAAGTTGCATGAGAAATCGTTTGCTGCTCTAAATGCTTGCCAAAAACCAGCCTATGAAGCAATAATACATTCTGTTGAGAATGAAGAAGGGTGTTTATTTTTTATCAATGGACACGGTGGTACTGGTAAAAAATTTTTGTGGAATACAATTATTGCAAAGCTCAGATCACATTCCAAAATAGTCTTGCTGGTTGCAAGTTCAGGTATAACAGCTTGTTATTCCCTAATGGTAGGACAGCTCATTCGCGATTTCATATTCCTTTGGATGTGACAGCAGAGTCCACTTGTGAAATTCGACAAGGCACCTTATTAGCTGGACTTCTTATGAAAACTTCTTTGATCATTTGGGATGAAGCGCCTATGGCACATAAGTTCTGCTTTGAAGCTTTGGATAAGACCTTGAGAGATGTTCTAAGAACAAGGTATGAAAATAGTTCTATCAAACCTTTTGGAGGACTTACAATAGTATGTGGTGGCGATTTCCGTCAAATATTGCCAGTTGTGCCAAAGGGGACAAGAGCAAACATTATTGACGCTTCACTTAACTCATCCTACTTATGGCCATTTTTCAAAATTTATGAGCTCAAACAAAATATGAGGCTCTATAATAGGGGTGGCAAAAAGGCCCGCGGGCTTAGGCCCGGACAAAGCCCAGGCCCACAACTTTTTTAAAAAAAATAATTTTATAAATTAGAATAATATAATTAAAATTGAAAAATAATTTAAAAATAAAAAAGAAACTTAAATTCTTAACTTATAAATCAATTATGATTCAAAAAAGCTAAATTTATTATATTAAATTCTCTCTTTTGTGTCAATTAATTAAGAGAGCGTTTGAATTAGAAGTTAAGAGCTTTTATTTGTTTTATTTATTATTTTAATTTGAAATATTCATTTTCTTTAATTTATCTATGATTGTAATAACTTGTTGATAATTAATTTATTTCAAATTTACAATAATTTAAAAAATTTAAAATAAATAAATAAAGCCCAAGTCCGGCCCGAGACTGGCCCAGGCCCGCAATGGGCCCGGCCCAGCCCAGGCCCGCAATGGGCCCGGCCCAGCCCAGGCCCGCTGTTTGCCATCCCTACTCTATAATAGAAGCGTGAGTGGCTCTGAGGCTGCTAAAATAGCTTCTTTTGACAAATGGTTGTTACAGATTGGAGATGGTTCATTATATGATGACATTGATAGAGATTTAGTTAAACTACCTTCTGATATCTGTAAGAAACTATCAGAAAATCCGATGAAATCAATAGTCAACGCTATCTACCCATCAATTTTGCATAACTATAATGATCCAGCATATTTGAAAGAAAGAGGAATATTAACGCCAAAAAATGAATTGGTGCATGAATTGAACGAGATGATTATGAATATGATACCCGGTCAAGGGAGAACCTATTTTAGCTCAGACAGTATATGCAAAGCAAGCGCAAACACAAATGATGAAGATGTTCTGTATCCAACTGAATTTTTGAATAGTTTGAAATTCAATGGCATCCCTAATCATGACATACGACTTAAGGAAAGTGCTCTCGTAATGCTTCTCAGAAATCTAAATCAAATAGAAGGCATATGTAACGGTACAAGATTGATTGTCACTCGTCTTGGTAAATGGTCCATTAGAGGTGACATCATTTTTGGAACAAATATTGGACAAAACGTCACAATTACAAGAATTGATCTCCTAATGAATCAAGATGACCATCAAGCTTAACAGACAACAACTTCCTTTGGCACCATGTTTTGCCATGACGATCAACAAAAGCCAAGGATAGTCTCTTAAACATGTTGGCTTGTATCTCCCTAAGCAAGTATTCACACATGGTCAATTATATGCCGCCGTGTCTCGAGTTACCACAAGAGAAGGATTGACCATACTAAATGCCGATCAAGAGGTAAAAGACCGAACCTTCATAAAAAAACATTGTCTACAAAGAAGTATTTCAAAATATTCACACATCAGCTCACAAAATCAAGGTATCACATTTTTAGATTATATTTTAAAATTTAATTTATACATTGCAAGCTCTTACTTCACCCTATAATAATGATTTTTATTATATGTTTTAATTATTCAGTAGACAAATGAATAAATCAAAGGAACTATCGAGACAACAAAATGGTAGTTTGGTTGAGTTTTCCAAGCTGTTATGGAGGATCTAATCGCCAAAGAACATAGTAAGTGAAGAAGCATTCCTTTTTACATCAACTGTTTCTCCTTTCATTCTCTCTAATCCGTGGAGACATGGTTTATGTACAGATAAAGAACATTTTGGCACTAGGTGTTGCTGATCCCCATTGGAACTTGCCATAGCTGCAAGCTTGATATAAACAACTGCTCACCTACTCAGCTACAAACGATGCAAAGTAACTTACAAAAGCCTTTACATGTATTTTACTTATCTTTTATAATTCAACGCATTGCTAAGGATCCTCAATTACAAAATTAAATTTGGAACTTATCAACAACTACAAAAGGTACAAGGTCTGTACATCTAGACTATACACGTTAATATATATTTTTAAAGTTAACAAAAAAATAGTTAACTTTCATAAATAACATTAGTTTTATAAGGCTGCCTCATTTTAAAAAAAAATCAATTCATATTTTTTATTAATTTTATCGAGTGTAAAGTAAAAAAAAAGATAATACGAAATTCATTTTTTAAAGCTGCGCGAAGCGCAGTTTTATTTCCTAGTTGATATAATAAAAAGAAGTCAAGCCTTTGAGTGTCTTCGTGTGGTTTTGAGTGCAATCGACGCTTCGATTTAACATTTACTTTGAAAATCAATTATCTCAATTCTTAGCTAGTGAGAAGAATGACTTCCGGACTTCTTTGTAATCAAAAGTCATATGTAAAAAAAAGTAAATAAATAAATATATACAATTGTCCATCCTTTTGCGTAAACAAATGACACTGCTGATATTTGATTCAAAATTCCGTCAGTCGAAACAATTAAAACTAACATTAATTCTTAGCTAGTGACAACTAACAAAAGCATTGAAGGGTCCATAAAGGAAAAAAGGGCAACTTGGACAAGTAGAAAGAGTCAAACTTTTCACACTCTTAAATATAGAAATTAAAATTTAAGATGAAAACATTTTTTTTGCAACAGTAATTGCTACCTCATCATTGTACAAGGATGACTTCAGGTTTTCTTTGCAACCGTAAGTCATATGAAAAAAAAAAAAAAATAGATACGATTATCCATTATTTCATGTAAACGAAGATATTTGATCAAAATTTTTGTTAATCGAAACATTTAAAGCTACTATCAATTTTTATCTGGTGGTAACTGACAAGAGCATTGCAGAGCCCATAAACGAAAAAAGAGCAACTTGACAAGTACAAAGAGTCGAGCTTTTCACACCCTCTCACATAGGCAAATTACAATTTAAGACAAACAGTTGTTTGTTGCAATAATAATCGCTTCCTTGTCGTTGTACAAGGATGACTTCCGATCTTTTTTTGCAACCAAAAGTAATATGGAAAAAATAATAAATGTCATTATCGATCCTTCTGTGCAAACAAATAACAACACTGATATTTGATTCAAAATTTCGAAACAATTAAAACTAACATTAATTTTTATCGAGTGACAAGTGATAAGAGAGAGTCGAGCTTTTCACACTCTTTCAAATATGGAAATTACAATTTAAGACAAGACATGTTGGTTGCAATAGTCATCGCTTCCTTGTTGCTATACAACGATGACTTTTGGTCTTCTTTGCAACCAAAAGTCATATGAAAAAAAAAAAAAAAAAATATCCACCGTCCACTCGTTTTTTACACATTTTAAAAAAATACACAATTCTTTCATTTTTTGGCTGGAATCCACCTAAAGTTACATTTTGTTTCACTTTTCCACTTCCGTTTAAAATCCGTTAACAAAACTAACGGAAACTTAAAAAAATGACCATTTTACCCCCAAAACGAAAATTATAATTTCGCCTTAAAAATTACAAAAAATAATCAGATTAAATCTAATTATTTTTCCCATTGGTCAATAAAGAAATTAATTCCACAACCATCATATGCAGGTTTTTTTTTGGCATTTTTATAGTGAAATTGTAATTTTCATTTTGGGGGTAAAATGGTCATTTTTTTAAGTTTCAGTTAGTTTTGTTAACGGATTTTAAACAGAAGTGGAAAAATGAAACAAAATGTAACTTTAGGTGGATTCCAGCTAAAAAATGAAGGAATTGTGTATTTTTGAAAAAGGTGTAAAAAATGGGTGGACGGTGGATATTTTCCCAAAAAAAAAATACAATTGTCGATCCTTTTGTGTAAACAAATAACAACTTTGGTACTTGATTGAAGTTCTATAGATCGAAAAAATTAAAATTAACATTTTCTTGTTAAAATAAAACTAAAATTAGGAGATGGCTTATTGTCTGCCAACTGTTTTTCGAAGATGCACCATTGCCCAAATAAAAAAATTCAAAATATTCGGTTTAATATGATTTTAGGCTAGATATCATTTTTCCCCGTGACTAACTCCTTGCTGTTGACCTCTCTCTGTGTTTTTGTTTAAGGAAAGCCTAATACTCTTAATTATCTGTTATATTGCCACCAATCTCTAGTTATAAGCATCCTCAATTGCTTTCAAGGCTGGTTATATGGCCGCCTATCTGACAGCTTCGACAGCCCGTGCCTACATTCCTTGATCATTGTCTTCAGTATGATGATTCCTCCCTCGATTAAGCAGTGTAATTCGAGTCTGGATTAGAGCTAAATGATTTCTCCCTTGATTAGGGCAATGTAATTCGAGCTTTGATTAGGGCTATATGATTCCTGCCTTAATTAGGGCAGTGTAATCCAAGCCTTCATTAGTGATATATGATTCCTGCCTTGATTAAGGCAGTTTAATTTAAGCCTTGAAGGGCTGTTTTTCGTGCCTCAAGGGCAGTTTTATTCTTGCCTTATAAGGCATTTTGATTATTGTCTCGTAGGCTATATTTTTCGTGCCTCAAGGTAGTATTATTCTTGCCTAGTAGTATTATTCTAGCCTTATAAGGCATTTTGATTCTTTCGTTGTAGGGCTGTATTTTTCATTCCTTAAGGGCAGTATTATTCTTACCTTGTAAGGCATTTTGATTCTTGCTTATTTTAATTCGAAACTCCACGCAACATGAAATTCATAGTGCAAAAATATAAAATGCTTGAACATTTATTTCATTAAACTTAAGGTAAGACTTCCCCCTGGCTTGAACTGGTCCACTTAACATGGGTGGCACCAGTGTGGGGTCCGAAGCCGTAAACACCAACCACTAACAGTAATTTAAAAGACTTTTCCCTAGCTTGAACCAAATTGCCTCATGTAGGCGGTATCAGTATAGGGTCCAAAGCCACAAATAAAATGCAAACGATTAGAAACCTATTCCATTTAACATGACAACTTCTTATATGATAATCTTATAAAGCAGGTTACTATAAGTGGTAACAAGGAAAAGAAAAAAATGCTTGAGTTCTTATGCGTAGTGACGCTTGAGGCGTTCTACATTCCAGGGTCGAATGAGTAGTTTTTGTTCATTTCCGCCAGAACATACTTCCCTGGGGTCACTTCCATGACGAATTTGTACGAACCTTCCTAATTAGGGACTAATGCTTCCGCTCCTTCGACTGTTTCTATCTTCTTCAACACTAGTTATCCAAGTTGGAACCCTTACTTTAACTCTAGAGTTATAATATCTGATGACTCTATTCTAGTATGTCGCTAGTCTTTCTACCTCATTTCTCATTCTTTCTTTAATCAGATCTTTATCAACCTTCAAGAGTTCTTGATTCTCCTCTTATCGGTAACAAATGATTCTTTGTGTATTAAGCCCTACCTCAATTAGGGCTACAACATCGGTGCCGAACGCTAGAGAGAAAGGAGTCTTTCCCGCTGATGTACGCGTAACGAGGTCTGAAAGGTCCATAACATGGCTGGTAATTCCTCAGTTCAAGCACCCCTTAAGTTTTCCAACCTAGTTTTTAGGTGGAACTTGATGATTTCGTTAACCGTTTCCACCTGTCCGTTGGCTTGGATGTGAGCAGGAGATGAGAAGGAGTTTATTATTCCCAAACTAGAGTAGAATTCTCTGAACTTTGAGTTATCAAATTGTTGGCCATTGTCAAATACGATAGTATGCGGGATGCAAAACCTGCGTATTATTGTTTTCCACACAAAGTGTATTGTTTTCTCCTTTGTGATTTTTGCAAGTGGTTCTGCCTCAGCCCATTTGGTGCAGTAATCATTCGTGACAATAACATACCTCACTCGCTCTTTCGCTGTTGGAAGAGGACCGATCAAGTCTGTTCCATATTGTGCAAACGACTATGGGCTACTTATTAGGCTAGCATATGAGGTTATTGTCTTGGGACAACTGCGTTCTTCTGACACTTGTCACACTTTCTTGAGAAGTTAATACAATCCTTTTCCAAGGTTGGCCAATAGTATCCCTACCTTAATATTTGTCAAGCTAAAGATCTCTCTGCTGCATGGCTGCCACATACTCCCTCGTACACATTTCTCAAAATGTATTCTGCCTCTTTCGGTAGTATGAACTGTAGGTAAGGCATTGAGAATCCTCTCTTATAAAGTGTTTTTTCCAGTGATCACATACCTGGCCACTCGTAGTCTCCACTTCCTTGCCTCTAATTTGTCTTCTGGCAAATTTTCCTCCTCCAAGTACGCTATAATCGAATCCGTCCAATTGTCACAAAAGGCCATTGGTAGTATGGGCAGACCTTTATTTATGCTAAGTGATTTCACCACCTCGACTTTGGCTGAAACGACAGATTCAACTGGTGAAGAAGATGCTAGTTTTGCAAGTACATCAGCATGCTGGTTTTCTTCTTTGGAGATCTAGGTCAACTGCCTTCATGCTTTCTTTTTTGATCTACAATTGGTTATAAACTTGATTAATGACAAGTTATGAATCACTATAAATTGAGATTAGCTTTATACTCATCGCGATTGTTAAATTCAGGCCGGCTATCAATGCTTCATACTTTGCCTGATTATTTGAGACCTTAAATTTGAATTTAAGAGAATAAGGCAACTTGTTGCCTTTAGGTGTGATTAATACTGATTTTGCTCCACTCATATGGGAATTGGCAGATTTATCAACACATAACTTCCATAATTGGGGCTTTGAGTCTTTGACTTGGAATGGTGTAGTGAATCCGGACATGAAATCTGTAATTGCCTGCCCTTTAATCTCTTTACAGGGCATATACCTAATGTCGAATTCACTTAGTTCTACTGCCTATTGTACCATCCTCCCTGAAATGCCAGGTCTCCTTAATACTTTCATGAGTGGGGCGTTGGTTAGAACCTTGACAATATGAGCCAAAAAGTATGGTCGTAATTTTCTGGTTGTATTACCAACACCAATGCTAATTTCTCTAAATCTAGGTTGCGAGATTCAGTTCCGAAAATGCATGGCTGATGTAGTAGCTAGATGGGAATTTAGGCATCCCTTTCACTTCTCAATAATACCAAGCTTATAGCTGCCTTTGATATGGCTAGGTACAATTCCAACTCATCACCCTCTAAAGGTTCTACTAAGGTTGGAGTATGTGTAAGATACCTTTTCAGTGCCTCAAAACCCATCTCGCATTCGGCACTCTAGGTGAAGTCGTTAGGCCATCTCCAATGCTTAACACCATTTTGGTGTAACACCAACACAAAAAATGTACCTTTTTCACACCAAATTACTATTTCATCTCCAACCCATTTACACCAAATTTTACACAAAAAAGAATATTCTTCTTTTATTCTTTTAATTCTCATGAATTAATTCAATTAACACAATAAATATTACTATTAATATATATAATTAAGTAATGAGTAATTTTATATCGATTAACAAAAAAATATAGAAAATTATTAAATTTGCATTTAATTAACTAAATTAGTACATTATGAAAATTAAACATTACATTAATATAGAAAAATACAATAACAATAATAATACTCTAGTTATTCGAATTACTAAATTCATCCCATAAATTATCAATTAGTGCATTTCAGAGTGCAATGTGACCCTCTTTATCCTTGATTTGTTTGTGTCGAGCAAGAAATTCTTGAAATCTAGTATTCTCATCTACCCTCATATCAACGGTTGGTATTGGGGCTTGCATCCAATCATTAATTGTTGCATTAACATCACGTTCATCTTCAATTATTATATTGTGCATAATAATTTGTGTTAATTTAATTTTTTATTTTTTATTTTGTAATATGTAATCTAGTAATTAATGTTATTGGCATTTTATTTTTATTATTAATTTTTGTGTTGAATATTTTTTATTTAAAATATTAGTATAATATTCAAAAAATTAAAAATGAAATTAAAATAATAACAAAAAAATAATAATAACTTAAACTATTATATAAAATAGGACATATATGTAAATAAGAAAAAGTAATAAGGATATTTGAGACTTTTTTTTTAGCACCAAATGAATAGTGTTGCACCATATTTGGTGCAATACTATTCATAACACCATTTTGGTGTTACATTGGAGAGGCATTTTACACCAAAAATGGTGTAAAATGTGATTTGGTGTTAGGTTTAGTGCTACATTGGAGATGCCCTTAGTACCCCTAAGAGTTTTAAATAGAGGGGTGTATTTGTCTGTCAACCGTGACATGAAATGACTTAAGGCAATCAGTCTTCCTACCAGGCTTTGTACTTCCTTCTTGTTAGAGGGGGATTTCATCTCCAAAATTGTCCGTACCTTGTTAGGGTTGGCATCGATTCCCAGGTCATAAACCAAGTGACACAACTCAAAAGTGTTTAATTTACTCCTAAGTATTAGAATTTCTAGTTATAATATAACTTGGTGAGTCTGAGGTCAATGTATAGAGAAAATATTTAATTTGTTTATTTTAGTTTATCTAAATAAAATGAAAATAAAATTTAAATATATGCAACTTAATTTAAGTGTAACTATGAAAAATTTAAGTGTAACTATGAAATTAAATTAGTTAGAGTTATGCATCCACTATTAGTAGTAAATATAATTTAATAAATTTTTTTATTGTCCAAAAAATTAATTGTATAAATTATGATTATTGTCCTATTAATTTCATTATGGATTATGTACTTAGTGTGCCAAAATTTGACTTGTCTACAATAAGTCAAAATATCATTTTACCATACTTTATACTAAAATATTAAGAAGTCATTGTGCCAAACTCCCATTTTTGTCTATAATAAATCAAAATTTTCAAATATAAAATATGGATAAAATTACATAGAAAATAATTTAATTTATATAATTAAAAATAGAATTTGATTAAATCATATTTTTTTACTAGGAGTTTCACCTTACCCTAACTATTGGTATTTAGCTAAGTATAATTGAAATAAAAGTAATTATTAAAATTAAATTATAAATAATTAAAAAATGGCATTTGAAAATTGAAAATAAAACTAATTTTATTTATTGAAAAGATATTACAATGAGAGGTGAGAAGAAGAATTTGAGGGGAAAGAAGTGAAAAAAAAAGTGTAGTAAGGTGTGTTCCCCCTTCTTTTTATTTATAGTGATACATGATTAATTCACAGCACACACATAAATAAGGCCAATTATATCATGACCATACATTTGTCCCACTAACAAAATATAAATCTAATTCAATCCATTCAAGCACACCCGACTCATTCCACTAACAATTACTACACCTAACATGGTAAGAACTTTTTATTTCACAATTACCACACTTAAAGTGGTAAAAATTTATAATTTCACAACAAAATTTGTGGATCCTCTTCGACAATGACCTAACTTCCCAGATCTCCGGAATCCAAATTTGATATTCGTACATTTGTTTGGAGCTTAAATTACATGAAATTATTATTTTTACCTAATAAACACACAAAAGTACACAAGAACAAACATTTAGAAACATAATTAAAATTTTAGAATATATTATATAAATACCAATGTAAAGTATAATATAAGTAGAAAATAATATTTTTACCTCTTAATGAATATACAATTTTTAACACTAATCACCAGATAACTAAGAAACTTGCCTGAAGTCACTCAAAATGTGCATTTGCTTGGGTTTAATTTCATCTGATACTTTCAGAGGATAATCAATGTTTTTTCAAGGTGGGGTACATGATCAGTTCCTATCTAAATCTTAACAAGCATATCATCTACATAGACCTCCATCGTTTTCCCAATTTGATCCTTAAACATACCACTCGCGAGGCGTTGGTAGGTGGCTCCCGCGTTCTTTAATTCAAAAGGCATCACATGATAATGATACAACCATTGATTTGTTATGAAGGTCGTCTTCTTTTGGTCTGTTGGGGACATTTAAATTTGATTATATCTTGAAAAGGCATCCATAAAGGTTAACAAACCATTCCTAGCTGTTGAGTCAACTAACTAATCTATTCTAGAGAGCCGAAAGCTATCTGTAGGACAAGCTCGACTGAAATCGGTAAAATCTACACACATCCATCATTGTTTGTTTGCTTTCTTGACCAAAACCACATTAGAGATTTAATTTTTGATAAAGTACTTCCCTAAAAAATCCTGCCCTTAACAGCTTCTCCACTTCCATTTGGATTGCTTTGTTACGTTCTTGGTTGAATGTTCTTCTCATTTTTTTTTTACTTGTGGGCAATTTGGGTTGAAATTCAGAGAGTGCATTATAAAATCCAGTGATATCCCCAGCATATCCTTGTGACTCAGGCAAACACATCTTTATTTTCCTTTAAAGAAGTAATTAGAGCTTTCCGCATTCCTTTGTCAAGGCTTTCTCTAATTTTTACCACTTTAGAGATTTAGACTTCATCAAGGCTCACTCCTTCTATTGCCTCCTCCGGTTCTACAGTTAGTTGTGTTTGAGGAATTTTCCTTTCAAGGCAAAGAACTCAATTTTTATGCTTCCCTATCAAGGCCGGTAAATTGGTCACCTTGGAACTGATATTTTTCATAACTAAGGCATAACTTTCTCTGGCGGTTTGTTGTTCCTCCCTAACTTTGTCCACTCTACTTCCCACTGGAAAATTTATGACTAAAGCACATGTTGACATGACTGCCTTGATGGAGTTTAAAAAAGGTCTTCCCACGATCATGTTATAAAAAAAGGGCAATCTATAACTAAGAAATCAACTATAGACGATACTTGAACTAGTGCTTCCTCTATTGAAACAAGTAATTGGATGGCGCCTTTAACTATCACGCTTTCTCCCCCGAAAACCATCGGGGGTATTTTAATTAGCCCTAATTTGTCTTTTCGAATGTTCATCTTCCCGAACGTGTCCTTGTAGAGTATATTGGCAAAACTCCCATTATCAACCAAGATCTGATGTATTTCACAGTTCTCTATCATCTTGGTAATGACCAATGCTAAGCATCACTTCTTTAACTTGCCGTTTGATTGCCCTATATGAAATGACCTTTGTCGACAACCCTTCAAATAAGGTTTTGATCTATTGGAGTCTTCCCTTTTCCTTTACTGTCTTAATGTTTTCAAGGCTTTTTCTCGATGTTGGTTTCTGATAACTTTATGAAATGAGAGTTATGATGACACTTTTAGACTTGAATCTCTAATACTTAGAGAGTAAATGACATGTTTTTATTGCATTTTTAATAAATTGAGTTATTTTAGAATAATTTGTGCTTAGATTATGTGCATAATTGTAGATGACCGAAAGCTCAAGTTTTAAGAAAGTAATGCTACTGCAATAGACTTGCAGAAACAATGAAAGAACTTAGCTACAGAAGAATTGAAATAAGTTAGAAACAGTGAAGGTGTTGTAGCACGTTGCTGTAGCAATCCTGGACAATGATAGAATAGATTTCGCACGGATTAACCAAAAGATTACGATCTAGAGTTTCCAAAATTGGAGGATACGTGCCAAATACTTTGGGGTGCCCTAATTTTGTGTTATAAAAGGAGCATGCTTGCAAAGAAAAAAGAGAGAGTCATCACCCAAGGAAAATACCGCAAAGAAACAATAAGAAAAATAGAAATCAAGAGAGAAATTGAAGGCTGTACTAGAGGAGAAATTGCAGAGATCAATTGGAAATAGGGAAATTATCACTGCACCACATCGTTTTTGCCTTATGTTCATCCAACCACCAAAAAATTCTAACATGTTCTCTGCACCACCTTTTTTTTTTTAAATTTGTATCAACTAGCCACTTTTTAACTAACACCGTTAAATAATTTAAATGAAATAACAATTTTACCTCTAAATAAATTAAAAGACCATTTTATTTACAAAAACTTTAAAAAATAAGAAAATTATAATTATAAAAATACCCCTAAGTTTAATAAAAAATAAATCCCAAAATTAGAATTTTTATTTTTATAAAAATCTAAATAAAAATTATAATTATAAAAATAATTACAAAATTTTGGGATTTATTTTTTAATAAATAAATTCAGTTATTTTAATAAAATTTTGCAAAATTATAATTTTTAATAAATAAAATTCAGTCATTTTTATTAAAATTTTGCTAAATTATAATTTTTTAATAAAAATAATTATTAAAATTTTACAAAATCTAAATTAAATAAAAATCAGCTGAGCACCTTTGTTTGTGATTTATTTTTATTAAAATTAGGGGTATTTTATAATTATAATTTTCTTATTTTTCAAAGTTTTTGTAAAATAAAATGATCTTTTAATTTATTTAGGGGTAACATTGTCATTTCATTTAAATTATTTAATGGTGTTTGTTAAAAAGTGATTAGTTGATACAAATTAAAAAAAAAAAGGTGGTGCAGAGAGCATGTTAGAATGTTTTGGTGGTTGGATGAACATAAGGCAAAAAAGAAGTGGTGCAGTGATAATTTCCCTTGGAAATAAGTTCTTATTCTTTTCTTGTTTTTAATTATTCATGGGGATGTATTAGATGGCTGAAACTCTTTTATTTATTTTTCTATCGCAAATCATGAACTGAATTTGATTGTAGTTGAGTGATAAACGATCTTAATGGATGTTTGATTGATATATATATATATATGCGTTGCTCTATATTTGCTATAGCATTTTGTCTTAATTGTACTTAATTTAATTCTCTATTTCGACTGAGCACTCATTTATGGATACTATCTAAGAAAGAGCCTAAAAAAGGCCTGACTTAATAGTTCTAATTAAGATAATACTTGGTTTTAAATTGAGTTTTCCAAGTTGAGTTAATCTCTATTTGAATAGGGTCATGCTTGATCTAAAATTGGTTATGAACTAGACATAGGGATTCATCTTGCAGGGTAAATGAAACCTAGATCGATTAATGTTATATTTAATGTTAGCGTAACAATTGGTCACTGTTAGGTTGCATTAGATATAAGATATCCAACATGCGACAACTGATGATG
The DNA here is from genome assembly GCA_039657385.1 of Citrus x changshan-huyou. NCBI lineage: Eukaryota > Viridiplantae > Streptophyta > Magnoliopsida > Sapindales > Rutaceae > Citrus > Citrus x changshan-huyou. Next base: position 8,656,357 of record CM077550.1, read on the forward strand.
CATGAAGGATTTTGCCCAGTGCAGTAGCGGATGTTGTAGCAATGGTACTGTAATTGAAAACTAGTCAATGCCATTAAATGAGTTTGTTCACTCAACTATTCCATTCTCATTGGTTTTATTCTTGTGTTTGACGTGAGAATTTACTTTATTGCATTTTATCTATTGCATTTTTTATTTTCATTAGTTTATTTGTTTCATAAATTATCTTATCTTAATTTAGAACAAAATTGCACTATTAAGGTTGATGTAGCAAATTTAATAACACCAATTCCTGTGGCGACAATCTGAATACTCATCAATATATTACTTGTTGTGTAAACTTGAACATTGACAACCATAACATTAGAGATTGCACACCAGTTTCCTCTATGAATTCCTTCAACTTCCCTTGCCTAATCAATTCTTATATCTGCTCCTTTAGTGCCCAATTATTTGAGGTGTCATGCCCATGATCCTCATGGAAATAACAATACCTCGATCTGTTCCTTTTCTCAAGTGGATTAATTAGTGGACTTGGCCACTTGAGATGAGGTTTGTTTTTTATGTGTATAAAAACATGGTCTTTGGTTACATTTAACAGGGTGAAATGGCTGAATTGTGAGTGAAATATTGGTCGAGTTTTATCCCGCGAGGAGTACCGATCACACAACTATTGTTGAGTGTTAGAAAATACATATTTATAAAGGAGAAAACAATCATTTTACATTTCAAGTCTTACTAACAACCCTTACTTTTATGTATTTAACATTCTTGTGATGTAATTACATGTGTGTTATTTTAATTAAGTATTTTATGTATTTTAGGGGCATTATAGTCATTTCAAAATAAAGGAGAGATCAGACGGCAAAACGGACATCACTTTTGAACTCAGGACGGTCGAAAACCTTAGGACGAGCATAAAAGGAAAAATGGCACTATTCACATGTACGGTATTATTCACGTATACGGTACTGTCTACGTTACTGTTCACGACACTGTTCACATAGACGGATCGATGACGTGGCATTGACCGATGATGTGGCATTGACTGATGAGGTGTCACGATCCTGTTGGACTAAAATTCTTATGTACTGTTGATGGTGACGTGGCAGCATATCAGTGGATGAAAAATCTCGCGTACGGTGCATGCATCACACAGGATTATTTTCAACCAAACCGCGTTACTGTTATCCGGGTCAAACCGTGTTACTGTTCATCCGCGTGGTCAAACCGTGGACTGTTGACTGATGACGTGGCGCAATCCTGAGCGTCCAAACTGTTTTTAATCCGATGGCCATGATTTACTCCATGTATCTATAAAAAGGGGGCCTCCCCCCCCTAATTTGATATCTCTGAATCCATTTTTGGGATCCATTTTCTGTAATTCCTTCTCCATCTTGTATTTTCTTTGTATTTTAATAAATTCCCATTTTGCCCCTAGTTCAATTATGAGTAGCTAATTTCCTTTCAAGCTTGGGTTGAAGGTGAAGTCTCAACATGTGTCATGGGCTTTATTTGGTAAATTTATTTTCTTTTCCCCTCTAGTTTTTGTGGATGATTTGACTTATCGTCGACAAATAATACTGATCTTGTCTAGATACCGCCTTGGTTACACCGGCTCTCTAGTATAAGGTTATTATTATTTGGCACGATAAGCCCTTAGCACCATATTGATTAGAGCGTGGTTCATGAGGTGTGGATTCCCCCCTCATGATTTAATTGGCATTAATACGGATTATTTAGCCCATGATGCATGTTGATACGGATCCAGATACCCAAGTACGTCAATTTAATAGATTTTCTCTTCAATTTATTCTCTCCATTGCAATTCCAATTTTAGAATTTATTCTCGCCATTTTAAATTAAGTTTTAGCATATTCCAAATCATTTCCACCATAAATCCAACCACCCATTTACAAAATTAATTCTATATATAATTAAAATCCACCTCCTCGTGGGATCGACACTCGTCACCATTGATCTACACTACAATAGATTCGTGCGCTTGCGAGTACATTAAAATTTGAACAACAAGTTTTTGGCGCCGTTGCCGGGGAGGTAAGTAATTTTAATTCATAGAATTAATTTTTGTGAATAATTTCTTTTATTTATTTTCTTGTATTTTTTTTATTAAAAAAGAAAAAAAAGTAAATCCGCATTTAAAGGTTAGTATTTCTTTTTTCTCTCTCTTCTTTAAAATTCTGTAATTTATTTTTCTTTGTAATTTTTTTTTGTTTTGTTTATTTTATTTTTAGTTAATTTATTTCACGTATTTATTTTTGTGTATTTTTATAGAAAGGTTGTAATAGCGCAATAAGGTTAGTATCGTAATTTCTCACTCTTCTTTATTTTTATTTGTTTTGTTCCCATCTTTATTTTATTTTATTTGTTTGTTTTACATGCATGGTCGTAGGTCATTATTTCCTAATCTTGAACCTATAGACCTTGAATTAGAAAAAACACTTCGCACACAAAAGCACATTAAAAATAAATTTGGAATGGATTTACAAGCACCACAGGAGAGGCCATTTAAGGACTATTTTAGTCCCTTAGCTAATTTGAGCACATCCTGCATAAGATACCCAAATGTAGCTGCTAGGAGTTTTGAATTAAAACCTAGTGTGCTAAATTGTCTCCCCACATTCTATGGCTTAGAAAATGAGGATCCATATAATCATCTGAATGATTTTCATGCTATTTGTCAAACTTTTAAATACGAAAATTTTTCAGACGATGATGTTAAACTCAGATTATTCCCATTTTCTTTAAAGGATAGAGCTCGTTCATGGCTTAATACATTACCTGCTAATAGCATTTCATCATGGGAACAAATGGTAACAAAATTTTTGAATAAATATTTCCCAGTGCATAAAACCAATGCTATTCGCAGGGAAATTTCAGAGTTTACACAGAGAGAAGACGAGCAATTTTTCGAAACATGGGAGCGATTCAATGGGCTACTCTTGAAGTGTCCACATCATGGGTACGAGAAATGGCACCAATGCCAATACTTTTTGGAGGGATTATTGCCGAATGTGCAAGAATGGCTAATGGCAACAAGTGGAGGAGAGCTAATGTCAAAAAGTGCATCAGAAATTTGGGAATTCTTCCAGCGACAAGCGGATAATTCCCAACAACGGAGTCGGTCACTCAGGAATACCAGAAGAATTAAAGGAGTAAATGAGGTTCAAATTGGCGAATCCAGTTCAGAAATTAAAGAAGTTAAAGCGATAATTGAGGGTCTCTCTCGACAAATAGCATCGTTATCGACTGCTAAATCAACAGAGCCACATGACCATGACTCATACTCAGATCAAGCCAATGCCATTGGTGTAATGAGAAAACCATCTAATTACAACCCATACTCCAACACATATAACCCTGGATGGAGAGACCACCCCAATTTTTCATGGTCTCAAGGATTCCAACAGAATGGACCAGCAGCTCCAGCTCCACAAATTCCTCAAAATCCTCAAGCCTCTCAGCCCCCATTTAGACCATACAATCAGAACCAGAACTACACTCAACCCAGACCATGGGAGGATTCATTCCAGAATTTCAAGAATGCTACTCACTCTACGATTGAGCAACAGAACCGCACCATTGATGGACTACGAAATGAGTTGAGAGCGGGCTTCAACTCACAAGCCCAATCAGTTTCAAGCCTCGAGAAGATGGTGGGACAACTTGCTTCTTCAGTTCAGACCTTGGCAATGACCGTTGAGAAAGGTAAGTTTCCAAGTCAACCAGTGCCTAACCCTAAAGGAGTGCATGAAGCAAGTACCAGTTCACCACAGCAGCATGGAGAAGTTAAAGCAGTAATGACCTTGCGAAAAGGAAAAGAAGTCGACAACAAAGTGGAGATGCCGGTGACAAAAGAAAATCAAATTGTACCTGTGAATGTTGAGGACTCACCACCGGAGGAAAAAGAAGAAACCAACCCACGAGAATATGTTCCTAAAGCTCCATTTCCTCAGAGGTTAGCGAAAGGAAAGAAGGGAAAATCCACAGGTGAGATTCTTGAAATCTTTAAACAGGTAAGTGTTAACATCCCTTTACTTGATGCTATAAAGCAAGTTCCATCTTATGCCAAGTTTCTTAAAGACCTTTGTACTAAAAAGAGAAATATGCATGTTCAAAAGAAGGCATTTTTAACAGAAAACGTTAGTTCTATACTCCAACATAAAATTCCTTTAAAATGCAAAGACCCAGGCTCCCCCACTATCTCATGTAGTATAGGGAACCACACAATTGAGAATGCTTTGTTGGATTTAGGAGCTAGTGTAAATTTGTTGCCTTACTCTGTATTCGTGAAACTTGGACTGGGAGAATTACACCCAACTCCAGTGGTGTTACAACTTGCAGATCGGTCCACAAAAATACCTCGTGGTATTGTGGAGGACGTGCTTATCCAGGTAGACAAGTTTTATTTTCCTGTTGATTTCATTGTAATTGACACTCAACCAATACAGGACTCAAGGAAGCACATCCCCATTATTCTAGGCCGACCTTTCTTGGCAACTGCAGATGCTCATATTCAATGTAGGACAGGAAATATGCAATTGTCCTTCGGCAACATGACTATGGAGCTAAACATCTTCAACATTGCCAAACAACCTCACAGTGCAGATGATGGAATTGTTGATGTGGATTTAATAGAAACAATAGTTGATAATACTTTTCTTTCAAACCTTAGTGATGATCCTTTACAAACATGTTTAACTCACTTTGGTTTGGATTTTGATATTGACAGATCGGTCGAAGAGGTCAACGCCCTACTTGACTCAGCACCATCCATAGACACTAATAAATGGAAGTCAAGAGTTGAACAACTAGCACCATCAGAGAAGAAACTCATTCCATCATCAGAATCACCACCGAAACTCGAGCTCAAACCATTACCCAACACTCTGGAATATGCATTTTTGGGAGAAGAAAGTACTCTGCCGGTAATCATCTCATCATCCCTAAATGGCGAACAAAAAGGTAAGTTGTTGGACGTTTTAAAAGAGCACAAAGGGGCATTAGGATGGACCATAGCAGACATCAAAGGTATAAACCCAGTAGACTGCATGCATTACATTCACCTTGATGAAAATGCTAAATCTACTAGGGAAATGCAACGTCGGTTAAATCCTAATATGAAAGAAGTTGTTAGAACTGAAGTCCTTAAGCTATTAGACGCAGGTATCATTTACCCAATTTCTGATAGTTCATGGGTCAGTCCTGTACAAGTTGTCCCCAAAAAGTCAGGAGTCACAGTAGTTACCAATGCTGATAATGAATTGATACCAACTAGAGTAACTACAGGATGGCGTGTATGCATTGATAGAAAGTTGAATTCTGTCACACGTAAAGACCATTTTCCTCTACCATTTATCGATCAAATGCTTGATAGATTAGCAGGCCACGAATTTTATTGCTTTCTAGATGGCTACTCAGGATATAATCAGATTCCCATAGCACCAAAAGATCAGGAGAAAACTACTTTCACTTGCCCTTTTGGCACATTTGCATATAGGAGAATGCCATTTGGATTATGTAATGCACCTGCTACATTTCAACGATGCATGTTAAGCATTTTTTCTGATATGGTTGAACGATTCCTTGAAGTCTTTATGGATGATTTTTCTGTCTTTGGTGACTCGTTTGATCAATGTTTACATCATCTAATGCTAGTTCTGCAGAGATGTACCGAGAAGAACTTAGTCTTGAATTGGGAGAAGTGCCATTTTATGGTAAAACAAGGTATTGTTCTCGGTCACATCATTTCGAGCAAAGGTATTGAGGTTGACAAAGCCAAGGTGGATCTCATTTCTAATCTTCCTCCACCTAAAACAGTCAGAGAAGTAAGATCTTTCCTTGGGCATGCTGGTTTCTATAGACGTTTCATTAAAGATTTTAGCAAAGTTTCTAGACCCTTATGCAATTTACTTGCTAAGGATGTACCTTTTATCTTTAATGATTCATGTCTTATGGCTTTTGAAAAATTAAAGCAGTTGTTGACATCATCACTCATCATTCAGGCCCCAAACTGGAGCTTACCATTTGAGCTCATGTGTGATGCATCTGATTATGCAGTAGGAGCAGTATTAGGACAAAGAGTTGATCGAATTCCCCACGTTATTTACTATGCTAGTATGACATTAAATGATGCACAGTTGAATTATTCAACTACTGAAAAAGAAATGCTAGCAGTAGTGTTTGCATTAGAGAAATTTCGATCTTATCTCATTGGTTGTAAAATAATTATATTCACAGATCATGCTGCTCTTAAATATCTTCTCACAAAGAAAGATGCAAAAGCTAGACTAATTCGTTGGGTGTTACTTTTGCAGGAATTTGACTTGGAATTCAACGATAAGAAAGGGACAGAAAATGTTGTGGCGGACCATCTCTCTCGTCTCCATTTTGACACAATTACAGAGCCATTAATATTGAATGAGTCATTTCCAGATGAACAATTAATGAATGTGGAAGTATTACCTTGGTATGCTGATATAGTTAATTATCTTGTTACAGGTAAACTTCCAGAGCAGTGGACCAAGCAAGACAAGGCTAAATTCTTTGCAGAAATAAAGAATTTCTTTTGGGATGACCCGTATTTGTTCAAGTATTGTGCAGACCAAATTGTTAGACGATGTGTCCCAGAAAGTGAAATTCAAAATATCCTTTCATTCTGCCATGAACAAGCGTGTGGAGGCCATTTTAGTGCTAAGAAAACAGCTACAAAAGTTTTACAATGTGGTTTCTATTGGCCAACTATATTTCGAGACGCTTACACTTTCTGTTCTTCATGTGATAGGTGTCAACGAATGAGGAGCATTACACGAAGGAACATGATGCCACTAAATCCAATTTTAGTGGTTGAGATTTTTGACGTATGGGGTATCGACTTCATGGGACCCTTTCCCCCTTCTTTTGGTCATCAATACATATTGGTTGGTGTTGACTACGTATCGAAATGGGTAGAAGCAATTCCATGCAGAACCAATGATCACAAAGTGGTGATAGGATTTTTGAAAAGCAACATTGTTTCACGCTTTGGATTCCCTCGAGCGATAATCAGTGATGGTGGTGCCCACTTTTGTAACAAAGCATTCAAGGCTCTTTTGACAAAGTATTCAATCACACACAAAGTGGCGACCCCGTATCATCCGCAAACCAGTGGCCAAGTTGAGATCTCCAATCGAGAAATAAAGCACATATTAGAAAAGACGGTGAGACCAGACAGAAAAGATTGGTCATTAAGACTTGATGATGCATTATGGGCATATAGAACGGCTTTCAAGACCCCGATTGGGATGTCACCCTACAGGCTAGTGTATGGAAAAGCTTGCCACCTACCTGTGGAACTCGAGCATCGTGCATATTGGGCCATCAAGAAATTCAACTTTGACATGCAGCAAGCCAGCTCAGAAAGAAGATTACAGCTGGCAGAACTTGAAGAAATTCGCAATGATGCATACGAAAATGCCAAAATTTACAAGCAACGAATGAAAGTCTTTCATGACAAGCACATTATGAGAAAATCTTTCACTCCAGGTCAGAAAGTGTTTTTATTCAATTCTCGCTTGCACCTATTCCCAGGTAAGTTACGCTCTCGTTGGTCTGGCCCATTTATTGTACATACTGTTTTTCCACATGGGGCAATTGAAATTAAGGACCCAAAGAACGGTGTCACGTGTAAAGTTAATGGTCAAAGATTAAAGCCATATCTAGAGTACCAACCACATGGAGAAAACATCGAAGTAAATTTGAGTGACCCACCAAATTTGAATTGATTTTTTTTTTCTTTTCGTTGATTTGATTTTTCTTTATTTCTTTTTATTATTATTCTTTTGCTAATTGAAATTGTTTTTGCACAAGTGTGTTTATTTTACCATTAAGTTTTCTCTTATCATTTTTAATCATGAGTCTCATACTTAGACCGTTCCTCCTGAACATTCTTAAACCACTTCAACGTGTCAAAACTCATCTCAAAAGGCAGATTCTATTTTGTAAAACACAACGCATTTGGGCTCTACAACCACCAGAGTTAGTAGCCTATGTTGAGGGTTTAGAACGCCAACTCAGAGACATTGAGAGAAGTGTTTACGACATCCAGTTGGAGCTTGAGGTAAATTCAATAAGAGGACGATTTTAAATTTCTTTGTGTGTTTTGATTTGTTTTTCTGTTTGTGTGCTTTAGTTTGTTACCCCGGTGAAGTGGCGGATAACGGTACTCCGTGACAATCAAGTCGGTTACTTCAGTTTCCCACAATAACTAACATTCTGAGGCGAAAGTATGGACAGAAACGAGATTCTAGCGAAGCTTCACAAGCGATTCCCTTCACTTCCTCAGAATGCCCTCCTTACGATCTATAAAGCTCGGACCGAACGCATGCGATTACTCATGAAGAATAACATACCTGCTGACATCCGTTGGTTAATCGAGGCTAAAGTACGATCGGCAGGTGAGTTACCTCCAAAATTTATTGCATTCATGCCTGGTTGTGGTAAAGGAAATTATGCAAGAAAACGACGAGCTCGAAGAATTTCTGTTGCTTGTCATAAGTGTGCCAGAATGAGTTGCGATAGAAACCCATGTTCTTTAGGAATGGTGTCTGATAACAGAGAAGATAAGATTCAATTCATTAGGGATGGCTTGAATAAGGAGTCATTGGATGATATCCTTTTGTCTCTTGAAACGCATCCCAGTGGATATGTGCAAGGAGCGATTCTCCAGTTATGGCCATTATTCCAGAAAGAGCATACACGATATAGTCTTGGAAATCTGACTATAAACGACCCTGTTTGCCAGTTTATAAGAAAACTGGATAGGAAGCCTATCCTCGACCCATAGAGGGCGTTCAAGCCGTTTCTGGACGTAAAACCAGAGGAAGATGTGAGCCACAGTCGCAACTACGTGTAAATATCCTTTTACTTTCTGTTATTTTATTTCACTATTGTTTTATCGTTTGCATTATTGCCTTTAATAATTTTATTACTGTTTGCTTTTTCATTTTTACTGTTTCCTTTTTGACTCGCGAGCCACGTGCTTTACGCGTTATTTGACACTGACATGTTACCTTATTCACAGCTGTGATCCACTGTCACCAAGATTCTTAAATGTGATTTATCTTTTGTCAAGCACTCACAAATTATTTTTGAGAAGTATCACAATGGCAGCTACTCCTAATAGACAATTCAAGAACATTTGTGTGCTTTCTGGATTTACCTATGGCAAACATAAAGAGTTCGTTGAGGCAGCCATAGATCTTGGTCGAAGCATAGCAGCGAGAAAATTACACTTGGTGTATGGAGGAGGTAACCGAGGGTTATCAAAAATGGTTTCAGAAGCAGCTTTTATCAGAGGAAGTTAAGTGTTAGGCATCATCCCAAGAGTCCTAAAACCATTGGGCAGTTCGTCTGACTCATCAACTGGAGAAGAGTTAGTCGTCTCAGGTATGCAAGAAAGAATAACTGAAATGCTTAATCATGCTGATGCTTTTATTTTCCTTCCAGGAGATCTTGCAACACTAGAGGCACTTATCACACTAGCATCTTGGGCCCATCTGCACATCCACCAGAAACCCATCGGTTTGTTAAATGTCAATAACTTTTATGATGGCTTTATCGCATTTCTTAACCATGCAATAAAAAACTATTTCATTCCTTCTAATGTGAAAAAACTCTTTATTTGTGCTCACACTGCTAATGAGCTACTTGATATGTTACAAGCTTATAAACCGGAGCCAGACCCCTGGACCTTTGTGTTGGAGCGACCAAATAATGATGGTAACAGTAGCCGCAGTAAGAAGTACAAATTAGATTTAACTCTCCGCCTGTAAATATTTTCTTCTGTGTTGCACCACCCAGGTGATGTCTTCTAAACTCTACTTCTTTCCTTTAAAACATTGAGGACAATGTTTCGTTCTGGTTGGGGGGAGAGAATAGTTGACAATTGTGGAATCTTGGTTAAGTTTTTACTGATTTTTTGTTGTAGAAACTAACTGTTGCTAACATTTTGTGTTGAAGATGGCTGAATATGGAGTGTAGTTACTCTAGAAACGCATCTTCATCGTTTAAAAAAAAAAAAATTGTTTTCTTCCTCTTTCTCCTTTATAAATATATATTTTCAAATTTTTGAGTCGAAGATGGCTGAATATGGAGTGTAGTGCCTCTAGAAACGCATCTTCTTAGTTAAAAAAAAAAAAAAATTTCTTTTTCTAATTAATTTTTTCTACATCATTTTCACATTTCTCCATGCATATTTTCCTTTCATGTTTAGAATAGGTTGGGGGGTAGAATGTTGTTTAAAAAAAAAAAAAAATTTGTGTTGTTTGTTTTAACATTGGATGACATGATTAATTTCAAATTTTAGTATTTGTATTATTTTTGGTCTTAAGTGATGTTACGCTATGTTTGCTACTTTACATGTTGATGTCGGAGACAAATATGAGTTGCTTGAAGGAATGAACATGTCATAAATAAGTGCCAAGTGAGTTGTTGAGCCTATCATTTTCTTGGAGAGTAGCCCTTTTGCCCATTCTCTATACAGCTTAGCAGTTTATTATTTTATACACGATCTCTAGATTTCTTTTAAGTTAACCCTTTAAAAAAAAATATGGTAAAATTAAAAAAAAGAAAAAAGAAAAAAATGTGTGTTGCTACATTGGGAGGCCCATCTAACTAGTAGATATGGATAATTATTTAGAGCCCTAAAAGACGATGGAAAGGCCATCTTTGATCCGTTTGAGCCTTTCTAGCCATCCCTTTTATTAAATATCCATAGTTACCCCTTTTGAGCCTTTAAAAAAAAAAAAAAAAAGAACAAAAACCTTTTCTTTGTCAACTTATCATCTTGACCCACTCCGATTTGGAGTATTACCCAATGTCTTTTAAGTTCCATCACCTATTTATGTTTGAGAAAATGTAAATAATTATGTTGTTCAGTGAAGTTATGCCAAATAAAAGCAAAAAGAAAAAAAAATAAAAACAAAAGTTGTTGTTTCAAAAGAATAAAAATAACAATAATAGGTGAAATCCACCTTGCAAGTTCCAAAAAAAAAAAAAAAAAATTCTGCATTTTTCTCAAACATACACTTTGTTTTCCTTATTTCCTTTCTTTGTTAGCCATATCCCTAGCCTACGTTACGTCCTAATAAAAGTCCTTCTTGATTTTAGGGAACTATAGTTTGAAGTAGAAGCTAGTTATATGGGCTAAAAAGATGTAGTGATGCATAATAATAAAAAAAAAAGATAAATAAAGTGGGTTGACTAACATTTTATTTGACTTGAGATCGTATTATTTCTAAGCTGATGGCATATTTATTTCATCTTGGTGAGAGCATGTGATATCATTTCTTTATTATTTTCTCTCTCAATTACCATTCATTGGAGTGACTATGTTTATTGGGTTTTAATTTCTTTGTGAGAGTGTCACTACTTCCAGTGAGATTTTGGGGTTTGACATGTCATTCTTGAAAGTAGCTATAACAAAGTCTACTGGGCTAATTCATGTGGATGGTTGATGTGGGTGTGATATTGCTTTAGACTGGAGATAATGCTTATACTTTTATTTGATTGCTATCATTAATCTAATTGAATAAACACGAGTGTTTCTAAAAAAAAAAAAAAAAAAAATTATTTTGAATTTGAATTTTGTTTTCGCTTTATTTGCTAGGGACTAGCAATAAGCTGGTTGGGGGGTGTGTTGAGTGTTAGAAAATACATATTTATAAAGGAGAAAATAGTCATTTTACATTTCAAGTCTTACTAACAACCCTTACTTTTATGTATTTAACCTTTTTGTGATGTAATTACGTGTGTGTTATTTTAATTAAGTATTTTATGTATTTTAGGGGCATTATAGTCATTTCAAAATAAAGGAGAGATCAGACGGCAAAACGGACATCACTTTTGAACTCAGGACGGTCGAAAACCTTAGGAGGAGCATAAAAGGAAAAATGGCACTATTCACATGTACGGTACTATTCACGTATACGGTACTGTCTACGTTACTGTTCACGACACTGTTCACATAGACGGATCGATGACGTGGCATTGACCGATGATGTGGCATTGACTGATGAGGTGTCACGATCCTGTTGGACTAAAATTCTTATGTACTGTTGATGGTGACGTGGCAGCATATCAGTGGACGAAAAATCTCGCGTACGGTGCATGCATCACACAGGATTATTTTCAACCAAACCGCGTTACTGTTCATCCAGGTCAAACCGTGTTACTGTTCATCCACGTGGTCAAACCGTGGACTGTTGACTGATGACGTGGCGCAATCCTGAGCGTCCAAACTGTTTTTAATCCGATGGCCATGATTTACTCCATGTATCTATAAAAAGGGGGCCTCCCCCCCCTAATTTGATATCTCTGAATCCATTTTTGGGATCCATTTTCTGTAATTCCTTCTCCATCTTGTATTTTCTTTGTATTTTAATAAATTCCCATTTTGCCCCTAGTTCAATTATGAGTAGCTAATTTCCTTTCAAGCTTGGGTTGAAGGTGAAGTCTCAACATGTGTCATGGGCTTTATTTGGTAAATTTATTTTCTTTTCCCCTCTAGTTTTTGTGGATGATTTGACTTATCGTCGACAAATAATACTGATCTTGTCTAGATACCGCCTTGGTTACACCGGCTCTCTAGTATAAGGTTATTATTATTTGGCACGATAAGCCCTTAGCACCATATTGATTAGAGCGTGGTTCATGAGGTGTGGATTCCCCCCTCATGATTTAATTGGCATTAATACGGATTATTTAGCCCATGATGCATGTTGATACGGATCCAGATACCCAAGTACGTCAATTTAATAGATTTTCTCTTCAATTTATTCTCTCCATTGCAATTCCAATTTTAGAATTTATTCTCGCCATTTTAAATTAAGTTTTAGCATATTCCAAATCATTTCCACCATAAATCCAACCACCCATTTACAAAATTAATTCTATATATAATTAAAATCCACCTCCTCGTGGGATCGACACTCGTCACCATTGATCTACACTACAATAGATTCGTGCGCTTGCGAGTACATTAAAATTTGAACAACAACTATCACCTGCAAAGTTTTGCTCCATTTAGGCTTTTTTAAGATTAGACAATCTTTTAGATGATGACGGTTCAAAACCATGCCTAGCAGAGTAATGTTCTTCAGCACTTGAATACCTTTTTGTTTTGCGTAGTAGGTCTATATAGGTGCGGGGTGGATTTGTTGAGAGTGACCAAAGAAATATTCTCGGTTTGAGCCCTGCTATCATCATTGTTAATGTTACTCCATCACTATAGCCTTTTATTTGCATTGATTTTGTATTGAAACACACAACATAATCCCTGAGACTTTCATTTGCACGTTGGGTAACTGATAATAAGTAAGTTGAAGGCTTTTTTTGTTGTCTTGCTCCAATAAATTGCGCCACAAACTATTTTAATGCTTAAGAGAATGAGTTGATACTCCATAGTCCGAGCTGTCTAAACCATTGTCTAGCTTATCTTATCAAGGTGAGTGAAAATGATTTGCATATGATTGCCTTCGAAGCTCCTTGCAGCTCCATCCATGATCTCTATAATTCCAGTGATCAGTTGGGTCCCCCCGACCACTATATACCCAAGTTTGAGGCAATATGAACCTTGGTGGCAATGGTGTTATGACATTTCCATGATTTCATTTGTAAATGGCGGCTCTATGATATCCATTCTCTTCCAGTCTTTAACTCTTTTACAAACATTATTTCTCATTCCTCGAATTTGGGCTTTTATTTTTTGTAGCTCAGCTTTCCACTCCGGTTCTATGTTGAGTTTATTAATGCATTCTTCATGTCTCATGGAACTAGGTTCGGTGATCTGCATCTCTACATGACCTTCTTTTGGCTGTGTCTGACTTGTCATGGGTTTGTCTAATATTTTTGTCTCATCCCGTTTCAAATCTCTTTCCTTATGTTCACTTTGGTGTGCTTAAATTGAGGTTGAGATTTGCCTTTGATTCTATCTTTTATTTTCTAAATCCATTGCCCCATTCTTATTCCCATTTTATTAAACTGACTTTTCCACTCACGTTCCATCAGGTTAGAACATGGCTTTCGAGTTGGAACTTGGTGTGATCCTTGTAGGTTTGGTGGTAGTAGGGGTGACTCCATTTTGTTTAGGCTATTGTTTTCTAGTTGATCTTCCTCTTCCTGTTGCTGCGATTTTGGAGATTGTAGCATTTGTGATTGTGTCATGACTGATTCAAAACTATGTTGGCAGAAACCCTTCTTTTAGTGCCAATTATTGGCGCTTGATTTTTGCTGCCTGCGATTGAACCAAGTGTAACAGATGGAGGTAACTTGCAGAAATGAACAAACAAAGAAAAAGTGAAATGGGGCCAGAAATGGTGGTTTCCGACATGCCTACTTCGATGCTTAAGTCAGAATCGTTCTCTTTTGAGTTGAACTAAGTAGTCTTCATTCAGTAAAGTGTCCATATCTCTTTTTTGGTGATTTTCCTTTAAAAATACCTTGATGGAGAAGAAAATGGGGCATGATTCTCAGAGTGGGTGTTGTCTCCCTATTTGGGGGGGGGGTATTACAGGTGTAGTGCTTCGTTGCCAGCTTTTTTACCCACTTTTGTAGTGCTTTCATGATTTTTTTTAGTGACAGGTGAGATCCCAATATTCCAGCCTTTTTGGCATGACTTGTGTTGACTTTTTCAAAGTTTGGATTGAGGTCTCTGATAATTCTATGAAATGAGAGTTATCATGACACTTTTAGACTTAAAACAAGATTACTTAGGGAGTAAATGACATGTTTTATTGCATTTTTATTTATATTTTGCATGAATATCCATTCTAGTTTATTTTTAATAAATTATGTTTTTTTAGAATAATTTTTATGCTTAGATCATATACATAATTGTAGGTAATTGAAAGCTCAAATTTTAAGGAAGGAATGTTGTTGCAATAGGCTTGCAAAAATAAGGAAAGAATTTGGCTACAGAAGAATGGAAACAAGTTTGAAACAATGCATATGTTTTCAACCGTTGCTGTAGCAATAGTTGTTGTAGCAATCTTAGAGCATTGAAAGAGAAGAGTTTGCGTGAGATATTTAGAAGATTGTGATATGGAGTTTCCAAATCTGGAAGATACATGCCCTAGACTTCTGGTTGCCTTAATTTTCAACTATAAAAGGAGCACGCACGCAAAAGAAAAGGAGAGCCATCAAGAAAAACAGAAAAGAAACAGGAGAAAAACATAATTCAAGAGCAAGATTTAGGGCTGCATCAGAGGAAAAAATGCAGAGATCAATCGGAAAATCAGTCCTTCTTATTCTTTTATTGTTTTCATGTTTACTATTCAATCATGGGGATGTATTTGATGGCTGAAACTCTTTTATTTATCTTTCTTTTGCGATCTATGAATTAAATTTATTTGTGGTTGAGTGATAAATAATCTTGGTGGTTAATTGACTAAATATATGTGTTGCTGCATGTTTGCTATAGCATTCTTGTTTATAATACTTAGTTCAATTCACTATTTCGGCTAACTACTCATTTAATGATACTAGCTAAGAAAGAGCCTAAAAAAGTCTTGTCTTAATGGAACATATCAGAGTAATACTTGGTTTCAAATTGGGTTTCCTTAGTTGAATTTAATTCGATTCGAAAAGGGCTATGCTTAATCTAAAATTAGTGATGAACTAGATATAGGGATTCAGCTTGTAGGGTATTTAGAACCTAAACGTGTAATGTTATATCTTATGTTAGCATAACAATTGATCATTGTTAAGTTGCATCAAGATATAAGACATCCAATAAGTGACAGCTGAGGATACATATGGATTCTGCCCAGTGCTGTAGCAGATACTGTAACAACCAAACCTAAAA
The DNA here is from genome assembly GCA_039657385.1 of Citrus x changshan-huyou. Classification (NCBI taxonomy): domain Eukaryota; kingdom Viridiplantae; phylum Streptophyta; class Magnoliopsida; order Sapindales; family Rutaceae; genus Citrus; species Citrus x changshan-huyou. The sequence continues at coordinate 8,672,198 of CM077550.1, forward strand.
TTAGAAAAAGTAGTTAAAACCATTAAAAGAGTTTAATCACTCAACTACTCCATTCCCATTGGTTTCATCCTTGTGTGTGACATGAGAATTCTCTTTACTGCATTTTATTTATTGCATTTTTATTTTAATTAGTTTATTAGTTTTATTATTTCCTTTATTTTCAATTAAAACAAAACTGCACTGTTAAGATTACTGTAGCAAATCTGATAATATCAATTCCTGTGGAGACAATCTTGAATACTTATCATTGTATTACTTGTTGTGTACACTTGCACATTGACACCAATATCATTAGAAGAAAATTATACAACAGTCTCCTTATCTTCCATCTTCAAGGTACTAGACCTCTTACCAGCCAATATCCATCCCTACCTTCCAAGGATCTTATTTCCTCTTTTGGAGACTTTACCCCCCTCAAGGAGGTATCATCAATTCCCATATCAACACCCCCATTATATTATTTTAACATTCCTTAAAAAAGGCAAAGACCTAAAAATTGTTGGCTTTAGTCAATATTTCCTACAAATACTATATCATCCTATTGAAGCTTTCCACAACAATTGATAAACATTAAGATTTAAGAGTGTTTACAATTAATAAGAATTGAACCATTCCTTTTTCTATGCAATATTTTTCTAGTTACATTGAGTATCAGTGTTGAAGTTGGGACATACAAGATCAATGGCACAATAACAGGCAAAAAGCCTCCAACAGGGCAATGTAATCAAGAAAATGACTCTGATTGCCGCAAGCAAGGCCATATTTACAATATTTACAAGTGTCAACCCTAGTGACAAGACACATCAAGGCAATATTAACACTCAACAACTTTGAGAAAAATGGGGACGACAGTGCCTTGTTCAAGTATGACAACTAGTACCACTCTGATGATGAACCGATAGTGGCATTGTCTATTGGGTGGTACAATAAAGGCAGTAGATGCTTAAATTATATTAACATCTATAGTAATAGAAATTGTGTTAAGGCTAAGGTTGTTGATGGGTGTGATTTCATTTTGGTGTGTGATGCAGATCATGACTATCAGCCTTGATGCCCTAACAATACTGTTGATGCATTAAAAATTGTGTGGAAAGTCTTGGGAGTTCTCGAAAGTGATTAAGATGGATTGGATATTTACTGATTTGATACTTGATCTCGACCTTCACTATATCTATATTATACTTGTAAGTGGATGAGATTATTGTAAGTACAATATATAGTTTAATGATTACTTTAATTTAGTTTTTTCTATTTTGTATTATGTTTAAAAATATGGACAATTTCATGCTACATTTTCATTTTAGTATGACGTTGCTAGTTAATTTTAATTATTTCATAATTCTAAAAAGAGATTATACTATAGCGAAGGAGATTATTTTTTGTTTTATGTTGAGAAAATATTCTTAAAATGAATGACACTATATGTATGTCCATATATATATATATATATAAGGCGCTCTGGTGGGATCCTCGCAGACAAAAAGATTGTAGTAAGTTTGATAATGATCGAGTGACACTGCTTCTTCAGCCTGAACAAAGGAATCCCATAGATATGATGCAAAAAGGATATGGGATAAATGTTTACTTACTCGAATACTAAGAAGTTTTATGTTAGTAATCCAATCGATTCTTAGAAAATATATTGTATTACCGTTATTGATAATAGTTACAAATGCTTTTTGACAGGCGCCTGCCGCAATAGGTCGTGTGAACCAAAACCCGATTAATAGATAAGAGCACATTCCAACCAATTCCCAAAAAATATAAATTTGTATGAAATTCGAACTTGTAACTAATCCTAACATTGAAGCATTGAAAAAACTCATATAAGCAAAAAATCTCAAATATCCTTGATCATGAGACATATAATTGTCACTATAAATAAGAACCAGAATTCCAACTGTAGTGATTAATATTGACATAATAGAAGTAAGTGGATCAATAAAGTATCCGAACTCGAAAGACAAATCACTAGTGATGGTCCAAGTCCTTAGGGATTGATAGATCGAAGTTCTATCTATTTGCTCAATGGATAGATCGATCCGATTTTGTAATAGCGATGGAAACCGTAATGTTACCACCGACTATGATTATCTAACAGTTTAAGTACAGTTGATATAGTTGGGGCGCAATCAAAATATGGTTTTTGGGGGTGGAATTTGTGGCGTCAACCTATAGGGTTTATCGTTTTTCTAATTTCTTCCCTAGCGGAATGCGAGAGATTACCTTTTGATTTACCAACACTCGTCTTAGGGTGGGCTTACTACTTAGATGCTTTCAACAGTTATCTGCTCCGCACTTGGCTACCCAGCGTTTACCGTAGGCACGATAACTGGTATGGTCTTTTTCATAAATAAAGTAAAGTGGTAATATTCATATTGAAACGGGAATAAAAATTGTGTTGATTTGTAATAAAAAAAGTAACCAACTGGATAATAATGTAATTATAAACTTTCGAATTTAATGATAATACGTTATCCTTATAATGAGTTAGAATATAGTAATTAATGAGTTAGAATATAGTAATTAGAATAGTAATTCTCCTTCTAAAAGAAAGTTGCTAAAAGAAAGTTGAACGCTTGTTTATTATAATGAGTAATGTGAAGTCGTCTCTTCGATCACCAAATATTTTTCTTTTCCATTATTCCAATCTAATCTATTGTAAAGATACAAAAATCCATTTTTTGATTTATTTCATCTATTCCATGACCGGAACAGGGGGGGATCCACGTTACACCACGATTTTGAATCAGAAGAGAGATTTCAAGAAATGGCAGATCTATTCACTCTATCAATAACCGAGCCGGATCTGGTGTATCATAAGGGATTTGCCTTTTCTATTTTTTCCTACGGATTGGAGCAAAAACAATTCTTGAATGAGGTATTCAACTCCAGGAATGAATCGAAAAAGAAATCTTTATTGGTTCTACCTCCTATTTTTTATGAAGAGAATGAATCTTTTTATCAAAGGATAAAAAAAATGGGTCCGGATCTCCTGCGGGAATGATTTGGAAGATCCAAAATAAAAAATAGTAGTATTTGTTAGCAACAACATAATGGAGGCAATCAAACAAAAAATAGTAGTATTTGCTGCATCCAAACTAATACCAATCCAACCCATTTCATGAATAAAATGTGACCAATTAACCAACCAACAAAACTACTTGTTACAAATAACATCTTGTTGTTGCATCGAAACATATAAATGTTGACTAATCTGGCTAACATTGAACTTGGTAAAAGGAAATGGTTGAATAATTGAAAAATGAGATTATTCAGGAATACACATTGAATGCTAAGATTACGCATTGAATTTCTGGTAGTAGATCCATAATCAAAAAAGTGTTTGGGATTGTTCCAGAAGAAATGAAACAAAAGATACGGTAGAGCTAGGACAGTTATTGTATGCGGTCTACCCAATGCTAGATGCAGAGGCGCATAATAGATCGATATGAACATCATGAGCTGTCCCGCAATAAAACCAGTTGTTGCTGATTGGATCTAGCCGTAAGAAGAATGCTTGGCTGATAAATAACTCACTGCTGGGTCTTCGACCCCCTCGGTCACTACGAACACCCTTGAGCAGTGCAATATGATGTGTCTATTCATCTATCTCTTGACTCGAAATGGGAGTAGGTTTGAAAAATGATCTTAGAGTGTATAGGGTTGGGCCGGGAGAGCCTCTTAACGCCTTCTTTTTTCTTCTCATCAGAGTTATTTCACAAATACGTGCCATGATCTAGTGAGGGAATCCTCACTTTGATACACACTAAAGTACAAAAAATATAGATTTCAATACTTTGAAAACTATATTTTTTTATTTGTTAGTGTATAGAAATCCATGTTTGTTTATAAGTTAGTGTCATTCTCATTTTGATAAAATGAAAATGTCTTCACTAGAGAATTATATATTATAGTTAGTGCCTGTTTGGTATTGCTTATTTAAGAGCCATAAGTGCTTATTTAATCCCATAAGCACTTTTTAAAATTTTTTATGGTGTTTGGTTATTTTTTTAGTAGAGTTTTTTTAGCTTAATTAAGCTAATTTACCTCTACTAGCAAAAACCCAAAATTTGAGCTTTTGGGAGTAGAGGTTAGAGAGCTTTTCAAAAAAATATATAATATCAAAAATATCCTTGACATATTTCATTAATTACATAATACCCTTTGTATAAAACCTACCCAACGAAAATTGTTGCTGCCATATAAACATATTGCTGCCGCCACTTCACTTGATCTCTTTTTGTTTTTTTTTTTAAATAACCAGCACTTTAATTTTGCAATCTCTAATACATAACCAACACTTGAGAGAGTAATCATAGTCATAGCCAACGTTTTTGGTGAGGAGGATGTCATGTTATACGACAGTTTTCATGTTCCGTTAACATTTCAGTTATATTATTGATTATCATTTTAATTTGGATAGTATTATTTGTTGAGGAGAATATATCAATTATGAAATTTTTAATTTTGAAAATTAAAGAAATGATTGAACTAATTTTTTCTTATTAATTGATAGCTTGGATGCATTTTGTTACATGTTAAATAATTATGAATACATATCCTTTTTGGTTATTTAATTACACAAAAGCACTTTTAATTTTACACAACCAAACCGTTTAATGATTCAAAAGTGCTTGTTTAATTGACAACCAAACACCCAATGACTTTTTGTCCAAAAACTCTATTGGTATAAGCTCAACTTCTATAAACTCTACTGCTATAAGCTCTATTTAATAAGTTGTACCAAACGGAGCCTTAGTATAATTAAAATTTTATTGAAGTAATCACATATATATAGGGTTGGTAAATTGTAGGCTTGGGCAAGGCTTTTTCAAGCCCAGGCCCCAACCTATGTTATTATTAACAAGCCTGGGGCTTGGGCTTTCCATTAATTTTGAAATAAATTTTTGATAAAGTAAAAAAATTAAATTAAAGATGATTATTCAATACATATAAAATAATAATCCAATATATAAAATATTAATAACACATCATAATAAATCACAAATACTAAGAAAAAAATAAACCAGTCTATTATTTTGAGTTTTTTAATTTAATTTAATTTATCTTTTATTTATAAATTAAAAAGACCAAGCTAAGCCTAGGAATTTTTCCTAGGCCCTTAACCAAACCCAATTTATGTGGGCTTCATATTTTTCGGCCCATATCCATCGCTTTAGCATGTAGGCCAAGTTCCAACCCGAGCTTTTCTACCAATCCTACATATATCATGCTTCATTTATATTAAGTGAAAAAAGAGCTACAAAATTCTCACACAAACTTATTTTATACCATCTAATGCGGCCTCAATTCATTGGTTAAAATAATTGTCAAATACAATTTTTTTTTTTTAGTTGTTGCTAAGATTTGAGTAACCATTTCATGTCGCTATAAGAATTATCTTTATAGTATGTTTAAATCCCGCATCTTCCAAAATATAAACTTAAATTATGGTATTATGGTTGGTCTTAGATTTACACAGTAGTGGCTTAACCCTTAATCAAGTTAAGCAATTGTTTAAGATTTCATCTAAAATTAAGGCCCCAATTTAAGATTAGAGATGATAATTTGACCCGACCCAAATTGTTCAGGCTGTAACCCGAATATTCGAGTTTTGGGTTAAGTTTGGGCTGAAGAATTGAAACCCTATCAAAATTCGAGTCACGGTCGGGCTCAAGCCGACCTGACCCTAAAACACACACATGCACACGCACATTCTCTCACTGTCTCACACGCACACATCACAGTTCAGGACACATATCACAATCTCACACAGGCAGACATCAAATACCCACATTCACACACCAGTCAGACACTCACACACGATTCACCAACACATTACAGTTCACATATCACAAGGTTCACAAAACCAAATCACAAGTCACAAACCCTAAGTCAGCCGATAGCCAACAAGCCCAACACCATCAACGTCAACCGGACGGCGTGAATCTGCCGTGCCGTTGCCATTGGTCGCCTGCTGGCTGCTGCAATCAGCCAACGCCATCTCTTCGTCAGCCCATCATCGCGTGCACGGCTGCACACGGCTTGCATCCCACCACCAGCAACTAGCTGCGCACTGACTCACCGCTTCCTGTCGCGCCACCACCAGCCGACCACCGCAAAATTGACAGCCACGCACACACTTGAGGAGGGATCAAGTGGGGATTGAGAGTATTGTGTTGTGAATTTATTTTGACCTGAGCAAGTTAGAAAAATCATTTCTCTTATTTTAGATTCATGGTATTGTGTTTTATATTCATGGTATTACAATGGGAATGGGAACAAAAATTGAAGAACAACATGAATTAGGGACAAATGGTGCAGCCAGACCCAAAATTGTGCAAACTCAAAAATTAAAACCCGAAAAGCAAATGTTCGGACTTTTCTGTGGGTCGGGCTCTTTATTTCAGTAATCAAGTCGGGCTCGGGCGATTGCTATTCCTATTTAGGATAAATCAATTTTTTTACATATTAATACATGCTTTAAAAGTTAACTTTTCAAGTGAAATAAGTTTTTTTTTTTCTAATATATCATTAAGGCCAATTTGAATTCTTTAAATATACTTTAACGGCCCATTAAAATTTAAAAGATAAAGTCTATCTATTTTGATATATTAAAATCCAAAAGATAGCTAAAAAAAAAAAAGATTAATAGTGAATCTTTGTCCAATCTCACTCCCCATTCATTTTCTTTTTCATTTTTTTAAGTTGTTACAATTCTAAAAATATAGTGTAATTGGAATTCTATTGGAATTTTAAATCCATACACTCATAATATAATTCAAAGACCAGTTGAGCAATAATATCAAAGTATACTCTCACAAATAATTGAGAAAAAAAATACTCCTAATCTACAATTTTTAGAGCTCTACTTATAAAATTGTACATACACTAATTATTATTATTTTTTATCCATTAACATAGACATTAGTTTTTAGTCTTACACCTAAAACAAAATAATTTTTAATTGCAATATTTTTTTGAAATTTTTGCCTAGGCCCATACATCGTCTTGAGATGGCCCCAGGTTTATATTGTTAATTAGGAAGTAGAACCGCACTTCGTGCGCCTTTAAAAAAAGAATTTAGTATTATTTTTTTATTACTTTACACTTGATAAAACTGATAAAAAATATGAATTAATTTTTTTTAAAGATGGCGCAGCCTTATAAAATTAATGTTATTTATGAAAGTTAATTATTTTTTTGTTAACTTTAAAAATATATATTAATGTGTATAGTTAAGTGTACACAACTTTTTCATTAATAAAAATTATGTTCACACTAATCAACTCTCCATTCTTCTTGATATTAACAGACTCCCACATTTTACAAAGTCTAATCCTTATCATCCAACTATCTTTATTATTGTTTAACTCATGAAGAAAAGAATATTTCATGAAGTACACAATACAAAAAATTTAAATAAGTCAAAAAATAAAAACACAAGAACATTTCTAAAGAGGATGTTGGTTAAATAATAAAAAAAAACCCAAACACAACAAATCTTAAATACTTAATATTTATATAGTTTGAAAAAGTCAAAAGACACTAAATAAAAGGTTGCATAATTAAATATGAAATTATGACATTAAAATTAGGTCCTAGTGGTATTGGTGAGGGAAGATGAAATAACCTTCCTTCTTCTATTAATTAATTGATGTATTTTAAACCACTAAAGTTTAGTTGTTGGCTGAATAAAATAAATGAATGTTTCAAAACTATAATTAATTTATTATTAATGGTTACATATTGTTGAATTTAAATAGAAAGAAGAAGAGACATGTAATCTTTTATAATCTACTAATTAATTTCTATTTTTAATACTTTTTAATGTAATTATTTTTTAATCTCAACCAATATATTAGATTATAGAGAATATAAAAAGATGAGAAATAATAATGGCACAAATCTTAACTACTTAATATTTATAACGTTTGAAGAAGCCAAAAGACAATAAACAAAATGTTGCATAATTAAATATGAGATTATAGCATTAAAATTAGACCCTAATGGCATAATTGAGGGAAGATGAAGGAACATTCCTTCCTATATTAATTAATTGATATATTTATGCCACTAAAGTTTAATTGTTGACATAATAAAATAAATTAATGTTTGAAGACTTATAATTAATTATTATTAATGGTTACATATTATTGAATTTAAATAGAAAGAGGAAGAGACATATAATCTTTTATAATCTAATAATTATTTTTTATTTTTAATATTTTGTAATATAATTATTTTTTTAATATCAATCAATTTATTAGATAATAGAGAATACAAGAAGATGAGAAATAGTGATGCCACATCACCTCCTCTAGTCCCAACTTTATATATATATATATATATATAATATTTTGTAATGTAATTATTTTTTAATCTCAACCAATATATTAGATAATAGAGAATATAAAAAAATGAGAAATAATGATGCCACAAATCTTAAATATTTAATGTTTATGGAGTTTGAAGGAGCCAAAATGCACTAAACAAAAGATTGAATAATTAAATACGGGATTATGACATTAAAATTAGGCTCTAATGACATTGTTGAGGGAAGATGAAGGAATATTTCTTCATATATTAATATTAATTAATTGATGTATTTTAAGCTACTAAAATTTAATTGTTGGCATAATAAAATAAATGAATGTTTCAAGACTTATAATTAATTATTATTAATGGTTACATATTGTTGAATTTAAATAGAAAGAGAAAAAGACATGTAATCATTTATAATCTAATAATTATCTTCTATTTTAATATTTTGTAACGTAATTATTTTTTAATTTAAACCAATTTATTAGATAATAGAGAATATGAGATGATGAGATATGGTGATGCCACATCACCTCCTCAAGTCCCAGCTTTATATATATATATAAATGTAATTATTTTTTAATCTCAACCAATATATTAGATAATAGAGAATATAAAAAGATGAGAAATAATGATGCCACAAATCTTAAATATTTAATGTTTATGGAGTTTGAAGGAGCCAAAATGCACTAAACAAAAGATTGAATAATTAAATATGGGATTATGACATTAAAATTAGGCTCTAATGGCATTGTTGAGGGAAGATGAAAGAACCTTCCTTCATATATTAATATTAATTAATTGATGTATTTTAAGCCACTTAAATTTAATTGGTGGCATAATAAAATAAATTAATGTTTCAAGACTTATAATTAATTATTATTAATGGTTACATATTGTTGAATTTAAATAGAGAGAGGAAAAGACATGTAATCATTTATAATATAATAATTATCTTATATTTTAATATTTTGTAATGTAATTATTTTTTAATTTCAACCAATTTTAGAGAATATGAGATGATGAGAAATGGTGATGCCACATCACCTCCTCAAGTCCCAACTTTATATATATATATAGATATAGATTGTCAGGGGTTTGATCAAGTAATTTCTAAGTAATTCTATTTGATTAATTATCTGAATTTAAATCTTAAAAAAATAAGAAACTTAAAATTAATTTTGGACTTTATAATCGTCCGCATCGACGACTACGTGGCTTTATGTTTGATACTTGTCAAATGTTTTAAGTGAAGCAATAATTTCATAACAGAACGGTGTTATATATGGCAGCGACCACTTTGCATCTGTTATTACTTATGCCCCATTTTTGTCTTAGCCAAATATATATATATATAAATATATATAATTATATATAGAGTAGTTTTCCAATCAGGAATTCCTGAATTTAATAAAGTGGGATTAGCTAAAAGACAAAATAAACACATACTCTAATGCATTGTATTTTATCATGTAGTGTATTAAAATTAAAATTTTTTTATCTTTTAATTGATCCATGACTTATTAAAATAAAAAATTCCTAATTAGAAAACTACTATATATATATATATATATATATATAAGTTGGCTATTCTATTTTTGTAGCTATATAAGATTAAAATCCGGGAAAGAACGAGAAAAACTATACCAACTATACCATCTTAACGTACAACATATCAAAAGAGTATATTTTGCACACAACCCAGGCTAACCTGTTTTAAATACTAATTTGTAGTATTGTAGTTGTAAGCTTCATAACTAATATGCATGTAATCACTGTGCATTACAAAAAATGGCGTCTAATTTTTTTGGAAAATTTACAAAAATAGCTAAAAAAATTAAGTGTTTTTCAACTTTAACCCCTCAAAGTTTTTTCTATCATAACTAGCCAAACACCCTATTTTTGGACTACATTACCCTCTTCACTTTCATCAAATTTACAAAGGCATGCCATTATTCCTTTTCAATTCCAGCACTTCCACCACTTTTCTCTTTTCAACTTAACAAACTTCATCACTCAACAAACTCCATCACTCTCAATAAATTAATAAATTTCATCAAACAAGCATTACATAATTGAAGAAATAATTATCAATTGGAGAGCTTCTTAAGGTTAGTTTATACTTTTACCATAACCTAAACTTTTAATCTATTGATTTTATCATTTGAGTTCGAAATTAAGTGAGTTTTTATTGCAAATGTTGTTATTTTTCATTAACAAAACAATGTGACTTGTTAAAGTAGTTAGTTTGAGTTGAGAAATGAAAATCAATCATTGAAACCCCTGAAAAATTGAGTAAAACAGAAGCCCATAACAAGTGAGACAAGCACCTGTCTCATATAAAACCAGCAGATTTATGTGAGATAGGCACCTGTCCCACTTGCCTGTCTCACCAAAATATGTACGACAGGCAAGTGAGACAGGCGCCTGTCTCACTTGTTACCACTGGTTTTATGTGAGACAGGCAAGTAGGACAGGCACCTGTCTCACATAAATATGCTGGTTTTATGTGAGACATGCACCTGTCCCACTGTCTGTCTCACTAAATTTGAGTTATTTTCCGAAAGTAATAACTTGGGCTACATGTATCCGTTTTAGGCGTATAATATATCGTTTCGAAGCTTACGATGAGACGAAGTAAATCCAAAATTGTATACTTCATTTCATCCACATAAATGTATTGCATATTCATTTTTATTAGGTTTTGTAGCGTGAAATCTTATCTCTTTTGTTTTTTTATTTTATTTTTAGGTTTAATGGATTCCGTTGTACTTCAATTATGTTACGACGGTTGGTGGGAGACGTTAGCAGATGGCCGTACGGAGTACGTGAATGCGAAGAATACAACATTTTTAGTTCGGAAAGATTGTACGTTTGAGCAATTTATGGCAAGGGTGTATGAAGTTTTACAGATAAATCCTAATGAATATAGTTTGACGATGAAGACAACTTTGAGATCTAGTAACACAATGTTTCTGCGCTTGCCCTCTTAAATTTATTGGCTTTGCCGTTCAATGCATTATCAAAGCTTTTATATATTGTTTCCCATGACAAACGACCCCACGGAATACTTCGAAAGTGATTTATGTCATCTACCTCATTAAGCAATTTGAAATTGATTTGACAATTATCCTTTCTTCCGTGTAGTACTCTATCAGCAAAGTAAAACATGGCGATTTTTAGTGCATCGGTGTCATCCATAGTCTTGAAGTCTAAGTTCATAAAACTTTCCTCGAACTGGCCAAGATTTATATCGCGATTCCTGCCTCCAAAGTACTTATTAAGTAACCTATGCATTGTTTTATGCTTTGTCAGGAATACATTTTTGCCATAGCAAAGTCCCGTTACTAGGCACCACTCTCCAATCGATAGCCGTATCAAATGGTCGCCAACTTGAAACCATAACTCATCTTTGTCATTTCCATCGCCATGGGACACTTGCTGAAGCAATATATTGTGCACAATTACGCCACTGAACGGATAGCTCCGGCACTGTAGGAAACGCCCAAATATATTGTCTTTGAATAGTTTCAATTGTTGCCTTGTTAATTTTTCCCGGATGGCATTAACAATGACATCTAATTTGCACATACTCGTGATACGCCCGGGGAAGTGATCAACATCATTCCCGGTTCTTTCATCGGTCCGGGTGGGTTATGCAATGCTATTTTTGATTTGCCCATTTATCTGGTACAAGTTAAAAGTATTAAATGTTAAAAAATTATGAACAAAAGAAAAAAAAAATAAAGGCAACACCACGCACTGCCTTTTGGTGCGATGGGGTGCCCGTCGCACCAAGAGGCAGCACTTCTTGGTGCGACAGGCGCGCGAGGCAGCTACGTGCCAGCCTGCTCGCAACTCGCACGCGCTTGGCTTCCCTCGCGCGAGCCTGTGCGCAACTCGCGCGCGACGCAGAGCCTGTCACACACGGATGCACGCGACACGCTCATCCCGCGGGCGCGAGATGGGCACGCCGCGCGCATCTCGCGTGCGACAGGCGCTGCGTCGCGGGCGAGATACGCACGCCGCACGCATCTCGCGTGCAACAGCCACGGCCTCACGCGCAAGATGCGTGCCTTCACTTCCCCTTCCCTTTCTCTTCTCTTTCTCTTCCCTTCCCTTTCCCACATGCATCTCACCCACCACCGCCATTAAACACCACCAACAACAACGACATCCCAAACAACAACAACAACAACAACAACCCAAACAACAACAACAACAGCAACAACATCAACAACAACAACAACAACAACAACGGCAATAACAACTCACCTAGGGTTTTCAATTTTTTTCTTTGATTTTGGCGATCTCCGAAGATTTTCAACGTGATTTAGCTTCTTTCAGCCGCCGACAACTTCCTCCGCTGCCGATCTACGCCGCCGCCGACGATCTATACAACTTCCGGTGATGAGATTTTGGTGAGAGGGGGAGGAATTTGCTTGAGGGAAACGTGAGAATGAGGAGGGCAATTTCGTCCACAATTTGGTGATTTGGCTAATGTTGAAAGAAAAAATTTTGAGGGGTTAAAGTTGAAAAATGCCTAATTTTTTTGGCTTGTTTTGTAAATTTCCCAATTTTTTTTTTTAAAGAAGCATTTGTAACTTTATTAAAATGTTGTCCTATAGGTTTCAAGGCGACGCTATCAGGTGTCAGCATAGCTAATCAGGGAATGCTATAAAAAAAAAAAAGAATAAGAAAGGTTTCAAGGCACCAAGTTATACCTAACAGTCTAACACTTTTCTGTTGCAGTTCATCTAATAATTTTGTGCCAGTATACTTTTGCCTAGACCCAACTTTTGTAATCTTCTTAATACAACACAAAGGTGTTTGTTCTAATGTTTCGCCTAATTAAATTCACCATTATACATACCGACACAATTACTTCTATAATTTTTTTTTTCCATTTCGGCCAAGACACAATCACCGCCTCAAAGACCAAAAGGTCCAAAACCCCCATAAAAAAATTAAATAAAATAGAAAAGGAAAAAAAAAAGAATCTCAATAGAATTAAATTCAACAATTAAAATCATAATTCACTACGAGAGGCTATTGAGGGATTTTCTCGTATCATTAATTACCTCAAGTCCTTAAACTAAAATAAAGAGGGGCATAAATTAATTAAGAAAATCAAAAAAAGAAAATAAATAAACCTTTAAAGCTTCAAAGCCGAAGTCTGCAAAATCAAAAAAGAGATTGCGTCTTCAATTAGTAATCCAGAAAATGTTAAAATGATTGGATTTTTCAAATGAACAATTAGTGATTCTCTGAAGTTTTTCCACAAAGATTCTTCTCTCTCTTAATATTTTTCAAAAGAACTTAATTAGTTTCGCGACCACTATTAATGGGCAAATTGCCCTCTGCATTTTGCTATCAAGTAAAAGTGGGGCTTCACCCGTAAGGGCAAAATAATAATAATAATGAAAATTTATATGCTGACTAAAACTTTGAAACAACAAGATAGGGACAAGATAGAGATTTCGCCTCTACTATTTTGACAGCTCTTACTTTGGCTTCGAAATTTTAGTCCTATGAGTTTTGTGGCCTTCGCAGAATTTGTTGGGTCCATGTCATTTGGGGGCTCAAAAGTCTAAAATCTAAATAAGTTTGCTTAGTTTGTAATTATTATTAAGTTTTGGACTTGCATGAAATTTGTCATGTAATTTGACTATAAAAGCAAGCGCTGCCCTAATGGAATTGTGCGTGAAAAATAGCGGCAGCAACTTTTGGTGGAAGAAAAGCGGCAAGAGAGAGAAAGAAAAGCCAATAGAAGGGAATAGTAATTTCAATTTTTAATTGGGTGATCGGAAGGCGAAATTATCTATTTTTTTTTTAAATTTTGAGGGTAAGTTTCTGGCATCGCCCTCTGTAATCCTACTGGTGTTGATTTTTATTTTATCATCTCTTTGGTTATTATTTGAGATACTCAGTTATTGGAGAGATGATTATTAGGTTGTTACTGTAAGCCAAGAATAATTAGATTCTTGATGTTGGTAGCCTCTAGTATTATTTAGAGAAGAATTTGTGCTGTAATCCCATTAATATAGTGGAAGATTATATTGGACTACGGTTCCGTGATTTTTCCCGCTTTGAGTTTTCCACGTAAAAATTTGTGTCTCTTGTGGTTGGTTTTTGCTTTGGATTTATTAGTTTATTTTTCTGCCTATTTATTTGTGGTGCACATCCTATTTTAATCACACAAAGAGGGAAATATTTTATTTCCGCTTAATTTGCAATTACTTATGGTAGTCCCTTTCCCAACAGAGTGGTATCAGAGCTTCATATTTTATTTTTATTACTTGTGTGGTTGAGATGGAGGATTCCTCAGCATGCATGATTAAATTGAAGTCATGAAATTATGGTATTTGGAAGTTTAGGATGGAAGATTTGCTGTACATGAAAGACTTGCATGAACTCATTGAAGGTGAAAAAGCTAGACCCGCTGATTTAGATAATAAGAAATGGGCTCAATTAAACCAGAAGGTCGTGGGTACTATTAGATCATGGATTGATCAGAGTGTGTACCACCATGTCGCGAAGGAGTCCAGGGTTGATGTTCTTTGGAGAAAATTAGAGACAATTTATGAGCAGCCGACAACACAAAATAAAGTCAATCTGATGAAAAGGCTTGTTAACTTGAAATACAAGGAGGGGCGCAATATAACTGAACACACTAGTGAGTTTCAGGGCTTGGTTGATCAGTTGACTACTATGAAGATTATTCTAGATGATGAGTTACAAGCACTATTGTTGCTTAGTTCTTTGCCTGACAGTTGGGAGACATTAATGGTGTTAGTGAATAATTCAGCGCCAAACCAGAAATGAACTCTGGATATGGTTACAGATAGGCTGCGGAATGAAGAATCTAGAAGAAAGAGTGTTGAAGCAGTTCCCTCTAAGTCAGATGCACTTGTTTCAGAAAAGCAAGAAAGACGAGGGAGGAACCGAAGAAGAAATTCCCGCCAGCAAAATAATGATAACCCTAGAGAAAGATCTAAGTCCTAGAGGAGAAACCTCAAGTGCTTTCATTGTCAGAAAATGGGTCACATTAAAAGGGAGTGTAGATTGTGGAAAAGAGAATAAGCGAAAGAAAAGAGTGATACTCAGAAAAATGACAAAGAGAACACTGCAGTCATAGTTGATGGTGATTTGGGTATTATTTATGATGAGAGTTCAGTAAATCTCACTTGCCAATACCAGTGATTGGGTGATTGATTCGGATGCTTCGTTTCATGTTACTGCACATCGTGATTACTTCACATCCTATGTTAATGGTGATTATAGCCATGTTCGGATGGGAAATGAGGGACCATCCAAGATTGTGGGCATAGGAGATATTTGCTTGGAAACCAGCATTGGCTGTAAGTTGTTGCTTAAAGATGTCACACATGTGCCAGATATTCGTCGTAATTTGATCTCTATAGGCAAGCTTGATGATGATGGTTATACTAACCAATTTGGTGAAGGAAAATAAAAGCTCACCAAAGGCTCCCTAGTGTTAGCTAAGGGGATGAAAGTAAACACTCTCTATATGATATAAGCCAGGATCAAGAAAGAAGATGTGAATGTGGCTGTAAAAGATTCTGACATTGAGATATGGCATAAAAGACTTGGTCACATTGGTGAGAAAGGGTTGGAAACTCTTGCTAGAAAAAAAGATTTCTACCCAGCTTCGCAGGTATGTCCCTCAAGACTTGTGTTCATTGCTTAGCTGGAAAGACACACAGAGTAGTTTTTAAAAGTTTTTCTTCATCTAAAGAGTCACAAATCCTTAATTTGATTCACACTGATGTTTGCATGATGCAAAGTAGATCAATAAAAGGTGCACTTTATTTGTGACTTTTATTGATGACTGTTCTAGAACAGTGTGGGCTTTTGCTTTAAAATCTAAAAACTAGATGCTTGATATATTTAAGTTCTTCCATGCTTATGTTGAGAGAAGGACATGAAGAAAATTAAAATGCGTTAGGGCAGATAATGGTGGTGAGTATAGAGGGCTATTTGAGCAATATTGCAGATCCCATGGAATCAGACTTGAGAAGACTGTTCCAAAAACCCCGTAGCAGAATGGTGTCGTGAAAAGGATGAACAGAACAATTGAAGAGAGGGTCAGATGTATGCTTTCTGATGCCAAGCTTCCTAAATCCTTCTGGGCAGAGGCTATGCGTACTGTAGTTGACTTGATTAACCTTTCTCTTTCCGCTCCATTAGACGGCAATGTACCTGAAAGAGTTTGGACTGGGAAAGATGTATCTTATAAACACTTGTGAGTATTTGGTTGCAGAGCATATGTTCACATCCCCAAAGATGAGAGATCGAAGTTTGATGATAAAGCCAAAGAATGCATTTTCTTAGGCTATGGGCATGAAGAATTTGGGTATAGATTATGGGATCCACTGGCAAGAAAATTGATCAGAAGTAGAGATGTTGTGCTCCTTGAAGATCAGATATTTGGTGATGCAGAGAAGAGTGATGAGTCTCAGTCATCTCTAGAGATTCCTATTATTCCAACTTCAGTTTCTCCACCTGTAGCTCATGATGATTATAGGGGAGTTGGAGAGGATAATAATGATGGTTCAGCAGAACTAGTTGACCAGGCATCTCTAGAACCACCAGCACCACTAGCACCACCAGTTGAGCCAGAATTGAGGAGATTTACCAGAGAACGGTGACCTTCCACTAGATATCCTCCACATGAGTATGTGATGCTTACAGATGGAGGGGGAACTAGAATATTTTGAAGAAGTCATGTCTCACCAGCATAAAAATGAGTGGGTTAAAGCCATGCAAGAGGAGATGAAATCCTTGAATGAGAACTACACTTATGACATAATGAAGCTGCCTAAGGGAAAGAGGGCACTAAAGAACAAGTAAGTTTACAGGTTGAAGACTGAAAATAACTCACAACAGCGGTATAAGGCTAGATTGGTTGTGAAGGGTTTCGGTCAAAAGAAAAGTGTTGATTTTGAAGAAATATTTTCTCTTGTGGTGAAGATGTCTTCTATCCGAGTTGTTCTGGGATTAGCAACTAGCTTGAACTTGGAGATTGAACAGCTTGATGTAAAGACAACTTTCTTACACGGTGACTTATATGAGGAAATATACATGGAGCAACCTGAAGGATTTAGTGTCAAAGGCAAAGAAGAACTTGTGTGCAAGTTGAAAAAAAGTTTGTATGGGCTGAAACAGGCACTAAGACAGTGTGACAAGATATTTGATTCTTTCATGGAGAATCATAGTTTCAACAAGACTATGTGCGACCATTATTTTTTTGTGAAGAAATTTGGTGATAATAATTTTATCATTCTTTTACTTTATGCGGATGATATATTGATTGTTGGCCAGGATGCTAATAAATTGACAATCTGAAGAAAGAGCTTAGTAAGTCTTTTGCAATGAAGGACTTGGGACCGGCGAAACAGATTCTTGGCATGAAGATTTCTCGCGATAGAAAAGCTGGGAAGTTATGTTTATCTCAAGAAGCATATATTGAAAGAGTCCTTGAGAGATTTAACATGGACAAGGCAAAATCTGTTTGTTCTCCACTTGCAGAGCATTTCAAGCTTAGTTCTGAGCATTGTCCTACAAGTGAGAAAGAGAAGCAAGAGATGCGAGGAGTTCTTTATGCTTCGGCAGTTGGTAGTTTGATGTACGCCATGGTTTGTACAAGACTAGATATTGCTCATGCAGTTGGTGTAGTTAGTCGGTTTCTCTCCAATCTGGGTAAAGAACACTGGACAACAGTGAAGTGGATTCTCAGACATCTCAGACGCACTTCCAAGGCATGTTTATGTTTTGGTGGTGACAAACCTGTGTTACAGGTGTACACGGATGCAGATATGGCAGGAGATGTTGACTCGAGAAAATCTCTATTAGGATATTTGATCACCTTTGCAGGGGGAGCAGTCTCATGACAGTCCAAACTTCAGCAGTGTGTTGCTTTGTCTACCACAGAAGCAGAGTATATTGCAATTACTGAAGGTTGCAAAGAAACTTTGTGGATGAAGAATTTCCTACAAGAGTTGGATGTGAAACAAGATAACTTTATTGTGTACTGCGACAGTTAGAGTTCCATTCATTTGGCAAAGAATTCAACATACCATTCAAAATCCAACCATATTGATGTGAGGTATCATTGGATACGAGACGTGCTTTAGAAGAAACAGTTGCAGGTTGAAAAGATACACACAACGAAGAATGGGTAAGATATGACGACAAAGCCATTGTCCAAGGAGAAGCTGAAAAGCTGTATTTTATCCTCTCTTTGGCTATTATTTGAGATACCTATTTATTGGAGAGATAGTTATTAGGCTGTTACTGTAGGCAAAAAATAGTGAGATTCTTGATGTTGATAGCCTCTAGTATTATCTAGAGAAGAATTTGTACTGTAATCCCATTAATATAGTGGAAGATTATATCGGACTACGGTCCTGTGGTTTTTCCCGCTTTGGGTTTTCCACGTAAAAATCTGTATCTCTTGTGGCTGGTTTTTGCTTTGGATTTATTGGTTTATTTTTCTGCCTATTTATTTGTGGTGCACATCCTATTTTAATCACACAAAAGGGGAAAGAGTTTATTTCCGCTTAATTTGCAATTGCTTGTGGTAGTCCATTTCCCAACAGAATCTTAGTTTTGCGTCTATCCCTTGTTTCAATTAGCGTAAATGGGAATGTAATTCCTGTTAAAAAATTGATTATTTTATGATTCAAGCATTAACCCACGTAGTGATCAGAATTATATTGAAACTGATTAGATTGAACTTCAACTACAATGGTATTAAAAACACGAAGGCCTTTGCTACAAAGAGTCGCAATGTGAATAATTTATCAGTAAAAGTACAAACAAGATTATAAAAAACCATTGATGGACTGTACTTTGAAAAAATTTTCACATAATAATTAGCTAACTCTCTGCATTGTTGGTAAGAATATGAAAAGGCAACCTGCATGATTGACATCAATTTGTTTTAGACATCGAGTGATGGATATGGAAGCCGAGGGTCCAACATTTCTATGTTCATATTGGAAGATGAAGATGACTTCAAAAAGAAAATCTCTTGGATGCTTCCCTTTGATCACTTCTAATGCTAACACTCCAAAACTGTACACATCACATTTTTCGGTAACCTTCATTGTGTAGGCTAACTCTGCAAATTAAAACACAAAATTTGATCATCTACGTCACACCAATTTTTTTGCTCAACGTAACATAAGAAAAAATAAATAAATAAAGATCATAATGTTGTGAAGGTTTAAGAATTAGCATAGAATTATTAATTCAAAGTTGTGATACCTGGTGCAACATATCCGTGTGTACCGATAAGTTCAGAGCAGTTAGACGAGTCCAGATTGAGAAACTTGGCAATTCCAAAATCCGAAATATGGGCTTCATAATCCAAATCCAAGAGCACGTTCTTGCTCGATATGTCTCGATGAACAATTGGTGAGAAGCAATTATTGTGCAAGTAAAATAATGCATCAGCCACACCTTTTATCACATTCAGTCTCTGAGTCCAACCCAATTCTTTTGTTAATGCATCATTGCTGAGGATCATGTTTAAGCTACCACTTTCCATATACTCATAAACTATAAATGAGTATGGAGTCACCACTTTGGCCAGCACTTTACCTCTTATGGGCCGACCCGGTGCGAACGGGGATTAGTTTGGGTTGTGGTACGGGCTTAAAGGTGCCTCCCATAGTTGGGGCCCACTCAGGGCCACCTCGTGGTTCAGACCAGAAAAAAAAAACTATAAATGAGTGTTTGGGATGTGAACAGAATCCATAAAATTTCACAATATTTCGATGTCGTATCTCTGTCAATGCTCGAATTTCATTAAGGAATTCTTTTTGCTGAAATGACATCTCACCTAGAAGTGGAGAATGAAATTTCTTAATTGCAAAGACTTCTCCAGATGGCACCTTAGCTCTGTAAACACTTTCATGTCCACCTTTTCTAATGCAATGCTTA
Organism: Citrus x changshan-huyou; assembly: GCA_039657385.1. Lineage (NCBI taxonomy): Eukaryota > Viridiplantae > Streptophyta > Magnoliopsida > Sapindales > Rutaceae > Citrus > Citrus x changshan-huyou. The sequence goes on from CM077550.1 coordinate 8,692,493, forward strand.
GCATCAAAATCATTTGTCGCTCTGATGATTTCTTCGTAAACGATTTTCCCTTCAAAGGTTAACGCTGAAAGCAACCCGAGAGTATTTCCAAAGCTACTTTGTTGTGCTTGTGAATCATTTTTCCTTTGATGGAAAATAAAGATCAATCCAATCAAAGTAATAAAAAAAGCAACCATACCTAGAAGAGGGAACAAAATAACAATCCAAATCTTTCGGGAAGCTTTTTTGTGTGACATGCATGATGGAAATCCTCTGATATCTCCGCACAATCCTTTGTTTCCTTGTAATGCCTCCAATGGAGCATCTCTTAATGTTGTGCTATTAGGAATCTATCCCTCTAATTTATTGTAGGATATGTCAATGTGCAAAAGGCCGTGCATCTCCTCGAAGCATCTTGGAATGAAACCAGAAAGCTTGTTGTAGGATAGATTGAGCTTCTCCAAGCTTTCCATTATGCAGATTTGTGATGATATCTTTTTCTCCCAAAATGTTATGACTCAAATCTAATTATGAAAGATGAATCAAATTATCCAATTCAACTGGAATTTGTTGACTCAACTTGTTGTGGCTTAAATTCAAGTAATACAATTTAACCATGTTGCCAAGACTTTTTGGCACAAAGTTGCTCAAATTATTTGAAGACAAGTCAAGGTACTCGAGATTAATTAGTGACCCAAGCTCTCCAGGTATACATCCAGAGAGTTTATTCCCACTCAAACTAAGCATGTTGAGATAACTTATATTTCCAAGTTGTGTCGGAATCTCACCAACAATATAATTTGAAGAAAGATCAAGATATTGTAACAAAGGTGATTCTCCAATCTCAAACGGTATGCTTCTAGTAATGTTATTTATTGAAACATCTAAAACACTTAATTGTTGGCATCTTCCCCAGTTTGATAAGATTTCACCAAAAAAATTATTATTGCTGAGATCAATGAAACTAAGGTTTGGATAAAAACCAAAAGTTTCAGATATATTTTCGGTTAAGTAGTTTTGGTTAAGACGTAGTCTGACAAGGTCTGTCAAATTTCTAAAACTTTTGGGAACCAAACCTTGAAAATGGTTATTAGTTGGCAGTAAACTACTCAGCTTCTTAAGATTTCCAATTTCTTGAGGAATGATACCAGAAAGCTCATTATGATAGAGGTATAAAAATCTCAAATTGGTCAAATTACCAATTGAAAGAGGTATAGCACCGCTAAGTTAATTTATGCTTAGCTCTAGATCAAAAAGTGACTTTAGGTTTCCTATTTCTTTAGGAATGGAACCAGAAAATGAATTATTATAAAGATACAAAAAAACCACATTGGTCAAATTGCCAAGAGAACGAGGGATCCAACCGTCCAAAAAATTAGAATCTAAAGTCAGGTGATTAGGAAAAGTTAATTGGCCCACTTCATGTGGAATTGAGCCATTCAACCGATTTCTCGAAATGTGAAGGACCATCAGATGAGACAGAAGGCCAATTTATGATGGTATCTGACTTAACAACTTATTAGCTGAAAAATCAAGGTATTCTAGGTTGGAAAGGTTGCTGATTTGAGGAGGGATGATACCGAAGAGCTCATTATTATATAAATCAAGATACACAAGATGATGAAATGATGAGAATGAGAATTCAAGAAAAGTACCATTTAGACTTATGCTTGTCAGGTTACTTCCGACGACTCTTCCGGCATGGTTGCAATGAATTCATGACCAAGTACACGAGCTTATTTTAGTGCCATTTACAAAAGAAAGAGACCATGAATGCAAGAGAGAACTGCTATGGACTTCAAGGCTAGCTTTCCATTTCACAAGAGTATGAGCTTCTTTTGTAGAATTAGAAGAAACATCAAGTGAAAAATCTAAAACAAGAAACAAGATGAGGGGAAAAACGTGTGATATAATTACTTTATTATTTTTCAAGGTTGGTGAATCCATTGATTATGTTGTTGGGTAGCAATAGAAAACAAAGATGAAAACAGAAGATGAATTACAGAAGCCAAACGGTGATGGAGAAAAGAAGCACACTAAGAGCAAATATATAGAATACTAAGTCAATTGACCTCTAAACTAAATTTGCTTTCACGGGAAATAGTCTCTAGAGATATAATATTAGGGGGGAAAAAATCCTTGTACTACATGCGACTATCTTGAATTCAACAAATACACGAGGATATGATGCGAATTCTGTCCAAACTTTTAAGAGCTAGGATGTAATTTATTTATTTCTCATACCATACAATAAGTTTTATTTTTTAGTTTTTTAATAGTTATATTTAATTTTCTATTTTATGTTCTTTAAAAATAAAAAATGAAAAAAAAATGATGGTGGAATCATAATATTTAAGAAGATTGTCACTTTTTCTCCTACTTAAATCATATTTTATCACTTATCCTCCGAATATTTCATTTTTTCTCGTTACCCTACTGCCAACGCTTTAATGAAATAGATGGGAAAATAGATTATGTGAGGCATACCTCGCTGTGGACACTAGTATCAAACGTGTTACAACACCTTTTGCTTATATCACTCGTATACTCTAAGTTGACAAAAGAGTTCTGGCGTCCACTTTTTCGTTTACTACCGTTAAGAACTTAACATAATTTGACCAAAATGACTATTTTACCCTTTAAACTCAAAATGAGGTAAAAAGATAAATTTACCTTGAAAATTAATGTAAAATTTCAATACACAATTTTTTTTATTTTGTTATTAACAATACATTTTTTATTAAAAAAATATGAATTATTGATGGTACATATTATTAATAATTATCCATAAAAAATATCCATCTTATACCATAAAAAATTATTAACATATTATTTACAATTATACATATTATACCATAAAAAATTCATGTTGGAGCTTGGAGGAGTAGATCTTCAATAATTTAGGTTAAATTTTGGAGGAGTAGATTAGGTTGTAAAGTATTTTTTTTTTTTAGCAATTATTAACAATTATCTGATAAATGGGATGACATATCATTTTTATCAAAATATATCATATGACATGTCGTTTTTTACTAGGTAAATGGGATGACATGTCATTTTTAAAAAAAGACTAGATTACCCTTATGATGTCAGCGCTCGCAAACGGCAGTTAACGGATTGGTGGACGGCAGAAGTGTTTTGTCAACTTAGGGTATACGAGTGATACACTTGAAAAGTGTTATAGCACGTTTGATACTGGTGTCATTTAAGGGTATATGAATGATAATTTCCCTATAGTTATTAAATACTAATAAGACATGTACTACAAAAATTCAAAATATACTTATGTGACAATTTTATTTTGACTTAAAAATAATAGAAAGTTATCAATTTTATTTTGACTTTCCCATCCCTTATAAAATAAAATAAAATCTTCTACTCTAATTTTAGTTTTCTTTAATTGTTTTTTTCAAATTGATATAATTAAGAGAAGTCCAAGTCTCCGAGTTTCCTCGTCGTGCTTTTGAGTGCAATGAATCGTTTTTTCCTCGTCGTGCTTTTGAGTGCAATGAATCGTTTAACATTTACTTTTAAAAATCAATGACAACAGTTCTTGACCAGCGACAACGATGACTTCCAGTCTTCTTTGCAACCACAAGTCATATGAAAAAAATAAATAAATAAACACTTTTCTATAAACAAATAACAAATATTTGATTTGAAATTCCGTCAATTGGAAACAATTAAAACTAACATCGATTCTTAGCTAGTGACAACTGACAAGAGCATTGTAGGACTCGTAAATTAAAAAAAAGGTCGACTTGGACAAGTAGAAAGAGTCAAGCTTTTCACGCCCTCTCAAATATGAAAATTACAATTTAAGACAAAGACATGTTTGTTGCAATAGTAATCACTTCCTTGTCGCTGCACAAGGAACTTCCAGTCATCTTTGCAACCAAAAGTCATATAAAAAATAAATAAATACGATTGTCCATCCTTTCGTGTAAACAAGTAACAATACTGATGTTTAACCTGAAATTTTATCTACCGAAATAAATAAACTTAATATTTTTTAATTAAAATCAGGCTCGTCGCCCGTCAAACATCTTGCGGAGATGGGCCTTCACTTATCAATTGTCCATTAAAATAACAAATTTCGGGTTAAATATCATTTTTCAATGAGTCGGATTATTGGCACCCTTCCAAAATCTTTTGGAAACCTTTTTTTTTTTTAAATTATATTCCATTTAATGTCTAAGATGTTCTTTTTTCTGACATATTATTTTATCACTTAAGTTTTCTGACAATTATTTTTTTCCTACTCAATGTTTTTATTGTTTACCACCAAACTATTAAAGTCAATAGAATTTTTAACAGAACATATAGTAAAATCTATTTTACCCCTAAACTACGTAAGTATAATTTAACATGCTAAATTAAAGAAAAACAAAATTAATTATATACCAAAAAATTAATACTATTATCAATTATTAAGTGGGAAAAAGTATTATCAAATTCCCAAGACTATATCGTGCATACTCTTTCTGGAATAATGGTCATAACTGGAGAATCGCTCCTTGTACATATCCACTGGGATGAGTTTCAAGAGACAAAAGGATATTATCCAATGACTCCTTATTCAAGCCATCCCTAATGAATTGAATCTTATCTTCCCTGTTATCAGACATCATTCCTAAAGAATATGGTTTTTTATCGCATCTCATTCTGGCACACTTATGACAAGCAACATAAAGTCTTCGAGCTCTTCGGTTTTTTGCATAATTTCCTTTACCATAACCAGACATGTATGCAATAAATTTAGGAGGCAACTCACCTGCCAATCGCACTTTGGCCTCGATTAACCAGCGGATGTCAGCAGGTATGTTATTCCTCATGAACAATCGCATGTGTTCAGACCGAGCTTTATAGATTGTAAAGAGGACATTTTGAGGAAGTGAAGGGAATTGATTGTGAAGCTTTGCTAAAATCTCATTTCTATCCATACCTTCGCCTCAGAATATCAGTTATTATGGGAAACTGAAGTAACCGACTCGATTGTCACGGAGTACCGTTATCCGCCACTTCACCGAGGTAACAAACTAAAGCACACAAACATAAAAACAAACTAAAACACATAAAGAAAATTACAATCGTCCTCTTATTGAATTTACCTCAAGCTCCAACTGGATGTTGTAGACACCTCCCTCAATGTCTCTGAGTTGGCTTTCTAAATCCTCAACATGGGATACTAACTCTGGTGGTTGTAGAGCCAAAATATGATGTGTTTTTACAAAATCGAATCTGCCTTTTGAGATGAGATTTTACACGTTGAAGTTGTCTAAGAATGTTTAGGAGGAGCTGTTTAGCTGAGGCACTCATGATTAATAGGTGCAAGCGAGAATTGAATAAAAACACTTTCTGACCTAGAGTGAAAGATTTTCTCATAATTTGCTTGTCATGAAAGACTTTCATTCGCTGCATTTAAATCTTGGCATTTTCGTATGCATTATTGCGAATTTCTTCAAGTTCTGCCAGCTGTAATATTCTTTCTGAGCTAGCTTGCTGCATGTCAAAGTTGAATTTCTTGATGGCCCAGTACGCAAGATGCTCGAATTCCACAGGTAGGTGACAAGCTTTTCCATACACTAGCCTGTAGGGTGACATCCCAATTGGGGTCTTGAAAGTCGTTCTATATGCCCATAATGCATCATCGAGTCTTAATGACCAATCTTTTCTGTCTGGCCTCACGTCTTTTCTAATATGTGCTTTATTTCTCGATTGGAGAACTCAACTTGGCCACTGGTTTGCGGATGATATAGGGTCACCACTTTGTGAGTGATGGAATACTTTTTCAAAAGAGTTTTGAATGCTTTGTTACAAAAGTGGGCACCACCATCACTGATTATTGCTCGAGGGAATCCAAAGCGTGAAACAATGTTGCTTTTCAAAAATTCTATCACCACCTTGTGATAATTGGTTCTACATGGAATTGCTTCTACCCATTTCGATATGTAGTCAACAGCAACCAATATGTATTGATGGCCAAAAGAATGGAGAAAAGGTCCCATGAAGTCGATACCCCATACATAAAAAATCTCAACAACTAAAATTGGATTTAGTGGCATCATATTCCTTCGTGTAATGCTCCCCATTCGTTGACACCTATCACATGAAGAGTAAAAAGTGTAAGCATCTCAAAATATAGTTGGCCAATAGAAACCACATTGTAAAACTTTAGTTACTGTTTTCTTAGCACTGAAATGACCTCCACAAGCTTGTTAATGACAGAATGAAAGGATATTTTGAAATTCATTTTCTGGGACACATCGTCTAACAATTTGATCTGCATAATACTTGAACAAATAAAGGTCATCCCAAAAGAAATTCTTTATTTCCGCAAAAAATATGGCCTTGTATTTCTTAGTCCAATGCTCTAGAAGTTGACATGTAACAAGATAATTAACAATATCAGCATATCACGGTACTACTTCTACACTTATCAATTGTTCATCTGAAAATGAATCATTCAACGTTAATGGTTCTGTAATTGTGTCAAAATTTAGACGAGAGAGATGGTCAGCCACAACATTTTCTGTGCCTTTTTTATCTTTAAATTTCAAGTCGAATTCCTGCAAAAGTAACACCCAACGAATTAGTCTAGCTTTTGCATCTTTCTTTATGAGAAGATATTTAAGAGCAGCATGATCTGTGAATACAATTATTTTACAATCAATGAGATAAGATCGAAATTTTTCTAATGCAAACACTACTGCTAGCATTTCTTTTTCAGTAGTTGAATAGTTCAACTGTGCATCATTCAATGTCATACTAGCATAGTAAATAACATGGGGAATTTGATCAACTCTTTATCCTAATATTGCTCCTACTGCATGATCAAATGCATCACACATGAGCTCAAATGGTAAGCTCCAGTTTGGGGGCTGAATGATGTGTGATGACGTCAACAACTGCTTTAATTTTTCAAATACCACAAGACATGAATCATCAAAGATAAAATGTACATCCTTAACAAGTAAATTACATAAGGGTCTAGAAACTTTGCTAAAATCCTTAATGAAACATCTATAAAAACTAGCATGCCCAAGGAAAGATCTTACTTCTCTGACTGTTTTAGGTGGAGTTAGATTGGAAATAAGATCCACGTCGGCTTGATCAACCTCAATACCTTTGTTCGAAATTATGTGACCGAGAATAATACCTTGTTTTACCATAAAATGACACTTCTCCCAATTTAAGACCAAGTTCTTCTCGATACATCTTTGCAGAACTAATGTTAGATGATGTAAACATTGATCAAATGAGTCACCAAAGACAGAAAAGTCATCCATAAAGACTTCAAGGAATCGTTCAACCATATCAGAAAAAATGCTTAACATGCATCGTTGAAATGTAGCAGGTGCATTACATAATCCAAATGGCATCTTCCTATATGAAAATATGCCAAAAGGGCAAGTGAAAGTGGTATTCTCTTGATCTTTTGGTGCTCTGGGATCTGATTGTATCCTGAGTAGCCATCTAGAAAGAAATAAAATTCATGGCCTACTAATCTATCAAGCATTTGATCGATAAATGGCAAAGGAAAATGGTCTTTACGTGTGACAGAATTCAACTTTCTATAATCAATGCATACACGCCATCTTGTAGTCACTCTAGTGGGTATCAATTCATTAGTAGCATTGGTAACTACTGTGACTCCTGACTTTTTAGGGACAACTTGCACAGGACTGACCCATTAACTATTAGAAATGGGGTAGATGATACCTGCATATAATAGTTTAAGGACTTCAGTTCTAACAACTTCTTTCATGTTAGGATTTAATCGACGTTGCATTTTCCTAGTAGGTTTAGTATTTTCATCAAGGTGAATGTAATGCATGCAGTCTACTGGGTTTATAACTTTTATATTGGCTATGGTCCATCCTAATGCTCCTTTGTGCTCTTTTAAAACATCCAACAACTTACCTTTTTATTCGTCATTTAGGGATGATGAGATGATTACCAGTATAGTACTTTCTTCTCCAAAAAATACATATTCCAAAGTGTTGGGTAATGCTTTGAGCTCGAGTTTTGGTGGTGATTCTGATGATGGGCTGAGTTTTCTTCTCTGATGGTGCTAGTTGTTCAACTCTTGACTTCTATTTATTAGTGTCCATGGATGGTGCTGAGTCAAGTAGAGCGTTGACTTCATCGACTGATCTATCAATATCAAAATCAAAACCAAAGTGAGTTAAACATGTTTGTAAAGGATCATCACTAAGGTTTGAAAGAAAAGTATTATCAACTATTTCTTCTATTAAATCCACATCAACAATTCCATCATCTACATTGTGAGGTTGTTTGGTAATGTTGAAGATGTTTAGTTCCATAGTCATGTTCATAATCAATGCATACACGCCATCCTGTAGTCACTCTAGTGGGTATCAATTCATTAGTAGCATTGGTAACTACTGTGACTTCTGATGTTTTAGGGACAACTTGCACAGGACTGACCCATTAACTATTAGAAATGGGGTAGATGATACCTGCATATAATAGTTTAAGGACTTCAGTTCTAACAACTTCTTTCATGTTAGGATTTAATCGACGTTGCATTTCCCTAGTAGGTTTAGTATTTTCATCAAGGTGAATGTAATGCATGCAGTCTACTGGGTTTATAACTTTTATATTGGCTATGGTCCATCCTAATACTCCTTTGTGCTCTTTTAAAACATCCAACAACTTACCTTTTTGTTCGTCATTTAGGGATGATGAGATGATTACCGGTAGAGTTCTTTCTTCTCCAAAAAATGCATATTCCAAAGTGTTGGGTAATGCTTTGAGCTCGAGTTTCGGTGGTGATTCTGATGATGGGCTGAGTTTTCTTCTCTGATGGTGCTAGTTGTTCAACTCTTGACTTCCATTATTAGTGTCCATGGATGGTGCTGAGTCAAGTAGAGCGTTGACTTCATCGACTGATCTGACAATATCAAAATCAAAACCAAAGTAAGTTAAACATGTTTGTAAAGGATCATCACTAAGGTTTGAAAGAAAAGTATTATCAACTATTTCTTCTATTAAATCCACATCAACAATTCCATCATCTGCATTGTGAGGTTGTTTGGTAATGTTGAAGATGTTTAGTTCCATAGTCATGTTCTATAATCAATGCATACACGCCATCCTGTAGTCACTCTAGTGGGTATCAATTCATTAGTAGCATTGGTAACTACTGTGACTCCTGACGTTTTAGGGACAACTTGCATAGGACTGACCCATTAACTATTAGAAATGGGGTAGATGATACCTGCATATAATAGTTTAAGGACTTTAGTTCTAACAACTTTTTTCATGTTAGGATTTAATCGACGTTGCATTTCCTTAGTAGGTTTAGTATTTTCATCAAGGTGAATGTAATGCATGCAGTCTACTGGGTTTATAACTTTTATATTGGCTATAGTCCATCCTAATGCTCCTTTGTGCTCTTTTAAAACATCCAACAACTTACCTTTTTGTTCGTCATTTAGGGATGATGAGATGATTACCGGTAGAGTACTTTCTTCTCCAAAAAATGCATATTCCAAAGTGTTGGGTAATGCTTTGAGCTTGAGTTTCGGTGGTGATTCTGATGATGGGCTGAGTTTTCTTCTCTGATGGTGCTAGTTGTTCAACTCTTGACTTCTATTTATTAGTGTCCATGGATAGTGCTGAGTCAAGTAGAGCGTTGACCTCATCGACTGATCTGACAATATCAAAATCAAAACCAAAGTAAGTTAAACATGTTTGTAAAGGATCATCACTAAGGTTTGAAAGAAAAGTATTATCAACTATTTCTTCTATTAAATCCACATCAACAATTCCATCATCTACATTGTGAGGTTGTTTGGTAATGTTGAAGATGTTTAGTTCTATAGTCATGTTGCTAAAGGACAACTGCATATTTCTGGTCCTGCATTGAATGTGAACATCGGCAGTTTCCAAGAAAGGTCGGCCTAGGATAATGGGGATGTCCTTGAATCCTGTATTGGTTGAGTGTCAATTACAATGAAATCAATAGGAAAATAAAACTTGTCTACCTAGATAAGCACGTCCTCCACAATACCACGAGGTATTTTCGTGGACCGATCTGCAAGCTGTAACACCACTGGAGTTGGGTGTAATTTTCCCAGTCCAAGTTTCACAAATACTGAATAAGGCAACAGATTTACACTAGCCCCTAAATCCAATAAAGCATTCTCAATTGTGTGGTTCCCTATTCTACATGAGATAGTGAGAGAGTTTGGGTCTTTGCATTTTAGAGGAATTTTGTGTTGGAGTATAGAGCTAACGTTTTCTGTTAAAAATGTCTTCTTTTGAACGTGAATGTTTCTCTTTTTAGTACAAAGGTCTTTAAGAAACTTGGCATAAGATGACACTTGTTTTATAGCATCAAGTAAAGGGATGTTAACACTTACCTGTTTGAAGATTTCAAAAATCTCACCTGTGGATGTTTCCTTCTTTCCTTTAGCTAACCTCTGAGGAAAAGGAGCTTTAGGAACGTATTCTCGTGGGTTGGTTTCTTCTTTCTCCTCCGATGGTGAGTCCTCAACGTTCACAGGTACAACTTGATTTGCTTTTGTCACCGGCATCTCCACTTTGTTGTCGACTTCTTTCTCTTTTCGTATGGTCATGACGGTTTTGACCTCTCCGTGCTGCTGAGGTGAACTGGTACTTTATTCATCAATGGTGCGATTCTGTTGCTCGACCGTAGAGTGAGTAAGATTCTTGAGATTATGGAATGAATCCTCCCATGGTCTGGGTTGAGAGTAATTTTGGTTCTGGTTGTATGGTCTAAATGGTGGCTGAGAGGCTTGAGGAACTTGGGGAATTGGTTGCATTGGCGGAGTTGGAGCTGTTGGTCCATTCTGTTGGAATCCTTGAGACCATGAAAAATTGGGGTGGTCTCTCCATCCATGGTTATATGTATTGGAGTATGGGTTGTAATTTGATGGCTTTCTCATTACACCTATGGCATTGGCTTGATATGAGAATGAGTCATGGTCATGTGGTTCTGTTGATTTAGCAGTCGTTAACGATGCTATTTGTCGGGAAAGACCTTTAATTATCTCTTTAACTTTTTTAATTCCCGAACTTGACTCGCCAATGTGAACCTCATTCACTCCTTTAATTCTTTTGGTATTCCTGAGTGATCGACTCCATTGTTGGGAATTATCCGCTTGTAGCTGGAAGAAATCCCAAATTTCTGATGCACTTTTTGACATTAGCTCTCTTCCACTTGTTGCCATTAGCCATTCTTGCACATACGGCAATAATCCCTCCAAAAAGTATTGGTATTGGTGCCATTTCTTATACCCATGATGTGGACACTTCAAAAGTAGCCCATTGAATCGCTCCCATGTTTCGAAAAACTGCTCGTCTTCTCTGTGGGTAAACTCTGAGATTTCCCTGCGAATAGCATTGGTTTTATGCACTGGGAAATATTTATTCAAAAATTTTGTTACTATTTGTTCCCATGATGTAATGCTATTAGTAGGCAATGTATTGAGTCATGAACGAGCTCTATCCTTTAAAGAAAACATGAATAATCTGAGTTTAACATCATCGTCTGAAAAATTTTCATAAATGTTTGACAAAAAGCATGAAAATCATTCAAATGATTATATGGGTCCTCATTTTCTATGCCATAGAATGTTGGGAGACAATTTAGCACACTAGATTTTAACTCAAAACTCCTAGCAGCTACATTTGGGTATCTTATACATGATGTACTCAAGTTAGCTAAGAGACTGAAGTAGTTCTTAAATGGCCTCTCCTGTGGTGCATGTTGTTGTTGCAAATCCATTTCAATTTTATTTTTAACGTGTTTGTGTGTGCGCAATAATTTTTCTAGTTCAAGGTTTATAGGCTCAAGATTAGGTAATAGTGACCTTCGACCATGCATACTGTTGTGCAAATTTTAATGTACTCGCAAGCGCACGAATCTATTGTAGTATAGATCAATGGTGACGAGTGTCGATCCCACGAGGAGGTGGATTTTAATTATGTGTAGAATTAATTTTGCAAAATGGGTGGTTGGAATTGTGGTGGAAGTGATTTAAAATATGCTAAAATTGGAATTGCAATGGCGAGAATAAATTGTAGAGAAAATCGATTAAATTGACGTACTTGGGTATCTGGATCCGTATCAACATGCATCATGGGCTAAATAATCCGTATTAATGCCAATTAAATCATGAGGGGGGAATCCACACCTCATGAACCACGCTCTAATCAATATGGTGCTAAGGGCTTATCGTGCCAAATAATAATAACCTTATACTAGAGAGCCGGTGTAACCAAGGCGGTATCTAGACAAGATCAGCATTATTTGTCGACGATAAGTCAAATCATCCACAAAAACTAGAGGGGAAAAGAAAATAAATTTACCAAATAAAGCCCATGACACATGTTGAGACTTCACCTTCAACCCAAGCTTGAAAGAAAATTAGCCACTCATAATTGAACTAGGGGCAAAATGGGAATTTATTAAAATACAAAGAAAATACAAGATGGAGAGGGAATTACAGAAAATGAATCCCAAAAATGGATTCAGAGCTATCAAATTAGGGGGGGGAGGCCCCCTTTTTATAGATACATGGAGTAAATCATGGCCATCGGATTAAAAACAGTTTGGACGCTCAGGATTGCGCCACGTCATCAGTCAACAGTCCACGGTTTGACCACGCGGATGAACAGTAACACGGTTTGACCCGACTTTGAACAGTAACGCGGTTTGACCCGGATGAACAGTAACACGGTTTGGTTGAAAATAATCCTGTGTGATGCATGCACCGTACACGAGATTTTTCGTCCACTGATATGCTGCCACGTCACCATCAACAGTACATAAGAATTTTAGCCCAACAGGATCGTGACACCTCATCAGTCAATGCCACATCATCGGTCAATGCCACGTCATCGATCCGTCTATGTGAACAGTGTCGTGAACAGTAACGTAGACAGTACCGTATACGTGAATAGTACCGTACATGTGAATAGTGCCATTTTTCCTTTTATGCTCCTCCTAAGGTTTTCGACCGTCCCGAGTTCAAAAGTGATGTCCGTTTTGCCGTCTGATCTCTCCTTTATTGTGAAATGACTATAATGCCCCTAAAATACATAAAATACTTAATTAAAATAACACACGCGTAATTATATCACCAGAAGGTTAAATACATAAAAGTAAGAGTTGTTAGTAAGACTTGAAATGTAAAATGATGGTTTTCTCCTTTATAAATATGCATTTTCTAACACTCAACACACCCCCCAACCAGCTTATTGCTAGTCCCTAGCAAATAAAGCGAAAACAAAATTCAAATTCAAAATGATTTTTTTTTTTTTTTTTTAGAAACACTCGTGTTTATTTAATCAGATTAATGATAGCAATCAAATAAAAGTATAAGCATTATCTCCAGTCTAAAGCAACATCACACCCACATCAACCATCCACATGAATTAGCCCAGTAGACTTTGTTATAGCTACTTTCAAGAATGACATGTCAAACCCCAAAATCTCACTGGAAGTAATGACACTCTCACAAATAAATTAAACCCAATAAAAATAGTCACTCCAATGAATGGTAATTGAGAGAGAAAATAATAAAGAAGTGATATCACATGCTCTCACCAAGATGAAATAAATATGCCCTCAGCTTAGAAATAATACGATCTCAAGTCAAACAAAAATGCTAGTCAACCCACTTTATTTATCTTTTTTTTTATTATTATTATTATGCATCACTACATCTTTTTAGCCCATATAACTAGCTTCTACTTCAAACTATAGTTCCCTAAAATCAAGAAGGACTTTTATTAGGACGTAACGTAAGCTAGGGATATGGCTAACAAAGAAAGGAAATAAGGAAAACAAAGTGTATGTTTGAGAAAAATGCAGAATTTTTTTTTTTTTTTTTTTTTTTTTTTTGGAAGTTGCAAGGTGGATTTCACCTATTATTGTTATTTTTATTCTTTTGAAACAACAACTTTTGTTTTTTTTTTTTTTTTTCTTTGTGCTTTTATTTGGCATAACTCCACTGAACAATATAATTATTTACATTTTCTCAAACATAAATAGGTGATGGAACTTAAAAGACATTGGGTAATACTCCAAATCGGAGTGGGTCAAGATGATAAGTTGACAAAGAAAAGGTTTTTTTTTTTTTTTTTTTTTTTTAAAGGCTCAAAAGGGGTAACTATGGATATTTAATAACAGGGATGGCTAGAAAGGCTCAAACGGATCAAAGATGGCCTTTCCATCGTCTTTTAGGGCTCTAAATAATTATCCATATCTACTAGTTAGATGGGCCTCCCAATGTAGTAACACACATTTTTTCTTTTTTCTTTTTTTAATTTTACCATTTTTTTTTAAAGGGTTAACTCAAAAGAAATCTAGAGATCGTGTATAAAATAATAAACTGCTAAGCTGTATCGAAAATGGGCAAAAGGGTTACTCTCCAAGAAAATGATAGGCTCAACAACTCACTTGGCACTTATTTATGACATGTTCATTCCTTCAAGCAACTCATATTTGTCTCCGACATCAACATGTAAAGTAGCAAACATAGCGTAACATCACTTAAGACCAAAGATAATACAAATACTAAAATTTGAAATTAATCATGTCATCCAATGTTAAAACAAATAACACAATTTTTTTTTTTTTTTTTTTTTTAAACAACATTCTACCCCCCAACCTATTCTAAACATGAAAGGAAAATATGCATGCAGAAATGTGAAAATGATGTAGAAAAATTAATTAGAAAAAGAATTTTTTTTTTTTTTTTTTAACTAAGAAGATGCGTTTCTAGAGGCACTACACTCCATATTCAGCCATCTTCGACTCAAAAATTTGAAACTACATATTTATAAAGGAGAAAGAGGAAGAAAACGAGTTTTTTTTTTTTTTTTTTTAAAAACGATGAAGATGCGTTTCTAGAGTAACTACACTCCATATTCAGCCATCTTCAACACAAAACGTTAGCAACAGTTAGTTTCTACAACAAAAAATCAGTAAAAACTTAACCAAGATTCCACAATTGTCGACTATTCCCTCCCCCCAACCAGAACGAAACATTGTCCTCAATGTTTTAAAGGAAAGAAGTAGAGTTTAGAAGACATCACCTGGGTGGTGCAACACAGAAGAAAATATTTACAGGCGGAGAGTTAAATCTAATTTGTACTTCTTACTGCGGCTACTGTTACCATCATTATTTGGTCGCTCCAACACAAAGGTCCAGGGGTCTGGCTCCGGTTTATAAGCTTGTAACATATCAAGTAGCTCATTAGCAGTGTGAGCACAAATAAAGAGTTTTTTCACATTAGAAGGAATGAAATAGTTTTTTATTGCATGGTTAAGAAATGCGATAAAGCCATCATAAAAGTTATTGACATTTAACAAACCGATGGGTTTCTGGTGGATGTGCAGATGGGCCCAAGATGCTAGTGTCATAAGTGCCTCTAGTGTTGCAAGATCTCCTGGAAGGAAAATAAAAGCATCAGCATGATTAAGCATTTCAGTTATTCTCTCTTGCATACCTGAGACGACTAACTCTTCTCCAGTTGATGAGTCAGACGAACTGCCCAATGGTTTTAGGACTCTTGGGATGATGCCTAACACTTGACTTCCTCTGATAAAAGCTGCTTCTGAGACCATTTTTGATAATCCTCGGTTACCTCCTCCATACACCAAGTGTAATTTTCTCGCTGCTATGCTTCGACCAAGATCTATGGCTGCCTCAACGAACTCTTTATGTTTGCCATAGGTAAATCCAGAAAGCACACAAATGTTCTTGAATTGTCTATTGGGAGTGGCTGCCATTGTGATACTTCTCAAAAATAATTTGTGAGTGCTTGACAAAAAGTAAATCACATTTAAGAATCTTGGTGACAGTGGATCACAGCTATGAATGAGGTAACATGTCAGTGTCAAATAACGCGTAAAGCACGTGGCTCACGAATCAAAAAGGAAACAGTAAAAAGGAAAAAACAAACAGTAATAAAATTATTAAAGGCAATAATGCAAACGATAAAATAATAGTGAAATAAAATAACAGAAAGTAAAAGGATATTTACACGTAGTTGCGACTGTGGCTCACATCTTCCTCTGGTTTTACGTCCAGAAACGGCTTGAACGCCCTCTATGGGTCGAGGATAGGCTTCCTATCCAGTTTTCTTATAAACTGGCAAACAGGGTCGTTTATAGTCAGATTCCCGAGACTATATCGTGCATGCTCTTTCTGGAATAATGGCCATAACTGGAGAATCGCTCCTTGCACATATCCACTGGGATGCGTTTCAAGAGACAAAAGGATATCATCCAATGACTCCTTATTCAAGCCATCCCTAATGAATTGAATCTTATCTTCCCTGTTATCAGACACCATTCCTAAAGAACATGGGTTTCTATCGCAACTCATTCTGGCACACTTATGACAAGCAACAGAAATTCTTCGAGCTCGTCGTTTTCTTGCATAATTTCCTTTACCACAACCAGGCATGAATGCAATAAATTTTGGAGGTAACTCACCTGCCGATCGTACTTTAGCCTCGATTAACCAACGGATGTCAGCAGGTATGTTATTCTTCATGAGTAATCGCATGCGTTCGGACCGAGCTTTATAGATCGTAAGGAGGGCATTCTGAGGAAGTGAAGGGAATCGCTTGTGAAGCTTCGCTAGAATCTCGTTTCTGTCCATACTTTCGCCTCAGAATGTCAGTTATTATGGGAAACTGAAGTAACCGACTTGATTGTCACGGAGTACCGTTATCCGCCACTTCACCGGGGTAACAAACTAAAGCACACAAACAGAAAAACAAATTAAAACACACAAAGAAAATTAAAATCGTCCTCTTATTGAATTTACCTCAAGCTCCAACTGGATGTCGTAAACACTTCTCTCAATGTCTCTGAGTTGGCGTTCTAAACCCTCAACATAGGCTACTAACTCTGGTGGTTGTAGAGCCCAAATGCGATGTGTTTTACAAAATTGAATCTGCTTTTTGAGATGAGTTTTGACACGTTGAAGTGGTTTAAGAATGTTCAGGAGGAACGGTCTAAGCAAGGTACTCATGATTAAAAATGATAAGAGAAAACTTAATAGTTAAACAAACACACTTATGCAAAAATAATTTCAATTAGCAGAAGAGTAATATAAAGAAAGAAAGAAAAATCAAATCAACAAAAAGAAAAAATCAATTCAAATCTGGTGGGTCACTCAAATTCATTTCGGTGTCTTCTCCATGTGGTTGGTACTCAAGATATGGCTTTAATCTTTGACCATTAACTTTAAACGTGACACCGTTCTTTGGGTCCTTAATTTCAATTGCCCCATGTGGAAAAACAGTATGAACAATAAAGGGACCAGACCATCGAGAGCGTAACTTACCTGGGAATAGGTGCAAGCGAGAATTGAATAAAAGCACTTTCTGACCTGGAGTGAACGATTTTCTCATAATGTGCTTGTCATGAAAGACTTTCATTCGTTGCTTGTAAATTTTGGCATTTTCGTATGCATCATTGCGAATTTCTTCAAGTTCTGCCAGTTGTAATCTTCTTTCTGAGCTGGCTTGCTGCATGTCAAAGTTGAATTTCTTGATGGCCCAATATGCACGATGCTCGAGTTCCACAGGTAGGTGGCAAGCTTTTCCATACACTAGCCTGTAGGGTGACATCCCAATCGGGGTCTTGAAAGCCGTTCTATATGCCCATAATGCATCATCAAGTCTTAATGACCAATCTTTTCTGTCTGGCCTCACTGTTTTTTCTAATATGTGCTTTATTTCTCGATTGGAGATCTCAACTTGGCCACTGGTTTGCGGATGATACGGGGTCGCCACTTTGTGTGTGATTGAATACTTTGTCAAAAGAGCTTTGAATGCTTTGTTACAAAAGTGGGCACCACCATCACTGATTATTGCTCGAGGGAATCCAAAGCGTGAAACAATGTTGCTTTTCAAAAATCCTATCACCACTTTGTGATCATTGGTTCTGCATGGAATTGCTTCCACCCATTTCGATACGTAGTCAACAGCAACCAATATGTATTGATGGCCAAAAGAAGGGGGAAAGGGTCCCATGAAGTCGATACCCCATACGTCAAAAATCTCAACCACTAAAATTGGATTTAGTGGCATCATGTTCCTTCGTGTAATGCTCCCCATTCGTTGACACCTATCACATGAAGAACAGAAAGTGTAAGCGTCTCGAAATATAGTTGGCCAATAGAAACCACATTGTAAAACTTTTGTAGCTGTTTTCTTAGCACTAAAATGGCCTCCACACGCTTGTTCATGGCAGAATGAAAGGATATTTTGAATTTCACTTTCTGGGACACATCGTCTAACAATTTGGTCTGCACAATACTTGAACAAATATGGGTCATCCCAAAAGAAATTCTTTATTTCCGCAAAGAATTTAGCCTTGTCTTGCTTGGTCCAATGCTCTGGAAATTTACCTGTAACAAGATAATTAACTATATCAGCATACCAAGGTAATATTTCCACACTCATTAATTGTTCATCTGGAAATGACTCATTTAATATTAATGGCTCTGTAATTGTGTCAAAATGGAGACGAGAGAGGTGGTCCGCCACAACATTTTCTGTGCCTTTCTTATCCTTGAATTCCAAGTCGAATTCCTGCAAAAGTAACACCCAACGAATTAGTCTAGCTTTTGCATCTTTCTTTGTGAGAAGATATTTAAGAGCAGCATGATCTGTGAATATAATTATTTTACAACCAATGAGATAAGATCGAAATTTCTCTAATGCAAACACTACTGCTAGCATTTCTTTTTCAGTAGTTGAATAATTCAACTGTGCATCATTCAATGTCATACTAGCATAGTAAATAACGTGGGGAATTCGATCAACTCTTTGTCCTAATACTGCTCCTACTGCATAATCAGATGCATCACACATGAGCTCAAATGGTAAGCTCCAGTTTGGGGCCTGAATGATGGGTGATGATGTCAACAATTGCTTTAATTTTTCAAAAGCCATAAGACATGAATCATTAAAGATAAAAGGTACATCCTTAGCAAGTAAATTGCATAAGGGTCTAGAAACTTTGCTAAAATCTTTAATGAAACGTCTATAGAAACCAGCATGCCCAAGGAAAGATCTTACTTCTCTGACTGTTTTAGGTGGAGGAAGATTAGAAATGAGATCCACCTTGGCTTTGTCAACCTCAATACCTTTGCTCGAAATGATGTGACCGAGAACAATACCTTGTTTTACCATAAAATGGCACTTCTCCCAATTTAAGACTAAGCTCTTCTCGGTACATCTCTGCAGAACTAGCGTTAGATGATGTAAACATTGATCAAACGAGTCACCAAAGACGGAAAAATCATCCATAAAGACTTCAAGGAATCGTTCAACCATATCAGAAAAAATGCTCAACATGCATCGTTGGAATGTAGCAGGTGCATTACATAATCCAAATGGCATTCTCCTATATGCAAATGTGCCAAAAGGACAAGTGAAAGTGGTCTTCTCTTGATCTTTTGGTGCTATGGGAATCTGATTATATCCTGAGTAGCCATCTAGAAAGCAATAAAATTCATGGCCTGCTAATCTATCAAGCATTTGATCAATAAATGGTAAAGGAAAATGGTCTTTACGTGTGACAGAATTCAACTTTCTATAATCAATGCATACACGCCATCCTGTAGTTACTCTAGTTGGTATCAATTCATTATCAGCATTGGTAACTACTGTGACTCCTGACTTTTTGGGGACGACTTGTACAGGACTGACCCATGAACTATCAGAAATTGGGTAAATGATACCTGCATCTAATAGCTTAAGGACTTCAGTTCTAACAACTTCTTTCATGTTAGGATTTAACCGACGTTGCATCTCCCTAGTAGTTTTAGCATTTTCATCAAGGTGAATGTAATGCATGCAGTCTACTGGGTTTATACCTTTTATGTCTGCTATGGTCCATCCTAATGCCCCTTTGTGCTCTTTTAAAACATCCAACAACTTACCTTTTTGTTCGTCATTTAGGGATGATGAGATGATTACCGGCAGAGTACTTTCTTCTCCCAAAAATGCATATTCCAGAGTGTTGGGTAATGGTTTGAGCTCGAGTTTCGGTGGTGATTCTGATGATGGAATGAGTTTCTTCTCTGATGGTGCTAGTTGTTCAACTCTTGACTTCCATTTATTAGTGTCCATGGATGGTGCTGAGTCAAGTAGGGCGTTGACCTCTTCGACCGATCTGTCAATATCAAAATCCAAACCAAAGTGAGTTAAACATATTTGTAAAGGGTCATCACTAAGGTTTGAAATAAAAGTATTATCGACTATTGTTTCTATTAAATCCACATCAACAATTCCATCATCTGCACTGTGAGGTTGTTTGGCAATGTTGAAAATGTTTAGCTCCATAGTCATGTTGCCGAAGGACAATTGCATATTTCCGGTCCTACATTGAATATGAGCATCTGCAGTTGCCAAGAAAGGTCGGCCTAGAATAATGGGGATGTGCTTCCTTGAGTCCTGTATTGGTTGAGTGTCAATTACAATGAAATCAACAGGAAAATAAAACTTGTCTACCTGGATAAGCACGTCCTCCACAATACCACGAGGTATTTTCGTGGACCGATCTGCAAGCTGTAACACCACTGGAGTTGGGTGTAATTCTCCCAATCCAAGTTTCACGAATACAGAGTAAGGCAAAAGATTTACACTAGCTCCTAAATCCAACAAAGCATTCTCAATTGTGTGGTTCCCTATACTACATGAGATAGTGGGGGAGCCTGGGTCTTTGCATTTTAAAGGAATTTTATGTTGGAGTATAGAACTAACGTTTTCTGTTAAAAATGCCTTCTTTTGAACATGCATATTTCTCTTTTTAGTACAAAGGTCTTTAAGAAACTTGGCATAAGATGGAACTTGTTTAATAGCATCAAGCAAAGGGATATTAACACTTACTTGTTTGAAGATTTCGAGAATCTCACCTGTGGATTTTCCTTTCTTGCCTTTCGCTAACCTCTGAGGAAATGGAGCTTTCGGAACGTATTCTCGTGGGTTGGTTTCTTCTTTCTCCTCCGGTGGTGAGTCTTCAACATTCACAGGTACAATTTGATTTTCTTTTGTCACCGGCATCTCCACTTTGTTGTCGACTTCCTTTCCTTTTCGCAAGGTCATGACTGCTTTGACCTCTCCATGCTGTTGTGGTGAACTGGTACTTGCTTCATGCACTCCTTTAGGGTTAGGCACTGGTTGACTTGGAAACTTACCTTTCTCAACGGTCATTGCCAAGGTCTGAACTGAAGAAGCAAGTTGTCCCACCATCTTCTCGAGGCTTGAAACTGATTGAGCTTGTGAGTTGAAGCCTGCTCTCAACTCATTTCGTAGTCCATCAATGGTGCGGTTCTGTTGCTCAATCGTAGAGTGAGTAGCATTCTTGAAATTCTGGAATGAATCCTCCCATGGTCTGGGTTGAGAGTAGTTTTGGTTCTGATTGAATGGTCTAAATGGGGGCTGAGAGGCTTGAGGAACTTGAGGAATTTGTGGAGCTGGAGCTGGAGCTGCTGGTCCATTCTGTTGGAATCCTTGAGACCATGAAAAATTGGGGTGGTCTCTCCATCCAGGATTATATGTGTTGGAGTATGGGTTGTAATTCGATGGTTTTCTCATTACACCTATGGCATTGGCTTGATCTGAGTATGAGTCATGGTCATGTGATTCTGTTGATTTAGCAGTCGATAACGATGCTATTTGTCGAGCAAGACCTTCAACCATCTCCTTGACTTCTTTGATTTCCGAAGTTGACTCGCCAATTTGAACCTCATTTACTCCCTTAATTCTTCTAGTATTCCTGAGTGATCGACTCCGTTGTTGGGAATTATCCGCTTGTCGCTGGAAGAATTCCCAAATCTCTGTTGCGCTTTTTGACATTAGCTCTCCTCCACTTGTTGCCATTAGCCATTCTTGCACATTTGGTAGTAATCCCTCCAAAAAGTATTGACATTGGTGCCATTTCTCGTACCCATGATGTGGACACTTCAAGAGTAGCCCATTGAATCGCTCCCAAGTTTCGAAAAACTGCTCGTCCTCTCTTTGTGTAAACTCTGAAATTTCCCTGCGAATAGAATTGGTTTTATGCACTGGGAAATATTTATTTAAAAATTTCGTTACCATTTGTTCCCATGATGAAATGCTATTGGCAGGTAAAGTATTTAACCATGAACGAGCTCTATCCTTTAAAGAAAATGGGAATAGTCTGAGTTTAACATCATCGTCTGAAAAATTTTCATATTTAAAAGTTTGACAAATGGTATGAAAATCATTCAGATGATTATATGGGTCCTCATTTTCTAAGCCATAGAATGTGGGGAGACAATTTAGCACACTAGGTTTTAGTTCAAAGCTCCTAGCAGCTACATTTGGGTATCTAATACATGATGTGCTCAAATTAGCTAAGGGACTAAAATAGTCCTTAAATGGCCTCTCCTGTGGTGCTTGTAAATCCATTCCAATTTTATTTTTAATGTGTTTTTGTGTGCGAAGTGTTTTTTCTAATTCAAGGTCTATAGGTTCAAGATTAGGTAATAATGACCTACGACCATGCATGCAAAATAAAATGAAAATAAAAATAAAGATGCAAACAAAACAAAAAATAAAGATGGGAACAAAACAAATAAAAATAAATAAGAGGGAGAAATTACGATACTAACCTTATTGCGCTATTACAACCTTTCTATAAAAATACACAAAAACAAATACGTGAAATAAATTAACTAAAAATTAAATTAATAAAATAAACAAAAATTACAAAGAAAAAAATAAATTGAAAATTAAATTACAGAATTTTAAAGAAGAGAAAAAGAAAAGAAATACTAACCTCTAAATGCGGATTCACTTTTTTTTTATTTATAAAAAAATACAAGAAAACAAATAAAAGAAATTATTCACAAAAATTAATTCTATGAATTAAAATTACTTACCTCCCCGGCAACGGCGCCAAAAACTTGTTGTGCAAATTTTAATGTACTCGCAAGCGCACGAATCTATTGTAGTATAGATCAATGGTGACGAGTGTCGATCCCACGAGGAGGTGGATTTTAATTATGTGTAGAATTAATTTTGCAAAATGGGTGGTTGGAATTGTGGTGGAAGTGATTTAAAATATGCTAAAATTGGAATTGCAATGGCGAGAATAAATTGTAGAGAAAATCGATTAAATTGACGTACTTGGGTATCTGGATCCGTATCAACATGCATCATGGGCTAAATAATCCGTATTAATGCCAATTAAATCATGAGGGGGGAATCCACACCTCATGAACCACGCTCTAATCAATATGGTGCTAAGGGCTTATCGTGCCAAATAATAATAACCTTATACTAGAGAGCCGGTGTAACCAAGGCGGTATCTAGACAAGATCAGCATTATTTGTCGACGATAAGTCAAATCATCCACAAAAACTAGAGGGGAAAAGAAAATAAATTTACCAAATAAAGCCCATGACACATGTTGAGACTTCACCTTCAACCCAAGCTTGAAAGAAAATTAGCCACTCATAATTGAACTAGGGGCAAAATGGGAATTTATTAAAATACAAAGAAAATACAAGATGGAGAGGGAATTACAGAAAATGAATCCCAAAAATGGATTCAGAGCTATCAAATTAGGGGGGGGAGGCCCCCTTTTTATAGATACATGGAGTAAATCATGGCCATCGGATTAAAAACAGTTTGGACGCTCAGGATTGCGCCACGTCATCAGTCAACAGTCCACGGTTTGACCACGCGGATGAACAGTAACACGGTTTGACCCGACTTTGAACAGTAACGCGGTTTGACCCGGATGAACAGTAACACGGTTTGGTTGAAAATAATCCTGTGTGATGCATGCACCGTACACGAGATTTTTCGTCCACTGATATGCTGCCACGTCACCATCAACAGTACATAAGAATTTTAGCCCAACAGGATCGTGACACCTCATCAGTCAATGCCACATCATCGGTCAATGCCACGTCATCGATCCGTCTATGTGAACAGTGTCGTGAACAGTAACGTAGACAGTACCGTATACGTGAATAGTACCGTACATGTGAATAGTGCCATTTTTCCTTTTATGCTCCTCCTAAGGTTTTCGACCGTCCCGAGTTCAAAAGTGATGTCCGTTTTGCCGTCTGATCTCTCCTTTATTGTGAAATGACTATAATGCCCCTAAAATACATAAAATACTTAATTAAAATAACACACGCGTAATTATATCACCAGAAGGTTAAATACATAAAAGTAAGAGTTGTTAGTAAGACTTGAAATGTAAAATGATGGTTTTCTCCTTTATAAATATGCATTTTCTAACACTCAACACATACAAATAACACAAAAATAAATGGGAACAAAACAAATAAAAATAAAGAAGGAAAAATTACGATACTAACCTTATCGCGCTGTTATAACCTTACTATAAAAACACACTAAAAATATGTGAAATAAATTAACTAAAAATTAAAAAAAATTAATACGATAAACGAAAAAAATTACAAAAACAATAATTTGAAAATTAATGGAGACGAGTGTCGATCCCACGAGGAGGTGGATTTTAATTATTTGTAGAATTAATTTTCTATGTGGGTGGTTGGATTTGTGGTAAAAATGATTTGGACTATCCTAAAATTTGAATTAAAATAGCGAGAATAAATTGAAGAGAAATCTATTGAAATTGAGGTGCTTGGGTATCTGGATCTGCATCAACATGCTCCATGGGCTAAATATTCCTTATTAATGCCAATTAAATCATGAGAGGGATTTTCACTCCTCATGAACCACACTCTAATCAATATGGTACTAAGGGCTTATCGTATCAAATAATAATAATCTTGTACTAGGGAGTCGGTGAAACCAGGGCGGTATCTAGACAAGATTATTACTATTTGTCGACAAAATAAATTTACCAAATAAAGGGGAAGAGAAAGTAGAGGGGAAGAGAAAGTAAATTTACCAAATAAAGCTCATGGTCAAATAAAACCCATGGCACATGTTGAGACTTCACCTTCAACCCAAACTTGAAAGAAAATTAGCTACTCATAATTAAACTAAGGGTAAAATGGAAATATATTAAAATACGTAGAAAATACAAGATGGAGAAAGAATTATAGAAAATGGAGCTAAAAAATGAATTCAGGGATGCCAAATTAGGGGGGAGAGCCTCCTTTTTATAGATACATTGAGTAAATCATGGCCATCGGATAAAAAACATTTCGAACGCTCAGGATTGTACCACGTCATCAGTCAATAGTACGCGGTTTGACCACGCAGTTTGAATAATACACGGTTTGACCACCCGGTTTGAATAGTGACGCGGTTTGGTTGTAAATAATCCCGTTATATGCATGTACCATACGCACAATTTTTTGGTCCACTAACATGCTGCCACGTCACCGATCAACAGTGCAAAAGAATTTTGTCCAATAGAATCGTGACACCTCATCAGTCAATGCCACATCATCGGTCAATACCACGTCATCGTTCCGTATATTTGAATAGTGTCGTGAACAATAACATGGACAGTACCGTACATGTGAACAGTGACATTTTTCCTTTTATGCTCCTCCTAAGGTTTTCGACTGTCCTGAGTTCAAAAGTGATGTCTGTTTTGCTGTCTGATCTCTCGTTCATTGTGAAATGACTATGATGCCCTTAAAATACATAAAATACGTAATTAAAATAAAACACACATAATTAAATCACAAGAGACTTAAATACAAAAGTAAGGGTTGTTAGTAAGACTTGAAATGTAAAATGACGATTTTATCCTTTATGAATATACACTTTCTAACACTCAACACATATATAGCCATTGGACCAAGGCTTCAGCATCCACTTTAGTTGAATGTTGCTTCATTCATGTGCTGCCATGTGGCAATGTAAATAATTCATATTTACTTGGCCATTCATGCAAATGTCTATCACTAGCCTCATCAACGATGTGCAAAGCCTTCATACAGGGACAATAATGTCAATTAACACAATAAAAAAATGGTCTTTTGCAACTTAAGTGTTTGAATTTAAAAAATGGGTATTTTCGTCATTTCATTAAACTTCACACCATTCCGTTAATAATAACTGAAAAACTAACGGAATTGGGGACGCGGTGCAACACGTCATTTTTTTTGGGTGCGCGGTGCAAAATGTCAATTTATTTGGGGATAGGTTAAAAATTTCCCTATGAATAATGATTAGATATGTTGTATGAGGTTTAGTTAAAGAAGAAAGAACTAGCAAGAAAAAATAAAATACTTTAAAGTTGATTGATAAAAGAAATAAAGGTTTCTGAGTAATGAAGTTTATTGAATAAGTCTGAATTAACACAACTAGAGTTTTGGCCCCTTTTATATAAAAATCTTAAATATCACGAATTTATAAAAATAGACAAATTCAAAATATTATTTTATAATAAAATTCTCCTAATCCAAATAAGAAATCCAAAATAAATGGCACCAAATCCGACATAAAAAAAGATAAAAATCCTTAAAGAAATAGGAAAAAAATGAAAAATCTTAAAACTGAAAAAATGATCAGGAAAGAAATGGAATTTTCAACTGATCTACAGGGCAGAACAATTTAAGGGTTCTATGTTTGATCCTATCATTGCAAGTTTCGAAAAGATATATTATATGTCCAAAATAGACACCTATAGCCCAAGTTATGCCTTCCAAAAGGTACCCTACTCATCCCACACAATCATCGTACATTAGTTCCCCCCACTTGGAAAAGAATTCGTCCTCGAGTTTGGCCTATAGAATGCCTCATCATCTGGATGATATTCAAACAGATGAACCACATTGAATACGTTAGAGATATTCCATTTCTTTGGCAGCTGGAGCACATTAGTATTGTCATTAATCTCCCTTGCCACATGAAACGGTCCATTCTTGAGCTTCTCCAATTTAGTACGAATACCAAGGAAACGACTTCGATGCATATGGACAATCACGAAATCACCTTCTTGGAATACTTTCTTGTATCGATGCTTGTCCACATCAGCCTTGTACTTAGCATTAGCAGCCTCTAAATAAGCTCAAACCTCGACAGGAATTTGCAAAGCCTTTTCTGCCTCATCATCCACTGCTTTACTCCCTCCAGCTATTGTTAGCATGATAGTCATATCATAAACATTGCATGGAGAACACAATGAGTCTGTTGTTTGTTAGTACAAACACAATGCAACATGTTACCCAAAATGTGATTGACCACCTTCGTCTGTCCATTTGTCCATCTCAACCAGTTTTTGTGCAAGGCAACCTTAACAAATCCAACCAAATATTTTTCGGAACAGGCAATGGCATGTATAATCTTGTGTTCTGCGTATGTCCCTTGCCCTTGATTGACACTAAAAAGTGTACATTTAATAAGGATAAAATTATTAGTTTTGCACTTATTATGAGACCTGATAGGTTGTTGTAGGACAGATTGAGCTTCTTCCATTCTGCAGATTTGAGATGATATCTTTTCTCCCAAAAAGTTATGACTCAAATCTAACTCTGATAGGTGAATCAAATTATCCAATTCAGTTGGAATTTGTTGACTCAACTTGTTGTGGCTCAAATTCAAGTAATACAATTTAACCAAGTTGCCAAGACTCTCTGGCACAGAGTTGCTCAAATTATTTGCAGACAAGTCAAGGTACCCGATGTTAATGAGTGATCCAAGCTCTCCAGGTATACGTCCAGAGAGTTTATTCCCACTCAAACTAAGCCTATTGAGATAACTTATTTTTCCAAGTTGCGTTGGAATCTCACCAACAATATGATTTGAAGAAAGATCAAGATATTGTAACTGAGGTGATTCTCTAATCCCAAGCGGTATGCTTCCGGTAATATTATTTATTGAAACATCTAAAAAACTTAATTGTGGGCATCTTCCCCAGTCTGATAAGATTTCACCAAAAAAAATATTATTGCTAAGATCAATGAAAGTGAGGTTTGGATAAATGCCAAAAGTTTCAGATATATTTCATGTTAAGTAGTTTTGGTTAAGACGTAATCTGACAATGTCTGTCAAATTTCTGAAGCTTTTGGGAACTAGACCTCGAAAATGGTTATTAGTTAGCAGTAAAATACTCAACTTTTTAAGATTTCCGATTTCTTGAGGAATGATACCAGAAAGCTCATTATGATAGAGGTATAAGAATCTCAAATTGGTCAAATTACCAATTGAAAGAGGTATAGCACCGCTAAGTTGATTTATGCATAGCTCTAGATCAAAAAGTGACTTTAAGTTTCCTATTTCTTGAGGAATGGAACCAGAAAATGAATTATTATAAAGATACAAAATAACCACATGGGTCAAATTGCCAAGAGAACTAGGGATCGAACCGTCCAAAAAATTAGAATCTAAAGTAAGGTGATTAAGAAAAGTTAATTGGCCCACTTCATGTGGAATTGAGCCATTCAATCGATTTCTCGAAATGTGAAGGACCATCAGATGAGATAGAAGGCCAATTTCTGATGGTATCTGACCAAACAACTTATTAGCTGAAAAATCAAGGTACTCTAGGTTGGAAAGGTTGCTGATTTGAGGAGGAATGATACCGAAGAGCTCGTTATTATATAAATCAAGATACACAAGATGAGGAAATGATGAGAATGAGAATTCAAGAAGAGTACCATTTAGACTTATGCTTGTCAGGTTAATTCCGATGACTCTTCCGGCATGATTGCAATGAATTCCTGACCAAGTACACGAGCTTATTATGGTGGCATTTACAGAAGAAAGAGACCATGAATGCAAGAGAGAACGGCTATGGACTTCAAGGCTAGCTTTCCATTTCACAAGAGTATGGGCTTCTTCTGTAGAATTAGAAGAAACATCAAGTGAAAAATCTAAAACAAGAAACAAGATGAGGGGAAAAACGAGTGATATAATTACTTTATTATTTTTCAAGGTTGGTGAATCCATTGATTCTGTTGTTGGGTAGCAATAGAAAACAAAGATGAAAACATGAGATGAATTACAGAAGCCAAACGGTGATGGAGAAAAGAAGCACACTAAGAGCAAATGTATAGAATAATAAGTCAATTGACCTCTAAAGTAAATTTGCTTTCACGGGAAATAGTCTCTAGAGATATAATATTAGGGGGGAAAAAATCCTTGTACTACATGCGACTATCTTGAATTGAACAAATACGCGAGGATATGATGCAAATTCTGTCCAAACTTTTAAGAGCTAGGATGTAATTTATTTATTTCTCATACCATACAATAAGTTTTATTTTTTAGTTTTTTAATAGTTATATTTAATTTTCCTACTCTATGTTCTTTAAAAATAAAAAATGAAAACAATGATGGTGGAATCATAATATTTAAGAAAATGGTCACTTTTTCTCCTACTTAAATCATATTTTATCACTTATCCTCCGAATATTTCATATTTTCTCGTTACCCCGTTGCCAACACTTTAATGAAATAGACGGGAAAATAGATTATGTGAGGCATACCTGGCTGTGGAAGCTGATGTTGTAATTATTAAATACTAATAAGACATGTACTACAAAAATTCAAAATACACTTATGTGACAATTTTATTTTGACTTAAAAATAATAGAAAGTTATCAATTTTATTTTGACTTTCCCATCCCTTATAAAATAAGATAAAATCTTCTGCTCTAATTTTAGTTTTCTTTAATATTTGTTTTTCAAAATTAAGAGAAGTCCAAGTCTCCGAGTTTCTCGTCGTGCTTTTGAGTGCAGTCAACCGTTTAACATTTACTTTAAAAATGAATGATAACAGTTCTTGGCTTGCAACAAGGATGACTTCCAGTCTTCTTTGCAACCATAAGTCATATGAAAAAAATAAATAAATAAACACAATTGTCCATCCTTTTGTATAAACAAATAACAAATATGTGATTTGAAATTCCGTCAATTGGAAACAGTTAAAACTAACATCAATTCTTAGCTAGTGACAACTGACAAGATCATTGTAGGACTCGTAAATTAAAAAAAAAAGGGCGACTTGGACAAGTAGGAAGAGTCAAGCTTTTCACGCCCTCTCAAATATGGAAATTACAATTTAAGACAAAGACATGTTTGTTGCAATAGTAATCGCTTCCTTGTCGCTGCACAAGGATAACTTCCAGTCATCTTTGCAACCAAAAGTCATAAAAAAAAATAATAAATACGATTGTCCATCCTTTCGTCTAAACAAATAAAAATACTGATATTTAACCTGAAATTTTATCTACTGAAATAAATAAACTTAATATTTTTGAATTAAAATCAGACTCGTCGCCTGTCAAATATCTTGCGGAGATGGGCCTTCACCTATCAGTTGTCCATCAAAATAACAAATTTTGGGCTAAAAATCATTTTTTAATGAGTCGGACTATTAGCACCCTTTCAAAATCCTTTGGAAACCTTTGTTTTTTCAATTATATTCCATTTAATGTCTAAGATATTCTTTTTTCTGACTATTATTTTACCACTTAAGTTTTCTGACAATTATTTTTTTCCTACTCAATGTTTTTATTGTTTTTTTTTAAACCACCAAGTGGTGGGGGGTTAGGCAGGACCCCTACCTATGATATAAATCAGTGATGAAGAAGTACAAAAGGAGGGAGATATAAGCCAAAACCTCCCCAAGTAAATGCAAATACTTAAGAATGTAGGCAAAAGTATGAAGCAGCAACTTAAAGAATAGAACAGGCAATCCTATCGCCTGATATGAGGAATCTCCTTAGTATCCAGATGAAGAATGCCGGATAGGCCAGCGGGAAGATTCCAAGAAGACAAAAAACATCGGCTAACCCCATGAGTAGTAAAATCTATTTTACCCCTAATCTATATAAGTATAATTTAACCTGCTAAATTAAAGAAGTACAAAATTAATTATATACTAAAAAACTAATACTATTATCAATTATTAAGTGGGAAAAAGTAATTGTCAAGAAACTTTGATGGTAAAGTGATATGTCGGAAAACATTAAGTAGCAAAACGATAATATTTATATATATTTTAAAAATAAAAACCAATTATCACAATTCTTAGTTAGTGATAATATCCTTTTATTAAAAAAAAAATCAACAGCTTTGGTCTAACATTTACTTTAAAAATGAATGATGACAATCCTTAGCTAGTGACAATTGACAAGAGCATTGCATGGTCTCGTTAAGAGAAAAAAAAGGGGGTACATAGAAAAATAGAAAGAATGAAGCTTTTCTACCTACTTAAATATGGAAATTAAAATTTAAAACAAAGACATGTTTGCCAAAATGTAAAACAAAGACATGTTTGCCACAATAGTCATCGCTTACTTGTTGCTACATAATGATGACTTCTAGTCTTCTATGGAATCAAAGACATGTTTGCCGCAATAGTCACTTACTTGTCGCTACATAATGAGGACTTCTAGTCTTCTTTGGAATCAAAGACATGTTTGCCGCAATAGTCATCGCTTACTTGTCGCTACATAATGATGACTTCCAATCTTCTTTGGAATCAAAGACATGTTTGCCGCAATAGTCATCGCTTACTTGTCGCAAGGATGACTTCCAGTCTTCTTTGAAATCCAAAGTCATATAAAGAAAAAAAATACAAAAAATACAATTGTTCATCCTTTCGTGTGAACAAATAACAATACTTATATTGAACATAAAATTTTATCTATCGAAATAACTAAAATTAACATTTTCTTTTAATTAAAATCAAACAAAAATTGGGAGGTGGCCTCATTGCCTATCAATTGCTATTGGTAGATGGACCATTACCCATCAATTATCTATTGAAATAATAGAATCTTTGGTCAACTATGAAAATTAAAATGTAAAGCAAAGACATGTTCGCCGCAATAGTCATCACTTACTCATTGCTATACAAGGATGACTTCTAGTCTTTTTTGGAATCAAAGGTCATACAAATAAAAAAAAATACAATAAATACAATTGTTCATCCTTTCGTGTGAACAAATAACAATACTGATATTGAACCTAAAATTTTATCTATCAAATAACTAAAATTAACGTTTTTTTTTAATTAAAATCAAACCAAAATTTGGAGGTGGCCTAATCGCCCATCAATTGCTGTTGGGAGATGGGCCATTACCCATCAATTATCTATCAAAGTATCAATATAACAGAATTTCCAGTCAAGTATGGAAATTAAAATGTAAAACAAAGACATGTTTGCCGCAATAGTCATTGCTTACTTGTCATTATATAAGGATGATTTCCAGTCTTCTTTGGAATCCAAAGTCATATAAGAAAATACAATAAATACAATTGTCCATCTTTTCATGTGAATAAATAACAATATTGATATTGAACCTAAAATTTTATCTATCGAAATTATTAAAATGAACGTTTTCTTTCAATTAAAGTCAAAGCAAAATTGGGAGGTGGCCTCATTGCCCATCAATTGCTATTGGGAGATGGTCCATTACCCATCAATTATCTATCGGAATAATTGAATTTCTAGTCAAGTATGGAAATTAAAATGTAAAACAAAGACATGTTTGCTGCAATAGTCATCGCTTACTTGTCGCTACACAAGGATGACTTCCAGTCTTCTTTAGAATCCAAAGTCATATAAAAAAATACAATAAATACAATTGTCCATCTTTTCATGTGAATAAATAGCAATATTGATATTGAATCTGAAATTTTATCTATCAAAATAACTAAAATTAACATTTCCTTTTAATTAAAATCAAACCAAAATTGGGAGGTGGCCTCATTGGCCATCAATTGCTGTTGGGAGATATGCCATTACCCATCAATTATCTATTGAAATAACAGAATTTCTGGTAGTCAAGTATAATTTTTCAATGAGTCAGATTATTGGCACCTTTCCAATTCCTCTTGAAACCTTTTTCAATTATATTCCAGTGTCAAAGATTTTTTTTTCTAAATTAACATTTTTTTTCATTTATAAATCTTTCAAACCTAATAATTTTCTCACTCTTATAATCTTAATATCTATATTGTTCTCTTCAATCTTTCTTTATTATTTTTATAAAGAAAAAAATCTAAAAGAAAAGGAAAGAAAAAACTTACACTTAGAAAATAATGAATATATTATGGGTGTAATGTAATTTTATTGCACCTATAAACTTTTGGTGCAGCAATTACTTCGAGAATCCTTAAAAAATTGTTTGCAGTTGGATAAAATTTTATTTAATTTATTTTCTGTCTATGTTGTATCTTAATTTAGTTCTTATATTTGTTACAAGAATTTTGTTTTGGATTAAAGAATTACTTCTTAAATTTGGATCTTTTTAATGATAGTAAAAAAAATTATATTATATAACTAAAATAAATTAAAGAGAGAAAAAAATATAAATGGAGTTAATTCTATTTATATTTATCTTTAAATATAATTATAATCTAATGTAAAATTAACAAAATTCAACTTGGTTTCAGTGAACATAGAAAATTCTTAACTAGTGCAAGAGGCATCGGAGGGCCCCGTAAAAAAATATAAATGGGCCGCACGGATCGCTGGCTGCCCGAATTCTATGAATATTAATAATAGAAACAAGAGAATACAAATTTATCATTTTTTCCTTCTCCAATGAATATTAATTTCCTCTTTTTTTTTTTTGGAGAAATAGATTAACTTATTATCCAAGGAAGAGAGCTAGTTGTGTTAGATTTAATATGGTAGAATAACTAGCATAGAGTTTACTGCAAAAAATCAAGAAAATATGGAGAAACATATTTTCAAGGCAGTTGTAGAATAACTAATAAAAAAGAATTGTCAGATTCTCCCTACTGAAATCAATATATATTACTTACTTCTTACTATTTTCATAATAGCCAATAATTTCCTTGACAATATAATTTTATAGTATTACTCGTATTCTTTTATTCATATTTATTATAAATTAAATAAATCATATAAATGTAAATTAAAATAAAAAATTGAAGTACCAAAAATAAGAAATATATATTTTGACGTGAATAAAAAATTAATAATAAGATTTTTTTTGTATTTTGTATTTTTAAATTTTTTCTTATAATAAGTAAATATATTTTATATTATGATGATAAATTATTAAGTGAATGACCTATTTACCTTTATTTTTCTTTAAATTGTTTAATGTTCATTGAGTTTTTTTATATTATGAAAAAAATAAGGAGATAAGTGGTAATTATTAATTTTAATAAAAGAGAAATTATTTGCAGAGCAGTGAAGGACCCGCAAAGAAATAAAAATGTGCTTGTTGCTTCTTGTAGAAAATTCTTGGTCTCAGACGAGCATTAAATTCTCAGTGCCTTCCTCGGACCGCTGGCTCCCAAATCCCAACTACTATAAATAATATAGATTCAAGAGAGCACTAATTTATCATCCATTATTATCCTTTTCACCTTCAACTAATATTCCTTTATTGATATTAATTTCTTCTTACTTCCTTTATTTTTGGCACAACGAAAATGGGATTGGGCTCTAAGATTTTCCTTCTTGTAGGTCTTGTAATCACTATTGTTGTTCTTCTTACTTCTACGAAGGTGACAGCCACTAGAAACCTGGCTGAGGCTTCCACTGCAATGCGAAAAGGTGAGCTTCTAGGTTCTGAATTAATATGGGTCATCATATATATGACATAACAATCAGATTAATTTCTTCCAGCAAAGCCAATTTATGAGCTGTGTTGGCCGTTATATGGTGGTGACCGATGGCTTACAAAATGTCGCACTACGTAATATTTACAGTGAAAAATACTGAAGAAGTGAATTAATTAAAAAATTTTAAAGAAAAAAATAATGAAAATTTTTGGGTAGTATATTGATTTTTTTAATATTTTAACTCATTAATTATTATTCAATATAATGTATTTTATCCTGTAGTACATTGATTTTTTTATCTTTTATTTTACATGTTAAATTATTAAAGTAAGAAATTCCTTTATTGTAAAATTATATGTCACTTGACATCCTTATTCATCATAATGTCAACAATATCACCTATTATATGCCACTTTAAAAATAAGGTATTCGGATAACCATAACTCTAAAACACTTTTACCATTGCCAACAGCCTCAGCAAATGACTTAGAAGAATGAGTAGAAGTAAAACTGGTGGTTTACTAGACGCATCGGCCATGAAAATCAAAGGAAAACTGCTTACCCTAGAAATTAAAGTCGGAAGAAGACAAGAGTATAAATGAACATAAAGTTCTCGAACTAATATGATTGTTTTTTATTTTTTTCCCCTAAACTAGGGAAAAAAAATGACATGTTGAATTTAGGTTGAATTTTATGTTTTCCTTTTAACGGAATTTTCTCATTGCATTTAGGTTGAATTTTTTTTTTTTAAAAAAAATGACATGTTGCTACACATATACGTGCAGCTGAGTCAGATGGTATGATTTTTGGCGCCCCGTGTCATGCTGATGGTGGTTGCCCTTGAGTAGATGTTGCCGCAAAGACAAAATTGATTCACCATACACGTGTGTGTATTCAAATAAATGGTTCTTAAATTTATGCGTCGTAAGAGATTTTATGTGATGCATGCTCATATGAATAATGATTAGATATGTTGTATGAGGTTTAATTAAAGAAGAAAGAACTATCAAGAAAAAATAAAATACTTTAAAGTTGATTGGTAAAAGAAATAACGGTTTCTGAGTAATGAAGTTTATTTCATAAGTCTGAATTAACAAAACTAGAGTTTTGGCCCATTTTATATAAAAATCTTAAATATCACGAATTTACTAAAATAGGAAAATTTAAAATATTATTTTATAATAAAATTCTTCTAATCCAAATAAGAAATCCAAAATAAACGGCATCAAATCTGACATTAAAAAAAGAGAGATAAAAATCCTTAAAGAAATAGGAAAAAAAAGGAAAAATCTTAAAATGAAAAAATGATCAGGAAAGAAATGGAATTTTCAGCTGATCTACAGGGCAAAACAATGCAAGAGTTCTATGTTTGATCCTCTCATTGCAAGTTTCGAAAAGATATATTATATGTCCAAAACAAACACCTATAGCCCAAGTTATGCCTTCCAAAAGGTACCCTACTCATCCCACACAATCATCCTATATTAGTTCCCCTCACTTGGAAAAGAACTCGTCCTCGAGTTTAGCCTATAGAACGCCTCATCATTTAGATGATATTCAAACAAATGAACCATATTGAATACATAAGAGATATTCCATTTTTTTTGGTAGCTGGAGCACATTAGTATTGTCATTAATCTCCCTTGCCACATGAAACAGTCCATTCTTGAGCTTCTCCAATTTAGTACGAATACCAAGGAAATGACTTCGATGCATATGTACAATCACTAAATCACCTTCTTGAAATACTTTCTTGTATCGATGCTTGTCCACATCAGCCTTGTACTTAGCATTAAAAGCCTCAAAATAAGCTCAAACCTCGACATGAATTTGTAGAGCCTTTTTTACCTCATCATCCACTGCGTTACTCCCTCCAGCTATTGTTAGCTTGATATTCAGATCATAAACATTGCATGGAGAACAAGTGTAGACAATCTTAAAAGGAGTCTTGCCAGTAGATCGACTCACCATGCTGTTGTAAGTAAACTCAACTTTAGGTAAGGCAACTTCCTAGTTCTGTTGTTTGTCAGTACAAACACAGCGCAACATGTTACCCAAAATGTGATTGGCCACCTTTGTCTGTCCATTTGTCCATCTCAACCAGTTTTTGTGCGAGGCGGCAACCCCAAATAAAAATCCCTGGACTAATCCAACCAATTATTTTTCGGAACAGGCAGTGGCATGTATAATCTTGTTTTTTGTGCATGTCCCTTGCCCTCTTAATAAATCTGACACCTTTGCATAATCTTGTGCACATCTCTATTCAATTATGGCCAATTATATCGCTTTTGCACAAGTGCCTTGGTCTTATCTCAACCAATATGTCTACCCAATCCTCCTCCATACAACTCATGGATAATCTTTTGCCTTACAGAACTTAAAGGTACACAGAACTGATTAGCTTTGTGACACGACTCAAAAGTGTATTACTCCCAAGTATAAGAGTGTCTATTTATAATATAACCTGGTGAGTCCGGAGTCGAACCACACAGAATTTAAAATCTAGTTGTCAATTTGTTAAACAAAGAAAATTAATTGCGAGAAAAGAAATCACTAGAAATCAATTTAAAAATATGCTAAGGTTACGAGATCCACTCTCAGTATTCAAATTACAGTTTAAATACTCTCTCATTTTTATATTTTCTCTCACTTTTACCAGTTAATTATTATGTCATTTAATTTTTAACTAACTATGTGTGTGGACAAATATGGAATCAAGTACCTAATGTGCCACACTATATTGAAGTGTTGACATTATGTCAAAATACCATACAAATCCAAGAAAATCTATAAATTAACGTGACATAAAAGTAAAAAGAAAAAAATAATAAATTTAAAACTCACTTGAAAAAGTAATTAATTTTATGACTTAATACCTTGAGCTTCACCCTTCACTTCAGCTTAGTAAAATTAGCCAATCATATTAAAAGAAACAAAACACTCTTTTTATTTGAAAACGTTTTGAATTGTATTATAAGAAAATTGATTACACTAGAAAACAAGAAAAGAAAGAAAGAAAGATTTCCTCAGCTTCACTCTGCTCTCTCTCTCTCTCGGCTTCAGCTCCCTCCCCGGCATCTCCTTGCCTTATAGGCAAGGAATACATCTTCCTTAATTTATTTTATTTATAATATATATATGTGTGTGTACGTTGAGAAGTGTGATGATTAGGAGGCATGATGGCCTCCTGACCATCACCTACATGATTGCCCACTTATTCTTTTTTTTTTTTAAATTTTAATTACATCTCCTTAATAATGCTTCCCAAATGGCTCCAACAATTCTTCTTTATTCTCGCTTTCAGTTCCAACTCCTCTTTATTCTTGAAATATATATATATATATATATATATATATATATATATATATATATATATATATATATATATATATATATATATATATATATATAACATAAAATTAACATATTACAAATTAATTTAACATAAAAAATATATTTTGGGAGTATTAAGATAATTTAGGAATAATGAGCACATTAATCGACATAATAAGTGAAAAACCGATAATTGTATCTTTATTAAATGTACACTTTTTACTATCAACCACACTGCTATAAAAATTTTGCTAAAGTTCAAACCCAAATTAATTTCTTTTTAAAAATTGTGTTTACTTCTTTCATCAGATTAATGACAACAATCATATAAAAGTATACGCATTATCTTCAGCCTAAAGAAAATCACACCCACACAAATCAGTTAAGTAAAATAATGTAAAATGATCAATGATCAGAGCTACATTAGTCAAGCCACTTTTAAGAATGATACGTCAAATCCCAAAACTTCACAGTTAAGAGTGACTCATTCAAAAGAAAGTATACCCCATAAAAACTGTCACTCTAAAAAGTGGTAGATTGAGAGAATAGTAAAATAATATCACACGCTCTCACTAAGATGAAAGACTAATGCCCACAACTTAGAAATAAAAATGATCTCAACTCAGGAAAATTATTAGCCAAACTAATTTATTTCTATTTTAAAAATTATTAGCCAAACTAATTTATTTCTATTTTTATGCATCACCACATTTTTTAGTCCATATTGCCTGCTTTTACTTTAAACCATGGGCGGACCCAATTAAGGCCCAGGAGGGGCTTCAGCCCCTCCTGGACCATTAAATTTTCTTTTAAATGTACCTCAATGCTCTTCTGAAAAAATTAGATAAAACAATTTGGACACATTTTTCATATACTAAAAGACTTGTGGTTCAATGGTAAGAGTGTTATTTAATGATTTTGAAACCTTGGTTCAAATCCCATTAGCCACATTATTTTATTTTTTAAATATTTTGTGGAAACTACTTCGAAAAATAATATTTTCGCGCATTTAAAATACTACTTCAAAAAATGATATTTTCACGCATTTAAAAATAATAATTTATTACTATTATTATTTAGAATTTAAAAAAAGTAATAAAATTTGAGTTTATAAGACTTAAAATGTATTCGAGTGAACATTAAAAAAATCTAAGTTAAATAAATTTTTTTGAACTAAGCCCCTCCTTATTTTAGTTTCTGGGTCCGCCACTGCTTTAGACTATAGTTTCGTAAAATCAAGAAGGACTTTTATTAGGACGTAACGTAGGCTAAGGTCATGGGTAACAAAAAAGGGTAATAGAAAAAAAAACAAAAATATATGTTTGAAAAATATTGGACTTTTTGGAGATTACAAGATGCTTTTTCACTTGGATTATTTTTGTTTTTGTTTTTTTATTTTATTTATTTATTTATATATATACATATATTTTCTTTTCTCCTTTTTTTTTCATAGCACAATTATCATAAATACATAATCATCCCTATTTTCAAACATTATTGGGTGGTTGAAAACATAAAACATAAGGTGATACTTCACATTGGAATAGGACAAGATGATAGGTTACCAAAGAAAAAGTTTTATTTTATTTTATTTTATGTATGTGTGTATATATATATATCAAAGGGGTTAGCTATGGATACTTTATAATAGGGTTGGCTAGAAAGACTTAAATGGATCAAAGATGGCCTTCTGTCATCTTTTAGAACTTTAAATAATCTTTCATATCCACTAGTTTAATGGATTTTGAGATGCGGCTGCAAATCTTTTTTTTTTAATTTTGAGGAAAATATAGAGATCTTGCATAATAAATTGTGAAGACAACATCATGAGTCGCTCGTTCAACTGTCCCTCGGAGACACGGTCGAGAAGTACCATGCATGGTTGCCCCCCGTCCTTTCTTTTTTTCGGTCTCATCCAAAAAGAGAGACCGCTTAGCCAAAAAAACAAGGTTACTCTTCAAGGATAATAGACTCAAAAACTCGTTTGGACTTTTCATGACATGTACATTCCTCCAAATGACTTAATCAATTTTACTTATCAAATTTCTCAATTTACATTTCAACATGCAAAGGGGAAAACATGGTGTAATATAACTCAAGGCCAAAGATAATACAAATACCAAAATTTGAAAATTATCATGTTATCCAATGTTAAAAATCACAATGAAAAAAAAAACTCTTTTTTTTGGTATTTTTGTTTTTTTTAAGTTAAAGAAAATACTAAAATTTGAGACTAATTGCAGAAACTTAAAGGAGATGATTAAGAGAAAAAAAGATAAAAAAAAGACGTCAGAATTTTTTTTTTTTTAGGAAACAAAACTCTAAAATTAAGAAGACGCGTTTCTAGAGACACTATATTCTATATTTTGCCATCTTCGACTCAATTTTTTTTCCAAAGTTAGCCTTTACAACAAAAATTAGTAAAAACATCACCAAGATTGAGACATTCTATAATTGTCAATTATTCCCTCCCCCCAACCTGAAGGAGACATTATCCTCAATGTCTTGAAAGAAAATAGTAGAGCTTAGAAGACATCACCTGACCACTGCTAGAAAATATTTACAAACAGAGAGTTAAATTTAACTTACACTTTTTTCGACGGTTACTGCCATCATCATTAGTTACCCAATCCAACGCCAAAGTCATGGGATATGACACTGGTTTGTAAGCTTACGAAAGATCAAGTAATTCATTAGCTGTAGGAGCACAAATAAAGATTTTTTTTACTGAGGGTGGAATGAAGTAATTTTTAATTGCATGATTAAGAAATGTTATTAAGCCATCAGAAAAGTTATTAATATTTAACAAACCGATGAGTTTTTGATAGATATTCAAATGGGCCCAAGAAGCAAATGTAATTAATGCCTCTAAACTTGCAAGATCTCATAGCAAGAAAATGAAAGTGTCAGCATGATTTAATATTCTTTCTTGCATACTTGGACAACTAACTCTTCTCCAGTTGGTGGGTTTGGTAGATATTCTAAGGGTTTTAAGGCTTTTGGAATAATGCCTATCTTTTGGCTTTCTTGAACGAAAGCAGCTTCAGCGACAAGCTTTGATAACCCTCAGTCACCTCCTCTATATACAAGATGTAATTTTCTCTCTGCTATAGCATGACCAAAATCTATAGCTGGCTGAACGAACTCCTTATACTTTCTATAGTGAAATCTAGTAAGCACACAAATGTTCTTAAGTTATCTATTTGAAGTTGATGCCATTGAAAAAATTCTAAAAAGAAACATTTCTAAAAAAAATAATTTGTGAGTGCTTGAAAATGAGCTCCTATTTAAGGATCTTGGTGACAGACACAATGATACAAATATGTAAATAGGGTGGTGTGTTTGTCAAATGACTCGTGAAGCTTTTGGCTTAATAATTCAAAGGCAAACAATGATTAAATATAAAATCACACGAAAAACAAAAAAAAATTAATAATATAAAACATAAAATAAAAGGATATTTATTGGTAGTTGTGATTATGACTCACATCTTCTTCTGGCTTTATGTCCAGCAACGGCTTGAACGCCTTCTATGGGTCGAGGATAAGCTTCCCATCCAGTTTTCTTATAAACTGACAAACAAAATCTTTTAGAGTTAGATTCCCAAGACTAAACTGTGCACTTTCCTTTTGAAACAACTTCCATAAATTATTAATTTCACATTGAACGTATCCGCTCGGATGCGTCTCAAGAGATTGTAAGATATCATCTAACGATTCTTTACTCATGCCATCCTTAACAGATTTGATTTTATCTTCACGATTTATAGAAACCATTCTTAAAGTTTTACAATGTGGTTTGTTGCAAGCAAGTCTTACACAGTTAGGACATTTAGAGCCAAGTCATTTAGCTCTTCTGTTTTTAGCAAATGTACTTTTACCAAAACCAGGCATGTAGGAAACAAATGGATCAGAAAACTCACCAGCCAGTCGGACCTTTGCTTCAATTAACCAACGAATGTCAACAGGAATCCCATTGATCATTAACAAACGCAGTCGTTCACAACGAGTTTCGTAAATCTTCTTAAGAGCATTTTGAGGGAGAGAAGGAAAACGCTTATGCAATTTATGTCGTATTTCTTCCATGCTTGACTTTGGAGTTTCAGTTATTGCGGAAAACTGAAAATACCGACTTAAAAGGTCACAGAGTACTGCTATCCGCCATTTATATGGGAGAGCGAATCAAAACAAATGAAAGAAACGAATCAAATCTTCGTCATTTTATCGAATTTACCTCAAGTACCAATTAGAGTTCATAAATACCATCCTCTATTTCTCTGTGTTTTCTTTATAGATCTTTACCGTAGGATACTAGCTCTGGTGGTTATAGATCTCAAATAGGATGTGATTTACAAATTCGGAGCAAGCTTCTCAGGTGAAATTTTACATGTAAAAGTTTCCTAAGATGTTCGAAGAGGATTATTCTCATGGAGGTACACATAACAAATATTAAAAAGGTAAAATAAAACACAATTGTCAAATAAATACAATTAAAAAAACAACGTAATGCACTCCATTCAAGAAATAGAAAGAGAAAAAAAATTCAACAAATGGAAAATAACAGTAAACCAAAATGACAAAAAAATTAAAACAAAAGGCTTAATTAAGATTTGGTGGGTCACTCAAATTGATTTCGGTATCTGTTTCACGTGGTTGGAATTTCAGATATGGTTTCAATCTTTGACTATTAACTTTAAATGCGACACCATCCTTTAGATTCTCAATTTCTACTACTCCATATGGATACACATTTTTTACAACAAATGGACTATTCCATTTTGACTTTAACTTTCCTGGAAACAAATGAAAATGAGAATTATAAAACAACACTTTTTGACCAATTTTAAATTTTTTTGAAAAATTCTTTTGTCATGAAAAACTTTAGTTCTTGCCTTAATAATTCTGGAATTTTCATATGCATCATTCCTTAATTCCTCAAGTTCATTCAGTTGCAATTTACGCACATTACCAGCATCATCAAGATTTGAATTAAAAGCTTTAATGGCCCAAAATGATTTATATTCAAGTTCAACCGGTAAGTGGTAAGGTTTACCATAAACAAACCGATAGGGTGACATTCCTAAAGATGTTTTAAAAGCAATACGATATGCCTGAAGTGCATCAGTTAGTCGAAGAGACCATTATTTACGGTTTGGATAAATTGTCTTTTCTAAAATTTGTTTTATCTCTCTATTTGCTAATTCAACTTGACCACATGTTTGAAGGTGATAAGGGATAGTAATTTTATGTGTAATTCCATATTTCTTCATTAAGGACTCAAATGGCTTGCTACAAAAATGCTTATCTTCATCACTGATAATGGCTTAAGGCATCCTAAATCTGCTCAAAAGATTTTCTTTTAAAGAGCGGATCACAGTCTTGTGATCGTTGTGCCAACAAGGAATCGCCTCAATCCATTTTGAAACATAATTAACAGTAACCAAAATATATGCAAATCTAAATGATGATAGAAAAGGGCCCATAAAATCAATTCCCCAACAATCAAATATTTCAATGACAAGGATGAGGTTTAAAGGCATCATGTTTCGCTTTGAAATAAACCCTATCATTTGACAATTTTTACACACTCTGCAAAATGCATGTGAATCTTTAAATAATGTTGGCCAATAAAATCCCACTGTAATATTTTTGCAGCTGTCTTTTTTTAAAGAAAAGTGGTCACCGCATGCTTCAGAATGACAGAATTGAATGGCCATACTTACTGATAACTCTATAAAATGAGAGTTATCATGGCACTTTTAGACTTAAATCAATAATACTTAGAGAGTAAATAATGTGTTTTCATTGCATTTTTATTATATTTTGCATAAACATTCATCTTACTTTATTCTTAATAAATTTTGTTTGATTTAGAATAATTTGTGTGCTAAATCATATGCATAATTGTAGGTGTCCGGAAGCTCAAATTTCAAAGGAAGGAATGTTGATGCAATAGGCTTGCAAAAATAAGGAAAGAACATGGCTACAAAAGAGTTGAAATAAATCTAGAATAGTGTAGTTGCTGTAGCCGTTACTGTAGCAATCATGGAAAAACGACAAAGAAAATTCCTCGCAGGATAC
Source organism: Citrus x changshan-huyou (assembly GCA_039657385.1). Classification (NCBI taxonomy): domain Eukaryota; kingdom Viridiplantae; phylum Streptophyta; class Magnoliopsida; order Sapindales; family Rutaceae; genus Citrus; species Citrus x changshan-huyou. The sequence goes on from CM077550.1 coordinate 8,736,394, forward strand.
TTGGAGAATTGCGATCAGCAGTTTCCTAATCTGACTTATGCGCGCCCTAGGCTTTCGTTTACCCTAACTTTTAGCTATAAAAGAAGCACACATTATAAGGAATAAAGAGGGCCGTCACCCAAGGAGAAAAACCACAAAGAAACAAAAGAAAAATAAGATCAAGAGAGAGATTAAGGGGAGAAATTGCAGAAATCAATTGGGAGCTCAGTTCTTTTTATTCTTCTCTTGTTTTCTCATTTTCTATTTATTCACGGGGATGTGTTTCATGGATGAAACCTTGTTCTTTATTTTTCTTTTGCAAATCATGAACTAAATTTATTTGTAGTTGAATGATAAACAATCTTGATGGTTTATTGACTGACAATATGAGTTGCTGCATGTTTGCTGTAGCATTTTGTTTTGATAGCATTTATTTTTATTCATTATTTCGGTTGATCACCCATTTAATGATATTAGCTAAGGAAGAGCCACAAAATGGCCTATCTTAGTGAAACATATCAAAACAATACTTGATCTTAAATTGGGTTTCCTGGATTGAGTTTTACTTGAGTCTCAAAATGGTCATACTTGATTTAAGATTAGTGATGAACTAGACATAGGGATTCACCTTGTAGGGTAAATAGAACCTAAGCGTGCAATGTTATATCTTATGTTGGCATAACAACTGATCATTATTAGGTTGCATAGAGATATAAGATATCGAACATGCGACGACTGAGGATGCATAAGGATTATGCCCAGTGCTGTAGCAGATACTATAGAAATCGAGCCAACCATTAGAAAAATAGTCAAAACCATTAAGAGAGTTTATTCTCTCAACTATTCTATATTCACATTGCTTTAATCCTTGAGTTTGACGTGATAATTTACTTTGTTGCATTTTATTTATTACGTTTTTATTTTGATTAGTATAATAGTTTCATTAATTGTTTTATTTTAATTTAGAACAAAATCTGCACTGTTGAAATTGATGTAGCAAGTCTGATAACATCAATACCTATGGAGACGATCTTGAATATTTATCACTTTATTACTTGTTGTGTATACTTGCACATTGATACTAATAGCATTTGTATTTATACCCAATAAGTTTTTGGCGCCATTGCCGGGGATTGATTGTTCATTATGATTTGTGAAATTAGTTTTAACTGTGCTAATTTTTAATTTTAATTTTTTAATTTGTTTATTTTGTTGACATAGGTGATCTAGCAACCTTTACATGCGCAAATATTAATCTGTTGAATTCCAATTTGATCCAGAAATTGAAAGAACCGCAAGAAGATTGAGAAGAGAGCATCAGGAATTACAAACTGCTGTAGCAATGGATGATTTGGAAGATATGAGGAATTTGAACCCCCGAGGAGAAATACAACCAATAATTGCTCAAAGAGGTCAAGAAGGTCAGAATGGGAAGAATATTCATGGGCAACCAGGCCACAACAAAATTATTTACATGACAGACGATAGAGATAGAGCCATTCGAGACTATGTAGTGTTGACTCCTCAAGCCATACATCCGGGAATAGTTAGACCCGACGTTCAAGTTGACAATTTTGAGCTTAAGCTAGTGATGTTTCAGATGTTGCAAACAGTGGGGCAATTTAATGGACTGCCATCAGAAGATCCTCATCTACATCTTAAACTATTTTTGGAAGTGTGTGATGCTTTCAAGATTGCTGGAGCATCGCAGGAAGCATTGAGACTCAGACTTTTCCCGTTTTCTTTGAGAGATCGAGCAAGAGCATGGTTGAATTCTCTACCATCAGATTCTATCACTACATGGAATGATTTGGCTGACAAATTTTTGATGAAATACTTCCCGCTAACCAAGAATGCAAAGTTGAGGAATGAGATTATATCTTTCCATCAACTTGAAGATGAGAGCTTGTTTGATGCATGAGAAAGATTTAAAGAGTTACTCAGAAGATGTTCTCAGCATGGTATTCCTTGCTGCATACAGTTGGAAACTTTCAACCTAGTTGCCGAGCATTAGACAAGCTGCAGTAAGAGGAACAACAGGAGCCCATAACGTAGATGCTTTGACAGTATTGTCAGCCCAAGTAGCCTCATTAATAGACATGGTGAAAGCTATGACCACTACTCCAACAACTGTCAACCTAGTTGCCGAGGTCTCTTGTGTTTATTGTGGTGAGGGACACTTATTTGATAATTGTCCTGGGAATCTAGCTTCAGTCAATTATGTGGGCAGCTTCAATAGACAGAACCAAGACAATCCATATTCAAACACTTACAAACCTAGATGGAGACAATACCCGAACTTTTCATGGAGTTATCAGAACCAGACTGCTGCAACACTTAGTGGACAGAATAAACCTGCTCAACCACCTAGATTTTATCAGCAAAATCAAGAGGAAAGAAGCATCAACAATGATTAACTTAGCACCCTTGAAGCTTTGATTAAGGATTATATTGTGAAGAATGAAGCGGTTGTCCAAAGTCATGCTGCATCTTTAAGAAACTTGAAAAATCAAATTAGACAGCTTGCTACAGCAGTAAGCAACAGACCTCAGGGCAGTTTACCCAGCAAAACAGAGAACCCAAAAAGAGAAGGGAAAGAGCACTGTAAAGTGATAAACTTGAGATCTGGAAAAGAGGTTGATAATTTAGTTGGTGTACCAAAAAGAAGAATTGAGTCCAACCAAGGCCAAGAAGACACTTAAGTAGAGAAGCAGTCGCAATCTTCCACTTTTCAGAATGCAAATCAATACAGTTCTGCTACAACATCTGCAGAAAGTTATGATCCAGCACCTGGTGGTGAGGAAGCTACAGCACCAACAACAACAGACTCGAGTAGAGTAAAAGAGAAGCAGTCTCCACAACCTACTGCAGCACAACAATTTAGACATCCACCACCCTTTCCTCAAAGGTTTCAGAAGCAAAAACAAGACAAGCAGTTCAGCAAAATCTTGGGAGTGCTGAAACAGCTACATATCAATATCTCTTTTGTGGAAGCTCTAGAGCAAATGCCAAATTATGCAAAAAATTTTAAGGATGTTTTAATAAAGAAAAGAAGACTTGGAGAGTTTGAAACAGTTGCTCTAACACAAGAGTGCAGTCGAATGCTTTAGAGTAAGATACCACAGAAGATGAATGATCCAGGAAGCTTCACAATCCCATGCTTCATAGGCACTAAATACAGTGGCAAAGCACTCTGTGATTTGAGGGCTAGCATCAATCTCATGCCTATATAAATGTTTAAGCAATTGAGAGTTGGTGAATGTAGACCAACAACAGTGACTTTACAACTTGCTGACAGATCTCATACATATCCAGAAGAAAAGATTGAAGATGTGTTGGTGAAGGTGGATAAATTTATTTTTTCGGTGGATTTCATTGTGTTAGACTTTGAGGCAGACAAAGAAGTGTCAATCATTCTAGGGAGACATTTCTTAGCCATAGGAAAAACTCTCATTGATGTTCAAAAAGGAAAATTAACCATGAGGGTGAATGATCAGCAAGTTACATTCAATGTGCTGGATGCCATGAAGAGTCCCGATGAGATTGAAGATTGTAATTTTATCAGTGTTGTGGACTTTGTTGTAGCAGAGAGATTACACAGTTGTTGCAGTAAGGAAGAAATCAATGTTGTAACATTTGAAGAACTTGATGATGAAGATCGTGGAGCAGCTAACATAACATGGTCAGGGGAGAAGCAACCTTTCAGAATTGACGAGCAAATCCAACAATGGGAACTCACTCCAGACCAACAAGAATTAATGGTTAATAGGTCGAAAGTGAAGCACTATATGGGAGATAATGTGAACAACCTAAAGAAAGATCGGTTTTTAAAGGATCCAGGTTGAGCAAACAAGAAAAGTCAGGCTGAAAAGACCTAAAATCAAGTGCTAATTGGGAGGCAACCCAATAAGGGAAGTTGTTTCAAGTTTTTAAGGCATTGAATTTAGCTTTTAAATTATTTAATTAGTCTTTTTGTTATTTTAACTGTGCATCTAATTTTTTGTCTTTGTGTTAAATTGCAGCAAGTAAAAAAAAAAGTGGGCAAAAACAGCAGGAAGGAATTGCTGCAGCATCACTTACAACATGACATATAATAGATGATTCTCAAACAACTGAAGCATTTCTTGCGTTTGCAACAACAAATGGATTGATCGGATTTTATGATAAGGAGTGTTTGAGAAGTGGATCAAAGAAGAAGTGACCCTTTACAGCCTGTGCTGCAGCAGTGCTTCCAGCAACAGGGGAGTACCCCTACCCGCTAGTTTATTTTATTTCTTTCTGCAAAATTTTTCTTTCATTCTGCATGTCATTTTATTTAGTGTATGCATGCTGGTTTATGTGGTTTTGTTTTGTGTGCTTGTAAGGACACAACACCACTCAAGTTTGGGGGGGTTGTGTCTATGAGTGCATGTGTTTATGCTTGTGTTGTGTGTTGTGTGAAGCTCTGTTATCTAATATTTGTGTATGGATTTGAAAACCTAATAAGATAAATTGAGTGTTATTCAATATTTATGAGAATGCCAAGTAGAGATAGTTTTAGATGGAGGTTGAAATTTTGTCCCGACACTAAGGCTTTGGTTGAAGCTTATTGCTATAAGTGTCAATGTACAAGTATACACAACAAGTAATATAATTATGAGTATTCAGATTGTCTCTACAGGGATTGATGTTATAGGACTTGCTATAGTAATCTTAACAATGCAATTTTAGTCTAAATTAAAATAAAATAATTAATGAAATTAATGAACTAACTAAATTAAAAATGCAATAAACGAAATGCAATAAAGAAATTTTTAGCAATGCAATTTTAGTCTAAATTAAAATAAAATAATTAATGAAATTAATGAACTAACTAAATTAAAAATGCAATAAACGAAATGTAATAAAGAAATTTTTAATTCAAACTCAAAGATGTACTTAATGGGAAACGAGTAGTTGAGTGCTTAAACTCACTTAATGGTATTGATTGTCTTTTTAATTACGGTACTATTGCTACAACATTTACTACAGCATTGGACAAAATCCTTCATGCATCCTCAGTTGTCGCATGTTGGATATTTTATACCTATGTGCAGCCTAACAGTGACCAGTTGTTATGCTAACCTTAGATATAACATTATACATTCTAAATTCCAATCGTCTTATAAGGTGAATCATTATATCTAGTTCTTTACTAATCTTATATCAAACATGGCCCTATTCAAATTCATATTAACTCAACTATGTATTATCTTGATTTGTTCTACTAAGTCAGAACTTTTTGAGGTTTCTTCTTATCTAGTATCAGCTAAATGGGTGGTAAACTGAAATAAAAATTTGGAATAAGTAAAATCAAAACAAAATACTGCAACATATTCTTTGTAACACATGTATATAAGTTAAATAACCATTAACCTTATTTAACACCCAACTATTAAAGTTTAGTTCACGATATGCAGTAACAATAATCGTTTTTGCCATCAAATACATTCTTATAGAGAGATAAAAGTAAGAAAATAAAGATGAGAATTTGAGTTCCGCTAGGTCTTCACGATCACTTCTTCTTTTTCTGTTCTGAAATCCTTTACTGCAGCCTTCAATTCTCTTTTATTTTCTTTTTAGTTTCGTTTTCTCTGTTATTTTTCTTGAGTGATGGCTCTCTCTTTCTTCTTTCACGTGTACTCCTTTTATATCTTGAAATTAAGGCAATTAAAAGCATGTGGCCACGTGTCTCTTTTTTTAGAAACCTCAGATCACATATCTTTTTGTGCTGTCTGTAGCTACTTTGACATTTAACACGCGCGTAATCTTGTCTGCAATTGCTCTCGAATTGCTGCAGCAATGGTTACAACATCTTTTGTAATTCATACTTGTTTTAGTTCTTTTGCAAACAAGTTCTTTGTCATTTCTGTAAGTCTGTTACTGCAGCATTCCATCCCTAAAACTTTAGCTTTTTGATCACCTACAATCGCGTACATAATTAGAGTATAAAGTGATCTAAAACAAAATAAATTTATTAAAAATAAACTTACACAGGTGCTTTCTCAAAATGCAACTAAAAATGTAATAAAAACATATCATTTACTTCTAAGTAATAACTCTCATTTCATATAGTTATCACTCTTCATTTTATATAGTTGCAACTAAAAATGCTATAATAACTCTCATTTCATATAGTTATCACTTTTCATGCACGTGCACTTGCGTTTATATTACAAGGCCTAAATACTGAGGCACTACTTTGTGATTGATGCTTTGAGGTTCTATTTCATGATTGACCCCCTAAAGTATCCCACATGGTTGTAATCTTGAGGCTATTCACCATGATTGACCCCCTAAGGTATCTCACATGGTTGTAATCTTGAGGCTGTTCACCATGATCGACTCCTTAAGGTTCTTCCTCATGATTAACTCCTTGCTATTGACCTCTCACTGTGTTTTCATTTAAAGAAAGTCTAAGACTCTCAATTGTCTGCTATATCACCACCAATCTCTGGTTAAAAGAATCCTCAATTGCTTGCAAGGTTAGTTCATTGGCCGCCTATTTGACAGCCTCCACAGTCCTTGCCAGCATTCCTTGATCATCGTCTTCAATATGGTGATTACTCCCTTGATTAGGGCAGCATAATTCGAGCCTTGATTAAAGCTATATAATTCCTTCATTGATTCTGGTAATATAATTTAAGTCTTTATTAGGGCTATTTTTCGTGCCTCAAGGGCAATATTATTCTTGCCTCGTAAGGCATTTTGATTCTTGTTGGATGTTCTTCAATTAGAAGTCCTATCACATTGACTAGTGCCTTTGAAACTATGTTCTCACTACCGCCATTATCAATTATCACATTGCACATATTATTATTGATAGTGCCACATGTTCTGAAAATTTTATTGCACTGGCATACTCTTCAAATTTTGGCGCTAATAAAATCTTCTATGCAGTTCAATTTAGATTTCTCTTCCATCTGCTTTTTAAATCCAAAGTGTCTTCGTCGACACATCCTTAAAGTCATTCACCTCAGTCTCGCTGACTTAAACCTTTACCAAATTCAATTTTTTAGGATGACAATCACTCGATTAATGGCCAGGCTCCCTACACTTTAAATACTTGTTCAGCATAGGCTTTGTGTATGGGTTATTCTGCATCAGTGGTTGGCACTACTGCTGCCTAGGTGTCTGTTACTGTCTAGGCGGGTGCTGTCTTAGCTACTATCGTGGTAGTTGTTTTTGCATACTTCTAGTCGATGTTTTCTACTAATTATCGACCTCAATATGACCGTCAAACCTAAGTCCCATTGTTAAAAAATTTGGCTCATTTATATCATTTTTCGTGTGTAAACGATAAAATTCTTTTGTCGCTGTAATTTTCTTGCCTACAGGTCTGATATTTAAAATACAACTACTGTTGATAATCTGCTGGCAAGAAATACTTTGTCATTATCCTATGCATTCTAGGCCACAATTTATTAAATTGCTTACCCACAACTCTTTTTCAGTCCTGTATATTTTGCCACCATGTAGAAGCTGCGCCCTTGAATTTATACACCACAAGCTTAACCTGCTTCTCTCGAGGAATCTCCATATAGTCAAATAAATTATCCACTTGTGATATCTATTTTAAAAATTCTTCGACATGCATCCGACAGTAAGAACCTGGAATATCAACATTATTCGTACAATCTAAACTCTTTTCGTGCCTCCTATTATCTTCCACAGAGTCTTCTTCTTCTTCTGAATTGCTCCCCTAACTCCTCATGCACGTGTACTTGCACTCATCTAACAAGGCCTAAATTCTAAGACACTATTTCGAGATTGATGCCTTGATGTTCTATTTCATAATTGATCCTCTGAGGTATCTCAACGTGGTTGTAATCTTCAGCCTGTTCACCATGATTGACTCCCTGAAGTTTTTCCTCATGAGTAACACCTTGCTATTAACCTCTCTCTATGTTTTCATTCAAGGAAAGCCTAAAACTCTCAATGGTCTGCTATATCGCCACCAATCTCTGGTTATAAGCATCCTCAATTTCTTGTAAGGCTAGTACTCTGACTGCCTATCTGACAGCCTCCAAAATTCTTGCCTACATCCATTGATCATCATCGTCAGTATGGTGATTCCTCTCTTAATTAGAGCAGTGTAATTCAAGCCTTGATTAGAGTTATATGATTCCTTCCTTGATTAGGGTAGTGTAATTTGAGCATTGATTAGAGCTATATGATTCCGGTCTTGATTAGGGCAGTGTAATTCGAGCCTTGATTATTGCTCTATAATTCCTTCCTTAATTAGGCTATTTTTCATGCCTCAAAGGCAGTATTATTCTTGCCTCGTAAGGCATTTTGATTCTTGGCTTATGAGGCTATATTTTTTGTGCCTCAAGGCAGTATTATTCTTACCTCATAAGGCATTTTGATTCTTTCATGGTAGAGCTATATTTTTCATGCCTCAAGGGTAGGATTATTCTTGCCTTCTAAAGCATTTTGATTCTTGCTTATTTTTATTTGGGATCCCACGCAACATGAAATTCATTTGCAAAAATATAAAATTCATGAACATTTATTTCATTAAATTTAAAGTAAGGCTTCCCCTTAGCTCGAACTAGACAACTTAACTTAGGTGGCACTAATGTGAGGTCTGAAGCCGTAAACACCAAACACTAATAGTAATTTAAAAGAATTTTCCCTAGCTTGTACTAGATCGCCTAATGTAGGCGGTATCAGTATGGGGTCCAAAGCCAGAAACAAAATGCAAACGATTACAAACTTATTCCATTTAACATGATAGCTTCTTATCTGATCATATTCTAAAGCGGGTTACTATAAATGGTAACAGAAAGAGAAAAACCTGCTTGAGCTCTCATGTGTAGTAATGCTTGAGGCGTTCTGCATTCCAAGGTCGAATGAGTCATGTTCCATTCATTTCCACCAGAACATATGGCTTTAGGGTCACTTCCCTGATGACTTTGTATTGGACCTTCCCAATTAGGGCATAATGCTTCCTCTCCTCTAACTGTTTCTATCCTTTTCAACACTAGATGTCCAGGTTGGAACCTTCGTACTTTAACTCTAGAGTTATAATACCTGGTGCCTTATTTCTAGTATGTCGTTAACCGTTTTACTACATTTCCCCTTCTTTTTTCAATAAGATATTTATTAACCTTTAAGAGCTCCTTTACATATTAAGCCCTACCTCAACTGAACCTACAACATCGATGCCAAAAACTAGAGAGAAATGAGTGTTTCCCGTCGATGTGCGTGACGAGGTCCGATAGGTCTATAGCACAGCTGATAATTCCTCAACCTAAGCACCATTCAAGTTTTCCAACCTGGTTTTCAGATGGAACTTGATGATTTTGTTAATTGCTTCCACATGTTTGTTGGCTTGGGGGTGAGCAGGAGATGAAAGGAGTTTGTTATTTTCAAACAAAAGTAAAATTCTCTAAACACTGAGTTATTAAATTGTCAGCCATTGTCAAATACGATGGTGTAAGAGATGCCAAACCTGTATATTATTGTTTTCCACACAAAGTGTGTTTTTTTCTCCTTTATGACTTTCACAAGTAGTTCTGCCTTAGTCTATTTAGTGTAATAATCAACCACAATAATAGCGTACCTCACTTGCCCTTTCGATGTTGGAATAGGATCGATCAAGTCTATTCCTTATTATGCAAACGACCAGGGGTTACTCATTGAGGCTAGCATCTGAGATAGTTATCTTGGGACAGCTGCGTTCTTTTGATACAGTCATTTTCCAAGGTTGGTTAATAGTTATCCCTACCTTAATATTCGTCAAGCTAGAGATCTCTTTACTGCATGGCTGCCAAATACTCCCTTGCACACCTCTCTCAATAGATATTCGGCCTCTTCTGGTAGTACACACTATAAGGCATTAAGAATCCCCTCTTATAAAATGTTTTTCCAATGGTCACACACCTGGCCGCTCGTAGTCTCAAGTTCTTTGCCTTCAATTTCTCTTCTGGTGGGTATGCTATAATCAGATCCATCCAGTGTTCATGAAATGCTCTTAGTAGTATGGACAGACCTTTATTTATGCTAGGTGATTTGCACCACCTCGATTTTGGCTGACACGATAGATTCAACTGGTGAAGAAAATGCTAGTTTCACTAGTACATTAGCATGCTGGTTTCTTCTTTAGAGATTTGGGTCAATTGCCACTCCTCGATTTTTTCGAGCAGCGTTCTTAGCTTATCTAAATAAGCCTTTATGTTTTCTTTCATGGCATGGAATTGGTTATAAACTTAATTAACAACGAGTTGTGAATCACTATAAAATTGCGATTCACTTCATATTTATCGTAGTCTCTAAATTTAGGCCAGCTATTAAGGCTTCATACTCTACTTAATTATTCGAGACCTTAAATTCGAATTTGAGAGAATAAGGCAACTAGTTGCCTTCAGGTGTTATTAATACCAATCTTGCTCCACTCCTACAGAAATTGGCAGATCAGTCAACGTACAACTTGCATAATTGAGGCTCTGTCTCTATGACTTGGAATGGTGTGGTGAATTTGGCCATGAAATCTACAATTGCCTGCCCTTTAATTACTTTATGGGGTATATACCTGATGTCGAATTCACGTAATTCTACTGCCCATTGTACCGTTTTGCCTGAAATGTCAGGTCTCCTTAATACTTTCCTAAGTGGCGCGTTGGTCAAAACCTTGACAGTATAGGCGTGGCTGATGTTGTAGATGGGAAACTAGGTGTTGGTTAATTTTCAATCAATTGCTATTGATGCCAATGTGCAAGTGTACACAACAAGTAATAAAGTAATGAGTATTCAAGATCGTTTCCACAGGGATTGATGTTACTAGAAATGCTACAGCAATCACAATAGTGCAATCTACCTTTATTTCAAGATGAACAAATTGAAAGTTGATTACTACCGAAATTGATAATTGCAAGGAAAGAAAATAAATAAATGCATAAATTAAATAAATTAAATAAATTGCGTAGAGGAATCAAATGAGAATAAGGTAGTTGAATGATCAAACTCTCTTCATGGGTTGACTGTTTTCCATCAAATTAGCACCGGTTGCTACAACAATTTCTACAGCATTGGGCACAACTATTTTGCACCCTCAGCTGTCGCGTGTTGGAATTCTCATACCTTTAAGTATCTTAGCAATGACCAGTTATTATTCTACCTACCGCATGAAATTATGAACATTTATTCTCTACACCCTACAAGGTGAGTACCTAGAGCAAAAGAGAAGCAATTTGCACAACCTGCTGTAGCACAACAGTTTAGACATCCACCACCATTTCCTCAAAGGTTTCAGAAGCAAAAACAAGACAAGCAGTTCAGCAAAATCTTGAGGGTGTTGAAACAGATACATATCAATATCCCTTTTATGGAAGCTTTAGAGCAAATGCCAAATTATGCAAAAAATTTTAAAGATAACTTGACAAAGAAAAGAAAACTTGGAGAATTTGAGACAGTTGCTTTAACACAAGAGTGCAGCCGAATGCTTCAGAGTAAGATACCACAGAAGATGAAGGATCCAGGAAGCTTCACAATCCCATGCTCCATAGGCACTAAATACGGTGGCAAAGCACTTTGTGATTTAGGGGCTAGCATCAATCTCATGCCTTTATCGGTGTTTAAGCAATTGGGAGTTGGTGAATGTAGACCAACAACAGTGACTTTATAACTTGCTGACAAATCTCATGCATATCCGGAATGAAAGATTGAAAATGTGTTGGTGAAGGTGGATAAATTTATTTTTCCGGTGGATTTCATTGTGCTAGACTTTGAGGCAGACAAAGAAGTGCCAATCATTCTAGGGAGACCTTTCTTAGCCACGGGAAAGACTTTAATTGATGTTCAAAAAGGAGAATTAACCATGAGGGTGAACGACCAGCAAGTTACATTCAATGTGCTGGATGTCATAAAGAGTCCCGATGAGATTGAAGATTGTAATTTTATCAGTGTTGTGGACTTTGTTGTACCAGAGAGATTACACAGTTACTGTAGTAAGGAAGAAATCAATGCTGTAACATTTAAAGAACTTGATGATGAAGATCGTGAAGTAGCTAACATAGCATGGTCAGGGGAGAAGCAACCCTTCAGAATTGACGAGCAAATCCAGCAAAAGGAACTCACTCCAGACCAACAAGAATTCAAGGTTAATGGGTTGAGAGTGAAGCACTATATGGGAGATGATATGAACAGTCTAAAGAATGATCGGTTCTTGAAGGATCCAGGTTGAGGAAACAAGAAAGGTCAGGTTGAAAGACCTAAAATCAAGCGCTAATTGGGAGGCAACCCAATAAGGGAAGTTGTTTCAAGTTTTTATGGCATTGAATTTAGCTTTTAAATTATTTAATTTGTCTTTTTGTTATGTTAAGTGTGCATCTAATTTTTTGTCTTTATGTTACATTGCAGCAAGTAAAAAAAAATGTGGGCAAAAAGAGCAGGAGGGAATTGCTGCAGCATTACTTACAGCATGACATAACAGAAGATTCTCAAACAACAGAGGCATTCTTGCTTTTGCAACAGCAAATGGATTGATCAGATTTTATGATAAGGAGCGTTTGAGAAGTGGATCATGTTAGCCTAAAGGGCTATACATAATGTAATTTTGATGATAACAAACATATGTATTAAGTGATTTAATAGATATTGTATTTCACATTTTCACTAGGATTTTAAGGGTAATATTTATGCAAGTGAATCAAGTGAAATCAAGCTCAAGACACTCAACGGACAACGGCGAAATTAAGAATAAAGTTTAGAGCTCAAACGGACAAATTTGTGCGATAAATTCTTGTAAAGCCGGTATGATTTAATTGATGCATGATTTAATATTTGAGAAACTCAAGAGATTAATTTAATTAAATACTTTTCATAAACTAAAAGGTTTTATAAAGTAAAGTATTTTGTGGATTTGAGTAATTTGGACTTAAATGCTAAGTTTTGAAATATTTGATTTTAATAAGTATTATTATTAAATTTCGGAGTTGGACGTTTTTACAAACATTTGAAATGTTTTGGGCCATACTATAATTTATGAATATTTTGGACTAAAGTGAAAGGTTTTGAGAACTTTGAAAAATATGGGTATTATGTTGAAAAGGACCTTTTGTGAAATAATAATATCTTTGGGGCCATATCATAATTTCATAAAGTTTTGAAAAGACAACTATTCTTAAGAAATTCTAAAATTGGACCTATTTGTAAAGTTTTATGACGTTTGGGCCGTAGTATAATTATAGAAAGTTTTAGGCCAAAAGTGTAATTTTAGTGAACAATAAATTTGCATATAACGGTTAGTTTTCGGGCTTTAACTATAAAAACTCAACTTCAACTTCATTTAAAGAACAAATGCAAGCAAATATAAGATCATACAACATATATTGAACTTCTAAAACGCAAATCATCATAGATTGAATCATTGTTGAGCTATTATTTGCATATCCACTCTTAAAGAGTGTTTTTGTTGTAATTTTCATTTCTTATCAAATTGTGAGTGTACAAGTGTGAGAAACACTTGGGGTGAAGAGATTGGGGAGATAATCTCTTATTGTAAAGGTTTATTGACACCTTGGAAGTCAATTGTAAACATTTGAAGCCTTGGGAGGCTTAGATAGTGAAATCCTCAAGCCGGGTGAGCTTGGAGGCGTGGACGTAGGCGGGGATAGCCGAACCACGTAAAAATCCTTGTATTTGTTTTCTCTTCCCTTGCTCTTTTAATATTGTGCTTGATTGAATTTATTGTTTTTGATTTGATTAAGGCAATAGATTAAATTGTTGTGCGAATTGTATTGCATAAATTTTAAAATCCCAATTCACCCCCCCTCTTGGGTTGCATAACTTGCATTTCAGATCAAAGAAGAAGTGACCCTTTACAGCCTATGCTGGAGCAGTGCTTCCAGCAACAGGGGAGTACCCCCCTACCTGCTAGTTTATTTTACTTCTTTCTGCAAAAATTTTCTTTCATTTAGTTTTAATTTTCTAATTCATTCTACATGTCCTTTTATTTAGTGTATGCATGTCTGGTTTATGTGGTTTTGTTTTGTGTGCTTGTGAGGACACAACACCACTCAAGTTTGGGGGGGTTGTGTTTCTGAGTGCATGTGTTTATGCTTGTGTTGTGTGTTGTGTGAAGCTCTGTTATCTAATATTTGTGTATGGATTTGAAAACCTAATGAAGATAAATTGAGTGTTATTCAGTATTTATGAGAATGCCATGTAGAGATAGTTATAGATTGAGGTTGAAATTTTGTCCCGACACTTAGACTTTGGTTGAATTTTATGAGAATGCTGTAGTAGAGCCAGGAAAACCAAAAAAAGAGTATAAAATATCTCAAGTTTGAGGGAAAATTTTTGTCGGACTGTGCCTGTTATGAAATAAATTCTGCTCCAATGGTTTAAGTTGCTGAGTAACCAGGGTTGAGTATGCACCCCATATGCAAACTTGAGTCCAAAGGTAACAAGAGCTATGAGCAGTGCTGCATCAATTATATATATAAAAGAAAAAAAAAGCAAAAAAAAAAAGAAACAAAAAAAAGTGAAAAATAAAGAGGTCCGCTGCCTAGGATACTGAGTAACCTGGTCTGTTCATGAGCCTCATGTTCAGCCTTGAGTCAAAGGCGTCCAAAAGTAAGACCTAGATATAACCTCATGGATGTGTTGCTGTAGCAACTCTGACATGTATTTTGAGTGAGTAATTGGGTGTCGTCATTACAAGTGATAGGCATTCACATGAAAGCTCAATGTTGCATTGAAGAGTTTAACTGAAAAAAAATAATTATTATTATTGTTGCAGCACAGTTTGAGTTTATTTGTGATTTCTGCTCCCCCATATGTGAATATATTTTTGTTCTACCTTTGAATTATATGCAATGCTTGTGTAATGTTATAGCACCTCTGGAATTTGATCAAAGTGGCACACACACACTTTGGACAGAATGAAGCTTAAGTCTAGAACTAAACTACTAAGGTTATTTTGAGTGATTAAGAGTGTCATCTGAGGGTGAGAGAATTTTTACAAATTTGATGACAGAGTTGAGTTATTTGTTGCATGATTGTGTGATTAAAGAGTGAATGTTGTTGTCATTACTTGAGGACAAGTAACGATTTAAGTTTGGGGGTGTGATAACTCTATGAAATGAGAGTTAGTATGGCAATTCCAGACTTAAATCAAGATCACTTAGAGAGTAAATGATGTGTTTTTATTGCATTTTTGTTACATTTTGCATAAACATTCATTTTAGTTTAGTCTTAGTAAGTTTTACTTGATTTAAAGTAATTCGTGCTCAAATTGTGTGCATAATTGTAGGTTTCTAGAAGCTTATAATTCATGGAAGGAATGCTGATGCAATAGGCTGGCAAAAAGGAGGAAGAACATGTCTATAAAAGAATTGAAACAAATCTGGAACAGTGCAGTTGCTGTAGCCGTTGTTGTAGCAGCATTGCTGTAGCCGTTGTTGTAGCAATCCTAGAACAACGACAGAGAAAATTCTGCGCGGGATACTTGCATAATTGCGATTTGCAGTTTCCTAATCTGACTTATGCGCGCCCTAGGCTTCCATTTGCTCTAATTTTCAACAATAAAAGAAGCACACATCATAAGGAATACAGAGAGCCGTCACTTAAGGAGAAAAACACAAAGAAACAAAAGAAAAACAAGATTCAAGAGAGAGATTAAGGGTGACACAAGAGGATAATTTGCAGAAATCAATTGGGAGCTCAATCCTTCTTATTCTTCTCTTGTTTTCTTGTTTTCTATTTATTTATGGGGATGTTTTTCATGGCTGAAACTTTGTTCTTTATTTTTCTTTTACAAACCATGAACTAAATTTATTTGTGGTTGAGTGATAAACAATCTTGATGGTTTATTGACTGAATATATGTGTTGCTGCATGTTTGCTGTAGCAGTTTGTTTTGATAGTATTTATTTTTATTCATTATTTCGGTTGATCACCCATTTAATGATACAAGTTAGGAGAGAGCCGCAAAATGGCCTATCTTAGTGGAACATATCAGAGCAATACTTGGTTTTAGATTGAGTTTCCTGGATTGAGTTTAACTTATTCCAAAAGGGTCATGCTTAATCTAAAATTGTGATGAACTAGACATAGGGATTCACCTTGTAGGGTAAATAGAACCTAAGGGTGTAATGTTATATCTTATGTTGGCATAGCAACTAATCACTATTAGGTTGCATATAGATATAAGATATCCAACATGCGACGGCTGAGGATACATAAGGATTATGCCCAGTGCTGTAGCAAATACTGCAGCAACCGAGCCAACCATTAGAAAATAGTCAAGACCATTAGGAGAGTTTATTCACTCAACTACTATATATTCCCATTAGTTTTATCCTTGAGCTTGACGTGATAGTTTACTTTGTTGCATTTTATTTATTGCGTTTTTATTTTAATTAGTACATTAGTTTCATTAATTGTTTTATTTTATTTTAACACAAAATCTGCACTGTTAAGATTGCTGTAGCAAATCTGATAACATCAATCCCTGTGGAGACGATCTTGAATACTCATCACTTTATTACTTGTTGTGTACACTTACACATTAACACCAATAGCATTAATATTTATACACCAACAACCATCATTAACGATTTTCCAAATTTTGTAATCTAAAGCTTGCAAATAAATTCTCATCCTAGTTTTCCAATACGGGTAATCGTTTCCATCAAAATATGGTGGTCTAGTGGTGGATTGTCCTTCCCTAAATGTAGAATCATTATGAGTTGCCATTGATCTTTAGCTCTAGACGGTTAAGTCTAAACAAGAGCACCTTGCTCTGATACCAAATGAAATACAAGTGTGCAACCCAAGAGGGGGGTGAATTAGTATTTTTTTTAAAAATCCTAGCAATACCACACAATAATCCAATCTAACGTCTTAATGAATTCGAAAGCAATAAGTTCAATAAAAACACAATCACAAATAATTAAGAGAGAAGAGAAACAAACACACGAATTTTTACATGGTTCGGTAATCCCCGCCTACGTCCATGCCTCCAAACGATCAAAGCTTGAAGATTTCACTATCCAAGCCTTCCAAGGCTTCAAATGTTTACAATTGACTTCAAGGTGTCAATGAACCTTTACAACAAAGAGATTATCTCCCAATCTCTTCACTCAAGTGTCTCACACACTCAAACACTCACAACTTTATGAGGAAATAAAAAATTAACACAAAACTCTCTCAAAGAGTAGATATTCAAAATGAAGAACAAGATATGATTCAATGTTTTATGATTTGCGAATTGAGAGCTCAGGATATCTCGTGTACTTTTTGTTTATGCTTGCTAGAAGGCTTGAAAATGAATTGGATTTGAGTTTATATAGTTTGAGCCTGAAAACTAGCCGTTATGTGTTTTCTGATGATAACCGGCTTGCCGCTTTTGGAATCTGGTTAGCAGCTTTAGTGATGGAATCAGATGGTAATGAATTCAACCATACTCTTGCTCGATCTCTTAAGGAGTAAGGAAAGAGCCTTAGTCTTAAAGCATCTTGTGTTGCTCTAGCAATTTTAAAAGCATCACTCACTTCCAAAAACAGCTTAAGATGAAGGTGAGGATCTTCATTTGGTAGTCCATTGAATTGACCCACTGTTTGCAACATTTGAAACATTATTGGCTTCAGTTCAAAGTTTGCGGCTTCCACTTCAGGTCTGATTATCCTAGGATGTACAACTTGAGGAGTTAACACAGCATAATCTTTGATAGCCCTATCTCTATCATTTGCCATGTAAATGATATTGTTGTTGTCTGGCTGTCTCTAATTAACATGCTCATTTTGCTCCTCTTGAATGTTGATAGGTTGTAAAGTAATGAGTATTCAAGATCGTCTTCACAGGGATTGATGTTACTAAAAATGCTGCAGCAATCACAATAGTGCAATCTACCTTTATTTCAAGATGAACAAATGGAAAGTTGATTACTACCGAAATTGATAATTGTAAGGAAAGAAAATAAATAAATGCAGAAATGAAATAAATTAAATAAATTGCGTAGACGAATCAAATGAGAATAAGGTAGTTGAATGATCAAACTCTCTTCACGGGTTGACTGCTTTTCATCAAATTAGCACCGGTTGCTACAACAATTTATACAGCACTGGGCACAACTATTTTGCACCCTCAGCTGTCGCGTGTTGGAATTCTCATACCTTTAAGTCTATTAGAAATGACCAGTTGTTATTCTACCTACCGCATGGCATTATGAACATCTATTTTCTCCACCCTACAAGGTGAGTACCTATGTCTAGTTCTTCACAAATCTTAACTTCAAGTATAGCCCTTATGGGATTCAGATAAACTTAATCTAGGAAACTCAAATTAAGATCAAGTATTACTGTAATAATATCCACTAAGACATGCCCTTTTGCGGCTCTATCTTAACTTGAACCATTAAATAGGTGGTCAACCGAAATAATAGTTATAATAATAAATACTAGAGTAAAATGTTATAGCAATTATGTAGCAACTCATAAGAACAGTAAAAAACTCATTTAGATTGTTTGTCACTCACTACAAGCAAGTTTAGTTCATACTTTGAAAGAGAAAAACAAACAGCAAAATATTAGTCACGAAATACATTGGTTCAATCAAAGAGTAAGAGAAGAACAAGTGAGAATGACAAAGATTGAATCCAAATAACTCTGCTGGACTCTTCAATGATGCAACATCAGTTCCCTTTAATTCTGATCGTTTTTCTTCTTTTCCTCTTGATCTTTTCCAACATTAATTCCTTGCCGCTGTTTTATATGACGTGTGCCCCTTTTTATAACTGAAAACTAGGGTAAACAAAAGCCTAGGGCGTGCATGAGTTCAAATTAGGAAACTACATATCGCAATTCTGTAGATATCTCGCGCTAAGTTTTCTCCATCGTTGTTCCAGGATTACTACAGCAATGGTTGCTCCAGCAACGACTATAACACTGCACTGTTCTAGGTTTTGTTTCACTTCTTTTGTTGCCATATCCTTCTTCCTTTTTGCTAGCCTACTGCCTCAGCATCCCTTCATGGATTATAAACTTCTGAAAACCTACAATTATGCACATGTTTTGAGCACAAATTACTTTAAATCAAGCAAAACTTATTAAGCCTAAATTAAAATGGATGTTTATACAAAACGTAACAAAAATGTAATAAAAACACATCATTTACTCTCTAAGTGGTCTTGATTTAAGTCTAGAATTGCCATAATAACTCTCATTTCCTAGAGTTATCACTAGGCATCCCATTCACTTCTCAATAATACCAAGCTTACAGCTGCCTCTGATACGGCTAAGTACAATTCCAACTCATCACCCTCTAAAGGTTTTACTAAGATTGGAGTATGTATAAGATACCTTTTCAGTGCCTCAAAAGCCATCTCGCTTTCGTCACTCCAGGTGAAGTCGTTAGTACCCTTAAGAGTTTTAAATAGAGGGGTGCATTTGTCTGTCAACTGTAAAATTAAACAACTCAAGGCAACCACTCTTCCTACTAGGCTTTGTACTTCTTTCTTGGTAGAAATGGAATTCATCTCGAAATTTGCCTGTACCTTGTCAGGGTTGGTGTCGATTCCCAGGTTATAAACCAAGTAACACGACTCAAAAGTGTTTAATTTACTCCCAAGTATAAGAGTGTCTAATTATAATATAGATTAGTGAGTCTGAGGCCGATCCATAGAGAAAAGATTTAATTTGTTTATTTTAGTTTATCTAAAAAAACATTTAACTTAATTTAAGTGTAACTATGAAATTACATTAATTAAGGTCGTGGATCCACTTTTAGTAGTAAATATAATTTAATAAATTTTCTTATTTTTTTATTGTTCAAAAGATTAATTGTATAAATTATAATTATTTTCCTATTAATTTTATTATGGATTAAGTACGTAGTGTGCCAAATTTTAACTTGTCTACAATAAATCAAAATATCATTTTACCATATCTTATACTAAAATATTAAGAATTCATTGTGCCAAACCCCCATGTTTGACTACAATAAATCAAAATTTCAAAAGATAAAATATGGATAAAATTAGATCGAAAATAATTTACTTTATATAATTAAAAATAGAATTTGATTAAATCATATTTTTTTACTGAGAGTTTTACCTTCCCTTAACTATTAGTATTTAGCTAAGCATAGTTGATATAAAAGTAATTATTAAGATTAAGTTATACATAATTAAAAAAATAGTATTTGAAAATTAGAAATAAAACTAAGTTTATTTATTGAAAATATATTGCAAAGAGATATGAAAAGAAGAATTTGAAGGGGAAGAAGTGAAGAAAATGTGTAGCAAGGTGTGTTTCCCCCCTCTTTATTTATACTAATACATGATTAATCCACACCACATACAAAATAAGGCAAATTATATCATGCCGATACACTTGTCCCACTAACAAAATATACACCTTATTTAATCCACTCAAGCATACCCAACTCATTCCACTAACAATTACCACACCTAACATGTTAAGAACTTATAATTTCACAATTACCACACTTAACGTGGTAAAAATTTATAATTTCAAAACAAAATTCGTGGATCCTCCTCGACAATGACCTAACTTCTCGAACCTTTGGAATCCAAATTTGACATCCGTACATTTGTTTGGAGACTGAAATTGCGTGAAATAATTATTTTTACCTAATAAACACACAAAAATACACAAGATTAAACATTAAGAAACATAATTAAAATTTCACAATATATTACATAAATACAAATGTAAATTATAATACAAGTAGAAAATAACATTTTTAATGAACATTCAATTTTTAACACTAATCACGAGGTAACTAAGAAACTTGCTTGAAGTCACTCCAAATGTGCATTTGCTCGGGTTTAATTTCATCTAGTACTTTTAAAGGATAATGAATGTTTCTGCAAGGTGGTGTACATGATCAATTCCTACTTGATTCTTGACAAGCATATCATCCATAGAGACCTCCATTGTTTTCCCATTTTGATCTTTAAACATGGCTTTCACGAGGCGTTGGTAGGTGGCTTCCACGTTCTTTAATCCAACAGGCATCACGTGATAGTAATACAACCCTTGATTTTTATGAAGGCCATCTTCTCCTGGTCTGCTGGGGACATCTGAATTTAATTATATCTTGAAAAGGCATCCATAAAGGTTAACAAATCATTCCTAGCAGTTGAGTCAACTAATTGATCTATTTTAGAGAGCAGAAAGCTATCTTTAGGACAAGCTCGATTGAGATCGGTAAAATCTACACACATCTGTCATTGTCTGTTTGCTTTCTTGACCAAAACAACATTAAATATCCAGTATAGGTAAAGTACTTCCCTAAAAAATCCTGCCCTTAATAGCTTATCCACTTCCACTTGGATTGCTTCGTTACTTTCCCGGTTGAATGTTGTCCTCTTTTGGTTCATCGGTGGCTGGAAACTTTATAGCTAAAGCATATGTCGATGTACTGCTTTGATGAAGTTTAAAAAAGGTCTTCCCACGATCATATTGTAAATAGAAGGGTAATCCACAGCGAAGAAATCAACCATAGACGTTATTTGATCTAGTGCCCCCCATTGTAACGGGTAATTGGATGGCCCCTTCAACTATGATGTTTTTTCCCCGGAAACCAATCAGCGGTATTTTAATGAGCCTTAACTTATCCTTTCCAATGTTCATCTTCCCGAACGTCTCCATATAAAGTAAGTCGATAGAACTCCCAATATCAACTAAGGTCTGGTGTATTTCGCAGTTCGTTATCATCCTGGTAATCACCAATGCATCATTGTGGGGTAAGTTTACCCCACTACTTCTGCCTTTATGAAGGTGATCTCATATGGCACAACCGGATAATCCTGCTGGGGGTTATAGCTATACATTACTTCTTTAACTTGTCGTTTGATTGCTCCATATGCATGCCTTTGTTGGCAACCCTTCGAATATGGTTTTGATCTGGATTGGAGCCTTCCCTTTTTCTTTACTGTCTTCGTGTTTCTGAGGATTTTTCTCGATGTTGGTTTTCTCTATGAATTCCTTCAACTTCCCTTGCCTAATTAATTCTTCTATCTGCTCCGTTTAGTGCCCAACAATCTGAGGTGTCATCTCATGATCCTTGTGGAAATAGCAAATATCAATACCTTAATCTGTTCTTTTTCTCAAGTGGAGTAATTAGTGGGCTTGGCTATTTGAGATAAGGTTTGTTCTTTATGTGCATAAAAACATGTTCTCTGGTTGTGTTTAACGGGGTTAAATGGCTGAATCGCGAGCAAAATATTGGTTGGGTTCTATCCCGCGAGGAGTACCAGTCACACAATTTATCACCTACAAAGTTTTGCTCCCTCCGGGCTCTTTTAAGATCAGGAAATCTTCCAGATAATGACGGTTCAAAACCACACCTAGTAGAGTAGAGTTCTTCAATACTCAAGTAACTTTGCACTTTGCATAGTAGGTCCATATAGCTGCGGGGTGGATTCTTTGAGAGTGAGCAAAGAAATTTTCCCGATTTGAGGCTTGCTATCATCACTGTTAAGGCTACTCCATCACCGTACCCTTCTACTCGTACTGCCTCCGTATTGAAACACAATCCTTAAGACTTTCATTTACACGTTGGTTAACTGATAATAAGTGAGTTGATGGCTTTTTCTGCTTTGTACTCTAATAAATTGTGCCACAAACTATTTGATAACTGAGGCAATGAACTGATACTCACTGGTTCAAGCTGTCTAAATCATTGTCTGGCTTATCCTATCAAGGTGAGTGAAAAGGCTTTGCATATGATTGCCTTCAAAGCTCTCTGCAGCTTCATGCATGATCTGTATGATTCTAGGTGATCAGTTGGGTCCCCTTGACCACTATATACCCACGTTTGAGGCAATATGAACCTTGGGGCTAATGGCGTTTCCATGTTTTCAATTATAAATGGCGGCTCTATGATATCCATTCTCTCCCAATCTTTAGCTCCTTTACAAATATTGTTTCTCATTCCTCAAATTTGGGCTCTTATTTTCCGTAGCTCAGCTTTTCACTCCGGTTCTTCAATCTTGACCTCGACTTCATCAATGCGTTCTTTAGGTCCCTCAGAACTAGGTTCGACAATTCGCATCTCTGTGTGGCCTTCTTTTGGCTATGTCTAACTTGTTGTGGTTTTCTCTAACTTTATCGTCTCGTTCCGTTTCGAACCTCTTTCCTTGTGGTCACTTTGGTGTGCTTGAATTAGAGTAAAGATTTGCCCCTTGATTCTGTCTTCTATTTTCTGCATCCATTGCTCCATTCTTATTCCCATTTCATTGAACTGACTCTCCCACTCACGTTCCATCAAGCTAGAACATGGCTTTCGAGTAAGAACGTGGCATGATCTTTGTAGGTTTGGTAGTGGTGGGAGCGACTCCATTTTGTCTGGGCTATTGTTTTCCAATCGATCTTCCTCTTCCTATTACTGCGAATTTAGAGATTGTAACATTTGTGATTGTGTCATGACTGATTCAAAACTGTGTTGGCAGAAGCCCTTCTTCTAGTGCCAACCATGAACTCTTGATTTTTTCCCGCCTGGGATCGAACCAAGTGTAATAGATGGAGGTAACCTGCACATTATATTATTTTATCATTAATTCCCATATCGATACCCCCATTATGTTATTTTAACATTGCTTAAAAAAGGCAAATACCTCAAAATTGTTGTCTTTAGTCAATATATCCTTTAAATACCATATCATCCCATTGAAGATTTCCACAACAATTGACAAACATTAAGATTTAAGAGTGTTTACAATTAATAAGAATTGAACCATTCTTTTTTCTGTACATTATTTTTCTAGTAACAATGAGTAGCAGTGTTGAAGTTGAAGCTGGCAGCTGGGACATGCAAGATCAATGGAAAGACAAAAGGTAAAAAGCCTCCATTAGGGCAATGTCATCAAGAAAATGACTTTGATTGCCACAAGCAAGGCCAAATTTATAATATTTATAAATGTCAACCTTAGTGACAAGACACATCAAGGTAGTATTAACACTCAACATCTTTTGAGAAAAAGAGGGATGGCGGTGCCCCATCCGAATATGACAACCAGTACTGCTGAGATAATGAACCGATGGTGGCATTGTCTATTGGGTGGTACAACAAAGGCGGCAGATGCTTGAATTATATTAAGTAGGGATGGCAATGGATTGGATTTGATCCAAGATCCATGTGATCCAAATCTAATTGGATCGGATTTGGATCAGTTTAAAATGGATTTGGATCGGATTTGGATATTGATGTGCGGATCTAAGACGGATCTGGAGCATATATGGATCTATCTTAATATCTAAATCCATATCCATATCCACTCATCTTTTAATTTTATTTTATTTTAAAAGTTTCTTAATAATGGTAGAATGATAATGATAATAAATTTTATTCATAGCATATTAGTAGTATTTACCATGTATTTAAACTCTTAAAACTTAAAGGTTAGTTTTGTAAATTTAAAGGTCAGCCAGCCTCAAAGCATGTACATGCAATATTCAAATTGCAATCCAAGTAATATAACCTGATAATTTATTTTATCATATTGGCCAAATAATTTTTAAGGAATATAGTTATTTATATATTTAGTCAAATATGGTCATAATAAAAATAATAAAGGACTGAATATAAATCATATTTAATTTATATGTCATTATCTAATGTTGTAGGAATGAAGGTAGGTGGATCGTGGATATTAGAATGATGAATGAGACAATAGAATATTAGATTGATCTTACTCCTGCAATTACTTCTGAATGATATTTTATTATCTTTCTTATTTGTTGTTTTGGTGTAGAAGTATAAGCTACAATATTTATTATATTTTTGAGAAAAATTATATAATTTATTTGTTATCAATACATTTTAGCCTTCAATTTTCAATCTAAAAAATTATTACTTTTTTATTACGGAATTTTAGAATTCATGACGGATCTAGAGCAGATTTGGATTTTAATTTTTTTTCGGATTTGGAGCAGATATAGATATTTATTTCTTTTTTGGATCTGGATATGGAGCGAAAAATATGGATTCATAACGGATCTGGAGCAGATACGGATCTTGATTTTTATTATGGATTTGGATCTGGAGCAGAGTAGATCAAACCCATTTCTGCTCCATTGCCATCCATCATATTAACATCTATGGCAATAGAAATAGTGTTCAGGCTAAAGTTGTTGATGAGCATGATTTCACTATGGTGTGTGATGTATACACACTAAAATACAAAAAATATTGATTTCAATACATTGAAAACTATATTTTTTTTATCTATTAGTGTATTGAAATTTATGTTCATTTGTCTGTTAGTGTCATCCTCACTTTGTTAAAATATGAATATCTTCACTAGAGAATTATATATTATAATTAGTATAATTAAAACTTTATTAAAGTAATCACATATATTTAGGGTTGGCAAATTACAGGCTTGAGACTTGGGGTTTCCATTATTTTGAAATAATTTTTTAATAAAGTAAAAAATTAAATTAAAGATGATTATTCAATACATAATAGAATAATAATCCATACACAAAAAATTAATAACACATCATAATAAATCACAAATATTAATATAAAAAATAAACTAATCTAACATTTTGAGTTTTTTAGTTTGATTTACCTTTTATTTATAAATTAAAAAACCTGGGCCAAGCCTGGGAATTTTTCCTAAGCCCTTAATAAGTCCAATTTATGTGGGCTTTATATTTTTTGACCCATATCCATTACTTTAGCATGCAGGCCGAGCTTAAGCCAACCTATACTTTTTTTGCTAGTCCTACATATATCATGCTTATTAAGTGAAAAAAGGGCTATAAATTCTTACACAAAATTATTTTGTACAAACTGATATAATCTCAATTCATTGGTTAAAATAATTATCAAATACAATTTTTTCTTTTAGATGTCGCTAAGATTTGAGCAACCATTTCATGTCGATATAAGAATTTGAAATGCAAGTTATGCAACCCAAGAGGGGGTGAATTGGGTTTTTAAATTTTATACTAAACAATTTGCACAACAATTTAATCTAGTGCCTTAATCAAATACAAAAACAATAAATTCAATATAGCACAATAATAAAAGATTAAGGGAAGAGAAAACAAACACAAGGATTTTTACGTGGTTCGGCAATCCCCGCCTATGTCCACGCCTCCAAGCCAACCAAGCTCGAGGATTTCACTATCCAAGCATCCCAAGACTTCAAGTTCTTACAATTGATTTTCAATGTGTCAATGAACCTTTACAATTAAGAGATTATCTCCCCAAACTCTTCACCCCAAGTGTTTCTCACACTTGTACACTCACAATTTGATAATAAATGAAAATTACAACAAAAACTCTCTTTAAGAGTGGATATGCAAATAATAGCACAATAATGATTCAATCTATGATGATTTTGCGATTTGGAAGCTCAATATATGTTATATAATCTTGTTTATGCTTGCATTAATCTTTAAAATGAAATTGGAGTTGACTTTTTATAGTTAGAGCCCAAAAACTAACTGTTATAGGCAAATTCTCGCAACCAAGCGTTAGCCGCTTGATTTATCAGGCTAGCCGCTCATAACAATGATATTATTGTTAAATTTGAATTTTACTACAGCACAACTATTCATGAAAATTACAAATTGGCCTAAAACTTTCTATAATTATAATATGGCACAAAACACCATAAAACTTTACAAATTGGTCCAATTTCAGAACTTCTGAATAATACTTGTCATTCCCAAGACTTTTTGAAATTATGATATGGCTCCAACTCTAATATAATTTTTCAAAGAAGTCCTTTTCAAAAATTAGCATAATACCCATATTTTTCTAAGTTCTCAAAACTTTTTACTTTAATCCAAATTTTGAAAATATGAGATTTTCCTCAGGCGGCAAGCCGCTAGCCTCATGCGGTTAGCCACTCACTCTCTGTCCAATTTTGGATTTCAAATGTTTGGATTACATTTGGGTCCTCAAACTTTCATAAATTATAGTATGGCTCAAATCATTTTAAATGTTTGCAAATAGGTGGACCAACTCCGGAATTCAAAATAATACTTATTAAATTCAAATACTACAAACTTTTCATTTAAGTCTAAATTACTCAAATCCACAAAATACTCTATCTTATAAAAATAAAACCTTTTAGTTTATGAAAAGTAATTATTTAAATTAATCTCTTGAGCTTCTCAAATGTTAAATCATGCATCAATTAAATCATACCGGCTTTACAAGTATTTATCGCAATAATTTGTCCGTTGAGCTCTAAACTTTTATTCTTGATTTCGCCGTTGTCCGTTGAGTGTCTTCAACGTGATTTCACTTGTATAAATATTATCCTTAAAAAACTAGTAAAAATGTGAAATACAATATTTATTAAATCACTTAAGACACATGTTTGTTATCATCAAAATTACATTATATGTAGCCCTTTAGGGTAACAGAATTATCGTTATCGTATATTTAAATCCTACATCTTACAAAATATAAACTTAAATTATGGTAGTACGGTTGGTCTTAGATTTACAAAGTAGTGGCTCAACCCTTAGTCAAGTTAAGCAATTACCTAGGGCTCCATCTAAACTTAAGGCCTCAATTTAGGATAAATCAATTTTTTTACATATTAATATATGCTTTAAAAGTAAACATTTCAAGTGAAATAAGTTTTATTTTCTTTTGTAATATATCATCAAGGCTCATTTGAATTCTTTCTAAATATATTTTAGTGGCCCATTAAAATTTAAGAGTGAGTCTATCTATTTCGATATATTAAAATCGATCGAAAGATAGTTCAAAAAGTAAAAAAATGATTAATAGTGAATCTTTGTCCAATCTCGTTCCCCATTCATTTTCTTTTTCATTTTTTTAAGTTGTTACAATTCTAAAAATAAAGTGTAATCTAAAATTCTATTGGAATTTTAAATCCATACACTTGTAATATAATCCAAAGATCAGTTGACCAATAATATGAAAGTATACTCTCGCAAACAATTGAGGAAAAAAAATTACTCCTAATCTACAATTTTTTAGAGCTCTACTTATAAAATTGTACATACACTTTTTATTATTATTATTGTTTTTTATCCATTAACATAGACATTAGTTTTTAGTCTTACACCCAAAACAAAATAAATTTTACTTGTAATATTTATTTGAAATTTTTGCTTAAAACCCTACATTGTCTTGAGACGGCCCCAAATTTATATAGTTAATCGTCAAGGGTTTGATCGAATAATTTCTAAGTAATTTTATTTAATTAATCATCCGAATTTAAATCTTAAGAAAATAAGAAACTTAAAATTAATTTTGGACTTTATAATCGTCCATATCGATGACTAAGTGGCTTTACGTTTGAGACTTTTAAATTGTCAAATGTTTTAACCGAAACAATAATTTCATAACAAAACGGTGTTATATATGGCCATTTTTACTACTGTTTGCTTCACTATTCGTATCAACCATTTTTACTTTAGCATTAACATATAAGTTGTCTATTCTATTTTTTGCAGCTATATAAGATTAAAATCTGGGAAAGAACGAGAAAAACTATACCATCTTAAAATCAACAGATCAAAAGAGTATATTTTGCACACACAACCCAGGCTGCCTAGTTTTAAATACTAATTTGTAGTACTATAGTTGTAAGCTTCATAACTAATATGCATGTAATCACTGTGCATTGCAAAAAATGGCGTCTATTTTTTTTTTTAAAGAAACATTTGTAACTTTATTAAATTGTTGTCCTATATGTTTCAAGGCGATGCTATCAGGTGTTAGCATAGCTAATCAGGGAATGCTATAAAATAAAAATAAAAAAAGAATGCTAAAAGCCTTTAATAGAATTCTTCACCCTACTCATCAACTTCAACTTTCAGATCAAACAATTAATTTCCTATCATGTTGCCTCTTGTTGCAAGTGGAATCAACCAATAAAAATTTGTATAATCATCTTTTTTTTTTAAATGATCAAATACTACTTGCCAAATACTATTTGATGTTATCACCCAATTGTAGCAATGTTCTCGTGATTAAGGATTGGTAAACATTTTATATTAACTTGTTACCCCTTGATTATGCCAGTTTTCTCTTTTTCATGAGTCTCTATAATTATTGAGATAGGCACCAAGCTATACCTAACACTTTTCTGTTGCAATTCATCTAACAATTTTGTGCCAGTATACTTTTGCCTAGACCCAACTTTTGTAATCTTCTTAATACAACACAAAGGCGTTTGTTCTAGTGTTTCGCCTAATTAAATTCACCATTATACATACCGACACAATTACTTCTACAATTTTTTTTTTTTCCATTTCGGCCAAGACACAATCACCGCCTCAAAGACCAAAACCCCCATAAAAAAATTAAATAAAAGAGAAAAGGGGGAAAAAAAATAAGAATCTCAATAGAATTAAATTCAACAATTAAAATCATAATTCACCATGAGAGGCTACTGAGGGATTTTCTCGTATCGTTAATTACCTCATGTCCTTAAACTAAAATAATGAGGGGCAGAAATTAATTAAGAAAAAAGAAGAAAATAAACAAACCTTTAAAGCTTTAAAGCTTAAATCTGGAAAATAAAAAAAGAGATTGCGTCTTCAATTGGTAATCCAGAAAATGTTAAAATCATTGGAATTTTCAAATGAACAATTAGTGATTCTCCGAAGTTTTTCCAAAAGATTCTTCTCTTTCTTTATATTTTTCAAAAGAGCTTAATTAGTTCGCGACCACTATTAATTGGCAAATTGACCTCTGCATTTTGCTATCAAGTAAAAGTAGGGCTTTACCGTAGGGGCAAAAAATAATAATAATAATAATATAAATTTATATGCTGAAGTTAAAACTTTGAAACAACAAGATAGGGACAAGATAGAGATTTCGCCTCTACTATTTTGACAACTTTTACTTTGGCTTCGAAATTTTACTCCTATGAGTTTTATGGCCTTCGCAGAATCTTAGTTTTGCGTCCATCCCTTGTTTCAATTAGCGTAAATGGGAATGTAATTCCTGTTAAAAAATTGATTATTTTATGATTCAAGCATTAACCCACGTTGTGTTCAGAATTATATTGAAACTGATTAGATTGAACTTCAACTACAATGGTATTAAAAACACGAAGGCCTTTGCTACAAAGAGTCGCAATGTGAATAATTTATCAGTAAAAGTACGGACAAGATTATAAAAAACCATTGATGGACTATACTTTGAAAATTTTTCACATAATAATTGGCTAACTCTCTGCATCGTTGGTCTAGACTCTGGATTCTTATCTAAACATGAAAAGGCAAACTCTCGGCATCATCTATATCAAAGCATTAATGTAGACAGTAAAGATCATGATGAAGTGAAGATTTAAGAATTAGCATAGAATTATTAATTCAAAGTTGTGATACCTGGTGCAACATATCCGTGTGTACCGGCAAGTTCAGAGCTGTTAGACCAGTCTGGATTGAGAAACTTGGCAATTCCAAAATCCGAAATATGGGCTTCATAATTCAAATCCAAGAGCTGTTAGACGAGTCTCGATATGTCTCGATGAACAATTGGTGAGAAGCAATTATTGTGCAAGTAAAATAATGCATCAGCCACACCTTTTATCACATTCAGTCTCTGAGTCCAACCCAATTCTTTTGCTAATGCATCATTGCCGAGGATCATGTCCAAGCTACCACTTTCCAGATACTCATAAACTATAAATGAGTGTTTGGGATGTGAACAGAATCCATAAAATTTTACAATATTTCGATGTCGTATCTCTGTCAATGCTCGAATTTCATTAAGGAATTCTTCTTGCTGAAATGAAATCTCACCTAGAAGTGGAGAATGAAATTTCTTAACTGCAAAGATTTCTCCAGATGGCACCTTAGCTCTGTAAACACTTTCGTGTCCACCTTTTCTAATGCAATGCTTAGCATTAAAATCATTTGTCGCTCTGATGATTTCTTTGTAAACGATTTTCCCTTCAACACTGAAAGCAACCCGGGAGTATTTCCAGAGCTACTTTATTGTGCTTGTGAATCATTTTTCCTTCGATGGAAAATAAAGAACAATCCAATCAAAGTAATAAAAAAAGAAACCATACCTAGAAGAGGGAACAAAATAACAATCCAAATCCTTCGAGATGCTTTTTTGTGTGACATGCATGATGGAAATCCTCTAATATCTCCGCACAATCCTTTGTTTCCTTTGTAATGCCTCCAACAGAGCATCTCTGAATGTTGTACTATTAGGTATCTGTCCCTCTAATTTAATGTAGGATATGTCAATGTGCAAAAGGCCGTGCATCTCCTCGAAGCATCTTGGAATGAAACCAGAGAGGTTGTTGTAGGATAGATTGAGTTTCTCCAAGCTTTCCATTCTGCAGATTTGACATGATATCTTTTCTCCTAAAATGTTACGACTCAAATATAACTCTGAAAGGTGAATCAAATTATCCAATTCAACTGGAATTTGTTGACTCAACTTGTTGTGGCTTAAATTCAAGTAATGCAATTTAACCATGTTGCCAAGACTTTCTGGCACAGAGTTGCTCAAATTATTTGAAGACAAGTCAAGATACTCGAGATTGATGAGTGACCCAAGCTCTCCAGGTATACATCTAGAGAGTTTATTCCCACTCAAACCAAGCCTGTTGAGATAAATTATATTTCCAAGTTGTGTTGGAATCTCACCAACAGTATAATTTGAAGAAAGATCAAGATATTGTAATAGAGGTGATTCTCCAATCTCAAACGGTATGCTTCCAGTAATATTATTTATTGAAACATTTAAAAGACTTAATTGTGGGAATCTTCTCCAGTCTGATAAGATTTCACCAAAAAAATTATTATTGCTGAGATCAATGAAATTGAGGTTTGGATAAAAACCAAAAGTTTCAGATATATATCCAGTTAAGTAGTTTTGGTTAAGACGTAGTCTGACAATGTATGTCAAATTTATGAAGCTTTTGGGAACTAGACCTCGGAAATGGTTATTAGTTAGCAGTAAAATACTCAACTCCTGAAGATTTCCGATTTCTTGAGTAATGATACCAGAAAGCTCATTATGATAGAGGTATAAAAATTTCAAATTCGTCAAATTACCAATTGAAAGAGGTATATGTTGGGAAAATATGCTCTTTAAAAGCATATGTGTTTATTTAATTGTAATAAACAATTTTTCTGATTAATAAAATAAACGAGGTATTTTATTCAAATATCTTAATTGCATTAATATTTGTATTAAAATCCATTTAATCATATTATATGTATTTATGTGATCACCATGTGGATTCACAGAAGACATAAATACAAGTTATCTTATGATTAAATAAATTTGGTTCGCAGTTGATAAATAAAGTTGGGCACTTTATTTAGGTATAGACTGTAATAAATTCATTGAATGATTTGTCTTAATCATGTATGAATTTATTGATGTAGTGCGACTACATTGAACAGGATCACATATGAGATTTAATTAACTTTGTAATAACTGTCAGACTTATTAAATCTCATAGGCGTTGATTTTACTGTAATCTTAATCTTGAGTTAATTAAGATTTCATGATTGTAATTGTTATTCCATTTGAGTTACCAACGGGCACGACACATCCTTGTGGTCAAGATTACCCGGTATCTTGGTGGGAGCAATTATGAGTATTGGAGTTATGGATTAACAATATAGAATTTGTACAACACATCTCTTGATGGGTTTTCGGCACTTGATCATAGAATTCTCTGGCCAGAGTGTGTCAACATATTTAGTATGTTGAAAATGATCATTAGAGAAAACCAGTAAGGATCAAGGAATAAGATGTTATTAAATTGATTGGACAGTTGAGATATCAATTTAATTAACGATGTGGTACAAAGGATTGTGCAGTAAAGAAATCAATGTGGCTTGGGACGAATTATTATTCGAGCGTACAATTATGGAAGTCGGTTCCAATCTTTTAGTGGAGTAGATTTGGAATTAAATAATTGGGCTAGTTTAATTACAGGCCTAATTATTGTAGCCACTATTGTATGTTCCCAAATGATCCCCGGGTTAGCTCATTTAATTGACTGCACCACTACTGGACTAATAAGTAAGATAACTAGCTATTTGGGTCAAAA
This sequence comes from Citrus x changshan-huyou, assembly GCA_039657385.1. Classification (NCBI taxonomy): domain Eukaryota; kingdom Viridiplantae; phylum Streptophyta; class Magnoliopsida; order Sapindales; family Rutaceae; genus Citrus; species Citrus x changshan-huyou. The sequence continues at coordinate 8,769,400 of CM077550.1, forward strand.
GCCTAAATATATCATTTAGTGGGAGGCTCCATTTAATTAGCTTTTGTATAAGGGACCTTATGTTATTTTACAAGGTGGGTCCCCTATTGAAAAAGCAAATAAACGTGAGTTTTGTTTTTTGATTATTTGGAGCCTAGGGTTTTCACTAAAGGGTGATATAAAAGGCTTATTTTTCCCAAAAAGAAAAAAGAGAAGCCATTATATACAGATCGGAGAATAAGATTTTTCTCTCCATTGTTGAGAGAAAAATTATCTCGTGCTAGTTGCTTTGGTAGTGATAAAGGCGCCCACACGTCAAGTGCAGATCGAACCTGAGTCATAACCTGGAAGATCATTGGTGACAGTTCGTGATCTAACAAGCGTGGTGGTGACGGATCGTGATCTAACAGGAGTGGTGGTGGCGGATCGTGATCTAGGAGCCTAAATCACTTCAGCGGAAAAAGCCAACTCGGATTTTCAAGGTACGATTTCTAGAATACAAATTCTTATATATTATATGAGAGCGATCTTCAAAAGGTTTTATAAAAATTTAAAAACCTGATTTTTCCCCAACAATTGGTATCAGAGCCATCTCATATTAATATATAAGAATTTCGTATGAAATCATTCTTGAAAATTATGTATTAGAGTGGCACAATTTATTCAGATATATATTAATTGTTTAATATATGAATAAAGCATGTTTTGGTTTGTCTTAATTCATGGTTAGATTTTTCGTTGTATTTTTTGTTTGAATCTGTAACAGGAGGGGTGGTTTTTTATCACCATGTTTCCCTCTTGATTTATTTTACTGTTATAGAATTTTTGTAAGCCAAAATTGGCCTAAGAAATTTGTAAATTAATCTCGGATTTTCAAGATCGGAGCTACGGAGGCCGAAAATTTTGACAGCGGCAGCAAACCAGGGCATGCTGCAGCAGCGCGCGCGGCCAGCAATGGCCAGCAGCGCGCGCTGCATGTGCTGCAGCTGGAAGCAACGCTGCCGAGGCCAGCAGCAAGTTGCGCGCGGGTTTGGTCGACTTCCGGTGACGCGGCGATGGTGGCTTCTCATCGGAGATGTGACGGAGACTGGCCGGCGTCTCTGAACAGCGGCGGTTGACCGGGAACAGCAGCTGGTGCTTTGTGGAAATGGCGGCTGGGGAAGAAGAAAGAAAGAAAAATATGATTTTAGGGTTTCATGGTTTTTGTCATGGAGGTCCCTATGATTTCATAATTTTTCTTTCGGGCAGAAAATTTTAATTTTTTGCATTTAAGTTCAAACATAGTTTTTGGCTTGATCAATCCTAGTTTTAGGCCCAATTTCAATTGGGCTTAATGGATTAAAATGCATAGATAAAATTGAATATATTAAATTTATTTTTGGTCCAAAAGTTTTATTTTAATAAATTTTTTTTAATTATTTATTTATTTCCTTTAAAAATTAAAATTGGACCAATTATAAATTTAAAAGTCCAATTTCCCCTAGTCCATTAACAAAGACAAGCTTATGGAAGATGGACATTGACAAGAAGCCCAATGAAGATTAGGCTTAGGGTTAATGTATTTTTCATTATTAGGAAAGCCATGAATTAAGATTATTTAATTGTTTTTCTATATGTTATGTTTTAGATGATCACATGCCATGATAACATGTCATATAGAATAGGTAGTGCCACTCTATGCATAATGATACATGTCATTCATTAATAATGAATTTCATTATATTGTTTGAAATTTGCGTATGCTTAATAATATTTGATATCATCTAGATAATATTATAGGAAGCATGCAATTAACAATATGTATGTTTTAAAAAGGAAAAACCAATTTTAAAATATTGAGTGGGAGAGGGAAAATTCAAGATAATTTTCCCACGGGCTCCATTGTTAGTTCAATAATAAAATTATATATATACCTCGACTTCATGATACGGTGATGCTCCCTTCGGAGGGTATATATATTAGATATTTTATTTGATGAACTTCTTCAAAGATAAAATTGAAATATTTTTCAATCGATTGTTCACCCCAACGGTGACTATTGATATGAAAAATACGTAGATTGAAACAATGGTTATACACTCAACTAAAGTTTGTTTTTAACCTTCCCAACGAAGCTCTGTTAACAAATTTAGGTCCAAAGGGATAACGATAATTATTTATCATGTCTCTACATGAAAGTAAATAATCCAATGGATAATTGGGTCTAGTAAGTGTAGACATGACTTCCCCAACGGATAGCTTGTTGAAGCGGTACTAGATTATCGTTACAATAAATTAAAATGCATTTATGGTTTTTTGCATTTTTGTCATTTATTGTGAATATTGTTTCAAAGTATTTATGCATGTGTATTTTATTTTTTTCAGAAAATGTCTTCCATCAACCCATTATTATTTATCCTTGTTAAAAATGAACTCACTGGCGAAAATTATTTAGATTGGAAACGCAATCTATTTAATATCCTCACTGCTAAAGGAAGCAAATATGTGTTGACCCAGCCTTGCCCTCCTGAACCATCGTTATACGATTATAGAAATCAGAGGGAGCCTTATGAGAAATAGTGCGAAGCTAACAAAATGGCTAAGCGCTATATATTGGCTTCGATTTCTATGGAACTGCATAAGAAACATCGGAGCATGGAAACAGCCACTGAAATAATGGCTAGTCTTCATCAGATGTTTGGGCAAAATACCCATTTTGCCAGAGAAGCAGCATTAAAACGTATTATGGATACTAAGATGGAAGATGGCACAAAAGTTCGTGATCATGTCCTCAAAATGATGGACTATTTGAATGAGGTAGAGATTCATGGTGTTCAAATCAATGATAAATCAAAGATTAACATGGTGATTGAATCTTTACCTGATACATTCAAAGAGTTTAAGGTCAGCTATATCTTAAACAATAAAGATATGACCTTAATTGAATTAATGCACGAACTACATGCTATAGAAGAATTTTATAATAGCAGAAAACTTCCTGAAAAAGGATTCTCTTCAAGGCTTAAGTCGAAAGACAAGAATGAGCAAGCAAGAGTTGGGATCGGCAAACTGTCCATTAAAAGAAGTGGCAAGCCAAAAGGCAAGTGTTACAAATGTGGACAGAAGGGTCACTGGAAGAAAGATTGTCCTAAGATTATTAAAATCAGGTATAGGAAATCTTTAAGCTTCCTAATTAGTTCAGATTTCTATTGATTCATACAATAATGAATTCTGAGATAACTAATCTTATTTGTAATTCATTTATTTGGTTTTCAGGAAACCAAGAGATTAAGTGAAGAAAGCTTTAAATAGCAGTTGAGGACGTGCTAGTTTATATCAATTGAAAGACTAGATCAATTTTACAAGACTTTAGTTTTGATATTTGTCTTTATTTTTCCAAATATTAGAGGAATTTAATTTCGGTGGCTTGTTTTAATAAACAGGAGTACACTGTTATTTATGAATCCTCTGTTTATTACTTATTTTGGTTATTTATAAAGACAATTTATATCATAGAAGTACATTGATCTGTTCAAAGTAAGATATAATGATAAAAAGTATATGCATTTATCTAAGAAAAGAAATGTTTTTTCTAACCAAAAATCACCTCTGATATTTATGCTTAAGTCATATAAACTATAATAAGATTTTAAGAAAATGATTAATGATAGACTTGTTGGCCTATTAAGATTGATCATTGTAACTCTATAAATCTTATTTAGAAAAGTAATATGACAAGGATGCTCTTTTTGAGCTAAAATCATAACATTGTATTTGATGATTTAGCGCATACAAATGTATACGGACTAATCAGTTTACATGTTATAAGAGGTTATGAGTATTCTATCAATCTTGTTGATGAATATTCATTTTATTTATGTTTGTCTAAGTGCGTCATGATTCCATTGCTTTTGAAATTCAAAAGAGTACGTGGATAAGACAGAAGCAATTAGACAGGAACATAAAAGAACTTCGATATGATCGAAACAAAGAATATCTCTATGGAGAATTCAAGCACTATTTGGTTGTCAATGAACACTATGATACAATAGTGTAATTAAATGGAGAAACAAGATTCTTTTGGATAAGACAAGATATATACTAAGTGGTTTATCATTTACCTTTTTGATTCCAGATACTAGTATTTAAAACTACAAAGTTTATTGAACTTAGTTTCATCTATCTCGGTGTCTACTACTCCAAGAAATTATGAAAAAGTCACAAACATGGTTTGAGACACATTCGTATTTGGAGTTTACTAGTATTTCTACTAGAATCAGAGATAGACAAGATGGATTCGTGTTCAGAAGCTTGCATGTTTTAGGTATCTTAAAGGAATAAGGGAAAGTCTGAATTATAGTCCTCAAGATAGGAATGTATTTATAGAAATATTCTTTACTTTCTTTGAGGAAGACTCTATAATGACTTATAACCTAAGAGTAAGGTAAAACTAGAGAAATAAAAGAGATCAGGTTGATGCTCAGCTTTCAACACCTGTTATAGAACAGGAAGAACAGCAACAACCAGCTGATCAACACAGGATTATCCTTGAACAACCATCACTTTTAGAACCTTGTCGTAGTGGGAGGGTAACTAGGTTACCTGCGAGATACATATTTTTGGGAGAAACCTATATGGCTATCTCAGATGAACATGTACAAGATCCCACTAGTTACAACAAAGCTCTAATAGATAGAGATGTTGAATTTTGAAAAAGGCCATGAATCAAGAAATGGAATCTATGTATTCCAATAAAGTCTGGGAACTTGTAGAGGCGCCAAATAGGGTAAAACCTATAGGGTGCAAGTGGATCTACAAGAGAAAAAGAGGAGTAGACGGAAAGGTGGAAACATTTAAAGCAAGATTAGTAGCCGAAGGGTTTACTCAGAAAGAATGAATCAATTATGAGGAAACCTTTTCTCCGGTTGCTATGCTTAAATCCATCAGGATTCTGCTCTCCATTGCTGCAGTGCTAGATTATGAAATTTGGCAAATTGATGTCAAGACTGCCTTTCTTAACGGGCATCTTGAAGAAAACATCTACATGTAGCAACCAGATGGATTTATACAAAAAGGCCAAGAACACATGGTATGTAAGTTGCAGAGATCCATTTATGGATTGAAGCAAGCATCTCGGTCATGGAACATCAGATTTGATCATGCGATTAAATCGCTTGGATTCATTTAGAACATTGATGAACCATGTGTGTACAAGAAAATTCAGGAAAAATTTGTAGCCTTCCTAGTTCTTTGTGTAGACAATATTCTCCTGATTGGAAACGATATAGGAGTATTGACTACAATAAAGATTTGGTTAGCAAAATAATTTGATATGAAAGACCTGGGAGAGATAAGTTATATTCTTGGTATCAAGTTACTACGAGACCGGAAGAATAAAACTTTAGCCTTGTCTCAAGCGGTCTATATTGATAAGATATTGGCTAGATTTAGTATGGAAAATTCCAAGACTGGTTTATTACCATTCAGACATGGAATTACATTCTCTAAGGATCAATCACCTAAACATCTGAAGAGATAGAGAGAATGAGACGAGTTCCCTATGCAGAAGCTGTGGGAAGTCTCATGTATACCATGCTTTGCACTAGGTCAGACATCTGTTTTGCGGTATGGATGGTTAGCAGATATCAATTTAATCCTGGACCTCAATACTGGACTGCGGTCAAGCATATAATGAAGTATCTGAAAAGAACTTAAAATTATATGCTTGTGTATTCTGGTGATAAACTTATTCTAGTGGGTTATACTAATTCTGATTTTTTGTCAGATAAGGATTTTAGAAAATCAACTTCCGGCTATGTGTTTACATTGGGAAGTGGAGCTATTAGTTAGATGAGTGTGAAACAATCTTATATCACAGACTCAATAACTAAAGCTGAATATGTGGCTACATCTGAAGCTGCAAAAGAAGCTATATGGCTCTGCAAGTTCCTACGTAATCTTGAGGTGGTACCTGTTGTAACTGCACCCCTTAAACTATTTTGTGATAATGGTGGTGCGGTAGCTCAATCTAAGGAACCAAGGAACCACAAGAAACAAAACATATTGAAAGGAAGTATCATCTTATAAGGGAATAGTGTAGAAAGGTTATATGACAGTACCCCAAATGGCATTAGATGCTAAATGGCAGATCTTATTACAATGGCCATTAGTGGGAAACCTTTATAACCTACACTTAGAGCCCTAGAGCATGTGCAATATGCCAGATATGCTTTGAGACCTAGTGGGAGATTGTTGGGAAAATATGCTCTTTAAAAGCATATGTGTTTATTTAATTGTAATAAACAATTTTTCTGATTAATAAAATAAACGAGGTATTTTATTCAAATATCTTAATTGCATTAATATTTGTATTAAAATCCATTTAATCATATTATATGTATTTATGTGATCACCATGTGGATTCACAGAAGACATAAATACAAGTTATCTTATGATTAAATAAATTTGGTTCGCAGTTGATAAATAAAGTTGGGCACTTTATTTAGGTATAGACTGTAATAAATTCATTGAATGATTTGTCTTAATCATGTATGAATTTATTGATGTAGTGCGACTACATTGAACAGGATCACATATGAGATTTAATTAACTTTGTAATAACTGTCAGACTTATTAAATCTCATAGGCGTTGATTTTACTGTAATCTTAATCTTGAGTTAATTATGATTTCATGATTGTAATTGTTATTCCATTTGAGTTACCAACGGGCACGACACATCCTTGTGGTCAAGATTACCCGGTATCTTGGTGGGAGCAATTATGAGTATTGGAGTTATGGATTAATAATATAGAATTTGTACAACACATCTCTTGATGGATTTTCGGCACTTGATCATAGAATTCTCTGGCCAGAGTGTGTCAACATATTTAGTATGTTGAAAATGATCATTAGAGAAAACCAGTAAGGATCAAGGAATAAGATGTTATTAAATTGATTGGACAGTTGAGATATCAATTTAATTAACGATGTGGTACAAAGGATTGTGCAGTAAAGAAATCAATGTGGCTTGGGACGAATTATTATTCGAGCGTACAATTATGGAAGTCGGTTCCAATCTTTTAGTGGAGTAGATTTGGAATTAAATAATTGGGCTAGTTTAATTACAGGCCTAATTATTGTAGCCACTATTGTATGTTCCCAAATGATCCCCGGGTTAGCTCATTTAATTGACTGCACCACTACTGGACTAATAAGTAAGATAACTAGCTATTTGGGTCAAAAGCCTAAATATATCATTTAGTGGGAGGCTCCATTTAATTAGCTTTTGTATAAGGGACCTTATGTTATTTTACAAGGTGGGTCCCCTATTGAAAAAGCAAATAAACGTGAGTTTTGTTTTTTGATTATTTGGAGCCTAGGGTTTTCACTAAAAGGTGATATAAAAGGCTTATTTTTCCCAAAAAGAAAAAAGAGAAGCCATTATATACAGATCGGAGAATAAGATTTTTCTCTCCATTGTTGAGAGAAAAATTATCTCGTGCTAGTTGCTTTGGTAGTGATAAAGGCGCCCACACGTCAAGTGCAGATCGAACCTGAGTCATAACCTGGAAGATCATTGGTGACAGTTCGTGATCTAACAAGCGTGGTGGTGACGGATCGTGATCTAACAGGAGTGGTGGTGGCGGATCGTGATCTAGGAGCCTAAATCACTTCAGCGGAAAAAGCCAACTCGGATTTTCAAGGTACGATTTCTAGAATACAAATTCTTATATATTATATGAGAGCGATCTTCAAAAGGTTTTATAAAAATTTAAAAACCTGATTTTTCCCCAACAGTATAGCACCGCTAAGTTGATTTATGCTTAGCTCTAGATCAAAAAGTGACTTTAGGTTTCCTATTTCTTTAGGAATGGAACCAGAAAATGAATTATTATAAAGATACAAAAAAACCACATTGGTCAAATTGCCAAGAGAACGAGGGATCAAATCATCCAAAAAAATAGAATCTAAAGTAAGGTGATTAAGAAAAGTTAATTGGCCCATTTCATGTGGAGTTGAGCCATTCAACCGATTTCTCGAAATGTGAAGGACTATCAGATGAGACAAAAGGCAATTTTTTATGATATCTGACCAAACAACTTATTAGCTGAAAAATCAAGGTACTCTAGGTTGGGAAGGTTGATGATTTGAGGAGGGATGATACCGAAGAGCTCGTTATTATATAAATCAAGATACGCAAGATGAGGAAATGATGAGAATGAGAATTCAAGAAGAGTACCATTTAGACTTATGCTTGTCAGGTTAATTCCAACGGCTCTTCTAGCATGGTTGCAATGAATTCCTGACCAAGTACACAAGCTTATTTTGGTGGCATTTACAGAAGAAAGAGACCATGAATGCAAGAGAGAACGGCTATGGACTTGAAGGCTAGCTTTCCATTTCACAAGAGCATGGGCTTCTTTTGTAGAATTAGAAGAAACATCAAGTGAAAAATCTAAAACAAGAAACAAGACGAGGGGAAAAACGAGTGATATAATTACTTTATTATTTTTCAAGGTTGGTGAATCCATTGATTATGTTGTTGGGTAGCAATAGAAAACAAAGATGAAAACAGAAGATGAATTATAGAAGCCAAACGGTGATGGAGAAAAGAAGCACACTAAGAGCAAATGTATAGAATACTAAGTCAATTGACCTCTAAACTAGATTTGCTTTCACGGGAAATAGTCTATGGAGATATAATTTTGGTGGGGGGGGGGGGGGGGGGGGGGGGTGGGGGGGAGAATCCTTGTACTACATTCGACTATCTTGAATTCAACAAATACATGAGGATATGATGCGAATTCTCTCCAAACTTTTAAGAGCTAGGATGTAATTTATTTATTTCTTATACCATATTATAAGTTTTATTTTTTAGTTTTTAATAGTTATATTTAATTTTCCTACTCTATGTTCTTTAAAAATAAAAAATGAAAAAAATGATGATGGAATCATAATATTTAAGAAGATTGTCACTTTTTCTCCTACTTAAATCATATTTTATCACTTATCCTCCTAATATTTCATATTTTCTTGTTCCCATGTTGCCAATATTTTAATGAAATAGATCAGAAAATAGATTACTTGAGGCATATCTGGCTGTGGAAGTCGATGTTATAGTTATTAAATACTAATAAGACATGTACTAAAAAAATTCAAAATATATTTATGTGACAATTTTATTTTGACTTAAAAATAATAGAAGGTTATCAATTTTATTTTCACTTTCCCATCCTTATAAAATAAAATCTTCTGCTCTAATTTTAGCTTTCTTTAATATTTTTCTTTCAAATTGATATAATTAAGAGCGGTCGCTCTTTCCACCTACTTAAATATGGAAATTAAAACGTAAAACAAAGACATGTTTGCCAAAATGTAAAACAAAGACATGTTTGCCACAATAGTCATCGATTATTTGTCACTAAATAATAATGACTTCCAAGTCTTCTTTGGAATCAAAGACATGTTTGCCGCAATAGTCATTGGTTACTTGTCGCTACATAATGATGACTTCCAGTTTTCTTTGGAATCAAAGACATGTTTGCCGCCATAGTCATCGCTTACTTGTCGCTACACGATGACGACTTCTAGTCTTCTTTGGAATGAAAAGTCATATAAAGGAAAAAATACAATAAATACAATTGTCCATCCGTTCGTGTGAACATATAACAATACTTATAATGAACCTTAAATTTTATCTATCGAAATAACTAAAATTAACATTTTCTTTTAATTAAAAATCAAACAAAAATTGGGAGGTGGCCTAATTTTCCATCAATTACTATTGGACATGAAACATTACCCATCAATTATCTATTGAAATAAAAGAATTTTCGATCAAGTATGGAAATTAAAATGTAAAACAAAGAGATGGTCACCGCAATAGTCATCACTTACTCATCGCTATACATGGATGACTTCTAGTCATTTTTGGAATCAAAAGTCATATAGAGAAAAAAAATACAATAAATACAATTGTCCATCCTTTCGTATGAACAAATAACAATACTGATATTGAACTTGAAATTTTATCTATCGAAATAACTGAAATTAATGTTTTCTTTTAATTAAAAATCAAACAAAAATTGGGAGGTGGCCTAATCGCCCATCAACTACTATTGGTACATGAACCATTACCCATCAATTATCTATTGAAATAAAAGAATTTTCGATCAAGTATGGAAATTAAAATGTAAAACAAAGAAATGTTTGCCGCAATAGTCATCACTTACTCATCACTATACATGGATGACTTCTAGTCATTTTTGGAATCAAAAGTTATATAAAGAAAAAAAATACAATAAATACAATTGTCCATCCTTTCGTGTGAACAAATAACAATACTGATATTGAACCTGAAATTTTATCTATCGAAATAACTAAAATTAACGTTTTCTTTTAATTAAAATCAAACCAAAATTGGGAGGTGGCCTCATCGCCCATCAATTGCTGTTGGGAAATGGGCCATTACCCATCAATTATCTATCAAAATAATAGAATTTTCAATCAAGTATGGAAATTAAAATGTAAAACAAAGACATGTTTAACGCAATATTCATTGCTTACTTGTCGTTATATAAGGATGACCTCCAGTCTTCTTTGGAATCAAAAGTCATATAAAGAAAAAAAATACAATAAATAGAATTGTCAATCCTTTCGTGTGAACAAATAACAATACTTATAATGAACCTGAAATTTTAGCTATCGAAATAACTAAAATTAACGTTTTCTTTTAATTAAAAATTAAACAAAAATTGGGAGGTGGCCTAATTTTCCATCAATTACTATTGGTACATGAAACATTACCCATCAATTATCTATTGAAATAAAAGAATTTTCGATCAAGTATGGAAATTAAAATGTAAAACAAAGAAATGTTTGCCGCAATAGTCATCACTTACTCATCACTATACATGGATGACTTCTAGTCATTTTTAGAATCAAAAGTCATATAAAGAAAAAAAAATACAATAAATACATGTCCATCCTTTCGTGTGAACAAATAACAATACTGATATTGAACCTGAAATTTTATCTATCGAAATAACTAAAATTAACGTTTTCTTTTAATTAAAAATCAAACAAAAATTGGGAGGCAGCCTACTTGCCCATCAATTACTATTGGTACATGAACTATTACCCATCAATTATCTATTGAAATAAAAGAATTTTCGATCAAGTATGGAAATTAAAATGTAAAACAAAGAAATGTTTGCCGCAATAGTCATCACTTACTCATCGCTATACATGGATGACTTCTAGTCATTTTTGGAATCAAAAGTTATATAAAGAAAAAAAATACAATAAATACAATTGTCCATCCTTTCGTGTGAACGAATGACAATACTGATATTGAAAAATATCATTTTATCTATCGAAATAACTAAAATCAACGTTTTCTTTTAATTAAAATCAAACCAAAATTGGGAGGTGGCCGCATCGCCCATCAATTGCTGTTGGGAAATGGGCCATTACCCATCAATTATCTATCAAAATAATAGAATTTTCAATCAAGTATGGAAATTAAAATGTAAAACAAAGACATGTTTAACGCAATATTCATTGCTTACTTGTCGTTATATAAGGATGACCTCCAGTCTTCTTTGGAATCAAAAGTCATATAAAGAAAAAAAATACAATAAATAGAATTGTCAATCCTTTCGTGTGAACAAATAACAATACTTATAATGAACCTGAAATTTTAGCTATCGAAATAACTAAAATTAACGTTTTCTTTTAATTAAAAATTAAACAAAAATTGGGAGGTGGCCTAATTTTCCATCAATTACTATTGGTACATGAAACATTACCCATCAATTATCTATTGAAATAAAAGAATTTTCGATCAAGTATGGAAATTAAAATGTAAAACAAAGAAATGTTTGCCGCAATAGTCATCACTTACTCATCACTATACATGGATGACTTCTAGTCATTTTTAGAATCAAAAGTCATATAAAGAAAAAAAAATACAATAAATACATGTCCATCCTTTCGTGTGAACAAATAACAATACTGATATTGAACCTGAAATTTTATCTATCGAAATAACTAAAATTAACGTTTTCTTTTAATTAAAAATCAAACAAAAATTGGGAGGCAGCCTACTTGCCCATCAATTACTATTGGTACATGAACTATTACCCATCAATTATCTATTGAAATAAAAGAATTTTCGATCAAGTATGGAAATTAAAATGTAAAACAAAGAAATGTTTGCCGCAATAGTCATCACTTACTCATCGCTATACATGGATGACTTCTAGTCATTTTTGGAATCAAAAGTTATATAAAGAAAAAAAATACAATAAATACAATTGTCCATCCTTTCGTGTGAACGAATGACAATACTGATATTGAACCTGAAATTTTATCTATCGAAATAATTGAAATTAACGTTTTCTTTTAATTAAAAATCAAACAAAAATTGGGAGGTGGCCTAATCACCCATCAATTACTATTGGTACATGAACCATTACCCATCAATTATCTATTGAAATAACATAATTTTCGATCAAGTAGAGAAATTAAAATGTAAAACAAAGAAATGGTCGCCGCAATAGTCATCACTCACTCATCGCTATACAAGGATGACTTCTAGTCATTTTTGGAATGAAAGTCATATAAAAAAAATACAATAAATACAATTGTCCATCCTTTCATGTGAACAAATAACAATACTGATATTGAACCTAAAATTTTATCTATCGAAATAACTAAAATTAACGTTTCCTTTTAATTAAAATCAAATCAAAATTGGGAGGTGGCCTCATTGGCCATCAATTTCTGTTGGGAGATGGGCCATTACCCATCAATTATCTATCGAAATAATAGAATTTCTGGTAAAGTATAATTTCTCAATGACTCCGAATATTGGCAGCTTTCCAATTCCTCTTGAAACCTTTTTTCAATTATATCCCAGTGTCAAAGAATTTTTTTTTTTGAAATTAACATTGTTTTCATTTATAAATCTTTCAAACACTAATAATTTTCTCACTCTAATAATCTTAATATCTATATTGTTCTCTTCAAACTTTCCTTATTATTTTTATAAAGAAAAAAATCTAAAAGAAAGGAAAGAAAAAACTTATACTTAGAAATAATTAATATTTTATGGGTGTAATATAATTTTATTGCACCTATAAACTTTTGGTGCAACAATTACTTTGGGAATCCTTAAAAAATTGTTTACAACTGGATAAAATTTATTTAATTTATTTTCTGTCTTTGTTATATCTTAATTTAGTTCCTATATTTGTTACAAGAATTTTGTTTTGGATTAAAGAATTACTTCTTAAATTTGGATTGTTTTAATGATAAAAAAATTTATATTATGCAAGTAAAATAAATTAAAAGGAAAAAATAAATGGAGTTAATTCTATTTATATTTGCCCTTAAATATAATTATAATCTAATATAAATTTTATAAAATTAATAAAATTCAGCTTGGTTTCAGTGAGCATAGAAAATTCTTAGCTAGTGCAAGAGGCCTCGGAGGGCCCCATAAAAAAAAATATAAATGGGTTGCACGGACCGCTGGTTCCCCGAATTCTATGAATATTAATAATAGATACAAAAGAATACAAATTTATCATTTTTTCCTTCTTCAATGAATATTAATTTCCTCTTTTCTTTTTGTGGGAGAAATAGATTAACTTATTATCCAAGGAAGTGAGCTGGTTGTATTAGATTTAATATGGTAGAATAACTAGCTGAGAGTTTATTGCAAAAAATCAAGAAAATATGGAGAAACATTATTTCAAGGCAGCTGTAGAATAATTAAGAAAAGAGAGATTGCCAGATTCTCTCTACTGAAATTAATATATATCACTTATTTCTTATTATTTTCATAATAACCAATAATTTCCTTGGCAACATAATTTTATAGTATTACTCGTATCCTTTTATTCATATTTATTATAAATTGAATAAATTATATAAATGTAAATTAAAATAAAAAATTAAAGTACTAAAAATAAGATATATATATTTTGGCATGAATAAAAAATTAATAATAAGATATTTTTCTTATAATTTTTATTTTAAAATATTTTCTTATAATAAATATGTATATTTTATATTCCGATGATAAATTATTAAATAAATGACCCATTTACATTTATTTCTATTAAATTTTTTTATGCTCATTGAGTTTTTTTATTATAAAATAAGCAAGGAGATAAGTGATAAATATTAATTTTAATAAAAGGTAAATATTAATTTTAATAAAAGAGAAATTATTTGCAGAGCAATGAAGGACACCGCAAAGAAATAAAAATGTGCTTGCTGCTTGTAGAAAATTATTAGTCTCACACGAGCATTAAATTCGCAGTGCCTTCGGACCGCTGGCTTCCAAATCCCAACTACTATAAATAATACAGATTCAAGAGAACACTAATTTATCATCCATTCATCCTTTCCATCTTCAATTAATATTCGTTTATTGACATTAATTTCCTCTCACTTCCTTTATTTTTGGAATAATGAAAATGGGATTGGGCTCTAAGATTTTCCTTCTTTTAGGTCTTGTAGTGACTATTGTTGTTCTTCTTACTTCTACGAAGGTGGCAGCCGCTAGAAACCTAGCTGAGGCTTCCACTGCAACGCGAAAAGGTGAGCTTCTTGGTTTCTGCATTAATATGGGTCATCATATATATATATCATAACAATCAGATTAATTTCTTCCAGCAAAGCCAATTTATGAGCTGTGTTGGTCGTTATATGGTGGTGACCCATGGCTTGCAAAATGTCGCACTACGTAATATTTACCGTGAAAAATATTGAAGAAGTGAATTAATTAAAAAAAATTAAAAAAATAATGAAAATTTTTGGGTAATATATTGATTTTCAATCTTTTAACTCATTAATTATTATTCAATACAACGTATTTTATTATGTAATACATTAATTTTTTTTGTCTTTTATTTTACGCATTAATTATTATGCATATATCCCTTAAACTAGGGATATATATTCATTACCCCTAACATCTTATGTTTTATGTTTTATGTTTTCCTTTTAATAGAATTTTCTCAATGCATTTAGGTTTTTTTTTTAAAAAATAAGATATGACATGTTGCTACACATATACGCGCAGCTGAGGCAGCCGCAGAAGCATCGAAGATGCCCGAGATAGCTCGTTCAGGTAGTATAACTTCTCCCGGGAAGTGCCCTTTGGCTGGTGGTTGCCCTTGAGTAGATGTTGCTGCAAAGACAAAATTGATTCACCATACACGTGTGTGTATCCAAATAAATGGTTCTTAAATTTATGTGTTGTAAGAGATTTTATCTGAAGCATGCTTTATATGAATAATGATTAGATATGTTGTATGAGGTTTAATTAAAGGAGAACGAACTAGCAAGAAAAAATAAAATAGTTTAAAGTTGATTGATAAAAGAAACAAAGGTTTTTGAGTAATGAAGTTTATTGAATAAGTCTGAATTAACAAAACTAGAGTTTTGGTCTCCGTTATATAAAAATCCTAAATATTGCGAATTTACCAAGATAGGCACATTTGAAATATTATTTTATAATAAAATTCTCCTACTCTAAATAAGAAATCCAAAATAAACGGCACCAAATCTGACATAAAATAAAAGATAAAAATCCTTAAAGAAATAGGAAAAAAAGGAAAAATATTAAAACTAAAAAAATGATCAGGAAAGAAATGGAATTTTCAGCTCATCCACAGGGTAGAGCAATGCAAGCAGTTTTATGTTTGATCCTCTCATTACAAGTTTCGAAAAGATATATTATACGCCCAAAACAGACGTTTATAGCCCAAGTTATGCCTTTCAGAAGGTGCCCTACTCATCCCACGCAACCATTCTACATTAGTCCCCCTCACTTGGAAAAGAACTTGTCCTTGAGTTTGGTCTGTAGAATGCCTTATCATTCGAACGATATTCAAACAGATCAGCCACATTGAATGTGTGAGAGATATTCCAGTTTTTTGGCAGCTGGAGCACATAAGTATTGTCATTAATCTCCCTTGCCACACGAAACGGTCCATACTTGATCTTATCCAATTTAGTAAGAATACCAAGGAAATGACTTTGATGCAAATGCACAATCACTAAATCACCTTCTTGGAATACTTTCTTACATTGATGCTTGTCCACATCAGCCTTGTACTTAGCATTAGCAGCCTCAAAAAAGCTCAAACCTCGACATGAATTTGCATAGCCTTTTTTGTCTTATTATCCATTGTTTTTCTCCCTCAAGCTATGGTTAGCATGATAGTTAGATCATAAACATTACATGAGGTGTAAGTGTAGACAATCTTAAAAGGAGTTTTACCAGTAGATCTATTCACCATGTTATTGTAAGTAAGCTCGACTTTAAGTAAGGCAACTTCCTAATTATGTTGCTTGTCCGTACAAACACAGCGCAACATGTTACCCAAAATGCGATTGACTACCTTCGTTTGTCCATCTGTCTACAAAAAAAGAAAAGTACTACTAAATTGCAATTGTGTACCGAACTTATCCCAGAGATAATGCCAAGACTTGCCGATAAACTTCATATTGCTGTCAGAAGTATAGTTTTTGGAACACCATGCCACCACATCTCAAAAGAACAAATGCGCAACTGAAGCAGTATCTTCAAACTTTTTACAAGCACTAAAATGAGCCATCAACCAGTTTTTGTGTGAGGCGACCCTAACAAAAATCCGTGGACAAATCCAATCAGATATTTTCTGGAACAGACAATGGCACGTATAATCATGTGTTCTGCGCATGTCCCTTGCCCTCTTTACAAATCTAACACCTTTGCATAATCTTGTGCACATCTCTATTCAAGTATGGCCAATTATATTGCTCTTGCACAAGTGCCTTGGTCTTATCTCAACTAATATGTCTACCCAATCCTCCTCCACACAACTCATGGATAATCTTCTGTGTTAAAGAACTTCATGGTACATAAAAAATGATTAGCTTTGAACAAATACCTATCTTGAATGAGTAAATCTTTTGCATTCTGATGATTAATGCACCAATCCCAACTATGCACAAAGTCTTCATCTTTTAACGTACAACTCCTTCAAGTATTTAAAACTAGTAAATTCATTAATAAGAGCTACTTGTAAAGTTGTTCGCTTACTGAGTGCGTTTGCCACCTTATTCTGCTGCCCAAATTTATACTTCAAAACAAAAGTAAACTTCTGCATATAGCTTACCGATCTCACATTAATCTTGCTCATATTTTGCTGGCTATTAAAATACTTCAAGGCTTGATGGTCATTTTAAAGTGTGAACTCCTTTTGAATCAATTAATGCTCCCAATCAACCGTAGGGATAACATAAAACTCTTGGTCATAAGTAGACCACTTCCACCATGCTTCATTTAACTTTTCACTCACACACTTAATTGGTCGTCCATTTTGAGAAAGAATAGCCCTAGTACCCTTGCAAGAAGCATCATATTCGACTTTAAACAACTTGTTGAAGTTTGGTAAAACTAACACAAAAGTAGTAGACAACTTCTCTTTTAATAAAGTAAAGCTTGCCTCTTGCTTTTCTCCTCATTTGAACTTCCTTTTTTTCAAACACTTCATAATAAGTACGGTTATAGTGCTAAAACCATGAATGAATCTCTTATAAAACATAACTAGCTATAAAACCAAGAAACTCCACATTGCTCTTTAGAAAAACTACACTTCTTTATATTAATGTTAAGCTTATTTCTTTACAATACTTCCATAACCATCTACAAATACTCTAAGTGCGTCACCACATCAACGAAATAAACCAAGATATCATCAAAATATATCAACATCAAATTGCCAAGATCTGCTTAATAACAGATGGCACACATCCATATGCACTATATTGCACACCACATCACACTTACAAATCTTCCCAATAGAAAAAGGAAGACGACACATCTTTGTTACTTGCGTTTCTATCCTTTTCTCTATCTACTCTATTTTCTAAGGTGCTGGATGTTTTTCTATTAGAAGTCCTATCACGTCGACTAGTGCCTTTGAAACTATATTCTTACTACTGCCATTATAAATTATCTCATTGTGCAAATTATTATTGATAGTGCCACGTGTTCTAAAAATTTTATTGCACTGACTATGCTCTTCAAATTTTGGCGTTAATAAAATCTTCTGTACAATTCAATGCAAATTTCTCTTTCATCTACTTCCAAATCCAAAGTGTCTTCGTCATCCTTATCCTCAAAGTCATTCACCTCAGTCTCACTGACTTAAACTTTTACCAAATTCGAACCTTGATTAGGGCTATTTTTCATGCCTCAAGGACAATATTATTCTTGCCTAGTAAGGCATTTCGATTCTTACCACGTAAGGCTGTATTTTTGTACTTCAAGGCAGTATTATTCTTGTCTCATGAGGCATTTTGATTCTTTCGTCATAGGGTTGTATTTTTCATGCCTCAAGGGTAGGATTATTCTTGCCTTGTAAGGCATTTTGATTCTTGCTTATTTTTCATTCGAGACCCCATGTAACATAAATTTCATATGCAAAAATAAAAAATGCATGAACATTTATTTCATTAAACTTAAGGTAAGACTTCCCCCTTAACTTGAACTAGACCACTTATCATGGGTCGCTAATGTAGGGTTCGAAGCTAGAAACACCAAACATTGACAGTAATTTAAGAGACTTTTCCCTAGCTTGAACTGGACCGCCTAATGTAGGTAGTATCAGTATGGGGTCCAAAGCCACAAACAAAATGCAAACAATTACAAACTTATTCTATTTAACATGACAAATTCTTATCTGATCATCTTTTAAAGCTTGTCACTATAGATGGTAACAGGAAGAGAAAAACCTGCTTGAGTTCTCATGCGTAGTTACGCTTCAGGAGTTCTATATTCCAAGGGCAAATGAGCCGTTTTCCATTTATTTCCACCAGAACATATATCCCTAAGGTCACTTCCCTGATGACTTTGTACGGACCTTTCTAATTAGGGCCTAATGCTTCCTTTCTCTGATTGTTTCTATCTTTTTCAACACTAGGTGTCCAAGTTGGAACCCTCATACTTTAACTCTAGAGTTATAATACCTGGTGACTCATTTCTAGTATGCCGGTAACCTTTCTACCACATTTATGCTTCATTCTTCAATGAGATCTTTATCAAGCTCCAAGAATTCTTGATTCTCTTCATATCGGTAACAAATGATCCTTTGTATATTAAGCCCTACCTCAACTGAGGCTACAACATCGGTGCCAAATGCTAGAGAGCAATGAGTATTTCCCGTCGATGTGCGTACCGAGGTCAAATAAGTCCATAGCACGACTGGTAATTCCTTAACCCAAGCACTATTTAAGTTTTCCAACCTGGTTTTCAGATGGAACTTGATGATTTTGTTAACTGCTTCCACATGTCTGTTGGCCTGGAGGTGAGTAGGAGATGAAAAAAGTTTGTTATTCCTAAACCCCTGACCATAATTCTCTAAACACTGAGTTATTAAATTGTCGACCATTGTCAAATATGATGGTTTGAGGGATGCCAAACCTGCATATTATTGCTTTCCACACAAAGTGCATTGTTTTCTCCTTTGTGACTTTTATAAGTGGTTTCACCTCAACGTATTTGGTGTAGTAATCAATCGCAACGATAGCGTACCTCACTTGCCATTTTGCTATTGGAAGATGACCGATCAAGTCCATTCTCTATTGTACAAACGACTATGGGTTACTCATTGGGGCTAGCATATGAGGTGGTTGTCTTGGGACAACTGCGTTCTTTTGACACTTGTCACACCTTGAGAAGTTAATACAATCCTTTTCCAAGGTTGGCCAATAGTATCCCTACCTTAATATTCGTCAAGCTAAAGATCTCCCTACTGCATGGCTGCCACATGCTAACTTATGCACTTCTCTCAATATGTATTCCGCCTCTTCTGGTAGTACGCATTATAAGTAAGGCATTGAGAATCCCCTCTTATAAAATGTTTTTCCAATAATCACATACTTGGCCGCTCGCAGTCTCAAGTTCCTTGCCTCCAATTTGTCTTCTAGTAATTTTTCCTCCCTCAAGTACGCTATAATCAGATCCATCCAGTTGTCAAGAAAGGCTATTGGTAGTATGGGCATACCTTCATTTATGCTAGTTAATTTCACCACCTCAATTTTGGCTGACGCGGTGGATTCAATTGATGAAGAAAATGCTAGTTTCGCTAGTACATCAGCATGCTGATTTTCTTCTCTAGAGATTTGGGTCAACGAGCACTCCTCTAATTTTTCGAGTAGCGTTCTTAGCATATCTAAGTAAGTCTTCATGCTTTCTTTCTTGGCTTGGAATTGGTTGTAAACTTAATTAACGACTAGTTGTGAATCGCCATAAATTGAGATTCGCTTCATACCCATTGCAGTCGCTAAATTAAGGTTGGCTATTAAAGCTTTATACTCTGCCTGATTATTCGAGACCTTAGATTCGAATTTGATAAAATAAAGCAACTGGTTGCTTCAGGTGTGATTAATACTAATCCTGCTCCACTCCTATAGGAATTGGCAGATCAGTCAACATATAACTCCATAATTAAGGCTCTGTCTCTCTGACTTGGATAGGTGCAGTGAATTCGGCCATGAAATCTGCAATTGCCTACCCTTTAGTCGCTTTGTTGGGCATATACCTAATGTCGAATTCACTTAGTTCTATTGCCCATTGTACCATCTTTCCTGAATTGTCAGGTCTCTTTAATACTTTCATAAGTGGGGCGTTGGTTAGAACTTTAACAGTATGGGCCAAAAAGTATGGTCTTAATTTTCTTGCTGATACTACCAACACCAATGCTAATTTAGATCTAGGTATCGAGATTCGGCTCCGACATATGCGTGGTTGATGGAGTAGATGGGAAATTATGCATCCCCTTCACTTCCCAATAATACCAAGCTTACAGCTGCCTCTAATATTGCTAGGTACAATTCTAACTCATCACCCTCTAAAGGTTTTGCTAAGGTTGGAGTATGTGTAAGATACCTTTTTAGTGCCTCAAAAGCCATCTCGCATTCGTCACTCCAAGTGAAGTCATTAGTACCCCTAAGAGTTTTAAATAGAGGGGTGCATTTGTCTGTCAACCGTGAAATGAAACAACTCAAGGCAACCAGTTTTTCTACTAGGGTTTGTACTTCCTTCTTGCTAGAAAGGGATTTCATCTCTAAAATTACCCGTACCTTGTCAGGGTTGGTGCCGATTCCTGGGTTATGAACCAGGGGACACGGCTCAAAAGTGTTTAATTTACTCCCAAGTATAAGAGTGTCTAGTTATAATATAACATGGCGAGCCTGATGTCGATCCACAAAAAAAAGATTTAATTTGTTTATTTTATTTTTTCTAAAAAAAAATGAAAATAAAATTTAAATATATGCAACTTAATTTCAGTGCAACTATAAAATTAAATTAGTTAGAGTTATGGATCCACTCTTAATAGTAAATATAATTTAATAAATTATTTTATTTTTTTATTGTTCAAAAGATTAATTGTATAAATTATAATTATTTTCACATTAATTTTATTATAGATCAAGTACTTAGTGTCCTAAGCGTTTCACCTTACCCTAATTATTAGTATTTAGCTAAGCATAATTGAAATAAAATTAATTATTAAAATTAATTTATACATAATTAAAAAAAAGGTATTTGAAAATTGGAAATAAAACAAATTTTATTTATTAAAAATATATTATAAAGAGAGATGAGAAAAAGAATTTGATCGAAAGGTTGCTGATAACTCTATGAAATGAGTGTTATTACATCAATTATAGACTTAAATCAATATCACTTAGAGAACAAGTGAGATGTTTTTATTACATTTTGGTTATATTTTGCATAAACATTCATTTTAGTTGAGTCTTAATAAGTTTTTCTTGAATCAAAGTAATTTGTGCTCAAAACAGGTGCATAATTGTAGGTTTTCAGAAAGTCTTAATTCATAAAGGGATGCTGAGACATTAGATTAGCAAGAGGAGAAAAGAAGATGGCCGCAAAAGAAGTAAAGGACAATCGGGAACAGTGCAGTGTTGTAGCTGTTGTTAAAGCAACCAGTGCTGTAGCAATCTAGAAGCAATGAGGGAGAAAACTTAGGCGCGGGCCAGCTGCAGAATCGCAATCGGCATGTTTGTTAATTTAACTCATGCACGCCCACAGACTTTTATTTACCCTAGTTTACAGTATAAAAGGGGGGCGCACACCATATAGAAAGGCGGCAAGGGGGCCAACTGCAGAATCGCGATCGGCATGTTTCCTAATTTAACTCATGCACGCCCACAGACTTTTATTTACCCTAGTTTGCAGTATCAAAGGGGGGCGCACACCACATAGAAAGACGGCAAGGGAATTATCGTAAAATCATTAGAAAAGAAAGGAGAAGAAGATTAGAATTGAGGAATCTTGCAGAGTTATTTTGGATTTGCTTTTTACCGTTCTCAACTTATACTTCTCTTCTTTCTTTGATTGTTCTGATGTATCCCGTGAACAATATATTTATGTTTGTTTTTCTCATTCAAAATATGAACTAGATTTGCTTGTAGTTGAGTGACAAACAATCCAATGGGTTCTTGACTGTTCTTATGTGTTGTTATGCCATTATTGTAGCATTTTACTCTAGTAGTTATTATTAATATAACTGTTATTTCGGTTGACCACCCATTTAGTAGTTCAAGTTAAGATAGAGCCGCAAAAGGGCATGTCTTAGTGGATATTATTAGAGTATTACTTGATCCTAATTTAAGTTTCTTGGATTAAGTTATCTTGAATCCCATAAGGGCTATACTTGAAGTTACGATTTGTGACGCACTAGACATAGGTGCTCACCTTGTAGGGTGGAGAGACTAAAGGGTCATAATGTCATATCGTAAGTAGATTAGCAACTGTTCATTGCTAATATATTTAGGGGTATGAGAGTTCCAATACGCAACAGCTGAGGATGTAAATTAATTCTGCCCAATGCTGCAGCACTTGTCGTAACAACTAGTGTTAACTTGATGAAAAACAGTCAGCCCATAAGGAGAGTTTGATCATTCAACTACCATAGTCTCAATTGAATCTTAGACACATTTAATTTAGTTTATTTCATTACGGTATTGTTTTACTTTATTCTCTCACAATCATCAATTACGATAGAACCTACGTTACGTTTGTTAACTTCGGACTTAAGTTAGTTTGCACTATTGTGATTGCTATAGCATTTCAAGTGACATCAATCCCTGTGGAGACGATCTTGAATATTCATCACTTTATTACTTGTTGTGTATACTTGCACATTGGCATTAGTAGCATTTAATTATAAAATTAACCAACAGTTGCACCGGCCGCTGTAGACGGCGGCTGTTGCGGCGCTGACTTTTTTCTTTGTTTTGGTTTCTGATTTTTTTTTAAGTTAAAGGGGAAAAAAAGATAAAGGGTTGGTGGATGATGAAAGCTAAGAATTAGGCTTTCGGCTCTGATGCCAAGCCGATGCAGTGGAAGTTAAAGTTTAAAATATTCTGTTAATTCTATAGAATACTGGAATAAAGAACAAGCTAAATTCACATTGATTCAAAATAATACCGCGAATTTAGGGGTTAAGACTTGTTAATTCCACAGAATATCAATAATTAACTAATTCAAATACTCACACAGAGATTTAAAAATTGAAAATATTATTGAACTCGAATCTCAAGCTTGTTCTTAAGAAATAATTAGTAAGAAATAATCCAAGCCTATTTGTAGAAGCTACAAAAGACACGTATTTATACTAATTATGATTCATAATTTGACTAGAAAAACCTATTTTAATAAGACTTATACCTAAACTAGGAATATAACTCAAATAAGCTATGCCTAATTAATGAAACTCTAAATAGGAAACCTACTTAAAGTGAATACAAATTAATTAAATCATTCCTAAATATTATAAATTTTAATCTAATTAGGATTTTTTTAATTTCTTACTTTGCATCGCTAGCTCTGCAAATTGAAATACGAAATTTGATCATCTATGTCACACCAATTTTTTTGCTCAATGCAACATAAGAATAAATAAATAAACAAAGATCATGATGATGTGAAGATTTAAGAATTAGCAGAGAATTATTAATTCAAAGTTGTGATACCTGGTGCAACATATTCGTGTGTACCGGCAAGTTCAGACTAGTTAGATGAGTCCAGATTGAGAAACTTGTAGGATAGATTGAGGTTCTCCAAGGTTACCATTTTGCAGATTGGAGATGATATCTTTTCTCCCAAAATGTTATAACTCAAATCTAACTCTAAAAGGTGAATCAAATTATCCAATTCAACTGGAATTTGTTGACTCAACTTGTTGTGGCTCAAATTCAAGTAATACAATTTAACCAAGTTGCCAAGACTTTCTGGCATAGAGTTGCCCAAATTATTTGTAGACAAGTCAAGGTACTCGAGGTTAATGAGTGATCCAAGCCCTCAAGGTATACGTCCAGAGAGTTTATTCCCACTTAAACTAAGCCGATTAAGATAACTTATATTTTCAAGTTGTGTTGGAATCTCACCAACAATATGATTTAATTTGAAGAAAGATCAATATATTGTAACTAAGGTGATTCTCCAATCTTAAGCAGTATGCTTCCAATAATATTATTTATTGAAACATCTAAAAGACTTAATTGTGGGCATCTTCCCCAATCTGATAAGATTTCACTAAAACAATTATTATTGCTGAGATCAATGAAAGTGACGTTTGGATAAATGCCAAAAGTTTCAGATATATTTCCTGTTAAGTAATTTTGATTAAGACATAGTCTAACTAGGTTTGTGAAATTTCTGAAGCTTTTGGGGACTAGACCTTGAAAATGGTTATTAGTTAGCAGTAAAGAACTCAACTTCTTGAGATTTACGATTTCTTGAGGAATGGTACCAGAAAGCTTATTATGATAGAGGAATAAGAATCTCAAATTGGTCAAATTACCAATTGAAAGAGGTATAACACTGCTAAGTTGATTTATGCATAGCTCTAGATCAAAAATTGACTTTAAGTTTCCTATTTCTTGAGGAATGGAACTAGAAAATGAATTATTAGAAAGATGCAAAAAAACCAAGTTGGTCAAATTGCCAAGAGTACGAGAGATTGAACCATCCAAAAAAATTAGAGTATAAAGAAAAATGATTAAGGAAAAGAAAGGTGATTAAGAAAAGTTAATTGGCCCACTTCATGGGGAATTGAGCCATTCTACTGATTTCTAGAAATGTAAAGGACTGTCAGATGAGTCAGAAAGCCAATTTCTGATGGTATCTTACCAGATAACTTATTAGCTAAGAAATCAAGATACTCTAGCTTGGAGATGTTGCTGATTTGAGGAGGGATGATATCAAGGAGCTCATTATTATATTACTCAAGATACACAAGATGAGGAAATGATGAGAATGAGAATTGAAGAAGAGAGTACCATTTAGACTTATACTTGTCAGGTTAATACCGACGACTCTTCCGGCATGGTTGCAATGAATTCCTGACCAAGCACACGGGCTTATTTTGGTGGCATTAACAGAAGAAAGAGACCATGAATGCAAGAGAGAATGGCTATGGACTTCAAGGCTGGCTTTCCATTTCACAAGAGCATGGGCTTCTTCTGCAGAATTAGAAGGAACACAAGTGAAAAATCCAAAACAAGAAATAAGATTAAGCGAAAATCAAGTGATATAATTACTTTATTTTTTTTCCAAGGTTGGTAAATCCATTGATTATGTTTTTGGGTAGCAATAGAAAACAAAGATGAAAACAGAGGATGAATTAAGGAAGCCAAACGGTGATGGAGAAAAGAAGCACACTGCGAGCAAATTTATAGAATTGTAAGTCTCTTAACTAGATTTGTTTTTACGGGAAATAGTTTTTGGAGATATTAGGGAAAAAATAATCCCTGTACCGCATGCAATTTTCTCGAATTCAATGTAAAATACACAAGGATATGATGCGAATTCTCTCCAAACTTTATTTTGCTGAAAATTGGGAGAAAATTAAGATACATGCCATCTAAGAGCTAGGAGTTAGTTCACTCTTTTTATTTTATACCATATATTTTAATAATTGTATTTAATTTTCTCAATCTTATATTCTTAGAAAAACTCTCCCCTACTTGGATCATTTTTTATCACTTACCCTCCTAATATTTCATAATCCTAATATTTAATGAAATAGATTGAAAAATAGATTATGTAAGGCATATATATACAGCTGGCTGTGGAAGGCCATGTTATGGTTATTAAATACTAATAAGACATGTACTACAAAAATTCAAAATATATTTTATGTGACAATTATTGTACCAAATAGTTTCAATAAAACCGTGCCTTCATCCTCTACAATTGTGGTCGAATGACGCTTTCAATTTTTTGAGTTAGCCACTGCCCACTTGAATTTCAACCTTAAAAATAGTAGAAAGTTATCAACTTTATTTTGACTTTCCCATCCCTTATAAAATAAAATAAAATCTACCGCTTTAGTTTTAGTTTTCTTTAATATTTTTTGTCAAATTGATATAATAAAAAAAGTCCGAGTCTCCGAGTGTCTTCATCATGCTTTTTAGTACAATCAACGCTTCGATTTAGCATTGACTTTAAAAATCAATGATCACAGTTCTTAGCTAGTGACAAGGATGACTTCCGGCCTTCTATGTAATCAAAAGTCGTATGAAAAAGATAAAATAAATAAATACAATTGTCCGTCCTTTCATGTAAATAAATAATAGCGCTGATATTTGATTCAAAATTCTGTCAACCGAAACAAATAAAACTAACATTAATTCTTAGCTAGTGACAACTGACAAAAGTACTGTAGGGTCCCGTAAATTAAAAAAAAAAAAAGGCAACTGGATAAGTAGAAAGAATCGAGTTTTTCACACCCTCTCAAATATGAAAAATAAAATCTAAAACAAAAACATGTTTGTTGCAGCAGTTATCACTTCCTTGTTGCCGTAAAAGGATAATTTCCAGTCTTCTTTGCAACCAAAAGTTATATGAAAAAAAGAATAAATACAATTATCCATCCTTTCATGTAAACAAAGACATTTGATTAAAAATTTCGTTAATCGAAACAATTAAAACTAACATCAATTCTCAGCCGGTGACAACTAGGAAGAGCATTATAGGGCCCGTAAAGGAAAAAAGGAAAACTTTGACGAGTACGAAGAGTTGAGATTTTCATACCCTCTCACATATGGAAATTACAATTTAAGACAAAGATATGTTTGATGCAATAGTCATCGCTTCCTTGTCACCGTACAAGGATGAATTCCAATCTTCTTTGCAACTAAAAGTAATATGAAAAAAATAATAAATATCATTATCCATCCTTTCCTGTAAACAAATAACAACACTGAAAATTGATTCAAAATTTTGTCAATTGAAACAATTAAAACTAACATAAATCCTTAGCTAGTGACAACTGACAATAGCATTGAAGGGCCCGTGAAGGGAGAAAAAAAATAAAAGAAAGAAATGGGCTATTTGGACAAGTAGAGATTAATTATTATCTCAAACAATTTTTAAAAAATATTTATTCTATTTTAAACTATATAGCATATATTTTTAGTAATGTATAAATAATTATTACTATGTTAAGTTCAATTAACGGATTTAGGAAAATTATAATTTATACCCCATGCGTATAAGGGGTGTTTAATGGTTTAGATCTATTGAATTTTGTCAAATCTAAATCCAGTCTATCATATATTGGATTTTCTATTTTCGGTCTAATCTGATCTAATCATTAATTGAAATCTAATATAATTCGAATTGGTAAAAAGTAAAATTCAATTTAATCTAAATCAATCAATCCGATTAATCTAAAAAAATAAAAAATTTACAAATAAAAATTGTCAATTGCTCTCAAAGTTCTAATTACTAACAATTAAGAATGAAAATTCAATTTTTTTAATATTTCATGATATGTATTTTATTATCACGTGATTGAAAAATAATTAAAATTTGAATATTGAAAGTAATATTGGTTTGAGACTTGCAGTTTGTACTATGTAGTAGCATTATTATTACTTTTTGTAGATTTATATTATACAAAATTAGGTTTTACTTTTTCTTTTATGAAAATTGGGTTTCATTTCTTTTAGCAAGTAAAATATGAAAGTGACATTGTTGCTTTTTTTTAAAAGTAAAGAAAATAAAAATTAATTGGTTGGATTCATTTATATTGGATTTAAACATATAAATCCATAAACTAATCTAACAACATTGGATTTACCATTTTGCAACTCAATTCAATCCAAGCAAAAGGTCAATCTGACAAAAATTAGATTGGTTTGGATTGAATCAATTGATTTGATTAAATTGGATCTTGAACACCCCTACTGCATATGGAGCACATGTCACATTTCATTGCTAGTGCATGGGTTCCGTTCATTGCTAAAGGTTTTTCTTTTTTTTTTGTCCCCAAAAAACGAGACATCCAGTTGTTTGTTATTTTACGAATTACGAATTACTTATTATATATATGGGTGGGTATTTAGTTTGGCTCAGCCAAAAACTTATTGAATCAAACTGTATTATGGCATACGTATATAGCTAATTAAGTACAATTATAAAAAACTAATTGAGTACAATTATTGAATTATATTATTTCAATAAAGTTAATTTAAGATTTTAGTATTTAATGATACGTACAACTCAAAAGTGTTTTAACTAACTCACAGATATATAAGAGTGTCTAATTATAATATAACTCGGTAAGTCTGAGGTCGATCCACTGAGAAAATACTTAATTTGTTTATTTTAGTTTAGAAAAAAAGGAAAAAAATTTAAATATATGCAAATTAATTTAAGTAAAACTATGAAATTAAATTAGTTAGGGTTATGGATCCACTCTTAGTAATAAATATAATTTAATAAATTATTTTCATTTTTATTTTATTGCCAAAAGATTAATTATATAAATTACAATTATTTTTCAATTAATTTTATTATGGATTAAGTACTTAGTGTGTCAAAATTTAACTCGTCTACAATAAGTCAAAATATCATTTTACCATACTTTATACTAAGATACTAAGAATTCATTGTGACAAACCCCATGTATGTCTACAATAAATCAAAATTTTAAAATATAAAATATAGATAAAATTAGATGGAAATAATTTAATTCATATAATTAAAAAATAAAATTTGATTAAATCATATTTTCTTACTAAGAGTTTTACCTTCCCCTAACTATTAGTATTTAGCTAAACATATTTGAAACAAGAGTAATTATTAAAAATTTTAAAAAATAATTAAAAAAGTATTTGAAAATTGAAAATAAAAATAATTTTATTTATTGAAAATATATTATAAAGAGAGATGAAAAGAATAATTTGACGGGAAAGAAGAGAAGGAAAAGTGTAGAGAGGTGTGTCCCCCCCCCCCCCCCCCTCCCCCGGAATTTATACTAGTATATGATTAATTCACATCACACAAAAAAAAAGTTAATTACATCTTAACCATACATTTGTTTCACTAATAAAACATAAACTTAACTTTATTCATTCAAATACTCCCAACACATTCCACTAATAATTACCACACCTAACACGGTAAAAACTTATTATTTCACAATTACCACATTTACCGTGGTAATAAAAACTTATAATTTTACGACAAAAATCATGGATCCTCGTCAATAATAACTTAATTTCTTGGACTTCCGAAATCTAAATTTGACATCCGTACACTTGTTTGGAGCCCCAAATTACGTGAAATTATTATTTTTACCTAATAAACACACAAAAATCCACAAAATCAAATATTTAGAAAAATAATTAAAAATTTACAATATGTTACATAATTACAACTGTAAATTATAATATAAGCACAAAATAATATTTTTACCCCTTAATAAACATACATTTTTAACACTAATCACTTATTATTTATTTTAAAATTTTTAAAATTATATAATTATTTGAACTTAACCGCTTCCATATTGAATATCTGACTTTGCTGTTGCCTAATTTTTTTTGTCCACAATGATACACGGCCTATCTTTAGTTGGAATTGCCTAAGAATAATATATTTATGTACAATATGTTACATGTCGTCTAACAAGAACATTCGAATTTGGACTTTTTTGCCCAAATGGAACATTGCATGCCAATACCATGCTAATTTATGTTCTCACGTAAATTAGGTTCATAAGACGTGAGTTGCTTTTCACTTGCTCGCCCAATTATTCAATGTGGGGAAATTTAGCTCTTGTTGGTCGGGCTGGGAATCTTTTTAGCTCGGTTTAAAAAAAATAAAGGAAAAAAGACACCTACATTTTCAATGCTTCAATAAGAAATTTAGTTATTAAAAATTATGTTTAAGCAACTTTTAAATTTTAAATGCCAAACAAAAATATAGCAATATTTTAAGCGTAATAAATTCTTTTTCCAAAAATAATAATGGTAAAATTTATGTGGTTACCGATATTAATTATTATGTTGATTCACCATTGTTGGATTTTATTATATAGTTTATTGTTTGTGAATTCAAGATTGTTGTTGTGATAATAGTCTATTATTATTATGTCGTTTTTTATTTAATATACAAGATAAATTTTCTCAAATTAAATCAAACTAAACTAAATCAAACCAGACCATCCAACTTATAAAATTAAAGTAAACTGAAAATTTAGTTTGTATTTAGTTCAAAAAATTACTTGATTTGGTTTTCTGGATGAGGCCTTATGATGAAAAAATTTTGTGTTCTTGTCACCTTCCTTTAGCCAATCCTGAAATACAAGTATGCAACCCAAGAGGGGGGAGTGAATTGGGATTCTAAAAAATTATTCAATTTATTAAAGAAAATCTTAATGCAATTATAAATTAAATTCAAAGCAATAACAATTAAGATGATCACAATATAAAAAGATAAGGGAAGAGGGATTCAAACACTGAGATTTTTACGTGGTTCGGCCAACCTCGCCTACGTCCACGTCTCCAAGCTTTCTGGGCTTGAGGATTCCACTAAGCAAGCCTCCAAGGCTTCAAATGCTTACACTTGACTTCCAAGGTGTCAATGGACCTTTACAACAAGAGATTATCCCCAATCTCTTAACCCAAGTGTATCCCAACACTTACAATCACTCAAAGTAAAAGATTACAAACTGTTTTGCCTCTCACAATATATAAGATTACACAATGATGCTTAATATGTGAATAGATGAAGCAAGAATGTGTTCTAAGCTCTATGAAGATTGTATTCTCGAATATTAGCTCAAATGGTCGTGTTGTGATCAACCTTCTTTGAATTTGAATGAGCTTATTTATATCTGGAGCTGAAAATCTAGCCGTTACAAACTGTCGGACAGAAAACGGTTCGCCGTTAACCATAAACGGTTAACCGTTTCGGTTGGTCAAAGTTACCGTTGGGCCAGATTTCAAATAAACGGTTTGCCGTTTAGGATTGCCCTTTAGCCGTTAACTTCCAGAGACCTGCAAGATGAGATTTTGTTATCCGTTTACGCTAAACGGTTAAGGACTTGCGTGAAGTGGCTTCTCTGGATATTATCGGTTAACCGTTTGATATAAACGGTTAGCCATTTGGCTTCAGTAACCTGCACAACAATTTAGCCTTATCAGTTTTCGTTAATCAATGCCAGAGGAGGACAACCTTCAATTCTGGACGTTATCGGTTAACCGTTTAAAATAAACGGTTCACCGTTAGTTTCCAGTAGCCTTCCCATCTTTGGTGTTTTCCGTTAAACATAAACGGCTAGAACTTAGGCAATATGTTGCTCTCTGGTGCTAATCGGTTAACCGTTTAAAATAAAATGGTTTACCGTTAATTTCCAGTAACCTTCCCATCTTTTGTGTTTTTCGTTTTTCATAAACGGTTAGAGGTTTAGGAAATGTGTTGCTCTCTGCCTTTAATCGGTTAACCGTTTGAAATAAACGGTTCACTGTTTATAACCAGAATTGCAATTTTAAACGAGTTTTTGTAGAGAATCTCTTTCTAATTTGAAAGTCCATCTTTTATGAAGAAATAAGGCAATGAATAAAAGGGCTTTCGTTTATTAAGAAATATCTCCAATATTTTTGTCAAAAACCATATAAAATTTGTTATCATCAAAATCAATATTATTAACATATTTATGTTAACAATCTCCCCCTTTTTGATGATGACAAATTCTAATCAATGTTTAGCTCCCCCTTAATATGTGCTCCCCCTAAATGTATGGCCAAATTGAGAGATGTTTAATAACAGGATTTTTGCTCAAGAAAACATTTTAAATTCATTCTTAATCTCCCCATTTTAAATCCTTCTTAAATACAAATTCATTCTTAATCTCCCCATTTTAAATCCTTCTTAAATACCATAAATCAATTTTAAATATCATAATTATTTCCCCCTTCATCATCAAAAAGAAAAGAGAGAATAGGAAAAATGCAAATCCATTAAAGAAGTTACCCGGTTTTGGCGAGCGAAAATTTTAGCAGAGTTTCCCCTTAAAAATGATCAAAACCACTAATACAAAATGAGATAGAACACTTCCAAAAATAGATTAACACCAACTTCTTCTTTCAACAAGCCAACAACTCCATGATCAAAACAAAACAACACTCCAATATCCACAAACATACTAACACTCCAATGTCCAACAATCAGTAATCACAAATCATCAATCATCTAATCATCAAGAACATCACATACATATGCATCAAAATCCAAAAAAAAATATAAATGCAAACAACCAAAATATGAAATGTATGTGCGAAAACAGAACTCAGAAACTACAGAGGCGGAGAAGATGTGCTCCCCGGATCATAGCCGAAATAGCTGAGAAGAGTGCGCTGTCCGGCGATAAGCTCGAGCTGCTGGTCAATGCTCTGCTGCTAGAAAATCTGAAAGTCAGAGCGGAGCTGCTGGTGATCACGGGAAATGATGTCCAACCGATCAAGAATCAGCTGCTGTCGCTTCGAAATCCGCTGAACATCAGTAATCAGCTGCTACACCGCTTCTGAAGCAAGGGGCTGAATTGGAGCTGGAGGCGGCATAGAGGCAGATGGCTGCTCGGGAACAGCAGAAGGCTCAGGAGCAGGAGGCAGCTCGGAAGAGGAGGGAATATCAGCATCCATCGCACGCTCCTCAGAGTCTGAGTCAGCTGGAGGCCGAGGGACAAAATGGCGACGCGGAGGATGAGGATGAGCTCCTAATCTAAAGTCAGGAAGCTGATCGGGAGAATAGACATCATTGAGCATCCGATCGTCCTCTGGAGCAATCAAGGTATCCCGGTTTTTGGAGTTGCTTGTCTTTATCCACACTCCATTCTTTCTAGAGAATCCGATACTGGTCATGGCCTCGGAACCAATCCGTCGAGTCTCCATATGTCCAGTATCAAGAAGTGACACTTCAAAGCGTCGCAGTATTTTAGTGATGATACTGCCATAAGGAAGCAAGCGATGGTTGACCGCTGGAGTACTCAACATATGTCGCACAATAATATACCCGAGGTTAATGGGACGGTCTGTAAGAAGGCTATCTAATAGGGCAACGTCCAACCTCGTAACCTCATCCGAGACCCTTCCTAGGAGTCACTATGTGCTGTAAAATAGTGTGAAGAATGCGAACTTGGAGAGGTAAAAGTTGAGACCGAAACGGAAGCAAACAAATCTCATCCGATAAGTCTCGACGACGACATATATTACGAACGCTATGAGTATGAGAAAAACTATCAAAGGAGAGGGCTTTCCTAGAGGTGTAAATATCAAGCCCCTCACAAGAGATACCAAGAAGGTCAGCTAGGTCCGCATCATCAAACTCTATTGGCACACGGCCGACTTGAGTAACTATCCTATTTAGGCGAGTGTCGGAGATTTCCATTTTCGAATAAAAGACTCGCACTAAGTTTGGATAAACTCGGTCATCAAAATCAATGGCAGCCTCCCAAGGCTGAAGCATATCCCTAATGCTTCTACCACATACAACTAAGTTGCGGAAATCATCAATATCAACAAAAAAAGGATCAAGTACCTTTCGACCATCAAAGCGATCTTCGAACCGCTTAGCCAAGGCAGGTGTGGGGAAGTGAATCCTTGAAAATTCAGAGACCTCCCGAGGTGGTATGGGATTCCTTGGAGGCACAGATTTACGCCTGGGATTTCTCTGAGAGGGTTCAGCCATGGAAACACGTAATGGGACGAAAGTAAATCGATAAAAGGTTTAAGGAAGAGTAGAGGATGTGAGTAGGATGTTCAATTTGGTTGAAGAAAGGTGGAAATCGGATTAAGAACGAAGAAACCCGACCCACGACAGTTAGGGTTTAAATTTGGGATTTTTGAATTTTGGGCTCGATTTGAAGTTTTGAATCGGTAGAATTGTTCTAAAGGTGATAAGAAATGATTTTGAAGGTTTGATTTGGCAAGGAAAGCAAGAAAAATGAGGATTTGAGGACAGAGAAACCTTCGGCTGCGCAACAATGGTGGAAACGGTGAAAGGGTAACTGGAGAAGGAGAAGAAAACCTTTGAACAGTATATATACTTCGCGAAAACGGTTAACCGTTTATTTAAACGGTTAAAGGGTAACTTCCAGAGGCTGAAGAAAGGGAAACGGTGAAAGCCTAAGCGCTTAACGGCTAAGGAGTAACTGTTAGAGGACTCTCTGTTGAAAAATGGTTCACCGATTGTGGCAAACGGTGAAAGGGTAAACGGACAGACACATAATCTCGTTTCTGGAATTAAACGGTGATCCGTTTATAGGAAACGGCTAACCGTTTATTTTATCTGTAATTTCGCACATTTGATTTAATTTTTGGCCAGCAAATAATATATTCCAAGATCATTTAATTGATCTGAAAATATTTTATGAGCCAATTTAATGCATGATTCATGGACATGTTTTCAACCAAACAATTCATATAATCAAGAGTTATCAATGCAAATTCATCATTTGTCTACCAAGCTCAAGCATTTCATAAATAGTAATCAATCAATTCAGTACACTCAATAGCATGAATAGAGATGTTAATGCAAAAATTTCATCATCCCAAGTTCATGCCGAATTTTTGAAAATTGTTCTTCACAAAGCGGTTTTGTGAAAATATCGGCAAGTTGTTTTTCTGTGGAAATAAACTCTAATGTAATATCTCCCTTTTGAACATGATCTCTCAAAAAATGATGTCTTATTTCTATATGCTTGGTTCGAGAATGTTGAATGGGATTCTTTGAAAGGTTTATAGCACTAGTATTATCACACTTAATAGGAATTTGTTCAAGATTAATGCCATAATCTCTAAGTGTTTGTTTCATCCAAAGAGCTTGTGCACAACAACTTCCGGCAGCTATATATTCAGCCTCGGTAGTTGAAAGTGCAACAAAATTTTGTTTCTTACTAAACCATGAAACAAGAGAGTGTCTAGAATATAGCAAGTTCCACTAGTGCTCTTCCTATCCACTTTATAACCAGCAAAATCCGCATCCGAAAAACATGTTAAATCTATATGAGTTCCCCTAGGATACCAAAGGCCAATATCTATGGTTCCACTCAAATAACGGAAAATTCTTTTAACAGCGAGCAAATGAGATTCCTTGGGACATAACTGAAATCTTGCACACAAACATACACTAATCATGATATCGGGTCTACTTGCAGTCAAATAAAGTAGGGATCCGATCATACCTCGATACATTTTGATATCCACTTCTTTACCTTTTTCATCTTTGTCTAGCTTGGTTGTTGTGCTCATTGGTGTATTCTTGGTCTTTAAATCATCAATGCCGAATCGTTTGAGTAGATCCTTTACGTACTTGGCTTGATTTATGAAAATTCCTTCCTCGTTTTGTTTGATTTGAAGTCCAAGGAAGTATTTCAACTCTCCCATCATACTCATCTCAAATTCTTTGCTCATACACAATGAAAATTCTTTACACAACAACTCATTAGTAGAACCAAAAATAATATCATCAACATAAATTTGAACAATAAGTATGTCTTGGTTCTTATGCTTAACAAATAGAGTAGTGTCCGCTTTACCCATAGAGAAGTCATTTTCTAGCAAGAAATTTTTAAGTCTATCATACCATGCTCTAGGTGCTTGTTTTAATCCATACAAGGCTTTGAGCAACTTATACACATGATTTGGAAATTTTTCATTTTCAAAACCAGGAGGTTGTTTCACATAAACTTCCTCCAAAATATATCCATTTAAGAAAGCACTCTTGACATCCATTTGATATAAAATAAAATCCTTATGACATGCATATGCTAACAACATCCTAATGGATTCTAACCTTGCTACAGGTGCAAAGGTTTCATCAAAATCAATTCCTTCCTCTTGGTTGTAACCTTGAGCCACTAATCTAGCTTTGTTTCTTACAACCATACCGGATTCATCCATCTTATTTCTAAACACCCATTTAGTACCTATTATAGATTGATGTTCAGGTTTAGGAACTAATTCCCACACATTGTTTCTTTCAAATTGATTTAACTCCTCTTGCATTGCCATAATCCAAGATTCATCATTTTCTGCATCCTCAAAGGATTTTGGTTCAATTTGAGAGATGAATGCATTATGCTCACAAGTATTTCTAAGTGATGATCTAGTTGTAATACCTCGTGAGGGATCTCCTAAAATTACGTCTTTAGGGTGAGAAGAGACATACCTCCACTCATTGGGGAGTGTTTGAGAAGTACCTTCATTTTGCTCCACATTTGGTTCTTCATGATGTTCCTCTTGAATTCCATGTGGTGCATCTTCTTGATTGTCATTTGATGCTTCTTCTTCTTGTTCTTCTTCTCCTGCATCATCATCAACAACGACTTTCTCCGTAGATGAGGGGTTAGACTCATCAAATATGACATGCATAGATTCCTCCACAACTAAAGTTCTTTTGTTATAGACTCTATAAGCTTTGCTTGAATTTGAATAACCAAGAAAAATACCAACATCAGATTTTGGATCAAATTTACCAAGATTATCTTTTGTGTTCAAAACAAAACATTTGCATCCAAAAACTTTAAAATAGCCAATGTTGGGTTTTCTATCTTTCCAAAGCTCATATGGAGTTTTATTAAGATTAGGTCTAATCAACACCCGATTTAAAACATAACAAGCGGTGTTGACGGCTTCAGCCCAAAAATATTTTGGTAATGCATTTTCATTTAACATGGTCCTAGCCATTTCTTGAATAGATCTATTCTTTCTCTCAACAACTCCATTTTGTTGTGGGGTTCTAGGTGATGAAAATTGATGCTCAATGCCTAGATTATTACAAAAACTCTCAAATGCATGATTTTCAAATTCTCCTCCATGATCACTCCTAATGCATACAATACCATGCCCTTTTTCATTTTGTAATTTCTTACAAAGCACTTTAAAAGCATCAAGAGCATCATCCTTATTGGCTAAGAATAATACCCATGTATATCTAGAATAATCATCCACTATCACAAATGCATAATATTTGCCATTTAGACTTGCATATCTAGATGGCCCAAAAAGATCTATGTGAAGAAGTTCAAGTGGTTTTGAAGTAGAAATATGGTTTTTATTCTTGAAAGAAGTTTTAATTTGTTTTCCAAATTGACAAGCTTCACAAATCTTATCCTTTTGAAAACCAATTTTCGGAAGACCTTTAACTAAATTATCTTTCGAAATTTTTGAAATCAAATCCATACTTGCATGTCCTAACCTTCTATGCCATAACCAACAATCATCATGTAATGCCGAAAAACATTTATCAAGAGTATATGCACATTCTATGTCAATGATATAAACATTACCACATCTATTTCCAACAAATAAGGTTTTGCCATTACATGAGTTCTCAATAACACAACTAAGTTTATCAAAGATAACTTTATAACCTTTGTCACATAATTGACTAATGCTAATTAAGTTGTGTTTCAAGTTTTCAACCAAACATACATTCTCAATTAGAGTTGAAGAGACTTTACCAACATTTCCAATTCCAAGAATTTTTCCTTTTGAATTGTCTCCAAAAGATACGTCTCCACCATTTTCAATTTTGGTGAAGCTTGAGAACCATGCATAGTTTCCAGTCATGTGCCTTGAACAACCGCTGTCCAAGTACCATTTATTTTTCTTCTTCTTCAAGCCCTACAAGAAAAAGTCTCAAGTTTTAGGTACCCAAAGCTTTTTGGGTCCTTTAGAGTTAGCAACGGTTCCTTTTGGAACCCAAATGCATTTGACACCATAATATGCATTCCTTTTCACGGGACATCTAAATTTCATGTGACCATTTTGATTACAATAATGACATGCAATCTTATGATCATTTGTGGAGGTAGCTTTAACAAAATAATTCTTATAATACTTTTGCTTCAAGTTAGGCTTTTATCCAAGTCCTCCTTTATCAAAAACACATTTTTGTGAGTTAAGCATATTATCCAACATCTTTTGCCCATTTGTAAATTTCAAAACAATTTCATTCAATTCATTATTCTTTTTCTTGAGCAATTTGTTCTCATTTTTCAACTCATCTATGTGTGATTCCAAATGCTCATGTAGGATGTTAGGTTTCTCATTTGATAATGCAATTTCATCATGCAATGTTTTGTTTCCTACTTCTAGGCATACAATTCTTGCATTTAGGGATTCATTTTCATTTTTAAGCTTTGCCATTTCCTTTTTAAGACATACATTCTTTTTACCAATTTTCATCAACTCATTATGCAAATCTTGAAAAGCATCATATAATTCATCATAGGTAGGATCACTTACCTCATTGAGATCATCATCCCCTCCTATTGCCATGAGTGCTAGGTTTGATACTTCTTGTGATCCTTCCTCATCATTTGATTCTTCCTCACTATCATCCCAAGTTGCAACCATTGCTTTCTTCTTGAGTTTGTTGATAAGTGGGCACTCCGATCTTATATGTCCAGGCTTCTTGCATTCATAACAAGTGATTGCCTCCTTCTTCTCCCTATAGTTCTTGAAGTTTCTGAAATTTATTTGCTCTCTGGTTTTCTTGAAGAATTTTCTGAACCTCCTTGCTAGCATGGCTAGCTCTTCATCATCCGGTTCACTCTCCCCATCACTCTCATATTTTAAAGCTTTGAGAGCAATGCTTTTCTTCTTCTCCTCATGTCCTTTTTCTGCAGCTAAATCCTCTTCATACGAAATAAGAGAACCGATTAAATCACCAAGAGGTAAAGTATTTAAATCTTTGGCCTCTTCAATAGCGGTTCTTTTAGGTCTCCATTCTTTTGGAAGTGACCTAATGATTTTCTTAACTTTCTCACTATTTGAGAAGGTTTTCCCTAAGGCACCTAGGGTGTTCACTATGTCCGTGAATCTAGTGTACATAGAATACACATTTTCATTTTGTTCCATTTGGAACAACTCATATTGACGAGTGTATCTACTGATTTTAGACTCTTTCACTTGATTTGTCCCTTCATAGACAACTTCAAGTTTGTTCTATATCTCTTGTGCACTTTCACAACTAGATACTCTATGGAATTCTTTCTTATCAATGGCACAAAACAAAGCATTCATAGCCTTGGAGTTTAGAGACATCTTTCTCTTTTCTAACTCACTCCATTGACTCGATGGTTTAGGAATATCATCTCCTACTTCATCTTTGAACGTAAGCATGAATGGACCATCACAAACAACTTCCCAAATTTCATAATCTAAGGCTTGCAAATAGATTCTCATTCTAGTTTTCCAATAAGCATAGTCATTACCATCGAAAAATGGTGGTCTAGTTGTGGATTGCCCTTCTCTAAAGGTTGAGTCATTTAGGGTTGCCATGGATCTTTTACTCTAGACGATTAAGTCTTAACAAGAGAACGAGGCTCTGATACCAATTGAAATACAAGTATGCAACCTAAGAGGGGGGGTGAATTGGGATTCTAAAAAATAATTCAATTTATTAAAGAAAATCTTAATGCAATTATAAATCAAATTCAAAGCAATAACAATTAAGATGATCACAATATAAAAAAATAAGGGAAGAGGGATTCAAACACCGAGATTTTTACGTGGTTCGGCCAACCTCGCCTACGTCCACGCCTCCAAGCTTTCCGAGCTTGAGGATTCCACTAAGCAAGCCTCCAAGGCTTCAAATGCTTACACTTGACTTCCAAGGTGTCAATGGACCTTTACAACAAGAGATTATCCCCAATCTCTTAACCCAAGTGTATCCCAACACTTACAATCACTCAAAGTAAAAGATTACAAACTGTTTTGCCTCTCACAATATATAAGATTACACAATGATGCTTAATATGTGAATAGATGAAGCAAGAATGTGTTCTAAGCTCTATGAAGATTGTATTCTCGAATATTAGCTCAAATGGTCATGTTGTGATCAACCTTCTTTGAATTTGAATGAGCTTATTTATATCTGGAGCTGAAAATCTAGCCGTTACAAACTGTCGGACAGAAAACGGTTCACCGTTAACCATAAACGGTTAACCGTTTCGGTTGGTCAAAGTTACCGTTGGGCCAGATTTCAAATAAACGGTTTGCCGTTTAGGATTGCCCTTTAGCCGTTAACTTCCAGAGACCTGCAAGATGAGCTTTTGTTATCCGTTTACGCTAAACGGTTAAGGACTTGCGTGAAGTGGCTTCTCTGG
Organism: Citrus x changshan-huyou; assembly: GCA_039657385.1. Lineage (NCBI taxonomy): Eukaryota > Viridiplantae > Streptophyta > Magnoliopsida > Sapindales > Rutaceae > Citrus > Citrus x changshan-huyou. Next base: position 8,809,864 of record CM077550.1, read on the forward strand.
ATATTATCGGTTAACCGTTTGATATAAACGGTTAGCCGTTTGGCTTCAATAACCTGCACAACAATTTAGCCTTATCAGTTTTCGTTAATCAATGCCAGAGGAGGCCAACCTTCAATTCTGGACATTATCGGTTAACCGTTTAAAATAAACGGTTCACCGTTAGTTTCCAGTAGCCTTCCCATCTTTGGTGTTTTCTGTTAAACATAAACGGCTAGAACTTAGGCAATATGTTGCTCTCTGGTGCTAATCGGTTAACCGTTTAAAATAAAACGGTTTACCGTTAATTTCCAGTAACCTTCCCATCTTTTGTGTTTTCCGTTTTTCATAAACGGTTAGAGGTTTAGGAAATGTGTTACTCTCTGCCTTTAATCGGTTAACCGTTTGAAAGAAACGGTTCACCGTTTATAACCAGAATTGCAATTTTAAACGAGTTTTTGTAGAGAATCTCTTTCTAATTTGAAAGTCCATCTTTTATGAAGAAATAAGGCAATGAATAAAAGGGCTTTCGTTTATTAAGAAATATCTCCAATATTTTTGTCAAAAACCATATAAAATTTGTTATCATCAAAATTAATATTATTAACATATTTATGTTAACAAATCCGCTCTTGAGCGCTGCTTCCAGTAGATTTCTTCATCAATGAGAATGTTTTGAATTTGTCTTTCCACCCTCTTGATCTCATCTCCATTCCCATATTGAACTTTTCTCTGCTTCAAGCCCTGCAGCTGATCCCTTAGCTGTGCTAATTTTTTGTCTTTCCCCCCAAATTCCCCTTTACTCCAAGCCAGCAGCCGAGCCATCGAATTTTTTGCTGTCTTCTGGAAAGATTTTATCGGGTTGTCCCTACTCTAAGTTCCCTACACGCTCCACTCCTCCTTGATTATATCCTTGCATGCAGCATACGGGCTCCACATGTCCTCGTAGTGGAACCGTGATGAATGTCTCCCCCCAAAAAGTCACTCCTCCATCCCTTTCATGCACTATCATTAGCATTGGGCAATGATCTGATGACCATGTGTCCAGGTTACTTGCTGCACAATCTACAAAAAAATCACTCCAAGCTTTGTTACAAGCAAATCTGTCCAACCGTTCCTCCACAAATCCCGGCCCGAATCTCCCATTGCTCCAAGGGAACGGGTATCTCATTTATTAAAAATATATTATAAAGAGAGATGAGAAAAAGAATTTGATCGAAAAAGAAATTTAGCTCTTGTTGGTCGGGCTGGGCTCCTTTTTATCTCGGTTTAAAAAAAATAAAGGAAAAAAGACACCTACATTTTCAATGTTTCAATAATAAATTTAGTTATTCAAAATTATGTTTAAGCAACTTTTAAATTTTAAATGCCAAACAAAAAAATAGCAATATTTTAAGCGTAATAAATTCTTTTTTCCAAAAACAATAATGGTAAAATTTATGTGGTTACCGATATTAATTATTATGTTGATTCACCATTGTTGGATTTTATTATATAGTTTATTGTTTGTGAATTCAAGATTGTTGTTGTGATAATAGTCTATTATTATTATGTCATTTTTTATTTAATATACAAGATAAATTTTCTCAAATTAAATCAAACCAGACCAACCAACTTATAAAATTAAAGTAAACTGAAAATTTAGTTTGTATTTAGTTCAAAACATTACTTGATTTGGTTTTCTGGATGAGGCCTTATGATGAAAAAATTGTGTTCTTGTCACCTTCTTTTAGCCAATCTGCTCTTGAGCGCTGCTTCCAATAGATTTCTTCATCAATGAGAATGTTTTGAATTTGTCTTTCCACCCTCTTGATCTCATCTCCATTCCCATATTGAACTTTTCTCTTCTTCAAGCCCTGCAGCTGATCCCTTAGCTGTGCTAATTTTTTGTCTCTCCCCCTAAATTCCCCTTTACTCCAAACCAGTAGCCGAGCCATCGAATTTTTTGTTGTCTTCTGGAAAGATTTTATCGGGCTGTCCCTACTCCAAGTTCTATACATGCTCCACTCCTCCTTGATTATATCCTTGCATGCAGCATACGGGCTCCACATGTCCTCGTAGTGGAACCGTGATGAATGTCTCCCCCTAAAAGTCACTCCTCCATCCCTTTCATGAACTACCATTAGCATTGGGCAATGATCTGATGACCAAGTGTCCAGGTTACTTGCTTCGCAATCTACAAAAAAATCACTCCAAGCTTTGTTACAAGAAAATCTGTCCAGCCGTTCCTCCACAAATCCCGACCCGAATCTCCCATTACTCCAAGTGAACTGGTATCCCGTATAGCCCACATCTATTAGCTCACAATCCCTCAAGACTTCTCTAAATTCATTGATTGAGTTCAAGTTTCTGTCATTACCTCCACTTTTTTCACTTGGATACAAGATTTCATTGTAATCTCCAAAGCACAACCAAGGGCTAGAAGATAAGCCAGCCAACCGTCTTAGGAGTGTCCATGTGTGCTTTTTCTTGTTTGCTTCTGGATGCCCATACACTCCTATGCATCTCATTTGCTTCCCACTCGTCATTTGAATTTCAGCATCGATGTGATGCTTACTAAAAGACTTAATTTGCAAGCAAGTTTCCAGGTTCCAAAGCATTGTTATCCCCCCACTTCTTCCACTACAATTCACAGCAAAACATTTTTCGAAATTTAGCTTGTTCACAACCGTGTTCATTTGCATGGTTGTCAGCTTTGTTTCACATAAGAAAACTAGTTGAGGACCATACAAACGGAGGATTTTTTTTTACGGCTAGAAACGCTCGGGGATCCCTAAACCCCGAACATTCCAGCTGAGTATCTTCATGGTTTCCGGCGGGGCTAGCTTCCAGCCTCCGCCGATATCTCTGTTGTGTTTGAATCAGCAACTTCCATCTCTTCCACCCCCAACAATTCCCCGCTCAATTTGATTTTTGCTGTTGGTGAGGGATGTGCCTATTTTTTGGTCTCTGATTTGGTCAGGCTATTAAGCTTTGCTTTCTTTTTTGGGCTTTGCTCGATTATCTCTACAAATGGCCATTTTGAAGCACCTAGCCCCACTCTGACTCCTCCTCTTTTGGCTCTCTAGCTTGCCTCTTCCATCTCCTCTTGTTGGGCCATTTTTCAATGATTCCCAGCCCATCATCAATTTTAGCTTCCTCCATCTCCTCTTGGTTTGCCTCCAATTTTTCCCCCTCTTTTTCCTTGGCATTTCCCACCTTTGTTTTCAATTTCCTAGGCTCTGTTGTATTGCCAGTATCCCCATCGTGCTTTTTGCCACCCTTCTGCTTCTTACCCATCGGTTCTATCACATCCCTCATTAAATGCTGCTTAACTACCCCTTCCACCTCATCACTCATTGCAAGTTCCTTGGTTTAACCTGTTTCTTCCCCTAAGGGTTTTGACCCGTTTACTTCAACCGGGTTATTCTGGTTCTGTGGTTGCAGTTGGGAGGAGCCTTGATGCTCTGAGTTTACAGATTTCTCTTTCGATCTGCCCCCCTCATAATTCTACTTCCCCTTACTTCGATTACTCTTTGAGCGTCCCCCTAGCATAATTGCTATCATCCAGCCACCAAATAGTAACTTCTCTTTTTGCTAACCGTGGTATCTACTACACTCTTTGTATTGGTCCCCAGTTATTCCGCAGCAAAAGCAAAAGTCGGGTAGACGCTCATAGACTACTGGCATTGGGATGTCTGGTTCTCCTTCTTGTTTGAGGAATAAGATTTTCTCCAATGGTTGTGTTATGTTAATAGAAACTCTGAGCCTTGCAAACTCCCTAATGCAATCCCCATTTTCATCTGTTTCAACCTCCTCCACTAGCCCAACCTTTCCTCCCAGCTCGTGGAGAAACTCTTTTTCCATACATGCAAGCGGGACGTTTCGAATCTGAATCCAAAAGGATGTATGGGTAAAGGATTGTTTTGTGACCTCCCCCATTCCCCTTGGCTCAGTAAGAACAATCAATGCCCTGTCAAAGTGCCAAGGGCCCCATATTAAGATTATTTTCTTATCAGCTTCCTCGGCAAATTTGAACATGAATATATTGTTTCCTAAACTCTCGATCTTCACCTCTTTAAAGGTCCTCCAAACTTGCTATAAAGCAATCTTCATTCCTTTTTTGTTAACTCATCTCGTCAGAAGAACTTTGCCCACTAAGCAGTTTGCCAATGCTTTTTCCTTTTTGGCTTTCATACTTGCTTCCAGTGTCACCCTGGATTTATTTTCCTCTCGTATAGTTATAACTTTGCATTTGCGAATTAATTCATCCGTATCCATGGTAGATAATGCTTCAAGAGAATATTCTGAATCCCCCACTGAACTACCCCTGTGTTTAAGCCCCCTCACCAACGTTTTTCTCACCAATTCTATTTATTACGAAACTTACAGCCAATAATCAGTATAACTAGAAAAATAAAGCACTCACCTTGGAGTGACCACCTGAGTCATTAAGACTCCTCCGAGCTTCCATTCAAGCCTCTCTAAGAGAGAGAGAACTTTCATGAAGGAGACATTTGAGCTCTCTCCTTTACTTGATTTGGTTTTAAGCTTGAATGGAACTAAACTAAATAGTGCTCACCCCCGAGTACTAAGTTCTAGACTCCATTAAAAAATAAGAAAAGGAAAAAAGAAAGAAAGAAAAAGGAAAGAACGTGATAGAAATAAAATAAAAAGGAATCAAAGAGCCTCCTTGGAATGATTTGTTGGTCGGTTGAGCCCAAAACATGATTTTACCATATCACCGCGACATCAATTATTAAGTGTGAGCTGACTCTTACCTTCCATTTTAATGTAATTTCAACTTTTTTTTAATAAGAATGTAATTTTAACATTACTTACTAGTAAATGACAAATAAAATATCTTACATTCTTACATTATCTATTATTTTATATCAATTGAAACAACAATATTAGTAAAGCATATTAATGGTCGTCATCTATTTAGTTCTATATGTGATCCAGCTGCCAAAAAACTGGAATATCTCTCTCACATTTAATGTGAGTGATATGTTTGAATATCATCCAGATGATGAGGCATTCTACAGGCCAAACTCGAGGACAAGTTCTTTTCCAAGTAAAGAGGATTAATGTAGGATGGTTGCGTGATATGAGTAGAGCATCTTCTGGAGAGCATAACTTAGGCTATAGGTGTCTGTTCTGGGCGTATAATATATCTTTCAAAGCTTACAATGAGAGGATCAAACATAGAACTACTTGCATTGTTCTGACCTATGGATGAGCTGAAAATTAAACTTATTTTCCGATTATTTTTTTAGTTTTAAGATTTTTTCTATTTCTTTAAAGATTTTTATCTTCTTTTTTTCAGATGTCAAATTTGGCACCGTTTATTTCGGATTTCTTATTTAGATTAAGAGAATTTTATTATAAAATAATATTTTAAATTTGTCTATTTTAGTAAATTTGCGATATTTAATATTATCATATAAAGAGGGCTAAAACTCTAATTTTGTTAATTCAGACTTATTCAATAAACTTCATTACTCATAAACCTTTATTTCTTTTATCAATCAACTTTAAACTATTTTATTCTTTCTCGCTAGTTCTTTCTTCTTTAATTAAACCTCATGCAACATATCTATTCATTATTCATATGGAGCATGCATCAAATACAATCTCTTACAACACATAAATTTAAGAACCATTTATTATTTGGATAGACACACGTGTATGGTGAATCAATTTTGTCTTCGCAACAACATCTACTCAACGGCAACCTTTGGCAGGAAAACGGCACGGGCCGGGGCTAATTCTACTAGCTGTACGAGCTTTATTGGGCATCTTTGGTGCTTCTGTGGCTGCCTCAGCTGTGCGTATATGTGTAGCAATATGTCATATCTTTTAAAAAAAAAAAATTCAACCTCAATGCAATGAGAAAATTCTATTAAAAGGAAAACATAAAACATAAGATGCTAGGGGTAATGAATATATATCCCTAGTTTTGGGGAAAAAATTAAAAAACAATCATATTAGTTCGAAAACTTTATGTTCATTTATACTCTTGTCTTCATCCGACTTTAATTTCTAGGGTAATCAGTTTTCCTTTGATTTTCATGGCAGATGCGTCTAGTAAACCACCTGTTTTACTTCTACTCATTCTTCTAAGTCATTTGCTGAGGCTGTTGGCAATGGTAAAAGTGTTTTAGAGTTATGATTATCGGAGTCCCTTATTTTTAAAGTAAAAAGAATAAAATGCATAATAATTACCACACAATGATAATATATATATATATATATATAATAGGCGATATTGTTGACATTATGATGAATAACGATGTCAAGTGGCATATAATTTTACAATAAAAGAATTTCTTACTTTAATAATTTAACACATAAAATAAAAGATAAAAAAATTAATGTACTACAGGATAAAAAACATTATATTGAATAATAATTAATGAGTTAAAAGATTAAAAAAATAATATATTACCCAAAAATTTTCATTATTATTTTCTTTAAAAATTTTTAATTAATTCACTTCTTCAATATTTTTCACGGTAAATATTACGACATTTTGTAAGCCATCGGTCACCACCGTATAACGACCAACACAGCTCATAAATTGGCTTTGCTGGAAGAAATTAATCTGATTGTTATGTTATATATATATATATATATATATATATATATATATGATGACCCATATTAATGCAGAAACCTAGAAGCTCGCCTTTTCGCGTTGCAGCGGAAGCCTCAGCCAGGTTCCTAGCGGCTGCCACCTTCGTAGAAGAACAACAACAATAGTCATTACAAGACCTAAAAGAAGGAAAATCTTAGAGCCCAATCCCATTTTCATTATTCCAAAAATAAAGGAAGTAAGAGGAAATTAATATCAATAAACGATTATTAATTGAAGATGGAAAGGATGAATGGATGATAAATTAGTGTTCTCTTGAATCTATATTATTTATAGTAGTTGGGATTTGGGAGCCAGCGGTCCGAGGAAGGCTCTGAGAAGTTAATGCTCGTCTGAAACTAAGAATTTTCTACAAGCAGCAAGCACATTTTTATTTCTTTCCGGGGTCCTTCATTGCTCGGCAAATAATTTCTCTTTTATTAAAATTAATATTTACCACTTATCTCCTAATTTTTTTCATAATATAAAAAAACTTAATGAACATAAAAAAAATAAAGATAAACGGGTCATTCACTTAATTATTTATCATCAGAATAATATATATATATATAATATAATATAAGAAAATATTTAAAAATAAAAATATAAGAAAAATATCTTCTTATTAATTTTTTAGTACTTCAATTTTTTATTTTAATTTACATTTAAATGATTTATTCAATTTATAATAAATATGTTGCCAAAGAAATTATTGTCTATTATGAAAATAGTAGGAAGTAAGCTATCAGCAGAGTTGCTAGAATAGAGAAAGCATGAAGTAGCCTGAGAGACCTTATTGCCAGTATTGCTGCTAAGAAACCAACTGCATCAAAGCTGGCTTCAACTGCTACAAAATAAACCCCAACAAAATCTTCTGTCATAGCTCCTAGGGTCTCTAATAAATGTAAAAGGGCAAAACCCTATGGAGGTGCTACGACACAATTGAACAAGTCCAACTCAGCCTAAAGCTACTGAACCTATTGGAACTCCACCAATCAATCCAACTCAGAGCCAGAAAAAAAAAGCAGCCAGCTGCCATAACACAAGGTTCACCTAAAGAACATTTGTGAAGTGTAACTAAGAAGAAGTGAAACTTTTTCAACAACAGCTGCAGCAGAATGTCCAACAACAGGGGAGTATTCCTTGCCAACCCAATTTAATTTTCTAACCTTTGAAACTTTTCTTTTCTTTTAAGTTATTTATTTTTAGATTTTTCGGTTTTTATTTCTTTTTTGTTAGTGTATGCATGTTTGTCTTGGTTTATTTTGTGTGCCTGTGACGACACAACACTTTTCAAGTTTGGGGGGGTTATGCTATGGTGTAATGTGTCCGTGAGTGCATGCATTGGTATTGTGTGTTATGTGTAGCTCCGTTATTCAGTATTTGTGTATGGATTAGAAAACCTAATGAAGATAAATTGAGTGTCATCCAGTATTTGTGACTGCCAAGTAGGGCTAGGTCATAGATGAAGGTTGAAATTCAGTCTCAACACTTAGGCTTTAGTTGAATTTTATGAGTGTGTTGTAGCAAAACCAGAAAGACAAAAAATGATAGAAATATCTCAAGTTTGGGGAGAAAATTTAAAGGGATTTATCATAAATTGTGCTTGTTATGAAATAAATTTTGCTCTAATGGCTTAAGTTGTTGAGTAACCAGGGCTGAGTATGCACCCCATATGCAGACTTAAGTAAAATAGCAACAAGAGTTACGAGGAATGTTGTAGCAATTAAAAAAAAAAAGGTCCTCTATCTAGGATATTGAGTAGCCAGATCTTTTAATGAGCTCATGTTCAACCTTGAGTTAAATGTGTCTATAGATAAGACAATGTTATAACATTTTACATGTCATTGGTGCAGCAACTCTAATCTGTGCATTGGTTGAGTAATTGTGTGTCATCATTACAAGTGATAGACATTTACATGAAAAATCAATGATGCATTGAAGAGAATTTGATAAAAAAAAATGTTGTAGCACAGTTTGAGCCTATTTGTGACTTCTGCCCCCCATATATGAATGTACTTATGTTTTATCTTTGAGTTATGTATAATGTCTGTGTAATGCTACAGTACCATTGGAACTTAAATACAGTGCCACACACATACTTTGGATAGAATATGTGCTAAGTCTAGAACTAAACTGTTATGGCAATTTTGTCTAGTCAAGAGTGTGATCTAAGGGTTGATGAATCCTAACAAACTTGTTAACAGAGCTAAGTTATTTTGTTGTAAGATTGTGTGATTGAAGTGTTAATGTTGTTGTCATTACTTGATGACAAGTAATAATTTAAGTTTGGGGTTGTGATAACTCTATGAAATGAGAGTTATCATGATACTTTTGGGCTTAAATCAAGTTTACATAGAGTGAATGATGTGTTTTTAGTGTATTTTAGTGACATTTTGCATAAACATCTATTTTAGTTTATTTCTAATAAATTTAGTTTGTTTTAGATTATTTTGTTCTTTTATTGTGTGTATAATTGTAGTTGACCAAGAAGCTCAAGTTTTAAGAAATGAATGATGTTGCAATAGATTTGCAGAGATAATGAAAGAACTTGGCTACAAAAGAATTAAAACAAGTTTGAAACAGTGAAGATATTGTAGTCATTGCTGTAGTAATCCTGGAGCAATAACAAACTGAATTTCGCACGTAACAACTAAAAGATTGTGATCTAAAGTTTTCAAAAATAGAGGAAAGACACCACACACTTTCGGTTGTCCTAGTTCTGAGTTATAAAAGTAGTATTCATGAAAAGAAAAAGAGGAGAGCCGTCACTGAAGGAAAAATCACATAGAAAAAAAAAAAGAAAATAAGAGGGATTTGAGGGCTACAAAAGAGGAATCACAGTAAATAAGAAGGAGAGATCACAATATTAAGCAGACTTCAACTTTTATCTTGTTTTCTATGTGTTTATGGGAATATATTTGATTACTGAAACAACTTTATTTACTGTTCTATCGCAAATCATGAACTGAATTTGATTGTAGTTGAGTGATAACCGATCTTAATGAATGTTTGACTGACATATGTGTGTTGCTCTGTGTTTGCTATAGCATTATGTCTTAATTGTGTTTATTTCAATTCCCTATTTCGGCTGACCACTCATTTAGAGATACTAGCTAAGAAAGAACTTCAAAAAGGTCTGACTTAGTGGATCTAATTAAGACAATACTTGGTTTTAGATCAGGTTTCTCAAGTTAAGTTAATCTCAATTTGAAAAGGGTCATACGTGATCTAAAATTAGTGAAGAACTAGACATAGGAATTTATCTTGTAGGGTAAATGGAACCAAGAACGTTTAAGGTTATATCTAACATTAATATAACAATTGGTCATTGTTAGGTTGCATTATATATAAGATATCAAACATGTGATAGCTGAGGATGTATAAGAGATTCTGCCCAGTGTTGTAGTAGATGATGTAGCAACAGTACTATAATTGAAAAATAGTCAAAGCCATTAAGTGGGTTTATTCACTTAACTACTCATTTTCCATTGATTACATCCTTATATTTGATGTGAGAATTTTCTTTATTGCATTTTATTTATTGAATTTTTATTTTAATCAGTTTGTTAATTTCATTAATTATCTTATTTTAATTTAGAACAAAACTGCATTGTTAAGATTGTTATAGCAAATCTAATAACATCAATCCCTATGGAGATGATCTAAATACTCATCAATATATTACTTATTATGTACACTTGCACATTGACACCTATAGTAATAGAAATCACGCACCAATAACATGTTGCTCTGTGTTTGTATGACAAGCAACATAACTAGGAAACTGTCTTACCTAAGGTCAAGTTTACTTACAACAGCATGGTGAATCAACCTACTAGCAAGACTCATTTTGAGATTATCTACACTTGTTCCACACGCGATGTTTAAGACTTGACTATCATGCTAACAATAGCTTAAAGGAGTAAAGTAGCAAATAATGTGATAGAAAAGGCTCTACAGATTCATGCCGAGGTTTGAGCTTATTTAGAGGCTGCCAATGCTAAGTACAAGGCTGATGTGGACAAGCATCGATGCAAGAAAGTATTCTAAGAAGGTGATTTAGTGATTGCGCATCTGCATCGAAGTCGTTTCCCTAGTACTCGTACAAAATTGGAGAAGCTCAAGTATGGACCATTTCGTGTGGCAAGGAAGATTAATGATAATGCTTATGTGCTCTAGCTACCAAAAAACTAGAATATCTCTCTCACATTTAATGTGGTTGATCTATTTGAATATCATCCAGATGATGAGGCATTCTACAAGCCAAACTCGAGGACGAGTTCTTTTCTAAGTAAAGGGGATTGACATAGGATGGTTGCATGGTGTTTGAAAGTTAAGATTTGCAATTGTAAAATGTGTTTGGGAACTAAGAAAATGAAAGGAATACTCTGAAGTTTTTATTTCATATAATTCTCGATTACAAAACAAAAGTAAATCAATCTTAGCTTATATATAAAAGCTAGAATAAGAGAGCTAAACTTATTAAGTAAGCTTAACTACAAAACAGAATGAAAAGCATGCTACAACAAACTTGCTGAGCTGGCAAAACTTCTTAACAGACTCTGATGATTTCTGCTTTGACTGCAGCATGAGCTTCCTTAACATCCCCCCTCAAACTCAAGGGGCATGTTTGCACATTGAGTTTGGCTCGAAAATAATTGAAATGGATAAAGGTGAGTGGCTTAATCAAGATGTCTGCAATCTGCTCTTCATTGGGAATGTATCTGATTTCCAGTTCTTTGGCTAAGACTTTATCTCTAATGAAGTGCATGTCTAATTCAATATGTTTTGTTCTTGAATGATAGACAGGATTATTAGCTAGTTCTATTGCACTGATATTATCACACCAGATCATAGGAAGAGAGGAACACTCAATACCAAGTTTATCAAACAGTGACTGAATCCATGAGATTTATGCACTTGCAGCTGCAAGGGCTCTGTACTCACTCTCTGCACTGGACCTAGCAACCACTGACTGTTTCTTGGATGACCAAGATATCAAGTTACTTCCCAAATAAATGCAATAAGCACCTGTTGATTTCCTGTCATCAATGTCACAAGCCCAATCTGCATCAGTGTAACCTGAGAGCTTCATTTCTCCTTCTGTGGAAAACTTTAAACCAAAATCTTCAGTCTCCTTTAGATATCTAAGAACTCTTTTGCATGCAAGGATATGTTGTAGTGTAGGTGCTGACACATACTGACTTAGCTTGTGTACTGCATAAGCTATTTCTGGTCTTGTTAGCACTAAATACTGCAACCCTCCAACAAGACTTCTGTAACCAGTAGGATCTTCAACATACTGACCCAAATGACCCTTAGCTTCTTTCTGGAGCTTTACTCATGTCACCATTGGAGTGTCACACCCTTTACACTCTAACATATCAGCTTTACTCAACAGATCCCTGATATATTTTCTCTGAGACATGTAAATATTATCTGCAGCATAAGAGACTTCTATACCAAGAAAATATGACAGTTTCCCCAAGTCTTTCAGAGCAAACACTTGACTGAATTCCAAAATGAATTGCTCCAGCTCAACACTATTAGGACATGTGATCAGTATATCATCAACATATATCAAAACAAAAATTATTGAGCCCTGTTTTCCTTTACAAAACAAGGATGTATCAGCTCTTGATTTTCTGAATCCCCACTTGGTAACTAGACTATCTCTCAACTTATCATACCAAGCTCTTGAAGCTTGTTTTAAGCCATATAAAGCCTTCTTTAGTTTGCAGACATAGTTAGGCTTCTTCAGATCAACAAACCCCTCAGGTTGACACATATAAACATCTTCTGTCAACTCCCCATTTAAGAATGCATTATTTACATCCACTTGCCTAATTGTCCATTTATGCATTGCAGCTAAACTCAACATAATTCTCACTGTAGAAGATTTCACAACAGGACTGAATGTTTCAAAGTAATCTACACCCTCTGTTTGTTGAAAACCTTTTGCAACTAACCGAGCTTTATACTTAGCTATGCTTCCATCACTGTTTTGTTTGACTCTAAACACCCACTTATTGCCTACAACTTTGTGTTCAGCTGAAGATGGAACTAATAACCAAGTCTTATTCCTGATTAAAGCCTCATACTCATCACTCATAGCTTGATGCCAGTTCTTATCACTGAGAGCTTCTTGTACTGTATCAGGTTCTTTATTGACTAAAGCTGCTGTATATAATTTTGGCTTGAAGATACCAGATTTGGATCTGGTAATCATTTGGTGAAAAGGTTTCTGAGTCTAGCTTGTGTTTAAGGCATCATGGATAGTAATTTGTGGCTCAAACTGTTGTTGGGAAGCTATGTGAGGTGATGAAGATTCTGTTAAAGAATGATTAGGTATCTCATGATGTAAAATATTTGTATGTAAAGATGATGAAGATACCTATTCATTTCTTGCTGAGTCTGCTGAGAAATTTTCTTCAAGACTGCTATTAGAGGTAGAAAGTGTTGATAGATGAAAGATTTGTTGCTGAGTAAAGGATGACACAGGAATTTCAGATAAGGATGTGTTTTCAGAAGAAAATATGTTGTTGGTCAGGTAAGGAAATATAGTTTCATCAAAGATCACATGTCTAAGTATATGAATCTTTCCTGTACTTGTCAAACACTTGTAACCTTTATGAGATGGACTGTATCCAATAAAGATGCATTTTCTTGTATGAAAATCAAACTTATGCTTGTTAAAATCCCTCAAATATGGATAACACAGACAACCAAAACATTTTAAGAAGCTGTAATCTGGTTTGTGTTTGAATAATTTCTCATAAGGAGACACAAACTTTAGCACAGGGGTAGGCAATCTATTTATGTGATAAACTGCAGTGTGAATAGCATCCCACCAAAACCTAAAGGGCATATCAGCTTGAGCTAATAATGTCAATCCCAATTCTACTATATGTCTATGCTTTCTCTCAACCAAGCCATTTTGATGGTGAGTATATGGACATGAATGTCGAAATATGATCCCATTTTGATTCAAGAAATCAGTGAACACTCTATATTCTCCCCCCCAGTCTGATTGCAACATCTTGACTTTAGTACTGAACTGGTTTTCTACTTGGAGTTTAAAGAGTTTAAAGACTGCAAAAGCATCTGACTTAAGCTTGAGAGGATGAATCCAAGTGTATCTACTGTAGTCATCCACAAAACTGATATAATATTTGTATCCATTCCTAGAAACAGTAGGTGAAGGCCCCCAAATGTCAGTATATAGCAGTTCCAGAACTTGTGTACTTTTAGTTTCAGTAATGGGAAAAATGTTGTTTATGAGTCTTTCCTAATTGACAAGCATCACAGAGAGAAGATGAAAGAGTTTTAGAAGAGACTTTAAATTGCTTACAAGACTTAAGCAAATGCATCAATATTGCTGAATTTGGATGAACAAACCTTCTATGCAACAAGGTCAGATCATCAGGTTTTTTATTACAATCATTTGAAAATGAGTTATTACAAGTTGTAGTAAAAGCACTACAATTTTGATGAACAGAAGAAACATTTGAAACTGACAGCATAGAAACTGGCTTATTTATCTGAGATTGTGACAGATGAGATGTAGGTGAGGAAGACTGAGGCTTAGGTTTCAATAGTAGCTTGTAGAGACCTTTCTCAGCAGAGCCCTGCAGAAGAACCTGTCCCATCATGTCCTTTACAAAACAAAAATTTCCACAGAATTCAATAGAAAGAGAATTATCAGAGGTGAGTTTAGAAATGCTTAACAAATTTTTAGTTATTGAAGGAACAAACAGCATGTCTTTAAGTGCTATAACAGGATGTGAGGAATGACAGTTTGAAGCTCTAAATGATAAGAAAGCATGTCCAACATGAGAGATAGATAATCCTTTACCATTTCCAATGATGAGCTGATCATTACCTTTATACTCCTCTCTGAGCTGCAGATTTTCCATATTATTTGTTAAGTGGTGAGTAGCTCCACTATCCAAATACCAGCCATCATCAGCAACTCCTTCAAAATTTGCCATATATGCAGCTCCAGAATTGTAAGCATCACCTCCAGAATAAGGATAAGCTCCAGAAGTATGATGAAAATTTTATGGCATATAGTTGAAACAATCATATTCTTCACAGCTGGGATGTGAGTTGAAACTCTCAAAATTAGCAAAGTATGCAGATCTTGGCCCTTTTCCCTTATTGAAATTTCTTAGGGTAGGAGTATAGTCTTCTATAAATCTATGCCAGCAGATGTCAGCTGTATGACCAACTTTGAAACAAATCTGACATGTAGTTTCTTCTATAGCCCCAGTAGATCCTGTTGATCCATTCATTCCAACAAATCCATTTCTAGTGAATGGAGTCATATTTCTTGGTAATTGAGAAGAAAAATTATGAGCATTATTTTGACCAGGAAACTGTCCTCTGCCATTTCCACTCCTGAAGTTTTCATTAAACACTCTTTGTGGACCAAAATTTCCTCTTCCAAATCCATGAGTTCTATTACCAATATTACCAAAACTACCACCAAAATATCCACCTCTTCTGAAATTACCTCTAGCTTGACCATAAAAAGCTCTAGGATAACATGTGTTAGCATAGGCATAGTTTGCATTAAACATATTCTTATCACCCTGTTCTTGTTCAAGCCTGGTTTCATGTGTTAACAACAATGCATAAGCATCATCAAATTCCATTTTAGAACCAGTTATGAAAGTTGCTATATCACGATAGCCTGATCCTAATCCATTTAGTATTGTTAACATCATATCTTCCTCTGTTATTGGACTACCAGCACTAGTGAGTTTATCAGCTATAGATTTCTTCTTAATACAGTAATCTTCAATGCTTAATGCCTCTTTCTTTATTGTATTCAACTCATATCTAATCTGAAGTACTCTAGCTTCAGATTGAACTCCAAACTTCTTCTCTAAGGTTCTCCATGCATCAAACGAGCTTACACAATTAATAACAAGACTAAGATTACCTTCATTGATTGCTGATAACAGCCATCCAAGTAAGGTTTGATCCTGTGACCTCCAATTTTGATATTCTGGATTATCGATTTCTTGAGCAGATCCATCAGCTCTAGCGAGTAGTAACTTTTCTTCTGGTGCTGGTTTGGTTCCATCTATGAAGCCTTCTAATCGATTTCCTCTGATCGATGCTAGCACTTGTGATCGCCAAAGCAGATAATTGGATCTATCTAACTTGATCGGAGTGTTGAATGAAAAATTGATCTGACTTATATTTGCTGCTGTTATATTTCTGGAATTCATTTGTTGATTACTAGAGCTTGCTCTGTTTGGCTCTGATACCATGTTTGAAAGTTAAGATTTGCAACTGTAAAATGTGTTTGGGAACTAAGAAAATGAAAGAAATACTCTGAAGTTTTTATTTCATATAATTCTCGATTACAAAACAAAAGTAAATCAATCTTAGCTTATATATAAAAGCTAGAATAAGAGAGCTAAACTTATTAAGTAAGCTTAACTACAAAACAGAATGAAAAGCATGCTACAATAAACTTGCTGAGCTGGCAAAGCTTCTTAACAGACTCTGATGATTTCTGCTTTGACTCACACGTGCTGACTAAGCTGATCCTTTGACTGCAGCATGAGCTTCCTTAACACATGGGATTAGTAGGACATCTTCCGGAAGGCATAACTTGGGCTACATGTGTATGTTTTGGGTGTATAATATGTCTTTCGAAGCTTGCAATGAGAGGATAAAAAATAGAACTGCTTCCATTATTCTGCCCTGTGAATGAGCTGAAAATTTCATTTCTTTCCTGATCATTTTTTTAGTTTTAAGATTTTTCCTATTTCTTTAAGGATCTTTATCTTTCTTTTCTGGATGCCGGATTTGGTGCCGTTTATTTTGGATTTCTTATTTAAATTAGAATAATTTTATTATAAAATAATATTTCGAATTTGTCTATTTTGATAAATTCATGATATTTAGGATTTTTATATAAAGAGGGCCAAAACTATAGTTTTGTTAATTCAGATTTATTCAATAAAATTCATTACTCATAAAACTTTGTTTCTTTTATCAATCAACTTAAAACTATTTTATTTTTTCTTACTAGTTCTTTCTTCTTTAATTAAACCTCATACAACATATCTAGTCATTATTCATATGAAGTATGCATCAAATAAAATCTCTTACAACACATAAATTTAAGAACCATTTATTTGGACACACACGTGTGTGGTGAACCAATTTTGTCTTTGCAGCATCATTTACTCAAGGGCAACCACCAGCACCACGATCCAAAAAATGAACGCACGGCGCGCCCTTTACTGGACTAGCTTCCACCTTCAGTGCTTCTGTGACTGCCTCAGCTGGACGTATATGTGAGGCAACATGTCATATCTTTTTTTTAATTAACCTCAATGCAATGAGAAAATTCTACTAAAGGAAAAAATAAAACATAAGATGCTATGGGTAGTGGGGTCCGCCTATGTTACCACTGTGGTGAGGTACCACACTTTTTGTCTCCATCCTAAACTGCCGTTGGATGTAAACTGAATGAATCTAACGGTCGAAAAAGAAAAATGGGTAAAGGCCTATTGCCGGTTGTTGAAAGATAATTTAATAATTAAGCAAAGGAAAAAAATGTTAAATAAGCGTCCACCAGAGGCCTTCATCAAAAGATTTTTCACACCCCAGGAAGGAATTAAGATCATCAAAATCGTTTCCTCCCCCAGAAAATCCGATAATTGAATTCTTTTTCACCCCCAAAAATGACGATCAATTTCCCCTAGAAATTACTATTGTGAAGTTTAAAGTTTTGGTATCTCCCGATAAGGCAGAAACGATGCAAGTAAAATTCACGGCGGATACATGACAACAGGAACCAACTGGAAAAGATATTGGGTGGTTGTGGAAGTTTAGCAATTAGACACATCAATTTGCCTTAGAGCAGAGTCAATTTCTCACGTGCACTTGATCTATTGTTGTGCCGCTCGAACGGAGGCAGCAGGTAATTAAAAAGAAAAAAAAATGTTTATTTTTGTTTGCAACAGTATGGCAATGGTAATTTGCTTAGGAGTGTCGGTCATGTTTATTTGTTAGAATAAGTGAAGGCGAGATTAATAACATGTACTGCTTGCTAAATTTAATTGCAATAAGCACTACGTTGAAGGAGCGAGCGAGAGGGAAATAATTCCTTGGAGAAGATTTTGTAGAATGATTGGGCTATTATCTTGCAATCAACTGTGAAGGAACATATTTCTTTCTTTTTGTAATGGTTAAATGTAACCAAATTAGTGATTCAATTAACCTTGCTTGGTTATTATTTTTATTTTGTTTTGTTTTTTGTGTTATCTGCTGGTGGCCAATTATGTATAGATGACATTGGGGTTATGAATTGTTAATTTAGTTTTGTGAATGGGCTGCACGTAGGTGAGGAAAAAAATGAGTTGCTTGGCTATAAAAGCAAGCATGTTCATGCGCTTTGGGAATGTACCCCTTGAAATGCTTTGTATACTTGGTAAAATAGGCTATATATCTGTTGCAGAAAATGAATAAATTTTCATGTTGGCCATGTTCTTTATGGGCCATGAGTTGATTACATTGAAATAGAATTAGAATCAGATTCTGCAGTGTCAAATGGGGAGCTTGAATCAAGTTTTGCTTGATCAAGGGAGAAATCCAAGTTTAAAATTGGAGAATTGGCAGCTGAATCGGTGGCTGATTGTAGCTCAGGGATATCGGATTATGATTGCTACAGAATATGAACCTGTCCAAAGTTCATCTGGTTCTGTGAAATGTAATAAAAGTTTGATTCAACTGCAGCAGGAGCTATAAACGATAAGGAGAAACCAAAGTTCATCTGTGTAAGCAGCTTAAGAAGATGGAGGTCAGTCCACTCAGCAAGTGCTTCTGTGAATTCTGTGGGAAGGTACTGCATTCCCCTCTTTCCTACTCTTTATCTTTTTTCATTTCTTTTTATGCTCATGGTTCAATGATTGTTCGCTTTTGCTTGTGGATGTATTAAATGTTTACATATTTTTTGCTCTTGGTAGTATGTTGTGAAGAGGAAGGTTGTGGGAATCTTGCAAAGACTTTGGCAAGATGAAAGCTGGAGGTGCTTACACTTTGAAGTAAGATTCTCATTGTCTGTCCTATTTACTTTTGAGTATTCAATTTAAATGAGTCTAAATTCTGTCCTATATTCCTTTCTAGTATTGCTAGAGCTGTGACCGTGAGAAGTACCATTTGGACGCTGAGGGAGCAGACTGAGTTAATTTTGTTGCCAATCTATCTTTTTTTCTTTTCATTTATTTGTGATAGGAGTAATTCCTGGGGCAGGATTGTCTAAATGGATTTCGATGCTTGGATATTTGGTTTGGAAAGTTTTGAATTTGCATCTCTTTATTAAACAGATTTTGATGGACTTTTAGTTTTGTGGTGTTAACTGCAGGGTCTGTTGCTTCAAAATTTTGGTGTTAAACATCATGGCTATAATTATTTAAATGGGCCACAATGAAAATTGATTTCCACTATTGGTAATCATTCATGAGAAACTAGCTCCAATTGAAATTAAAGTTTTGTTCTCGTATTTTAGCGGAATGAAATCAATTCCTTCAAAGGCATAGGTTGATTATCCTTTTGGATTAAATCCATCAACTCCCCAAGATACAGGCCAGCATTGATCATATTTCGTTGTGAAAACCAATGAGTTCACATACAACAAAGGCTGAGCCGAAAGTCTTTTACCAGGGATCCAACTCTTGCGTTACATCTAACTTTACAAAACTCTTAAGAAGATGGAAAAGGCAAATATTATTTAAACACAAGCTATTGCCGTCACCTCTGTTCTCTCCCTCTATTTTGCCAGTAACCCCCATTTTTTAATGTGTACATTCCAAGCCCTTGTCTTATACCCTCATGCCAGGCTCCTTCATTCCGATGCCCATTGGCAAAATGATAGACATCAAATCCATGCTTCTTTTCCGCAAATATTCTCCACCATATGTTTCCCCATTTCTAAGTAAGAAAACTGGATGTCAATATGAGAAGGAAAAGATTTATAGGCTTATGCATTAAAAAAATACCAGAATAAACAATTACTACAATCTACCATTAAACTTACTATCTAATGAAATTAAGCAAGGTATCTAGACCAACAAAATGAACACAAATTATCCTAATGAATGACATCTTCAAGATCACTATAACCTTTATCCACTGATTAATAAAATTACAATCAAACCTAAGCTCACTTACATTATCATCCAACAGTTGTCAGCGAATCCACTAAAGGGTAACAGTCTAGTACTAATGTAAGAACACTAATTTGAAACAAGTGAAACACAATCACATGATCAATATCTCTAGTAAACTCCTGGTGATGAAATCAAAAATGATACAAGGAATAGATTTCATAAATCAAAACTACACGGCTCACGCTATGACCCTTGTTGACCATATTCTAACAGATAAGTGCCTCATCTTTCCCCATTCATGCAAGTACCATTTCATTAATTCAATTTAGTGCTATCAACAATGCCCTCAAAACTGAAGTAAAAACTAAAAAATAACAATGGAAACCAATGCACAAACAAAGGTCACCAGTCCTTAACTCTAACAACAAATAGCACAATCCAATAACAAACACTTAATAAATATTAACACGAGACACTCCAATTAATTAATAAAACTAAGTCCACAGAGGAAGAAAAATTACCTAAAATGGTAATGGCCAATGCCATGCTTGAACCCCACTTAAATTTGCCAACATAATCGACTTCCATCCTCACAAGTATGAACTCCACATCCATGACTCTGCCCATTAGACCACTCATCTGCATAAACGTCGCCATTCCCTTTGTTATACTCACCATCATAAACGTTGCCATTGCTGTAAGCTTGCACCCAGCAACCCGAATTTCCCCTCTTTTCTAGCTTGGGCCTTGACCCAATTGACCAAAACACAGCAGAGGCGACATCGAGATTTTGGAAGAATTTGTGAGCTTAATTGAGAAAGAACGGGCGAAGAACAAAGGAATCGAAGGCAAACGAGAAAGAGCGAGATTGAGAGAGAACAATAAAGCCACAAAGAAGGCAAAAGCCACTGATAAGAAATCGAGAAAAATGAATGACTTAGATGAGGAACGAGAAAATAAAAGAAGGGCAACGATAACACCATAATCAGTCACAAATGAACTCCCAAACGACGGAGGTATTTGCAGCGGCAGATTTGGCGGCAATCAAAACGGAAAACAGAGATTGCATCTGCAGATTCGGCGGATTGAAATAAGGGTTTAAGTGATTCAATCAGCACGAAAACTGCTATATTAATACATAACCGGCTGCAACGGTTGTAAGTAGTTGTATCAATTATCTAATAATTAATTTTATCTGTTAGATTGAGCAAGTAAGCATCCAACGACTTTGGAGAACAAGGACAAAAAGTGTGGTACCTTACCACAGTGGTAACACAGGCGGACCCCATTACCCATAGATTCATTCAGTTTACATCCAACGGCAGTTTAGGATGGAGACAAAAAGTGTGGTACCTTACCACTGTGGTAACATAGGCGGACCCTGGGTAATGATATATATATCCCTAGTTTAGGGGGGGGAAAAAAAACAATCATATTAGTTCGAGAACTTTATGTTCATGTATACTCGTCTTCTTCCAACTTTAATTTCTAGGGTAATAAGTTTTCCTATAATTACCATACAATGATATATATATATATAATAGGCGATATTGTTGACATTATGATGAATAATGATGTCAAGTGGCATATAATTTTATAATAAATGAATCTCTTACTTTAATAATTTAACAGGCAAAATAAAAAAATTAATATATTACAGGATAAAATACATTATATTGAATAATAATTAATGAACTAAAAGATTAAAAAAATAAATATACTATCCAAAAATTTCATTATTTTTTAAATTAATTCACTTCTTCAATATTATTCACGATAAATATTACGTAGTACGACATTTTTGTAAGCCATCGGTCACCACCATATAACGACCAACACAGCTTATAAATTGGCTTTGCTAGAAGAAATTAATCTGATTGTTATGTTATATATAAGATGACCCAAATTAATGCATAAACCAAGACGCTCACCTTTTCGTGTTGCAGTGGAAGCCTCAGCCATGTTTCTAGCAGCTGCCACCTTCGTAGAAGTAAGAAGAACAACAATAGTGATTACAAGACCTAAAAGAAGGAAAATCTTAAAGCCCAATCCCATTTTCGTTATGCCAAAAATAAAGGAAGTAAGAGGAAACTAATATCAATAAACGAGTATTAATTGAAGATGGAAAGGATGAATGGATGATAAATTAGTGTTCTCTTGAATGTATATTATTTATAGTAGTTGGGATTTGGGAGCCAGCGGTCCGAGGAAGGCACTGAGAATTTAATGCTCGTCTGAGACTAAGAATTTTCTACAAGCAGCAAGCACATTTTTATTTCTTTGCGGGGTCCTTCTTTGCTCTGCAAATAATTTCTTTTTTTTAATTAATATTTACCACTTATCTCCTTATTTTTTTATAATATAAAAAAACTCAATGAACATTAAAAAATTTAAAGAAAAATAAAGGTAAATGGGTCATTCACTTAACAATTTATCACCGAAATATAAAATAAATATTTATTATAAGAAAATATTTAAAAATAAAAATAAAAGAAAATATCTTATTATTAATTTTTTATACCCGCCAAAATATATTTCTTATTTTTAGTACTTAAATTTTTTATTTTAATTTACATTGATATGATTTATTCTATCTATAATAAATATGTTGCCAAAGAAATTATTGACTATTATGAACATAGTAGGAAGTAAGTGATATATATTGATTTCAGTAGGGAGAATCTTACAATCTCTCTTTTATTAATTATTCTACAATTGCCTTGAAAATATGTTTCTCTGGACGTATACTTGGAGAGCTTGGATCACTCATTAACCTCGGGTACCTTGACTTGTCTGCAAATAATTTGAGCAACTCTGTGCTAAAAAGTCTTGGCAACTTGGTTAAATTGTATTACTTGAATTTTAGCCACAACAAGTTGAGTCAACAAATTCCAGTTGAATTGGATAATTTGATTCACCTCTCAGAGTTAGATTTGAGTCATAACTTTTTGGGAGAAAAGATATCATCTCAAATATGCAGAATGGAAAGTTTGGAGATGCTCAATCTGTCCTACAACAACCTATCAGGTGTCATTCCAAGATGCTTCGAGGAGATGCATGGCCTTTTGCAGATTGACATATCCTATAATAGGTTAGAGGGACGGATTACAAATAGTGCAATGTTCAGAGATGCTCAGTTGGCGGCATTACAAGGAAACAAAGGATTGTGCGGAGATATTAGAGGATTTCCATCATGCATGTCATACAAAAAAGCTTCCCGGAAGATTTGGATTGTTATTGTGTTCCCTCTTTTAGGTATGGTTGCCCTTTTTATTGCTTTGACCGGATTTTTCTTCATTTTCCGTCAAAGGAAAAATGATTCACAAACAAAACAGAGTAGCTTTGGAAATACTCCAGGGTTGCTTTCAGTGTTAACCTTTGAAGGGAAAATCGTTTACGAAGAAATCATCAGTGCGACAAATGATTTTAATGCTGAGCATTGCATTGGAAAAGGTGGACATGGAAGTGTTTACAGAGCTAAGGTGCCATCTGGAGAAATCTTTGCAGTTAAGAAATTTCATTCCCCACTTCCAGGTGAGATGTCATTTCAGCAAGAAGAATTCCTTAATGAAATTCAAGCATTGACAGAGATACGACATCGAAATATTGTGAAATTTTATGGCTTCTGTTCACATCCCAAACACTCATTTATAATTTATGAGTATCTGGAAAGCGGTAGCTTGGACAAGATCCTCCGCAATGATGCATCGGCAAAAGAATTGGGTTGGACTCAGAGATTGAATGTGATAAAAGGTGTAGCTGATGCATTATTTTACTTGCACAATAATTGCTTCCCGCCAATTGTTCATCGAGACATATCGAGCAAGAACGTGCTGTTGGATTTGGAGTATGAAGCCCATGTTTCGGATTTTGGAATTGCCAAGTTTCTCAATCCGGACTCCTCTAACTGGTCTGAACTTGCCGGTACACACGGATATGTTGCACCAGGTATCACAACTTTGAATGAATAATTCTCTACTAACTCTTATATCTTCACATCATCATGATCTTTATTTTTTTTTTTTTCTTATGTTACACTGAGCAAAAAAATTGGTGTGACATAGATGATCTAATTTCATCTTTCAATTTGCAGAGCTAGCCTACACATTAAAGGTTACTGAAAAATGCGATGTCTACAGTTTTGGAGTGTTAGCATTAGAAGTTATCAAAGGGAAGCATCCAAGGGATTTCCTTTTTGAAATGTCATCTTCATCTTCCAATATGAACATAGAAATGTTGGACTCTCGGCTTCCATATCCATCACTCCATGTCCAAAACAAATTGATGTCAATCATGCAGGTTGCCTTTTCATGCTTAGATCAGAATCCAGAGTCTAGACCAACGATGAAGAGAGTTAGCCAATTATTATGTGAAAAAATTTTCGAAGTCTAGTCCATTAACGGTCTTTTATAATCTTGTCTGTACTTTTCTGATAAATTATTCACGTTGCGACTCTTTGTAGCAAGGGCCTTCGTGTTTTTAATACCATTGTAGTTTGAAGTTCAATCTAATTAATTTCACTATAACTCTGATCACAACGTGGGTTAATGCTTGAATCATTTATATATGTATGTATGTATATTTTAATGGTACATTTATTATAATTTTAAAATTTACGTAGAATTTTTTTTGTTAGTTTTTAGATATATAGAATATAATATTATAATTCTTCTAAGAAATTTTTTTTATTTTTGAGAAATTTATTCTAGTAAATTACATATGGCAAATTAAATTTAATGTTAAAAAATGATTTTTCATTGAGGGATTATTTTAATGTAAAATGGAAGCCAATAATTCTCAAATTACTATTAAATTAAAAGATTAACAAACTTGATATTTAGTTCTTGATTAATTATGGAGATCGCTTAAAAAAGAACAAAAAGCAAAACATAATGAAGCAAACATCAGTAACAAAATACAGGACAAATCATAAGGTCATATAAACTTTAGACCCTGCTGTTTGCAATCGCATTTGGTATCATCATGATTCGAGAAACAAGCCCACTATCTAATGCCACCAATATTCGAAACCAAACGAGAAAAGAAAATGTTAATGATACAAAATAAAAGAAAAATAAGACTCAACAAATTTTGATGATTAAATTAAGAGAATTGCTTCTGAAATTCAGCTCCTCATTGGTATCTTCTTGCTCCTTGTGCAGAAACTGCTAATAACCCATGGCTAACTCAGTTTATTGCTGTGTAAAACTACAGATTCTTTCATGGAAGAGAAACAATGTTGGTAGTATTTGAAACTGAGAGCTGCACCCTAAAAACAAGTAAAAGAAGATATAATCCCAAGAACTAATACTAGACAAAATTGCAATTCAGAAAAAACATAAGGGAATCTTCCCATTTGAAAGAGTTAAAAAAAAAAGCAAAATGTGATCATATTGAAAAACAAATTATAGGTATATAAAACAACATCTAAAGTCTTTCTACACAAACATTAGTAAAACGTCATTTTTGCAGCATAACAGCAGCTAAACAACACTTGCAAATTTGCAAATGCAGTTTTTCTACACAAACAGTGCCAAAACAACACCTAGCAACTTCCACCTGGTGTTTTTGTTGCATAACAGCAGCTAAGCAACGCCTCAAGACTTCTACATGCTATTTTTTTTGCATAAACAACAGCAAAACAACACCCGAAAATTTTCATGTGTTGTGTTTATGTTTATTACATAACAGCAGCTAAGCAGCACCTGGAAACTTTCAGGTGCTGTTTTTATGCATAAACAGTAGCGAAACAAATTGCATATTATGCTTAAAATAAAACCGCATTCCTAACACACCATTATTGAGGAAACTAAACTCTACATATAATATAATTAATTAATTTAGCTCATCACCCGATAAGATTAAATCAATATAATTAATGCATCTTATGTTTAAAACAAAATATCTTTAAAGTGGGGACTGGATCAAAATTAAAGAACCAAGAGAAATTTATCAAAACAAATTAAAAATATAAAGACTATAGCTCAAGAATTTTGAAAGAATTACAGAGCAAATTAACTCACTCTAATGATACAATTAAGTAATAGTAAAGAATTGACAAATTATTAAAGTTCTATCAAATTCTCCAATTTTCATATTGTAGTTAAAGAGCAACAAATAAAAATACTTGAGTTGTAATTTTAATCTAAAAACAACTAAGTTCTCCAAAAAAGAATTGAAAACGCCTCTTCGAATATTTGAGGTCCTTTAAGAGCAGCACCATAAACTCAAGAATTTATAACACTTGCGCACGACCAAAATTTAAAAGCCTCTTCCTGAATTTGATCAGCTAAGTCTCTAGTATGTGTCAATACTAACACTGTAGCACCTTCACCTTGATTATGAAGAACCTATGTCAGTTGCGAAAGGAAAATATGAACATGAAGTTTCATTTAGATATTTTGTCAAACACTTGGAGGGCTTTAAATCTTACCTCTTCTTTTAATCAAATGCCATCCACTTTTAAATAAACTTATTTTGACTAGGCTTTCTTTTTAAGCAAAAAAATCTCTCAATCAAACAAAATCAAACTAATTTCCAAAATATATATGTTAAATAAAGCTATTCACCTCAAGCTTAAAGCCATGCATCACATTTCATTGAATTTAATAAGCATTCGATTAAGTTGGCATATCTATCCAAACATGCACAAATAAATAAACGAAGACAAGATATATCTCAACAAAATGAGGAACAAACAATTTCAAAATCTGATTTTTAATTTTCATCCAAAAGCAAACAAATCCTAAAAATTCACACAAAAGCAAGCCCAATTTCATAATCATATTAACAAAATTTCAAAAATTAGTTCTCAGCATTTTTTTTAGCATGTGTGATTGATTAACATCATACCCAATTTCTTTACGACGTCAACAAAGACTAGCGATTGTGGCTAAGAGATTGGACGTTCATGCATGTCAGTGGTGGCCGGTGGCTGTGAGGGTTTGTTTAATGGCAAGGATTGGGGCAGTGTGCGCAAAAATAAAAAATAAACAATTAGCAAAAAACACAAATTGAAAGGCCATGAAATCAGTTTAAAGTTAAGCAAAATACTTGAAAATCACATCCGCTGTTGACCATTGTGGAAGTTGTGCCGCTGTTGACTGTTCTGGAAGCAGAAGAGGAGAGGAATTAGTAATTAGGTATTTTGAATTTTGAATTTTTTTGCCATGAGCTCGCGTCAGGTGAGAGAGTGAGACTGAGTGAGCGGGGCTGGGGGGGTTGTGCATGTGCCGCCGTTGACCGTTGTGGAAGTTGTGCCGCCGTTCATCGTGTCATTCACCATTGTCGAAGAAGAAGAGAATAGAAGAACTAGCTTCGGCAGCCCGCGTGGGGTGAGAGCCTTTTTCTTTGTTATTTTTCCACAAATATATATGGCCGATTGGGATGTGTGCTTGCTACCGTTTCTATGGGTTTCAGGTTTTGTGAAATTTTTTTAATTATTTATTAATTAAACTCATCTCAACCGTTGGATTCATTATATTGAATCCCATGGTCATCTTTTACGCCTGTATCACATACATGCAGGTATTGTAGCAAAGGTCGTAGAATCTAATATAGGACCCAATGATGGCCCACATAAATCCCCACTACTCATCTTATGTCCTCGTTAGAGACAACTTTTAAGTTTTAAGAGTCCATTGAAACTATTTTTAAAATTATGTTATAAATAACATAATTTTAAAGTTATGTATACTGACTCAGGGACGGGGCCACTGTGTTAAAAACATTTGCATAAAATGGTCGGGACCTTATTTTAAGTGCTTATAATTTTATCATTATACAAGGGTAATGTTGGTATTTTATATGAAAATATTTGTGTACTCTTATAAAATGTTATTATTATAATTATATAATTTACTATTATATATTAATCATAGGCAGTAAAATATATTTATAGTCATAATGTTGGAATCAAATTAATTTTATTACTTTGAGGAGATTATAATTTAATACAGGTGTAGTCAAAAAATTATTGTTTTGATCTAATTATTCTTACTGCATGTGAGAGGTAAAGTTTGATCTAATTATTCTTACAAGTGAGAGGTAAAGCATGGTCTATACTAATAATTAAGTAATGGAGCATGTCAAATCTATTGTATAAATATTGATAAAAAAAAAGACACTATTTTAGGAATTGGTACATATGCATAGAGATGACCAATGGGCCGGATAGCACATGGCACAACACGTGTCCATACAGCACAGCACGATACGACACGAGCACGTTTCGGTGGAGCAGGCAGCACGGCATGGCACGTATGTGGATCGGGCCATGCTTAGAATTTTAGGCATGCGGGCCTTAAATGCATGGTACGATTAGAGATGGGTTAAGTAGAACACAATGAAAAAGCCTGCAATAAGAACGTTTTATTTTTTAATGAAAGTCAATTTAAAATTCTATAATTTTACAAATAACTTGAAATTGAATTTTTTTTAAATTCTATGATTTTACAAATAACTTGAAATTGAATTTTTTTTAAATTCTATGATTTTACAAATAACTTGAAATTGAATTTTTTAAATTCATTTAATTCTTAGTTTAAAAAATACTATAAATAAATAATTGACATCATGATTTTAATGAATAAAATTATAAATATCATGATTTTATAAATATGCATTAATATTATTGTGAACTATAATTTATGACTCTATATAAGTTCAAGTTAACAATTAAGTTAACCCTTAAGAAAAATTTATTATTATTATTGTTGTTAAGTATTAAAAAAATTCTAAAATTATAAGGTCAAACTTAGTAATTAATATTATATTCGCTTACTATTATTAGTTTATTATTATTGAATATGGACTTAAGTTTTGAATTTTCAATTCTATTAAATTTGAATAAGGCACAAACCTAAAAAAATATATAAACTTAAAAAAAGTATGCCAACAGCTTGACATGCACTCTTAAAATTTAAAAAAAAAAACTTCTTATTGGGCTTTTTTCTTAGGCACGGCACGTGTGTCGAGCCAGGACTAAGCAAAAAAAATTAGGCATGGCACGGCACGGCACGACACGGCACATAGCGGGCATAGCACGGCACAGGCACGAGCACACATGGGCCTTGTTTTACCAGCCCAACCCATTGACCATCTCTACATATGCAAATTAAGCCATCTTTAAAAAGTCTAAATATTTGCATTCGCCTTAATGTTTTTCTCTTAATGTAAGTTTGATAAATATTACGTAATAATTTGGTAATAACTCTAAATGATAAATTATTATCTCAAACAACTTTTGAAAAATATTTATTATATTTTAAACTATATAGCATATATTTTTAACAATGTACAAATAACTATTACTATGTGAAGTCTAATTGATGGATCTAGAAAAATTAGAATTTATTACAATGTGAAGTTTATTCTTATTTATAACTAGTTCAGATTAAACTAAAATTTTTTATGATTACATAGATATTGTTCTTATATAAAGTATCACTATAAAAATATTTTACTGTATATACAAAAAAATAAATAACTAAATTTATTTTATCTTACTTACCCCCACTTCTCAATTAACTGCACTAAAATTTTAAGCAATCTTTATTTCTCAATACACCTCATTTAATCTCCATTAAATGAGGTTAGGCGCGGATTTTTATTTAATTCAACAGGCAGAAATGGATTTGCATGCATGCAATCCAAGAGAAAGCATGATCCGTGTTGTTGGCATTGGTCTAAAGTGATCAGTGTACGTGTGATAATCAAACAAGAATGTTTTTCCCAGCTGAAGCTGATGACTGATGAGAATATATATATATATATATATGAAGATAAGCCAAAATATCATCTGTGGGGCTAAATGAAGTACCAAAGCAACATGTGGCCGCGATAATAGTTACAAGTTTTACAAGTTTTAACTTTTCTAGAAATTTTATCCTTTTCATACACCCAACCATTCATGAAGAACACGAAGATCTCCAATCTAAACAATTGTCAGGCTGATTTTTGGTAGCAAATTCATTTAAAAGAAGTTCCACTCTCACTAGAGCAATTCGTGATTAGCCATCCACATTCAATTCAGAGTAAATTCTATGTATGGTGCTTCTCCAGTCGCTCTGGACATTATCAGGCTACTGCCGAAACAACGGCTCGTTGTGGTGTGTAGAATTTTTAGCAAGAAGTTAAACTGAGATAGAAGTAGTAAAGAAAGAATGGCTTTTCTTCTCATTACCTTTCCAGTAGTTCCCCATTAAATTTATATAGCCTGATGCGTAAATTAGCAAGTGTACTAGTCGGCACAAGTAATATAATGAAAAGTAGAGTATCGTCCCACAGAGATTGTATACTTTATTAGTTATCGAAATTATTCTAGCCCTAATTTATTTGAACAATCGAATAAGCGAATTTAGATTAAAAATAAAAATAAAATAAAATAGTTAAAAATTAAATAAAGATGTAGGAAGTAATAGAAATCACTAAGAGATTAAGACACTAGGACATTCGATTTCACCATAACCAATACAATTTAATGATCTATCTATGCTATTAAAATTTATTACCCATGTTGACATTGAATTTCTCTAATCTATTCAATATTTTCTCTTGAGTAATATAAAAAAATATCCTTATATATTAACCCACTATATCTCTATGTGAATTTAAATATGCAAAGATTCTTTAAATTCTATGGAAATTCTTAGAAAAACCGAATGAATCACATTGGCACATCTATGTCTTTCGTTCAATTCATGGCATTCATAAAAATACACAAATCTCCTCTCGGTCTCATTATGCACCCTCAAATCATTCAAATATTGGTTAGATATTTAAAAGCATTAAGCACAATAATGGACACTCAACCATAAAATAATAAACTAAAAATAACACAAATTTATGAAATTAAATTTTCATAATTAGGTTACATCATAGCCCCAGTAAAATAAATTAATTCATGAGAATATAAAAAGAATCCATGAATTTAATTGGAAACATTCAAATAAAATAAAAATAAAAAAAGAGAAGAGAAAGAGTAAACACAAAAAATTGTCTCCCTCCAATCTCTACAATCGACTTCTCCAAATTGTTGCTCCTAAATTTGCAGCCACGGCTTCTCTTTTTTCTTTTTTTCTTTTTTTCTTGCTCTTGGTTTTTCTCTCTAATATTCGCGGCTGCCCTCCTCTCTTCATTCGGTCCTCCGTTGCTTCCGCTTGGCCCTTTTATATTGCTTCAATTGTGGCCTTCAAATCCTTATATGGAAAAAATTAAAAACAAAAGCCAAGCCGCCTTATTCTTTCTGATTTGTTCAATTAATAAGCTAATAAAGATTTGGTCAAAGCCCATCACAAGAATGTTTTCTTCTTTTAATTCATTCTTCATATGATTTGCCTTATTAATTAACTTATTTCCAATGCTAAGGTGGCGTTTGTTTTTTTGTCTGAAATCTGAATAGACCTGAATTAGTCTGAATTCTGAATAGGTCTGAATGTCTGAATCTGAATAATATGTTTGTTTTTTCGTCTGAATCTCAGAAAATAAGTATTAAGTTGTTTTTTTTTTCAACTTAAAAAGCTAAAAATATGTACGTTTACATTTGTATCCTTATTAAATTTGAATGTCAAATAAATAATATATTAAATATCACAATATTTTAACATTTATAAGTAAAACTATATTCAAATGAATACATAATTATTTTAAAATTTTAATATATAAAATACCATAAATTTCAAATTTTATCGTATATAATATAAGAAAGAAAAAATATGGATATTTTTATGTGGGGTAAATATCTATGGGTGAGTTTTGGGATAGACATGAAAAATAAATTATAAAATAGGGATATTTTTTACATTAGCAAGTAATTGACTTAATTCAGATTTCTCCATTAAGTAAAAAGCCAAAAAAATTAGCTTATTTTATTAAGTCAAAATTATTTAAAAAGTCTCATTAAGTTATAAAAACAAACACCTCTAATTAACGTAATTAATTAAGTTAAGTCACTTTAAGTTATTAAGTTAAAAAACAAACGCCACCTAAGTCTCCTCATCTTCATGTGAAATTCAATTAGACCTTGGCTGCTTCAATTTTCTTCCATTTTAACTCCCATTACTTTCCTTAAATTTCCAATTAATTTATTCTTTAAGTTCTCCTTACTTAAATATTCTGATTTAATTCTTCTTTATTCCCAAAATGTACCTAAAATAACAAAATATAAAAATGAAGGTAAAATTAACATAATAAAAATAACTTAACCTAAAATTAAGTTAAAGAAAATATAAAAAATAATATATATATTACTAGCACATCATAGCCTTTGAACTTTACATACACTAAGCTAAGAAATAGAACAATACATACACTAAGCTAAGAAATAGAACAACAATAGCAGAATAATTTGGAACGTGACTAAGGTCCCCAACTAACAGAATTCTAACTAGCTTGACTAAGGTTTGATCAATTGATAACGCTGACCAAATCTTCCACTCTTGCTTGCAAATCGTGCATGTAACCCCCCATGCATATTAGGGGTGTTTAATGGTTTAGATTTATTGAATTTTGTCAAACCTAAGTCCAATCCATCATATATTGGATATTCTATTTTGGATCACATCTCATCTAATCATTAATTGAAATATAATATAATCCAAAGTAGTAAAAACTAAAATCCAATTTAATTTGAACGATCAATTCGATTAATCCAATAGGATAAAAAAAATTACAAATAAAAATCATCAATTGCTCCCAAAGTTCAAATTACTAACAGCTAAAAACAAAAATTCAACTCCTTTAATATTTCATGATACATATTTTATTATCACGTGATTGAAAAATTATTGACATTGGTTGAGACTTACAGTTTGTACTATGTAGTAGTATTATTATTATTATTTGTAAATTTATAGTTATACGAAATTAGGCTTTATTTCTTTTAGCAAGTTAAATACGAAAGTGACATGTAGCTTTTTTAAAAAAATAAACAAAATAAAAATTAATTGCTTGGATTGATTTATATTGGATTTAAACACATAAATCCATAAATTTAAACACACAGAAAATTTTTTGGATTGAATCAATTGGTTTGATTTGATTAAATTGGATCTTGAACACCCCTACTGCATACGGAGCACATGTCACATTGTCATTGCCAGTGCATGGGTTCCGTTCGTTGCTAAAGATTTTTCTTTTTCCTTTTTTTTCTCCAAAAAAAGAGGCTTCCAATTGTTTGTTATTTTACGAATTACTTAAACTTTTTATTTCAAGTTTGATACACACACACACACATATCCAGGCTTAGCCGAAAACTTACTAAATCAAACTGTATTTTGGCATAAGTATATAGCTAACTGAGTACAATTATAAAAAACTAATTGATTACAATTATTGAATTATATTATTTCAATGAATTTAATTTAAGATTTTGGTACTTATTATTTATTTTAAAAAATTTTAAATTATATAATTATTTGAACTTAACCGCTTCTATATTGAATATCTGACTTTGCCATTGCCTAAAGTTTTTTGTCCACAATGATACACGGCCTATCTTTAGTTAGAATTGCCTAAGAATAATAGATTTATGTACAATATGTTACATGTCTAATAGGAACATTCGAATTTGGACTTTTTTGCTCAAATGGAACATTACTTGCCAATGCCATGCTCATTTATATCTCACGTAAATTAGGTTCATAAGATGTGAGTTGCTTGTCACTTGCTCGCCCAATTATCCAATGTGGGGAAATCTAGCTCTTGTTGGTCGGGCTGGGCTCCTTTTCAGCCCGGTTAGCAAAAAAAAAGGATATGTATACCTATTTGGAGAATTAGTTACAAGGACCTTAAATTTTAAAAAAAGGGACACCAGAATTTTTTTTTAACCTATTAATTAAAAAATTAATTTTAAAGATTTTTAATTAACATAAATTTAATATAAGTAATATAATCTATTTAGTAAACTAATAATATTAAATTGTTTTTGATATTTTAAATAATATTAAAATTTTAAATTATTATATTTATTTTAATAATATATTTGTAATGTTATAAAGATTTTAAATAAATCTTTAGGTTAAATAGATTTTACAATTAAAAAAATCTCCATATTAATAATATTAAAATTAACTTTTACATAGTATTCAAAGTAATTTTTATTTTTATTTATTTATTTTAATATTATGTTTCTATCTATTATTAAAAAAATACTTTAATATAATAAAATAAGTCTAATAGACTGAACAAATAAAATTATTTTAAATAGTAAAATTATTTTGAAATGTATATATTATTACATTTATTTTAATGTCATATGTCCAATTATTATAAAATTTTGGGGTTATTTTTTTGGGGACTTATAGAGTCAAAGGACATAATGGTAAAAAAATGGGACTTGGTGTCCCTTATTAAAAACTTGGGGGTCTTTGTGACTATTTCCTTAGATTTTGGGGGTATATATGTCCTTTTTCTAAAAATTAAAGGTTTCAATAATAAATTTAGTCATTGAAAATTATATTTAAGCAACTTTTAAATTTTTAAATGCCAAACAAAAGATAGCAATATTTTAAGTGTAATAAATTCTTTTTCCAAGAACAACAACGGTAAAAATTTATGTGGTTATCAATATTAATTATTATGTTGATTCACTATTGTTGGATTTTATTATATAGTTTATTGTTTGTGGATTCAAGATTATTGTTGTAATAATAGTATATTACTATTATGTCATTTTTATTTAATATACAAGATAAAATTGCTCGAATTAAATCAAGCTAAACTAAATCAAATCAGACCAAAACTAAGTTATAAAATTAAAGTGAACTGAAAATTTAGTTTGTATTTAGTTCAAAAAATTACCTGATTTAGTTTTGAACTTGAATCGAACTAAACTAAATAGTGCTCACGCCTTGAGTACTAGGTACTAGACTCCATTCAAAAATAAGAAAAGGAAAAAAAAAAAAAAGAAGGAAAGAACCCGATAGAAATAAAATAGAAGGGAATCAAAGAGCCTCCTTGGACTGATTTGTTGGTCGGTTGGGCTCATAAAATGATTTTACCATATCACCGCGACATCAATTATTAAGTGTGAGCCGGTTCTTATCTCTCATTTTAATGTAATTTTAACTTCTTCTTCTTCTTCTTTTTTTTTTTTATAAGAATGTAATTTTAACATTACTTACCAGTAAATGACAAATAAAATAGCTTACATTCTTACACTATCTATTATTTTATATCAATTGAAACAACAATATTAGTAAAGCATATTAATGGCCGTCATATATTTAGTTCTATTATTAACAGTCTAATTTTCTCGAAACCTGGATTGTAATTTTGCATTAAAAGGTTAAATTTTTGCTTTAACTTTTAGATAATATACCGAAGTAGGAAAACTTGTTCTCGTTGACTGACAAATAGGGAGCATTAGAAAGAGGAAAAAAGAAATAGATATTTTGATGATTCGGCAACACAGTAGATCGCTAAATAGTGGAGACCAGGACAGGGAGAACAGACATGCTATTGCTAAATAAGTTCAGCGGAATCGAGACGCTTCTCTTAGCTAGATTTAATTAAACCGTTGTGAAATCCGGTCTCAGTCTCTCACTCACTCCACTGTGTCCACTCTGACACTAAACAGAACCGTACACCCAAGCCAAAGCTAGCTAAGTAGCTATCTATTGGGCAAGCTCTCTCACTCTATCTCGAGCTCCTCGAAACAATTTAAGTTAAAAAGGCATCGAAAGAGAGACGTTACTGGCTGTGTGAGCAGAGCAGAGTGTAACGTTACAAATTAAGCTTAACGGAGTTCAATAAAAACAAGAGTAAAGTTGAAGACAACGCACGCAACAGCAGTCACCGTACAGTAAGTGGGCTTACTTGAGAGAGAGAGAGAGAGAGAGTGGGAGGGGAGAGAAAGTTCAGTTTTTTGAGCAATGGCGAGAGGATTCGAGCTCTTTTTTGCCATTTCACTGTTGCTTGCGCTTCTGGGTATGTCTTCTTTTTGTTGCTTCTGTAGTTCTGTGAATTTTTTTTTATTTTTTCTTTCTTTCTTTGAGGTGTCTTCAATGGTGTTTTGGTTTTCAGTTTCTCTGTCTTGTTAGATCTTTGTTATCTTTGGGGAAGGTGCATTTGGGGATTTTTTTTTATTTTTTTCCAAAAGCAAAAATATAATGACTCTTGTAACCTGCTAAGTCAGCTTCAAATATCTTTGCTCATTTTTTACATTCGTCCTTTTCGTTTGTTGTGCTTGGACTGTGTGTTTACATTTCACTATTTGCAAATTGGTTCTTCCATATTTTCTTGTTTTCATTTTCCTACTTACCTTGTACTGTTGTTTAAGCTATTTTGACGATGAAACATAAAACTAATAGCGGTTGGTACTTCTCTGTTATGTATATAATTTTTTTGTGGTTGTGGTGGACTGCTGCTGGTTATCTATTCCATTTTTAGTTTTTTAAATCTTCAACTTGCCGGTAATGCTACTAGTATTTTTTCTGCAAAAAGGGTAGAAAATGGAAAGAAATATTGCCATCGTGGAATTGCATTCATTGAATTGTTTACCGCTTTCTAACTAGTAGTATACTTGGATTTATAACTTCACAATGGGTGGGTAGGCTTTCAATTAACTGGACAGCTAGATTGCAACATTAAAGCTTGTGGACCCATTGTGATTTTGTTTGATACATCTGTTTTATTTAATAACAATGTCACGAACTTCACATTTATGTGTATGAGTCCTTCCATATCTGTAAAGGGTACTGGGTGAATGATGGAACTTGTGGACCCATTGTGATTTTGTTTGATACATCTGTTTTATTTAATAACAATGTCACGAACTTCACATTTATGTGTATGAGTCCTTCCATATCTGTAAAGGGTACTGGGTGAATGATGGAACTTGTGGAGCCATTGTGATTTTGTTGGATAGGCCATGTTTGTAGAATGCCTTTACTTTGCCTCCATTTTTTTTTTTAAAAGAAAAAACGGCTTAGTAGTCTATTGGAGGTACTGTCTTTTATTTGAGTTGTTTTGGCCATCGAGAGAAGTATTTATTCATGAAATCGAAAATTTTTAAAATTCTGCCTTTCTTGAACATGAATTGTAAAATTTGATGGCTCTCTGACCCAAGCTAGCAATTAATTTTATGAAAGTCTGACAATGGTGCATTTTGGAAACATTGTCCTCTAGTTTATATAAATGTGTTTGTTCATTTTACCAAATTGGTGAAATAGCTAAGATTAATGCATATTGAAGAAGAATTGTTAAATTTGATTGCTATTGACCCCAGTTACTTTTATGAAACTCTGAGAGCTGTACATTGTGCAAACATTGTCGTCAAGTTTTTAAAGAGTGTATGTGTTGTCTGGCACAGATTCTATCTCTGGATTTTTTCATTGAGCTCTAAAATAGTTGATGGAAAAGGTTATTTAACAGGGTTCTCATGTGATTAGGGAAAAGGAAAACCATCTCTGCCAATTATTTATGTAGACAAAACCAATGCATAAGATTATTTATATTGAAAATCTTTCTGAAGCAATCTCTTTAAAATGTTACATTTAAAAATGTCAGTTTTGTTTGTACAAGTTAACATTTTAGTTACTTTACATATGAACTTGTAATATTTTATGGGAAATGCGGGAGAAGGTTATGTCCGTGTTATGATTAAAAGTTCAGATCATTACTTTTAGCTGCATGCACGAGGACTTGTGCTGTGCTCTATCCACTCTCTTAGTATGTCTTGTGCTGTTTAAATGCATCAGCTCCTTAACTGAGAGATTCTAAATCTTTTCATATTTGTCATAGGTTTGTGCAAAGGAAGTACTATTGGTGTCTGCTACGGAAGAAATGCTGATGACCTCCCAACGCCGGATAAAGTTGCACAGTTGGTTAAACAACATAACATCAAATATCTGAGGATCTATGATTCTAACATCCAGGTCCTCAAGGCATTTGCAAATACTGGAGTTGAACTCATGATCGGAATTCCGAATTCAGATTTGTTGCCATTTGCACAGTTCCAATCCAATGCAGATAGCTGGCTGAAAAACAGCATCCTTCCTTACTACCCAGCTGCAAAAATCACATATATAACTGTTGGTGCTGAAGTCACCGAAAGCACCGATAATTCCTCTTCACTAGTTGTACCCGCAATGCAAAATGTCTTTACGGCATTAAAGAAAGCTGGCCTGCATAAAAGGATTAAGGTCTCTAGTACCCATTCCCTTGGGGTTCTGTCTCGATCGTTCCCGCCATCTGCAGGGGCCTTTAATAGCAGCCATGCACATTTTCTGAAACCCTTGTTGGAGTTCCTTGCTGATAACCAGTCACCTTTTATGATAGATATATATCCGTACTATGCATATAGAGATTCTCCCAACAATGTGTCTCTGGACTATGCTCTCTTTCAGTCATCCTCGGAAGTTATAGATCCAAACACTGGTTTGCTTTACACAAACATGTTTGATGCCCAGATTGATTCGATTTACTTCGCACTCATGGCACTAAATTTCAGAACAATCAAGATTATGGTAACTGAGACAGGCTGGCCCTCGAAAGGTTCACCAAAAGAGAAGGCTGCAACCCCTGATAACGCCCAGATTTATAATACTAATCTGATCCGACACGTCATCAATGACTCTGGTACCCCTGCAAAGCGAGGAGAAGAGCTAGATGTGTATATTTTCTCATTATTTAACGAGAACCGGAAACCCGGGCTGGAGTCAGAGAGGAATTGGGGATTGTTTTATCCAGATCAGACAAGTGTCTATAACCTCGATTTCAGTGGAAAGGGTGTTGTTGATATGACAGATTCAAATGTCACCAGCCTGAATGGAACAACTACAACATGGTGCATAGCTTCCACCAAGGCTTCTGAAGCTGATTTGCAGAATGCCTTAGATTGGGCATGCGGTCCTGGGAATGTGGACTGTTCTGCTATTCAGCCTAGCCAGCCTTGTTATGAACCAGACACTCTACTCTCTCATGCATCGTTTGCAATTAACAGTTATTACCAGCAGAATGGAGCTACTGACATAGCTTGCAGTTTTGGCGGAAATGGGGTCAAAGTTGACAAAAATCCAAGTATGTAAATTAGCATCCAGCCTTTTCATTTAGTTGGTATTTCTTTCCTTTATCTTGAGTTTGGCTAGCTTCTTTTTTTATGGATATATTCAAATCTATTGTGTGATAGTAAGCAGACCACAAAATTAATTGCTCCATTGTGTCCAACCTTATGTTATTATATTTTGCTTGTGGCAATGAACAGCTTATCCAACCTCATGAGTTTTACTTTAGTGTCAGAAGTTCTGGTATTTGTTGCTTAAACTCTGTTTTGAAGCCTTTCATGCAACTAATTTGTATCTATTTTTGCAGGCTATGATAATTGTGTGTACATGACCGCTGGGTAAGTACAATACACCCAACATCTCTAATTTTATGTATTGATTTTTCTCATCTCCCAATATCCATATTCTACATGTAACTCTTGTTTTTTCATTAATCATGCAGTGCAAACAAAACTGCAGCAACCAATACAACAGCAATCTCATCAACTCCTTCGTCTTCAACACGAAATGAAGCCATTGCTTGGGTGCCAAGTTTCCTTTTAATGACTTTGCTTCCAACGCTTTTGACACTGAAGAACCTGTGAAATGGGGGAGAAAGTACTCTTCTGAAATATTATTCTTGAAAAATATATCCCAACGGATGTATGTAACTGATGTGCAGCAATTCGGCCTCCAATTTTTGTATGATATTGATGGTAAAGACTACTCTATTTTCGTAGTTGAAATCAGATTATATATGTTTTGCACATATCTTCCAGCGTTTGCCGTTCTCGCTTACGAGTCCGAGAAACCAAAAGAGTTCTGATTTCTGTGTTTATGATAACACCACCAGATTTATTTAGTAATACCAATTTGTAATTAATTTTGTTTGCGATGATATCCATCCAGGCCACCGTATCAAGCTATGATGCAAGTCAAATAATCTTTTACCAAAAATTGAGCATCCCTTAGAACCTTCCAAGGGAAAAATAAATTCAACAACCAACGCAAAATACATTGAGAAACAAGAATCTCACAAGTTTTACAACTCAAATTGACGCATCCATTAGGATCCACTGTAATAGTGATAGGTAAAGTATCTTGACAACCATAACAATACTACAAATAGATGATATCAAGAACTTCCACATGCACCAAACCTTTCCTTTCCACACACAGTTCCCATAACTTTGAATACTGTAATATTATTACACTGAAGTTCAACAGTGCGAGCTTTTTAGGGAAGCCAAGAAATGAAACAAATTAGCGGACATGCAAACCACCTAAAGACCCTGATCAATGAGATAATCACCAAGCCTTTCAACAATCATGTTGCACTGCCCAGGGGTCATCGGCTCATCATAGATTCCAATGATTAAGGCCGCACCGGTCTTCTTGATGGTAACACCACCAGGGCCCTGAAATTAAAAGTGATGCCAAATGGATGAGGCAACTGCTTAATGTTTCAATTAAGAACTGCAAAATTCAGAAAAAATGAGAGACGAAAGGAGGAAATGTTCCCCGGATGATTGCTCCTTATGATGATGAACCTTTGAACATGAAGGCAGCTTAAACGTGCTAATTCATGAAAGTTTCGTAAATCATAGGAAATGCACAAACATGCTTTTAGTAGCATAATGAACAAAGTCTAAACAAGATCAGATATTAGTTCCCACCTTCTTCCCTCGGATGACAGCACCTGGCTCGCCCTGGATCACCATATATTTTGTGCCACCAAGATACAGGCCAGTTGGTGCTAGTGTTCCAGGTTCATTAAAGTCATTCATGATACCAGTTATTTCCTCAGGTTTTAACTAATACAATATAAACGCAAAAGCAATAAGTATCTGATATAAAAAGAACCAACATTCCAACAATGTGTATATGCCCGTCTACTGACAAAAATGAAGTTATAAAAACTTAAAAATAAGATATCCAAGGAAAAAGCAGAAATTCAATGACCATGCATCGCTTTTATAAATCTAAAAGATGAAAGGGCTTTGCCCTCAATAGTTTCAAAATTAAAAAAAGTTCTTTCTCGATTCTCATTTCTCTTATGTGCAATATCAATATATACCATCATTGTTGACAGATCCATTAATTTACTTTTTAGGCCATGCATAATGTTTTTGCATTCCATATTCATTATCCACGATCAAATCTATCTGCAGCACCATTTTAAGCACAAATCAAGCTAGCCGCCAATTCATACATAAACAAAGATGCAGCACTCACTTCACTGCCATCATACAAGAACCATGCTAATAGATTCAACTAAAAAAATCATTCCAAGTTGATCTCAAGGAAAAAATGTTACAAATCAAATCATGCAAGAACCCAAATCTTAAATCAACTTTACTAACCCTTGTACAGCTAATAAATCAATAATAATCCAAGCAGATCATATCTCAGAAAACCCTACTGGAGCAAAGTAACCAAGAAAAAACAGATCAACTATCACCAATCACAAACAAAAATAAGATAAAATAAAACCAGACCCATCAAAGAATCCATCTTTTCAAACAGA
The DNA here is from genome assembly GCA_039657385.1 of Citrus x changshan-huyou. Lineage (NCBI taxonomy): Eukaryota > Viridiplantae > Streptophyta > Magnoliopsida > Sapindales > Rutaceae > Citrus > Citrus x changshan-huyou. The sequence goes on from CM077550.1 coordinate 8,851,105, forward strand.
TTTAGAAATGAAAGAAGTCAAAAAATTAAAAAAATATATACTAAAAAAAACCTGAGGGAAGTTTTCACTCTGGGCCCAAACGCTGCCGTCGTGGCCGATGATAGCGGCAGCTGAGAGATGGTTACCCTCAATTTCGCACAACAGATGATCATCGACGTAAGCTTGCCACGACATCTTTTTCTGCTTTGAAGATTCCTCTGATTTCTCTGTGATATTTTTTTTTTCCTGAAGCCTTTTTACAAATGAGTGTGTTTTAGACTTAATTTTTGTCGAGAAGAGATTTTGTGAAGAGCTAGACAAAAGGAGACACTGGACACGGAGATATAGCGTTGAAACAACGAGATCTGCTACACAATTATTTTAATAATTAATTAATATATTTAATATATGCCCTTTCTTTATTTTCATATTGTAATAATATATGAATCCCTAAATTTTTTATGTTTTCTCAAGTAAGCACTTGGTCTACCCACCTATATTAAATAGACCCCTTTAATCCTTTTTTCTTTTTTCTTTTTTCTTTTTTGAGATATTACTATATAATTATATTAAAATTTGAAGTCTACTAAAAATATATATAGTATAACTCAAGAGTATAAATTAGAAATTCACTCCCACATGGGTGCCAATTTGGATCAGGATTCGTTTATTCGATTCGATTTGAAGCGAATAAAATGGATTTGGATTTGAAAAAATTGATTCGTTTAATAAGTAGATGAATTCGATTCGATTAGTTAATTAAATGAATCGAATCCGAGTTTGAAGACATTGCTTCGTTTATTCGTTTAGGATTCGTTTAATAAATTGTTATAAATGAACTGAATACAATCTATTCGTTTAATTAAATTACTTATTTATTCTTAAATATTTAAAAAAAAATTTAAAATTTGAAAGTTAATCTAGTAATTATAAATAATAATAAGACAATATATAAATTAGATTAAAAATTTTATGGTTTGGATTATTTATTTAATTTTTGTAAACGAATTCATATTCAATTCGATTTGTTATGGATTCGTTTATTATTAGAATAAACGAATAATAAACAAATTTAGATTTAATTCGAATCGAATCGAATATTCGTTTAATAAACGAATCGAATCCGAATCCACAAAAATTTGACCCAATTCGTTTAAGATTCGATTCGGATTCGATTCGATTATTCATTTTGCCACTCCTACTCCCACTAAAACATTTAAGAAGAATATATCACTATTCTACATTTTATGAAAAAAAAAAAGGAAATAGCTCGTCATTAGGAAATAAGTTAAGTGTATCACCAAAAAGCTCTATTAATTTTAATCTTTAAATATCTTATCTATATAACAAATTAGAAAGTAAAAGAATATATTATCCTCTAAAAAACTCTTCAAATAGAAATAAATTAATATTATTTTAATCAAATAATTATTTTTTAAAAGAAAAATAAATTGTAATTAAAGCATTTCTCTCTCTCTCCAATAAAAAGTGATAAAAATAAAAATTGAAGAGGGAGGAAACACTTTATAAAATTAAAGAGAAGTATTTCTTATTTGAAAATTTTTAATTGAATATCTTTTGAATCTTAAAATATTGATGTACTTCTTCAGACAAGAAACATAATTTTGTTTGAAGAATTTTTTAGTGATAATTTGAATAATCAACTCCCTAATTTTATTGAGATGATAAAATAATATTTGGTGTTGGATAGTATTCAAAATTCAAATGTAATGGTATAATTGAGGGATCCAACTGTTATCATCATTTGTTGTAATTAACCATATTTCTTATTTGATGAATTTTAATAAAATTCAACTGTTATCATGCCAATTAACCATATTTCTTATTTGATGAATTTTAATTGAAATATCTTTTAGACTTTAAAAATACTAATGTACTTCTTCAAACAAGAAACATAATTTTGTTTGAAGAGTTTTTTAGTAATAATTTGAATAATCGACTCCCTGATTTTATTGAGATGATAAAATAATATTTAGTGTTGGATAGTAATCAAAATTCAAATGTAATGGTATAATTGAGGGATCCAACTGTTATCATCATTTGTTGTTTCCTCCGTCGGTTTTTTTTTTTTAACCGAATGAAACGGTGTTATAAGTAAATATTCATTGGTATTAATGTTATTTTTATTTAGTGGTCGGTGAAGATAACGTTCGTAACTCCATTGTCATTTTCTTTTATCAAAACAAAATGGGTAAACATCACCTTTATCTTTAGTCATTGCCTTCTTTTTTCCCAAATGCGTAAATTAAAACCCTTTAAAAAAAGATAGGTATGAGATTTGACGGATATTCTTTTCCTTTATAAAAATATGGTCCAATCTCAAATTGAAATGCTGTGTGTCCACAAATCTCCATCTCTCTGCTCATCGCATAATTACAGATGTCACCTACATGCTTTTTTTTACTTTCTTTTTAAAATTCTTTTTGGGTCCATGCCACTTGCCACAAAACGTTTCGAGCCCTATGTCAAATATCAAATTTGTCCCAAATTATGAATAATTAAGTGCTTTAAGTTACATCCAAATAATGATTTTTTTTTTCTAATTGTGGATATGTGTTCTTGGATTTTTCAGAAATTGTAAAAGCTGATATTTCTCAAAGGTAGGGTTCTCTAGCTCTCTAATGATCCACAGAAATAGAAGTAGTTATTGCGGCACAGATCTGAACTCAACAAGGCATAATTCATCTGAGCATCAAAGATAAATCAGGCAGCAGCCAGGAAACGAGCTATAGAAGGAATAAAAGATCAAAACAAGATATATAAAATGTAATTCAGGTCGAAACAAAACGATCGAACACCAAACAACCATTTAGTTTCTCACGTGGTTATTGTCTGCCTCATCTTCACTGCCAATTCAAGGCTCTAGTGGAAGAAGATGGCAAACTTGGAACCAGAATCCACAAAGAAATATGAAAGAGGAAAAAAATAAGTAAACCTGAAAAAGAAATACTAGGATCGTGATAGACCTAGGTCTACAGGCCCTGATCAATGAGGTAATCACCCAACCTCTCAACAATCATGTTGCACTGCCCAGGAGTCACAGGTTCTTCATAGATACCGAAAACAAGAGCCTGACCGGTCTTCTTTATGGTGACTCCTCCGGATCCCTGTCATTCCAAATAAATGGGCAACTGAGTAAGTTGCATGTTGTCAATAAGGTCATTCTGGCGTACTATGAGCATGATTTTTCTTTAAAAAGAAAAAAAAAACATTTACAAAAAGTGCCTTGCTGCAGATAAACCTTCAGAAATGCATAATCTTCTTTTTGGGAAATAAAGAAAACATTGATTATGAAAATGAGGGGATAATAAAAATGAATTACTGGTTCGACAATGCTAAAAATTTCATTCCAAGTTAAGGCTGAATACATATAGAGTATATAGATCACCTTCTTTCCACGGATGACAGCTCCAGCCTCTCCCTGAATTACCATGTATTTTGTGCCTCCAAGGTGCAAGCCGGTGGGAGCAAGATGACCAGGCTGGTCGAAATCTTTCATAATACCAGCAATCTCTTCAGGCTTGAACTGGAAACACCCAGCAAGAGAACCAGAAAACGTCTTAAATCCTTTAAAGCCGAAAAACAACAAGACCAGTACGTATGCAGAAGATCAAATACCACCATGCAGTTTCTATTTCGTACAGACCACACTATAAACTACAGAATACAGACGAATAAAAAGGAGTAGCCTACAACATGTTGCACTTGAGCACTATTATTAGAACTAATAATACCATTAAAACATATATAACTCAAATCACAGTCTCGGGGGCAACTTATATTATTTGAGTTCCACGTTACAGGACGTACAATTCAAACAGAAATTTAAGCCCTATTCGTGGTATTATCAATCATCAAATGGTAACTGAAATACAGCCATGATTTACATTTATCAGTAAATGTTGAAAGGGATTCCACAGATTTTGCAAATGTACGAACATACAGATCTTCAGAATCACGTAAGTAAAACAAAAATAAGTTCAATTTTATTTTATTTTTTTTGTTCACACAATGGAGCCACAATTGATCCCAACCAAGCAATCAAACCAAGTGGAAATTGACTTGTAAATTGATCTTAAAAAAAAAAAGGATTGCAATCACATTGGACGCGATCATCGTCGATCCTGCTTTCATCAATCACCAAAACCAATGAAATAAAATTCCCAATCAGATGCGTAAATGATAAATCAATCATGCCACATTAACGCAACAAACAATGCGATCCATGAAAGCAGAGAAAAGGGACGAGACCTTGGGGAAATTAGCGCTTTGGGCCCAAACGCTGCCGTCGTGACCGACGATCGCAGAAGCACTGAGATGCTGGCCTTGCCCGTCGATGTCGCACATCAAATGATCATCTACGTATGTTTGCCACGACATTCTTTCTATTCCTTTTTTCCTTTTTTTTCTTCACTTGATCGCTGCTTTGTTTCTTTTGCTCTTTTTTTTTTTAAAAAAAATATTTTGATTTGAGTAATTAGTTTGTTTTGGTTACGCTAACGACTACGTAGCTTATGGCATATGCTAGCTTGAATTTGGTTAATAAATAAACAGAGCGCGAGAATTAAGGAGAGACGGGGCAGCTTAAGCTTTAAAATGTGTGATTTCTGTGATTCTTACTTCGATCATCGTCAATTCATCATCATGCTTTCTTGGCCGTCAGTTTCCGCTTCCACCATTCAAGCCCGCCCGTTATTTTCGGACCGATTTTCTTTTCTCTTTTTTCTTACGCCCTGCACGTGTCCATCTTCCCCACCATTGTTGTTCTTTCATCCATTTTCTGTCCAAATTTCACTAGGCCACTGTCAATTTTCTATTTATTAACATCAGCCTGAATAAATCTTAAAAACAAAATATCATTATCACTACCATGCAGCTGAAAAATTGATTATCACACACATATAACCACTAAATTACTCTTGATTAACACAAAATATTTGCATCGACAATCTTGATGTTAAAAGTTTTTTTTTCCCCTCTACAAATCAATTTTTTGGTGAAGCAATAGTATCCAACAATCTGTAAAATGTGAAAATGAAACTTCTTGAACTGTCAGCTCTTCTGGGTTGAAGGCTTTGCTGCCTTTGTCAGGTGCATCACCTGGAAAAATTACAAGAACGTTGCCATATTATAATCAATCGCTTAAACGATATGATCTTCCTCTGAAAGCCACACCAGTTGTCCTTTCAGGCTGGGCACGATTGATAGCTGGAGCTCCGATTCTCCACCTCGCCACCAGTTTTTGTCTATTGAAAGTTAAGAAACATTGCAGCAATATATATGAAATGAAAAACAAAACTAAAGAGATGATCATTTCTTTTTCAAATTACTAGTAGCAGATAATCAGTTAATAACCGTGTTTAAAAGGTAAAAGAGGCCAACCGAAGGTTAAAAAACTACAGGGTTCACTCTCTCATCTTCATGATTGCTGGATAACAAATGCCAGTGGTGAACTAATCCACTCTTGACTGAATGATTTCCTAGTGCTGTGGAAAAGAAGAGCAAGAAATAGACAAGTCAGTGTGGACATGTGTCTTGTGTAGGTGCGTGTGTGTGTGTGTGCACCTGCGTTGAGAGGGAGAATATGTCTCTAATAATATTAGGTTTCACGCATCCAGCAGAATGCCCTGGAGGATTACTGGGGGCTGCATAATTTTTCACCCTAAGGAACCAATAAAAGTAAGGATACACCCATTTTGGAGTCTTCAACAAGTTCTTTCCAGTTGCAAGTGGATGTAAGACAGTCAAAAAGTAATACAGATGTCCTGCTATGATTCCCAGCAGGTCTGGTACAAGGGGTGAACCAAAAATGACATCCAAAGCAAGCATAGCCCATGGTAGATAAAATGCCTACAAACCGAAAGAAAAAAATAATTACATATTATATTGCTTCCGATCTTTTAGGACCCTGCCCAAGATAGCTCAAAGAAACAAAAACATGAAACTGTCTAGTTAAATTCACCATAAATATTTGTGTGTACCTTAAGTGTCACGAGGCCATATATACTGATCTGAGAATTTGGAAATTCTCTACTCCAGACATAGACAAGCATAAAAACAAGTGATATCCCTAGGAAATAAGATCGAAATATGGGGATGGCTGACAACACCTATAGAATCCACAGAAGAAAAAATCATAACAAAATGAAATCATGTTAGCAATGCAAAACAATAAAAGATGTTCAAATTTCTGAAAGAAGGGAGCTGCTCGTCACTGATGCAGCTGACCATATGTGATAGGACTTGGGGCTAAACTAGGGCTGATTTTTAAACATAAGTTTTCATTGGTCTAACAATGTGCTCCTATAAATTTCAAAATTGTCAGCATCCAGCAGGAAAGGTCAGAAAAGGTGACGAGATTTTTCCTTTCCAAGGTTTCTAACACAGTATGAATGACAATTTCTGCCAGCCTAATCAATCATTTCTACAGCATAACAAATCATCTTGAAAGAAATCTGAATGTTCAAATAAATAAATATGAAGACATTATCACCCACCAACAGAGATAAGGCTCCAAAAATCATCATCCATAAAAAATCTGCTGTACGCCTTTCAAATGGTCCCTTCTCCAGGTTAACTCCATATCTCGCTCTGTACATTCATACAGAGTTATTACACAAGTGTTACTGCCAGGATACTATTAAAAATAAAATTGTCTCCTTCAAGCATTTTGGCAATGGCCACATGGTTTTAACATTGAACAAGAATGGGAGTCATTAAATGAAATCAACTCATATGATGCCTTAGATTGAAAGTCTCCATGGTGCAATACTTACATCATCAAAAGGCGAATCCCAAAATTGATTGAAAAAGTTCCAAGGAAAAAGAAATTTGTTATCAACCTCCATACCTGCAATGCAATTCAAGTTACTAAAAAGTTTAATTAAGTACTTGGAAATGAAACCCACGAATCCGAGAATAAAATGAGATTTTGTAAGACACCTTTTTTTTTTTGGATAAGGAATTTCTACCACACTTAAAAAGGGAATATTAACCAAATCAATTTCCCATAAATATATAATTTCACAGGTATATGGGGGTTCACAAAGGAATGTATATATTATTGTTTGTATATGTTAAGTGAATGAGAGAGTTTGAGATGGAATACATTCAGCTTGTTTGAAAAATCAGAAAACGAGGTCAGCTCGGTATTTACAGTCTTCTTGCTAGCACCGTTGCAAGCACTTCTTGTTTGCATCAGACAATATTCAAATTGAAAATTTCGAACATCCATCCATAAGGTTTCCATCTCTGACAAACTCTATCTAGCACAACTTGTCACCAACCTATCAGCTTATGAAGTTGCAATAACACCAAGGAAACCAAATCTTTAACCCAACCATAAAGTTTGGGACTAACTAACAAATTGAAAAACAAACACAATTGTGCTGTTTCAAAGTCCAAATATAAACTTTTAGAAGTTATTAGAACAGCCTTCTATAAAGGAATTAAGGGTTTTACAGACCTGTGTCTTCAAAACAATTTTGGAGTGGTTAAAATTTTGTTAGAGCTGTCAGATTGGCACATGTTAATTTCAACCTACGTATCCTGCACACAAATGCTGTAGCATCACATGTGAAGGAAAGAAGATCTTTAAAAAGTTTTGCAACAGTTAACATCTGTTAAATTTGTACAAAAGAATACCAAGCACAATCAAGCATTCTACTTATTGGCAGCATATTTATACGCATATATATTGGCTTTCCATGACATTAAAGCCAAATAAGTTAATGTCACCATTTGAGAAGGAAAAGCATATTCAGTTGAAAAAATGTCAAATAAATATTTAGGAACGAATGCAGCATTTTTCTACAGTCATCAGCACATAATCTGGAGTCATTTTCTTGTAATCACATAAGCTGAACCCATACCTGAAATTTTGAAAACACGAGTTTGTATTCTAATGCAAGAATAGAAAGATCCAATAATCCTAACGAACAAACTGTAGTGACCGCAACACACAAGGTCCCATAAGCCTTGCATATGGGTGGAAGAGAGTGATAGTATCTGAAATAGGAAGAAGGATGAGGCTTTCAATGATCAGCATTATGTTACAGAAATTATTTTCATTTTTTATATTAAATAATAAATAAATAAAAGAGAAAACCAGAGAAGAAAGCAAAGACTGGGACCAAGCAGCCAAAAATATTTGTATTGCCACCAAAGCTATCTATCGTTCTACCGTCCGGCTGGTAAGGCGTCAAATTGTATGGTTAAAAAACATCATAAGATCAATTCAGCCATAATTTTGAACATTCTACATCAGAACGTATTATCTTTTCTATTAAAGCATAATGATAAACAATTTTTCATAATAATTTAAATAACACAAAGCCACTGCTAACTCATTGCGATATACAGCCACACAGCCTTGTCACCCCGCAAAATTTGCTGTGAGAACGTAGACATAGTACAGCCTTGATGGTTGGTTTAGATACTGAAAAAATATACATAAATGGGACCCCGTTGTATGCATTCTGCTCGGTGTGAAATTACCTAATACTATACTAATGTGTCTGTAATCAATAATATGCACTTAAGTGGGGTTTTCCTATCATTCAGCATTTTTTCTTTCTAAGTAAAGAGATTAACTCTGTGCCAATCCACAGTTGTTAAGATCAAAAGAAAGATTGCAAAGTGAAGCTGACTTTTAAGAATGGAACAAATTATGATTCAGGAAACACTAAAATTTGGTGCGCGATCAATACCTTGCTACATCTCACAACATGCTTATGTCTCTGCTTAAATTTGAAAGACGACGGCGAAAGTATTTGATAAACACCAAATTTTAAATGGCGGCTAACGTTTCCCAAACTACCTACCTATATGTACTTGAAAGCTAGTGATTCCATTCCAGTGAAGCCGTGGATTAATCCTAAAAATATCCTCAATCAACTTTTTGAGTTTGTGAGATCAAGAAACTCAATAACATTAACTAAACATGAGTTCCAAATCTAGGATTAAAAAAAACCAATCATTTACTACATAATACAAGTTTAAGGACTCTAATTCGTCAAATCCCTCAACTAAACAAATCACAGCGTCAAAATCCATAAACCAAGTTTCCAGCCACGGCACTGAATAAAAATAATACAACAGATTAAAAACTTACTCAGCAGGTGAAGACATTGCAGACTCAGATGGCTAATTCAAGCGAAACGCGCAGCTTTAGATCTTCGCTTTCCCCTTGTCGATAGTTTGCTCCGAAGAGACAATAAGCAGCAGAAAATTTAAAAACTTCTGGTCTTTAGAGCCTGTTATTGCTTCGTCAATTTTATTTTAACTCGAAGACCCGTTGTCGATAACTTCATTACGAAACAAACAACTCGCGAGTGCGACCCAGAAGGTTCGTCTTTTAACGCATGTGAGACGTGTGGCCAGAGTGCATGTTAATGACGTATTGGGCCGCCGGCTCGGTCCGGCATGAATTTCTTGGCTTTAAAACGTTAAGTACACCCGACCTGAGCATTGTTCACAGCACTTAGATTGGGGGTGAGATTTTGCTACATCACCCCCCACTAATATTCTCTTGAAGCCCCTAATCTGTACAACCATGCCTGATACCTCAATTAATGAATTTTTAACTGATAATCATCTCCCATTTTATTTCTACGAAATTTTTTTTAAATTATTTGATATTTGTGATTAGAGATTTAGAGTAGTGATAAACATCCTAAATTTTATCTTAAAAATGTCACTGCAAATTTTATAAAGAAGTATAGAACACGCTATTTTTTAACACTTATAATCAGATAATAAATAGGAGGAGTAAAAGAGAGTTTTTTTTTTTTGGAGGAGGTAAATGAGGGTTTTTCATAAGATTCTAATGGGTGGTCAACTGGGAAAAAAAATAAAAATCACTCAGTTGAAACTCTGCTCGATATAAAAGAGTTAAACATATTGACACACAAAAGAATGAAATTAAAAAAACTAGTACCTCGGTAAAGTTATGGAACAAGTTACATGAAATCAAACAAAGAAATTTAATAAGATATTTCTCAATAAAAGATTAACCAATGAATAGATGGAGTTGCCAATGGGTCTTTGGTCCAATGGGAGAAGCCTTGCACTTACAATGTTGAGTGCAAGGGTTCTAACCTTCATAAGAGTTTTATAGTGGTTAATTTCAGTACTCCCTTAATTATCATCATAATTGAGTGGAGAAGACAGTCTATTCCTTACGAAATGTGAGTGGAGTAGGCACCCCTCGGATATTAGAGAGTGTTTAATATATCTAGGAATGTGAGTGAAGTAGGCACCCCTCAAATATTAGAGATGGTTTAATATATCTGGACAAGTGCTTCAGTGTGTCAATATATGGCGATGGTCCCAGTTATATAGTATGATTGTAAATATTAATTGTAATGTTTATTAATTATAATGTCTGATGTAATGTCAGTAACATATATATATAATAGACTTAAAAAAAATGAATAGATGGGGTTAAATCATTCGCGTCTGGCAAGTGCATAGCAAATTTAACACCAGCAAGAGAAGAGTAAAAAAAAAAAAAATTCTTAATCATTTATTTTTTAGCAAATACATATGATATTATATTAGAAATCATAGTCTTTAATGATTTATCTGAGGAAGTGAATTAGAAGCATCTTTTATTTTTTCCCCCTAATCGAGGATATAGTGATTTTTTATAATATTTTATAAGTAACTCTTAATAATATAAAACGTTTTACTGTAACATTCAGATACATTGATATTATAAGTCTCTCATTTATGAAATATGAGTGGAGTAGGCACCCCTCGAATATTAGAAAGTGTTTAATATATCTGGGAATGTGAGTAAAGTAGGCACCCCTTGAATATTAGAGATGGTTTAATATATCTGGACAAGTACTTCAGTGTGTCAATATATGGCGGTGGTCCCAGTTATATAGTATGATTGTAAATATTAATTGTAATGTCTATTAATTATCATGTCTGATGTAATGTCAGTAACATATATATATAATAGACTTAAAAAAAAATGAATAGATTGAGTTAAATCATTCGCGTCTGGCAAGTGCATAGCAAATTTAACACCAACAAGAGAAGAGTAAAAAAAAAAAAAAAATTCTTATTCATTTATTTTTTAGCAAATACATATGATATTATATTAGAAATCATAATCTTTAATGATTTATCTGAGGAAGTGAATTAGAAGCATCTTTTATTTTTTTTCCCCTAATCGAGGATATAGTGATTTTTTATAATATTTTATAAGTAACTCTTAATAATATAAAACGTTTTACCGTAACATTCAGATACGTTGATATTATAAGATGCAAATATTGTTTAAATTAAATCAATTAATAACCATAAATCACATCTACTGGACCTAGTTGATGACCATATACGGCGTGGTCTTGCTTGGTGGTCCTAAACTTGATTATAAATCATATTAAGAAACATAAATTTGTGATTATCTGGCATTGGAATATGCGCCGGTTAATTAAGATCATAATGAGTGGCATGATTAGAATAGGTTGGTTCCCAATCCACCTTACCCAAATGGATCGAATCAAATCAAAGGATTACACCAAAGTGGCTTGCCTGTTCCTGTCTGTCTGCCACCGGCGGGGGGCCGTGGGGGTTGTGTCGTTTCCAATTGATATAATTATACGTCTTATTTATTAATTGTGTTGAAATATCAAAATATAAATATAATTTATTTATTAATCGTGTTAATCGTGCTCGCCCCATATATTTAATAAAAATAAAAAATTTATTTAATAACTAATAAATATGTTAATATTATTCTTAAGAATAGGTTCTAAATAAATTAATATTACATAAATATAACATTAATAATTTTATAAGTAATGTGGATATGGTATGAATAATTAATTTTTTGTTCAGTATATATATTAGTTAATTTTTTTAATAATATTACCACATATTACTTTATATTCATATCATAAATGTGTAATTGTATTGAGATGGCCATCATGGATACGGCATGATTATTTATTGTGTCCTGTCATGTCAAATTATCATATCTTATTGGGTCAATTTATTTTATTAATTATATTAATATTTATTAACACGAATTTAAAAGAGTCGTATCGTACACACGTCATATAATCTTATTGTAACCCATTTTACCACCTCTAAATTGTGATACATTGCTACCTATTTTTCATTTGCTTATCTGTACCTATGGCTGTATCTCTTACAAACTAAGGCCCCACTTGAGCAGAATGTGGACACAAGAAAATCTTTGTAACAATGAACATATCAAATATGAAGATTTGACATTTGTATAACAATGTCATTGGCCTTGTAGTCTCATGATGGACAGTTTTTTCAACAATGTTAAAAGCAGTAGTTCGAGTCAAGCATGAAAATAATTAATAACAAATGGGTTAAAAACTCTCTTGATTCCAATGAATTTATTAAATATTAATCCTTATAACCATAATTACCGCTCTCATAAGTCAAACCTTTACCCTCTAACCTCTTAAACAATTTAAGAATTACATGGTCAAAAACTCACATCCTTAAGATTAATATTTTTTAAAATCTTAAATCTATTGTCGTTTAAAATTACATACACTTAATGAATTTTTGACTTCATCCTTGGTTTGAGTCCCTACAAAGGCTCTTTCTTTTTTAAGCTAAAAAAATTTAGAATTGTAAGTGTAGATTTCTATCCAGTATTGTTAGTGAAAATAAATTTTTGAAGTAAAATATCAATAAATTTCTAAAATTATGTTATAAACATATATATGTAAAAATAAAATAAAGGCTACGATTAAAAAAATATTTTTAACTTATAATAACTTAAGAGTTGCATCAATTAAATAAAATATAATTTAAATAGTAAATATTTTTAATTTATTTGATAAACTTAGAGGTGTTATAATATCATGTAGCTCATCGAGGTCAAAAAAGGAAAAACAAATGTGCACATGTCGTGATATTCATATATACAGATGCGACGAAGCACGTGAGGACTCTCTCGGCCTTGAGGGCTCCACGGGACCATTGTTCATACAATTTTAAACAAAAGATTTGGTGTGGTTAACGGACATTGATGTTACATACATGCCTGATTTGCAAAACGCTGAGGGCCCAACGGAAAGAATGGGCCAGTGTGGGGATCGTTGCCATTGGCTCTTGATGAAGTGCTTGTTTGGTATAGCTTATTTAAGAGCCATAAGTACTTATTTAATCGTATAAGCACTTTTTAAAATTTTTTATGGTGTTTGGTTATTTTTTTAGTAGAGTTTTTTTAACTTAAATAAGCTAATTTACCTCTACTAGCAAAAGCCCAAAATTTGAGCTTTTGGAAGTAGAGGTTAGAGAGCTTTTCTAAAAATATATAATAATAAAATATCACACACTTTAATGGTTCAAAAGTATTTTTTTTATTGACAACCAAACACCCAATGACTTTTTGTCCAAAAGCTCTATTGGTATAAGCTCTACTGCTATAAGCTCTACTGTTATAAGCTCTATTTAATAAGCTGTACCAAACGGAGCCGAAGCCATGCTTACTCCATCTTAACGTCTTTCAGGCAGCCCTCCAAGTTGGAGGGCAGCAGTTCGAATCCCCACAAATAAATTATAGGGGTATTTTTTTTCAATTAAATTTGAGTGAAGGCAGTCTTCTTCCTTACCCAAGTGTGAGGAGTAGACATCCCTCGAATATTTGTGAGGGTTAAAATCTGGGCAGCGCTCCATTAGCATTGATGTAAATTGGTCCCAGTAATAGTCTGATTTGTAAATATCAGTAGAGTCTCATGTAATATGAATTGCAATTTGAGCAATAGTCTCATGTAATAAAAAAAAAAAACGTCTTTAAGGCCAAATTGGCGTATGATGTCAAGGTCAAGAATCAAGATCCACCGTGCAAATGGACGGGGAGTGAAAAGGTTCTTCCGCTAATTATTTGATCAATTATTTTGATAAATAAAATAAAATAAACAACTAATTACAATTTCCCCCCTTTTTCAAAATAATAAGTGATATAGAAACAAACCATTTTTTTTGTGTAATTTCGAACCTCTTGTACAAATTGTTTAATATAAAATGATGTATGAATACACTATTGATTGTAGTGATGCTTGTTTGCCCAAGCTAACTAAATTTCAAAAGTTAAATTGTTGTTTTGAAATTTAGCTTACCCCAATTTTAATTTACTGAATAGTCTCAATAATTTACTGATTATAAAATATTAATAGTATTGTAATCGTAATTAAAAAAAGGGTGTAGTTAAGTTACACAACATTGTAACTTACAATAAAAGAGTTACACAAATTAAATAAAGTGTGGTTTAAAATTACTAAATATTTTTAGATTATTAGATATAAATGTGAAGTTGTTATAAGCTACAACATGAGGTGACTTGATAAGGTTAAAAAAAAAAAAAAATTATACACATATCGTGATATTCATATGTACAAATAGGACAAAGCATGAGAGGAATACTCTCGGCCTTTTGAGGTCTAGGGGAGTATTATTCTTATAAATTAAAACAAGAGATTTAAAGTGCCGTGATGTGTGCTGTTGAATGACTAATGCTACTACATATCCTAATTTTTTAATTAATTAATAAAGATAATACAATTAATTCACTTAGATTTTATAAAAAATTACTAATTAATTAATAAACCACATATTATTTGGAATGGAATTTAGATTAAAAACATTTAAAATTCCGATCAGTACTTGGTATCGAACTGTTGATAACGTTAACGGACATTGATGGTACATACATGCCTGATTTCCAAACGCTGAGGGCCCAACATAAATAGTGGGCCAGTGGGGTGATCGCTGTCACTGGCTCTTGATGAAGCCATGCTTACTTCATCTTAACGTATTTCAGGTCAAATTAGTTAATAATGTCAAGGTCAAGAATCAAGATCAACAATGAAATGGATGGCAAGTAAAAAGGTTCATTCGGTGATTATTTGACCAATTATTTTGATCAATAAAATAAAATAAACAGATAATTACAATTTTTTACTCCTTTTTAAGTAATAAGTGATAGAGATATAAAAATATACATGTGTCAAATATTCCTTCAAAGTTCAAATATGCTTTGATCATAAGCAATTATTATCAACTGTTTTTTATATATAGGTTCACTTCAGTGAATAAATTGAATTGTTAAATCTTATATTTAATCTAACCACTAGTGTATCGACACATTAATTTGTATAAGAATTTATATCCCCATTATCATACGAGATTCTATTGTATCACGAGGTCCAATCAAAATTTGTCTTCCTAGCCAAAGGCATATGAACACTTTTTCACTTTTTAAGGAGGGAAGCTAGTAGACTTACAAGCTAACCTATACGTTTCCGCCAGCAGTCTTCCGAATAACAATTCAGCTGAGCGCACACTCAAAGTTTGAATATTGAATAATTGTTTTTTTGTATAAAGTAAAAGCAATCGACATATCATAAGTAATACAGTACACACGGTCTTAATTAGCGTATCTCTTTCATGGACCCGACTAGCTTACAGAATCCGTAAGGTACAGACTGCAGCATCAGCCGTTGGATGTGGTTGGATGTGGAGTGAGAAACTAAACAATAAAAAATCGGATGGTGGGATGACGGGAGATGTTTGTTACCGAATCTGTACCATAGACAGGTCCCTCTTTCATTATTCTTACTAAACCAGTGCCGGCAATGACCCCACAATAAAGGTGGGGGACAGCCAATTAAATTCGGCCACCTCACGTTTGGTGCATGCATGACATGAGGATCCCACACATGGACCATGCAATCGCGACGTAACAGTAAAAGGGGAAAATGTAACCCAGTTGTTAAAAGCAATCATTAAGCCACTAATTAATTCACGGCGAGGCTTGAACTTGACTTGACCTGGTGAACTTTATTCTTTATTGAACTGGGAATTAATGAATGTCCGGTTGTGAGCATCCCACTGGCCACAGGAACAGTGCATGAGCTGTGGCAAGCACTTGCAGTCAGCACTGTTTTGGTTTGGTAGCGTAGAAACGAAACAAACATCATGTTTTTGAATGGGATTTGCCAAGCAAACGGGATGGCGTGCCAACACGCTTGCCCCACTCCCCCCACCCGCCCCACGCTCCGATCAAATCAATATTTGTATCTTGAATTAAAAAAGGGTCCCCCACCCAACGAAGATTTTGCCCTGCTCTGGTCGCTCTCAAAATAAAGTATACATAAAATAATGGTAGAAATATTATCAAATTAGGATAAGGTTTGACAATACAACCGAAAAGGGACGAGCTAATTAAGCGTCTCCCGATGACTTGGCTTCAAGATTGATGACATGGACCAATTAGCATCAAGTGCACAGCTCATCTCCAGCTGGCTAGCACAACGACTGCAACAAATTTTCCCACCTTTTGTCAACCGTTAAAGAGTCTTCTTTCAATTCTAGATGCTTCTTATCATAGCTGTGTATAAACAAAGGATTGTTCGTTAAACATTTTAAGTTTGAAATATGGTTTTTTTTTTAATCTTATATTTGATTTTTAGACATTTATATTTAAATAGTAAAAATAAATTTTTGCTCTTTTTATCTTAATAGAAAAATATCCAAATAAGAAATAAATACTATATTATAAAAATCTCTATAAAATATAATTATTTCTTCAACTATAAAATTTAGTCCATTTCTTTGTTTTGATTTGTACGGATATTAATGTCAAATAACTATGTCTAATTTTTTTTATTTATAAAAACAAACCAGATGCCACTTATATTCAAATATTTAGAAAAAAAATAAACATGTCATTTAAATTTTCATAGTCAAACTTATTTAGACTTTAGAAAAATTTAGTTCAAATTTAAAAAAAAAAAAAAAAAGAACGCTATCTAAGTGTACTCTAGTTGATTTTGCAGCTGTGTAATTCAACTATAAAGTTTCTTCTTTTTATTTTTTGTCAGTCTAAGGGATATAGGTATTTTGAATTTGAGGTTGCTAGAAATTGAACTCGAACTGGAAATGACTCAAATTTATGAATTAAAGAATAATTTGAATTAGTTTTCTTTGCATTTTTTTTATAAAAAAATTTTATTAATTTTTTTTACTAAGAATCGATCAGTTTTTGAAATAATTCTAGCAATCAAACCGAACCATTTTTGCTCACCATACTTTTGATATGTTCGCATATTCTAAGAAAATTGATGTTTTATTTGCTAATTGTAGAGTATTATTTTCTGAAAACTTTTAAAATGTATTGAGTTTAATTTTCTTTTCCTGTAATGTAATTTTTTCATATTAAAAGTTCAAAATTCCATTTCGAGTTATTATATATCAAACACTCTTAATTAGATAATTTACAACACATATTCTAAAACTTTTGTGGAGAATATGTTAATAATATTCGAATAATTGTTTAAGAAATTAAGAAGTCGGAACTACAATATAAGGTTATGATTTATGATTATGGAATATGGATAAATGCTTGTATCCGATTTATTGAGCTCTTAATTAAATAATAATAATTTTTTTTTAAAAAAAAGAAAAGCATAAATCCCGTAAGCGCCGTCAAGTAAAGCCGTCCAAAACAGCGATTAGAGTTGAAAAGGTGCCAATGAATGACACGTCAATAGTTTCTCTTCCTCTCATATTTGATGCTGATTTGGATTCGGGAAAAATTCTTGCCCAATAAAACTTCAGCTTGGCCAAAGCTTGCCCTAGCAAATTAACAACGTGGTGACAACCTTAACCCAGCTGTCACGACCCCATTGTGGGTCCAAATGTATGTTGCCGAGAAAAAACTCCCCCATTTTCTCGCCAATTTATCGTTTGCTAATTTCTTTCATTTCTTTTTTTTTTTTTTGCTCTCCTTGAATTTTGACTACAACCAAATCAATTAGGTGACCAGCAAGACTTACATAAAATGAGTATGTGAATTCATGCCAAGAGTTTTCAACGTTTGCTTTGTCATGGTTAGGAATAGTTGGTTTAATTTTCAGAGTCATTTTATATGTCAAAATTGTATTACACAAACACACAATGATGCATGTAGTGTGTATGTTCCACCTATATTTTTTTATGAGTCTAATATTAATAAAAGACCGATAATTATTTTATGCGAATGTTTATATAAAAAATATAGAGGAACATAAAGATATAAATTTTGTTCTTTTTTTTTGACACGATGAGAATTATTTAATTTTATATATTTTAGTAACTATATATTTATACGAAGAATTACTAAAACATGGACTTAACTGAAGAGTTATAGCAGCCTACATGATGACAAATGTACTAATTTGACAATCAAAACATTGAAAGCATGCCTATTTATAGTTTTAAAATTTAGGATATTTGGGTAAATGCATGTCTAATTCCTATGGAATTATTTTGAGTTAAGTACTTGTTTAATCATTATATTTTCAAAACAAATCTCAAAACACCTCTGTTATAAAATATGTTACACTCTAATCCTTACTTTCTCTTTCCTTTTACAATAACATTCTTGCAACATTATTCTTGGGGATATTAATGAAAAGGAAAAGTAATAATTTATTAAATTAACCTTAAAAGTAATATAAAAATTTATAAAAAATTTATTATTTTAATTTTAGGAATTCATTTGGTAAATTAAATTTTTATAAAATAATTATTAGTAAAATTGTTGTAAGGATATTAAAAATTGCTTTAAGTTCTCTAATATTATTTTATTTATAAATAGTTATTAGAAAAATTATTGCATGTGTTAAAAAAACACTAATTCTTTCATACTGATACTTATTAGTTAATTTACTAACAATAATTTACTAATTATTTTTTATAGATAAATTAATTAATGACAAAAATATTTTTGCAAGGTATTATTATAAAAAAAAGGAAAAGTAGGAGTAAAAAAATGACATATTTAATAGTAAGAGTATTATAAAATGCTTTTTAAAATATAAAGATTAAACGATAAGTAAGTCAAAAATATGAATTAATAATCGAATAGTTAACCACTATATTTTAATATAGTTGCATTTATGTTGCTTCACACAAGAATATGTGCTATACATTCTTATTATAGTAGTAATACTCCATTGCGAGATACAAATTTATGATACCATTTTTAAAGATTGTGTGCAAATTAAAAAAAAAAAAACTAATAATGATTTAGATTGCGTTTGGGAGTGGTGGATTATGGCAGGCAAGCTCCAAATTAACGAAGATTACATCTATCAAAAACAAGAAATTCTGCTCCCCAGTTCGAGTCGCAGGGAAGTCGTCTTTGTTGGGAGAACTTGTGCCTCTCGGTTCGAGCGGGGACTTCTAGTCTGGGTTGTGGTACGGACTTAAAGGTGCCTCCCACAGTTGGGGCCCTCCCCAGGATATCTCGTGGTCAAAACCACAAAAAAAAAAAAAACAAGAAATTCTTATCCTACAGTTTGGCTAGTACAGCACAGCACTTCCAAACTCAGCCTTAATTAAATAAATAAATAATTTTTCTTTTTTCAAAACTTTTGTAACATTAGAAACATCGTATCTTTTTTGAATTGATAATTTTTTAGAAATAATATTTTAAACAGAACAGTCATAGTTTTAGCACCATTTTCCCGCGAGAAGAAAAAGCGACAAAGAAAGAGAAATTTTGGCACAAGAAACCAACAGTTAATAGAGAGAGAGAGAGAGAGAAAAAAGGTTAAGACAGGTGAGATGAGATGAGCCGACATTCAATAGAGTCCATGAAGATATAGATGTTCCCCAAGCGCTCTCTCTATCCTCCCATCTCTTCAAACTGACGTACATTACGAGCTTCACTACTCACTACTCTCCTTCTTCTTCTTCTTCTTGACAACAAGAAAATTAAGTTTAACATTCATTCACAAGCATGGATCCATGCCCATTTGTTCGCTTGATCGTCGAATCTTTGGCTCTCAAACTCCCTCACGCCGCCACCCGACCTGCTGGTCCGGGCGTCCACCCTTCGTCAACCCCGTGCTTCTGCAAGCTCAAGATCAAGAACTTCCCCTCACAAACAGCCCTCATGCCTCTCTGCACATCTCAAAACGACGCCCCACCGGAGTCCTCCACGTCTGCGTTGGGCTTCCACCTCGACGCCGCCTCTCTCCGCCGCCTTTCGAACAAACCCATCACCCTCCGAGTGTCCGTCTACGCGGGCCGCATGGGCAGCACGTGCGGGGTCAGCTCGGGCAAGTTGCTTGGCCGGCTCAATGTCATCATCGACCTCGCTGGGGCTGACTCTAAGTCCATTGTCTTCCGTAATGGGTGGCTGAAACTCGGGAGCGAGCCGGATAAACCCTCCGCTCGGATTCACTTGACGGTCCGTTCTGAACCGGATCCCCGGTTCGTCTTCCAGTTCGGCGGTGAGCCGGAGTGTAGTCCCGTGGTTTTCCAAATTCAGGGGAATATCAGACAACCCGTTTTCAGTTGCAAGTTCAGCGCTGACCGAAACTCAAGATCAAGGTAATTTTACATTTTTCATTTTTTCATTTTCTTGTAAACTTAATTTTTGCTACTCATGATTGGTTTGGTAAACACTTTTTCAAAAGAAATTATTATTATTATTATTATTATTTGTCGCATTGAATAATTCGGGGAGTATTCCGAATTTTTTTTTTTCCCCTGACAAAGTAAGGCATGTGGGTTGTCAACTTCTTTCTTAGCTGTTAACTAACCCCACACATGCCATAATAACCAAAGTTGGGCTCACCACTATCTAGTTCCCATTTTTGTTCACCTCATCCTCATGATGTAAGCCCCTGTTTCTTCCATAGTAACTAACGTGAAAAATTTGGGATCATATGTGGTAGTAGGTAACAATATCTTAATTACAGCTGGTAATGCCGTATTTTAATTGATTGGTCATCTAATAATCTTGGCCCCATCAAACAACAATTTCGCATGTGTTAATCGGTCGGCTGGCGTCCCATATTTGGCACATTGACTAAAACATCAAGATTACATACATACATATTGAATCCTTAATTGATACTGTAGTCTTGTCTTTGGTATTTTCGTTTTAAACTATGTTTCAGAATTGTTCTTATTTACAGAGTCAGCAAAATTGAATTTCTTGTTTATATCTTTAATTTGCAAGTTGTAATTATTATTATTATTCCCTAGTACCCAGACGAGAATATCAACTTGGCATTGCATGCGAACAATCTGCATTATTACAAACCATGACTGATCACGATATTCAGTGGTTACATAGAGGGAAAAACAAATTCAAAAATGGGTTTCCTAATGAACAAAACATAAAGGCAAATAATTATCAAATCACTTTCATTGCATACTTATAATTTGGTCAAACAGATAATTAGAATCTGAATCTCCTTAACCGTACGTCAACTGGTTACCTACCTCTGGTTCCATCCATGTGCAGAGATATTTGGTTGCTCTTTTATATAATTCAGCTTACTCTAGCTTCTGCTTACTATTCAGTATATTGATCAATTGATTTTGCCATGTGTTAATTAAACAGATCTCTGCCATCAGATTTTACCAACAACAATAACGGCAGTACTAGAGGCTGGATGACAACATTTTCAGGTGATAAAGAACGAAGCGGAAGAGAACGTAAAGGATGGATGATAATGATATACGATCTCTCGGGCTCACCCGTTGCGGCCGCCTCCATGATCACTCCGTTTGTTCCCTCGCCCGGGTCAGACCGGGTCTCCCGATCGAACCCCGGTGCGTGGCTGATCCTCCGGCCTAATGGTTTCTCTGTAAGCAGCTGGAAACCGTGGGGCCGTCTCGAGGCATGGCGAGAGAGAGGCGCCGTTGATGGCTTAGGCTACAAGTTTGAGCTTGTTACGGACAGCACCGGCCCCAACAGCAGAATCTCAATTGCCGAAGCCACATTGAGCGTCAAAAAGGGTGGCAAATTTTGCATTGATAGTAGAATTACGAGAGAATCTTTGTTGAATTCAAGGTCACCGGTTAAAGGGTTTGTGATAGGCTCAACGGTTGAAGGTGAAGGAAAAGTAAGCAAGCCTGTGGTAGAAGTTGGGGTGCAGCACGTGACTTGCATGGCCGATGCTGCATTGTTTATAGCTCTTTCAGCGGCCATTGATCTAAGCATGGATGCTTGCAGATTATTTTCCCACAAACTGAGGAAAGAGCTTTGCCATGATGAACAAGATTATTCATTCTCTTAAATTAATTAATTAATCATTTTTTTTGGGCACAGCTTTTAGTGCAGTGATAACCAAGCAAAGCAAGCACAATGATGGTTTGAGCAAAAGAAGATATTTTGCATTTTTGCAACCCTAATTCTTCCGTGCGTCCTGAATTTTGCCAACACAAAATCTGGAATATTTTTTCCCGTCTTTTGGGAGTGTGCTGCGTGGCTATTATGATTCCTGTGATTGCTGGTTTTAACTTTTGGGTTTTGTCAACAGTTTATACGCAAGAAGAGGGATTTTTCCTCTTATTACATAATTGTTCACTTGTTCTCTGGGTTTCCTACTTACAGATTGATTGAAACTGTACAGACAAAGAAAGAACAATTGCTTGTTCATATCCATTTATTATTTTTCTCGTTTCTTTTCTCACCTCTTTTGATTAAAATTTAGCAGTATATTTACAAAGTTTGATTGATTCATTCAATGTTCAACATGTATCTCTTCACATCAATGAAGTGGAGCTTCATTTTCCTTTTCTATAATTAACGAATGATACTGCATGTAGACACTTGAATCAACAATTTTAATATGGTCCCTTTTTTTTTTTTTTTTTATTTGGGCGGGGGGAATATCATGGGCATTACAATAACACAATAATTGATATCACATCACACTACTATTGACATTTACACTTACACTATGAAATGCAAAGATTCAGGAAGTTTCACCATTCCATGCACAATTAGTAACACTAAGTTTGAACGAGCTATACTAGACTTAACTTCATCTATTAATGTCATGCCTTATTCTATTTATGCTTCTTAAAACACGGGATACTTAAAGCAACTGGTATTGTTATTCAACTTAATAATAGATTTAATGTTTATCCAAAAGATATTTTGGAAGAAGTTTTAGTGCATGTTAGTGAATTAGTTTTCCCCACTAATAAGTAGAGAAAGATTAATGAAAGGTAATTTTTAAATTTTAAATTTTTTAATTTTTAAAAATTAGCGTAGAAAGGAATTTAGTATATTCAAATAGTCCCATTCAAAAAATAATTGTCTTTTTTTTTTTTGCATTCTTTTTCTCTTCATCTCTATCTTTTTTCTTCCTTTTTCTTGCTCCTTTTCTCTTCTTGTTTCTATTTTTTTCCTTCTTTTTTCCCTCTTTGATACTGGGACTAATTTACGTTACTGTCTTCACTAATGTTCGAGTAACATCTACTCCACTCACATTTTGTAAGAGAGAAGACTGCATTTACTTAATAATTCTCTCTACTCAACATAAGAGAGAAGAATATCTCTACCTAATAACATCTATTTCACTCATATTTCGTAAGAAAGAAAATTGTCTTTACTCAATTATTTAATAATAGAAGAAGGAAATGAAACCACCATAATATTTTTATGAGAGCTCAAACACTTTTATGAGTGAGAGCGAGTGCTGTCCCACTCGACCAAAGGCATATTGGTCAATTTTGATATGGTCCTTAATAGTGCACAATGAAGTATTTGCAACTTGTAGAGGCCACCACTACGATTACTTCGACTTTGTTTTAATGAAAATACTGTATGCCTACTTGCCTAGGAGTTGGACATTGTCACCACTTCAAACGAACCCCTAACTTTTATAAAGGTGGAGTTATTCGAACCTAATAAATTCCTTCAACATATACTCTTTTAATTAAAATAATTATCAAATTATAACTTCTTATTTTAATTCATTAATTTTAAAAATCAAAAAATTACCTTTGATTAACTACTTTCTCTCTCTATTGTAACAATGGTCAAAACTTCAACTAGTTCTCTCTCTTTCATTTTTTTTAATTCTTTCTTGCTAAATCAAGTTTTTCTTTGGTTTCACTATAATACTTATTATTATCATTTAGAGTTTGTGCTTTTGAGATTTGACAAAAAAATTCTAATAGATTCAAAAGGTATAGAAACTTTAGTTTTTGATTTTTACATGATGGGTATCGATCATTTCATTTTGTATGGATTGCGGTAGGGCTAAATTTATTAATTTTTGAATAATATTCATTTGTTAAATGTAATATTTACTTCATATATCATAATAGATTTTGATAAGAGAAGGAGATGGAGAGAGAGAGAGAGAGAGAGAGAGAGAGAGAGAGAGAGAGAGAGAAAGATTAAATAAGTAATTAATCAAATTAATTAATCATAATAAAAGTTTTAGTTAAAAAAGAGTGCAGTAAGGAGTTTAGGTATTGATTTTAGTGATGATGATTTGCTTACAACAGAAATATTCTGAATTAGTTTGATAAATTTGTATACTTGTTTTAATAGTAAAATTTTAGTCTCTCGTTTACATTGATGAAATCTAAAACTAAATATTTTCTGCATTTTAAGTTACTATTATAAATTTAAAGTTTGAATTATATAATTTAAATTTTTATGTATCGTGGAAAGTATTTTTAACTTCAACAATTAAATGCTTACAACAATGTTTACAACATCTAGTATAACAAGGATCTTTTTGCAAAATATGCTAAATTTTATTAATTCCTTTAATTCCTTTGACTGCCCCAGATTTTTATAGTCATCTTAGGGACTTATAATCTTAAGAAATCATCTCTTCTTCCATTTCTCTTACGTCTATCCTTAAAACCTTTTAAAGTTTTAACTATTACTTTAAAATTTTCTAAATGATTATCAAATTCATATAAATCTATAAATTCTAAATGAGATCTGCTATTTATGATTATTTGCCTCCTTTGAGATATTGACCAATTTTTTTTTTCTTCTAACATCTCTATATATACATTGAATCTATTTTCCCAACTAAGGATCATATCATCAAGACTTTCATAGAGGGGCTGTAATCTAAATTCAGCTTCTTGAATCAACATATTCATATTATCATTATTATTATTATTATTCATTATTTATGGTCGGTTTTGAGTTCTATTATTAGTTTTGCACCAATCTTGTATTATTTCAAGACTATATAAAATTGATTCCATTAATGCTATCTTATTTTCCTCTTCAAAGGAATCAAATACTTCTTGGTTATTGATGTTAATCCTTTTCATTTCTTTGTATAAGCGCTTGCACTACTACAAAACTGATCATTTTTTATAGAATTATTCTGTCACAAATAATGTTACTGACATAATTATTTTTTGTCACAAAAGCCACAGTAAGAATGTTGTGACATAATATTTATTGATTTGTGACAGAATATAACTGTCAAGAAACAGTGTTAAAAATATACTTTCACACGTGGCAACTTATATTTTGTTGATGTGGCATCCTATTTGGCAATTGAGTTGGCATATTTGGTCCCACAATTGGCTGACATGTTAATTATAATTTTTTTTAATGTAACTGATGTGGAATATGACATATTTGCACATGTGGAATAATTTGCAAACGTGGCAATCATTTCTGTCACAAGTGGATGATAGATTTTTGTCACGGTGGGAAATATATTCTGTCACATGTGCATGATAGATATTTTTCAATTTCAATTATCCTTTTTTTACAATTCCTAAATAATAAAATTCTAAAATAAATCCATTACAATTTAAAAAAAATACAAATTGGTTCAGTAAATCACATAATAAATTTTTATAAAGTATAATCCAACATACATATATTTATATCCAGTATTCCAAAATATAAAGTAGAAGATAAATTCAATCCAGGTAATAAACATATACATTGATCAGTTAACTAAGAGATAACTACCAAAAATATATAGCTTAAAATATTGAAATTGACTCCAAAAAGAAACATCAATGTATGTTAATCGCCTGATCACCAGTAGCATATATAAGCAATGAACAACAGCAACAAGTTCCTGCATACATAGAAATAAAAGAAAATGCATCAATGTAATGAAATTTTGAAATGCTGCTTAGTTACAAATACATAAATGTACATCAATCTTCAAATGAACCAAATTTTATTCACAGTATGCTTACAAATTGTCCCCCCCCCCCCCCCCTCCCCCCCAAAAGCATACACAACATCAACCAACAATAAAACGTACACAAGCATTAGCCAACAAAAATATGTAAACAGAAACCTAAAAAAGCCTAAGCACTTAGAATGCTTACAATTATTAAAAAACATTAGTTAACAACAAAGTCAAACTATTCTATTGCCTATAAACTATAATATTCTAATTAATACAAATATACTAAAAGAAAAATGGAAATGAGGGAATAATTACTTATGAAAACTAAAGTGAATATTTGATACCTAATACTCTCTTTTGTATATTCGTAGTATGAAAAAGCCAACTTTCAATCGATAATTATATCACATACCTGAAATAATCACAACTTTTCTAAGACAAAGGATGCCCACTCCTTACGGATTTCATCAATCTCTTCTTCATTATAAGTTTTCTTTCCAAAGAACTATAAACAAATTCAAATAAATTAGCTATTATATAAATATAGTACTACATCATAAAAAATGCACACTTACATATTCTTTTAGAACATTGTTATCAGCAATGATATCTTGCATATAGGACATGACATAAAACCCGCATTCGACATTGTCGGGTTGTCTCGGTGCCTAAAAAATTATTCAATTAACTGTATGTTAAGAATATTTATCATTTGAACTCAAATGTGCATGATAATTAATAATTAATTACTTTTACCTTCACTGTAGCCCAATTAACTTTAACTTTATTACTTGAAGCTGATTCTTTAACGTTAAGTCTTGCCATGGCACTGCAGAATGTATGATTATCCATGGTAGAAATTGTCAAAACATACCTTTAATGTCATAAACATATGTGGAAACATATAAAATTTCACTTACTTATTCAAAAGAAGCCTTAGATCCATATGCATTGGTTGTTGCATTGGATCCAAATATATATTGTATTAGAATCCATGTCAATAACAATAAGGACCTAATGAAATCTACAACAAATCAAACTTTAATTTTAGTAAAGGATTTTCTTAAAAAAGTAATGCGATTAAATAAAATAATAAGGCTCAAGTACTTACTTAGGATTATAAGGCATGAAGCATAACTGTCCAGATTGAATTCCTTCCAATTGGGATACAATGATTTTCGTTCTATCAATTCGAGATTTATTGGTATTTGCTCGACCAGAAAGTGAGACAGCAGCTGGATTTATGAATTTATACTTCATCGTCATCTCAATCCTCTTTAGTTCCTCATATAACTTCCTGTGCAAACGAAAATTTAATAAGTTATACAATAATTAATAATTAAAACATAAGCTTGCAAGAAATCTCAATCTTATTTACATTGTCCATATCATGAGACAATTCACTGTCTAACTCCTCGAAGTATGCCAACACACTACAATCCTCTATCGTTATGTATGTGCTGATATCACATTGTCCATAAATCAAATCCTCAAAATATACTTTCTTTCCTTGAAACCTAAGAAGCTCTTGTGCCATGGTAAGAAACCGTTCAATTTCTTCGCATCTTTTCATTTTCAGAATTCTAGAATGCTCTTCTGCTTGAGAAAGAATGTGTTCAATATCTTCACTAATCTTCATCCGCATAATTGTTTCATCACCCTAAGTCAAGAAATGTAAATTTATGTTAATTTTCATTCATAAATTAAAAGAAAAATGGCTAGCTCATTTAAATTATCTAACGTATTCTAATTACATGGCATAAGATTTTATGATCTGGGGAGGCTTCTTCAATGCCAACAGGCGGCATGGCTTTATGACTGTCACTTTCTTCTTCCACATGGATCGCTCTTTTTTTGCTTTCCTCATTTTCAATGACATTGTAAGCTCTTTTTTTAAGTTGTTTTTCATTCAAATCATCTTCCTATCTCATAAAATAAAAAACTGATCAGCATAAAACAAATTATCTATATAATAAACCATGAAGAAATTCAAAATTGGTTCAACTTACATCTAAAAACACTCAAAACATCAGGCATAAAATAGAATAAGTGAAGGAGTAACATATCATATACTTACATCATCATTATCTGAGGAGACATCATCTATATCTAATTGCTGGCCAACCTTCTTACTACTAATCTTCATATTAGAACTCACACCTTCAGAATCCTTGCCACTTGCATTCAAATGTGCATAAATATGTTTTAGTTGACTGTTAATTTCACATAAGATAATAGTATTATTAAGTAGTACCTCCTTACTATTCCTATATTAGTCATTAATCATTATTTTTCCGAATAAATCATGAAACAACAATTTGGATATTTGAATATAAGAAATAATTGTTTAAGAACATAGTTTATATAATAGGTGCTTGTAGCTTTTACCAATAAAACATATTCTTTTATGAATTAGCTCTGTCACTTTAATATTTTGATACTTTGGACCAATTTTTACTATATTCTCTTTTGATTTTGAACATATTTTTTATATGAACAATTTTTATGACACTGTTTTCCTTATCTTTTACTATTAATTTCAGTCCAAAAAACTTTTGCTCTGCACTTGTGTACATTTTATTTTTCCAACTTTTTTTAAGGAATGAAGAAGGTGGCTATAATTTGTCATGCAAAGTGTTAAGAATAAGGATGTTAATTAGTTGTACATCTTTAACAGTTACTTGATTTTCTAATAAATCCAAAACATATGAACTATCAACTACAAAGTATGAATTATTACTTGAAACCATCTACAAAAGCTCTACTTTGTACTAATAGCACATAAATAAATTATTCATCATTGTTGTATTAGTAAAGGTGTCATCTAGCACATACTATATTCCAAACACAAAAACAAAACTATAATTAACATACTTTGCACTAGAAGCACATAAATAAATTATTCATCATTGTTGTATTAGTAAAGGGGTCATGTAGCACATGCTATATTCCAAACACAAAGGCAAAACTATAATTAACACATAAACAAATAATATTATTAAAAATCAACGCTTAATAATCCAAATAAAAGGAAATAACTCAATGCAAGAGAGAATTTTCTAAATCAAATCAACTCAATTCACACAAAATAACTTATAATGAATAAATTACCTTTTTGAAAACTAGAAGCACTGTAAAACTCCACAACTCTACAAAGCAGCAGTAACCAAGACAAGCCTGAAGCCAAGAACAAAATATCATAATATGAAACAAAACAAATATTTAACTCCAGAGAGCTTAAAATTAATTGTCATTGCAATGGAATTTTAGAAAATACAAAAAGTTATATGTGCCAAGATCAAAAAAAGTAAAATTCCTTAAAATGTAGCAAACAAACTTTAGAAAATAATTCCTCTCATTTTATTTATTCTACTACTACTACCATCATCTGTAATGAATCATCATTCCTTTTAATTTATGCATCCATTGAATTCTCTTTTTTCTTCTAATTGCAATACAAATAAATTAGAATATCAAATAATATTTTTTTTGTAAGTGTACTTTCTTATGGTTGTGAAAGAAAAAGGGATCACAATTTCATTAGCCAACAAAAAGTCAAACACAAAGAACCACATCAATTATAAAATAAGCCAAAAAAGAAAACTAACATTTGTATTCTGAAACAAAAAACCTAATTCAATATAAGTGGAGCTTCAAGGGACCACTATCATTGTACAAAACAACTGAAATTTTACCATAGTTTATAAATACAAAAGCATAAATCCGTAGTCTTTTGTCTATGAAAAACCTTAAAATGTGCAAATTTTCAAATACCCAAGAATCAAAAAGGGACCACACTCTCATTTTTAATTCAATGTGTTCCCCACAAATGTTTCCCTTAGCAACGAAGCCAAACAATTTTGCATAAAGAGACAAAAAGCTTTGAAAACCCTAGGTCCCAAAATCATTGGCACCACTAAATTTAGGCATAATCAACACAAACGTTATAAAAAAAAAAAGCGAGAGAGATAGAGAGAGAACTACAAAGTGATTATGCTTTTACCTAAAATTGTAGGATAAACTTTAAAAGCTTCAGTAGGTCGCGCCAATCATCCTTCAAACCATGAATTTTCTTTAACCAAAATAGAAGCTTTCGAAACCGGTCCCAAATTCCGTCTTTAAGTGCAGAGAATTGATTTTGTTTATGCAAATACTAGAATTCCGAATTGGAGCATGAAGTATATATTTTTTTTTTTTTTTTACTGAGAGTGAAGGTTGTCGAGTATAGAGAATGAGAGGAGAAAAAATGTTCTAAGTCAAAATAGTTACAGCATTTCCCTTGTTATTTAAAAAAACAAAGTAGTTTACTCTATATGAAACTACACCGTTTTAATTCAGGAGAATCTTTTAATAATAATTTGTGAAAAAAAACTAAAGAAATACGCGTCTAAAATTTAGGCGCCATAAAAAGGGGCCATTATATATCACAAAAAATATATATAATAGAATATTAATTTTTTATTTGCATACGTGGCAAAATAAGTTCTATATAGTTAATTTATTTGACAGAATTTTGTCAAGTCTTACTAAAAATTCAAAAATTAATGTTCTTATTTAGTGCTGATGTGGAATAAAACATAAAAAAATAAATAAATACATTGTTTATTCATGTCGACGTGGCATGAAGATTTAATTCCATGACAAAAATTATGTCAGGAAGCACTTCGATTATCATTCCGTGATAGAGTTCTGTCACTAATTTTTGTTAAAGTAATCAAAATTTTCAAACCTTAAGCTTGTGCCTGGTTCTATCTGTCAAAAAATCTAATCCACATATATCTGTCACAAGACTTTGTCAATTCCAAACTTCTAATAACAAAATTCTGTCATAAAAACCTCATTTTGTAGTAGTGTTGCTTGCATTCAATGTATTTTTAACAATAGAAATTGTATAAACAACTTAATATTCTTGACTGAAATCTAAATTATTAATTAAATCTAAAAACTTGCTAACAAATCTTTTCATTTTTACGAATTTGAGTTACTCATATCACTTTTTATCTTATAAAATTCTCAGAAAACGAACAAGGCCCAACATACTTTCGTTTGTTGCTAAAACAAAAGAAGATAGTTCAAGATTACTAACCAATTTACTATCTCTCGGAATTCTAAGATAGATTCACTAATTGCCTCCAACCATAAAAAGGACCATGGTCAGCACCGTCATAACTCCACACATCATACAAGATTACTTTAGCGACTATTCCACACAGCCTAACACAACACACAACATATTGGCCTAATAAGATAAGTCTAAGTAGATTTCTTACGATTGTCTCTAGAAGAGTGCTTAGTAACAAGAAATCTTCTTCATCAAGCACAAGTATTAGTATATAAGGTTCTTGATTAATTTCTAAGATTATATAAGATATCTGGAAGATGATAATTTCACTCAAAAGAGTTTTATTTATTTCATAACTAGAATTTTACAAAAGATGGCTACAAAGAATACAAATATTGTTGAAGGGTTGCATGTGATGTCCTTCCCTTCTTACATGTTTTCATTTATAAGCTTGAAGAGATAATATTATCTCTTTTTACATGACACTTGTTAAATTTTTCTTGTTGATTGTGGATCCCTTGTGATAAGGTGACCCCATCTTTTTATATCATTGAAGACATTTATTGTCCTCTTTTTCCTGTTGGCTAACAGCCTTTACATGGTTTTGATAAGCTTCATCTTTTTGGAATCTTTTCTTTTTGAATTATCGATGGTTTATACTAGCATCTTTTATCTTTTCCAGTGGACTCTATCACATGCCAATTATCAGTTCCTCATCTACCGACATATCTTTCCTGCCAGACTCCCCTTTTGATCCTTCGTAGAAATAGCCATATGATGATTGATGCTTTAACACCTTGCATACCACATCGTGTGTTGGCAAGCTGGATTCCACGAGATTTTCATATATTGCCTTTTTCTTTTTTAGTATTGCATGTTTGGCTAAGATGCTTTCTTTTCTACTCATAGAAAAGATTATATGCTCCTTTGTGGCTTCATGGAGCCATATTTTTTCCTTATCCTCTCAAGAGATTTATAAAGGATTTTCATTACAATAGCCCTTTTACTAGTGAGAGCTCTGGGCTCGAATAATTCAGGATCATAATCATTGTAGACCTGATCTAAATCAACAGTTGGACTAACTTTTGTCCTGTTAATCCCAACTTGAATCATGTGTATGACTTGTTATCACAGTATTTAGGGCAAGCAGTGAGGATCTTGATAAAAATTATTTCTTTTGTTTTGGATATTCTTTTGAGATCATTGACAGCCTCTGTAATTTTTTTCTGAGAGCTCTTTTAATTCCCTACAATCATCACTGACATAAACAAGGTTAAGAAAACCATATTCAAATATTTCTTTTATCAATTTTGGATCAGCTCTTGGAACAAAGTTAATCCTTGGATATAACCCTGAATGATATGGTCTTATAGCCTGACTAAGAGGAATCTCATAGGCTATTTTACCAATTCTTTTATAATCATAAGCATAGTCGCTTCCTAATGGAATTTTAATCATCGGAATAGACTGTCTACTTTTATCATATTGAGGTCTTAAGCTTAATGAAGAGCTTTAAGATTTTCTTTTTTTTCATATATTGTTCTTTAATATCATTGATTGTGAGAAATTTCTCTAGATATGTGACTTTTGAGTTATGTGAAGAACTCTAGGTAGTCTACCCCTCAGTTTGATCCTTGAAATATACCTTTTTTAGCATATTGCTAATATATTGTTCTGAAGTCTTGACTTCTGAATGATTTTGCAAGTTTTTGTCTAGACAAAGATTGCTTAATTCTTCATGGTCATCATCTATCATGGCAAACCCATCATAAATCATACTATTGCTAATTCTTGACCTTTAGAACACATCATTATGCCCTTAATTATTTTGGAAAGACTCATCTCCATTATATTCTTGGCTAAGAAAATCTGTAATACAATTGTTAGATCCTTCAATATATTCAATTCCAAAATCATATTCAGCAAGGAACCGCTGCCATCTAATAATCTTTTTATATTGAGGAAGATTATGCAATTTATTAAATATAAATTCTTTGACCTAAGTGTTATCAGATCTTACCTTGAATTTCTTTGGTAAAAAAAAAAAGTAAATTTAGCTATTCCATTTTTAATAGCTAACAATTCCTTTTCATTACTAAGGTAATTCTTTTATGTGGGCTTAAATGTTCCACTGGCATATTTGCAAATCTTTTCTTAATTTTTTTTTAGAATTGCACTTCAGTGATTATCTCAAGCATCAATTTCAAGAATAAAATTATCATTAGTGGTAGAAAATCCTAATCTTGGTAGACTTTCACATTTTTCTTTCAATTTTTTTACTACTTTGGTACGGAGATCTTCCCATGATTTTGCATTATTCTTCTTTAATAATCCTTGTAAGGGTTGTCTTTTTTTAGTTAAGCTTTCTATGAAACCTTCAGCATAATTAAGATATCCTAAAAATCTTTGAATTTGTTCTTTAGATTCTAATTTATCGAGGAATAAATATATCTTTTCAAAAATATGAGGTTGCATCTCAATTCGTATTTCATCTATTATTAACCCTAGAAACTCTATTCTAGGTTGTATTATCTCAGTTTTTCTTTTATAAAGTAGTATTCCACGTTTCTTGCATTTTCTGCAAAAGAAATTAGATGATTAATATGATCTAGCACATTATTTGAAAATATTAGAATATCATCCACATAAACAATGCAAAATTCATGAAATTCTTTAAAAAATTTATCCATCCTTCTTTGAAATATTTGTGATGTATTTTTTAATCCAAAATGCATTACAGTCCATTTATATTGTCCTTGAGGTATACTAAAGGCAATAAGTTGTATACTCTCTTTTTCAAGTTTAATTTGGAAAATCTAAATTTGTAATCAAACTTGTTAAATATCTTTTTATTAATTACAGAGGTAATTAATGTATCTTTATTAGGTAAAAAGTATCCATCGAATTTGGTATATTTATTTAATTCTTTATAGTTAATAACCATACGAGCTTTTCCTTGTTTAATCTCTGCATGATTCCTAGCCATAAAGGCTCGAGTACTATATGGACCTTTAGATTCTTAAATAATCTTGAGTTCTAGTAACTCTTTAATTAATTTATTAAATTCTTGTCTATCTTCTTGCCCATTTCTCATAGGCTTAACTCTTATAACAACATTTGAATCTTTTAATTCGATCTTAACATATGTTTTATCAATTTCCCATTATTGAATTGGGTCTTCACGAAAAATTTTATCAAGTTTTTCCAAAAATTTTTCATAATCTAATATGATTTGATTGATTTTTATAGTGAAATCATCACGCTAGCTGTGTCTAAAATATAATTTTCCAGTTGTTCGCCAAACAGGGTTATAAATCCTTGTTGTAGTAATGAAATGATTACATGGTGTTTTAAGAGTAATTGTTTTGTTAGTTATTATATAAATGAACTGATGAAGGAAATTAACTCCAAAAAATATATCTGATGCCATATGATCATAAGACTATAATATAGGGATACTTAGGATATAATCTTCTATTTGGATTAAAGTTTTAATCCTACATATCTCTAAGGTGATTTGTTTACCATTTATTTCTTGTCATGTTAAAGGCTTATAATATTTCCAGTATGATTTTGAATAAATCCTAGAATTAGCTAAACTAACTCCTAAACCGGTATCAATTAAAGTATGAAATCATTTGGCTTATGCTTATAATATGGTATAATCACTTTTATATAAACTATAAAAGGATTAGACATATCTTGATATAGTTTTCTTAATCCCTTCAATTGTTATGCTTATTTCTCTATCTCCTATGCAATAAGGAGAGAAAATTTCAAGAAAATTTATCCCTGATAATAAAAGACTTATTTCTATTTTATAATATGGTTCTATGAAAAAAAAAGAGAGAGATAAATTCTATTCATTTTATTTTTAATAGTATTTCACAATACTGACTTAATGTCTTTATTTCTCCATAAAATCCTACATATGTATGAGGTTCAATTAGAATCTTTCTTTCTAAATATTTAATCATTTGGGCATCTACATAAGATTTTGCGGCTCTTGTATCAAGGATAGCAAAAGTCTCATGCCATGATTTTTCATTATTATATTTAATCTTAATTTTTAGATTTTGATTATTTTTCCTAACTGTGGCCAATGTTTTATGTGATGGCGGTATCACAAGGTGGCTACATCTAGTAAAACTTTGGGTTCTACTGGTTCTCTTTGGGTATAGAGAATGATCTTCTATTTTCTATTATGATTCTTCCTTCTAGAGTATATTATATGGGCTTAGTAGTATTTTCCCTAATCAGAGTAGGTTGACTACTTAGATCTATTTCACATTCTTCTGGTAAATCTATTTCTCTCAAAATTTTAAGAGATTGTATCTTTCCAACTTTATTAAATAATTTATCAATTTCAATAAAATCTTTATCAACAAACATTTCGCTACTTGTTGAATTTGTTAATGCATATTCTATGGCATATGTTATGCTATATGGATAAGATTCATCATGCATTATATCAAAGTATTTAAAATCATGGTATAAGGTTAATGTCTTATTTATATTTTTGTCTCTAAGACTCATAGAATATTTGGGATATATCTTAAATATCAATTTTTTATAACTCAAGTTTCCTTGTATTATTCCAATGAGTGTGTTTTCGATCTTTTATTCTATTTTCCAGTACTAATAAATTTTCCAGACTATTTATTCCTTCTAAAAAATGAGCTTTTATCATGACTTGGATTCCTCCAATATGAACATATCCAATTTTTAGGTCTATCGCTGGATTTTATCTTCGATGTCATATTTAAATAATAATTGTATATTTGTATTTCCCCTAGTATAGGAAGCTCTATTACCAAATTCTCCTTGTTTAAAGACCCTTGGTTTTGATTCATTCATTTTTAGATATTTTACTCTATTTTCAATGTCTTGTAAATTAATAAATACATCTTCTTCCTCTTCGCATTCAGATTCTTCATTGAATATTTCTAGATTAGATAATTCTTTTAATCTGTTGTCTATATTTTCACTTAGCATCCTTAAACTTATTAATTTTTTATCTTCATTTATTTTGTTAAATATTGGTCTTGATTTTGCTAGCATTTCTTTATTTTTTCTTTTCATTGTAGTAAACTATGGTATCTTGTAAAATTTTATTTTTTTTCTTTAATTACCATGAGTAATTCTTCCATATTGTTACTAATCTTTTGTACTTCAATCCTTTTGCAAACTTATTACCAATTTGTTCAACGATTTTTTTTAATTTTATGTAATTGAATTTCTATCTTATTTAATTTATCTTCAATTGATTTTTTGTTTATGACATTAATGATTGCTTATTTTAATCTATCTTGATCTTCAATGAAGTCTTTTATTAATTGTTTGATTGAATCAAATTCTTTACTCATTTGATCTCCTAACATTTTAACTTGTCTTATATCTTCAGCATTAAATATTTTAATTTCAAGTATTTCATTTGCACTTTCTATATCATTTATGGTTAAATTAGGATTTCTTAATTTATTTTATAAATATAGAGAAATCCAATTTAACTTATTATTTCCCTACATATCAGAATCATTTACCAAATTAAATGGTTGAAATCTTCCATAAGTAAATCCTCTATGCCTATAGTTAGAAGGTGGAAATTTATTGGTTTCTATATTTTGTGAAATTATAAATGGATCTGGTAATTTATTCATAGTATTATCTGGATAATATTTCATTATATTCTAACAAGTATTTGTGACATATAATATTTCTTATATCCTTAGGAATATTGTTTTCTTCTAATCCTTTATGTATCTAACAAAGTTTATACATAATTAAATCTTTGCGTCCTATCAGCATGTTGCCAGAAGGATAGTATTTACTTCTGATCCTGTTACCATTCCAATTGTATTCATCTCTTTGCTTAATAGTTAAAACCCTATTATAATCAATCACAAGTTCGTCTGTATATTCCTCAATAGAATTAATATTCTATTGTTTCCATGAAAAATTATTTCTATAAACTTTTCTCCTAATTTTGAATAGAAGAATAGGATTTATATTTAAATTTCTATGTTTTATTATTATGAGTTCTCCAACTCTAAATTCATGAGCCCATGATATAATACAATTGTTCTAATTGTTTATCATCTAATCTACTTTGTTCTGAATAATAATATTGCCTATGTTTAGTTATATTATCCTTAATTGTAGTACTATCTATCATTAGATTATATCCTCCATAATTTATAAAATAAACAATTGTTTCTTCCATTTTTATATTTTGAACCTAAAACTTGGCCCTGATACTATTTTTGCGGATATTTTTCAACCCAAGATTCAAATAAGAATGTAAATGATTAATTTTTAAAATTTTATGAATATTTTGTAATTTTATTTTATTAAAACACACAATTTTTTACAAAGTGTTGTGCAATCTTTCGTAACAATGTCTTTTTTCCTTTTTAACTTTCAACTCTAAAGCACATTTACTGCGTTTACTGTATACAAAACTACAAATGTTCCCTCTATGTTTATTGCGTCCACCGTCTGTAGATTAATGATTATATCGTTGAAACATAAATTTATTAGATTAGATTCCTGTAACAAGAGGTCAAAAGGGAAAATGCCAAAAAACGGAGAGTCGTTTTAGCTAATAACATTCCGCGTCAATGTCGTTTTATTCTAGTTTTAAGCTGAAAAAATGAGATGCCATTTGTTGTTATTTGGGACAATCAGGAGGGACCAGCCAATAATAGCAGAGCCACAGGGAGGAAATGGATTGCCGCAAATTCCTCCTCGCCATCTCACTCCACTCGTTCTTAATCTCTCACGCTTTTTCACAATCCGTCATCCAAATCTTCCCCGGCAGGACCGAATTCGCCGGCGACAGAAAAATCCGCGCGGGCGATGAGTTGTACTGCGACAGCTGGCGTTTCTCCGTGGAGACCAACGACGCCGGAGAATGGGATTCTGTTCCGTCAAGGTGCGTCGAGTTCGTTCAGAAGTACATGACCGGTGAACATTACCTGTCCGACTCTGAAATCGTCTCCGGCTACTCGCTGAAGCACGCAAAGAGCGTCAACGTTTCGGCTGGTGACGGAAAGGACGCTTGGGTTTTTGATATCGATGAGACCCTTCTTTCCAACTTGCCCTACTATGCAGCTCATGGTTTCGGGTATTTCGTTTTCTTTTCTGAGCCTTTGGATTGGATTTCACTGTTTGTTGGTTCCTATGGTGTTGTAATATTACCACGTGTCATGATCTGGTAGGTGTGCATGTTGTTAGGCAATAGACTATGCTAACGCCACAGAATAGGAATAAGGAGACAATTCCTATAGTTTCATTTCATCTCGTCGATGTGATTCAATGAGTTTGCATAAGTAGCTTGAGCGGGCACCCAGTATTACTCAACCTTCTTTGTTTGCTAATGTGGTGCCGTGGCCCTGTGTGAAATAGAAGCTCTAGCGTCAGGGCCAGGCTTCGGTGCTCAGCAGAGTTTGTGGGGAGCTCCAAATCAGCAGTCAGGAGCTGTCCGATGTAGGTGTTGGAGCACGAATCCTCATCCCATGTGTCAATAAAACTTGACATGCATGTGCTAAATTTTAATTTCAAAGTTATGTTAAATGAAAAATCATGACATCAGTCGTGATCTTAACTTGCAAACATGTTTGTCAAACGCATTGTCAACATTGCTTTTGACAGTACAACTGCTAAACAGCAGTAACAACAAACAGAGCCTCGATTTTGCTTTTCGTTTGCCCCAACATGTTAGTGTTTGATACTTGTTTATCATTGACAATCATTCTGGATTATGTTGAATGGATGCATGAGTGTATTCTAAGGACCTGGATGTCTGAGCGTGTATATAACTATATGAGTAGCGAAGTTGGAACCTAGACATATTTGCTTTAATATGCATCATGATAGATGAGTCCATTGGACTTGTTAACCGATGCATCCACGAAGGGGCAGGGTTACGCTTTATGTTTTATTGAATTTAATATTATACAATCAAAATTACGAGTTTGTCTGCCATATAGATTGAGATAATGGCCTATGGTGTACCTTTGAATTAGGGTGATTAGTCTTCATCCTTGTCGTAGGAGCTACAGCCATGGTATAATCCTCTCCCCCCCCCCCCCCCCCCCCCGCCCAAAAAAAAGGATGAAATTTCATATAGAGAATGAAGATTACTTGTTTAGATGGCCGTTAAGGACACAGTTAAAACATATGCAGCTAAAATGGCCTAAGCATTATAGGTTAGAAAGTGATTTTAGGTCACATGTTTAAGAATTTTGAGTGCATTTACAAACAAAACAGTGACTAAACTGTTGCATCTAGGAAAAGATTGACATTAATCACTTATGAGTTTGATTGCTTGAGGTTTTCATGGCACCCCATTAACACGAAAACCAATCTTGTATTAGCATATCTTGCCTTATTTATAACCATGACATGACCCATATTCCTGCCAACAGTCTGTATCATGTGAGAATTTTCACTGGTGCATATCGTGATTAGACCTACAAATGTTTACTCCTTTAAAGTTCATAAGTTATACTCATGTTTAGTCATTTTCACTTCTGGGCAGCTGTCTTGTTTGCATCCTGTGTGCCACTCATCTGCAACCTTTCCGTTGATGATTTTTCATAACTTTTTTTTTCAAACCATAGTTACTGGGCCTATCTTGCTTTGAATTTAGATCAGAAATCTTCAATGAAGATGCTTTTGACGAGTGGGTGGATTTAGCTAAGGCACCTGCTTTACCAGCAAGCTTGAATTTTTACAAGGAGCTGAAGCAGCTGGGATTCAAGATATTTCTGCTAACTGGGAGGAATGAATTTCAGAGAAATACCACAGAGAAAAATCTTCTGTTTGCTGGATACAGTGATTGGAAAAAGCTTTTCTTGAGGTACTGGAACCAATATGAAATTATGTGATTGATCTCTTTGCTATCATTATTCATGATGAGATATTCAAAACTGACATTTATTATATGCTTCTATTTGATGAATAATGATTAATTCATTAGATAACCGGCCTTTGAGTGAACATTTTAATGAAACAGGGGTCCTTCAGATCAAGGAAAACCAGCCACAGTATACAAATCGGAGAAGAGATTAGAGTTGGTGAATGAAGGTTACAGGATTCATGGGAGCTCTGGAGATCAGTGGAGTGACTTATTGGGATTTGCAAAAGCTGAGAGGTCCTTCAAACTCCCCAATCCAATGTACTACATTGCCTAGCCGATATATGATCTTTGGGAAATTGTCAATACGTTCACATTGTTGAATTTCTCTGCTTCATGCTGGTCGAAGATGATCTTTTGCTTAATATTTGAACATTTTTATCATGGCTAAGCATTATTTATCGCCATGAGAGACTGTTCTATGTAAAACTGTATTTGGGGCCTGCAGACATTCCTGTCTTAATACAGTGTTGCATAGATTTTGACTTCTGGATTTGAAGACATAAACTCACCACATTAGGAGAGAGCATGTTAAAAAAGGTGACTTCAGGTACATGTTATATGTGTGTACTCACTGATTTAGAAGAAAATGCTATGCGTGGATAGGTTTTCTTGTCTGCTTAATTGTCATGCACATTGCATCTGTTCAATATTGGAATTAAACAGGCATTTTTTACCCAATCCCAAGTAGCAGGTACAAAACCAAGTGCATGTATCGGTAGTGGGAAAAGCCAACGCAGCGAAGCTCGAAAGAAAGCAGAGGCGAGACAGCTGTTTCCTGTTTGTTTACAACCAGTCGCGATCAAAGCTTTTTCGAGCCAATAAATTGGCTTTCCTGGCGATATGTAATGTTCCTGCCCCGCTCACTAAGTATAGGAGGATGGAGTGAAGCTTCCAGCCATTCTATATGAATGCAACTTATAAGCTATATGGTTGGTGCGCTTGGCAGTTCGAGTCCACATCAAGACTCAAAAGCTTTTTCCTCCTACAAATATGAGTTGTGATAAATATATATATTTTTAAAATATTTGTGCTCGTAAATTTTCGAAATTAGTCTTGCCAAATCTCTTACCGTAATATTAATTCTATTTATTTAGATTTCAGTAAATTTCAGATGGTAAAATCTGTAGATTTAGGAGGTACGAGTTAATGGAAAAATAATTAAATTAAATTAAATTTTATTCTAATAATATGAGTTGCAGCCACAATAATAATAATAATAATAATGGCAAACTTGAAAGTTTTCATATGCATTATGGGGGTTGCCGGGCTATTCTAATTGTTCTGTTGTTTATATTATGGGATCCAGGGGTTTGAGAAAAGTTTGAATCGGCTTGTCTTATCATCTCAGCATATTAAAGTGATGATAATTCATTAATACTTTGTTATATAATAGAGCTGTATGTCTTATTGTGAGATCCATTGACTTTTTAATATTAAATTTATTTTGAGGCGTGAGCTGTCTCATTATTAGGTAAAAAAAAAATTACTTTAGTAATTTTGATGACAAAGCCTAAATGATTACAAATGATCGACGATCGATTAAATCCAAGAAAAACTTTTTTTCTTTTACAAAAACCCAAGTGATTGAGAAAAATAAAAAATAAAAAGAATATAGAATTAATAAGAAGGAATAATGAATTAAACGTAAAGTAAGTAATGGGGAAATGAGATCTTTGATTTCAGCGTTATAGAATCATGTCTAAACAAGACAAATGAGCTGCAGGGTTGCGCTGCTTGCGCAGAAGTCATGTGACACAAACAGCAAATCCTTTTCTAGATTATCCCAAGTATTTATTTTTGTGGTTGCTTGTCAACCTACTGTTTAAGATAACACTTCATTGCTTAACAGGTATCACATGAAGGAAAATGATCCATAACATATTGATTAAGATATACTTGACTGTAACAATCTCACTCACAATAACATAAAAATCGACGCCTGCTAAAATTATCATTCTCATAAATATCTCTCTCAAGTTGATAGGCTTGTCTCATCTATTCAAGACAGATAATGAAAATTGATATAACCCACAAATATTGCACTGAAGCCATGAAGAAATAAATTTGGAAGC
Source organism: Citrus x changshan-huyou (assembly GCA_039657385.1). Classification (NCBI taxonomy): domain Eukaryota; kingdom Viridiplantae; phylum Streptophyta; class Magnoliopsida; order Sapindales; family Rutaceae; genus Citrus; species Citrus x changshan-huyou. The sequence goes on from CM077550.1 coordinate 8,893,096, forward strand.
TGTGAATCATAATTGCTAATTTGCTATATTAATTGAAAGGCAGCCACCACCACCACCTTCCTGTTTTACAATACTGGTTAAAAAAAAATAAAAAATAAAAAAGAGTAATTTCCCTCTTTCATGGACTTTCATGGAGATGATTTAGCTTCTAAACTCGCTACTAACGACCCACATACAAGAGGCTGTAAGGCAGGAATTCTGAGACAACTCAATCCTCCGCCGGGGATCTGAGAGCAGTCTGGTTGAGGCCTCTGCATATCTCTTCCAGGAATGCAGTTTGATGAGAAATCAAATCCCACATTCCTGATCAACAACCTCGCACATTCCTGGCTAAACCCTGAGAAGAAATTGAAAGCCACAGTTAGATTCATTAGCGTCCTCAGCGAACACACCAGGTCCGGCAGTTCCCCAGATAGCTGGTTGTGAGCCAAATTCAGAATCTCTACGTCACTCATACACGATATTGTATCCGGCAAATGACCCATCAGTGAGTTGAAACTCACATCAAACACTTGCATCTCAGAAAACAGCCCAACTCCCTCGGGAATGCAACCTGTTAACTGGTTATTCAGGAACAAAATCTCCTTTAACTTGGAATTTGTGATCCCAAAACTAGCTGGGATACTTCCACTCAACCTGTTATTAGCCAAATTGATGACGGAAGCTGGGGAGTTACCCAAATTTTGTGGGAGTTCCCCACTGAATTGGTTGTTGTTGACAAAGATTGCATCAAGTTTCTTGTTGAAGAGATCCTGAGGGAGGGGTCCTGAGAAGCTGTTGAATCGGAGGTCTAAGTAAACAAGATTTGGAATGTAGAGAGTGACAAGAGGAAAAGGGCCTGAAAATTGGTTGTTACTGAGGTCTAATTCTTGGAGGCTGGTTAGGTCTTTGAAAGTTTCTGGAACTGTGCCTGAAAATCTGTTGGTGTTGAGATGAAGTAGATTGACATCAGTGAGCAAAGACAGTTCTTTGACAAGATTGCCCTGAAGATTTGCGTGGTTGAGATCTATGCCTGCAACGACAGGGCCTTGAGCTCCAAGATCTGAACAAAAGATTCCTTTGTACGAACACACATTGTCTCCAACCCAAGTGTCCAAAATTCTCAAAGGATCATCAGTTATTGCTGATTTCCAAGCCTGGAGCGCAGTGTAAGCTGTTTTGAGACTTGAACCTGAACCCGGAGATGACCCACTTGGGGTTTGAGCAGGGCCACCGTTGATACCTCCACCAATCCAAACACCTCCTCCTCCTCCACCACCGCCGCCAATGCCAATAGCAACACCACCACCGACACCAAATGAAGCAGCTTCTGTTGGAATAATTAACTGAAAGATGACAAAAGCAACGAGAGCTAGAAGCCAGCTCTTCCCCATTTCTTTGATGAAGTTAAAGAGATGATTATTTGATGGGATTTCTTTTAATGTTGCCAAATGAGGCTCCAGGCATTCAATGGTGGGGTTTATGTGGTCTCTCAGTGACTGTAAAGTCTGTAATAGAGTGTGTTCTGGTTCTTCTATTTTCATTTTCTATTTATGTTTTATATTATTTCACTATGCTTTTACTGTACAAAATTTTGACTTGTACATGGTTGGTGAGTTGATAATTAATTTACTGGCCAGGACAAAGAAATGCCCCAGAAATGACACCCAAAAATCCGATGCATATTTAAACTTTTATCTTGTCAGGACTTCTAATTACAGTATGGGGTATAAACTAAATGTACCGTGATCCAAAGCTCATGAGGAGTGTTACGATTAAAAAAGAAAGTTGATATGATTAAATTCATCTGGAAAGATAAAAGATTCACGGCTAGAGTAAAACATGCAGTGAAAGCGGAAGCTTACGAACAATTTGTTGCTGTGTAATTGCAGACAAACAAAACATACTCGAAGGCTCAAAGCTATGGTATGGATTTAGCGTTCATTTAAAGCAACCGGGGAGTGAAACTTTTCTAATAGTAGATAGTTTAGTAGACCGGCAATTGGGGTTCGATTGTGACATGATTTCAGTTAAATCAAAGCCCATAATTTGCACATATTTTAAAAATTACGTCCAAAAAATAGGATACCTGAACCTATTTTACATCACATGGCGTAAACATAGATTTTCATATCACTTTTTATCACATTGATCATGTTGTAAGACTCTGATCTGAAAAGAATTACAATGGCCCATTGCTGGTTAGGATCATGATTTTTTTTTTTTATCTGTGTTTTTCTTTTGAGCAAAATTTATTTGAGTAATTAGTGATCAGTTATTAATTATTTTAATCATAATAATTAAATCTCAATTATACAGATCACGTGTATAAAATCTTTAAAAGCTTACATCACATGGCGTACGCGACTTTTTATCGACGAACTGTTTGTGAACAGATAGCAACATAATGCATTTTGTTTCATGTAACCGACTATGTCGTTTCTTTTGGAAAGTTGATTCTTATTCAATCTTCAACACAAAACTCATCATCAATTAGACTCTGCCACTACTTGAGTGGGGTTCAATTTAATCACCTATGAGTGAAAATATGGGCAGTGTGCAAGTACATTTTGTCTTTGTTGTCTTCGTGGACAAAAAATTTCCAACCATGCTTTAGATGCATATAATAAAAATATGAATTTAAACTATGAGTTTTATTTTGTGGCACGTTTGGAAGGCTTGTAATGCTTTGAGTTTTGATTCGGTGTCGTTTTTTGTAGTTTGTTGTTGTTCATAAGATGGTTTTAGATCTCAGGCTTGCTGGTTCTGTCTTTAGTTTTAAACCATCCCAATTGCAGGAGGTCTTAAGTTTGCAGAGGGATTGAGAGTTATTGAGTTGCTCGGAGGCCGATGAGGTTTATCTCCTAGTTGCGGCCACTGTCTAAGGTGGTGAAGCATTCAGTGAATCGTTGCTCTTGGAGTAATCCTAAGCTGTCAGCTGCTGGTGGTATTCTATGTTATCATCGGAGTGTGGTTCTAACAGCTTTTAGCTTTGTTTTTTTCTTAGGTACCAACCGATTCTTTTTGCTGAGCAAATGGCTATTTGTGAGCATTTGGAGCTTGCTACTCAGCTTGATTACCCTTGTACCTGAGGTGGAGTTTAACTCGGCTACTGTGGTTTCTTGGATTACTTCTCGTGGCTCTGTGCAATAGGTTTGTGTCTATTTTCTTGGTTGAGTCCAAGCCATGTCTTATTCTCTCTCTTTCATGGTCTGTCATGTTTTTCGTGAGCCTACTTGTGCAGTTGATTTTTTATGACTAATTGAGCTTTGGGTTCATTAGTGTTTCTTGAGTCCTCAGGGTTCGCATATTGATTTGCTTTTTTTTTTTTTTTTTTTTTTTCCATTCTTCTAGATGTGTAGGAGTTCCCTAATGTTAGGATTTAGTTTTACTTTTTTGTTACTCTTTGTTAGTTTGCTTTTGATTCTTGTTTTTAGGTTTTATGTTTTGTTTGATGATTTATAAGTAGGGATCCTTCCTAACCCCCACCATTACCGTGGTCTTCACTTGAAAAAAAAAAAAAAAAAAAAAACTTTGAGCACACTTTTTATTATAATGCCATTAACTTGTAATATAAATTATATAAATACTTTCTTTTCCAAAAGAAAATGTTATATATGTGTGTTCTAGTAGCATTGTAGCAAATACAAATTGAATTTGGCTAAATGCTTGAAATCCAAGATTGAAAAAAGCCCAAAGACAGCATTTAGAGAAATGGAAAATTCTAAAATACATAAAAAATAATAAAATTAATTAATGAATGCATGACATGTATAATTAAATTTTATATAACTATCAATGGTATACTGATTCCTTAAAATAAATTGCACATACGTTATAACTCTATTTATTTATTGTATGATTGATACAATACCTAAGACATTCTAAAATTGTCCCATAGAAACAGGGGAATAACATCCCATGTTCCCCGAACTCAATGATGGATGAGGAATGGACGGTACAGAAACAGAGTCCATCATTGGCGACAGAGAAAAAGCCCATGTGAAAATGGAACAAATAAAGGCAAACGCATGCTAATTTGAACATTCAATTGGATGGCAGCTAGCTTTGCTTTATGCCTTGTTTACGAAAAAAAGATGCACATTCTGAATCATAATAATGTGAATAAAGAAAACAGAATTAAAGATATATTGATTCCTGTAATCAAATGCAGCTGCCACACTATAAGTGGCTGCCGACTGCTGGGCCGCAGTAAGTAGTTGCAATTTTAAAGCTTGGCCACATGAAATTATAATGCCCCACTACTGAATATAATGAAAGTTAAACGAGGCTGCACGAATTAGGTGAGGATTTAATATTATTATTCAATTTCCACGAGAGATTTTAATTATTAGTGAAGTTACCCTACCAACTTTTGAGTGACTGCAAAATTTTCTCTGACTGCAAGATCAATTAGCTTGCAGGTGGGTTCATGATCACTTGTCCATGATAACTTATTCAACCCTGCTTCATCCAAAATAATAATAATAAGGAACAAGAACACTTATATCCTTAAGATTTTAATAAATATTTAAGTAAATTTTAATTTTTTTTAATTGGACATTAAAATTTCTTTTTAATTATGATATCTTTTGACTTTATTAACTCAAAACAATTGACTCTAATTTTTGAAACGTAATATTAAAATAAATGTAACAATATGTATATTTTAATATTTAAAAATTTTAATACTTTACAATCTTATATTATATTAAACTAAATTTTATAATAAATAGAATTAAACATAATATTAAAATAAGTCTATAAAATTTTAAAATCTATTTAACATAAAGATTTATTTAAAATTTTATAATTAACATAAACATATTATAAAAGTAAATACAATAATTTACATTTTAAAAATATTTTATATATTAAAAAATTCAAATATTATTAGTCTATTAGATAAATTAAACTATTTAAATTATATTTGTATTTATTAAATTTTTTTAAAGTTTAGTTATTTTAGTTACTATCTACAAATGATATTATAGTCAAAAGAGTTTCTCGTTTTCCTTATTGAAGATTTTAGAAGTATACATGATTATTTTCTCAAGTGTAATTGTCCTTTTTCCTCTGAATAATAGTAATAATAATAATCAATAATAGGGTGAGGCTATTGAACCTTCCAAATTCATTTTTACAACTATTTCAAAAAATAAATTTATTATTAAAAATTTAAAAATGTCAAAATTACCTTCACTAATGTCTTTCTCTCTCTATCTTACAATTACATATTCTCTCTTTCTACTCTACATTTTGTAAAATACTCAATATTACTCTCTTTGGAATTCATTTTTTTGGCTTTTATTAGTTCATGCTTTCTATATATGTAAGAATTTTTTTTCCTTGATATTCATTAACTTTTGTGTTAGGAAAAAAAATTAATTTTATAATATTCATTAACTTTTATGGCTAATAAATATTTATTGATGTTTATTTTTAAATGATATGTTTTGTTTCTCTTAATTAGTGATACTAATTATTTACAACTAAAAGAATATATCCGAATGAATTAATGAGAATTATTGAAATTGAAAAAAGAAAGAGAAGAAATGATTGATTAAGCAATTTTTTTAAAATTATTTAGATAATAAAATTCTTAAACACAAAGAAAAAATTGGTATGTTTAAACATTCTCACTCATAATAATAATAATAACAAAAGAAAAAAAAAAGAAATTTTTCAAAAACGAATATTAACGGATGCTAATTTAGGAAAATTTCAGATTTTCGAAAAAATGAAATTTGCTAAATTTCGTCGGAAATATTTATAATAAAATAAGTCATTTATGGAAAAGAAAATTATTGGATTGTGTTGGTTATCTCCCACTATTCTTCCAGTCGGGATCCCTCGTGAGCATCAGGTAGGCCGAGCCAACCCATGTTTCTAAAACCCCTTTTTTAAATGCGTTTCGAGAATTTGGCGAAGAGTAAAATTTATTGAGAAATGATCAATTTTGGGCCCATAATGGTTTGAAAACACGCGTACATGTACGATAATTTTGTGCATTAAATAATAAAAGGCCACTTTCAACTACCACTCCTACTAATTATAATAATAATAATAATAATAATAATAAAAGGGGTAAACCTATGGTACCACAGTTGTATGGTACCACAGTTGGATCTAACCATTGGATCTAACCCACAGTTGTCACCAGAGCTAAATCCAATGGTTGGATCCAGCTGTGGTACCATACAACTGTGGCACCATAGCTGGACCCTAATAAAAGGCTTACAAGTTTTCAAATTATTTTTAATTTAAAGTATAAAAATTTAATCTATACAAGTCGGGAAGAAGCCAGAAATTTACTCCATGGTAGGCAATTTCTAAAAAATGATAATAAATACATAAGTTATATCTTTCATTCATAATATAGATGTTTCTATTAACATCATTTACAATTGTCCATTGGGTATTTTCATGAGTTGATAATGTTGTTCAATAGTTTTAGGAGAAAACTGTGGTGTAATTGTGGTATCGTGCTATAGTTGCATTTGGTCATTAAATTTTAATGGATCTTATCTATTTAAGTGGATCCAAAAATTGAATACAACTGTAACATAATACCACAATCATATCGTAGCCGAACCAATAATTTCATTATCAAATTGTCCAAAATGTCTTTCCCAATATATATCGGATTTCAGGGCCATTGGGCTTTTAATTTCAAGCTATTGAGTTGCTCATAGGGATGGCAAAAATCCCCACGGGGACGGGTACCCTCGGTGATTTTTCCCATTCGGGGAGGGTACGGGAATAATTTTATACCCAATTTTTTATTCGGGGAGGGGACGGGGATGATGTGGAATCCTCATCCCCTACCCATTTCCCCATTTTAATTTTTAAAATTACTAATAAATAAATAACAAAATTATAAATATTGGCAAGATATGAGTGGAATTTTGGGTGTGGCATGTATCTTTGATCCAAGGTATAAAAAGAAGTTCATTGAATATTACTTTTCTATGGTTTATGGTGGTGTTAAAGAGTTGTACGTTGGGAAAGTGGTCACCATTTGTCGGGAATTAGTGGAAGAGTATCAATTGAAGTTTTCACCAACTGTTTATTGCTTTAATTATACTGGTAGTAGTTCTTCTACTAGATCTACAGGGGATTCTTATAAGAAAGCAACCAAATGGATGACAGGTTTTGATGATTATGTAAACAATGGAGATTGTGCAGTTGTTGCAGATGAATTAGATTCATATTTGGATGAAAAAGTTATACCCCGGGTGGAAGAATTTAATATTTTGAGTTGGTGGAAGACAAATGCTAATAGGTATCCTACATTAGCTCGAATTGCTAGAGATATTTTGGCAATTCCAATTACAACAGTTGCTTCTGAATCAGCTTTTAGCACCGGTGGTAGAGTTGTGAGCCCACACCGTAACAAACTTCATCCAAGCACATTGGAGGCCTTAATGTGCTGTCAAAGTTGGTTACGAGCTTACAATAGCAGTATGAGTTTATTTTACATTGTAATTATATTATACAATTATTAGTATTTGCACTTATAAGTTACGTTACTATATCATTTTCATTATTTTAGGTTTGAAATCTGAGGCTATCTCTCAATTTGCCACATTTCTCGAGGAAGAACAGGACGAGCAGGACGAGCAGAAGGTAAATAGTTTTATTAAAAATATTAATTAAGTATCTACATTTATTTCATTTATTTTATTGCCGATATAAAAAATAATTTTTTTTCTTTTTATTGTAGGATTATGAAGATTGAGACATTGACAAAGATAATTATTTTAATAATTTATATTTTGAATGTGACTTTGTAATGGATCAATATTAATGTAAGATATATTTTAAACTTTATTTTTATCTGAATTTTTTATTTTAATATGATTAATTTAAAATCGAAAATAAAAAAATATATTAGACTATTAATTATTCAGGGACCGGAGATCCTCAGGGATCCCCTGTTATTATTCGGGGAGGTGATGGAGATTCTCTCAAGCAATTCTGACGGAGACGAAAAGGGGATGGGGACATACGTAAAATATCGGAGATAAATATGAGTAGATTGGTCCCCTCCCCTCCCCATTGCCATCCCTAGTTGCTCATTTAATTTTGAAGGGCAAAAGGTCCAACAATAAAATCAAAGGACAGATATAATAAAGATTACAGGGGCAATACTTGAACATAAAATAAAAAACTAAGTATTTTTTTTTAATCAAGTGGGGGCGGGCAACTGACTCCCATAGTCCCATTGCACCATCCTATCATTATTGTCTTACTGAAAAGAGTTTTATCCTTTTTTTTTTTAACACCAATATTAATTTTAAGGTTGAGAGATCGAGTCTCTCTAATGACATTGAGAGTTTATTATTATGTTGACTTTAGTTATTTTGGACTTCAATATATATATCACGTTGATTGTGTATTTTGTTGGGATCAGTTGTATTAGATTTTGATTGTATTTCATATGATATTAAAGTAAATACTAATATGTATTGTTACAATAAAAAAATATTGATATTAACAATCAAATATCTACATATGAGAATACCCTAAATCAAATCTATAATACACAATCTAAATTTCCATCCTCATTAATATTTAAAATATATGTGTTCCACCCACAAGAAAAATTTATCTACACCCACTTATACAATGGGAGGAGGAAATATTAAGTACCTTTCACATTTCTTTGTCTGTATGTTAAATTCCTTATGCAGTAATGATTCCTTTTTCTACCATGTAAACATTGAGTAACTATTATCGAATCATATTTAATAATGTCACAATTATTTTTTTTATATTTTCAGCTAGGATTAATGTCACTATTAAAAGGTCGTGCAATTAGAATTCTGGCTCGACGGGGGTCCACATAACATGCAAATAACAAAGGACACACATTTGTGATAAATTCATTAAAGAGTGCAACAAAGCTGCACATTCAATCAATGATGCGTCGTGTGGGGATGAGAGCTATTTGCCTTATTTTGTCAAGAGCAAATCTTGTCAACTAAGCAAATGCACGTGACACACTTTAATTAATTAGTACGTTCTGGTTTACAAAGGACAAAGAGGCGGGAACCAACCCAATCCGTTTGTAGTGGAAACGACGCATCGCTTAAGTTAATCACTGTCTTACGAGTGGGGCCCCTTTTTTAAGTTGTAAGAAAAATAATATTACTCGCTATACCAACATTTAACTTTCAATTATATTTATTTATTAAATGATGGTTAAATAATTTTATAAATTATAAAATTTATTATTTAATAAATGAATGACGTGTAGTATTAAGATTTAAGTTAGAATTTAAATATTGAGATCTCTAATATTATTGACAAGAAAAATATAAATTTTATTTTTAGCATATAGTAATGATAGGGGTCGTAATTCTTTAATGCATATTTGTTTATTAGATAATAGATTTAATAATTTTATAAGTTATGAAAATTTCCATCTAATAAATGAATAATATATAGTAATTACAATTTAAGTTTAGATTGAGAATTAAATACTAGTATTTCTAATATTATTATATCAAAACATATTAAGAATACAAAGATATAGAGCAAGATTGGATCAAACCAGGTAAAGCCCACAAAACTAGGTACATCCATGTGGACTTGAGTTTTCAAACAATGGGGCGGTTAGGTAAAGACCCGCTTGAGATTGCTTTTGGAAACTTAAAAGTGAGTTAAAAAAATTAAAAGTTAATTTTGATATTTACTAAATCATCACACATCCTACAATAAGTTTTGAAAAGCAAGAATGGAATGACTTTTTTAAAATCTAATTTTGAGAATCACTTTTATCTTTAATATAATTATGTATATATCCTCATATATATTATAAAAATCTAAAATTCTCTTTATTAATTAGGAAATGAAATCAATCACTGGACCTTTGGCCCAATGGCCAGGACCCTGCACTCACAATTGTGAGGGCAGCGGTTCGAGTTCTCACGACACATGTAGGGACTTATTTTCTTCCTTAATATAATTAAGTGAAGACAGTCTTCTCTCTTTCGAAATATGAGTGTAGTAAACATCTCTCGAATATTTGAGAAATGAATTAATATAAATTAGTCTCAATAATTATCCGATAGTAAATATTAGTTGTAAATCTCATATAATATGAGTTGTAATCTGAGCATTAATCTCATGTAATTAAAAAAAAAAGAAATGAAATTAATAACTTTAGAGAGATTATTAATATTACCAATTACATTGAGATAAAAAAATAAAAGTAACATTATAAAATATTTATATTAGTTATTAATTATTATATATCTACACAAAAAAATTTATTTTATATACATGTAATGTGTAAATAATTTTTATTTAATATTATGTCTAAATCAGTCATTTATATTCTTACAACAGTTTAACAGTAAGACTTAACAAACACATACGACTACTTTTACAACTCATAGTATTTCTAAAAATAAAAATTTTCAAACCTATAATTGTTTCTTTTCACAATTGATTATTTCTATAGTACAATTAACAACAATTATTTTAAAAGGGACAACATTACCAAACTAGCCCTAAAATAGAAACAAATGAAATTTTAATCAATTAATTTGATATATTGGGCACGTACGAGACGAATTTGTAAGTTGTGAAGACATTCTTAATCCTATTTACAAGTTATTAAAGTTTATTAATAATGTATCAGTTGAGTTGGTTGAGTTGGTTGACACTTGATACCTTCTTTTCTTATTCATTAGGTGGACATATTTAGTTTCTCCTAAATACGAGAGTATTTTACAAAATAATAATTATTATTATAATAATATGAGTCTCCTTAAATTATATTTAATGTAACTTTCAATCAAATAAAATTCATCTACTGGCCCACTAGACCCACTATTTTATTGCTTATTTTTATACTAAAAAATCTGATTGTAAGTCATAATAAATATAACCTAGGAACACCCTAATAATGAACTACTTGGGCTAAGCCCAAGTGTTTGGGAAGTGGTTCGAGCCCCGGTAAACGTATTGCAGGATTTAATTTAAATTTCCTTTCTTGGAGTTCCAGAGTTTGAGTGAAAGCAATCTTTCTCCCAAAATAGGAGTTGGGCGTCCTTCGAATATTTGAGAGGGTTAAAAAATTAGAGCGATGTCATATCAGAGTTGATGTAAACTGGTCTCAGTAATTTATATAATGTAAATATCACGAGCAATAATTCTTCTAAAAAAAAAGAAAAAGGAACACCCTAATAATGTCTTTTAATGTTGTACGTACATACATCAATTATTTTTATCACATTGAGGACATTAATTAGAAGATTCTTGACTGGAAAAAGGATAAAAGTGTTAACTAATTTGAAGGGCTATTAATTCAATATTGGGTAAACCCCCTATTTTAGTTTGCAAAAATTATTTAGCAGCACATTTTTTTATAATTTATGGTTTTTGTCAATTGCCAATTCTGGAATGTAGATAAAATGGCTCAGTATATCAAAAATTTAAACATACTAATATTGAACGTATGTTATTTTATTTCTTTTTTATTACTCTCACGGCCAATAATTACAGGAAACTTGAATCTTCAACAAAAGAGATGTCAATCGATTAAATTGAAACCCTATTTGGGATTGATGGGCTATTACAATCGGATTGAGATCCTCTCCTGATCTAATCACTCCTGATCTTTTATAGATATTGTGACACTCGTGTTTTAATATTAGTGAATGAATAAGATTTAACTACTTTTTATTTTTCATTTATTAACCACTAATTATATTAATAACACTTGCTCAAATAAATATCAGATCAGGAGAGGATCCCGATCCATTACAATCAGGCTGCTTATAAATGAAAACTACTCTCTACCTATTCGTCTCTCAATATTAATAAAACAATTGGTTATCTTATTTCTCAATTAAAAACTTTAAAAAAAAACAAATAGCCGAAGTATTTTTTTTAAAATTTTTTTTGAAACATAATATTTGTTTTCTAACCAATTGAATGGGAAAGGCATTATGTCAAACGTTCATCCCAACAACTTTTTTATTTTTCCACTAATTTCAAATTGGTCACGCTCTCCACTCTCGTCACTCAAGAGTAGTTTTACATTTACAAATTTTGTTGTCTCCAAAAATGCAAGCATCAGACATCAGCAGACTTTCATTTTCAGCAGTAAAGGGAAATTAAAAAAAAAAACTATAATTTATTTATTTATTTTATTTTGAATTTTACATTATATAGTTCCTCACAAAATAAATGAAACTCAAATATACTTCCCTTAATTCAATACGAATACTATAGTATGAGACTTAATATACCTCCCTGAAACTAAAAGTAACACCTAAACACTTACTATTTTTTTGATGTATCAAAATTGAAGTCTAACAAAAAATTTGTAACTAAACAAATTAAAAAAAAAAACACAACCAAACTAAAAAGACACTCAAATATTTGATCTCAATATAAATTTAATCATGTTATTTCTAAATTGTCAAAATTTGGACATTATTTTCTAATAATACTCATACTAAAAGATATAATATGCATTACCCAAAATATTGTAGTCACAACTCATAGATATATATGGTGAATATTTTATTCCTATTTTCTGCAAATTCAGAAGAATAATGAGTAGCCACTCGACTTTTGGCGTTCAAGTCCTTATATTAAAATATGATAATCAATTCCTCTCTCAATTAAAGAATAATTGAGTGTATGTAATTTTTTCTTTAATAAAATATAAATGAAGTAGACATTTCCTAAATATAGTAAGAATAAAAAATTTGAATAGCATTTTTTAGTAGTTGTTTGATTATAAACATCAAACAACTAATAATTGTGTTATTGTACTATCAATAGAAAAAAAAAGGTCAAAAATAACGTGGCCGGTGGCCCATCAAAAATAATAATAAAATAATAATAATGAACAATGAGGATTTATAAGTAGCCGTGGGCCTCGCTACCAGCCAATCAACCCCGAGGAAATTAGGATTATTTTAAAGTTTTGACTGTTCATTTCCCAAAATTCTCCGCAATCTATTCTATATCCTTTCAGTCTCGCGCACACACACACTCTTTCTCTCTCTCTCTCTCTCTCTCTCTCTATCTCTATCTTAGAGACTCTGACCCTTAAAATTTCTACTCTCTCACTCTCCCCCACATTTTATCCAAATTTCCATTTTTGGTCCCAACAATTTCTCTTTTTTATCCAAACCCGCATCTCCTAATTTAGCAGGATTTTCTCTATTCCGTAAAATTTAGGCTCAGTTTGTGGAATCAGAGAAGAGTCTGAAGGCGCAGTGTTGGTGAGATGAAGATCGAGGAGCTGGACGACGCGGAGCATGATCGAAACGACGACGTTTTCCGTACGACGCAGATAGTGAAGGCTGACGCTAAGAGAGCGTTGGTCGGGGCGGGTGCTCGGATCCTCTTCTACCCGACCCTTTTGTATAATGTATTTCGTAACAAAATCCAAGCTGAGTTCAGATGGTGGGACGAAGTCGATCAGGTTTATTTTACTTTCATTTTTATTTTTTCTGGGCTTTTTTTTTTTAAAAAAATTTTGTGATCTATTATATAACCCAGTAGTCAATTTCTTTTTTTTTTTTTACTTTCATTTGGTTACCCAGTTTCTTCTACTTGGCGCGGTGCCGTTTCCTAAGGACGTTCCACGGTTGAAGCAACTTGGCGTCGGTGGAGTCATCACTCTCAATGAACCCTATGAAACTCTGGTTCCATCTTCCTTGTATCATGTGGGTAAAATTTTTTTGTTTTGTAGTGCTTGTTTGATGCTTTATTAATATCAAAAAATACAACTTATTGGATTAGTAATTGTCATATGAGTGTAGCTGTTTGGATTTCTACCTAACAAACTGAAGGGTCGATTTCTTTTTTATGGTTTTACAGGCCCATGGGATCGACCACTTAGTGATTCCCACAAGAGATTATCTCTTTGCTCCTTCTTTTGTTGATATTAGGAGAGCTGTGGACTTCATTCATAGTGAGTATATCAGTTAGTTCTGTGGTCCTTTTGAACTCTTATGTATTCTCGTTGATTGTAGTTTGAAATTTGTCATCTTTTTTGGCTAAAGGTAATTCATGTGCTGGTAAAACGACTTATGTTCACTGTAAAGCTGGCCGCGGAAGGAGCACAACCATTGTGCTATGCTATTTGGTAAGGTTATTAAGCTCTTTTGGTAATTTCTATTTTTGTGTTTAGTGGATGATAAGAGATCTGACAATTAAATTTGAGCTGGCTCATTTGTTTATTGTTGGATTGGTTGATTTTACCTTGTGCAGGTAGAGTACAAGCACATGGCACCGGCTGCAGCCCTGGAATATGTGAGGTGTAGAAGGCCTCGAGTGTTGCTGGCTCCCTCACAGTGGAAGGTAAGAAACAGGTTTTCTTATGCTTTACTACTTAAATGAAAGGGGGATGTGAGTTTATTGTCAGAAAGTTCTCATCTTCTTGGATAGCTAACACTTATTATAGTAGTTTCGGCGCTGTATTTACTCGCAAAAATTATTTTAATGGAAAATGTGAAGTGTAACCTTTCACATTGTACCATCCTTATTGTCTTGTGTTTGTTTTCTCACTAAATGAAACGTAGAGGCCAGTGTAAGGTACCTTTTCCTGGATATAAAACATTCATTTTTGGTACTTTAAGTGCCGCAGTTTCTCTTTGATTTTACCCTCTGCACTTGGGGCTGGGAGATATTTACACTCTGTGGTTTAAATAATAAGCAATTCATTTTAGAAATATTAATTTTAGTACTTGGTACTTATTTTCTCCTGTGGATCAAGCTGATATCTCCATCTCAAAGTCGGTCAATAAGCTCATAAGCTTCTATTCCCCTGCAAATGAAGATGATTTTACCGTTTGAAAAATGTGAAACTGTTTTTCTTGGCAATGGTTCTAGGATTTATCTAATTGGGTAATGTTCAATCTTAATGCTTGCCTTTGTGTGATTCTGATAACCAGGCAGTTCAGGAATTCAGCCAGAGAAAACTGGCTATTACAGCTCCCTATTCTCCATCGGTTGATGCAGTGCTAATAACAAAAGCAGATCTTGAAGGATATCATGGCACCTGTGATGATACTACTAGTAAAGCACTGGCAGTTGTACCCAGAATTGTGAGTACGAGGCCCATGATGGCCAGGCTGTCGTGCCTCTTTGCTTCTTTGAAAGTTTCTGGTGTTTGTGGACCAGTTACGGGACGGCTTCCAGAGGCACGTGCCTGCTAAACCACTCTCTTCAACAAGATGTTATGAAGCAGTTGTTTGTACAGAAACACATTATGAAATAAGTTCAGAAGTCAGATCTTTTCCAGTGTTCCGACAATGTCATGCTTCAGGCAAAGGAAAAATGAGAAGAATTAGAGTTCTTCAATGTTGTGTATATCTACACACTACACTCTATACACTTCATCATTCAACCGGTATATATTACTGCAAATAATACTTTTCGCAATTGTAATTGTGATTGAAGTAGTTATCCTTCCGGTGGTAATTTTTTTTGTTCCCAACCCCGTTCCTCGTCTATGTTGTTTCTTGAACCAAAGCAAGAATTTGTCATCCTGACGTATCATAAATTCCATAATGCGATGGAAATCAGAGACTTCCTTAGAAGAGAGCCTTTATAAAAGGACTTGTGTGGGTTGGTGTACCACTTCAGCATGTCAAGCCCTGCTGTCATTCGACAGGTTTGATGGGTTCAATGACACGGGTCCTAGGCGTGGCAAAATTTTACGCGTTTAATTAACGCGATACGAATTCACACGATAAAAACAATTGTTGAGCTGATTTTTATTGGATCGTTAAGGGTTCAACTCACTAAAACCCAGTCCATAATAAGTTGGGTTTTGATTTAAGTAGGCCTAGCAAAATTTCATACAACGTAAGAACACTATATGACCCACCGATAAAAACTGTTGAATCGGCCTATATCATGTCGAGTGGTTAATGAGTCAATCCATTAATGGTGTGCTTACTTATTCGAAATAAGAATGTAAATTAAGGAATGAAAATTAATAATTTGTATATTTATTTAAACAAGAGCTGGAATGAGAATCAAAGTGGTGTTCATCACTTAAAACTAAAAATAATTACTAGAGTTCTCATTCCAGTAGGGGAGTTAGGAATAAGAATTTTTTTTCCCTAAAGTGATTATATTACCGCCATTTAAATTTTAAAATTTTTATTTTATCATTATTTATTTCTTTATTATTATTATTATTATTAGTTGTAGTAGTAGCAGCAGCAATAACAACAACATCAATAATAATTAGAATTAATTATAATAATTAATAATTATAATAGTAATTACTATTATCAAAATTATTATTATTATTAACAATAATATAATAATAATAATAAATAATGATAATAATGAACTAATGTTAGTTTAGTAACTTGTAATAATTCATTCTGATTCCAAGATAAAGTAAACACATCAATGACAATACAATTTCATTCCGATTATGATTCCCACAACTAAAGTAAACAATTTATTTTAATTTCCATTCTCTATTCCAATTCCAACCCATTCCGATTCCACTCCATTCTGATTGCAATCCATTCCAATTATTGATTATTAAATGCATCATAAAACCAATTCGATAAGAGTTTGAATTTAAGCATTAAAACCCATCTCACCCAACCTAATAACAATTAATATTAATAGTTTAAATTAAATTATAAAATTTTTAAAAAAGTAAATTAAAATTTTTAATATTATATAAAAAGATAGTTTTAAATTAACTAATTATAATATTAGCACAAATCCTAAAATCGCTACGTGTTTATTATAAATTTAGAGCCATTATTGACTAATTGTAGGATTTTTTCAGGTAATACAAATTTCTTTGTATAATTTTTTTTTTCTGTTTAGACTTTTAATCATTCACATTGATGCCTAGAACTAAATTATTGATTATTTGTGGACTTTATTATTAGATCAAGTTGAACATGAAGAATATTCAGATTTTGTTTCGTTTGATATTATATTTTTAAAAATCATGTTTTAAAAATTATTACATGTTTTAAAATAAACTAAAGATTTCGGGTAGTATGATAATATTGACGGATGAGTGGGGGTTTATATATTTTAATCCAAATAAGTCAAAGGATGGGTTTGGGTATATATGGTTTAACACAATACAATAAGAAAACAACATGAAAATGCCCAAACACGACTCATTGGCCTATATTTAATTTAAGCATTAAAATCCATTTCACTCAACCCAATTACCCTTAATTTTAATAGTTTAATAAATTCAATAACTTAAATTATAAATTTTCAAAGAAAAAGTAGGTTAGCTATTTTTTTAATATTATGTAAAAAAAATAAATTAACTTTAAATTGACTAATTATATAATGTTATCACAAATCCTAAAAACTATAAGTAATTATTGATTATTTGTGGACTATATTACTAGATCAAGTTAAACATGAAGAACATTAAGATTTTGTTTAGTTGGATATTATGTTTCTAAAAAGCATGTTTTATAAATTGTTATATGTTTTAAATTAAAAATATATAATAATTCTTTTGAATAATTATTTCAAATTGACCAAAAAGAGTGGGTTAAATGGGTTGGTTCGGGTAACACGATAATGTTAATGACTGGATCCGGGTTTGTCTATTTTGACTCAGACAAGTTAATGGATAGGTTTGGAATATATAATTTAACGCAATACAATAAAAAAACTACACGAAACTGCCTAAACACGACCCATTGCCCCGCCTAATGGGTTTTTTTAATTTAAAATAAAAATTTATGGATTTCACCAAGGATGTATCAGAGTTGCCAAATAGCATGTCCGAACTGAGTGAGTACACTGAGTCAGCATGCTTAGGAAATGGTGGGACTGAATAATATTAAATTTTGGTGTGGAGCTTTTAACATCCTTAAAAAAATCCCTTATAAATCATTTTGAATTTTATTCCATAAAATACCCAATTCTAATTCATAAAATACTAATCCAAAAATTAACTCTATAAAGAGTATTCCTTTTAGGTTTTTTTTTATAAAATGTATACACATCCTAAAATCTTAAATTATTTTCTTCTTACTATATAATTTCTATCTTCATTATTGTAAATTCTTAAAAAATTTCTAAAATAAATATTTTCAATTAAACTTTATAATATAATTATAAATTATGCAATGAGATGGCTATAAAAAATTGTTAAAAAATAATTTATTTAAGTGTATAATTGAATTTTCATACAAAAAAAAAAAAAAAGAATTAATTTATCATTACTTAAACAATTTCAATTAAAGAGGGGTTCTATAAGAAATTAGGGAGGGTGTCGAAAGGGCTACTCCAAATATTCTGGATATCAAAGTGAGACTTAGTGGCTCCACAATGAGACCCACTCACTTAATTTTTTCCCCAACAAAAGAGCCTCTACCTGAGCTAGGGGTGGGTATGGGTTGGTTTGGGTTGGATTTTAAGTCAACCCAAACCAAACCATAAAAATTTAGATCCAACTCAAATATTTTTAACCCAACTCCAACCAAACCATTTGGGTTTGGTTTGAATTTTATTATCAAAATAATTTTTATTTTAATAAAATTTGATTATATCAAAATTATAATAATTATTAATTGTTATTAATTATTAAATTGATATTAAAATATAAAAAAATATAGTGGATAAAAATTATAAATTTTACAATAACTTAATCCTTAAATTAAAGAATACTAGAAAATCAAAATAAAGTTTAATCACAAAAATTATTATTTCTCAATAAATAAGAACGTACACTTTAATAATAAACTTTCACAAACATGACATTAACAATCTAATAATAAATTTTGCCACTTGTTATTTATTATGCAATATTTATTTTTATTTATCGTTTTGGTAGTTTTGCGTTATGTTGTCTACTTATATACTTAATTTTAGGGAGATTGACACTTTCTCCCCTACAGTAATCAATATATATCATTTTCCCCCTTTTGTTTTTATAATGGCCAAAAACCCCCCTAATAGTATAAGTTTACAATATTACCCTTATTTTCAACTACTCTTTTATTTATATTTATTATAAATTAAATAAATCACATGAATAGAAACTAAATAAAAAATAAAGCATTAAAAATAAGAAATATATGTTTTGATATGAATAAAAAAATTAATAATAAAAATTTTTTATACTTATTTATTTTGTGAAAATTTTCTTATAATAAATATATAAGAAAATTATTAGTAAAATGATAAAAAAATTATTATAAGAAAACTTGAATGACAAATAAAAATTTATTATAAGATAAATAATAAAATATTTTACCTATACTTTTTACATTTAATTTTAAAATATTACAAAATGTTTATTATAAGAAAATGTTCACAAAATAAATAATTACAAGAAAAAATGTTATTATTAATTTTTTTGCTCATATCAAAACATATATTTCTTGTTTTAATACTTAATTTTTTATTTAGTTTCTATTCATGTAATTTTTGTAAATAAGAAAAAAAATTTATGTTATTTACAACAATATTTATTTAATTTAAATTTATTTTTACTGTTATTTTCATTTTCTAACTGTTGACAATTGATCATGCCGCAAAAAATTTAACGGTGGCCTTTCACTTATTTGTGTTCATTTATTTTGTTTTTATTTATTTCATTTGAAAAATTTGAGTGTTGGGGTTTTGTCCATAACCCATGGGTAAACCATACCCAACCCATAATGAAATAGTTTTCTATATAAAACTCACATCTAACCCATTTTCATGATTTACCCAACCCAAACCATTTAATTTGGTTTGGGTTTGGGTAAACCCATGGGTTGTGGGTTTATGCCCACCCCTACCTGAGCATGCATGGCCTTTGAAGAAGCGAAGGAATTTATGAAAGCCCATTTCAGGTTCATCGTTCCTTTCACGTGTAATTTGGGCAAATGGAAGGCCTTTTGCTTACTCAATATTGAATCTAAATTCTTCTTAAAATTGATTTTTATTCGACTAACTGATATTTTGAATTTTTTTTTTGTACAGTGCAGTTCAACAATTGAATTGAATTACATTTGATGGAATCAGAGAAATTGAGTGCCGGTTCCTATTTTTAATTCCATAAAGTTGCTAGACAATATATTTTTAATGAATTTGATAAAGTTTATGATGATTCTTTTTAAATATTTAAATTAATATTAAAGAGTAGTATATGAGTTTGAGGCTGCTTGTGGTTTCTAACTGAGAGAATAAATATGATAGAGTATGATGTAGTAACTGGGCCAGCCTTAGAGCATCACCAAAATGTTGTATTCTTAATCCAAAGTTGAGTTCTTAATCTAACATTTAGCTCAAATGTGAATAATTATGTGTTGCAGACTATCATATAAAATTAAACATAATTAAAAGTGATTTATTAAGACTTTTAGTAATTTAGACTTTAATGTATTTGATATGATGTAGGCCTTCAATGTGTAAAGACTTAAGAGTCTATTTTTATAATAAGTTGAAATAGGAATACCTAGAGATAACAGGTAATTTATCTATATAAGTGGTTATGGTCTACAGATCACATGTAAAATTCTATTCTTGTCTGACATCCCATCATTATAGAGAGTGTAGAGAGAAACTTAAAGAATTCTCTAAGATAACGTGTTGATCTAGAAGACAAACCATACAATTGTAAAAAGTAATTAAGCACTATGGATTCAGTTACGCTTCCTATATTCGTTTATTGATTCTTGGTAATACAATATCAATATTTCTAGATTTTTAGGTTATGATTTTCACCAAAGGATAATTTTCTAACACAAACGACTTTTTAAATAAAATTGTACTTTTTATTTGAAGAGCTACATTAGCATTTAAGACTGCAGAAAACACTCCAATTACGATTCTTTAAATAAGAAATGCTTATCTCTCTTCAATTTTGTCTCCATTTTCAGTTTATATTTTATTATTTTTTATTAGAGAGAGATAAGTGTTTTTATTGCTATTCATTTTTCCTTTAAAAAAATAGTTATTAATATTAACTTATTTTAATTTGAAGAGCTTTTAGAGGATAGCATATTTTTTCACTTTCTTTTTTGCCACATAAGTAAGTAAATAGATATTGGAAGAGTTAAATTTGTGGAGTCTTTTGGTGATTCTCTTATTACATGTGTGCCAATATGCGCCTTCAATTTGGGATAATATATATGTAATTAAATGTTTATAGTACTAAAGTATTTGGTAAACACTAACTGTTGTGACTTTTAAGTTAAGTTAATTTAATTTACCATTGATATTATGAAAATTTGTAATATTTTTATTATTTTGTCAAAATTATTATTTAAAAGTCATATATACTACTAAGTTGTATTTTATAGTTACAATTTTTTTTTTTAATCAGCTACTAGACCTAAATTAAGTTCTATAGTTGTTGGTGAAAAATCTATTTTATTTTTTATTTTATTAAAACAGCAATGATCGTAGATATAATAGTTTGAATGGGTGTAAAAGATATTTCATTGGAGCTCAAGTGGTTATGTCACACCTTTATAGGTCCTTTGTGATGGTATCCTAGTGGACACAATTTTTTCCTGGACCTCAACAAGTCAATTGCGTACAGTGACATATATCTTGTAGCTTTATGCTGTCAGTGTTAGGATTTAAATTTATATAATATATTTGGTCTGATATTAATGAAATATTTCTTTATTACAAAAAAAAAAAAAACAGAAATAAAATTATTTAAGACTTTCCAATCGCGACACAACAATCCAAATATTAGTATTACAAGGAGTAAAGAAGAAAGATAAAGAAGGAAATTTGTTTACTAAGCTAAATTGAAGGAGTTTATTGCAATACTTCCATCATTTTTAGTTCTTTTAAAACCTTATTAAATTACTCGATTATTTATTCTAAGCACATATTATATGTTGTACGCATGTACACATTTTATAATATCATGTGATCCGCTTTTTTATTTTTAAATAAAAAAAAAACTTTTCTTTTTGTGCATAGATTCTTATGATCTAAAGCCATGTTTGCAAATCACATACTCAATAAAAACAAATAAAATTAATAGGAATATGGGAAAATAATAATTAATTACTGTAATATTGTCGAGTAAAAAAAGAAAAGAAAAAAAAAAAACACTATGGTTGGCTCTATCCATACTCAAGTGCAGAATGCTCACCAAACTTTCCTAAATTCAACTAACTTCGATGGGGATTTAATTGGCTCCACCAATTCTGTGCCATGACCAATCATGTAGTTATGTCTTATCATAATACAAAAGATAAAAAAAAAGAAGAATGAACGAATACTTTAGTGGACAAAACTACGTTACAGAATCTGTAAGGTACAGACTGCAGCATCAGCCGTTGGATGTGGTTGGATGTGGAGTGAGAAACTAAACAAAAAGAAAAAAAGCAAATTATAAAGGATAAATGCTTTAACAATTTACTTACTTTCGCATGAATTTTTGCTAACGCGACAGGACTAGTGCAGTGTTCATCGAGACATCAACGTAGATCTAAATTAATTCATATTCTGGTTCTTGTAAAATTGAATTAGGATCATAAATTAAAGTCATATCCCATGTCGCTAGTGAATGCAATGAGTCTGAACAAGTCTTATATTTCCTAACTAATTTCATATATAGATTCATTTCGGGAGTGAGGCACACTTTTGTAAAGCCCGAAAACAAGTTTGGGAAGGTGAAGGATGTATATTTGAAGCTCACGAGTCACAAGAGACAATATCTATGTGATAAAAATTTTTAAAATATATTAAAAATACAATGTCGATCGTATAATAAATAAATTGTGCTATGAAATATCTGTATTTATTTTGAAAAGCCATCATTTAAATAGTGGTTATATATTAAATTTAATTACTCACGCCATACATGCATTAATAATTACTTGTATTACCTATCTATCATGGATTCTAGTGTTTCTCCTATAAGATCGATTATATTGCCTGGGCCGAAGGTGGACTACTATCGCAGTACATCTGAAAACATGGTACGTGAGTGAGATATATGGAAGAATCTTAAAAAGTTGGCATGGCCATGTTGTGATATTCCTCCTTGCACTACTTAATTCTTCTTGCAACTTCTTTATGGGACCAAATCTCTGCACTCTGAGTAACCCTAAAATTGCTGCTAATTCATACTCTTCCTCCTTTAAAAAGCATCCAAAATCTTCTATAAAGTGGAAGAACTGAATATCACCTTTTTAGGTTGAACAAGACATGTCATTCCTTTTTATTTTATATTGCATGTAGAAAGAGACACTTCCCCCCTGGCCCCTTACCAAACTCTCTCCACCATCTCTTACAAGATCTCTCTCTCTCTCTCTCTTTTTCCTTTTTTTTTTTGTTTTTAGTTAAAGCATCTGTAAACCACTGTGTTTACAGATGCTCTAAACAATTTCAAAATGGCATAAATCACTTTTACATCTCCCCTACTTCAATTAGTATAAGACATTGATAATTCTTTTGTGATACAAGAATGAGCTCAATGGGTATGTGCTTGGGAATAATACCGTATACTATATAGTACAAATTAATAATTGAAAGAATAAGGTAAGAATATGTAAAGAATATCACGTTTGTGTATATATAAATGACAAGATAAAATAAATAAGATTTGTGATAAGTCATAAGAACTGTCAAATCCGAGATTAAAGGTTATTCTTGTCTTCTCATCAATTCCTTGTTCTATTTCTTTATTCCCTTTAGAAACTACAATGAAGCTGCTGCCCTCACTTGACTGTTGATTTATCTTTATTTCATGCACGTCCCATGAAAGAAAAGATAATATGCACGTTACTCCCTCCCCCCTTCTCTCTTGATGTGATAAGCAAGCACATTACTATTCTATAATTAATACTGCAGAAAAAGCTCGAATCTATAATAGAATAAAGCATATAGTAAAGAAGTTTCCCAAGAAACTTATAAAACAGAGAGAGAGAGAGAGAGAGAGAGAGAGAGATCAACTTTAAACTCTTTCTAGTTAATACTGTAGAAAGATTCCATTGTTTTCAGTTAAAAGCTTAATTTAACCAAGCTCTCACTTTTGTTTCTCTCTTACTTTTGTTAATCTTTTATTAATTAGAGACTCTCACTTTAAATCTTAAATGGGTAAGAAATGAAGTTTTGATGTGGCAATGTCTCATCATTTGTCATTTTTGAAACCACAAAAACAAAGAGCCTTCCAGGAAGTCACTTAGAGGGGTGTAGAAAAAGGACCCCATCAGATTTTCTATCAATCTATCCAAAGTAATTTTGCTTTTCATTAAGGCCAACACCAACAATAATACAAACTCCAAAAGAGTTCCCATTTCAGCTAACGAGACATGCACCCGTTAGTTGATTATTAAAGGTGAGTAGAGGGCGCCCAATCTGAAGAGGAAGAAATATTGATATTTACTAATTAATCTATAAAGAATATTGATAAGACACAACTAATCTCTTTATGCCACATAAATTGTCAATTCAGTTTGTAAAATGGTGCTGGTATGAATATTTATAAATGTATAAATATTAACTCAAAAAATTACTTATTTTTAGAGGATATATATGTAATGACATCGGGCTATCATACTTAAAAATTAGTTCGATAGTTGAAGTGTTGTTTTAAGTCTATATGTCCAAAAGCTATTCTCAGAGAAAATGTATAATAATCTCCTCAAATACACACACACACACAACTACATAGCATGTAGTATATGCCTATAGACTACTAGAACAAGATGAGTATATATTACTTTCTGAATTACAGAAACAACCAAATAAAACAAATTTAATTTTGACCCATGATAAAATGTTGATGTAAAGAAGAAAAGAAATCTCTACTTCAAAATTATGGATATATAAATCAGCAGATATGCATGTGATAGATCAATGAGAACAAGAAAACAGGCACATGTCGATAAAAATTATTATATATATCCCTAAAAAAAATATATGAACAAAAGTAATCATAATTCAAAAATCTATAATTAACCACTGAAGGACCACTCGATCTTTTGATTTTTTCATCTTTTTCACTATTTTATTTTATACAGAATAAAGATTCCAAGCCAGTTCATCTAATCTTGTAATTTGGAATGTGAAGATTTGTAGATCAAACTAATATATTAAGTGGAGAAAGTAAGGGACTAATGGGATAATAAGTAAACAATTCGGCAACACACAATCGAAAAAGAAATCATATATCTATAATTTACTAAAGTGACTACACAAGCAACGCAATTAACAATGTTTTTCTTGCAATTTGCACAAACTCTTTGGTATTCTCTTTAAAAGAACAAAAAAGAAAAAAACAATATACAAAACATCTTGAAATAATAAAATAATAAGAAATAGGCATAAAGATGATGTTGTAATGATAATGGTGATGATTTTCATGCAGCTGGGATGGATTTACTTTGGGTCTTTGGTTCTCCTCCTAATTTGTCAGTATGGAAGCAGCCTTTTGTGGCTTCTTTTCTTTTTCTCCTTCTGTTCTTTTTCTCTTCTCTCTTTCAACATGGACTGTTTGTACAGTTAGTTCAGTTGAGACTTGAGAGGCCATGAGACCTTTGCCAGGGCCCCCTCCAAAGAGAAAAAAGAAGGAAAAAGAGCAAAATATAGATGGCCAGCCTCAACTTGGCTTCAAGTACTATAATGATGATGAAAATAATGTTGTCTTTTAAGTTTTTTTTTATTCACTATTTTTTTATATTTTGCGCCTACCCATGATGATCCTGGTTGTCAGGATCAGGCCAGAAGGAGGAGTACTTCAACCATTCTGCCTCTTGTGGGTTTGTCATTGATGATTCCTGCAAACAAGTACAAGCATGTCAAAAATTAGGGTTAGGGTTCATCTATATATAGGAGTTGCCTCTTTCTTCTCTTTTTATTCCCACTATCAAATTGTCTGATGGTGTGTTTTACTCTCAATGCTACGCATGGAAAAAGGGCTTATGAGTTATCATCCACTTTCTTTTGAAGACACTCAAACACGCCTATAAGAGAGAGAGAGAGAGAGAGAGAGAGAGAGAGAAAGAAATATATAAACATGTGTTTATATTTTGTGGAGATATTATTATCATAAAACACATTTAAACAATTCATACGAAAAAAGCTTTTAGTCCCTCTCCATTGTTCTTACATTTGAAATTGAAACCAAAGTTTCGGCTTTAATTATCTTTCTTGTTTAAAAGAGTGAGGAAAAGAATAAGAGTAAAGATCCTCATGTATTTTAACAATTTATGCTCGTTGTTTCACATTTTGTATAGGTTTAGCTCTACATATATTCTTTAGATTCCTATATTTGCTGATCCAATAAGAATTCCATCAGCGTCCAAATTCAAAAATACTTAACATCTTCACCATTTGCCTCCTTCACAGAAAAAAAAGGTGAAAAAAAGGAAAAAAAGAAAAAGGCGTACACAGAAAAGCAAATTATGCTTGTCTTTGTATTTGATTTTGTTTGTGAGGTAATGGAAAGACAGTACAGTGTAGGGTAGATATGATAGCTACTTACATTCCTTTACAGGATACTGTGTAGTATGATATAGTAAATCACCGAAACATGAAAATCAAAAGAAGAATAAAAGAGGTAAAGAGGATAAATAAATAAATAAAGAAAGAAAGGTGTTCTGGTTTCTCTCTTTAATTTAAAATAATAGTAATAAGGAATAATTTGATACTATTTTATTTTGATATTTTGTCTTTTTCGATCCTTTGCTTTTCCTTTTACTCTCCTTAGTTAGTATTATGACGCACGACAAGGAGTTCATGGAATTCAGGGTCAAAAAGTTGATACTCACTTCTTTGATATCTGATGATGAAGTGCAACCCATTATGAGTTCCTCCAAACCAGATGCAGACCTTCCTCCCAGTTTATGATGTTGCTGCTGCTGCTGCTGCTGCTGTTGCTGTTGCTGCATTTATTCATTAGAAAAAGGCAACAAAAATTAACATCTTAATCATCATGTCTTCAGCAAGGTTTGATATCTAGAAAAGACAATTTAGAGCATGTTCCCAACTTAGCTGACACTAATCAACAGTGCCACTTGGCATGTAACCTCACTTGTTAATAATTTTGGTTTCTATATATATATATATTTTAGGGTTTTCACTCTACAAATATATTACAACGTGGGATCCATTGGAAGTGTAAATTCATTAATTTATTATATAATTCAAAGGTTTATAGAGTATAGCTCAACAATTTACGTCAGTTAAAGATGAGACCTCTACTACCGCACTTAAGAATACTTAAAATCTTTCATACTTGAATTGGTGCCCCCAATATTGTTGTGAGTATTAACCTGCCACTAGGCAAGAAATCTTAGAGGCACTTGTTACTTAATTTTCTTTCCTCTCTTTTTGGGTGTGTAATGTACTAAACTAAGAAAGAGAAAAAAAAAAAAAATACCACACTGTCTAGTTTACTCTGTGTGTATTAATTACTTGGTCAAACTGATCGAATGTGAACGGTCAGATGAATACTACTGGGTTTTGTTTAAGTACCTGGAAACTTTCATTTTGAAGCATTATTCTGGAGACATGATAAGAGTCTTCGTCAAGAATGATAGACGTGTGATGTAGAGGAGATGGAGAGATGATAGTAGAGATTGGATGCGAAGGCCTGCTGATGTGGAATGCTGTGGTAGCAATCTGCTGATGATGCGTATGGTGTTGTTGCTGCTGTTGTTGTTGATGCTGCTGCTGATGTTGTTGCTGTTGTTGACGATGATCATGGGCCAGATGATGATGCGGCCGCTGATGGTGATCCCGAATATCTTCGCACGTGCCGTGTGCTGGGGCTTCCCTTGCTGTAGACGCCTCCCCTATCCCCACCTGCATTTGAAAACTATACATATTAACATTAATCTTGAATTGAAACAGTTTGCTAGCAAGTCCATTTTCAACATTCTTTTTGTTTCGCTTTAACATCTTTTTCTCTCTTTTATTTTATTTTATTTTTTATTTTTTGCTTTGTTTGAATTAATATGGTTAATTATTCATGTGGTAATCTTTCTGGCGGGTAAACAAAGTTTACTTAGTTAGCTGACAAAGATAATCAAGTAAGGTCCATAGGGTTTTTGCATGCTGTTTGTTCAAGCAACTAGTAGAAGAATAAAAGCAACCCTATAACTTTTTTGAGTCCTTCCTTTTACTTTTATCTTATATATGCAAAATATGTATGACAACAAAAGATTTGATTAAAAAACTTATTAATTACTTAACTCAAACAGCAACGTTAGTGCAAATAAGCAGAAAGATTAATTAATGTATGAATAAGTAAAATGAACGTACCTCATCAAAGCTTTTCCTAAATGGGACAAAACTGAAATGGTCAGATTTCAACTGTTGCATATCAATGGCGCCGTAACTTGACATTGCAGCAGCAACCTGAGCTCCGGAAACTTCATGGTCTCTATGGGGAATCATTTCTTTGGATGAACAGCTTCCACTGCCACTATCTCTTCGACTATTAGGATCACTGCTTCCTTCACCTGTAGTTGCACTCTTTTCAGACCAATTGCATTGCCGCGGCTGAGTCTGATAAAATATCTTGGAAACCACAAGCTCGCCTTCTTTCTCCTCCTCGTGCTGACCGAGGTGATATTGGTGCATTACCCAGTTGGTCTTTTCGGGTTTTCGATTCTTCCCAAAGTTTGTGTAGAGAACAAGGATCTTCTTGCACCCTTTCTGTTTGCCATTAACCATGACAGGCCTCGTCTTACCGGTTTTATGCCATCTTGTTTCTCCGCCTTGCAAGTCGCATTCGGTTTGAATTTTCCTCCTCTTTCTTGTCCCAGTAGTGTAAGCCTTGGAAGGTCTGTGGAAGAAATGCCTGCTCAAGCCATCTCGTGTGACTCCTGCAAGAAATGTGTGAAGAAACAATCAAAGTTAGGTTGACTTAGGTATAACAAATTGTGAGACAATTAGAGTTGAGATCGCTCTCTTGAAAACAAAAAAAGTCATAACAAACAAACAAACAAACAAGATTGAGAAGCTACAGCTAGCTATATATTGGCTCATTAAGACTCTTCATTATTTTTTTAAGCAATATTGATATGAATAGTGGGAATTGTACTTAAAAATTATTAATATTAAGGGACCTGGAAGTTTCTCAGGATGGGTGTAACAAATCCCGTCTTCTCCTTCAATAGTTGGAATGAACTCATCTATCAAAGGGTGGGGTTTCACCATGTCTTTGGCTTCAACTTTTGCTTCGAGGTGATCTATCAGTTCTTGGTCTGTTGGATCAAATTTCACTCCAGCTGGTAGACCTAACCAATCCTGCAAAAATTCATTCAAATTATATTCAACATAAGAAAGTTAAAAAAAAAAAAAAAAGACTAACCTAAAAGAAATTAAAGAGGAAGCTTTAATTTAAGTTAAAATCTCAACTTGGTCTGGTTAAAAAAGCATTAATAAACAAAATTAATTAATAATATAATCTATAAGCCATGGAATAAAAACAGCAAGCATAATTCTTGTTTTTCCTCGATGATTCTTGTTTTTTATTTTTTATTTTTTCTAAAAAAAGAATTTGAAAAATCTTGAGATTGAAGGCAAGAATATGAAGGATGATACTCCCGTACCGGCTTTGCTTCGAGCTTGTGTCCGCAACCGGGGCACTGCTTGGATCCACACAGCTGATGTTCTTCAAGCTTGGCATCAATGAGATCAGAGCTGCTGATATTGGTGCCCAAATTACTCTTACTACCACTCATAGCTTATTGTTATTATTATTATTTGATGTGCGCAAAAAAACCAGACGCTATCTGCTTCTTTCTTTCAAACTCTTGTAATAATAATATTCAACGAAATAAAAATCAGACTCTCCATACAACAACCAGCTGATACTCATATCCCAGTTACCTCCCTCTACACAGCAAAAAACCATAAGCCATGATAAGTATATATTCTTGGAAATTAAAAACAAAAATTACAGTTTCTTGTTGTGGTTTTTTTGGAGATTTATCATGAAATAGTAAATTCCAAGGGATTTTTTTTTTCCCCACCAAAATACCTACAAGAATAAAGAAAGTGACCTTTTGTAGGCAAATCAAATCTTAAACAAGAACGTTGAGGAAAACCCAGATGAGAAAATGCAAAGAAAATAAAAAATTTTTGAAACTGGGTTTGAGAGGAGAGGAGAGGAGAGGAACAAGGAGGAGGAAAAGAGGAAACTGTAACAGAAGGGATTGATCTATAAAACCTGCTTTAAGGCATAAAATACAGCAGAAATTGCTCTCTCAGTTTTACTTTAACTGAAGACTGCTGCTGCTCTGCTGATGAAAAAGAAAAAGTTGCCCCTCAACCTCAAGCCTACACACTACACACACCCCTTGACCCTCCCCTACTTTTAAGCCCTTTGCTAATTTAAGCAGCTTACTAGTAGTATAGGCGGTTCGTGTTTGTGTGTGTGTGAGAGAGAAAGAAACAAAAGAAACAAAGATACAAAGAAAGAAAGAAAGAAAGAAAGAAAACAGGATAGAAAGGGGGAAAAAAATGAAATTAGAAATTATAAAATAAAATAAAAAATATCTCTCTCTTTCTCTCTCTTTCTCTCAACACTCAAGGTCTCTTGACTACTACTAAAGCAAAAGGCAAGAAACGGCCTTCACAGCTGTTACTTAAGCCACACTTTCAAAAGCTATTGCCTTGCCAGCATCCCCTAAAACCCATCTCTGTTGATTTATTTATTTTTTAAATAAAAAAAAGTTTTACATGGTTGAAAATATTAGTTTTAGTTGAGAGATGACAGTAAAATTTGAGTAGAAAAGAAGAGATCAAGAAAAATTACCGTTTGATTAATTATGTGAGGAAAAATTAATAGAGTAGAACTTATATATAGATATATATATATTTATAAAAGATGATAAGAACTCACATGGGTATTGAGGTGGAGTGGTGATCATGATACTTTAGCCATGAATGTTGCAGAGAGAAGGAATTTTAAGGGGTTGCTTGATTAACAAGGCAAATTCACCAGTATTAGTACTCGATGGACCACCACCACCCCCCTTTCTAATTACCCGTACACTACTATTATTTTATTTTTTGAGAAAATTTAATTTACCCAGAAAAAAACAAATAAAACAAACCTATTATGAACCTTCAAACACAAGCATCACCGAGTAAGCTAGCTAGCTCACCTGGCGATATTTGTTAACCTTTTTTTAATTTTTTAAAACAGAAAAAATATTTTTTATTATGGGGAAATCTAAAGTGTATCACACTCGTAGAATTACATGTTTGACCTGGACCCACAGGAAGTGGGGCCGAGATTGGAAGGATGCTGCTGCCACCAAAAGCGTATTGATGAGACGATGGGTTCGCATTCACGTTTATAACATTCTTTTGAGCAGTCCGGTCAAGATTTACATGATGAAGCCACCAGAAATATGTTCTTTCACAACAGATATGTAGATGGCTATGATGCCTTCCCTGTCTGCTATCTTTTATTTTTATTTTTCATTATGAATTCTTATTAATTAGGAAGTTGCCTCAGGTCTTTCTCGAGCTATTTTTAGATACTTTTATTTAACTTGAGTCTTCGAGTTCGAATTCTATGAAAAATAAATAATTAAAAAAATATTTGATTCTTTTTTAGAACATAGTAAAAATAATATTATTCTTAGAAATTACGTGCTTAACAAATTAAATAAATTCTTTGTACAGTATCATTAGCACTTATGCGAATATAAAAGAGAGATGAGGACCACAAATTATTACTCACAACCTTTGATTAGGCCTCTCTTTTTGTCTACTGGGATTATAGAATCAGATTGCTGAAATTATCCTATAAGTTGACTTTTGACTCCCAATCAACAAGATGGAACCAGCATATCTTAACACTGGTTTTTATGCCTCTTGATACTAACCATGTGCCACTAATTTCTTTGGCTCTATTTGTATCATCTTATATTATAGGGGGGGGGGGGGGGGGGGGGGGAAGAAAGAAAAGGAAAAAAGGTATTCTAGCTGCATATGGAGTGGAATTCTGTACTGAACATGAAATATTCCTATAAAAAATTTTCAAGGTCCATTAGGGGAGCATCTTAAGACTTAATATAATTCATGTATGAGAATATGAATATCTCTTACTAGGAGAATTATTGTAGAACCATATCTATAATTTGGTAGAATTCAAATAAACTAGGTGGGGAATGTGGAATCAGTAATATCTTTGAATTATTTCTTTAACTCTTGATATGCTCATAAGTTAATTAAAGATCATATATATATTCTTCAAAATTCGTTCTTCAATGATTAAAAACAATTTGAATATAATTCCACATTCTCAAACGATAGCTAGCTTAGTTGATTTTTTCTTTGTAGTAGAAGCAAGAGGTTAAAGGTTCAATTGCAATTTTCAAAGAGATATGTCCAATTTAATTAGGATGTTATAGCTTTACAAAAAATTATAAAGATATAATACATCACTAACACAAATAATAATAATAATAATAATAATAAATTTTGAAGTATTGTTTGAATTTGTATTTTAATTGATTTTTTTTCTAAAGTAGTTTAGTCAAGCATATGTTCTTTAGATTTATTTTGTGTTTCCTTTTTCTAGCAATAAAGAGAAGATTTTCTATGTCCCTTCTTTTGGAAAACAAAAAAAAAATAAAAAAGGAAATTAAACAAATAATTATAGCGGGGATAGAAATCAAAGTATCAAACAAATTAAAATTCTATAATAACTAATTTGTAATGTGACAATGGAATTGAAACAAACTCTAATGCCTGAAAAAGAAATATACAAACTTGAGGGGTGGAAAACATAAACTTAAAAAAGGAAAATTGCATTGAAGACTCTTATGTTTACTGAAAATATTTTTCCGCCGGAGGTCCTCTAGATGGAAGGCCTTGATTTAAAAGTCGGAAAATAAAAGAACAGATATGACGTAATCTTGTGCCTCTCCCTTTCTGCCTTTTCTTTTATTTTTTTAAAATAAATGTCAATTGAAAGTCTTAGCAAAATTTAATTAGAATTACGAGACATATTTCATGTCACACAAATTACAATAAAAAAGCTCAATAAGTAAATGCTATATATAACATTGTAGAATTCTTCCAAATAATAAAGAAAGCTTCAAATTTCTTAAATGAACTTTTCTTGGACCTAAGATGAGGGTATGAGGTAACAAAAATATCATATATTGGAAGAAATGCACTAGTAGATAACAAAATTTTTGAAAAAAAACGAGACATTTTAACTATAATGCATGTTCATAGATTGTTAGAACTCCAACTAGAAGGGAGATGTTTGCCCAGATAAGATTTGAACACAAACCGTAAACTACAATAAGATTTGTTCTGCTTCCAAAATATCCAAATAAAGGGAGAAAATTTATGGCAATGTACTCTGACCAAGTAGTGATTAAATTCACCAAAAAGGAAAATTAAAAAAAAAAGAATAATTATCATATTATTAACATGATGAAAAATAGATAAATTTTCCTTTCTCCCATGAAGAAGATAGCCAGAGAGAACAGAGACAAGATTTAATCACACACAAGCTATCGCGAGATTAACCATATAAATCTTATTTCTTCAAAATCTTGATATAGAATCTTCAATGATAGAAATCAAATAAAAAATTTACTTTAGTTGTTTATTAATTGATCAAATGGTGTTATGTGTCTGTCATATGCTACATGTTATGATATAATTACAACTTTGATAAGGAAGTGATTTTTGTCTGCAGTCGATCACAAGTAAACTATAAAATTTAACTCTGAATAAATTAATTAAAAAAAAGGACAAATGTCATTCAGACGTTAAAAATTTATCCCTAATATATTAACAATGAATATTGTCTCCCTTTTTTGTCAGTCTTTTTAATTATTTGACGGTAAATATATTATCATACTCTATTTTTTAAGATTTATGGGATCATAAAATCTACGTCATGAAAGGAGCAATGAATGAGTCGCGTGAACGATATTAACCATTACAATTCAAACTACAAAGAGATTTATTTTGCTCATTTCTAAAACATTGATAGTCTATTTACACGTTAAGGCAAGCCTTAATTAAGGAAGAATAAGCGTTGGAGCACAGAGTTTTGTTCAGCTTATGGTAACTTTGCTTTTAAATTATTCGTTGTCAAATTGGTGTCTATATATATATATATATATAATCATTTTCTTTTCTCGAAACTTTATTTCAGACAAACAGTGACGCAAGAAGCTTCCATAATTAATTATGAATTTATTATGTATATAACTGGAGTTGTGAAGAGCATACCTCCTGATCTACGTGAAGTGCAACGTTTTAAAAAAATTAATTAAAGGGTTATTATAAGAAGCTTGAATCGACATTTACATTTATTCTGATATATACACTTGATTTAATTAATCATGATGCCTCGGGACAACATGTAATATTTCCTACTGGGTGAATATGGTTTGTCTGTATAAGATAATCATAAAGCACATGCTTTTTCTCATGTGACGATATGAAAACATAAAAAAAATAATGCTCGAAAAATTATCTTTCGCGGTGGGGAGGTTCTCGAGGAGCCACATATTTTCATTTCTATCCACTTCAATTGAATGTTTTATGATTTAGTCCATCTGACTTGAACTATTTAACATTTTAACCCATTACCAAATCTTTTTCAACTTTGACCATCAGAAATTTATCCTCTGACTTTTTGGCTTGGCCCGATCTTGATATAAAGTGTTATTTATAAACAACACCCAAAGGAATTGACATAATCCATCCGAGCCCTTATAGAATCGAAAATGGGCATTCTACCTAAAATCCTTTACCAAAGTATATATATATATATATAATCATTAAAAAATAAAAATATACAAATTTAAAGACACTAACAGACAAAAAATAAAATTTTCAATGTATCAAAATCTGTATTTTTTTTACTTTTTTCCTAATATCCTTATTTTGTTAAAGTGAAGATGACCTCACTAGAGAATGATTTTACTTAGTTGAGTGTGTAAAATACATTTTTTTCTCGAGGACATTCTGCTCTTGTTGGGTAAGAACAAACACAATCTTTAAGTTTTTGTGTAATACCAATGAGTACATCTAGAAATGAGCATTTTTTTTTTCCTAAAATTAAAATGTATTTTTATTTCATTTACACTAATTGGAATTGGATTTTAAACAATTTTCTGAAAATTAATCCTAAAAAAAGTGTGTCCTTAATACTATTATTATTATTATTATTATTTATAAGACAATAATAAATCAAACTTTTATTTTCTTCTAATCAATTTAATCCTCTCAATACTCAATTTCACTTCTTTAATTATTGTGTAAATCAGTTTAGTGAAATAGTAATAGTGATAAAGAATTATCATACAAATAACTAAAATAACCAAAAAGACAGAGTGACATTAAAAAATAAACAAATCAAATGAAACTAACCAAACCCTAAGACAATAATTTGCAGCAGCACAGCGGCATTTTTGAAGCAGATCAACAGATCATGGTGCACTTGATATATACTTTTTTAACTATCTGGCATTAACTTAATGGTTGTTCATAACGGCAACGGGTGGGGTGCCTATTCTTCATTGTTAAGGGGTAAGATGGAATTTTTGATTTGTTTGGCTGTTGCTTAAAATTAATTTTCCAATACTATATTAAAGTTAGTGACAAGTTAAAAAAAGAAAAAACACAAATTTCAGTACACACAAAAATTATACGAACAAAAATAAAAAATAAAATTTATTGGTATAATAGAATGGAACTATATTATTAGAATGAAAACCCCATTGCTTTACTAAAAACGTTTTTTTTCTAATTATATGACTTGGGGTAGAACGTTAAAAATGTTACATTAAATGTCAAATTTGTTATATATAGAATATGAAGGAACTTTAAAGTTTAGAATGCAAAACACAACTTTTAACATATAATAAATAGAAGTTCTAATATCAATAAAATTATGGGAAATTGCCAGTTTCTCTTATTAAAATTAATATATATCATTTACCCCTATTAGTTTCATAATATTTAATAACTCTCTAGTTCTAAAAATATAAAGGAACAAAAGGGGTAAATAGATCATTTGCTTAATATTTGATCTTAGGGATATAAAATATATTTCTTTTGTGAGAAAAATACTTAAAAACAACAAAAATTATAAGAAAAATATCTTATTATTAATTTTTTTATTCATTTCGAAACCTATATTTCTTATTTTTAGTATTTAGTATTTATTTTTATTTTTATTTATATGATTTATTTAATTTCTAATAAGTACAAATAAAAATATATTTAAAAATTAGGATAATATTATAAAATGATTGTACTAGGAAGGTTATATATTATTATGAAAATAATAGAGGATAAATGATATATATTAATTTCAGTAGAGAAAAAATTGACAATCTCCCAATAAAGTACTATTGCTTTTTTCCCCCTGCCTCCCCGCGGCTCAAAATAAAAATTTATTCATTTTTGTTGTCAGTATACGTCCAAGAATAAAAAATAGCACGAGAATATGAACCATAAAATTAATCAAAAGTCTCCCAGCCTTATCAACTTCTCATGGAGTTCCTCTACATTAAGTAATTTAATTAGGTACAGAGTATGACTTATGAGAACCAAATTGTTCTTTATAACGAGGAAATTTCGGAAAAATGATCAAAATACTTGTCTTTTATCTTTCTTTTTTTTCTGTAAATTTATACATTTTTCTCCTCATATTTCAAAATCCCTTCGCCATTTAAAAAATGGGATAACTTTTTTTTTTTTTTTTGAGTCTTTTACTATTTTACCTCTCATAGTGATATGAAAACCAACATTGATCATCAAAACGTTCTAGCACTAAAATAGTGAAAGAAACAAAAAATTGAAAGTTACTTTAATAGAAATTATTAATTTTAACGAGGGATCTTGATAGGTTTTGAAACATGCATGAACATATGAATGATTAATTCGACAAATAACAAGGGAGTTTTTAATTAATTTATTTTTTTCCTGAAAGGTTATAGTCTCATAAATCATCATTCACAACTTCATACCTTGATTTTGCTCAATTTGTTACATTAATTATAACTACATATCTTACGTGTAGCCAATAATTCAATGAGATACTGGAGTAGTTTTTTTTTTTTTTTTTTTTCCTTTAAATTTGGTTTTGTTTTTTGTTTTTTTCTGTTGATTATTATTGTTTAAGATAATGAAGTGTGAAGAAGCGCATGATTTTCTTTCCTATAAATCTACAATATATAAGATGTCACGCTTCTTATTTGTCAGTGTAAAATCAAATGTTCTGGTCCCATCAATTAAAATCATTGCCAGATTGTATCAACATTGACCCCTTGTGTGCGTTTGGCTAACAATTGTCCCCAAGTGTATACATATACATATATATATATGTATGTATATATTATTTATTATAGCTCTAATTGAGTAGCTTGCATGGCTGGCATAAATTTGTTAAAACTAAAAAATTATTAATGCATGTGCAAATAATGATAGCTTATGAACGTAGAAAAAGAGAAAAATATAAAGTATAAGAAAATTAAAAGGAAAGAAATTGATAGATCATGGCATGCAAGAAAGTTGAGTCGATAGCCAACTTAAATTTTGTTTTGGAAGAGAGAAGAGTTGGTTATGACTCCTCGACTCTTTTGGTTTATCTAATATTCGGTGTTTGCTTCTAATTTACTCCTCTGGTGTTTTGACCTTTGCCTTCTATATATCATAGATAATATGAAGGAGGTTATTGTTGAATTTAGGCTCATGATGTCAAAATTAATTAAAAACATTTTGAACGTTTAGATATGATTTAAAAAGTTCACACAAGTCGGCATTGGGTATGCTTTCTAGTTCCTACTATCTAAGCAATAATTTTCTATATATTTATTTTTTAAAAGCGATAGGGTAGTGGCCAGTGGGTAAACAATTTTTAGTTCTTACCTCCTCCTGTACTTAAATTCGAGTAACCAACCATACATAAATTTTCTTGAAAATCATTCTGTCAAAATTGTACTCGTATAAGAAGATTAAATCATAATAAAAAATAGTGAAAATATCATACGTTTGCTTAGAAAGTTATGCCAAGTAGAACAAATTCTTTTTTTTTTTTTATTCTACAAATGCTAATAAAAGATACATTTTCACTGTTTTTTATTATGTAAAAGAATAATTTTAGGATATTTAATCGAGGAAATTCATGCATATGTACAATAATTTTTTTTTAATATTATTTTGATAACCATTGATAGGCTGTTTGGTTAGGAGTTAGACAAAAAAAATTCTAAGATCTTAATTGCCCTGTAGCTGCAATAATTAGCTAACTATTACATAGAATTTGTTTAACCAAAACATTAAAGAAGAAAGAGAGAATAATTAATTACATTAATTTGGACAAAGCACACAATTTTTTTTTTATTGTCAAACGATTTTTATTTATAATGATAGAAAAAGTATATGGACACAAACAAAAATAATCTCTTGTATAAGTAATGATTTCTAAGCCCAAGTGTGGCCAATGATGAGTGCTCTTAAACGGACTGGGCAAGTTAAACTAATGAATTTGACTGTTAGTACCCCTATGATATTCTCTTAATACCCCGCTTCAATAATATTCTGATAAATGCAAATAATACTCTCCTTTATTTATTTATTTATTTATTTAGAGTTAAAGCTAATAACATCCCTCAAAAATCCTTTTAAAACCCCTCTTTTAATTATACTGAGAGATCACTTGAGATTGCTTTTGAGAGATTTAAAAATGATTTTGAAAGTTATGAGGGAAGGAGTAACTTTTCAAAATCTAATTTTGAAAATCAGTTTTATACTTAATATAATTCCATATATATTCTCATATATATTATAAAAATCTAAAATTATCCTTATTAGTTAAGAAATAAAAACATTAACTTTAAAGAGACGATTATTATTACGAATCATACTGAGATAACAAAATAAAAAATTAATAATATAAAACATTTACTTTAGTTATCAGTTATTATATATATACAATAAAAAATATTTTATATCGATGTTTATAAATGCATAAATAAATTTTATTCAATATTATGTTCAATCTAGTCATTTACATTTTTACAATAAAATTTAGCAAATACATACGACGGCTTAGGGATGGTAAAAATATCCGAGTCTGGCCCAAATCCGAAAAATTCGAAAGATTCGAATTCAAAAAAATATGGATCCGCACATTAAAAAAAGTAGATCCAGATGCTCAAAGTTAGAATCTGTGTGGATTTGGATCCAAATTTGGATGCAAATGCATCTAGAAAACTGGATATTTGGATTCACATTATTTTTTTAATTAAATTATTTATTAAATCAAAGTTAAATTAAAAAATATATCAGTTAAATTAAATTATAAAGTATATTGAGATCCACATTATTTTATGTGGGTTTGTGGTGTTTCTATAATTTTATTTATGAATTTTTTGTGGTGTTAAACTTGAATTTAT
The DNA here is from genome assembly GCA_039657385.1 of Citrus x changshan-huyou. Classification (NCBI taxonomy): domain Eukaryota; kingdom Viridiplantae; phylum Streptophyta; class Magnoliopsida; order Sapindales; family Rutaceae; genus Citrus; species Citrus x changshan-huyou. Next base: position 8,932,431 of record CM077550.1, read on the forward strand.
GTTATTTTTTATATTTAATTTATGTTGCACTTTTTTTTGTGAATTTATGGTGTTGTATGTTATTGTAGATATTGAATTGTGATTGGATTTATTTGATATTATTAAGAAAATTTTTGAATTTTAAATTACTATATTTTAATTTATGCGGATCCAGATATTCAGAATATCCGCTCGCAATCCGTGCGGATATTACCCGCATCCGGATATATCAAATAAAATGTACATCCGGATATATTTTTGCGGATTTGGATATGAAAATGTACATCCGGATCCGTATCCGGATTTTGTCATTCCTACAACTACTTTTAAAACTCACAATACTTTGTTTAACTAGTTCTCTTTTACCAAATTATTTCTACAACATAATTAATAGCAATTATTTTTAAAACTACAATATTACTAAACTGGTCCTATATTTAATGCCTCTAAATAAACAAATTTTATTTGTTAATCTCTCAATTTCCATCTATTATCTTGTTTCTAAATTTATTTTAGAGTCTTATTATCTTAGCCTTCACACTAACAATTTTTATGGATGACAAACAATTAATCTAGAAAAAAAAGATTATGGAGAAGATAAAAAGAAAACTCTTAAGATTAAGAGCCCCGTTTGGCACAGCTGCCCAATGCCTATGAAAGAGGACAAATTTTCTCCTCAAATACAAGCATGAGACAGCTGTTCTGTAGCAACGTAAGACCTGTTTGGGGCAGCTACGCTGCCACCGCGTAGCTGCTCCCCATGCCAATTCTAGGGGAATATTCCCCTCAAATTGGCATGGGGAGCAGTTACACGGTGGCAGCGCAGCTGTCCCAAACGGCTCCGTAGTTGAGCCAAATGGGCTTAAAATAGTTGTCTTAAAAAAAATCATTTATCTAAAAAAAAAATAAGATTTTGCTAAATTTATTTGATGGTAATTCAAATTTAAGAAGCCGGAGCATGAGCTTCTGCGGGATGCCAGGGTGAAGCTGAATGACCTCAATATTGACATAAGAGTTTTTCTTGGCTAGAAAGTCTTTTCTGATATAGTAAAAAACTCAGATATTCCAAGTTATCCCATTAATTGCTGGGCTGGATTTTGTTTATAAGCTAAAGATTGTGTGTTAATTGATGAACAAAATAAAAGTACAGAGAATTTGATTAAAAAAATGATTCGGCGAGTTTAATGAGAGAGAAAATAAGAGTTTGAAGAGAGAGAAAAATAAATGTGAGAGACACATATTGAATTGTATTAGTCTTTAATTAAAAGAAGAGTTTTAAGTGGATTTTGGAGTGGGGCCAATGGTCCACTCTAAAATAATGAACTGCAATCACATTATTTGACCTGCCGTGAGGCCCATGGCGCTGCCCTTTGGGTCAGGTTTGTCCAGATTCTAGGCGTCCAGCCTAAAGCTCTAGAATGTAAGAAATATGTATCCTTAAATTTAATCAATAGTAAAAAATATTTTTATTAATGAAAATTTTAAATTATTTAAAAATATTATAATATGTTAACAAACAGATTAAAAAGGTGATCTTAAATATATAAAGAAAAGAAAATAGAGACACAATGAAATTCAATCTCTCTATTTATCTCAATTCACTCTCGGATCTTTATCTCTTACATTCTTTCATGTAAAATTAAATTCTTGAGAATTGTCTCTACCTAAATGATTGGGTCTTGTAAGAGGAAAAAGAAAAAAATATTGGGCAAATGACTAATCATGTATAGAGATAGCCGATGGACTGGGCCAGCAAGGCCCATGCGTGGTCGTGATGTGCCATGCCCACTATGTGTTTTGTGCCGTGCCGTACTATGCCTAATTTTTTTGCTTAAGCCTGGCTCGGCACGTGGGCCGTGCCGTGCCATGCCTAAGAAAAAAATCTCAATAAGTTTTTTTTTTCTTTTTTTAATTTTTTAAGAGTACATGCCAAGCTGTTGGTGTACTTTTTTCAAGTCTATGTACTTTTTTTTAGGTTTATGTCTTTATTCAAATTTAATAGAATCAAAAATTCAAAATTCATATTCATATTCAACAATAATAAACTAATAATAATAAGAGAATGTAATATTAATTACTAAGTTTGGTTTTATAGTATTATAATTTTTTAATACTTAACAATAACAATAACAATAAATTTTTCTTAAGGTTTAACTTAATTGTTAACTTGGACTTATATAGAGTCATAGATCATGGTTCACAATAATATTAATGTATATTTATAAAATCATGATATTTATAATTTTATTCATTAAAATCATGATAGCAATTATTTATTTAATAAATTATAAATATAAATCAATTATAATATTTTTTAAACTAAGAATTAAATGAATTTAAAAAATTTAATTTCAAGTTATTTGTAAAATCATAAAATTTTAAGTTTATTTTCATTAAAAAAAATAAAACATGCTTATTGCGAGCATTTTCATTGTGCCTTTAAGGCTTGCGTACTTAAAATTCTAAGCCCGACCCAGCCCACATGCGTACCGTGCTGCGCCATGTGCCCCACCGAAACGTGCTCATGTCGTGCCGTGCTGTACGGACACGTATCGTGCCCGTGCTGTGCCACGTGCCGTCCAGTCCATTGACCATCTCTAATTATATATATATATATATATATCCTTTCTTATTGTTGTACGAATTACATATAAAATATTTTTTAATATTTTTTTCCTTTTAGTTTTGTATCTCCGTTCAAAGCATCATCTAATTCTTGGTTTTGGAACTTACCCAAGAACTAGTAGAACAGCACGGCAAAACGTGGCTGTTCCATTAACCTACAGTAGACTAGTAGAACAAAGCTCACATAGTTTTTTTTTTTTGCAATTTCTCTATTTATTTGTATTTGTTCTTTATGCCCTGATTCTTGTAAACATCAAACGTGGCACAATTCTATAAAAATAAATTAAACTACTTACATAGGAGGAGATTAATTTGGTACTTTTTTTTTAATGCAATTATCTTTAATTGCTCTTGTGAGCTACTGCTTCAACTTACGATTTGCTTTAAAATTTTCTTAATCATGATTTTGGCAGCATTGATGATTAAGAGTGAAGATAGGTATTACTAACATATGGCTGGAGAAACAAATACATCAATGATAGGGGTCCTTAATTATTATTTTTTTTTCTTTAATGCACATTCTTGATAATCTTGGACATTTCGACAAATAATTGTCTCATAGATAAAATTACCTATCATGTCACAACTACTCATTATTTATGGCATAAATTTTTAACAACTCAATAAATTAATGAAACAATTTAAATAGAATCAGGAAGAGCCCTACAAATTAATTACAAAAACAAATTGGATTTATGCACATATATATAACATTGCCAAATGCCCAACATAACAGAGTCAAAACAATAAGAAGATTGATTTCTCATACGAATGTTATGGTGTCCCAAAATTATTAAGTATTGGGAGATTTCTGGGACTTGGAGGCGGATTAATATTGGGGAGGCAAATAAAATTAAAGCAGCAAACATTTGATTAAATTGAGTGTTTTATTTATTTATTTATCTGTAACTTGATGATTACTTGTTATCTTTTAATTACTTATTTATTTATCATTATACTAAATGAATGATTGAGATTAAAAAATTTAAATCTAAGGGCCTACAATAGTCCCACTATCAATGCTGTAAAAACACATACAGTATCATAAAAAAGTCCTTATTTTAATAATAAAAGCTATTTTTGTGACTTTGCTATAGTGTTAAAGATTTAGTGGTAATTGGTAAATTGTGAAATCTAAAGGAGATAAGAGAAGAATCTCTTTTTATTAACCATTCTTTTCTTAAAATTCACTCCAAAGTTACACTGAGATTCAGTCCCAAACTCAACCAAAACTCTACACCTCATTTGTGAACTCCCTTCTTGTTATTAATTTAAGCAAATTCTGATTTTGATCAAGTATGAACATTTGTATGGTAACTTTGGTGTTTGCAACCATAGCCTTTAGATGAGTTTTAATAATACAATCCAATAGTCTAAAATTGTAACTAATATAATGCATTATGAAATGTTAGATTCAACTTAATCAATGCTTATTAGTGAAGTCAAATCAGGACAAGGTAGTTGGACTAATTAATTAATGTATTCTGAATCTAATGTAATGAGATGCACGTGAGTTCAGACACATGACACGATCTCAGCCTTTTAGAATCATTAATGTAAGATGAAAGGGCTAATCTGATATCATAAATTTCAGCAATGATTCCAAGGGTTTATGATTCTCTAGAATCTAAATTTCATGCCCGTTTTCCAATCCGAGCACAAAAAGTTGATGAATTCATGGATTTATAAATGTGACAAAGTTATTAGTATTATAAACATTTAATTTTAACCTTCATTAGATGTACATTTTCTAATAATAATCACATCCCTCAACCAACTTATTGCTGGTCCCTAATAATCAAAGTAACAAAATTTATGCATAAGATAGAAATTGGTCTTCTCCCCTCTAACCAATCAAATAAGTGAACTCTCCTAATTTTTTTTAAAGAAAAAAATAATTCATATTGGATATCAATAAACATTCATTTCTTCTCAATTGTAAATAAACACAAAATATATAGCTTTCATCGAATGAGAGTAATATCTTTGTTCTATTTTTAGGTTGTGGATTATTTACACAAAAATGAATAAATAATACGTCTTTAACCCATGTAGTGAGCTTTAGACTAGTGATTTCCATTTGAAATATTCACACAATTGATTTTTATAAAAAAAATAATACGTCTTTAAACCAATTGGCCACAGGACACTAGGTATTGAAATATCCCTAAGGGCAGTTGCTCGGATTTCCATTTGAAAATATTCACAGTTTATTTTTATCAAAACTTTATTATTTTATATGAGCAATCACGGTTGATTAGGCAACATGCTCAATTACTAGGTAAAAGTTCAGCTACATTTTTTTTTTCTATTTTAACCAAACTTTACTGTTACATGCTAGCAATCACTGCATATTAAACAAGATGTCCTGTTACCAAGTAGAAGATTCCTTTTTCTTTTCGAAAAATAAAATATACATGTTCCACTACTTTAAATGTCACCACTAGCAAAAAAAAAAAAAAAAGAGAGAGAGAAACTAAATACTAGAAACCCACAAGTATGTGTTGTCATATGTATGTGATGAGATGGTTTAATGACATCTATTAGATGATCAAATTAAAAATGGGATGAATCAATGTTATTAAAAAGAGAGCTTACACAATTTAATTAGCCCAAAGATAAAGAAACAAAGAAGGTGCCCTCTCAACCAACACTTAAACTCCAAACTTCTAACCACTATTGCAACACTCAAAGAAGTGGCATTATTTTTGTTTTAAGCTATTAGGTGCTCATGGCTCATTTTATTTATTAAGTAAATTTATTATATTATTTTTCAAGCTCCTATAGCCAAGTGGAAGATGGTTTTCTTGGCCAATATGATTGTATTAGTAAAAATTAATAGAGAACACTCTACTTAATAATATTTCGACAACCTTTTTTTAGAGCATCTTCGAGTTTTTGTATGACTCTCAAATATGAGAATTTGTTAAATCATGTATGCAACAAATAACTAAACTCAACATCACATAAGAAAGTGATGAAATAAAAATCTATTTCATATGTTTTTGCCTATAATAAAAGTTATTTCATATGCTTTTCACTATAACAAAAAGTCATTTTATGTACTTTTAGCTATGGTAGCATGAAAAAACAAAAAAAACTCAAATTGTAACGAAATTATAGTAGCTAGCTAGTTACATTTTTTAGCCTTTTATGTAGATTCTGAATGGAAATATATAGAAATTTTTTTTATATCTTCCAACATTTAATTGTTAAAAATAAGAAAACAAAGGAAGCCACTACAAGCCTATAAAACTTTTTTATTGATCATAAAAGAAATAAAGAGACAAACAACAATTGTAATAATTATAGTTTATATAATTGTCAAACTTATAGAAGAATATGTCTACGACGGTAGTTACTGTTGTGCAAATTTTAATGTACTCGCAAGCGCACGAATCTATTGTAGTATAGACTAATGGTGACGAGTGTCGATCCCACGAGGAGGTGGATTTTAATTATATGTAGAATTAATTTTGTAAATGGGTGGTTGGAATTGTGGTGGAAGTGATTTAAATTATCCTAAAATTGGAATTGAAATGGCCATAATAAATTCTAAAATTGGAATTGCAATGGCGAGAATAAATTGAAGATAATTCTATTGAAATGACGTACTTGGGTATCTGGATCCGTATCAACATGCATCATGGGCTAAATATTCCTTATTAATGCCAATTAAATCATGAGGGGGGAATCCACACCTCATGAACCACACTCTAATCAATATGGTGCTAAGGGCTTATCGTGCCAAATAATAATAACCTTATACTAGAGAGCCGGTGTAACCAAGGCGGTATCTAGATAAGATCAGTATTATTTGTCGACGATAAGTCAAATCATCCACAAAAACTAGAGGGGAAAAGAAAATAAATTTACCAAATAAAGCCCATGACACATGTTGAGACTTCACCTTTAACCCAAGCTTGAAAGGAAATTAGCTACTCATAATTGAACTAAGGGCAAAATGGGAATTTATTAAAATACAAAGAAAATACAAGATGGAGAAGGAATTACAGAAAATGGATCCCAGAAATGGATTCAGAGATATCAAATTAGGGGGGGAAGGCCCCCTTTTTATAGATACATGGAGTTAATCATGGCCATCGGATTAAAAACAGTTTGGACGCTTAGGATTGCGCCACGTCATCAGTCAACAGTCCACGGTTTGACCACGCGGATGAACAGTAACACAGTTTGACCTGGATGAACAGTAACGCGGTTTGGTTGAAAATAATCCTGTGTGATGCATGCACCGTACGCGAGATTTTTCGTCCACTGATATGCTGCCACGTCACCATCAACAATACATAAGAATTTTAGTCCAACAGGATCGTGACACCTCATCAGTCAATGCCACATCATCAGTCAATGCCACATCATCGATCCGTCTATGTGAACAGTGCCGTGAACAGTAACATATACAGTACCGTATACGTGAATAGTACCGTACATGTGAATAGTGCCATTTTTCCTTTTATGCTCCTCCTAAAGTTTTCGACCGTCCTGAGTTCAAAAGTGATGTCTGTTTTGCCGTCTGATCTCTCCTTTATTGTGAAATGACTATAATGCCCCTAAAATACATAAAATACTTAATTAAAATAACACACACGTAATTACATCACAAGAATGTTAAATATATAAAAGTAAGGGTACTTAGTAAGACTTGAAATGTAAAATGACGGTTTTCTCCTTTATAAATATGCATTTTCTAACACTCAACACACCCCCCAACCAACTTATTGCTAGTCCCTAGCAAATAAAGCGAAAACAAAATTCAAATTCAAAATATATATATATATATATATATATATTTTTTTTAGAAACACTCGTGTTTATTCAATCAGATTAATGATAGCAATCAAATAAAAGTATAAGCATTATCTCCAGTCTAAAGCAATATCACACCCACATCAACCATCCACATGAATCGGCCCAGTAGACTTTGTTATAGCTACTTTCAAGAATGACATGTCACACCCCAAAATCTCACTGGAAGTAGTGACGCTCTCACAAAGAAATTAAACCCAATAAAAATAGTCACTCCAATTAATGGTAATTGAGAGAAAATAATAAAGAAATGATATTACATGCTCTCACCAAAATGAAATAAATATGCCCTCAGCTTAGAAATAATACGATCTCAAGTCAATTAAAAAAATGTTAGTCAACCCACTTTATTTATTTTTTTATATGCACCACTACATCTTTTTAGCCCATATAACTAGCTTCTACTTCAAACTATAGTTCCCTAAAATCAAGAAGGACTTTTATTAGGACGTAACGTAGGCTAGGGATATGGCTAACAAAGAAAGGAAATAAGGAAAACAAAATGTATGTTTGAGAAAAATGCAGAGAATTTTTTTTTTTTTTTGAAAGTTGCAAGGTGGATTTCACCTATTATTGTTATTTTTATTCTTTTGAAACAACAACTTTTTTTTTGTTTTTATTTTTTATTTTTATTTTTTGGCATAACTTCACTGAACAAAATAATTATTTACATTTTTTCAAACATAAATAGGTGATGGAACTTATAAGACATCGGGTAATACTCCAAATCAGAGTGGGTCAAGATGATAAGTTGACAAAGAAAATATTTTTTTTATATTTTATTTTAAAGGCTCAAAAGGGGTAACTATGGATATTTAATAAAAGGGATGGCTAGAAAGGCTCAAACGGATCAAAGATGACCTTTTCATCGTCTTTTAAGGCTCTAAATAATTATCCATGTCTACTAGTTAGATGGGCCTCCTAATGTAGCAACACATTTTTTTTTATTTTACAATTTTTTTTTTAAGGGTTAACTCAAAAGCAATTTAGAGATCGTGTGTAAAATAATAAACTGCTAAGCTGTATAAAGAGTGGGCAATAGGGTTATTCTCCAAGAAAAAGAATAGGCTCAAAAACTCACTTGGTACTTATTATGACATGTTCATTCCTTCAAGCAACTCACATTTGTCTCCGACATCAACATGTAGAGTAGCAAACATAACGTAACATCACTTAAGACCAAAGATAATACAAATACTAAAATTTGAAATTAATCAAGTCATCCAATGTTAAAACAAATCACACAAATATATATATATATATATATATATATATACTTTTTTAAAACAACATTCTACCCCCCCAACTTATTCTAAGCATGAAAGGAAAATATGCATGCAGAAATGCGAAAATGATGTAGAAAAACTAATTAGAAAAGTTACACTTAAAATGATAGGAAAAGAAAATGGTTTTTTTTTTTTTTAAAGATGCGTTTCTAGAAGCACTACACTCCATATTCAGCCATCTTCGACTCAAAAGTTGGAAAATGTATATTTATAGAGGAGAAAATAAAAAGAAGAAGAAAAATGAACATCAAAACTTAATAAAGAAAAAGAATTTTTTTTTTTCGAACAATGAAGATGCGTTTCTAGAGTAACTACACTCCATATTCAGCCATCTTCAACACAAAAAGTTAGCAACAGTTAGTTTCTACAACAAAAAATTAGTAAAAACTTAACCAAGATTTCACAATTGTCGACTATTCCCTCCCCCCAACCAGAACGAAACATTGTCCTCAATGTTTGAAAGGAAATAAGTAGAGTTTAGAAGACATCACCTGGGTGGTGCAACACAGAAGAAAATATTTACAGGCGGAGAGTTAAATCTAATTTGTACTTCTTACTGCGGCTACTGTTACCATCATTATTTGGTCGCTCCAACACAAAGGTCCAGGGGTCTGGCTCCGGTTTATAAGCTTGTAACATATCAAGTAGCTCATTAGCAGTGTGAGCACAAATAAAGAGTTTTTTCACATTAGAAGGAATGAAATAGTTTTTTATTGCATGGTTAAGAAATGCGATAAAGCCATCATAAAAGTTATTGACATTTAACAAACCGATGGGTTTCTGGTGGATGTGCAGATGGGCCCAAGATGCTAGTGTCATAAGTGCCTCTAGTGTTGCAAGATCTCCTGGAAGGAAAATAAAAGCATCAGCATGATTAAGCATTTCAGTTATTCTTTCTTGCATACCTGAGACGACTAACTCTTCTCCAGTTGATGAGTCAGACGAACTGCCCAATGGTTTTAGGACTCTTGGGATGATGCCTAACACTTGACTTCCTCTGATAAAAGCTGCTTCTGAGACCATTTTTGATAACCCTCGGTTACCTCCTCCATACACCAAGTGTAATTTTCTCGCTGCTATGCTTCGACCAAGATCTATGGCTGCCTCCACGAACTCTTTATGTTTGCCATAGGTAAATCCAGAAAGCACACAAATGTTCTTGAATTGTCTATTGGGAGTAGCTGCCATTGGAATATTCCTCAAAAATAATTTGTGAGTGCTTAACAAAAAGTCATATTTAAGAATCTTAGTGACAGTGGGTCACAATTGTGTATGGGGTGGCATGTCAGTGTCAAATAACGCGTTAAGCACGTGGCTCGTGAGTCAAAAAGGAAACAGTAAAAAAGAAAAAGCAAACAGTAACAAAATTATTAAAGACAATAATGCAAACAATAAAACAACAGTGAAATGAAATAAAATAACAGTAAAGTAAAAGGATATTTACACGTAGTTGCGACTGTGGCTCACATCTTCCTCTGGTTTTACGTCCAGAAACGGCTTGAACGTCCTCTATGGGTCGAGGATAGGCTTCCCATCCAGTTTTCTTATAAACTGACAAACAGGGTCGTTTATAGTCAGATTCCCGAGACTATATCGTGCATGCTCTTTCTGGAATAATGGCCATAACTGGAGAATCGCTCCTTGCACATATCCACTAGGATGTGTTTCAAGAGACAAAAGGATATCATCCAATGACTCCTTATTCAAGCCATCCCTAATGAATTGAATCTTATCTTCCCTGTTATCAGACACCATTCCTAAAGAACATGGGTTTCTATCGCAACTCATTCTGGCACATTTATGACAAGCAACAGAAATTCTTCGAGCTCGTCGTTTTCTTGCATAATTTCATTTACCACAACCAGGCATGAATGCAATAAATTTTGGAGGTAACTCACCTGCCAATCGTACTTTCGCCTCGATTAACCAACGGATATCAGCAGGTATGTTATTCCTCATGAGTAATCGCATGCGTTCAGACCGAGCTTTATAGATCGTAAGGAGGGCATTCTGAGGAAGTGAAAGGAATCGCTTGTGAAGCTTCGCTAGAATCTCGTTTCTGTCCATACTTTCACCTCAGAATGTCAGTTATTATGGGAAACTGAAGTAACCGACTTGATTGTCATGGAGTACCGTTATCCGCTACTTCACCGGGGTAACAAACTAAAGCACACAAACAGAAAAACAAATTAAAACACACAAAGAAAATTAAAATCGTCCTCTTATTGAATTTACCTCAAGCTCCAACTGGATGTCGTAAACACTTCTCTCAATGTCTCTGAGTTGGCGTTCTAAACCCTCAACATAGGCTACTAACTCTGGTGGTTGTAGAGCCCAAATGCGATGTGTTTTACAAAATTGAATCTGCCTTTTGAGATGAGTTTTAACACGTTGAAGTGGTTTAAGAATGTTCAGGAGGAACGGTCTAAGTAAGGTACTCATGATTAAAAATGATAAGAGAAAACTAAATTGTTAAACAAACACACTTATGCAAAAATAATTTCAATTAGCAAAAGAATAATAAAAAGAAAGAAAGAAAAATCAAATCAACGAAAAAAAGAATAAAATCAATTCAAATCTGGTGGGTCACTCAAATTTATTTTGGTGTCTTCTCCATGTGGTTGGTATTCTAGATATGGCTTTAATCTTTGACCATTAACTTTAAACGTGACACCATTTTTTGGGTCCTTAATTTCAATTGCCCCATGTGGAAAAATAGTATGAACAATAAAGGGACCAGACCATCGAGAGTGTAACTTACTTGGGAATAGGTGCAAACGAGAATTGAATAAAAGCACTTTCTGACCTGGAGTGAAAGATTTTCTCATAATGTGCTTGTCATGAAAGACTTTCATTCGTTGCTTGTAAATTTTGGCATTTTCGTATGCATCATTGCGAATTTCTTCAAGTTCTGCCAGTTGTAATCTTCTTTCTGAGCTGGCTTGCTGCATGTCAAAGTTGAATTTCTTGATGGCCCAATATGCACGATGCTCGAGTTCCACAAGTAGGTGGCAAGCTTTTCCATACACTAGCCTATAGGGTGACATCCCAATCGGGGTCTTGAAAGCCGTTCTATATGTCCATAATGCATCATTAAGTCTTAATGACCAATCTTTTCTGTCTGGCCTCACCGTCTTTTCTAATATGTGCTTTATTTCTCGATTGGAGATCTCAACTTGGCCACTGGTTTGCGGATGATACGGGGTTGCCACTTTGTGTGTGATTGAATACTTTGTCAAAAGAGCTTTGAATGCTTTGTTACAAAAGTGAGCACCACCATCACTGATTATCGCTCGAGGGAATCCAAAGCGTGAAACAATGTTGCTTTTCAAAAATCCTATCACCACCTTGTGATCATTGGTTCTACATGGAATTGCTTCTACCCATTTTGAGACGTAGTCAACACCAACCAATATGTATTGATGGCCAAAAGAAGGGGGAAAGGGTCCCATGAAGTCGATACCCCATACGTCAAAAATCTCAACCACTAAAATTGGATTTAGTGGCATCATGTTCCTTCGTGTAATGCTCCCCATTCGTTGACACCTATCACATGAAAAACAGAAAGTGTAAGCATCTCAAAATATAGTTGGCCAATAAAAACCACATTGCAAAACTTTAGTCGCCGTTTTCTTAGCACTGAAATGGCCTCCACAAGCTTGTTCATGGCAGAATGAAAGAATATTCTGAATTTCATTTTCAGGGACACATCGTCTAACAATTTGGTCTGCACAATACTTGAACAAATATTGGTCATCCCAAAAGAAATTCTTTATTTCCGCAAAGAATTTAGCCTTGTCTTGCTTGGTCCAATGCTCTGGAAGTTTACCTGTAACAAGATAATTAACTATATCAGCATACCAAGGTAATACTTCCACACTCATTAATTGTTCATCTGGAAATGACTCATTTAATATTAATGGCTCTGTAATTGTGTCAAAATGGAGACGAGAGAGGTGGTCCGCCACAACATTTTCTGTCCCTTTCTTATCTTTGAATTCCAAGTCAAATTCCTGCAAAAGTAACACCCAACGAATTAGTCTAGCTTTTGCATCTTTCTTTGTGAGAAGATATTTAAGAGCAGCATGATCTGTGAACACAATTATTTTACAACCAATGAGATAAGATCGAAATTTCTCTAATGCAAACACTACTGCTAGCATTTCTTTTTCAGTAGTTGAATAGTTCAACTGTGCATCATTCAATGTCATACTAGCATAGTAAATAACATGGGGAATTCGATCAACTCTTTGTCCTAATACTGCTCCTACTGCATAATCAGATGCATCACACATGAGCTCAAATGGTAAGCTCCAGTTTGGGGCCTGAATGATGGGTGATGATGTCAACAATTGCTTTAATTTTTCAAAAGCCATAAGACATGAATCATTAAAGATAAAAGGTACATCCTTAGCAAGTAAATTGCATAAAGGTCTAGAAACTTTGCTAAAATCTTTAATAAAACGTCGATAGAAACCAGCATGCCCAAGGAAAGATCTTACTTCTCTGACTGTTTTGGGTGGAGGAAGATTAGAAATGAGATCCACCTTGGCTTTGTCAACCTCAATACCTTTGCTTGAAATGATGTGACCGAGAACAATACCTTGTTTTACCATGAAATGGCATTTCTCCCAATTTAAGACTAAGTTCTTCTCAATACATCTCTGCAGAACTAGTGTTAGATGATGTAAACATTGATCAAACGAGTCACCAAAGACAGAAAAATCATCCATAAAGACTTCAAGGAGTCGTTCAACCATATCAGAAAAAATGCTCAACATGCATCGTTGGAATGTAGCAGGTGCATTACATAATCCAAATGGCATTCTCCTATATGCAAAAGTGCCAAAAGGGCAAGTGAAAGTAGTTTTCTCCTGATCTTTTGGTGCTATGGGAATATGATTATATCTTGAGTAGCCATCTAGAAAGCAATAAAATTCATGGCCTGCTAATCTATCAAGCATTTGATCAATAAATGGTAAAGGAAAATGGTCTTTACGTGTGACAGAATTCAACTTTCTATAATCAATGCATACACGTCATCCTGTAGTTACTCTAGTTGGTATCAATTCATTATCAGCATTGGTAACTACTGTGACTCCTGACTTTTTGGGGACAACTTGTACAGGACTGACCGATGAACTATCAGAAATTGGGTAAATGATACCTGCGTCTAATAGCTTAAGGACTTCTGTTCTAACAACTTCTTTCATATTAGGATTTAACCGACGTTGCATTTCCTTAGTAGATTTAGCATTTTCATCAAGGTGAATGTAATGCATGCAGTCTATTGGATTTATACCTTTTATGTCCGCTATGGTCCATCCTAATGCTCCTTTGTGCTCTTTTAAAACATCCAACAACTTACCTTTTTGTTCGTCATTTAGGGATGATGAGATGATTACCGGCAGAGTGCTTTCTTCTCCCAAAAATGCATATTCCAGAGTGTTGGGCAATGGTTTGAGCTCGAGTTTCGGTGGTGATTCTGATGATGGGATGAGTTTCTTCTCTGATGGTGCTAGTTGTTCAACTCTTGACTTCCATTTATTAGTGTCCATGGATGGTGCTGAGTCAAGTAGAGCGTTGACCTCTTCGACTGATCTGTCAATATCAAAATCCAAACCAAAGTGAGTTAAACATGTTTGTAAAGGATCATCACTAAGGTTTGAAATAAATATGTCATCAACTAATGCTTCAATTAAATCCACATCAACAATTCCATCATCTGCATTATGAGGTTGTTTGGCAATGTTGAAGATGTTCAGCTCCATAGTCATGTTGCCGAAGGACAACTGCATATTTCCAGTTCTGCATTGAATGTGAGCGTCCGCAGTCACCAAGAAAGGTCGGCCTAGAATAATGGGGATGTGCTTCCTTGAATCCTGTATAGGTTGAGTGTCAATTACAATGAAATCAACAGGAAAATAAAACTTGTCTACCTGGATAAGCACGTCCTCCACAATACCACGAGGTATTTTCGTAGACCGATCTGCAAGCTGTAACACCACTGGAGTTGGGTGTAATTCTCCCAGTCCAAGTTTCACGAATACAGAGTAAGGCAACAAATTTACACTAGCTCCTAAATCCAACAAAGCATTCTCAATTGTGTGGTTCCCTATACTACATGAGATAGTAGGGGAGCCTGGGTCTTTGCATTTTAAAGGAATTTTATGTTGGAGTATAGAACTAACATTTTCTGTTAAAAATGCCTTCTTTTGAACATGCATATTTCTCTTTTTAGTACAAAGGTCTTTAAGAAATTTGGCATAAGATGGAACTTGTTTAATAGCATCAAGCAAAGGGATGTTAACACTTACCTGTTTGAAGATTTCGAGAATCTCACCTGTGGATTTTCCCTTCTTTCCTTTCGCTAACCTCTGAGGAAATGGAGTTTTGGGAACGTATTCTCGTGGGTTGGTTTCTTCTTTTTCCTCCGTTGGTGAGTCCTCAACATTCACAGGTACAATTTGATTTTCTTTTGTCACCGGCATCTCCACTTTGTTGTCGACTTCCTTTCCTTTTCGCAGGGTCATGACTGCTTTGACCTCTCCATGCTGTTGTGGTGAACTGGTACTTGCTTCATGCACTCCTTTAGGATTAGGCACTGGTTGACTTGGAAACTTGCCTTTCTCAACAGTCATTGCCAAGGTCTGAACTGAAGAAGCAAGCTGTCCCACCATCCTCTCGAGGCTTGAAACTGATTGGGCTTGTGAGTTGAAGCCCGCTCTCAACTCATTTCGTAGTCCATCAATGGTGCGATTTTGTTGCTCAATCGTGGAGTGAGTAAGATTCTTGAGATTCTGGAATGAATCCTCCCATGGTCTGGGTTGAGAGTAGTTTTGGTTATGATTGTATGGTCTAAATGGTGGCTGAGAGGTTTGATGATTTTGAGGAATTGGTGGAGCTGGAGCTGCTGGTCCATTCTGTTGGAATCCTTGAGACCATGGAAAATTGGGGTGGTCTCTCCATCCAGGGTTATATGTGTTGGAGTATGGGTTGTAATTAGATGGCTTTCTCATTACACCTATGGCATTGGCTTGATCTGAGTATGAGTCATGGTCATGTGGTTCTGTTAATTTAGCAGTTGATAACGATGCTATTTGTCGAGCAAGACCTTCAACCATCTCCTTGACTTCTTTGATTCCCGAAGTTGACTCGCCAATTTGAACCTCATTTACTCCCTTAATTCTTCTAGTATTCCTGAGTGATCGACTCCGTTGTTGGGAATTATCCGCTTGTCGCTGGAAGAATTCCCAAATCTCTGATGCACTTTTTGACATTAGCTCTCCTCCACTTGTTGCCATTAGCCATTCTTGCACATTCGGCAATAATCCCTCCAAAAAGTATTGGCATTGGTGCCATTTTTCGTACCCATGATGTGGACACTTCAAGAGTAGCCCATTGAATCGCTCCCAAGTTTCGAAAAACTGCTCGTCCTCTCTTTGTGTAAACTCTGAAATTTCCCTGCGAATAGAATTGGTTTTATGCACTGGGAAATATTTATTTAGAAATTTTGTAACCATTTGTTCCCATGATGCAATGCTATTAGCAGGCAATGTATTAAGCCATGAACGAGCTCTATCCTTTAAAGAAAATGGGAATAATATGAGTTTAACATCATCGTCTGAAAAATTTTCATATTTAAAAGTTTGACAAATGGCATGAAAATCATTCAGATGATTATATGGGTCCTCATTTTCTGGGCCATAAAATGTGGGGAGACAATTTAGCACACTAGGTTTTAGTTCAAAACTCCTAGCAGCTACATTTGGGTATCTTATGCATGATGTGCTCAAATTAGCTAAAGGACTAAAATAGTCCTTAAATGGCCTCTCCTGTGGTGCTTGTAAATCCATTTTTTTTTTAAATTGTTTGTGTGTGCGAAGTGTTTTTTCTAATTCAAGGTCTATAAGTTCAAGATTTGGTAATAATGACCTACGACCATGCATGCAAAACAAATAAAATAAAAATAAAGATGGGAACAAAACGAATAAAAATAAAAAAGGAGAAATTACGATACTAACCTTATCGCGCTATTACAACCTTTCTATAAAAACACACTAAAACAAATACGTGAAATAAATTAACTAAAAATAAATTAATTAAAAAAATTACAAAGAAAAATAACTTAAAAATTAAATTGCAGAATTGTAAAGAATAGAGAAAGAAAAGAAATTATTACCTCTAATTACAGATTCACTTTTTTTTCTCTTTTTTTTTATAAAAAAAATACAAGAAAACAAATAAAAGAAATTATTCACAAAAATTAATTCTATGAATTAAAATTACTTACCTCCCCGGCAACGGCGCCAAAAACTTGTTGTGCAAATTTTAATGTACTCGCAAGCGCACGAATCTATTGTAGTATAGACTAATGGTGACGAGTGTTGATCCCACGAGGAGGTGGATTTTAATTATATGTAGAATTAATTTTGTAAATGGGTGGTTGGAATTGTGGTGGAAGTGATTTAAATTATCCTAAAATTGGAATTGAAATGGCCATAATAAATTCTAAAATTGGAATTGCAATGGCGAGAATAAATTGAAGATAATTCTATTGAAATGACGTACTTGGGTATCTGGATCCGTATCAACATGCATCATGGGCTAAATATTCCTTATTAATGCCAATTAAATCATGAGGGGGGAATCCACACCTCATGAACCACACTCTAATCAATATGGTGCTAAGGGCTTATCGTGCCAAATAATAATAACCTTATACTAGAGAGCCGGTGTAACCAAGGCGGTATCTAGACAAGATCAGTATTATTTGTCGACGATAAGTCAAATTATCCACAAAAACTAGAGGGGAAAAGAAAATAAATTTACCAAATAAAGCCCATGACACATGTTGAGACTTCACCTTCAACCCAAGCTTCAAAGGAAATTAGCTACTCATAATTGAACTAGGGGCAAAATAAGAATTTATTAAAATACAAAGAAAATACAAGATGGAGAAGGAATTACAGAAAATGGATCCCAGAAATGGATTCAGAGATATCAAATTAGGGGGGGAAGGCCCCCTTTTTATAGATACATGGAGTTAATCATGGCCATCGGATTAAAAACAGTTTGGACGCTTAGGATTGCGCCACGTCATCAGTCAACAGTCCACAGTTTGACCACGTGGATGAACAGTAACACGATTTGACCCGGATGAACAGTAACGCGGTTTGGTTGAAAATAATCCTGTGTGATGCATGCACCGTACGCGAGATTTTTCGTCCACTGATATGCTGCCACGTCACCATCAACAATACATAAGAATTTTAGTCCAACAGGATCGTGACACCTCATCAGTCAATGCCACATCATCAGTCAATGCCACGTCATCGATCCGTCTATGTGAACAGTGCCGTGAACAGTAACATATACAGTACCGTATACGTGAATAGTACCGTACATGTGAATAATGCCATTTTTCCTTTTATGCTCCTCCTAAGGTTTTCGACCGTCCTGAGTTCAAAAGTGATGTCCGTTTTGCCGTCTGATCTCTCCTTTATTGTGAAATGACTATAATGCCCCGAAAATACATAAAATACTTAATTAAAATAACACACACGTAATTACATCACAAGAAAGTTAAATACATAAAAGTAAGGGTTGTTAGTAAGACTTGAAATGTAAAATGACGGTTTTCTCCTTTATAAATATGCATTTTCTAACACTCAATAGTTACAATAATTGTTATAATAAATAAAGATACAATGAGCGCTAAAAGTATTTAAAGATAAGTAACACAATATCCATTAGCCACAAAAGAACATTAATATAAAAATACTAAGGATACCACAATCATCAGGATTACAACGGAGAAGAACACTAGTACATTGACATAACTTAAAATTGTTTGATTATTCTCAAGTATAAAAGTACTTAGTTATGATATAATCTAGTGAGTCAAGGTCAAACCATAGGAAATTCAAAACTCCAATCGTCAATAGAAAAGCAATTGTAGGATAATTAGTTGAGACAAAATATTCCAAATTAAAGAAGTGCGAAGGGTTTGAGATCTGCTAATGGTGGTCAAATCATGGACATAATACTCTCTTATATTTGTAGTTTTTATTTTTTATTGGATTGGGCGCCATGCAACCTAGTTCCTAATTAACTACTCTATGAATAAATATAGGTTATAATAAATATGAGTCAAGTAGGTAATGTACTACAATTGCATTGGAGTGTAAACATTACTGTATTGTGTGTCATTAGGTCTAAAATCCTAAACATATTTGCTGCACCACATTAAAAGGGAAAAGTCTACCTTTACCTAATTAAATTGAGAGGGAAAATGAGTCCTAATAATTACTGAGACTCGAACCCATACGTTACTAGCCCATTGGCTTTTTTAAATGCGCTTTAGTGCTATTTTGTAATTATTATATGAAAATAAATATTTAGGTACAACCATTCATGGACCAAACTTGGTTCCTAAGATCTTTAACTTCAAATTATGAAGAAATTTTTACAATACATCTGATTTTCTATGTTATCAGATGATATGGAACCACTAACTGTTAACCTAAATAATTCCTTATAAATTTTGATGATAACAAACATGATTAAGTTTGATAAATCTTTTGAGGACTCAACAAAGTATTGTTTATAAAGATTTGGAGTCAAAACAATCATCTTGCAAAATAGTTCACTACAGTAGTTTTTGTGGAAAGCGGCGATCCGACATGTGTAATAAACGGCTCGCCGATTTCAAGCAGAAATGGAGATTAGCCTCTGGACGTAAACGGCACACCGACATGTGTGATAAACGGCTCGCCGATATCAACCAGTAGCCTCTGGACCTAAACGGCGAACCGATGTGTTTCTAAACGGCTCGCCGATATCAACCAGAACTGAAGGGTAGTCTCTGGACCTAAACGGCGAACCGACATGTGTGATAAACGGCTCGCCGATATCAACCAGTAGCCTCTGGACCTAAACGGCGATCCGACATCTAGCTAACGGCGATCCGACAATTTGAAAAATCAGCCCAACGGTCATATTGACCAGTCAAACGGCGATCCGACATCTGGCTAACGGCGATCCGACAGTGTGCAGAAAGTCAATAACGGCTAGTTTTCAGCAGCAGATATAAATAAGCTCATTCAAATTCAAACAAAAGCTGATCACAAAACGACTACTGAGCATATACTTGAGAGTACAATCTTCATTGAGCTATTAAAATACATTCTTGCTTCATCTATCCATATATTGGGTATCATTGTGTAATCTTATATATTGTGAGAGGCAAAACAATTTGTAATCTTTTACTTTGAGTGATTGTAAGTGTTGGGATACACTTGGGTTAAGAGATTGGGGATAATCTCTTGTTGTAAAGGTTTATTGACACATTGGAAGTCAAGTGTAAGCATTTGAAGCCTTGGAGGCTTGCTTAGTGGAATCCTCAAGCCCGGAAAGGTTGGAGGCGTGGACGTAGGCGAGGTTGGCCAAACCACGTAAAAATCTCTGTGTTTGAATCCCTCTTCCCTTATCTTTTTATATTGTGATCAACTTAATTGTTATTGCTTTGAATTTGGATTATATTTGCATTAAGTTTTTCTTTATAAATTGAATAATTTTTAAAATCCCAATTCACCCCCCCCTCTTGGGTTGCATACTTGTATTTCACTAACTAATTATTTTCTATATGTGTCAATAATTTTTTAAACCTAAAAATTAGTTTATTAAAAGTCAATAATGCCATCCCATTCTCTCTCTTTTCTCTAGTTTGAAAAATTTATCTTCTCTCTTGTAAATTTCAAGAATAGAAAACCAAAAAACATTAATTTGTTAGAAGTTATAAAAATTATTAATTGAATAAAGCGCCTTTGCAAATCTTTGGTAATCTCACTTTGATGCTCCTTCTTCTTCCATTTATAACTCCATTCCTGGCAAAAACAAATCTTTCATTATCTCGTTTTGATGCTCCTTTTGCTTTCCATTCACAACTCCATTTCCCTGGAAAAACATGTTTTTCCATCAAAGCAAAATAATAAAAACAGGGAGAGAATAAGCCCATGCCGGGTATAGAAGGAATGATCTTTGCCTGTGAACAACTAGAAATCTAGTAAATAAAGGACAATTCTGCTACTGCATTAGTCATAAGTCTAACAATTGCAAAATATAGTGAACCCATCATGAAGTTTGCATGCATTGAATCCAATTTCATCTGAGTACGTATATATATTGTCATTGTAATGATTGCAGTGATGGCAAGCTGAGGAATAAGCGAATTCCCAATGTTAAGTTTGAAATGAAGAATGTTTTTGGGTCAAAAACATGTTTTTAAATGAAGTGTCTTGCTTTGTGGCATGTTTTTACAGGGGAATGGAGTTGTGAATAGGAATCAAAAGGAGCATCAAAGCAAGATTACTTTTAGATTTGCAAAGTGAATTAAGACCCGAGGTTATCATACTTCAAACATTTGCAGAGTGAATCAAGACCATTCCTAAATTTTTCTTTTGCCCACGACCTATTTGTTTCATGTAATGTGAAACAACTTAAGATATTACTGCTGAATTTTTTTTGGGTAATTGTTTGACTCATTGTTTCTTGATGGACAAACACGTGTCATGATTATATAAATTACTTGCAAATTCTGAATTTAATACAAGTAAAATCTTTATATATATTTTTTATCTTTTGGTAAATATGCCCTCATAAATGGAACATTGTTTTGAATTTTCAATAATATTGTAGGGAGGAAGCCATTTGAAAGAGAATTATTTATAACCAAATTCGGTGAAAAATATCCATTAGCCACAAAAGAACATTAGTATAAAAATACTAAGGATACCACAATCATCAGGAAAGAACACTAGTATATTGACATAACTTAATATTGATTGATAATTCTCAAGTATAAAAATACTTAGTTATGATATAATCTAGTGAGTCAAGGTCAAACCATAAGAAATTCAAAAATCCAATCGTCAATAGAAAAACAATTGTAAGATAATTAATTGAGACAAAATATTCCAAATCAAAGAAGTGTGAAGGTTATGAGATCCGCTAATGGTGTTCAAATCATGGACATAATACTCTCTTATATTTATAATTTATATTTTTTATTGGCTTGGGCACTATGGAACCTAATGTTGAGTGTTAGAAAATGCATATTTATAAAGGAGAAAATCATCATTTTACATTTCAAGTTTTACTAACAACCATTACTTTTATGTATTTAAGCTTTTTGCAATTTAATTATGTGTGTTTGATTTTAATTAAGTATTTTATGTATTTTAGGGGCATCATGGTCATTTCACAATAAACGAGAGATCAGACGGCAAAACGGACATCACTTTTGAACTCAGGACGGTCGAAAACCTTAGGAGGAGCATAAAAGGAAAAATGACACTATTCACATGTATGGTACTATTCACGTGTACGGTACTGTTCACGATACTGTTCACATAGACAGATTGATGACGTGGCATTGACCGATGATGTGGCATTGACTGATGAGGTGTCACGATCCTGTTGGGCTAAAATTCTTATGTACTGTTGATGGTGACGTGGCAGCATATCAGTAGACGAAAAATCTCACGTACGGTACATGCATCACACAGGATTATTTTCAACCAAACCACGTCACTGTTCACCCGGGTCAAACCGTGTTACTGTTCATCCTCGTGGTCAAACCGCGTACTGTTGACTGATGACGTGGCGCAATCCTAAGCGTCCAAACTGTTTTTAATCCGATGGCCATGATTTACTCCATGTATCTATAAAAAGGGGGCTTCCCCCCCCCTAATTTGATACCTCTGAATCCATTTTTGGACTCCATTTTCTGTAATTCCTTCTCCATCTTGTATTTTCTATGTATTTTAATAAATTTCTATTTTGCCCCTAGTTCAATTATGAGTAGCTAATTTTCTTTCAAGCTTGGGTTGAAGGTGAAGTCTCAACATGTGTCATGGGCTTTATTTGGTAAATTTATTTTCTTTTCCCCTCTAATTTTTGTGGATGATTTGACTTTTCGTCGACAAATAATAATAATCTTGTCTAGATACCGCCTTGGTTACACCGGCTCTCTAGTACAAGGTTATTATTATTTGGCACGATAAGCCCTTAGCACCATATTGATTAGAGTGTGGTTCATGAGGTGTGGATTCTCCCCTCATAATTTAATTGGTATTAATAAGGAATATTTAGCCCATGGTGCATGTTGATACGGATCCAGATACCCAAGTACGTCATTTTAATAGAATTCTCTTCAATTTATTCTCGCCATTTCAATTCCAATTTTAGAATTTATTCTCGCCATTTTAATTTAAATTTTAGCATATTCCAAATCATTTCCACCACAAATCCAATCACCCATTTACAAAATTAATTCTATACATAATTAAAATCCACCTCCTCGTGGAATCGACACTCGTCACCATTGATCTATACTACAATAGATTCGTGCGCTTGCGAGTACATTAAAATTTGCACAACACCTAATTCTTAATTAATCCCTCTATGAATAAATATAGGTTATAATGAATATAAGTCAAGTACTCAATGTGCTATAACTGCTTTGGAGTGTAAACATTACTGTATTGTGTGTCAACATTAGGTCTCAAATCCTAAACATATTTGCTGCACCACGTTAGAAGGGAAAAGTCTACCTCTACCTAATTAAATTGAGAGGGAAAATGAGTTCTAATAATTATTGAGATTCGAACCCATAGGTTATGAGCCCATTGGCTTTTTTAAATGCGCTTTGTAATTATTATATGAAAATAAATATTTAGGTACAACTGTTCATGGACCAAACTTGGTTCCTAAGTTCTTGAACTTCAAATTATAAAGAAAATTTACAATACATCTGATGTTCTATATTATTAGATGATGTGAAATCACTAACAAAATATTTTTCTACACCTATAAATAATTTTTTAAACCTAAAAATTAGTTTAGTAAAATTCAACAATTCCATCCCATTCTCTCTGTTTTCTAATTTCTTTTCCCTCTTCCAAATTTCAAGAATAGAAAACCAAAAAACATTAATTTATTAGAAGTTATAAAAATAATAAATTGAATAAAGTGCATTTGCAAATCTTTGGTGACCTTGCAAATCTTTGGTAATCTCACTTTGATGCTTCCTTCTTCTCTCATTCATAACTCCATTCCCGGCAAAAACAACTTTTTCACCTCGTTTTGATGCTCCTTTTACTTTCCATTCACACCTCCATTTCCCTGGAAAAATATGTTTTTGCATCAAAACAAAAGAATAGAAGCGGGGAGAGAATAAACCCATGTTGGGTATGGAAGGAATGATCTTTGCCTGTAAACAACTAGAAGTCTAGTAATAGTCAAGGACAATTCCACTACTGCATTAGTCATAAGTATAATAATTGCATAATATAGTGAACCCATCATAAAATTTGCATGCATCGAGTCCAATTTCATCTGAGTACAAATAAATACTATCATTGTAATTATTGCAGTGATGGCAAACTGTGGAATAAGCGAATTCAAAATGTTAAGTTTGAAATGAAGAATGTTTTGCATCAAAAACATGTTTTTGAATGAAGTGTCTTGCTTTGTTGCATATTTTTCCAGGGAAATGGAGTTGTGAATGGGAAGCAAAAGGAGCATCAAAGCAAAGATTATTTTTAGATTTGCAAAGTGAATTAACACAAGGGGTTATCATACTTCAAACATTTGCAGAGTGAATCAAGACCATTCCCAAATTTTTCTTTTGCCCACGACCTATTTGTTTAATGTACTGTGAAAAAAGTTAAGATATTGGTGCTGAATATTTTTTTCAGTAATTATTTGACTCATTGTTTCTTGGTGGACAAACACGTGTCATGATTATATAAATTACTTGCAAATTTTGAATTTAATACAAGTAAAATCTTTATATATATTTTATCCTTTGATACACATGCCCTCATAAATGGAACTTTGTTTTGAATTTTCAGTAATATTGTAGGGAGGAAGCCATTTGAAAGAGAATTATTTATAACCAAATTCGGTGAAAAATTACTTAAATGTTCAAAATTTTAAAAGACCATAAAATAATTTTTCACTGCTACTTAAAAATTAATCTGGGAGTATCAAAATATTGGTTTTTTCATTAAATAACAAAATACATGCACTATTGCTAAAAATAAACTATAAATTAAAAACTCACAAGCTCCTCAGTTATATACAATTTAACCAACAACATTTTTTGAATCAATTTGAGAAGCTGAAAAAAAAATTATCTAACAATAAAAACTATTCTTAAATCAACAAAGATTCTTGTACCTTAATAGCAATATTATAAATTTAACCACACCAATATATAAATCTGCATAATGCCATATTAAGTAAATGCCTTGGCAACCTACACATGCAAAAAAGGAAAAAATAAAAATATTAACTAGTGAATATAAACAATGATAATATGCTAACTAGAGACACACACACCAGGTACCAATCATTGCGCATAAAAAAAAATGATGTTTTATAACATTTAATTTTCTTGGCGTTCAAATTGATCCATGTCATGGTTGTTTGAATCCTACATTGTATGTTTATATATTATAGAACATATAGATAATCATTTAAATAATCGATTCAAAAGATTATAACAAAAAAAAAGAAAAGAAAAAGAAATAAAATCTGACTTAAGTGAGCCCACTGTCCAAATACGACTTTTGGTAAAAATGAAGATGGACCACGCTATACAGATAAATATGTTTTTGTGGGGAAATGAAGTTGTGAACGGGAAGTAAAGGAGCGTCAAAGCGAGATTACCAAAGATGTGCAAAGGTAATTTATTTAATTAATTATTTTTACAACTTCTAATAAATTAATGTTTATTGGTTTTCTATTCTCGAAATTTGGAGGAAGAAAGAAAATTTTTTCAAACCACAAGAAAGAGAGAGAATGTGAGGGAATTGTTTGACTTTTAATAAACTAATTTTTAGATTTAAAAATTATTTACATATGTAAAAAAAAATTAATTAGTGGCTCCACATCATCTGATGACACGAAATATCAGAGGTATTATAAAATTTCTCTAAATTATAAAATAATGCAGATAATAAGAACAAAAATAAAAAAAAATATTTAGAATGAACATTAAATGAATTAAAGCTAAATTCGATTAGTTTGTTTAGGGAATTGAATCAAATTCAATTAATTTATTAATTGAATTTATTTTTTTCAAACTCAAACTATTCCTACTGAATCGATACGATTGAACCAATCTAGACCTAGATTGCGACCGCTACTTGATTACTAATTCTTAATCAAGCTCCTTGAATACAAATCGTTCAGAGTGAGTAGACAAAAGAGTTTAACAAATGATTATGCAGAATGAGATCAAACGTTATTACATCGGAACATACTGGACGACGAAATAGAAAGATAAGCACATATAAAAATAGAAAAGCTCCACCAGGAATCTTATTCAAACTCTTGCCCCTTTAAATTAGGCAGAAAATTCGGACGGAGTAGCAGTGCTCCCTTAACGACTAGGTACGAAGCAGGTAGAAAAAGCATTTTGAGTGGCTTGATCCTCCCATTGTAGCTCTTCCCACCAATCTTTCCCACCACTGATGACAATATATCGTTGCTTTGTGCTGCTGGAATTGAGAGGGAGCGTCTTCAGCTTTGGGCATTGAGTTACTCGAATTTCCTTCAGCTGTGGCAAGGGCACGGCACCCTGGTAGATGCTCTTTAAACTTTCTGCGTGATAAAGGTCTAGCAATTCTAGTTTTGCAAAAAAGTTAAGCTCTCCCATGATATCCGAAAGTTCATTCAGTTTTTCAACACTGATTATCTCTTCCAGGTCATCACAGTGCATTATCACAATAATCTTGAGATTTGGAGCAAAAGCAAGCCACGTCAAGTCCTTCACTCTTGAGCAAAAAGTAATGGAGGCCAAGTGAAGACTGCGGAAGCCACATTGAAGCACTTTTTGCACTTCTCCTGTGCAGTCCGTCTTTAACTCTTCCAAATTGCTGTTATCAATGAACAAGTCCTTGAGATGCTCCATGTATGCTAGATGAGAGACATTGAGCAGTGGAATTTCACAGTCGCTAATGGATAGAGCTTGAGTAATGCGCAGCAGCTTAGGGAATTTTAAGAAGTTCCGGACACCACGTGAACTATACAAGGAGAAGCTGATGAGGTTTAAAAGTTTCAAACAGAGCAATTCCTTCATTAAAGGCTCAGCATCTTCAGAAAGGACGCTGCCTTGTTCGGCTGTACTATCAGCTCCAGATTCCAGCATCCTGAGTACCTCTAACTTTGAAAAGCTAGATATCAATTCTGGTGGAAATCTAGATAAATGATATGTTCTCTCCAAGTTCAAGTATCTTAGATTCAGCAATGCCTTCAGCTCATGCGGCAACCCACGTATGTCAGTATATGAGACGTCAAGGTGTTGTAATGAAACCAAACTTGAAATCCCTGAAGGTAGTTCGGTAAGAGAATTTTGGCTTAGACTCAAAACACGAAGAGAACGCATAAGCTCAAAGAAACCATCAGTGATCTCCATAATACAATTTCTATCAAGAAACAGAGTTTGGAGATGTGGACAATTGGGAATTTCCGATAGACTCTCTATTTTATTGTCCGTTAATGATACCCTTTTGACTCCTTCCCATTCTTCAATCTTCGGTGCTTTAGTTATTCCTACTCCAGCACGAACCAAAAAGTTCTCCTCTTTCTTCCTAATCTTACATGCTATCCACAATGCCATATCACGAATCACATCGTGCATTTTCAAATAATTGTCGTCCTCTTCTTCCAACAGACATGCACTTACAAGATCACCAACGATGGTGTATCCGTCACCAAATCCATCTGAAAATCCCTCACTAATCCAATAATTTATCAACTCGCGTTTAGGAATTCTGAAGTCTTCAGGAAATAAACAACAGTATAAGAGACAAGAACGAAGTTCATCCCTCGGCAAACAATCGTAACTGAACTTCAAACGTGAAAACACGTTTTCTTCCATACCTGGGAACTTAGAAGCTGATGTGCGTAAGACATTAATTGCATGCTGCCATTGCTCACGATTCCTTCTGCTTGCCATGGCTCGACCTATTGTTTTGAGTGCCAGTGGCAAACCACGACACTCTTTGGCCAAGGTCTCGGCTAGCTTAGGAATATCAGGATGACTGCCAAGAACGGATGTTCCAACCTCCTCCTGAAATAATTTCCAGGCTTGTCCATGAGTCAAAGTCGACACTTCAATCCCCTTGTCAGCTCTCATTTGGCCGCAAACATCAAGAGAACGAGTTGTGAACACTATCTTTGATTCTACATTTAGGCTTTGAAGAGGGACACCAACTTCTGTTAAATCAATTGGCTGCCATATATCATCTAACAACAGTACGAACTTCTTTTGGCTTAAATTGTTGGAGATGTCCAAAGCCTTCTGCTTAACACTCTTACTCTGCCACTCTTTGTCTGACAATAAGCCTATCCTTTCTCCAATGTCGTGTTGAATCTGCTGCAACTTTAGCTCTCTTGAAACAACCACCCAGATGACAACATCAAAATTATGTTGTCGGCAGCGGAAGTGGTTATTGACTTGTTTCAACAGGGTAGTTTTACCAACGCCCCCTCTACCATATAAGCCAATAATTCCCACATTGTTTTCTTTCTCTGTGATGCATCTCCAAACTTGGTCAAGAATTGATTCTTGACCCACAACTGTTCGCTCAACGGGTAATTCAACTGCCGGATCTTCAGGTACCATCTCATAAATGTCTACGATGTCTCCTCGTTCATTCTTTAAATCGATCACTTCTTTCTTCAACTCCACCACTCTTCTCCCAAAGCGGTAGCTTGATATCAAGTCCTTGGAACAGAAGCCTCCAAGACACAATCTGTCGATTTCTTGGGCTCTAGTTGCTTGCAGCGTTGTAACTTTGGTTCCCATTAGTTGCACCCTTTGAAGCCAACCTTTGACCTGGTACGTCCTTCTAGTACGAGGTTGTTGTTCAGCAAGATTAACTTCGTTCAGAAGATCATCTTTTGCTTGAATCAATTTGTCGAATTCAGTCTGCAACGCATCAAGATTACCTTGGAGACCCCATATATTTTCAGCTTCTCCAGCAACAAAAGATAGAGCTGAACCAATTGACTCAGATGATAAGAAGCTGGAGATGATGTTACCCATTTCTCAAAAAAATGGTTGCAACTTAGAAAAGAGAGAGAACTATGTTTCTGAAGGAACTGCAATGCCCAGTAGCAGTTGTGTGGGCAAGAAAACATTGAATTACAACCACAGAAAAGTGAAAGCTTTGACTTAATTAGGCTCGCTCATCCCAATTCCCAACTGCCACCCTCACTATCAGGTGCCTCACTATCAGGTGGTTCGTGTATAAATATTGGGCAATTAATATTGAAGATGAATTATTAGGACAGAAATGAGATTTGCCCAAAACTCGATAACTCCGTCCAGATTTTGAATGATCGGACACAAAATTTCTCCGTAGTGGTGTATTAAAGGAGCCTCACATTTAGGTCAAAACTTGCCATGGTACCGAGACAATCAAGAGCAAAATCGGTGGAAAAAAAAATATGGAACACAAACAATATCAAAGGCAATTTCATCACATTCAACAGCCACAGACAAGAGTTACCGCTACCAGCTATTTGAATTGATTCCCTTTGGGTAATTTCTGGAACAAACTACAAAAGAATATGACAAATATTTCTAGGAGGCAATTAAGTTTGTCAATACAGCATCATATTTAAAACTGCTGCTTGCTTAAAACCCAAATTATTCATAAAAATGGGAGTGTCATGAAAATCTCTTATTTTGAACTGCAGTTGACCGGAAAAGAGCTTCAAAGGAATGCAGATGCACAACAATATAGACAACGGGTAAGGAGCCTGCCCAGTTTGATACCAAAAAGAAAAAAAATCAATTTTATTTTGACTTGAACTTGCTGCTGACTGCATCATAGCTTGGGACATTGATGACTGCAAGACGAAAGAGGGAAGCCGTTAAAGATAATCACAGAAGGAAACCAATACAACAGAACAGATTCTCACTGAACCCATAGCATACCATCTCCATATGATGCCATTGTGAGAGGAGATGAAAGAAGCTTCTGTGCTACGTAAGCAATATCCTTTGCTGTAACTCCTTCCAGAGTCTTCAAGAAATGCTCCACGGGTTTCCTACAAAATAAGAGACATTTTAGGAGGAAAACATACAACTAATAGGTATATTGAGGTTAGGGCAAATTTTATCACCAACAGAGAGCAAAGCAGCAGATGGAAGATCTCTGCCATCTCAGAGGCACACAGTCAGAGACGATGAAAATATAAAGTAATCCTCAATGTGATTTTGGGATAAAATACACTACAATTTCCCAACATGTTCGGTTCTGTATAAAGATCATGTGAACATAGATTCTTGGTTAGACACCAGTCCATGAACTAAAATTTGAAATTCGGAAACGAATATATCAGAAACACACCATCACCATGGAGAAACAGAAAGAAGGTTATATCTATAATAGACCTTTTGTGTTTGAACTATTTCTAAAGTTACCGTAAGGTGTCTGCAATAACTCACACAAAGCAACTTTCCCATGCTCCAACTAGTTCCAGGTAAATTAAAAACTAGTAATAACAGAGATCATTGAAAATATCTGCACCTGCAGCATTCTACTTATTGATGTAAATACACAATAAAATACCAGACACATACAGGGAAAAAAGAAAATAAAATGTATGAGAACATATCCTTGAGGTTAAAATAATAGATATCAGGTCTCCAGCCATACCTCTCACCATATGTCAGAACTTGTCTACCTATGTCTTCGGAAACAACCATCTGCAAATAAAAGAAAAAAATTAAAAAAGAAAATCATAAAAGGGAAAGAAACAAAAAGCTAAAATAAAGTTGAGCATTGATCCCTAAATGGAAAAAAAATATTATCTGAGAGCAAGAAATTGAGGGAAAAAAAAATTACATACTCTTGATTCCAAATTCATCAAAATAGCTGACTTGGTTGACTGTTTAGCGCGGTCTAGCTGTACTTGATCAACTGCATGGAGCATATGGTGAAGTGTAAGTCACTATTAAGCTAACTGCTACCAGATCATCATGCCATATATATACCAGAAGATTAAGGTATGGGGCAAACCTTCTCCTGGAGTTGCCACAGCAATAAGCTCCCTCGCTGCTAAATCAATAGCTTTTGATACGAAATCAGAGCCCTGAATCCAGATACATAAGCATAAAAGGAAAATTCCACTACCATTCAAGCATTCGTGAAGAAAAATAACACATCACATAGCCTTGACGAGGATAACTGGTGCTAATCAGGGAAGATTGTAGAAATATGTCCATGTATTCATGCAACAGCTTACACTACCATCCAGCCATGCCTTCATTACTTTATTTTCTCACATGGAAAGCTGTCAGTTAACTTATTCCCATAGAACATTATTTAATCATTACAAACTTACACCAGGTAGATTCTAAGCCATGAAAACATAACCCAACCCTCTAATAAAATCAGACGCAATCCCACCGAGATGTCCAAATGGGCATCCCATAGTTTTACCCAAACCTTGATCACCTACATTGCAAGATTATACCAAGTCTATATTTGTTTAGTCTTTTTTGACAAGAAATCAAAATCAACATTGTTCTGATAATTTCTTTTTAAAAATGCAATAACCAGTTAAAGAAAAAGTCTAGTTGATAACAATCAATAAATGGGGAAGTGTACCCTATCACCAAACATCTTACGCAACAATACTACCTTAAAAAATGGGTATAGTTGATATTGCAATAGCATAGTAGGATAAATATTTTTTTCCCAGTTCAGAAACTATGCTTGCCCCATACTTAATAACCCGAAGATGATCTTTGGCTTGGCCCTGGGAACAAGCAACCCGCTAAAGCCGTCCAGTCTATTCTGAAGGTGCAATGCAGGTAACAAAGTGAAGTTCTAACAGTGACTTACAGTTGTACCCTGGATTCCAAACATGCCAGAATGATTGTAGATGTTGCTGAATGCTGAAAAGGACTGAACTTGCGGGAACTCATTCAAAACACGACGATCTGTGAAGTATAAAGTTTTACAAGTCAAAGTTATTTAAAGAGGACAAGGTACAATTCCAAGATGTAATTGCAGATTACAGGCTCAATCTGTAAAACAAAAAGCATTGTTTAATACGAAAAAGAAAACAATGACAAAGGCATCCATTTGACAATCTATGTATCACAAGCAAAACTCCAAAATTATGCAGCCCACTGTAAGTATTCAAACTCAGCAATAGACCTGTAAGAGATAAAAGTATGATTGGATTAACTTACACAGCCTTGAGTACATTCCTTTTCCAGGGCCCCCAGCTGAGAATGATCCACCTCCTC
Source organism: Citrus x changshan-huyou (assembly GCA_039657385.1). Taxonomy (NCBI): domain Eukaryota; kingdom Viridiplantae; phylum Streptophyta; class Magnoliopsida; order Sapindales; family Rutaceae; genus Citrus; species Citrus x changshan-huyou. Next base: position 8,964,492 of record CM077550.1, read on the forward strand.
CCAAAAGCATCTATAATATAATTATATTATATTTATAATTTCAGTAAGAGCCATGGAAAGAAAAATAAAGATGCATGAGTTTCTAATAAAGTGAAGATGTAAATAAAAGGAACCGTCAATATACCAAATCCTAATCACATGATTGCAAAATGTATTAAAAGGAAACATAATAAGTTTGAACTCATCATGGGAATTCGATATCATAACCTGGAGAACAGTCAAAGTCATGGCATCCTTATCCTTATGCCAACCACCAGGAAGTTCAAATGCAAGAACAAAATGGGTTAACTGGTCCTGGAAGGGAAAACCAGAGTTAAACCTCCCCTAACTAGATAAGAAGACAGAAGATTAAATTTTATATAACATACCCCTGAATCAGCTTGACAACGATAATCACCTCCAGTGTACACAGATTTGGGCTCTTCGCGAGGATGGATACTGGGTAGGTCAGATAAAAGTGGTTCTGCTACAGATACCAACTGGTCATGTTCAACACCAGAAGCAGCAAGTACCATCCGAGGAGCAGTATAATTTTCCTGAAATTCTTGGACAAAATCTCAGTTGGAGGATCTTGTGATTTAATTAGCGAAAGAAACAAGCATCTCCCACATAATGGACTTACAGCAACAAATTCTTCGAGAAGTGTAGAGTTTAATCTATTTATAGCAGATTCTGGGGCTAGAAGAGGATTAGCCAATGCACCAGAGTAACCAGCTGAGTGAATTGCCTCCAAAAGCAAGCTTTGAGGATTGTTGGAAACCTCACTAATCTCAGATTTCACCTTTGTGAGCTGCAGGACATAAAATGTCACTTTCATGAGGATTATAATAAATATAACATTGAACAAGAAATGTATGCAGATGCGAACAAAGTGACGAAGGTACCTGTTCGTTGACCTCCCAATCCAGGAAAACAGGGTTTCTCACACAGTCAATAAGAAGCTCTACCATTTCAGGAACATAAGTTTTCAAAGCATCAAAGGAGTAACCCATCTGCTCCCTAGAAGCTGAGGCTTGGACATTGCCACCAATTGCCTCCACTTCTCGCACAATACGCAAGTGACTCCTATTTCTTGTACTTCTAAAAGCCATACGCTCAAGCAAGTGTGTTGTCCCAAATGAGATTGGTGACTCATAAATTGAACCAACACCAACATATAACGATATTGAGGCTACAGGGCTCTGGTAAGGAAACAGAACAAAATAACCACTTTTTTCATTAAAAATTTAAAAAAAAAAAGAAAAACAATTTTCCCAAAATCAAGAGACCTTAGGCATACACATACTTACCACTGATGTTTCCGAGGCAATTTTGACACCATTTGGTAGAGTTGAAATCTTGGTTTTACCAGGTTCAACATAATCAGGCAATGAAGGAGGAAGAGAGACACCCGGAAGTGGAAAGTCCAGAGAAGGTGAAGAACTGGACCGTTCCCCAGTCAACCAGCTAAAGAGACCACCCGAAGAGGATGAAGTTGAAGCAACGGCACTGGAACTTGCAAATCTTGTGGCTGAAGGCACCCTACAACGCACATGGCCCTGTTCTCATAATGGAAATCAGATAATTACCCATATGCAATGACACAGAATAAACAAGCACCACCGGCCAGATCACAAGTGAATGAGAAAATCTACCAACAAACGCTAAAACACTATTTAGTCAAAATTTTACTTCTTCATATTAAGTACTAACCATTCCACTAACTTGCAAACCTTTTCTTAGCTGTTCTTTTTTTTTTTTTTTAAATCTCCAAATTTATTTATTTATTTTCGTAACTTGCAGCAAAGAAACAAATAGCTAAATTCTAATACTTTGACAAAATATGTCTAAGTTCCTATACTAATGCAAGCTTGCAGAAATATTATTTGCATAGCTTTATCCCATAAAGATTTAAATGAACTGCAATTGGATCACTGGATCCTCGCATTTTGGCTCCATCATTTGGTTTCTTAATGAATGGAACCACTTGAGCATAAATTCCCATAAACCAAAATGAAACAGTTGTCATCGCTGTAAATAATTATAAAATGTCCACATTCGACAACATTAAAAATTCAGCATCAAATGCAACTTCAAACGAGAATATCAATAAATTGAATCAAAATTATTAGCATCGCCTTTATCTTTATTCTTCCTAGTTCCTATTGCATTTTTGCACAAATCAAATAACATGATGATTATAATAGCAACCACAAAATCGCCAGCAAAGAAGTATCAACAGATCTACCAGCTATAGATTCACCGCAACCACAGATTCAATCACCAATGAAACAACAAGAATCAAATCCAATTCAATCCGAGTAGTTTATTATTGTAATATGATAGTGATAAGCTCACGCAGATTGAGAAACAGAAAACAGAAGAAACGAGTAAAAATTAGGGCTTTGAGAGGATCGAGAAGTCACTACCGACCTTGAGGGCTCGAAGACGAGAAGCTGCGTTTCTGTACATGCTGATTGATTTGATAGTCAATTCTCCAAAACCCTAATTTGAACGGGACAAGTGTTGAAGACTGGCAGCTAGTCGAGAGAAAGAGGCTCTCCCTCTCTCTCTATTGCGGTTGGGTTTACTTGGAAGCGATGGACACGCGTGAGCGATCTGGTGCGTTAAATCATTTTCTGTTGATTTTATCTCAACCGTCTATTTCTGACAACTTGGCTGGGTATTTCGCTTCCATTTCTTTTGCTTTTATTTTTAATTTTTTTGAAAGAGAGAGCTTTTATTTCTAAATTTGACTATTTATCGGTAATTTTTTTTTTTTCAGTATAACGGCACATGTAGAATACTCAGGCACGGCGATAATAAAGCTGAGGACCCGTTTGGGTCTGATGTCTAGCAGATGGGCTGTGGTGTTTGGTAAAACCCTTGGAGTGTGGCTCCACAGCCCAGCCGATGGTCTCTTCTTTTTTCTTTTGTTTTCAACTTCATATCTTTTGTTTTCAATTTCATAACTTTTGTAATAATTGTTAAATATAAAAATAAAAATAAAATTTATTATTTACCATAATCTATAAGCTTTTTTTTTTTTCTTGACAAACTTAGAGTCCATTTATTTAGGATTACCTTTGAGAGGCTTAAGACTTATTTTGAAATGATAAAAATTAATTTTACTGTTTGGTAAATGTTTTTTAGAAATTATTTTTGTCAAATTCAGCTCATCTTTGTAGCAGATTTTGGAAAGTAGGATAAGAATAACTTTTCAAAATCTGATTTTAAAAATCAATTTTATACTTAATAACATTCCATATAGATTCTCATATGTATTATAAAAATTCAAAATTATCCTTATTATATGATATAAAATCATTAACTTTAAAGAGCTTATTATTATCATCATCATTAATTATATTGAAATAACAAAATAAAAAATAAAATTAATAATATAAAATTATTTATTTTAGTTATCAATTATTATATATACACAATAAAAAATATTTTATGTGCATATTATAAATATGTAAATATATTTTATTTAATATTATGTCAAATTCAGTCATTTATATTTTTGTGGTAGTTTAACAATAAAATTTCTAAAACATATATGACTATATTTAAAACTCGCAACACTTTTAAAAATAAATTCTACCAAATGTTTAACTGATTATTTCTATAGCATAACTAGCAGCAATTATTTTAAAAGGTACAACATTACTAATTGACCTTTATCTTTTATCTCACAGTAACTATAGATTAAACGCCACATACCTCACTACCATACAAACCCTAATGTTTTGGGAATATGAATAAATTGAAATTGAGCTATGTATGTACTTAACTTTTATTTTGGATACCCATAAATTAAATTTTGAAAATTAATTGTTATTTTGCACACCCTTTTAAATTCCAAATTGCCCTTAATTAAACCTCATTAATTAGTGTCTTTTATTCAAATCCATACAAACATTCATCACATCCCAATATAATTCTTTATTAAAGAGGAAAGAAATGTATAAGAAAATAATTTAATTGGAAAATCCAATTTTATGATGCCGTGACAAATATAAATTTTGTAAATTATACATAAGACTGATAAATGGAAAATAAAATAAGTAAATTGATATAAGAGTAGTAAATTGGTGTTTTAAAATTGCAAACAAAACATATACTTAAAAATAACATAAAATTTGTAAATCAACATTAAACTTTAAGTAAAAATAGTTTATTCATTTAATTTAATTAAGCAAAAATAATAATTTATCAATTAAAAACAAAAAAAATTTGTATTGAAAATAATTGGAATAAGTTTTATTGAATTGGTTTAACCGTAATTCCATATTCATGCTAGGACATTTATAAACTTTTTTTCATGTTAATTAAGAAAAATTATTTTTCTTGATGTGGATAAAGCCAAAACAAAACAAAAATATATTATTATATTACTAGACATATGAAATATGAATAAAATTGGACTAACTTTCAGTGTTATTATACTTTATGTAGTTTCAAACTTTACTTCTTACTTATACTAAAATATCATTTAGTGATGTTGAAGAGAAGATTTAGAAAGATACAAAATCACTTATCTTACAACTAGTTCTGAAAAATATGAGAAGAATAGTTTTTTAAAGTTCAATTTTGAGAATAAATCTTATCCTTAATAAAATTCCACACATATCATCACATGTATTACATAGACCCAAAAATTTAGAAATAAAATCAGTAAATATATAAGGCAATCATTATTATAATGAGTTTTTTTTGGTAAGTTTTTATTTTTTTCAATAACTCTGATATTAATTTACACTAAATGTTTATTTACAAATTTTATGTTAAATTTTGTAAGTTTTTATTTTGTTTTCCAAAATAATACATCATTGTACTACTCTTATGTTAATTTATTTGTTTTACCTTCTATTTATAAGTTTTATGTTATATTGATTAGTTTTTATTTTATTTACCAATGATATATTAATTTTTATTATTTCTATACTAATTTACTTGCTTTACCTTCCATTTACAAGTTTTATGTTTCAATTACTTAATTTATGTTTGATTTTAAACTTATTGTTGATTTATAAATTTTATGTTATATTTGTAAATTTTTGTTTTGTTTGCCACTGATACACTAATTTACCAATATTATGTTAATTTACTTATTTTACTTTCATTTGAAAGTCTTATATTCCATTTATGTCATTTATGTTTTATTTTATACTGAGTGTTGATTTACAAATTTTATAATATATCTATAAGTTTTTAATACATTAATTTACCTCTCTTATGTTGATTCACTTATTTTACTTTCTATTTACAAGTCTTATGTTCAATTTACACAATTTGTTTTTCATTTTAGGATTTAATATTGAATTACAAGTTTTATGAAACATCTATAAATTTTTGTTTTGTTTACCAATAATACACCAATTTACGACTCCTATGTTAATTTACTTATTTTACCTTCCTTTTACAAGTTTTATGTTCTATTGCCATAATTTTATGTTTTATTTTACACTTAACATTGATTTAAAAGTTTATGTTAAATTTACAATATTATGTTTCATTTACACAATTTATTTTTAATTATGGTATTGATGCCGTAATTTTAATCACGACATCATAGAATGATCTGGAAAATCCAATAATTTTGTTTTTTTTATGGTTATTGAAATTTCTCTTCATTATCTTAGTTAAAAGAGGATTTTCTCTTCTTCAGAAAATTATCTATATTACGTCAAAAATACTTAAATTTGAGCAATATCTTTTCAATAATTTTTTATTTTAGTAATACTAAAAACTATTTAATTAAAAATTATTTTGAATAACCCTTAAATGTTATAGGAATTACTTGAATTACAGTTGCAATTCTTTCAATGAATTGAATAGCATACAAAAGACCCGATTTATAAAATAATATTAGTGTCTCAAAAAGAGAACCAATTAGAATAAATAAACTACTAAAAATCTCAAGTCACAACAGCTAGATTTTATTTCAAGATGAAAGATCATAGGCTTTTGTTGAAGGAGGGAGATGCATAACCAAATAGTGTCATTGCAGAGATATCATGGTCTTCAAATTGAAGATGAAGCTCTCTTTTTAGCCTCTTTTATTGCACAACAACCAAGAAACAAAGCCACCGGTGATGAATTGCATGTGAGATTCATTGATATTCTTTTAAAGGTTATCAAGGGCTGCTTAAGTAAATAATAATAATAGAGACAAGTATCAAAAAGAACTTGACGAACACAAGTACATTCTCCACCGAGCAGTGCTTAAGTATGGACAGCTTGTTAAAGGGAAGACTAATCATAACAATAGATCTTTTTGGCTCTGGCAGATTGATAAGGAATTGAAGGATGTTTTTTATGATCTGGCTTCATTTATAAAGTTGACAATGCAAGCCGAGTATGATGATGATTTTGTTGCTTATATGCATGATGTTGAGAGAATAATGAATGATTATTCAAAGATTCTTGACCAAATTGATGCATGGGTTCGTTGGAAATTATTCAAGAAAAAACTGGCTGTAGATGCTGAAGAAATTGCGAAGGTAGTTAGTGACTTGACTGGAATACCAGCTTCTTGGCTTTGAATAAATCCTGAAAAAAGATAGAAGACAATTTAAGAATGGTTGAAGAAGAGTGTATTTGGACAGAATGATTCAATTGATGTAATTATTGATGCCTTGATGAAAAAGCTACCTAAAGCCGAAGACAGATTATTAAGGCGACTATTAGGGCTTGTGAAGATGGCTGGTGAATCAAATTAGTTCTCCAGTAACGACAGCATTTGAGGCTTGAGAAGCTTTATAAAGTCACGTGATACTCATTTGCATGTAACAAAAAAACCGACTTTACAGGACGATATGTTAATCGTGCGTTTTTTGTCAGCAGCTTAAGTAACCACGTGAGGAAGCATGTGCTGAAACTTGAATTCAGTTAGTTAAGTTTGTTAACTACATGTCAACAAATTGTACAATCTAGAAATAAGCCTGCTATTGAAACGAAGTATAAAGGCTGGGTTTTGAGTGCTAGTTGGGCATGATTCTAAAGTCCTGTAGAAAGAGATTTGAGAGGGAGAAAGTGTCATCTCGTTCTCTGTAAAATCTAGTATAAGGCTCTGTAACTGCCTCCGTTGTTGAATCAATAAAACTCATCTAAAGGCTTCTCATGTGGATGTATGCTGAGCATTCTGTGCACACCTGAACCATGTAAATGTTTGACGTCCTGTTGATTTTGTTCTTGGTTCTTGTTTATTATTGTTTCTTGATTAATTCTTGTTGTTGCATTGAGTGTGATATGATCTATTCAATCTTGTATTTGTGCAACTTGAATTAATTTAATCGAAAAAATCTTGGGCAGTGATCAGCCTTGTTTAGTTCAAGAATAAGCTGATTACTACAAGGTTGTTTCTCTTCGCCGGACCCAATTGTTCTAAAAAGGCAGAGCTTGAACTAAGCATTTTGTTGGTTCACTTGCTACAATGGTGATAAATAGGCCTTGTGTGTTACTTTTGGACAAGATAGGGAAGACTAATTCATCTGTTATTGATTTTTTTTTTTGTTAAGATTATGATAAGTTCATATTTTGAGGCAAAGGACATAGAAGGAATAAATGTCGCCATTGATATTACAAACACATTGATTATTATGCCATCGAACTTGAAAGATGAACAAGTGTATGGAGTGATGCTTACTACATCGTTTGGGTGAGTTAATCAAGTGACAAGAAGGTTATTTAAGGCTGAGTTGCTCAACTTGTTGGATAAATCGATAGTGGTTGATTTGGTTGTTCCTTATTGGATTCTACTCGGCTTTTTGTCGAGAGAATGGGTGTGCGTTTAAATAAAGAGAAGGAATAATAAAGCAACTGTGATTGTGTGTTCTTCAACTATAGCATTAGTTCATGTTGCATCAAATGCTGCAAGCAAGTACGGTGAAAACGGACATGGATTGAAGAGATGGTTAGATCAGAGAGTAGCGTTTCCTATGATGTCAAAGATGATTGTTGGACATGAGGGAGTTGCGGAAAACATCACAGTTTACATTGGCTTTATAGAAGAGATAGAAGAGCTGACATCTAATTTGAAGTGCAGCTGATAAAGTCAAATGCAATATGCATGCTGCTTTCTTGATGTTGTTGATCGAATCAGGGTACGTTTGGGGCATCTGTACTATGGCAATATGTAGTTCTTTTAATTATAGCTAGAAAAGTTAAGAATATAGTTGTTGATTTTCATTCAATTCTTCATTTTAAAAAAAAATTATTTTCAGTTTGCAGGTGCCTTGCAACTTGAAGAAACATATTTGATAAAGAAACTTAACATCGTGAAACAAAATATTCATTACATGAAATCAACAATGTATCACCCACCAAATATTCATTAGTTCTCTTGAGAGACTTAAAAATAATTTTGAAAATTTAAAAGTTAATGCTAGTGTTTGGTAAAAAAAAAATCAAAATCACTGTTGAATCTCAATTGAAGATAGCCAATCAAGAAACCCCAAGACCTATTAAACTCTGTGATATTTGATAAAGAAATTGAAAATAACCACACAAGAAATGAAAAAAAATCAGAATCAGCAAGCAAGGAACAACAGTTTATAGTGGTTCGGCCTGGAGATGGCCTACATCCACTGAAGAACAAAGCAACAGTCTTTATTCAATCACCAAGATCAGGATACAAGCTTAAAGACGAAGTTTCAAGCTTTTCACATCCTAATTTCCCTTTTCTTAAGACTATATATACCTGCCAAAGAGAGTTCAGAAAGTTCCCTTATTAGTCAACTGCATTTTGGATTTATGGTTTTGTTATCAGCACCCAGAATTTTCCTGCTCTTGTAACAGAACATAACAGCCTCCTGGACACCTGTTTCTATCACGTTAATTACAAGCCTAAAACGATGACTTAACCAGCCATATAGATAAGTGAAAGCACGTGATGAGTCTGATGACCACGTGCTCTACTTATTTCGATATAGATGACACAACATCATTGTCATACGAGCTAATTAGAACATCAACTGACATGTCATATACCATTACAACTTCGAACTGACAAAACGTATGAACTTTTGGAAACCAGTTTCAGAGCTCACACTTCAACAATCATTTTTGTCAAAATCAGCCCCTCCTACAACTGGTTTTGAAAAGAAGAAAATGAGTAACTTTTAGATTCTAATTTCAGAAATCAATTTTATCCTTTAATACAATTTCATAAATATCTTTAAAATTATCTAAACCCAAAAGTACCCTTATTCAAATTGGAAACAAAATCAGTATTTTAATAAATTTTTATTATAATTCATCAACATAAATTTATTAATATCAATTTATTGGTCGAATTATTATTAAATTTATTTCATTATATTATAAATTTAATTATCAATTGTTTTAAGATTAAAAAAACCAATATATTGCAAATTTTATTTTAGTAAAAAATATTATAATATACAATTAAAAATATATATATGTACATGTTTTTATACGTATAAGTAAATCTTATCCTACATTATATATATTTTTAGTCATTTGTTTTCTCTCAACAGTTTAACAGTAAAATTTACCAAATGTTCATAACTGCTTTCAAAACTCACAGCACTTCTGAAAAAAAAATTTACCAAACACTTAATTGATTCTCTTCACAACTGATTATTTTTACAATACAACTAATAACGGTTATTTTAAAACCTACAACATTCCCAAACTGGCCCTTAGCCACTAATTAGCCAATAACCCAATACAGATCTGTGGCTTTAGACAGCTTTAGCCATTAATCCAACCCAGATTTGTGGCTCCAGACAGTTATTAATGTTAATTTATCTTTGTGACGTGTTGAAAATGAAAGCTTTGTTTTTAAGCAGAATCATAGGTCTGTTCTCATTGATAACTACAAGTAATTTAATGGAATAACCGTTGTAAAACTGTAATGATGAATCCAAATGTTCTCCTGATTTGAGGAGGACAGTATCGAAGGAAGTTTTCCAATTGAATTGGAAATGCTTTAATTATAACGTTAGATTAATAATTAAAGAGCTGATACGAAACAAATTAAGAGTGCTAGCTAGAATGTTCTGTCAGTGCGCGAGTGGCCCAACAATGCACACGAAGCAAATAGAAACGTCCAATTTGAATACTATTTGATTCACAAAACAAAGCAATGGAATTATCCTTTTAAGGAATAACCGAATGAGAACAATTCCTTGTGTGACAGGAACTTGAGCCTCTCTGCCGTCGCATTTATAGCATAAACGATGCCAGATAACGAATATTGAGTCGCAAAATGTCCAACATTCCTTTTTCAAACCAACTTTTTTTTTTCATCTGAAATGGTTAAAATCTGCTTATAGATTTCAATTTGGGGTTTACAAACTAGCTCGAAAATCTACTCTCATTAACAACAGTGGAGTGAAATCTACTCTTACCTAAATTAAACATGAACAAAATTATACAAAATTATGTACTAGAATGAAGAGAATATGCCCATCCATTATAGGATAGCAGTTCCACTCGTACGGTGCCATCATTGTGCTTGTTTATGGTTTTAAAGAAGAATATAATAAACTGACTATACTTTTCTATTTGGATGATGTAATTAAATAAGTGGGTGCACCATGTCCATGTGTAATGCAATTGCATTTGTCCAAATGGCTAAATCTTTGATCTTCAACTTTTTGCTTCCACTTGTCCTGCGGGATGCTATTCCCTCCAATATTGACCTCCTTTTTCTGCAGACCATGCATCTGATTGCGGGTTTTATACACACACACACACACACAACAATGCAAGCTGAGGTCCCTCATAGTGTTCTGCAACAACAAAAATGATGGCAGCAGCACTTTTGAATGGCTCGCGATGCTCATCAGGTTTTCGTTGCCAGAATTTTGCTAAGGAACCTACAACTTCACTGCCAAAAACCCGCCCTTTCCCAATGCTGTTAAAGGGTGAGTAATTTCAAAGCTATGTGACCATTTTATTTTATTTTAGTTACCCAACTTACCATTTTATTGTATTTTAGGTATCTAACTTATTCGGTGTGTTCTACAGCTTTCTCGTCTAAGGGCTTATCAACATCCACTAGTGCAAAACTGAAATCCTCATTGATGCCATCTCTTTTGGGGGGTGGATCCGTGATCAAGAAAAAAGGAATTAACGTTCTGTCACCGGACATAACGGCACCAAATTTTGCCCCGGCATTTCTTGATGCATTTGATGATGAATATGATGGGGTCATTATTAATCCGGAAAACTTACCCTCGAGTGCAAATGCTTTTGTATCAGCACTTCGAGCGTCTCTATCCAATTGGAAGTTGAAGGTTTGAAGCATGAGCAAACACGCATTGATTTTCCCAATTCTAAAAGTATCATCTCATACATGCATTGACTGATTAGTGCTGTTGTATAGCAACACTAGCTACGCTTTAGTATAATGCAAGATTCTCTTTCAGCAGCCCACTCATATAAATGAGACCCCATAGAGTTCCCCCTTTACCGAAGTGCCTTGAGAATTGACCTGTGAATTTCTATGACATGCAGGGGAAGAAAGGAGTGTGGCTCAAGATACTATCCGAGCAAGCTAATCTTGTTCCAATTGCGATTCAGGTGTGTTAAATTTTTCCAACAACAGAGAGAATATCTAATCATCAATCTTTCATTACGTCACAAACTAATTGCATTGTAATATTTCAACTTCTCTGTTTCTTTTGTTTTCAGGAAGGTTTTAGCTACCACCATGCTGAACCAGGATATGTTATGTTAACTCACTGGATCCCTGATGAGACATGCATGCTTCCTGGTAGCCCTTCACATCAAATTGGCGTAGGCGGATTCGTGATGAACGATAAAAGAGAGGTTCAGTTAACTTCTTGTTTTCCCTTTTCTCTTCGCCGCACATTATAACCTATCCTTTCATATTGAAAATTTTTACAACATTTAATTAGGTCCTTGTGGTGAAAGAAAAATGCCCTCGTAGTTGCTCTGGAGTGTGGAAGATTCCTACTGGTTACATCAATAAGGTGATGATGCCTTTCACTTTATAGTGTCAATTCTTTTGTCCTGTTTCCCGAAATGATTGATTCACAAAAGAGTTATACAACAAAATGTGCTTGTTTTGATTCATCTTAGTCTGAAGATTTATTCTCTGGAGCTGTAAGAGAAGTGAAAGAAGAAACTGGTGTAAGCACATTACAATTATCAATTTCCTGAAATTGCTAATTACAATTCTTTTAACCCGTCCTTGCTTTTGCAGGTTGACACAATTTTCCTGGAAATGGTTGCTTTCAGGTGGAGTTTTTAACTTAACAAAAATATAAGCCAGTTTGTTTGGTTTTTCTAACCTTGTACTCATTGTGTGTATAGACACGTTCACCTTGTGGCTTTCGAGAAGTCAGATTTACTCTTTGTGTGCATGCTGAAGCCACTGTCCTTTGAAATCACAATCGATGAGAAAGAAATACAGGCTGCAAAGGTAATCAAGATTTGCTCTTTGCTTTTGTCCGTAAGCTTTATTGTTTATTTACTTCCTAGTTCGATAGCTAATCCCGTTAACTTTTTGTCTCCTGATAATCAGTGGATGCCTCTTGAAGAATTCGTTAAACAGCCATTTTATTTAGAAGATGACATGTCGAGGAAGGTCGTCGACATTTGCATTAAAGCACATGAGGATCGCTATAATGGATTCATAGCCCATGAGTTGGCCTCAAAATTAGATGGAAAATTATCGTGCTTATACCACAATGATTAGAAGAAAATTTAGGGTGCCAATTATAATACTTTGTAATTTGCCTACACTATGAGAATGATCCCCTATCTCCATTTGAATAATGCCCCAGACGCAAGAGCAATGATATTCAGACCACAAAAAATAAAAAATAAAAAAATTGACATTTTACCTCATGAAATTTGACCTGAGAAGTCTAAGAATGCAAGACAAGTTTTACCATCCAGAAGAAGCAAGACTGTTAAGAAAACAATCCAATAATAGACTTAGTCTTAGCCATCACAGACCGGAAAAGACAATTAATTTTCAACCATATGGAACATAGAAAATGTGCTATCATGTTGTTTTGTATATTTGGCTACTTGGTAGAACGTTCTGCAATACCCTAAAATAATTTTCCAAAAAGATATATAAATTGGGGGGGAAAAAAAAATTGAAGGCTTTATGGCTAGCTGTATCCATTTAGAACGACAAGTGTCATAATTTGACCCACTCAAATTCAAAATAAAAGGCTTCAGAGTAGTTGATTTTATTATTTCACAGCTTCTAGATTGAGAATGCCAGGCAGTCTAGAGAGGCCTCAATCGAGTTTCCAAGGACCTCGTGTTTGTTGTTGTTTTAGAAGAAAAAGATTTATTATTTTCGTTGTCCCAAGTCATGGAGTTTCTGTGAGCTGCGGCTGTATACAAGCCACTCTGGAAAATGACTCCGTCATTCACGCACGCCGACGGTCAATCTCTAGAAAAAAGTTGACCGCTCGTCTAATTAATATAAAAATAAAACGTATTAACTGGATGGGCCATGCCATAATAATAAATTAGATTGCATTATTTGGGGGATTAAAAAAAATAATTATACAGCAAGTTGTTTGTATCGCACACACAGTCAGGCGCAGGTCACGTGGCAGCTTTTGTTTAATGTGAATTCGCATCATTTTTAAATGAAGCAGAAGTTTGTTGACTATTCTTTAATATGCTGCTGCTGCTTCTCTACGTATGGATCCACGTTGGATCTCTTGCTGTAGAATTAATCAATTTATGGCTCGTTTGGACAGTTGCGTCACATGCGAAATAAAGAGTTTTTTTATTACATCTACCCTTTGCATTTCATGCATCATATAAATGAGTTACATTTTTCCTTCAACAGCGGGTCTACAATTAGGGAAAAAAAAAAAGGAAAAATAATACACAACCCATCATATTAAGTTGCATTACTGACTTATGAGAGTTTTTCTAAAATTTAACGGTCAATTACTAAATTGGGCCTATCTCGAATTTAAGAATTTATGCCGCATATTATGACGGGTGTACATGATCTACACTTCTGAAAATGTATTTGATGCAATAAAATCTCGATAAATTAACTGCTTGGAATTATTAATATTCGATAAATTAATAAATTATTAATCTATGAAGATATTCTTTATTTTGAAAAATATAAACACGTTTATAGTATTAATTTACCCTAATTTAGTATTTATTATGTTTTATTTGAACTATAATTAGTTGCTTTACATAGGTAGTAAAATAAGATTATTTTAGATTTTTTTTTTTAAATAAAAGATGACGAATGAAGCTCATCTTGTGCAAAGAAACACTCAAAGTGATATTGATATTTGATTTTTTTTTAATTACAAAATGGCAGTACTAACTAGAATTTCATATTACAAAAGAAGTTAGAGATGAGATCCCAGTTGAAATCAATTACAAATGCAACAATAAGAATATATTTTGCAAATCCCACTAAGAACTATCATATGAATTTAGTTTCAAATTAGGTAATTATTAATTTCTCTAGTAAGTGGGTTCTATAAGAAAAATAAGAATTTTTATGAATTTATTATCTTATAAATTTATCGTATTATTAATTTACTATATCGGCCCCAGTCGAGATAGATAAAAATTATTTTATTTTATTTTTATTTTTTATCTTAGACTGATGCAATAAGTATTATACTCTTAACATTTTATTATTGAGGAATTACAAACTCTTTACATTCCAACTCTTACACATGTATTAACCAATAAAGTAGCAATAATACCCTTGATAAAAAGACTATTTTCTCCGCATTCACAATAAACCATCTTAATGGTTGGCAGTATAATTAGTAGGGGTATAATTGATATTTTATCTGATAGTATTTTAAATTCAATTGTAAAAAACTCTTTTTATTCATCAAAAGTTTAGCATATGTTATAAGTCATATTGGAATCTTTGCACGTGAATAGACCGAAAGTAAGTCATGATAGACCGGTGTCCCACAGAAAATTTCTCTCATATTCCTTATAAAAAAAAAAAAAAAATCATTTATAAGTTCTTTTATTTTTGTGAAAACCCTGAAGACGTGCCTTTTTACTGTCCGCGAGAAATAGAATGATTAGAATCTAACATAAAAATGTAACCGAAAATACTCGAATTAAACAAAAAATATATATATAAACCAAAAACTATTTATTTTTTACTTGTTTATATAGAAAGAATTTACGTAGCCCTGAAGACAGCCAGCCACTGAAACAAGTAAAACTCTGGAAATTATATATAAATCACCCAAAAAAAAAATTCTATTTTTTTTTCTCACGCTTAACACTATTCTTTTCTTTTTCTTTTTCACCACTCTCACTGTGCCAAGTGTCAACGCTATAATTTTCCGCCTCTTCTTCTTTATTAGTTATTGTTTTTATGAATTACTTTTCTCAATAATATTAATATTTTATTTATATGGTCTGAAAACAAAAAATCACTAATAATAAATTGTTAATAATTTAGTGATAAAATAATAAAAATTAAAATATTAAGCGAATAAAAGTAATTGTTAGAAAATTTTTAGTGGCAAAGTAATATGTAAAAAAATATTTGATGGTAAAATAATTTACGTAGCCCCTAAGATATTATTGTGAAAACATTAAAAGTATATTATTATTGTGAAAACCGCATACTTTTTTACTGTCCGACAGAAACAGAATCCAACGAAAAAATGTTAACAAAACTCAAATTAAACAAAATAATAATAATACAAACCAAAAACTAATTATTTTTAGCAAATAATTTACGTAGCCCCCAAGACAGCCACTGTAACAAGTAAGTCGCCGTAAACAAAAAATGAAAATTAAACAGAATCTTGAAATTACATATAAGTCCCCCAAAGAAACACATCCTGTCGGACCTGTTCTGTTCTTTCTCACGCTTCGCACTTTTCTCTTCTTTTTCTTTTTCGCCACTCTCTCTGTGTCAAGTGTCAACGCTATAATTTTCCTTTTTCTCTTCATTAATTAATTATTATTATTATTATTTTTCTCAATAATACCAATTTTTTTTTATTTGTGCGGTCTGAAAACCACTAACAAAAAACTGTTAAAACAAGGCATAAGCCACCCGTTTCGTTTCTTGCGTACACTTTTCGCACAAAACAGCCTTTCAAAACCAACTAAACATTTACGTAGCTGTTTCTAATTTTTTTAATTTTTTTCTTTTACTTTGGTCAAAAACACTCTGGTCTTGCTTGTTTCCTATAAATATGGATTCCTATTGTTCGTTTTCTTTTGAATGGACTCAGTAGCTCTATCATCACCCTCACCATCACCGTCAACTTCAACTTCTTCTTTGAAATCGCGTTTCTTGCAAAAGCCTTCCCAGAACTCGAAGCAGTTGTCATCTTCGGTCAGTTTTAGTTCGAGTTCGAGTTCGAGTTCGTGTTCCGATTTTCGATCTCCGACAAAAGCTATTTCGATGGCGGCGGCATCCAACAATGGAAACTCACAACGAAAGATTGTGACTGGTTCTGCTGGTTATGTTCTTGAAGATGTTCCTCATTTGTCTGATTATATCCCCGATCTTCCTGTAACTTGCTTTTTCACTTCCTCTTTTTTTTTTTTCTAAGAAAAACTTTTTGTTAATATATTTTATAGACTCTCTAATTGCTTGACTTGTTGACCTGTTGATCTGTTATTTTAATATTGCCGCCCTTTTAATTTGTTTATTAATTTTTGATTTTGCAGACATATCCGAATCCGCTGCAAGACAATCCTGCATATTCTGTTGTTAAGTGAGTTTTGATTTAGCTTTGTTTGTCTCTATTGTTGCTGTTAATCAGATTTCTGTTATGTCTGCTTTTGGTTATCATATCATTCATTGGGGTCATCTCTTTTTTTTTTTTTTTTTTCAGGCAATATTTTGTTCATGTGGATGACACGGTACCGCAAAAGGTGAGCTTCAACTTCTGACTTTGTTTTCTTTCTTGTACTTCAAATTTTAGGTTAACGACTTTTGTCTTAGTTAACTTTACTAACTACATTGCTTCACTATTGAGGAGTTGGAAGGGGTCTGTGTCTTCGTTATTTAATGTTACCATGATTCTTGGGTTTAGAGAGGTTGACCCGAGAATCCTTTAGCTGTTGATCTGAAATATCCTACATCGCTAGTGAGTGAGTTCTAGGACTGGTTAATAAGTTGAGGGCTCTCCTATCTAAGTAAATGCGTTTGGGTTGCAAAGCCAAAATAATGAAACTGTAACGGGCTGTGTGCCCAAAGCGAACAATATCAACTTGGTTGTTGGCCCGGGCTGTTACATGATCTCTCCCCAGTATGTAAGTGCCCAATCATGCGTAACGGAGCTAGTTAATGCTTATGTGTCCGTATTTCTATGAGGTAGACTGGGCCAGTAAGGATATACATGCTCTGAGATATGACATGAGATTAATTAACACAAACTGCTTACTTATATGAGATTGTTGCTATTTTTCAACTGTAGGTTGTTGTTCATAAGGATAGTCCAAGAGGGACTCACTTCCGAAGAGCTGGACCTCGTCAAAAGGTATGTGTTTATATACCCAATGTACCAGATTGGAATGGTACCTGCTTATAATTTACATATTCTTTGGGTGATTGATGTTTCTCAGGTGTATTTTGAGTCAGATGAAGTTTATGCTTGTATCGTGACATGTGGTGGCTTATGCCCTGGACTCAACACGGTGATTAGAGAGATAGTTTATAGTCTTTACTACATGTATGGAGTGAAGAGAGTGCTGGGAATTGATGTAAGTAACTCTTCCAACCCTTTTCTTCAATACTTCATGAAGTTCATTTTCCACCACTATTTCACAGACCTTCTTGGGCATTATAGGGTTAAAGGTTTCCTCCTTGAAATTGTTGTTATGCAGTGTATCTAGCACCAGTGTCATCCCCTTTTCTAAGTGTGATTTCAGGACAATTTGTAATGATTATACTCTGCTGTGCTTGTTGCTAACAAAATACATGCACAAAACATGTACAAGTATTTACAATTTAACTTGCACAAGGAAATTATGCCTAACTGTTGCACATACGCTGGCCCAGAAACTTTATCCTGGTTTAGAATGCGAGCAAAAGCTTTTTATCATATGGAAATTCTAAAGTTTTTTGTGTTTGTTTTCATCCTCCATGAGTTGTCAAGGAAAAGTCAACTATGTTGAATAAATGGGTTGTAAATTAAAGAGAAAGTTACACCTTTCACTCCATTATTGAATATTTGCTAATTAAAGTGGTTTTTGATATGCATCATTTGGTTCTCCTCAACTGATCAGGTGATTGATTATTGTAGGGAGGATACAGGGGCTTTTATGCTAAAAATACAATTCCTCTAACACCTAAGGGTGTGAATGACATCCATAAACGTGGTGGAACCGTCCTTGGTACTTCACGAGGTGGCCATGATACCTCAAAGATTGTTGACAGCATCCAAGACCGTGGGATCAATCAGGTTTGTGGAATTTATTATTCATCTTGAAACTTTTTACAAGTGAAGAGTCACATATGCTTTCCCTCGGTTATAGAGAGACCTATGTGAGCCAAGGATTTTGATTTTCTGTTATATGACAACTCAGGTTTACATAATTGGAGGAGATGGAACTCAGAAGGGAGCATCTGTTATATATGAGGTAAATTCCATTTTGTAGAATATTAGTAGTTGGTGAAATAAATTAAATTTTTTCCTTGCTGGTTTTCTATAGGACCTTGGTAGATATGATAGTTTCCTTCCTTTCATTTGGTCTGAAGAAAGTATTAATTTCATGCTTGGAAGTAATTTGAACTGACTACATCTTATTGATGTGGGAAAATATTTTTCTTTATATGTCTGCAGGAAGTTAGAAGACGTGGTCTCAAAGTTGTGGTTGCTGGGATCCCCAAAACCATTGATAATGACATTCCGGTACCTCTCTTGACTTGTCAACAGCTAAACTGTTGCCTGCACAGGACACCTCAGACCTCAAATCTGTTTACATTCTCAACTTTGTTTATTGCATGACAGGTCATTGACAGGTCCTTTGGCTTTGACACTGCTGTTGAAGAGGCTCAACGTGCTATTAATGCAGCGCATGTTGAAGCTGAAAGTAGTGAGAATTGTATTGGACTTGTGAAGCTGATGGGCCGCTATAGTGGTAAGTTCCTGTTTCTTATTGAAGACATCTTCAGTGGCACTTGCGTGGATGCATTCAGTTGCATTGAGGTCTCCTCATACCTAATGGAGAACATTTAACTGTATCTCTTTAAGAAATTAAAGGCTGCTACATCCATTTACTAAATTAGCTATGGATAACATTTTCTTCTTACTGCATTCTCCTCTGCCTTTCAGCAGTTTAAAAAGTCGGCATGACATGTCCAACTAATTCTTACATCAACGGTACATGGGTAGACAACATAGATGGTTTATATAACTGTCGTGATTGTTCTGTTATGTTTCCTTTCCTTTTTAATCAGTGTTTTAGTTAATATCTTACCGGGACTGGTGTTGCACTTCTGCTTTTATTTTTATTTTTTTTTCTTTAAGTTCAAATAAGCAAATGCCTCAATATTTTGGCTCGTATGTTGGTATCTTTTGTGAATATAGTGATAAAACTTCTTTCAACTAATTTTAAGTCTCCCATAATTTAAGAGGATTTCAAGCTGTAATATCTTTAAGAAAAGGTTTTCCCACTGAACTTCATATATGTATAATGTTTAGTTTCATGTTTTTGCTGACTTTTTAAATTCCTGGTTGTCTTGTCGATAGAGTTTCTCTGCTACCTTTTCATTTTGAGTTAATTTTATGTAGTTCTTTCCTTTATTGAAAGCAAAATTTGATCATTTCTCATTCATGAAATCTAAACTTGATAAATTGTGCAGGGTTTATTGCAATGTATGCTACTCTTGCTAGCCGAGATGTGGACTGTTGTTTAATCCCGGAGTCGCCCTTTTATCTCGAAGGGCATGGTGGACTTTTTGAATATATTGAGATGCGACT
This sequence comes from Citrus x changshan-huyou, assembly GCA_039657385.1. Taxonomy (NCBI): domain Eukaryota; kingdom Viridiplantae; phylum Streptophyta; class Magnoliopsida; order Sapindales; family Rutaceae; genus Citrus; species Citrus x changshan-huyou. Next base: position 8,984,402 of record CM077550.1, read on the forward strand.
GAAAGAAAATGGGCACATGGTTATTGTGATAGCTGAAGGTGCTGGACAGGACTTGCTTGCTGAGAGCATTCGGTCAGCAACCCAGCAGGATGCTTCAGGAAACAAGCTCCTCCAAGATGTTGGGCTGTGGTTATCACAGAAGATCAAGGTAATTTCTCTAATTCTCTAGTTTCCCTATATTTTGCTCTGCCCTTTTTGTCAATATCAACTAAAAATCAGTTCCCTATCATCAGCATTCTGATTCTTTCTCATATTTTTGCATACCTAAGAACATGATTTTAGAATTAGAGATCTACTACGACCAAGTGAATAATTTTTGTTATAGTACAACTCAGACTTCTAAATCCAGGATGGAGAGATATCTACACCCATTACAGGGCAACAAACTACTTCACTATATAATTAGGAGGGTGAGTCCCAAATTTGGGACTCGAATCACTTCCCTCAACTTTTAGTACCACCCAACCAAATGGCTGGGTGGTATTCAAGAACTTGATTTTAGATTTCGCCTAACTTTTGAGTTTCTTACCTGAGGGCTAATTCATACTACTGTCAAAAGACTCCAGCTTTCAAGCGGACAATGTTAAATCTTCCTTATTATTTGTCAATTTATTTTAATTTATGCAATTGAAATGTTTTCAGATAATTTTATAGTCCTGTTCTGTTTTGCAGGATCATTTTGCAAAAGAAAAGAAGATGCCCATCAACCTTAAATATATAGGTTGCTACTTTATACTTACTCTGTGTTCACAACACATTTAACTCATGGAAGCTTATTTTCTAGTGTGTTTATGCATTGCATATTTTCTGGCAGATCCTACATACATGATCCGTGCTGTTCCAAGCAATGCATCTGATAATGTGTACTGCACGCTTCTTGCTCAAAGTTGTGTACATGGAGCAATGGCTGGGTACACTGGTTATACATCCGGTCTTGTCAATGGCAGACAAACTTACATACCCTTCTATGTGAGTTCACACTCTACATAATACATATCTGTTGCTTTTTCAGAAGAATTAGGACTTAAATTTCAAAGTATGATCTGCCCCTTGCTTCATCTCCTATTCCTCTTGCACCTTTTCTGTCCTTTAACCTTCCTTATATTTATAAGCAAACATTCTTCTCTTCCTTTGATTGATTGCTGAATTGTTGGTATGCACTATGCAGCGAATAATTGAGAAACAGCACCATGTTGTGATTACCGATAGGATGTGGGCGAGGCTCCTGTCTTCAACACATCAGCCAAGCTTTATGGACCCTAAAGATGTCATTGAAGACAAGAAAGAGGAAGAACTACTAACCCAGATTGTCAATGAAGACAAGAAAGAGGAAGATCTACCAACCAAGATACCGGACATTTCTACTGAAGACAATTTGGTGAAGAAAGAGATAGCTGCCTAGGAAGAACTACCAACCAAGATATCACAAAACTTATGTACATGAGTATTATCATTGTTTAGCCTACGCTTAGCATAGCCTCAGGCCTCCGGATGTTGCTGCAACGCCCATGGCTGATTGATTCGGTTGTTTTTCTTCAGTTCTAATACGACGCATGAGAAAAATTTAGCACTTTTATCTCATATTATGCACTGGGATGGTGTATTATTATGATGAGAGACTCGGTTAATAATACTAAGTTTGCATATTTTGTCCTCCGTGAAATCCCATCCTGAGTAATGAGAGATTCTTGCAGCATATAAATGAAGAAAATATCCCACTTAAATAATTCGATCGAAATACGTTTAATGTAGAAACGAATAGTATTAACGGCTTCTCGAAGAAACTTCGACATGATTTAGCCATTTAGGGCATTTGCGATTCGAGTCTTGTAACCGTTAATTCAAATACTTCCAAGTGTTCTGAGTCTTTGCCGTTAGTGAGCATCACATAAATGTATTACAATTTGCTATTGGTATCAATTGAAAAAAAAAAAAACAAAAAAAGTCTATTAGTTATTGCTTTCTCTTGGAGCCCAACTGGCGGAAAAGCATGCTTAGTATTAGCGGTGATTTGAGTTACAAGTGATAACAGGGATAAAAATTTAGTGTTTAATGGATGAGATTTGTTAATCTCAATTCAGACCTTGAAAATTTAAGTTGAATCATATCAAACTAATAGCAATTGTAATGGTAGTTAATTTTATTAATAAAATCTGGGCGACATGAGATTTAGAGGTCAAATTCTGCTCATTTGGTGTATAATATATAAAGTAGCAAAAAAAGGAATAATCCATCGAAGCCATCTTCCGACGACAATTGAGCCATGACCTCAACCGTCAATAATAATCAATTTATCGAGATACTATTTTATTTATGTACCAATAGATTATGATTCTCTCATTATCTGATTTCTTTTTGTGCAAAAATATAAATGGGTGATTGGTAGTTAATAAATAAAGAAAATGAAGAAGTTAAATTCTACCCATACACTATCACTTAAATACACATAGCTCAAGATCATTAAAAACTCATGAGAGTTCAGATCAAATAAGGATCTTTATCCGGTTTGAATTACTTTTTTTTTACCGAATAAAAGTCGCATAACTCAAGCATCTAATTCTACCCTAGATATTTGATCAATTATCAATTTATATATTCGTGGGCCTTGAAGGATTCGAAAAAAAATTATTATCTTATTCATGTAGCGAAATTATTATTTTGGTACATTGTCCCAAGTCGGGATAGGAAGAATTTATTATTTAATCGAGATTATTAATTTATCGACATTTATTTATTAAGATTTTATTGTAGCAATATACGGTTAATATTTAATTAGTTTTATATTTTTATTTATTAACTATCAATGGTAAAATTAATAAAAATGTCAGCTCAACATTGAATCTAAATACGTATATTTTAGTAGGGGTGTTCAAAATTCAATCTGATTCGCTCAATCCGTCTGATCTATAGAAATCTGAACTGTAAAAATCTGATCCGTTGATTAGTGAATTGGATTGGAAAATTGAAAATCGGGTTGGATATGGATTTACTTCTATAAATACATAAAAATCCGCAAATCCACAAAAAAATAAAAAATATTTATTTAATAAAAAAATAAACTTGTAAATATGACATTATACTTACTAATAAATAAATAAATAAAAATATAGTTACATTAACACCATTATTATATCTTATTCGATAATAATATAAAATAAAAACAATTAAATAAAAAATACAGCTTCCTAAGTAGTTAATTTTCATGTACTGATCTAAAAAACTGAGATTTTTTTTTCTTTTTGGTGTGTTATATTTTGAAACTTTGAATGTATTTTCTAGCTTTATTTAAACAATTAATTTATTTTAATCTTATTTAATTTTAAATTTGATCAGTAATAAAATTATTTTTATCTATATTTTTTTATTTAGTTAGTTTGTGGGTAGGATATGATTAAAATTTTTTAACCTGCAAACCAATCCATAAAATAGTGGATTTGATATGAATTGAGTCAAATTTGTATCCGATCCGTAGATATATGAATTAAATTTAAGTTGAATTTCACCAATACGTGGATTGAATTAGATTAAAAATTTATAATATGTAAAATCGTGGATCGAATATACATTGATGTCTAATCCGTAAACTGCGATCTGCGAACGTCCCTATATTTTAATGTCTAAAATGATAATTTTTATTGAATATTTAAATAATTAAAAATTTAATTTTAAAAATAAAATTGAGTAATTTATTAGATTCGAATAATCCCATCGCCAATTCAATGATTTTAAAGAAAAGAAAAATAAAAAAACTAAGGTAACCACTGACGTGGGGTGCGCACAAGCAAGGCAGGCTTAATTAATTAGTCGTTGTTGTTATGTACTTGTGAAGGAAGAGAGGTTGGACGAAAGATGGGGATCAGATTCATATTGATGGTGAACAAACAAGGGCAGACTCGTCTTGCCCAGTACTACGAATGGCTCACTCTCGAAGAACGTCGCGCCCTTGAGGGCGAAATTGTTCGCAAATGCCTTGCCCGCACCGAACAACAGGTCCCTTTTTCTGATTTCTTGTATTTGATTCGACAATTAGGCGTACTGCTATTGTATTGAATATGATTTTCTTGCTGCTTTTTGCTCCGTGATAAATAACAACAGTGTTCTTTTGTTGAGCATCGCAACTACAAAATTGTTTACAGGCGCTATGCGTCTCTGTTTTTCTTGGTTGGGGTCGACAATGATGAAGTAAGTCTTCTTCTACTTCCTTTACCTTTGAATTGAATTTCAATTGAAAGACTAATGACAAATTAATGGCTCTTTGTGATTGCCGTGGAATGAGATCTGCCAAATAAATGGTTGTCTGAAGCATGTTTGATTCTTTTTTCTTGTTCATGTTGCAGAATGAGCTTGCTATATTGGAGTTCATACACTTGTTAGTCGAAACCATGGACCGTCACTTTGGCAATGTGGTAAGTTCTCTCCTGATATGAATGAATAAGTTTCTGACTCATCCTGAAAATATTGAGCTTGTTGATTTTGTTTAAAATTTTTGGAGTGTTAATTTAGTTCCTGGTTTTGCTTAATATGTACTGTAGTGTGAGCTAGACATCATGTTCCATTTGGAGAAAGCCCATTTTATGCTGGAGGAAATGGTCATGAATGGTTGTATTGTGGAGACAAGCAAATCAAACATTCTGTCACCGATACAACTGATGGAGAAAATGTCTTGAAATAATTACAAGTGCTCTAGGGTTTCGTGCGAGATTCATTACAGGTTTGCCTCTTGTTTATGTTGGTCGGTTCCTATTGTACAATTAAGTTTAAAACATCATGAAAATCTTGTAGCTTTTGTTATAAATGAAAAATTTTTACTATCTGATTGTATTGATTCATTGATGGATTAGTTTAAGTTGTGAATCATTTATTTGGGTTCTTTAGAACTGGACGTCTATGAGACTGTACAAACATTATCTGAATTTATGCGGTGCTTAATGATTGTGTTGAGGGTTAATGGTTTCTGGCCAGTATCAATGATGTCTTTTATGTCTTCTGACAAGGATATCTTTACTCCTAACCTGTTGGATGAAACTACCTGAATTTCTTGTTTTATGATTTCAATGTATTTTTTAGCTACCTGGTCCTAGCAACGATTCCGAGGCAGTTTAACATTTAAACCCTTGTGTTGAGATGCCAGACTTTGACTTTTAATATCTGTAATTTTGCAACTATGCTTTCTATTCTAACACTAGTAGTAATAAAATCTGAGATTTGATACAGATTTGTTGAATTTCCCTTTATATGATTTTGATACTGTTTATCGCATTGTATCACACTTGTTATATTACCGAGTTGCATTTTCAGCAATAGTTGGAAAATGCTTGGGTGGATAAAAGAAGAAAATCTAAATTCAACATGCAGCTCATTGTCTTTTTACCAATTAAAAGATCACAGAATTATTAGCCAAAGAATTAGAGTGTAGGTATGAACTTGAACTACGCAAACTCGAGGTAGACGCATAAATCATTGATTGTATTAATGTGCAATTATAACTTATCCTGCCAATGTGTTTTCCCAAAAAACAAGTATAGATCATAGGTTGATGGCCTTGTGTTCTTCACATCTCCCCCAAAGCTTTGATTTGTTCGGAATTTATCAGATTATTCTCGTACAAAAAGCTGTGTGTGACAAGATCAAGTTAAATAATTTGCATTACAAAGATATGTCCATAGATGTACGTCCATATAGTATATGTTAAGTCTCGACTCTAGAACAATGTGTAGACCCACATTCTCTGATATTCATGCAATCGAGATTCCCTAAAGAAATTGTTAACAAATCTTATATCACTTGTTCTAACAATAGCTGTGGTACGCCAATATCCTAAAGGACCCAAACTGTTACTTTTGTCTGACTCCCTGACGTAGGGGAAACTGAGAGAACTGATTTGGATTCTAAAGAAACTATTTTGATTAAGCTTTCAGCTTTGTTGAAGTTCTTGTACATAAATTGCACCTAAGCAGATGAATAACAAAATAAGAAGGTAGATAGTACTGACAATTTCCTTTGTTGATGAGGACAAGATCAATAGTGAAAACTCCAATTGAGATATGTATACACACACACACGCACAATGTATAGTCCTTGTGGAACAAAAATTACAGAGCAAGCTATTAAGCCAGTACAGACAATAACCCTTCCTTCCTTATGCTATGCACTTATATCCGAAACAGCTAATGAATTTAAACAGCTGCTGGCCTCCCATCCTTTCTAGGGTCACTCACTCCGGTGAGAATTCCATGCAACACTTGTGCATTTCCCATATATTTTCTCAATTTTTGGCCTTCATTGATTGGATTCCCAAGAGTTTGAACAATAAGCTGAACAATAGCTCCCCCTGCCCTGGCCTCCAGCTGGTGATGCCTCTCTTCCAAGAAAAGCTTTGTCTCATCAGCTAGCTCAATGTGATCTCCATCAATCACGGTCCAATTTTCATACATAACTACATTCGGGATCACCTGCGGAAAATTGAAGTTAAATCAAAGGACATTCTTGTGATTTTTAGATTATACATACATTTATAGATACATGCACATATAGGAATTAATTATGAACCTTGTGGTAGACTCTTGCATTTTGAACTGCAGCTAAAGATTCTATCCCAAAGATAAAGTGGTTAAGGAAAACTTGAATTACTGCTGGAATTATGTGCAATCCACCACTACCACCAATAACCCCAGCCAACTGATTATCCTGCCATGCAAGGAAACAAGATCAAAGACGATAGTGAAATCTTGTATGTTAAGAAGAGTACAGTCTGAGTTTTCACTCAGATGTTGAATTGCAATCTTTTCTACCTTTGAACTATGAACTGAGTGAAATATCAGTACCTTGGTGATAATAAGTGGAGTCATGGAAGAAAGTGGTCTCTTGTTTGGTTTAATAAAATTTGCTGGAGTAGGTGGTAGCATGTCCGGGGGATTCTCTGTTGGTATTGAGAAGTCGCCCATCTCATTGTTAAGGACAATACCTGTAGAAGGAGAGAGAATCCCAGCTCCAAAGGGATAGTTAACGGTTGTTGTCATAGACACTGCATTTCGCTCTGCATCTACAATGCAGAAATGACTTGTTCCGTAATCTCTGAGCTGACTCCACCTGGCCAAAAAAGTGATTCAGAAATTCAGTCATGAGTAGGTGCCAACAGCATTAGCAGTCATATTAATTAAATCTTTGTTGCTGGGATTCTCTCTCCTTCTACAGGTATTATCCACAGTTATTGTACCTGTTCATATAGTAGTCTGGAGGGAAAGTGGTGTTATCAAATATTTTTTGCTGAATTTGCTTGGCAAAAGATGGGGAAAGCATTTCAGACAATACTGAGCTTATGTTTTCAAAATTAGGGTCTCCCAAGTTCATTCTAGCGGCAAACATGTGCTTAAGTGCTTCAATTATTCGATGTAGACCAAGATTTCCTTTTGCAGAATCTGAACTTCCGTAGCTATCTAAGATGTTTAAAACCTGTTTCACATCAATGTTTGGAGTAAGTCTATTAACATATCTCTACTAATATCCAAAAATCAGCTCATTCATGAACTCCTAATCCTTACAATGCCCTTATCGGTCTTCATACAAGTTACAAGCTAGAAGACACTGAACATATTAGGTGATTATGCAAAGGAAAAGCAAGGACAAATGGGAAAATTATCACCCACCATAGCCATCCCAGCAGTTCCACATGATGGAGGCGGCATTCCTGATATGGTGTAGCCCATAACATTTACAGAAACTGCATCCACTACATTAACCTTGTAATTCCTCACATCCTCCATTGTCAAGATCCCCCCAGCCTTGCTCACGTCTTTGACCAACATCTCACCAACAGTTCCATTATACAAGGCCTGTGGTCCTTGTTCTGCCACCGCCTCTAGGCTCTGAGCTAGCTTTTCATTGTAGCACTTATCACCAGGTTTCAACAACTTCCCATTTGGTGCAAACACTTCTTGTAAGCCACGATCATTCAGGATCCTCCCACCGCTCTTAGCTATGTGGCGCCCAAGACAGGGAGCAACCACAAAACCTTCTTTGACGAGCTTTATAGCAGGTTGGAACAGAGTCCTCCAAGCTAGACGCCCGTGCTTCAACCAAGCTTCATGAAGACCGGCTATCTCACCAGGAACTCCCATCGACAGTGCACCAGCATACTTGGCTCCAGGATTGTTCTCATACATATCCTGTTTGATTACAATTACAATATTGACCTCCAAGAGAACCAAATTTCTTATAAAAGAGTTTCATAAGATCGTATGGTGTATTATTCAAACATTACCTGTGAAGCTGCTTGAGGGGCAGTTTCTCTCATATCAAAAGCCTGAGTTTGCGAGGTTGCTGAAGATCTCACAATCATAAATGAACCGCCTCCGATTCCACTTGCCATAGGATTAACAGCGCCAAGGCATAATGCAGTTGCCACCGCGGCATCAACAGCATGGCCACCCTGTCTAAGCATTGACGCTCCAATTTCGGAACAACGGCCATCATCAGCCGCAACAACACCTTGCTCTGACTCCACAATATCGGCACCACTGACTTTGAACCTTCCACTGTTATAGTTTCCTTCTTTGAACATCCAACAACTTACTTCCTCTCTGTATATGAGGCCTACAACTGAAATACACAAATTAAAATTAAATAATAATAATAACAACAACAATAATAATAACCAATCTAACCCCCTCCCCAAAAAAAATAAAATTGGAGCAGGCTTTTGAGTAAACGAACTTGATATGATTAACAGTACGAGAAGGAGCCGTAGAAGTTTGCTCCAGCTTTTGTGCTTGCTATTTGAGGAATAATCACTGCCCAAAAATGGGTCTTTGATGCCATTTGGCTTCATGATTCTTCTGTAACAGTACAGAAACTGAGAATCTGAAAATTCTGAGAATGCTGAAAATAAGGGAGGTGTTAGTTGGATTCCTATGCTCGCTTGACAAGATAGTGGGTACCTAATACCTATGGTAGTTGTATTACAAGACCACATGCGTATAGGTGATTTGTCCGAAGTTCCATTACTCTTGTCGCCAATTAAAGTTTGCCACCTCAGTAAAATTCATTAAGTAGAATTTGCATTATTTCTTTAAATAGAATTTGCATTTCTCTCCATCGACAAAATGTACATGCCCAAAAATACATCTGTGTACATGTTTGTCATATCGAATATTGATCTCTCTTTTTATGTTTTTATTTATTCTTTTTTCTGTTAATTAGCTTATAACTTTACTCAGGTGGAGTTTTTGCTGTAACGTGAAGGTGGTGGCCCCAGAAAATCATAGCTTTTGCAACACTAAGTATGGGAATATGGATGATGATTCATAATTAAATCTCAGTCGTGGGATACGATTACTCCATTGGAACACCATTACACAATCAAATCAGGTGGTGGCCCACAAATACATCTATGTACATGTTTGTCAAACTGAATATTAATCTCTCTTTTTATTTTTATTTATTCTTTATTTTGTTAATTAGCTTACAACTACACTCAGGTGGAGTTTTGCTGTGACGTGAAGGTAATGGCCTCAAAAAATCATAGCTTTTGCAACACTATGCATGGGAATATGGATGATGACTCATGACTAAATGCCAGTCCTGCGATACGATGACTCCTTTGGATCACAATGACACAATCAAATCACTGTTAAAAAACTCCATTGCTTTTGAAGTTGATTTCTCCTACACAATGGAATCAGCGTTGGCAAATGGCAATGACGTGAATTTTAACTCTTTTTTTTTTTTTTTCTTTTTTTATTGGGGAAAAGACCAGATGAGATAATCTAACACTTGGAAATATTCTCTGATAAGATAACAACAAATGAAGCATTTTTCTAAAGTTATTACGTTTCAATTTTTTTTTTTAAAAAAACGCCACTGGACCAAAATTATCCTATCCGATGATTTTTAATTATAACCAAACCGAATATCTCTTCCTCTTGAGAAATGCTGAATAGAGTAAAATATATATCAATAGTGCTATTGAGGGTAGATATATCATACAAAATGAAAAAATAATTGACTATAAATACAAAATAAAAAAATTATCAAATGAATGTGGGACAAAGGAATATCCATTATAGGTTTCTTATCATGCAAGTGAAAATTGATTACTTGCTCAACGAATAAATGGTCATTTATTTCTTATGCTTTAAGTTAAATATTTGTTTAGTTCCTATATTTAAAAAAAAAAAATACCTCAAGACATTTTTGCTATTAAATATGTTATACTCTTATCCTTACTTTTTCTTTCTTTTTACAAAATGCAACAATATTCTTGGGGATATTAATTAAAAAAATGATAATTTATAAATTAACCTTAAAAGTAAAATAAAAATTTACTCAAATTTTTATATTATTACTTTGCTTTTAAGATTAGTGAATTATTTTTATAATATAATTATTAGTAAGATTATTATTAAGGATATTAAACTTGCTTTAACTTGGTTCATATTAATTTATTTATAAATAATAATTAGTAAGATTATAGCATAAGTATAAAAAATATTATTTCTTTCACACTGATATTTATTGGTTAATTTGCTAATTAACTTAAATGAATAATTAATGTCAAGAATATTATTGGAAGGATGCCATTGTAAAAGAAAATAAAAAAATAAGTGTAAGAATGTAACATATTTTATTTTAGAGGTATTTTGAAGTGTACTTTTTAAAATATAAGAACTAAATGGACACTTAAATTAAAATATAAGAACTAAAAGAGCATTTGAGTCAACTCCATTCCCATCTCAAACCCACACAAGAATATAGGAATGGGCAAAAAAAAAAAAAAGACAACCCCAAACCAATGAAACTTATTCAGTTTAATTTTTTGAATTTGGGTTGGGTATCGGTTCGGTTGTATGAGAACCAAATTTAACGGTTTTATTTTGCTTGGCATTAGTCAAAACCGAAACCGAGCCGATTACAATTGCAAACACATCGCCAATTACATTCTCTTTTGCCCACGAATCAATTTCTTTTTGAGATTTTTTTTAAAGAGTGAAATATAAGGGTGCAACCCAGGAGGGGGGGTGAATTGGAATTTTAAAAATTATCCGAGCAAATCCCCACAACAAACAATCTAATGTCTTAATAAAAATTGAAAGCAATAAGTTCGATAAAAGCACAATAACAAATGAGTAAGGGAGAAGAGAAACAAACACACGAATTTTTACGTGATTTGGCAATCCCCGCCTACGTCCACGCCTCCAAGCGATCCAAGCTTGGAGATTTCACTATCCGAGCCTTTCCAAGGCTTCAACCGTTTACAATTGACTTCAAGGTGTCAATGAACCTTTACAACAATGAGATTATCTTCCAATCTCTTCACTCAAGTGTCTCACACACTCACACTCAAGTGTCTCACACACTCAAACTCTTACAATTAAGATGAAGAAATGAAGGTTACAATAAAACTCACTCAAAGAGTAGATATTCAAAAATGAAGAACAAGAGATGATTCAATGTTTTGTGATTTGCAAATTGAAAACTCAAGATATCTCGTGTGCTTTTTGTTTATGCTTGCTAGAGAGCTTGAAAATGAGTTGGATTTGAGTTTATATAGTTTGAGCTCAAAAACTAGCCGTTATGCACATTTTGGTCATAACCGGCTTGCCGTTTAAGAATCCGGTAAGCCGCTTTTATGTTACCGTTAAGGTAAAAATTTGAATTTCAGAATATCCGACATGCTGCTTTTGATATCCGGTTAGCCGCTTTTGAAATCCGGATTGCCGCTTGTGAAATCCGGATAGCCGTTTATGCTCCAAAAGCTTACTGCCCAAAATCTGGATTGCCGTTTACCATATCCGACTAGCCGCTTGCTACGGTAACTACTACAATGAAATATTTTTTAAAATTATAGTTTGACCCCAAAACTTTATAAAAGTGTATTATGACCCAAAACGTTATGAAAACTTTCAAAATATGTCCAATTTCAGAATTTTTAAATAATGCTTTGTCAATCCCAAAAATTTCTGAAATTATGATTTCACCCAAACTATATGAAATTATAGAATGACCCAAAATATTTAAATAGTTTCAAATAGGTCCAAATTCGAAATTTAAAACACTATCAAAGATTTTAAAATACTTTCATTTTAGTCCAAAATACTTTAATTCCATAACATCATTTTCTTATTATAAAAGCACAATTAATAAATCTTTACTTAATCAATACATGTGGTTTGTTATCATCAAAATCAATATTTATAGCTATATAGGCTAACAAAGAGGACCCCTAAAGGGGTTTAGTAATGAGATTTGGACACCATGGTAACATTTGGACCCCAAAGTGAGTTAAATATCCATAATGCCCTTTTTGTTGTAAGAAGGTATAAAAATGAATTTTCTTACAAATTTTCTAGTCTCATTCACTCTAAATTATAAAAACTCTAAATCATTTTTCTTGGAAGCTAAAACTCACAAAGCCTCGAATTAACAGACCAATGCTCTTTCAACAATTTACAAGCTCTCTATAGGTATGAATTTAACCACATTTGTAAGTTTGGTTATAGTACTTTTGATAAAATTTTCAAAATCTATATTTAGGGTTTATGTTTTGCGACAGAGTTGTGTAACAATACATGCACGACGAAACTATCATGTATTGCATGAAATTGTCCTATATTGCTCTACACTATAATGAATTACACTGTTATATTATGTGTTGCATTACTTTGTCATGTAAAAATTATAAAATGTTGTTATTAATCTGTCATTGGTTAATATTGATATTATATACTAACCATTTTTTAAGTTGATGGATCGCATTCGTTTTTTTATTGTTTTTTTATGGCCAATGGGTTAGTGTCAATGGTCACTATAAGTTTAATGGTCATGAAGCAAATGGAGTTTTTGTGTCTTATGCAACAACTTATGAAGATTTGCTTGTAATTATAGCTCGTATCTTACATGTCCTAATAGACGAGTCGATTATTACTATGAAATACTTATTACATGCAACGACAACAATGCCACCTATGAAAATATCATGCGATGAAGATGTTTAATTCTTCTTGGATGAAAATAGTGGTAATGGTCCCATAACTCCCTTATGTGTCACAGTTGAACCTAGATTGTCAAGCTCAACAGAACTACAAAGAGGGGAGGAAGTTGGTATATGGTCATTAAATGAGAATGATATTCCTGCTACTCTTCAAGAGTCAGTACGTGTTGATATTAGTCAAGAGAAACCATTACAATCTCCCTTACATGTGCTCAGTACAAGTAGTCAACAGTCCCCTTCAACAAGAGTGCTTCCCAAAACTTAGATTGATGACTAGTACAAGTAACTTTCTATGAGATGGTACTCTTTCGCAGAGTTTAGAAATTGAGTGTGGTGATGAAAAAGTGTATTTGAAAGCTATGTTTCGAGATAAGGATTAATTGATGATTGCTATCAAAGATTAACATGTATGCAATTCAAAAAAATTTCCAGTTCGGAGTAAAAAAGTCTAACAAAAAGCTTTATAAAATTACATGTCTGGATGAAGATTGCAAATGGCATCTTTGTGCAATGAGAGTAAAGGATTGTGATATATTTGAAATCACCAAGTTTTATGACACTCACATATGCTCAAGACATATTCTTAATTTAGATCATTGACAAGCTGCAACAAAACTTTTAGAAAAGACTATCATGAAGAAATTTGAAAGAGTTGGTCGATCATACACACCAAAAGATATAATGGATGATGTCCAAACAGAATACGGGTTAAGAATAAGCTACAACAAAGCATGGAAGGCCAAAGAACATGCATTGCAAGTGGAAAGAGGTTCACCTAAAGAATCATTTTCATTACTTCCTTTATATTTCCACATGCTTGAAAAGAAGAAACCTGGGACAATTACACATACACGTATCGACCCACAAAAACCATGTTTTGTATTGTTTTATGGCTCTTGGTTTTTGTATTCGTTGGTTTAGAAATTCAACTAGACCAGTAATTACCATGGATGAGACCTTTTTGAAAGCTTTGTACAAAAGCACAATGTTTGTACCTGTATGCAAAGATAGAAATAATTAGATCTATCCTTTGACATTTGGTGTAAGTGACCTTGATCATAATGAATCATATGAATAGTTTATGACTAAGCTTAAGGCTGCTATTGGTGAGAATGATGATCTTGTTTTTATATCAGACCGCCATGGAAGCATACATTCAAGCATTACTAAAGTGTTTCCAAACGCTAGTCATGGAGCTTGTAAATATCACATTGCACAAACTTTAGGTTGAACTTTAGAAAAGTTGGAGGGAGTTTATATACTTTTTTTGCAAGCAGCTAAGTTTGATGATCTGATGAACCAAATAAGAACTGCTAATCTAAGGGGTGCACAATATTTGTTTAGAGCTAGATATGAAAAATAGGCTTGCTCGCATTTCAATGGAAAAAAGGTATAACATGATGGCTACTAATATAGTTGAAAATATAAATGTTGGTTTAAGAAAGGCTCAGGATTTTTCAATTGTTAAATTGATGGACCACATTAGATGTTTGCTCCAACAATGGTTTTGGAAATGTAGAAATGCATTTATAAGTATGACTATCACATTGACAAAATGTGCTGAAAAAGAAATGAATAAAAGATATGAGTTTTCTACTTTTTATAATGTATAACCAATTGACTTTTACTAGTTTATGGTGAAAGATGGCTATTTGGGTTGTCATGTTGATTTGCATGAAAGAACTTGTACTTGTAGAGAGTTTCAGCTCGAATAATTGCCTTGTAAGCATGTTATTGTTGTTTTAAGAAAATCCTCAATGTCTTGTTATATTATACTTCTAAGTTTTAAACTACTGAGACCTTTGTATTAGTTTATGTAGAACTTCTATATCCAATTGGTGCAATACAAGAGTGAAAGATCAGTAGTGCAGTAAAAGATTGTGTAGTGGATTATTCAAGTATTTGTCGGGGGAAGGTCAACCAAAGAAGAAACTTTGTATCAGGTGAAGAGTAAAAATCACAACGTAAATGTCGAAGGTGTGGAAGAACTACTCGTAATCGCCAAACATGTAGGGTAGCAATCTTATTTCATTAGCAGAATACGTGAAATTTTATATGATTTTATTTGTGTAAACTTCTACTTCTTTTGTGTACTTGTTAGTAGTATTTTCTTATCAGTTGTGTAATTGTTAGTAATTCAGATGATTATAACTTTGTTATTTCATAGAAGATAATGTAATTTTGCTATATTAATGATCTATCATATTTTACAAGATTATATCTTGTAATTTAAAACTGTGTTGTGCATTATGTGATGGTTTTATTTATGTAAAATTTTGTATGATTTTATTTACGTAAAACTTCTAATTTTTTGTGTACTTGTTAGAATTATTGTTTATCAGTTGTGTAATTATTAGTACTTTAGATGATTATGATTTTGTTTATGTGAGATAAATTTAGATTGATGATCTATTATATTTTGTGGGATTATATCTTGTAATACAAGACGTGTTGTGTACTACATGATAATGTCATTCAATATATCTTATTTATAACAGAAAACTAAACTCAGATTCACATGCACTCGAAGAAGTCTTTGAATCTAGCTATTTCAACCTTGAACATCTTAAGATATTCCTTATTTTAGAAAATATGATCATGTTTATAGTATTGATTTACCTTGCATAATTTCTTGTTGAATAATTTCTTGTTGCAAAATGACAATACCAACTGGAATTACGCATTACAAAAGAAGTTAGAGGTAAGATTTAAGTCGAAATCAATTTTAAGAAGCAAACAACATCGAGAACATATTTTACAATAGCCACATGGACATATCATATGGATTTAGTTTAGCAATTATTAATTTATATAGAAAGTGGGTCCTATAGTAAATAGAAACTTTCAAAAAATTTATTATCTCCTAAATTTATTGAATTGTTAACTTATAATGTTGGCCTCAAGTCAGGACCAGCAAACACTATAATTTAATCAAGGTTATCAAATTATCGAGTATGAATTTACCGAGGTTTATTGTATATTACATACAAGTAAATTACCTAGGTTAATTCAAATTCCAATACAAGTTTGATATTTCACAGAACGGAGGGTCATCTAAACATGCAGATGAGTAAGTAGCTTTTTGAGGTTCTAGCATCGCACCAGATCATGCAAACTGTGATTTAGAGGACAAAGATATTGCACTCAATAATTCCCAATGCCCAATGAAGTGATTCTATATTTACAGGAAGATATACTTGTACATCAAGCATTACAAAAATATTTATATGAATCATTAACAATGTAAGAATCTTGATTATAAATTGATACCTTATCAACATCATGCCATGCGATGAGATAGTATAGTTTAACATTTGCACCATTGATACATAATCATTCTTCTCCCACAAGATACGACAATCATTTAAGTGAGCAAGTTTTTTAGTAAAACCTTGCTGTAATTGAGTTAAGAATAAAAAATGAGTTTACATGAATTATTAACATAGGAAAATAATAAATTAATTATCAATTACCTCAAATTTACTGTCCATGATAGCATGTCTCTCAATTTGGTCAGTTTTATCTTTAGTAACACCATATCTAATAATCATAAATCCTACATCTATATGCTTTAATATATATGTATATATACTAAATTATTTGAATTGTATCATTAAACTAACATTATTTTTTAAATTGATATCAAGCCAATTCTCCAGAGTGTACAGCTGCTTAAAAGGGTCCTTTGACACTTTTTCACTTGGTATGTCCACCAACTTATCATCAGTTGATTTCAACCACACTTCTAATGCTTTAATTTCTGATTTAGGTATAGCTGCACTTGGATCATATGTGAAAGGTGCTGCAAGCATACTTAAACCATCAGTGGGATCATGCTTTTGCTTTTTTAATGGATTAGTGTAAGCTATTTTGCAGAACTTCATTCATGCTTGCGAACAAAGATCTTCACGAGATATTCGCTAAGAACTTTTACGTTTTTGGAGGGAGAGTCCTCCATAGTATCAATGGTCTCAACACGATTCTCACCCATGGCATTAAATGTTGACTATTTTAAAAAATAAAATTAGTGTCACTCATGAAAGCAATACAAAGTGTTCAATTTCTTTTTAAATGAACAAAATATAGCCAAAATAAAAACTCACTTGCAAACGAGGGGCACGGGTGATGAACTTCTAGTAGCGATGGTGACCAGTATTTGTAGGGTAATTTGCTAAGACGGCAGTCAAGGATTTTGCAAGAGGTGGCTGTATATAAGTAAAAATAATTTTAGGGTTTTGCATATGCCATTGTGTGTGGGTGTATAATTTTTAAGATTTAATGTAAATATGTGTATTTTAGTCTTTTTAATGTGATCAAGTGTCAAATAAAAATAAAATTGGTCAAGGGGTCAAGACCCATAACCAAAGTCAAATGGGGTCCTTGACTTGATATTGACTTGATAATTTGGCTTTCATCTCTCTCTAAGTCTCACACTTCCACAACCCACTACTTCATTTCGTCATTCAAATATGAGAAAAGCAGCCATTACCGTTCGTCGTTTGCTGTCCATCAGCTGCAAAAGTCAGTTTCTCTATCTTTTCTCCATAGTTTATTTCTTTCCCTTTTTTCTTTGCCACTATTTCTGGCTTGATTTTATGATATAGGATTTTTAAATTGAGATTTTTTGAATTTGGGCTTTTGATTTTGTCATGCGATTTACAATTTCTAAGATTTGTGTTAAGGTTTCACCTTAACTGATTATTGCTCTCTGTAGAAGATGAAGAATAACTTGTAGCTTTACTCATTTGCTTCATTTGTGAAGATTGAAGGGTAAGAAGCACCTTTGTGTTGCTATAATATGATTTACAGTTTCTTAGTTTTGGATGTAAAATCTTATTTGTCCATGTGACGTGATAATTGGGTTAATATCCTGTACATTTAGAAATCAAAAGATGTTATTTGATTGTGTTTGATGTGTTTGTGATTTTGTTTCTTAGCAATTACATCTATTACTTATGAATGCTTGTGTACTGTTAATCTTAACTTCTCAAAGCCTTGTTTATCTATAGAAACTAAAGAGCTGATTTGCTATCACTTTTTTCGTAGGCATGTGTCCATTTGATTTTAATACCCACACAGAAGCTTAGCTCCAAAATTAGATTTAAACTATTTACCTCTCACTCAAAATCGTGGTTAAGCTATATGATGCCCTAAGTATCATTTTCAGTGGACTAAATTCTGTTTGTATATATCTTAAGCTTTGTTCATTCCAGAAGTCTAATCATTACTTAATTTTTAATACAAGTAGTAAAGAAAAATTCTTTTTTAAGATCATAAATTGAACCTAGGTCTAGTATTTTATCTTGCAAATTCCATTTTATATAATAGGCCATATCATGAAAATATCAAAAGAGAAATCATACAACTCATCTAATTAAATGTGTTTGGTCTTGTAAGTACCTGAGCTAACATGTGCAGTTGAGCTGCTGCATCATTAGCTTTATACATTCTTGTTTTAATATGGATATACTACTTTCAGACATTTTTTTTTGGCTTCTTAATTCTTAAAAACCATCATCATCTTATTAAGTTAGTTAGATTATTTTATTTATGCATGTGTTAGATTATTTATTTTTGTTTCTTTTTCTCAGATGGATTTAGAATATGATAGTGTAGGGGAGTAATACCAAAGTGTAGTTAAATTAAGAGAAAAATATCAAGAACTAAAGTGTCGGATACATGGGCCCATTTTACTAGATGTGAAGGAGAATCAAGAGCTTCATGTAATTATTGTGGTAAAACTTATGCTTGTCATCTTGTAAGAAATGGGACCATTAAAATGAAAAATCATTTTAAGGTTTGTGAAAATTACTTGGCAACTAAAGTAGATGAAATGGAGCAAAGTAGTAGACCTCTTCGCATAATGCTTTTAATACCATGGTTGTTTCTTTTGATAAAGAAGAATGTAGAAAATCTTGTGCTAAAATGGTTGTGCTTGATGAGTTGCCATTTAGTTTTGTTAAGGGTAAAGGATTTCGTTATTTTTGTCATGTTGCTTGTACCCAGTTTGAGCCCTTTCTTAGTGGACACTTGTTTGAGATACCTATCAGTTGTATTTAGATGAGAAGATATCATTGAAAAATATCTTCATTGCTAGTAAAATGAGAGTGTGTCTTACCATTAACACATGGAGTTCTTTACAGAATATCAATTACATGATTGTGATAGCTTGTTTTTGTTGATTATGATTGGTAGTTGCAAAGGAAAATTTTAAGTTTCAGTCAAATAACAAGTCATAGAGGGGTCTTAATTGGGAAAGATATTGAGACTATTTTGCATGTTTGGAGTATAGATAGAGTACTTATAATTACTGTAGATAATGTTGCTGGTCAAATGATTTGGCTGTTAAGTATATGAAGAGAAAGTTAAAAGAGTTGGCAGGTAGATGGAACATTATTGGGTGGTAAGTTTCTATGTTACAATGTTGTGCACATATTATAATCTTGATTGTTGGTGAAGGATTAACAGAATTGAAAGGTTCAGTTGTTAGCATTCCTAACGCAGTGAGATTTATAAGATCATCTCTGGTGATGGAGGATAGATATAAAAAGTGTGTTGAAAAATAGATTTAAAAAGTATGTTGAATAGGAGAAGATTAGAAGTAGAGGGTATGTAGTGTTAGATGTTGTTACTCGATGGAACTTTACCTATTTGATGTTGGATAATGTATTTAAGTTTCAAAAGGTATTTGAATGATTGGAAGAAGCGGATGAACATTATCATAACTATTTTAGAGAGGATATAAATGAAAGTGAGAACATAGGGCCACTAAATATGAAGATTGAGATAATGCAATTGTGTTTATTTGATCTTTAGAGATTCTTAAAGATGCCACTTTGAAGTTTAATGCCTCTTTAATTGTAACTTCCAATCTATATTTTCATCAAGTTAGTGAAACTTATTTGTTATTTTATTGTTATTGTTTTTAAAATTTTTGTTTTGTTTCAAAAGGTCGATTCTTCTTATTATTAGCACAATGCTTATTATTATTAATGTAATTTCTATTATTTTGTTTATATTCTTTTAGGTGAGTACTATTCAATCTCCATTGACAGCAAAGTGTCAGGATGTAGATACTATGTTGAGTAAAATGACAAAAAAAATGAAGACAAAGTTGGATAAAGATTGAGGTTTGATGCACAACATGAACAAATTGTTGATTATTGCAGTTGTGTTTGATCCTTAATATAAGTTAGAGTATGTCTCATTTTGTTTTGAATCTTTGTATAATACCAACAAGATTGAAGCAATGGTAGTGAGCATCAAAGATCAATTGGTAGGAGCTTATAACTTTTACCATGCTTTGTATTCCAAGACTGCTTTTGTTGTTTTTTCATGTGATGTGGATGTGAATGTGTGGGAAAATGAGTTATAGGGAAATACCTATGATACGGAAGAAGTTTTTAAAGGGAAAAAAAAAAGAGAGAGAAAGAAAGAGAATGTGGGAAAAGAGAGATGGAAGTGTATTTAGTTCACTTGAGTGAGGATGCATGCAACGATAGATTTGATATTATGAGTTGATGGAAGAACAATTGCACCAAATACCCAGTTTTGTCACTTATTCTCAAGGAGGTGCTTGCGATTCTTGTTTCAACAATAGCTTTAGAGTCCGCTTTTAGCACCGGTGGACATATTCTTGGTCCACTTTTAGCACCAATGAAGAGGTTTATGATAAAATTGATGATTCATGCATTCGAGATTTAGAACTTTATCAAACAGTTCAATCTCATAAGTGTTTTAATTAAAAAGTTATATTTTATGCTTATTTATTTTTTATTTGTTCAATTAATTCATATTTAAATTATTCTTATGTAGAGCTTCAAAAATTTGTACTTACGTCATTGGATGCATCAAATGTGGAGATTGGAAGCTTTTAAAAACATAAAAAATTGGAAGCTTTGTTAGGATTAAGTGGGATTATTAATTTTTTTCATTTTGTGTATTTTGTTTAGGGAGGATTGTGTCCAAGAATTTAATTGATGATTTCTATTTTATTTTTTGGTAATTATTTAAAAGATTTGATTTGATATATTTGAATTAATTGTGAGAATCAGGCAAGAGAAAAATGAATTATTGATTTTAATTCTAACCAAACTGAATTGAATTGAACCAATTCAAATCAGTTTGATTTGACTCAATTCATTACCAAAAAAAAAAAGTCTAAAATTTTTTCAACTTAATAAAATTGATTCAATTTGGTTCGATTCGATTTTATATAAAACCAAATCGAACCGAAATTTACCCACTCCTACGAGAGCATATAAAAATTAAAATATTTTAATAAATATCCTTAAAGTTTAAACTAATAGTAAAGTTGCTTGAGAAAAGTTTGGCTTGCTGTAATTGAGGTGAGTTTGTTGGGTGGATATTATTTTTATAAACAAATAAAAAATTAATGTCTTAATGAATAGCGTGCATACATTGTTGATTTACACAAAAATCACAGTGCTTTACAAAATAATAACAGTATCTACAACAGCTGTGCTTATTTAATTCCATCTACAATAACAAATCAAACAGCTGCAGGCCTCCCGTCCTTTCTTGGGTCGCTCACTGCCGTAAGAATTCCATGCAACACTTGTGCATTGTCAATACCTTTTCCGATTTTTCGGATTCTGTTGATGGGATTTTGAAGAGTTTGAACAACAAACTGGACTATAGCTCCCCCTGCCTTAGCCTTCAATTGGTGACCCCTCTTTTCCAAGAAAAGCTTGCTTTCCTCAGAAATCTCAATGTGATCACCATCAATCACCGTCCAATTTTCGTAACTAACAACATTTGGTATCAGCTGCACAAAATCAGAGTAAAATCATCACACGATGTCGTTGAAATTTTTGGATGCTACATGTATATGTAACCATTGGAACCAATTATTTATGAGCTTTCAAATCGTCTCTCATCTGAGCTCTCCTGAACTTTAAAAAATTTCATATCACGTATATTCTAGTAATAATGTATTACCACTAATAACCCACGTGATTTTTGCTTACGAAAAGTTCAGATATGAGAGAATTCCAACTCTGTTTACGAACCTTGTGGTAGACTCTTGGATTCTGGACTGCAGCTAAAGGTTCCATCCCCAAGATAAAATGGTTTATAAAAACTTGGGTTACTGCTGGAATGATGTTCATTCCACCACTACCACCAATAACCCCAGCTAGTTGATTATCCTGCAATGCAAGTAAACAAGAATGAGACTATGAGTATTGATCTGAGTAAGAACTATGATTCTATGAACATGAATGAATGCATATGTACCTTAGTAATAATAAGTGGAGTCATGGAAGACAAAGGTCTCTTATTTGGTTCAATAAAATTTGCTGGAGCAGGTGGTAGCTTGTCAGGAGATATCTCCGTGGGTATTGAGAAGTCGCCCATCTCATTGTTGAGGACAATACCAGTAGAAGGCGAGAGAATTCCAGCTCCAAAAGCATAGTTCACCGTTGTTGTCATAGACACTGCATTTCGCTCTGCATCTACAATGCAGAAATGACTTGTTCCATGATCTCTCAACTGACTCCACCTGGCCGTGAATGACTCAAAAGAGATTCAAAGAATCATGATGACCGCATGGCTATATACCAGTTACATATTTAAGTAAAGTGCATGATGCTTTATTGAATTTTTGCAGTTACATACTATACCTGTACATGTAGTAGTCTGGTGGAAAAGTAGTGTTGTCAAATATTTTAAGCTGAATTTGCTTCGCGTAAGATGGAGAAAGCATTTCAGACAAAGTGTTGGTATTGTTTACAAACTTGGGGTCACCTAAGGTCATTCGAACAGCAAACATGTGTTTAAGTGCTTCAATTAATCGATGTAGACCTAGATTTCCTTTTGCAGAATCTGAACTTCCATAACTATCGAAGATGTTTAGAATCTGCTTCATATCATCAACGTTTAGAAAAGTAAATCACTTAACATACTTCCTCCGTAATGAAATTTATAAACAGAATTGAGCAAAATTTGTTACCCACCATTGACATCCCAACAGTTCCACTTGACGGAGGTGGCATTCCGGATATAGTGTAGCCCATTGCATTTGCAGACATTGCATCCATTACATCAACTTTGTAACTCCTTAAATCCTCAATTGTCAAAATCCCACCAGCCTCTCTAACATCTTTCACTAACTTCTCACCGACAGTTCCATTGTACAAGGCTTCTGGCCCTTGTTCTGCCAATGCCTCCAGGCTCTGAGCTAGCTCAACATTATAACACTTATCACCTGATTTTAACAACTTCCCATTTGGTGCAAACACTTGTCGTAAGCCGCGATCATTTAAGATCACCTCTGCCTTGTCCGCTATGTGTTGTCCGAGATAAGGAGCAACCACAAAACCTTCTTTGGCGAGCTTTATTGCAGGTTGGAACAGAGCCCTCCAAGCCAAACGCCCATGTTTCAACCAGGCTTCATGAAGACCGGCTATCTCACCGGGAACTCCAATTGATAGAGCTCCTGTATACTTGGCTTCAGTGTCGTTGTCATACATATCCTGTTTGATGACAGTTGCATTACATTTCCGGGTTCATAGCTCCAACTCGAACAAGGGTATTGTTTGATGAAAGAGTAACTTAAATTACCTGTGAAGCAGCTTGAGGGGCAGTTTCTCTCATGTCAAAAGCGAGAGTCTGTGAGGTTGCTGAAGATCTCACAACCATAAATGCACCGCCGCCTATTCCACTAGCCATAGGATTAACAACGCCAAGGCACAATGCAGTTGCCACTGCGGCATCAACAGCATGGCCACCAAGTCTAAGCGTTGATGCTCCAATTTCAGAGCAATGACCATCATCAGCTGCAACAACACCATGCTCTGATTCCACAACATCCCCATAATTGACTTTGAGTTTGAGCTTTCCATTAAAAAAAATTAAGTACTTGTCTTTGAATACGAGGCCTAGAACTGAATTGCAAACAAAACAAGATGACCATCTCTTACTTAGTTGAATAAAATCACCATAATAAATCAGGAGAAAAGAAACAAATCAAACTAAAATCAGGATTTATGTATATAGCTATAAACCCACATTAAAAATAACAATAAAAGAAACTAAATCACAATCATTGAATGTCTTTTTCAGGATTTCAACCAGGTCATAAGTGAAGCGGCTAATAGTAACCAAGGCCCAAAAGCAAAAACCACTTAAAAAAAGAAAAAAGATAAATGGTAAATTTAATTCCAAAACGTCAGCAAATTAATAGATGGTCCTTCAACTTCACGGAGGGTGGATATGGAATTTGTCTACAAAGTCATCCTTACAGAATATTGAACTTTAAAAAAAAGAGAAGAAGAAAGAAATGAGAGAAAAGGATAATTGATAAACAAACTTGATGAAATGGCAAAGAACACAAGAAGCAGGCGCAGAGCTCTGTGCTTGGAAGCTGACGACACATGAATATTGATATGATTACTGCTCAAAAGTGGAGCCTCTGCGCTTTGTTGCCTCATAATAATTCTCTAGAAACTGAAGTAGGAATGCCGAAAGAGAAATTCTTCTTTATTATTATTTTTTTTTTGGGAATAGAGAAAGAGTATTAGAGAAGAGTTTGGTTTAGTAGGGTGGGCTGCTGGACTGTTCCCTATATTTTGGCATTATGTCAGCGATGGAATCTCTTCTCTCCAATGTCTGCGAGGGGATTCCCTTACCGCCTACCCAATCAAATTTCGCCGCGTCACCAAAGCGCAGCAAATTAGCCTGACCAAAATTAGAATCCGTTTCCGTGGGAGAACCAAACGGAGAGGTGGTCAAATCTGTAAAATTAAATAAAATAAAAAAGAACTCGCAGGCCACACGCAAGACAAATGATCGTCGGCAATTACGTCATTTTCGTAAAATTTAAAGAGAGGCAGGTTTGGCTGCTGCAGCACACGTGGAAGAAAGTAGTTAACTGGATGATGTAAAATTCTCGATTTCTATAACGCTTTAACCCAGGAAGATTTGAAAATTTATGATCTGTGCCTTTCGAGAAAAACGAACGTGACCCACGGTCGGTCCCAAAATAGAACCATCTGTGAATCCTAAATCCATTAAAATTCAATACTTAAAATATAAATCCACAAGTGAGATCGACGAAGATTAAAAGCTTCTCGCAATTCTCATGTTGCTAAAAATGGTGCTCCCATCCAGTCAGAACCCACCACCGACCATTTACTGCGAAGTGAAGCCATGGACTAACCAATTTACCAGTAAAATCAGAAATTTACGCAGATAGTGATGTCTTATGAATCATTGCATCAATTCGCTCAAAATAGGTTACTTCAACGTGCGGTCATGGACTAACCAATTTGCAATTTAAATGAGAAATTTACGCTCAAATTGATATATAAACAAACATTACAATGTCTTTCATCATCTTTTTCAGTACGTACAAAGGCCAAAAATCAAAAGAGGAAGGGGAGAAAAAAAAAAGGGTGAGAAAATGATATATTGCACAAAGAAAACCAACCAATAATCTATGGACACCGCAAAGTGCACACTGTTATTTACATTACAAAAATATGGCTGCCACTTCCTCTCCTCTCTCTATACTATCCAATCTGTACACACACCATTTAACTCGCCTATTCTCTCAACAAATCAAAAATATGAAAAAAAGATGAACAAAACACGTCTTAACACACTCAACCGTGGCTAGTACCCTATTCAGCGAATGCTTTTCATGACTGCCAGAACACGTCAGGATCCTTGCTATACAGCGAGTAATCTTGAATTTCTTGATTGGCCACATGGAAATCAATCAATCGGGCTTGAATAATTTTACACAACAATAATCCAGAAGGAAGCATCCACCATTCACTTTCGTCCCTGCACCCACCAACACCCCACAAAAATCACATATTTCAGCCGTACAGTCTGTACTGCATTCAATAGCACAATTAGCAAAGCCAACTTCCCACATAATTTGCCACGCCATCAAATAAAATATACTTACATGCTAAAATTCCAGGACTGAAAGTTCAAATTCTTTTTACTTGAATGGTCTCTGTAATGAAGATATCCACATATGAAGGCAGTTGCCTGTTATCCAGAAATAAATTGGATTGAGAATACTTGAACAAGCAAGAGTTTGGTGTTCAAATTCAATCACATCGTATATGAAGGATCAAAAAGAATAAGGCTGAACTATCCAGGACCCCAAAAAAAAAAAGGACTGAACGGTTACAAAAGATAAAATTGCTGGAGTTCATATTTCCATCTTTGGATAAGTCAGATTATTGTAAAAAAATTAAAACCACATTTTCCATTCTTGAATTATCAGAGGTGAATTTGTATTATCAGAATACGGCTGATGCTTGTTTCTTGCAACCTAGATCAGCATATATATTCAATTCTTTCAAGCATCAAATAATTTTAAAAGATGGACAGAGATTTAACTTACAACATTGATTAAGGATGTTATGTTCCACAAAGCATATATACGGGCTAGGCCTGCTGACCTTCTAGGTCCATGACTGAATAGAGCACTTATTCCAGCCGGGAATGGAAACAGCAGACCAAGAGGAAGGATAAAGAGGACTAGAAAAAAGTTGAGAAGTGAAATAGAATACATCTGTAGCAATGTAAGCAAGACTAAGCTAAAATCCGCTAATAGTAGTACAGAGACAAGCAAGCCAACAAGATCCTGCAAAATGAGATAAACAAAAGGTCAGAGTACCATCTCAAGTTTCGGCCAAATATTGGAAAAAGAAAATGGATCTGTCAATGTATACACTAGAAGTATGTCAACTACCTGATGACCAACGGGTTTAGAATTATGAACAATAAAGGAAAAGGGATAACATATAGCTCTCTTTGTCTTAAGACTTTGTAAGCTTTTGGCATCCAAAATCCCTCCAAATATCCGTCTTCGTGTCATTAGATGTTCATTGACTCTCAAATAATGTACCGCATCCTCCCTATGGATTCTAAGCAAACTGCTGATTACAGTAGTTGGAAAATTAGTTGCTTCCAACAAAAAAAGTAAAAATAAATAAAAATAAAAATTACCTTGACTGTTGCTCATGTAGCAAAGATCTATCTTGAACTTCAAAAACATGTGCCAGACTTCTGTTCTCAGTAGCATATACCACAACTCCAAACTGGCAATATCCAGAAGATGTAGGCTGAAACCAAGCAAGATCAACACGTATACCATATTGACATAAACTAGGATTTGCATGAGTGTCAAGCCAACTGATAAGATGACCAAAAGTAGTTTTTAAATGTCCACAGTGAACCAATCGCAGTTGAGCGTTTACACCAGCTACTAGTCGGTACCACACAGTTGGTGGAACAGACTGGAAAATGCAAACAAAACAATTCTCGTCATTTAGGAATACCATATAATTTACAAAGGGACAACCATGTAAACTAATAAAATCATTAACCTGACTCATAAGGCTGGTCACAATGTTATCATTATGAAGAGAGAAAGGAGACATGTAGCTTCCATCTCCCCCAAAACACAAAGACATTGGTAATCTTTGATTAAGTCGAGGAGGAAGATCAGCTCTCTTTTCATCTCCGCCAAGAAAAAAGTCTATATATGCTAGCATTAAATCAGCAGTTGCAGCCACCTGCAACAGAATACAGTGAGCATTAATGTCAAATTTGCTGATTCCGTTATAATTAAACAGAAAATATGCTTGGGAGGACAATAAATGAGGACAGATTGAAAGCATCTGCAGGAAGGACGCCCTGGGTGAAACAGAACAGGACAGTCTAAATGCAACAAAGATCTTCCTAGGCCACATGAGCCCTTCCTGATCATTCTCATCTATACACTTCAGAAGATTTTAAGTTTTTCAACAACAAAATAGCAAAGTGTTGTACAAGAACCAACACCAAACAATAAAGATCCTCAAGAGTCTAAATTTTAGGTTCAGTACCACAAAAACTATGCTAAATTTTGCAGGCAGCAGATCTAATTGATATTGGGAATAAATTATTAACTAAGTTTACTAACGTATACTCAAGGACAGCATTTCAACATTAGTCAACAAGATCATAATCCTAATGGAAACACAAAACTCAATTTCAAAGGCCATTACCAAATCCAAATCCTAAATACCTGTAACATTGACACCCTTAGATTTAAAAATTTTGTAGTGGAAAAAGATAAGTGGTTGAAATGCTGTCTACAATCACAAAAAATAAAAATTACAAATAACCCAACAAATGTATATAACAAACATAAGGAGAGCAAAACAAATTGGAAAAAAGGGCAACAAAGAGGCAATTTGGAATATATTTAAGAGAAAAGAACCTTAAGCCCTTCATATAGAGCACGTGAGCGACAAGAACGTAAGCAGGAATGGTCATACTCTGACCGAACAAATTCACGAAGTTGTTGTAATTTATTTTTCCGACATAGCTGTAGCCAGGACCACGCAAGTGGATATGCAAGGACAGAAAGAATACTATAAACTGAACCCTCCCACCACTGATAAGCAGCTAAAGCATTAATCTCATCTGCAAATCTATTGAATGCATCCTCATATCTGTGATGCAAATGATATATTAGAGCACAAATTACAGTAAAAGACTAAATTATACAAAACAATAAATTATTAAATATGTAAAATACTTTAGAGCTTCTAGAAACAAAGAACTTGTAACTTGATATTAAAGACGACCTTCAGAGTAACACCTAACAAAGTCATTTTATATCTAGATAGATAAGAGAACTTACACAATTTCTATTACTTGTTCTGGAGGAGAATGAGGCAGATGCCAAGGCTCACTGAAAGTATTTTGCCCCATAAAATACATTCTATGAACATGACTCTGTGACTCCTCAGTTCTATTTGTCTCCATAACCTGAAAGAAGAAACAAATTATCATCCTCGGAATAATGCAACAAATCGCAATGGCATCCTAATGTTGCTGCCTACTGGTTCCATATAAAAGATGAAATATTAAATAAAGCAGCAATAAAATTGGATAGCAACCTCATTTAAAGACTCTAGGAAAGGGAAGGAGTGATCTATCCGACGAGCTGGCACAAGAGCTGGCAGTTCATCCCCACCCATGTATTTCATCCGTGCAACACTAAGAACAAGAGCTAACAGGATGAGGAGACCCAAGAGAATAAGACCAAACAACCACGGCCCACCAAAAGTGTATACCAACTCTTCAAGCGTTGTATAACAGTGAGGCATGTGATATCTCTCAGAAACGCACTTATATGGACAAGGACATTCAGTCACACCACCTGTTTTAACATATTGTACAAATTTAAGAACAGAATTAACCAGAGAAATCACAACCTTAAAGCACCTAAGACAAATTTCAAAGATTTTTAGATCAAAAAGTAACATTCACAGCAATGACAACAGTTCTTTCACATACAGAAGAAGCTTAATTAGAAATTTAAAATACCTCGAATAGGAATATACAAAGCACGATGCGGAAGCTCATTAGATGAGCAATTACGACAAAGAGCTCTATCAGACCCACTCACATTCTTAAAAGTCCCAACAGGGCATTCCTGCAGTACAATTGCTCAACCAGTGAGGACAAGCACATCAACAAGTTAAAAGGCAAGGTAACAGAAAAGTGTCACCATTAGAAAGAGTAAAATATTAAAAAAAAAAAAAAACAACCACAAAGATATTGCTGGAAAACAAATAACTAGATATGGGTAGAGGTTAGAGGTAAAAAAATCAAAAGTTTTTCTATACGTCACTAAACTACTTTACATGCAACATTGCACAGATAATGTTAAATGATCAAAACTATTGGGTTGCGAAACAAGTCAAATATCACAAGACATAAAAAGATGAAACTACCTCACAAAAGACGCCATAAAGACCTCTAGGGCAAGCCTTCCCTGTAACAGTCCCATTTCCACCAGCAAGACCCTGACCTCTACCAAGTCCTCCCCTGGCATCAGGGAAATAAGGCTCAAAATCTAACCAATTCAATTCAGAATCCATAATTTACCATGGTTAATAACAAAACAAACAGAAAATGACCGAGGGTGAAGATGAAAAAAACATCAGCCTAAAGCCAAAAGAACACATGGAATAGTTACTTATAAGCAAGCTGCTGGGGCCAGTAGGAGACTTGTCCAATTAAAATTTGGTTGGTTGGAATAATAAAAATACAAATTCACGTCCGTGTGCCCGAGGTACATGCGCAGCTAAAGAATAATGACTCTTCATTGCCAAAATGTGTATAAACTAATTGAGGGAGTCATACAAATTTTTTCATGAGATTTCCACTTATAAACAAACTTATTTCAAGTATTATAGCAGTTTCACACACACACCATCATGTTGCAGCATAAACATTCGATATTATAGATATACATACATGTTTGACTTGAGTACTTTTAGTCTCAATTTTTGAGAGTTGCCACGACCCAGTGGGGAAAAAAAAGGATACACGCTTGTCTTCATGACAGGGTTATATGACACCATGAAGCTTTACTGTTGGCACTAACAGAGGTTTTTGTACACGTCCTATGGGTGCTTTTTTCAATAACCTTATTAATGAAATAGGCACAGGATTCCGACATGCATATCAACATGTCTTCTTCAGCAATAGGATCAAAGTTTATGCAAATTATTTTCACAGAATCTTATAATACATCCACTTCAAGTCCTTTGAACAGATACCTATCTTGCACAGTATTGAAGGATGAATCCTACCAGTAGTCAAGAGTCTTTCATGACTTAATAACAACTTAAAATCTGAGCTACGGTCTCACCTCAATCACTTCTAGAATTCAACAAGTCAGACATCGTACTTCGGAAGTTTTAAAATGCCGAAAAACAATGAGTCAAGGAGTACTTAAAAATTTCCCATAACAGGGTGTAGGAAATATGCTTGAAAGTAAAGCTGCTTTTAATACTTCAACTGCATGATATATTTAATAGCACCAAACTCAGAACCATTTATTTTCAACAATCTGCCAGACCAAGCAGCAAATGTTTGGTAAAGGACCATTGGCATTAAAATAGACAAACCATAGAAGGAAACAAGCAGTCTAATCATTCACTAGGAATGGAATGCGAGAAAAGAGTACAGTTTGCTGGATGCGAACCTAGCATCAATGCTTCCATTCACACTTGCCAAGGGAAGATACTCATCTCCAATTGGTATATCTGACCAATGAAAATGAATCCTTCCACCACCACCACCACCACCGCCACTATGACTGCCACGTCCACCAGTAGTGGAGATAGAAGAAGACTCACCAAGTACTAATGTATGAATAAACAAAAGAATGGTTCCACCAGATCCACCCCCAGGACCTACAGTTGAGATAAGCCTACCATCTTGCTGATGGATTTCTTCTTCAAAGCTTTCGCCATCAGCTCTAATTGAACCGTAAACAGATAAACTTGTCAGTGAATGCTCCAATGAACCCATCACTGTCCAAAGAAAAAGATAAAGTAATGATCCATAAGGAGGGTAAAAAAGAAGATCCACAATGTAATTCAAATCAACTGAGTAGAGCAATAGCCAAACTTGAACAATGTCCTCATTTGATAAATGAATCTACAGTTGAGTCAAAACTATGTCGGGCCGAATATTTTTTTTTCTTACACCACTTCTAGTGCACTAATATTGAAACATGCACTAGAAAAGAATCATAATCATAAATCATCACCAAGGATATTTTTCTTTTTCTTTATCTTTTGAAAGTAATATTACAAATCTATCGATATTACCTGAATAAGTTAATGGGGGGACACTACCTGAATTAGCTATTCATAAATCCAAAATCTAATGGGACACTACCTGAATTAGATCTATTATAGCACGGACCAAGAATCTGCTACTAAAGTAGGGTAGGTGATATATGCTTCCATTATACTTGGGAGAAAGCATTCTCCCACACTTGAAAGTGGGACAGAATACTTGAACTCATTCCCCCTAAGTTGGGAGAGTGAGCCCCCAACCACTCCACCACGAGGTGGTTGGTCTGCACCAAGAATCTTTCCAGTAAAGCATTAGTTAGAAGAATGATACTACTAACAATATTAAACAACATTTCTAAAAGTAGCAAGACAACACTGACCAGATAACAAAGCACTGACTCTAATTACTCATGGAAGAGAACATATGATTTCAGAGACCAGGCCTAGGTTGTGACCCAATACTAGGGAAACAGGATGTCAAGCTTCAAAAGGAAAGAAGTAAGCATTAATTTCAACATCACCCAGCATGGCACAGAGTGGATGCTTTCAACAAACTTGTCAAAAGCGTAAAATTTCCAAAGTGAGAGAGAAGATAATGCAAATGGAAGGCATAGATCCCTACAATCTAAATCAAGCAAATAGTAGATATAAATAGAATTTGCTCCAAACTCCTAACTAGATAGTAATTCATGCTTGAGCCTCTGCAGTTTAAATTTTGCACTTGATTTCAGATTTCGGTGAGAAGCATAGAAGAATAAATTAAGAACAGAATCACTATCTTATCAAATTAACAAGTTTACCTACTATGCCGCCACCGGCAATTGCACCAGCCAGATTATCGTTTCCACTGCCACTACCAAGTTCACAAGGCAAATCGGCATCCCCATATGTAGCACCACCATCAATGAAACTTCCATTAAAGTATCCCTGCCCACCTTTACCACCATGTCCACCACCACCACCAAGACCATTGTCAAATACTTTTCCTCTTCCCACTCCATGAGTGCATCCTACAGATAAACCCAAATGAAATTTCACAAAACACAATTTTACCAGGAAATGAACAGTTTTGATCTAACACTATAATCTGAAACATTCAATATGTGAATCTATCAGACGAAAAAGGAAAAACGCGAAGGAGACATTCTACAGTTCAACTCCATGTGAGCGATGCAGTTACCAATCATGCTGGAATTTTAAATGGATAAGAGTTAAGACACACCTAGGCCAGATGCACTTATTGCTCCAGAAGCATGGACGACAACAGTTCTAACCAAGTGAAAATGAACAACAGATCCTTTTATAATGCCTTCAATATTAATCTCTTCAGCTCGACAGATCTGAAGCAACAATTCACAAAAAAATAGTGTCTAAGAAACCCAAAAGCCAAAGCCCATCACAGCACAATAGTCATACACTAATCTGATGAAGATGAGTACTTAGCGTTCAATCTAGCTAATGGGATACCTGAAGAGTGAAGGATAATGACGAGTTCAGATTGCAATCTTCTAGAGGATGAAGCAATTCCACTGGGCAATCATGGCGGTCACAATAAAGTCGTGGTTTCCTACAGTTTTTCCCCCAAAAAAAAAAATTACTAATCTATTAAAAAAATTAGGTTCAATGATGAATATATAATTCATAACTTACGTATCATTGTTACTTGCATTTTCTGAGGGACCTTGCAAAACAGATCCAGGTCCAACCTTCATTTCATGGGAAGCAAAGTAAGACCACAAAATGAATAATTTCCACATAAAATTGATCAAAGCAAATTTCTCTACCTCTAACTGAAAATTTCATCCGTAAACTAGTAAATCTGATTTGAAGACAACATAAAATTCAATGCTACATGTTGAGGCCTGAGCTTACATTGATACTGAAAAATAAGGACAGGATCAGACGCTGTGCCTCAATCATATCTCCTGGTCCAGACAAATTCAGAAAACCTTGTCCGTTAACTCCCAAATTGGCATCAGAACGTATCACAGATGATTCCTGAGAAACAAATACAGCTCCATTAAAATATTAAAAAAGATCATCTAGTAAACAAGAAAACAAAGAAGATATAACACACCTTGAGAACCATTAAATTGGTAGCCTCAAGCAAGGATGTCACCAGAATTGCATCGTCACCAGCATCTATAAGCATTTTGGAATTCCACATCAAGTGCATTTTGACAGACATTCGAAGAGCCCCATATATCTAATTTCAATTGCAGGTAACAGTAATGAAGGCCATTATTAATATTATGATAACTATAATGTAAAATGATCGTATAGTCTGCAGCTTTATGTAAGGCAAGAGATAATGGCAACAGAACAAAAATTAGGTATGGACAAAAATGCCTCCAGAAAATTATATCATTTAATAGCAATAATGAAAACATCAGCACTGCAAAAGTTTGCTCACGACAGAAAGATAAAAATGCATTCAGAAGAAAACAGTAATTCAACAACTATACAAACATGGGAAGGTCAATATTTAGAATCCAAAAGGAATTTTCAGAGATAGAGAATCTGAGATCTAGATCAGTAAAGCAATGGAGATATTCTGAGGTTAACAGATTGAAAATGCAGACAAGTAATTTAAATGATAACTATATATGTGATGTTTCTCATGAGATCAGTGGAGATATTCCCATGTATAGTATAATGTAATTTAAAAGATTTAAAATGCCAACAAACAGTGGGTATATTTGGTAGCATACGGAGTAAGTTAAACTAAGAAAAACTACCTACAACGGAGCGGTTATTGAGAGAGTAACATTTGGCTGATAAAATATGAAACTCCGCTAAAGAGTGGAGAGGTGCATGTAACTTGCCTTGACAATGGAATCACTCATTAGAAGCTCTTCTGCCAGCAACTCAAATTCAGATGTAGCATAGTGTGCAAGCCCAAAACTTAGGACTGCCCCCTGTGATAAATGAATCTGTCCTCGAACCTATTTAAGTAGCAGATACATCAAAAAGGAAGAACATGATGGATATCTACAAACTGTTACAGAACATCCACAAATAACCCAGTGAATGAGTCTAAATGTAACCAAAACAGCTATCATAAATGCTGTCTTAGCCTATGCAATTACTGAGGATTAAGACTTGAATAAAACCAACCCAACAAAAATAAACGCAATCACCCAGAATGGCCAATAACCATGTAAATCCAAACAGGTAAACAAGATAGTACTTCTTTAGTCACCTGTACACGACTCCAAAACAAAGGAACAGAAGCCTTGGCATTATCCCGAATATAAACATTTGTCCAAAGTTGCTGTTTTGGAAACTCTAAAAGAAGCGTGTCAGTATTTGTTGGCAGGTTGTCATTGCTTACAAAAAGCCTCCGAGGCACAGCATCATAATATGTCCCTGCAGCACCCGCATTTTCAGGACACCCAAAACTCCTTCCCCCTAAAAACAAGATAACAAGCAATGTAAGGAAAAAATATGGTTATTAAGCAACTATTTTTATTTTCTGGAAATATAATATATATTAACATCTTTTAAAGAGGATAAAATATTGCAAACAGAATGAGATGAATCTCCTCCAAGACTCTGAGGGAGAGAGTGAACAATTGGACGCGCATATTATCAGATAGAAAAAGAAACCCCACAATCATTTTAATCAACTTTCCTGGATTGCTGTTTAAGTGGAATTTCGTGAATGAAGTTTGTTATGAGCTTCATGTTATATAAAAGCTTAAAAAAGTTGGCACATGCTAAATTACAATCGATATGGAAAGAGAAGGGAACAAATCGAACATAAGTTTTATAAGCAATAGAAATCAAAACTAAATTTTATTCAGCCCATCTGCTCAACTCTTTTGTTTCTTAAGCGTAAAATCCATAAAATAAGAGCTAGGAAACTCAATCTAGAATAGCAGTCTCCCAAAGAGAAGGCCAATGCAGAATGCTAAGAGTTAAAAAATCAGTTCCAATTACACTTCACATTTACATATAAACATTTCCTTCTCTAAATTCTCCAAAATGACAAGTTAAAAAAAAAAAGAAAGAAAAAACATATGCGAAGACAAAAGGTAAATGCCTAAGCCATACCATGAACACAAACTTCAGCACCATCATGTCGGCTAAAAACATTGATAGAAACTCTACCACCACCACCTCCAGCAAATCCATTCCCCCCAGAGGCACTTATTTTACCATTTCCTGTCCTGCTCTTCACAGAAGAAATTTATAAATTGAGTGAAATTTTAGTTGGCTATTCTACGAGTTAAAAAAAAAAGGTCTATACTATGACTTAAGAAAGTAATAAATAAAACAGGAGTGGCAACCCAAAAAAAAAAAAAGACCAACACAAAAAAGAAAAAAATAAAATAAAAATAAAAATAGAACTCAATATCAGACCCACAATTAATACTACCATTCCACTAGTAAGGTAAAACCAAGATTTTTTGTGTTTATATCATTCTTTCTCCAGACATTAGAAATTAGTGATTACCTTAATATTTTTCCAAAAAAGTGACCTCCAGAAGAGAGAGAGAGAGAGAACAGAAAAAGAAATACCTATCTTGATAGGATTTTTAAACAAATTTTATAAAAACTAGAATATGTCCAGTTGTTATTTAAAAGCAATGTAGAAAACTCTATGTTCAGAAGTATTCTCATAAGTTGACACATTTAGTTAGAGCTCCATGCTAACATAAGTTTCAAGATGCCACAATATTTCTCTGCCTGAGATTATCCAATATGTTTGCTTCTATCTATTGAAGTCAAGTTCATTTCATTGGTAACAGACTTCACTTCGATCCAAAAACATACATTGTAGCCCATAAATCTTTAAACCAATTACTATATGTGCAAAATTCATCAAGTTATTATCATGATTGCCAAAAGGCCACATCCAAATATAATTAAATTCACATACATTCTGCTATCCCCATCACCTTTTCTACATCAAGTCAAATTTACTTTCACAGTCTCTTCTTCATAGTATTTACTTTTTCTCCTAGCCAATCACTCATAATATAGCTAGCTAACACATAAAGTAAACCCAAATTTGTGTACAACTTGTATGGATGCAACATTTAAACTCTGAAACCACCATTGAACCGCAATCAATAATTAAAATTAAAAAAAAAAAAGAAAAACTAATACTCACAAGAGAAATACAAAACCATTGCATAAAAGTAAAACAAGCCAAAGCACTAAACTTTACATTCTATGGGCCTTGACATAAATGCTGCCACCGGAGCCTCCACCACCTTTCACACCGACATCACCGCCATCTGCTAACAAACTCCCGTTAACCTCTATCTCATTCACAACCTCCAACCGAATCCTCCCACCACCATCTCCCCCAAAATTCTCCCCCTTCAAAGTGGTCCCACCTTTACTCCCGTAACTCCAGGGCTCCTCCAACGAAGACCACGAGTACGGGTCTCCTCCCCACACATCGTCCGGCAACTTCATGCTATCCACTAGGCAACTCGCCCCTCTCCCTCCGTGGCCCCCACCAGCGCCCTGAACTCCATCAGGGGTCCCACTCGTCTCGGCCGGCGGCTCCCCCCCCAAGCCGGTCGCGTTCACCACCGAGCCAGACGAGAAACTCGCGTTCAAAGCGGAAACATAAACTGTCCCAGCAACTATCTCTGAGTTTCGACCCAACAAGAATTCGCCAGTAACATTAATCGTTAGCAGGCAACCTTTAATCGGACAGCGTAACGTTACACCTGGAAGTATGTGTAAACTTCCCGAGCCTTCCACGTAAATGTCGTCGTTTTCGAAGGTTAAGCTAGAATTGAGCAGGCAAACAGTTTCAAGAGTACCGACACCGCCAAGGTCCCTTTGGCATGATAGAGACGGAGGGTGAGGTGGCGCTATCGGTGGAGGTGGTGACGGAGGCGTGTAATCGCCGTGAAACAATGAATCAGCTCCGAAGCCGATCACCGGGAAATTGTATTGATCGAGAGATAAGGAAGTTTCTAGTGAGAAGAAGATCAAAATAGTAAATATGAGGAAAATTTGAGCCATTTAGAGAAGAGAAACTCATTACATAGCGTCAAAGGAAAAAATAAAAATTGTGCAAGTGAAGAGTTGATAAGAGAATGACGTAAGAGGTGTGAATGAATTTGACAACGAAGAAAGAGGCCTTGAATGGAAAATTCGAATAAGGGATTGGGTAAGGAGTGTAAAAATGGAAAGTACGAGGTCGTTTTGGAAAGTTATTAGCTGGATGATCAATGATATGGTATTTTATGGGAAACTTAAACAGGGAGACGAACAGGCAAGGGAACAGGAGAGTGCTCTCTCTGGTGAACAGATGCCAACTGGAAGCACAGAAGCAGCACGTGTGCAGTACACGTGTGGAGTTGTTAGGCGGTCTTTATTTATTTTTTCATTTTTGTTCTTAATGGGCCATGCACCCCATAGAGTAGGTCGGACTTCCGTGTGGATTCATTTTGGGCCACGTCATTGGCCCATAACAAAAGGCCGTTTAACATGGACGCATGATCCATAAAATTCACATAATTATGCCATGCGGATTCATTTATGGTGGTATTATTTTTTATATTTTAGAAAATATTTTGTTATCGTTTCAAAAAAAAAAAGAAGAAGAAGAAAGTATTTTGTTATATATATTGACGTGGGAGGGGCTGATTTTGACAAAAGTGATTTTGATTTGTTTTACTAAATACTAAAATTAACTTTTAGATTTTCAAAATCACTTTTAAGCCTCCTAAAAGCAATCCCAAACGGGCCCTAAAATGGAGTAAAATTCAATAATTAAGTAGGTGCTGGACTATGTTACATTATTGGTGTATTTACTTCTCGAATTGGGGAACAAGAACTCGAAATCAGAATTATTAACAGTGTTAATGTCGTAAAATAGAGGTTGGAATCGGAATTAAAATTGGAATTGCAAGTCCACACCAATTTAGGAATGGAGAATTCGAGATTGATTCCCAAGGGGTAGGAAATAGTCTCCCATTCCTCAGAGTTCTAATTCTACCCCTATTCATATTTTTAAAATTTCTAAAATACCCTCATTTAAATGAAAAATATAAATAGCAAAAAAAAAAAGCAACAACAAATCCCTAACTCCTCGTATGAAGCTCCAACCGAAAGCCACTGCAGCCAAACCTCACCATTGCTACCCAAATCAAGCATTGTTGCCGTCGTTGTTGGTCTGTCAGCTGGGGAACAGTAGTTGTTGTTGGTTTCGTCTCCGTTTAGGTAGTCTCTATATCAATTTCATCTCTATTTTCTCCGTCTCGGTTTCGCCTCCGATAGCCATGGTTTCTACTTTGGTGATAATAATGATGCCGATGATGTCAATGATGATAATTTGTTATTGCAAGTGTTGTTGTTAATGATGATTCTGATTTTAATTTTTATTTTGTTGATGATGAATGATTCTAGCCCATTCCAATTTCAGTCCTTTCCGATCCCATTTAGTAAAAGATATAACCGTTTTTTCGTCATATAAATATAAAATCAAATCAACTTGACTTCCAGTTATAGTAGCTAGTGTTTACCAAACACTTTTAGTGATATACCTTAATAGTTATAGTTGCTTAATTTCAATCCCTAACTGGGTCTAAATTTATAAGTAGTCACTTATAGCAATCTAATTATTTCACATGGTACAACTTTTAGTTTTGAGTGATAACTCGTTTTAAATGTGTCTTCTTTCAATAGTTCTTTCTCTTAGGAGGAGAGAACATTGAATGAAAGCTAAATTGGATCTTCATAATCCGAAGTGTTGCTCACTAGTTAAGCATGAACTCTTTAGTTCATTTATTTCTCAATTTTCATTTTTTTTCTTTTAAAGATTTCAATCTTTAAGCTGGGTTTAAAAGGTAGGTGTGAGTATTAAAAGAAAAAGGTGAGAGAGGTTAAAATTAGAGGTGGATACTTAAAACACAACAGTGTTAGTGAGGTTGGTAAAATGTTCTTTATGCCTTAGTTAGGTTTTTATGGAAACATTTGGGATCAATGGTGAAAGGATAACTAAGGATTGAATTGATTGTTGTTGCTGATTTGGGCATTGCTTTTGGTGTTGAAGATTCATTGGTATTAATTCTGCGGCAAAGTGTAGAGTGAACTTAGATGAATGTATAGTTTGAAAACTAAATCTTATTTTTTGTATATACATTTCAAACATTTAAAGTTTGTCCCTGTACAATTTAGATAATGTTTAGTTCCCCACAATTTATACAAAATAATGTGAGACTATATTGCTTGTCATTTAAAATGAAATTAATCATCATGGAATAACATTTTTTGAATCTAAAATTTTTGGTCACTAGGTATCAATATATGTGACTACAATGTCACTGTGTATGTTTTCTTTTAACGACGATGGAAAGTAGTCATTTTAAATTTTTCGATATGTTGCTAATAGTCATCAAATAATAAATTATGTTGTAATTAAAAATAATGTGAGAATATATTACATATATTTTACAATGAAAGAATCCATCACAATATATTAATTTTTCTGACTAGATATTGTAGTTATGAATACTTACATTTTATGACAAAAGATAATATTCACTTAAAATTTTTTAATACAATTTAACTAGTTATGAAATAGCAAAATAAATTGTTTTTAAAACAAATTTGGGACTAAATTAATTACCAATTGTATTTACAGAAATTGTCACAAATGATAACTACTTTGGACGATTATGTAACTTCGCGATGTGTAAAATTCAACAAAAAAAATAATGTTGTTAATTGTATCTTCGAACCTTTAAAATGACGATTTTTAGTAATTGTTGTACATACTGATGTGGCATTAATTCATTGGTTTAATGAAAATATAAAATAATAGAAATAAATCATGTGGGCTAAGAGATATTTAATTCAACCAATTTTATCATGTCACATTAGTTTGTACAAAATAAGTTTGTACAAGAGTTTGTGGCTATATCATTACTCTTGTTGCGACTATATTTATATAATCTTGAGATAAATATTATAATCACTATAAACCACATATTGTGACAAATATTAAGTGTCATTGATTGCTTTTTTGAATCTCTAATATGACCATTTTGAATGCAATTTGTAATAGTTTTAACTTAATTCAAGACAATTATGTTTGTCATAAAAACATATTTTTTTAACATGACGAAAATAACTTTTGTCGATATAACTTTTTAAGACGGTTTTTGTACAACTAATGTGTGACGATGTATTTTTTGTCATAAAAAATATAAAGTGACTAATTTCTTATTTTTATTGAATAATTTCTTTGTAATAAAATATTATTTTTCTTGTAGTGGTGTATAAGAGCAATTGGATACCCAGACTTTCAATGTTCAAGCCAATTTCAACTCAACTAATGGTAATCGATACTACACTGGCAGAGTTAATTGATGATAAGCAACATTAGGAGGAAACTTCGATCTATGATTGTTGTGCAAATTTTATTGAACTCGCAAGTGTACGAATCTATTGTAGAATAGATCAACGGTGACGAGTGTCGATCCCACGAGGAGGTGGATTTTAATTGCGTGTAGAGTTAATTTTATAAATGGATGGTTGGATTTGTGGTGAAAGTGATTTAGACTATCCTAAAATTTAAATTAGAATGACGGGAATAAATTAAAGTGAAAACTAGTAAAATGAAGCGCTTGGGTTTCGAGATCTGCACTCAACATGCTGCATGGGTTTAATATTCCTCATTATGCCAATTAAATCATGAGTAAGGGGTTTCCACTCCTCATAAACCTCACTCAAATAAATATGGTGCTAAGTGCTTATCGTGTCGAATAGTAATAACCTTGCACTAGGAAGACAATTATACCAATGCAATATCTAGACAAGATTTTTATTATCTGTCGACGAAAAGTCAAAACATCCACATAAATCAGAGGGGAAGAGAAAGTAAATTTATCAAATTAAGCCCATGAAACATGTTGAGACTTCACCTTCAATCCAAGCTTGAAAGAAAATTAGTTACTCATAATTAAACTATGGGTAAAATGAGAATTTATAAAAATACATAGAAAATATAAGATAGAGAAGGAATTACAGAAAATAGAGCTCAAAAATGAATTCAGGGCTACCAAATTAGGAAGGGGCCCCTTATTTATAGATACAATGAGTAAATTATGACCATCAGATTAAAACAATTTGGACGCTCAGGATTACGACACGTGGCAAGTTCTGATTGGATAGAACATATCATCAAGACTGTCGTTCCATGTATATGCATGTACCGTACGCACGTTTTTGGTCCACTAACATACTGCCACGTCACCGGTCAACGATACATCATTATTTTAGTCCAATAGGATCATGACATATCATCGGTCAACGCCACATCATCAGTCAACACCACATAAGCAGTCAATGCCACATCATTCGTCCAATCGAATGCTGTCACGTCATCAGTCAGTGCCACATCATCGGACCATATATGTGAACAGTGTCGTGAACAACAACGTACATGTGAATAATGTTGTGAACAACAACGTACATGTGAACAATGTCGTTTATTATTTTATACTCCTCTTAAGGTTTTTGACTGTCTTGAGTTCAAAATTATTGTCTGTTCTGCTATTTGATCTCTCATTCATTGTGAAATGACTATGATGCCCTCTAAAATACATAAAATACTTAATTATAATAAAACACACATAGTTAAATCACAAGGGACTAAAATACATAAAAGTAGGGATATTAGTGAGATTTAGAGTGTAAAATAACGATTTTCTCCTTTATAAATATACACTTTCTAGCACTCAACACACCCCCGAACCAGTTTATTGTTAGTTTCTAGCAAATTTAGCGAAAATAAAATTCAAACCCAAAATGATTTTTTTAAAACAATTGTGTTTATTCAATTAGACTAATGATAACAATCAAATAAAAGTATAAGCATTATCCCCAACTTAAAGAAATATCACCCCCACATCAACCATCCACATGAATCAGTCTAGTAGACTTTGTCACAGCTACAGTAATCAAGCCACTTTCAAGAATAACATGTCAAACCCTAAAATCTCACTGGTAGTAATGACACTCTCACAAAAATATTAAACCCAATAAAAATAGTCACTTCAATGAATGGTAAATTGAGAGAAAATAATAAAGAAGTAATATCATACACTCTCACCAAGATGAAAGATATATACCCACAACTTAAAAATAATATGATCTTAAGTCAAACAAAATGCTAGTCAAACCAATGTATTCATTTTTTATGCACCACATTTTTTTAGCCCATATAACTAGCTTCTACTTCAGACTATAACTCCCTAAAATCAAGAAGGACTTTTATTAGGACGTA
Source organism: Citrus x changshan-huyou (assembly GCA_039657385.1). Taxonomy (NCBI): domain Eukaryota; kingdom Viridiplantae; phylum Streptophyta; class Magnoliopsida; order Sapindales; family Rutaceae; genus Citrus; species Citrus x changshan-huyou. The sequence goes on from CM077550.1 coordinate 9,027,288, forward strand.
ACGTAGGCTAAGAACAGGGCTAACAAAGGAGGGGAAATAGGAAAAATAAAATATGTATTTGAGAAAAAGTAGAGATCTTTTGAAAATTAACCCAATCGTATAATTAAGTCTTATCACGAGTATATAGTAATATTCCTTAGAGATAAGGATGTAAGGTGTGATGTGATATAAAGTATAATGTGAGCTGTAAAGTAGATTCCTTAGAGATAAGGATTAATAATGTACACAATATGTAATAGTAGATCCCTTCAACATATAAAAGGGAGCTCATGGTTTGTATCTAGGTATCAAGTCTTGGAGCAAGCCTAGTATCTATAAGCTCTACTCTTTAATCAACCAACTAGTCTTAAATAAAATTCTTAGTTTTCAAAAGTGGTATCAGACCCATATTTCCCAAAAGGAAACCCCTGGGTGTGCAACAGTATTATGCTCTGTGGTTGCCGGAATATTTCGGATCCTCCACATTATAAAATTGTTGGACACTGATCTTACTGTCCAAATTTTCAAAAACTAAAACACTTTAAAGAGCACTTTCTAAAGTGTGGCGCCCATTTGAAAAGGCCAGGAGAGCCGTGTGTTTATGGCTTATCACCCCAAAGAAAACTCTTTAGGTCTTTTAGCCATGGAAAACCAAAACAGTTCTAGACAAGAAACCCAACCAATTTCTGATTCTTCCTCCTCAGCCATCAGAGTCCCACCAGATAGCTCACCCTCAATAAACTTCCACTATGAAACCCAAGAGGATAAAAACAGAGAGAGAGCAGTTCAGTCCTTCAGATTGGATCCGCTAGATCCTTATAGATATTACCATGTAAACACCACTCTAAATTCCTTAAGAGCCATAATCCCAATTAGACAACTTAAGTTAAAATCCATTTACAAATCCTCAGTGATAACTGTCCAGGCTATCTCTTCCAGCTTAAAAGAAACCTACTTACATATCCTCTTTCTCCCTGAAATAACCAGGTACAAAAGAGAATGATACAAGGGATTACACTTTAGAGCCTTCCAGGTAGGACTACAACTGTTATTCATAGCTGGAAAAGATGTGACGTGCTTCATTGCCATTCTTGACATTAGGTGGCAAACTTTTGAAAAGGCCGTGATTATTACTGTTGAAGCAGGACTCAATCAAGGCCATATCGTCCTCCAAGTTGAGCTAAACTTCACATTTGATCTACATAAGCCATCCCTTGCATATGCCATCAAAGTGTTAATCCAGTTAAACAGGTTAACCATGAAACTTGATGAGTCAGCTCTGGCAATCCACCATTCCATAACCTATAAAGTCCAAACACACATGTTCTCTATGAGTAGGTCTGGAAAGCCCATCACCAGATTTTTAGCTGGTGAAGAAAGAGTAATTCAGCCCAGGACTTATAGGCAAAATCAACTTGTTTTTCCACCACAGTGGGTTAATGAGTATGAGAAAAATAACAGGCCCCAACAAATTCATGAAGTCCCAAAGGTTAGCAGATTGAAAGGTGGCAGGGTGTAAGTCTCTTTTCCATCAGAGACTAAACCCGTTTATCCATGCGAAAAATGCCAGATTGAAGGAAGACATCCCTCCTCTTGTACACACATGCCCAGGAGATCAATTTATTGCCGAATCATGGGTCCAATAACCATGATCAATACCCCAGACTTTGATAATGAAATTTTCAAGGATAAAACTGGAGGAATCACGGCAGCATGTTGGATGATCTAGAAAACTAGCCCCACTGAGTTTGGACCGATTGAAAAGGCACTTAACTGGTCAAACATAAATGTTGTCGAACAAAATTAGGCATTAAAAGAAATCATAATCTATCAACAACAAATCTTAGCTGAATTGAACATTCTAAAAAAGCAAGTAAAGAAGACCAGAAAAATCTATAAAATGACCACTCAACAGCTATCGCAACTCCGTACGAATCCTAAACCTATCAGCATGATAGTCTTCACAGAAGTTACATCTGATGAGAGAAGAGCTAACCGTTCAGAAACATAACTTCTCTAGAAAGCTTTCTGGCAATTTCTAGATGCATTTTCCTTCCAAATATGCCATGATTTTGTAGGCTTGCTTTTCCAGTATCTTGACACTTTTTTTGTAAAGAATTGGCTTGTTTTCTCCATTTCTTATTTGGATGTAGCTCTTGTGAAGACTATCATACTGATAGGTCTAGGATTCTCATGGAGTTGCGATAGATGTTGAGTGGTCATTTTGTGGATTTTTCTGGTCTTCTTTACTTGCTTTTTTAGACTGTTCAATTCAGGTAGGATTTGTTGTTGATTGATTATGATTTCTCTTAATGCCTGGTTTTGTTCAACAACATGTATGTTTGACCAGTTAAGTACCTTTTCGATTGGTCCAAACTCAGTGGGGCTAGTTTTCTGAATCATCCAACGTGTTGCCGTGATTCCTCCAGTCATATCCTTAAAAATTTTATTATCAAGGTTTGGGGTATTGATCATAGTTATTGGACCCATGATTCGGAAGGAAATTGATCCCCTGGGCATGTATGTACATGATGAGGGATGCCTTCCTTCAATCTGCATTTCTCGCATGGATAAAGGGGTTTAGTCTCTAATGGAAAAGAGAATGACACCCTGCCACCTTGTAATATGCTAATATTTTAGACTTCATGAATTTGTTGGGGCTTGTTATTTTTCTCATACTCATTAATCCATTGTGGTGGAAAAACAAGTTGATTTTGCCTATAAGTCCTTGGCTGAATTACTCTTCTTTCACCAGCTAAAAATCTGGTAATGGGCTTTCCAGACCTACTCATAGAGAACATGTGTGTTTGGAATTTATAGGTCATAGAGTGGTGGATTGCCAGAGCTGACTCATCAGGTTTCATAGTTAACCCGTTTAACTAGATTAATACTTTGATGGCATATGTAGATCAAGGGTGAAGTTCAGCTCAACTTGGAGGACGATATGGCCTTGATTGAGTCCTGCTTTAATAGCAGTAATCAGGGCCTTTTCAAAAGTTTGCCATCTAGTGTCAAGAATGACAATGAAGCATGTCACATCTTTTCCAGCTAGGAATAACGGCTGTAGTCCTACCTGGATGGCTTTAAGGTGTAATCACTTGTAACAAATCTTGAGATCTAACTCTAATCTAGAAGCTTGTAACAGATCAAGTAGCTCATTAGCAGTACAAGCACAAATAAAAGTTGTGAAATGAATGAAATAGTTTTTTATTGCATGGTTAAGAAATGTGATAAAATCATCATAAAAGTTATTGACATTTAACAAACCGATGAGTTTCTGATGAATGTTCAGATGGGCCCGAGATGCTAATGTGATTAGTACCTTTAGAGTTGCAAGATCTCCTGGTAGGAAAATAAAAGTATCAGCATGATTTAGCATTTCAGTTATTTTCTCTTGCATACCTAAGACGACTAACTCTTCTCCAGTTGGTGAGTCAGACAAATAGCCCAAAGGTTTTAAGGTTCTTGGGATGATGCCTAACACTTGGCTCCCTCTGATATAAGCAGCTTCTGAGACCAGTTTTAATAACTCTCAGTCACGTCCTACATATACCAAGTGTAATTTTCTTTCTGCTATGCTTCGACCAATATCAATGGCTGCCTCAACGAACTCTTTATATTTGCCATAGTTAAACCTAGAGAGCACACAAATGTTCTTGAATTGTTTATTGGGAGTAGCTGCCATTAGGATGCTTCTAAAAAATAATTTGTGAGTGTTTAAAAAATATATTTAAAGATCTTAGTGATAATAGTTTACAAGTGTGTATGAGGTAGCATGTCTGTGTGAATTAACGCGTAAAGCACATGGCTCGAGAGTAAAAAAGAAATAGTAAAAAGAAAAAATAAACAATGATAAAACAAAATAATTAAAGACAATAATGCAAATGATAAAACAACAGTGAAATAAAATTATATTTACAAGTAGTTGTAATTTTGGCTTATATCTTCATCTGGTTTTAGGTCTAGAAATAGCTTGAATGCCCTCTATAGGTTGAAGATAGGCTTCCCATCCAGTTTTCTTATAAACTGGCAAATAGAGTCATTATAGTCAGATTCCCGAGACTATATCGTGCACGCTCTTTCTGGAAATTGCTCTTTGTACGTATCCACTGTGATGCATTTCAAGAGATAAAAGGATATCATCCAATGACTCTTTATTCAAGTCATCCCTAATGAATTGAATCTTTTCTTCCCTGTTATCAGACACCATTCCTAAAGAACATAGATTTTCATCACATCTCATTCTGACACACTTATGATAAGCAATAATAAGTTTTCGAGCTCTTCATTTTCTTAAGTAATATCCTTTACTACAACTAGGCATGTATGCAATAAATTTGGGAGGCAACTTACCTGCCAATCATACTTTGGCCTCGATTAACCAACATATGTCAATAGGGATATTATTCCTCATCAGTAATTGCATTCGTTCAGACCGAACTTTATAGACTGTAAGGAGGGCATTATGAGGAATTAAAGGAAATCGATTGTGAAGCTTTGCTAAAATTACATTTTTGTCTATACATTTGTCTTAGAATATCAGTTATGACTTTAATTATCACGGAGTACCGTTATCCGCTACTTAACCGGGGTGACAAACTAAAACACACAAAGGAAATTAATTTCACAATCGTCTTCTTATTGAATTTACCTCAAGTTCCAATTAGATGTCGTAGATACCTCCTTCAATTTCTCTGAGTTGTCTTTCTAAAGCCTCAACATGGGATACTAACTATGGTGGGCGTAGATCCCAAATATGATGTGTTTTGTAAAATCATATCTGGCCTCTGAGATGAGATTGTACACATTGAAGTTGTTTAAGAAGGTTCAAGAGGATTTGTCTAGTTGAGGCACACATGATTAAAAGTGATAAAAGAAAAATTAATGGTTAAACAAACACACTTATGCAAAAATAATTTTAATCAACAAAAGAATAGAAAAAAAAGAAAAAATTAAATCACCGAAAAGAAAGAAAAAAACCTTAGTTCAAATTTGGTGGGTTACTCAAAGCTATTTCGGGGCCTCTTCATGTGGTTGATACTTTATATATAACTTTAATCTTTAACCATTAACTTTAAAGGTGACACCGTTCTTTGGATCCTCAATTTCAATTGCTCAATGTGGAAAAACAGTGTGAACAATAAAGGGGTCAGACCATCGAGAGCGTAACTAACCTGATAATAAGTGCAAGTGAGAATTGAATAAAGTCACTTTCTGACCTGGGGTGAAAGATTTTCTCATAATTTGCTTGTCATGAAAGACTTTCATTCGCTGCTTGGAGATTTTGCCATTTTCGTATGCATCATTGCGAATTTCTTCAAGTTCTGTCAGTTGTAATCTTCTTTCTGAGTTAGCTTGCTGCATGTCAAAGTTAAATTTCTTGATGGCCCAGTACGCATGATGCTCGAGTTCCACAGGTAGGTGGCAAGCTTTTTCATACACTAGCCTATAGGGTGACATCCTAATCGGGGTCTTGAAAGTCGTTCTCTATGCCCATAATGCATCATCGAGTCTCAATAACCAATCTTTTTGTCTAATCTCACCGTCTTTTCTAATATGTGCTTTATTTCTCGATTGGAGATCTCAACTTGGCCACTGGTTTGTGGATAATATAGGGTCACCACTTTGTGGGTGATGAAATACTTTGTCAAAAGAGTTTTGAATGATTTGTTACAAAAGTGGGCACCACCATCACTGATTATTGCTCGAAGGAATTTAAAGCGTGAAACAATATTACTTTTTGAAAATCCTATCATCACCTTGTGATCATTGGCTCTACATAGAATTACTTATACCAATTTTGATACGTAGTCAACAACAATCAATATGTGTTGATGGCCAAAAGAAGGGGGAAAGGATCCTATGAAGTCAATACCCCATATTTAAAAAATCTCAATCACTAAAATTGGGTTTAGTGGCATTATATTCCTTCGTGTAATGCTCTCGATTCGTTGACACCTATCACATGAAGAGCAAAACGACTCTCATATCATTTCATAGTTCATCAATGGTGCGATTTTGTTGCTCGATCGTGGAGTGAGTAAGATTCTTGAAATTCTGAAATGCATCCTCCCATGGTCTGGGTTGAGAGTAGTTCGGGTTCTGATTGTATGGTCTAAATGATGGCTGAAAGGCTTGAGGAACTTGAGGAATTTGTTGCATTAGTGGAGCTGGAGCTGCTGGTCCATCCTGTTGGAACCCTTGAGACCATGAAAAATTAGGATTGTCTCTCCATCCAGGATTATACGTGTTGGAGTAAGGGTTGTAGTTTGATGGCTTTCTCATTATACCTATGGCATTGGCTTGATCTGGGTATGAGTCATGGTCATGTGGCTCTATTGATTTAGCAGCCGTTAACGATGCTATTTGTCGGGAAAGACCTTCAATTATTTCTTTAACTTCTTTAATTTATGAACTTGACTCGCCAATGTGAACCTCATTCACTCTCTTAATTCTTTTAATATTCTTGAGTGATCGACTCCGTTGTTAGGAATTATCCGTTTGTCGCTGGAATAAATCCTAAATCTCTGATGCACTTTTTGACATTAGCTCTCCTCCACTTGTTGCCATTAGCCATTCTTGTACATGCGACAATAATCCCTCCAAAACGTATTAGCATTGGTGCCATTTCTTGTACTCATGATATGGACACTTCAAGAGTAGCCCATTGAATCGCTCACATGCTTTGAAAAACTTCTCGTCTTCTCTCTGGGTAAACTCTGAAATTTCCCTGCGAATAATATTAGTTTTATGCACTGGGAAGTATTTATTCAAAAATTTTGTTACCATTTGTTCCCATGATCTAATGCTATTAGCAGACAATGTATTGAACCATGAACGAGCTCTATCCTTTAAAGAAAATGGGAATAATCTATGTTTAACATCATCATCTAAAAAATTCTCATATTTAAAAGTTTGACAAACAGTATGAAAATTATTCAGATGATTATATGGGTCTTCATTTTCTAGGCCATAAATATTGGGAGACAATTTAGCACACTACGTTTTAACTCAAAACTCCTATCAGCTACATTTGGGTATCTTATGCACGATGTGCTCAAGTGAGCTAAGGGACTGAAATAGTCCTTAAATGGCCTCTCTTGTGGTACTGGTTGTTGTTGTTGCAAATTTATTTCAATTTTATCTTTAATTGCAACGTGTTTGTGTGTACGAAGTATTTTTTTCAGTTTAAAATCTATAGGTACAAGATTAGGTAATTGTGACCTTTGACCATAGAACACAAAAAAATAAGAACAAAACTAATAAAAATAAAGAAGAAGGAGAAATTATGATACTAACCTTATCACGCTGTTACAACCTTACTATGAAAATACACTTAAGTGCTATAAAAGAAATACGTGAAATAAATTAACTAAAATTAAAATAAATTAATAGGTGGTTGAACCGGCCAAATTAACAAGATAAACGAAAAATTACAAAGAAAAATAACATGAAAATTAAATTATTTACAAAAAGAATCAACTAAAAAAATTATTTACAAAAATTAATTTTACGAATTAAAATAACTTACCTCCCCAGCAACGACGCCAAAAACTTGTTGTGCAAATTTTATTGAACTTGCAAGTGCATGAGTCTATTGTAGAATAGATCAACGGTGATCAGTGTCGATCATACGAGGATGTGGATTTTAATTACGTGTAGAGTTAATTTTCTAAGTGGGTGGTTGAATTTGTGGTGAAAGTGATTTAGGCTATCCTAAAATTGAAGTTAGAATTGCAGGAATAAATTAAAGTAAAAACTATTAAAATGAAGCGCTTGGGTTTCTAGATCTGCATTCAACATGCACCATGGGCTTAATATTCCTGATTAGTGCCAATTAAATCATGAGGAGGGGGGTTTCCACTCCTCATGAACCCCACTCAAATAAATATGGTGCTAAGTGCTTATCGTGACAAATAGTAATAATCTTGCACTAGGGAGACGATTATACCAGTGCAATATCTAGACAAGATTATTACTATATGTCGACGAAAAGTCAAAATATCCGCATAAATCAGAGGGGAAGAGAAAGTAAATTTACGAAATTAAGCCCATAGAACATGTTGAAACTTCACCTTTAACCCAAACTTGAAAGAAAATTAGCTACTCCTAATTGAACTAAGGGTAAAATACGTAGAAAATATAAGATATAGAAGGAATTACAAAAAATAGAGATAAGAAATAAATTCAGGGTTGCCAATTAGGGGGAGCCCCCAATTTATAGATACAATGAGTAAATCATAGCTGTCGGATTAAAACAATTTGGATGCTTTGGATTGCGACACGTGGCAAGTTTTGATTAGATATAACACATCATCAGGGTTATCATTCCATGTATATGCATGTACCGTATGCATGTTTTTCTGTCCACTAACGTACTGCCACGTCACCGGTCAACGTCACATCAATATTTTAGTCCAATAGGATCGTGACACATCATCAGTCAACGCCATATAAGCAGTCAATGCCACATCGTTTGTCCAATTGAATGCTACCACGTCATCGATCAATGTCACATCATCAGACCGTATATGTGAACAGTGTCATGAACAATAACATGAACAACACTGTACATGTGAACAATATCGTTTATCCTTTTATACTCCTCTTAAGGTTTTCGACTGTCTTGAGTTCAAAATTATTGTCTGTTTTGCTATCTGATCTATCGTTCATTGTGAAATGACCATGATGCCCCCTAAAATACTTAATTGTAATAAAACACATAATTAAATCATAAGGGACTTAAATACATAAAAGTAGGGATGTTAGCAAGACTTGTAGTGTAAAATGACGATTTTCTCTTTTATAAATATACATTTTCTAGCACTCAACATTGAACACTTCAAATTAGAAGAAGCAGAAGCTATTATGCAAATTCTACTCCCAAAACGGCTAAATGAGATTCAATTGGTGTGGCATTATGACAAAAGAGAGCCATACTTAGTTAAAAGTGGTTACTAGGTGGCTGTGAAGATAAAGTTTCCAAATTATCCAAGTTGTTTTACTCATAATCAACACTAATGGAGTGTTATTTAAAAGCTTGCTTTTCCAGAGAAGGTAAAAATTTGTCTACAGAGGGCTGCCTCTAACTTACTTCCCACTATAAAAACTTATGGAGAAAAAGAGTTCTCAAGAGCCTACATGCCAAATATGTTGTTGTAATTCAGAGTTTATATCTCATGCTTTGTTGGATTGCAAAATGGTAAGGAAAATTTGGAAAAACTCTCAACTAACAACCAATCTTCAAGGAGAGCACATTCATGACATAGCCAAGTTATTGCAATTCTTGCCTCAATAGCAAACTGAAATTTATGTGGCGTTAGTTGTAGCTTTACTATAAGTAATTTGGATTGCAAAGAATAAATGGTTGTTCGAGAAAAAAAAAAGAATCTAATTTGATCAATAGCAAAGGGAGAGTCAATTGTGGAATCTTTTAGAAAAGTTAGAGAACTTAAGATGACTTGTGCTGCAAGTAGGGAAGTTCGGAAGCAAAAATAATAGTGCCCTCCTCCAAATAGCTGGCTAAAAGTAAATATGGATAATGTTGTAGATGCTGAAAAGTAGGTGACAAGTTTAAGGGTTGTGATTAGAAATTTTGACAAAGAATGCTATAGTTGTTGCAATTAAAATAACTAAGTTTTTTTGCAATATGACAATGGCTGAAGTTGCAACTATAGAATGGGAATTGTAGGTTGTGTTAAAAGCTTGTGGAACTTTTATGATCTTAGAATCTAATTTCCATAAGGTATAAACATAGTTAACAATAGGAACAATAACATGTTTGAAATTTTCTGGTGATCTCTAAAATTTTGGTAAACGTAAAGAATTTTCAGAATTTCAAAGCTCAGTATACCCTAGATTATGTAATGGCATAGCTCATTCAATAGCCAAGTTAGCACTGCGAATGACGGAAACTATTGTATAGTTGGATGAACTTCCAACAACCATAATATATTTTTTGTAATCTATTGAAAGGCATCACTATTAAAATTGCATTTTTACGATAGAAAATTGATGATACATATCGAATTATCGATGTGTCATAAAAGTATCATCAAAGAATGATACTTTCATGACTAATATATTTTTTGTCAAGCTATTATAACATTTTCATGACTGATATATTTATGTTATTTGTTATTGATAGAAACATGTCATGTTCAGTTTTTATTTTTTTAATCATTTATAAAACATGATGGGCATTAATCATGGGTTTAAATGACGTCACTTTAAATTGATTTATTAATTTTTTAATATCCTTGAATTGTTTTTTACAAAAATGCTATTAACTAAATATCTTTTTATAGTTATACAAAAATAGTTTAATCGATGTTGTTCAACCGTTATGCTTCTAAAGACAAAAATTTTCAACATTTAGAAAAATTTTGTATTTCGTTCCGTCTTCTTTCACATTTGGAATGAACAATAGCCCTCTCCCACTAGCAGATGATTGAAGGCTCTTTCTCTCTCCCAACCGTCTCTTAGTCATCACAGCCACTGTCAGTCACTATCATCATCTCGATCTTTCAGCTTTAACGTTTATAGCCGTCATCTCAATCTATCAACCTTAATCATCATAGCCTTTGTTACTGCTAAAGAAAAAGAATCACTTATAACTATCATCGCTATTTACAACCTAGAAAAGAAAAAAGAGAAGAAGCAGTCACAACCATAGCCCTCAAATCAGTCGCTGAAAAAGTTAAAGACCTTAGTCTCTCACTCCACTACCAGCTCTCACTAAAAGTAGCCATCATTGTTTGATTGAACAAAAAGGCGAAGTCAGTTGTCAGGCATTCACTAAATCCTAATTTTCTATTAGTATATTGTAATCATTGAAACCCTAAGTGTTGCACATCAAAAATATCTCAAGCTTTTTTTTTTCTTAAGGTGAAAATTTGTTTTACTTGTGCTACATGTTGTATTTAGTATTTGATTTTACGTTAAAACTTGCCATTATGTGCATGTTGTTCTACTGATTTGTATATGGATTATGGTTGGATAACATTCCTTTCTAAACTATTTTTTAGAAATGCTGTTTTTTTTTTGTGGTCCTCAAAAATATTGTGTTCTTCAAAATCGACATGCAGGCCACAATGTCTGGTGGACCATCATTTTCTTTTTAATTTGAATCATTGTTTGCTAATGTTATGGTCTAGGTAAATTTTTTTTTTAATGCACTATTTTGTTTAGTTTAAATACTGTACGCCATCTATTCAACATTCATTTATTTGTTAATGTATTGTTTTGTTAAAACATTATAGGTCATCTGAGCCAATGAAGGCCTTTATGTTCTGTATTTTCACAGCTCATGGGTCCTTTAGAATTGTATATTAAACATTTTTCAACTGAAGGTTGCCATTAAAGGTTTGATTATTATTATTTTTTTGCTTAAGACTAAAGAAAAGGCTATTAAGCTAAGTAAGACTGTTCAAGGTGTAGTCACAACGAAACAAGCAAAGTGATTCAATCCTACTGCCTTTTCTTATTGTATTTCTCAGCCATGACATTTTTATATTCGAATGCATGCTAGCTAGTTGGTGGGAATTCATTGTATATTGTTGAATATCGACAGGAATTCATTGTATATCAACGAGAAACTAGCGACTTATATTTTGATGGTTAATCAGAATGAGAACTATATCAGTCTGTATTGTCGATGTAACAAGCCACGGAAAAGTCTTCCCCTCGTCGTTTTTGTCATTTATGCTTTACTTGGATGAACTACGTTTACATTTTATAGTGGGATCAATAATTGATGCTTAGAATAGGTTTCCTTATTCATTTATTTTGTTTGGAATTATATCATGAGATTTATGTTAGTAGATGCATGCTTTGCATAGATTTTGTAGATTTTTGTTGGCTATGACAGTCTTATTTAATGGCTCTGATATTGGAAATGAAATAAATGATTGCCGACTTTAAAATAAATTGATATGAATTAAAATTGTATAATGATACAAAACAAAAGTTGAATAATAGCCAAATTTAAATAGTTGACAGGCCATAATGTGTGGGAAAAGGTTAGAGATATTGAAAATAAATAGGAAAAAAAATATAGTGATAGAGTGATGACTCTTGTAATACAAGCAATTGTTAAAGGAAAAGTCAATATTCTTTGACATAGAGTATTGGCAACACTTCTTTGTTTGACATTAGTTAGATGTTATATATATTGAAAAAAAATGTGTGCGAAACCATTGATGGGTTATTATTACTCAATATTCTGGAAAAGACAAATGATAGATTAAAAACAGGAATGAATCTTTAAATATTAAAGATTAATTACAAAGGAATTGCAACATGATTTCTAAAACAAGAATCATGTCATGCTTATTGTAGCTTCTTACACCTTATCTTCGAACGAGAAAAAAAGGTTCTATAAATGTTTAAAAAATAATAAGGTTGTTGATGGCTATTCTTCTAATATGATAAACCTAGTGTCACTGAAGGATTGCGAATTACAAGGTCTCAAATCACATGATTGTCATGTACTTATGCAATATTCAGACTGTGTTTTTCTTTGGTTCCATATGTGCTACTATTGTTGATGTAACCAAATGGGACCAAATGAAAAAAAAAACACATGGTAGAGACAGTGTGTCTGTTAAAAAAATGCTTCACACCTTCATTTTTTTACATAATGATTCTCTTAACAATTCTTGTTGTCCATAAGATAAGACTTTATGGTCTTGTCTATCTACGATGGATGTATCCATTTGAGAGAAACATGAAAACCCTTAAAGGTTATGTTTGCAATCGTAATTGCCTTGAAGGGTGCATTGAAGAGTCTCACATTGTAGAAGAAGCTTTTGAATTCTATGCTGATTATTTATCCAACATGTAAACAATTGGGAATCCTCCAAGGCATAGAGAGAACTCATTAATTCAGAGGCCTATGGGTGATGGGAATAAGGATGATAAATTTCCAGCTATGGATGGATATTATCCATCTGAATGCAAATCCATAATTATTCATAATGGATATGTCCAAATCCATATTCAATCTTAAATGTTGGACATGGATATGAATATCCATGGATGTCCATAGAACATTAAATTTTTGTGTTTTCAAATTCAAAAATAATATGACATTAATAAATTTGTATTTTTAAACTAATTAATAATATATTAATTAAGAAATTCTTATTTCCCTTAATTTATATTTCCTAAAATCATTAATTTTAAAAGCTAATTAAAATTCTTTTGAATAAAAATAAAATAACAAAATAAATATTGCTAGAGTTACTGCTCCGCTGCCGGCGACACAAAAATGTGAACAAACATAGACAAATCCGGTTCCATTGGACTTGAAATTTCATGATCTATGCAATGGTATTGAATTAGTTAGCAAAAAAATGAATCATGGCACATAAATAATACCCTAAACAGTGACGGCAACCTGCTAACAATGATGGGGTGAGTTGCACCGCTACCTTAGTCATATTTGGTGGCTTCCAATGAGTTTGACAGAGGTGATGGTGCATCCACTGGTTTGCCATTAGTCGATGACGGGATGTTGCCGCCACTCTTCAAGCTGCATTTGCACCGCCATCAATTCTCTTTTTGGCCTAAAAATTAGTACCAATTAGTAGATCGTGAAATTTTGAGTTTGATGGTACCAGATTCGTCATCAATTGTTCACTTTCTCTCTTATCGACGGTGCTATCGGCAGTGTCACTGGTGGCGGAACAACAACGCCGGCATTCTTTTTTTTTTTAGAGAAAAAAGAGTAAATTTTTTGGTAATATATTTTTAAAATTTTCTAAAATTAAATTATTCTTCTATAATTTTGTTGGGAAGATATATTTAAGAATAAATGTTTTTGTTTAGGGCATTTTTATATTTATTCATTTTTAATCTAAAAATACAAAACATGAGTTGGATAATGGATATCCATCTAATATTCATATCCATTCAATATTTAGTTAGATATTTAAGGAAATATTCATATCCATATCCAAAAGATTTTGGAAGCATATTATTCAATCCAATTGGACTCGATACATGGATATCCAACTTGGATGGATCAATTTGTCATCCTTAGGTGGGAAAAGTTCTTGTTGAATAAAATTTGTTGACCCAAACTTATTTGCATGTGCCGTAAAATATTTAGAAAGTTCAACCTCTAATCAGGCACTTATTATAAATGCCTAATTTTCATTCAACTTAATTTTCATTTAGCTTTAACTTAATTTTAAATTTTTTTAATTAAGTTTATTTTATTTGACATCTTATTAGAAAACACATGGATTGGTTAATAGTTTGTTTCATGCCTTTCAGAGTATTCCAGTTATTGAAATGATGAGGATGTGCATAGCACGAAGGAGCAAATTTCAATAACCAAAGAATTTCCTAGAGTAGATATAATTAATGCCTCTATTGATAGTCATCTAGAAGAATATAAATGTAATGGTGTTGAGGCCATTGAAATTGAGTAGTGATATGTGTGTTTATTGTTTTCATCCATTTAATTTTTCCTAATTTTGCTGTGTTACTAGCTACTGCTTTTATTCTATTATTTGCCATGCATGTAATTAGTTGTTGTTCTTTTTCTATTTTCTCATTGCTTGTTTTACTGACATGTTACCAACTATTACAATATATGTTTGGTTAACATTATTTTTTTTTAACAAGTCTTAGACAATGGATTTTGATGATGAGCCTTTCAGTGATGAAGAAAATTAGAGTTGTTCCCATAAAAATGATGAAATGCAAAATAGTGAGGAAATTGATATTAAAGGACTAATTAGGGGTGGGTAGAGCTGAACCATACTAGAAAAAAATTTTATTCGATTCCATTTTTTGGTGGTTCAGTTTGGTATTTTTTCTTAGAAAAAAAATGAATATTTCAATTCGATATAAAAAAAATTTTAGCTCAATTTTTAGTTTAAAATTTTAAATACAAAAACCAAACTGAAAAAACAAAAAGTAATTTTTAAATTAAAAATGCCATGTGGCGTTTAAGGATTGGCTAAACCAAACCAATTCAGTTCAATTTGGTTTATCTAGTTCAATTTAATTTTTTTTATTTCGGTTCGGTATTTTATAAGTAAAAAAAAACAAATTGATTAATACCGAAACAAAACCAAATAAAAATTCCCAAACCAATTTTTTTAAATTCTCAAACTGAACCATTTCGGTACCCACCCTTGGACTAATTCCTCATCATCTTCTTGAAGATAAGGCTGGTGAACAAGGAAAAGAAGAGGTGGAAGGTTCAAGAGATTATTCTACACAAAGAAGTCTGAGTCTTAATCCTATAAATAAAAACTTAATGATGAAGGTAGGGAAAATTTGCTGAGATATAATTCATATGGTGTTCCTTGTGGACCGGAGGCACTACGCTATCCACTTTGAGTGTTAACTCATACATTCATGCCAATCACATACAAAGATTGGTGATTAGTGCCAGGGACTTACAAAGGTGCACTTTAGAAATATGTTCAGGTATAAAAATAATCAAAATTTGCCTAAATATTGACATTTTTTTTTAATTTGATTTATAAGGAAAACTTTGTAAATATTTAAATGTGTTGCAAAAGCATTGCAAAGGCACTAAATTATTCACCAAGGAAGTAAGAATCAAGTGTTACAATCAATTAGATCTTCATTTAGGAATTTCAAGCACAGTTTGACCAAGAATTACATTATGCCAAACATGCATGATTGTAAAAAGTTAAGGAAACCTCCTTTATGATATTACCACATTAAACAAGAAGATTAGGATGCTTTCGTTGAAATTCATATTGCTGACGGGATGCTTTCGTTGAAATTCATATTGCTGATGCATTCGCGGCATGAACTCAAGCTATATTGACTTGATAAACTAAATATTTTCTATATAAACTATGTTTATGTCAAAACATTTCAGGATATTCTGTTATTAATAGTTCTTAATTCTCTACGCTTGTTTAAGTACCTGACTATTATATATATGTTTATGTTTAATTAATTAACATAAACTGAGGAAGAGTAAACAAAAAATGTGTGCTCGTAACAACTAACAAGTACAACTATTATCTGAGCTGAAAAGGATACGTTAGACTCTTGGAAGAACTTGTAAGTACTTTTTGCTTTATTCAAATGTTTCATCTGATCTGGTTAGTAATGCTGCCTACTTGTTTGATTAAAACTTCATATTATTCAACTCATCGTGGATTCACTTGTAAGTGCCAATTTTATTTAGTTCATTTCTTTTGTTTTTTTTATTACTTGTATGAATGTCTTATTAGATGTGTGAATGATTATTTAGATAAAGGCTATTGGAAAGAATGCTAGGAAGGGGTCTTAAAGTCCGGATGGCAAAAATAATTTGCTTGCAAAGCATCTGTGAAAAGTTTGTAAGCACTTCTATTTAATTTGAGACTCTATGAAATACTGATCACATGGAAAAAGAGCGAGTAGTGTTTGAAGACTGGTTAGCAAAGCACGATGCAGACATTGAAAAGTTGTGGTAGGAAATTAGAAAAAGAACTAGACACTCTGATATAGGCAGCGCTAACGTACCAATGGAGGATGCATGCATGCATGATGACGATTCTATGCAGACAAATCGAGCGGCTGAAGTTGCTAAATCATAGATACTATAAATTACTTGTTTATGCTAACTATGACTAACTTTTTTTTTATAATTTTATTTCCCTTTTCTATGCATCTTCACTTAATTCAATATACTTGAACATATACTTCATAAACTGAACATATAGCCATAATAGTGATACTATCCATATCTTTCCAATATGAAGTAGAATTAATTTTCCTAAGAGTCACAAATTACAGTTGTTTTCTAACATGTTTTAATTGTTTAATCTTTTATCAGATCATGACCCAGGACGGCCAAAATATTTTTGAACCTCAACCCAAGAAATCAAATGTGAATCGACAAAAAATAAGTATAGCAAGAACTCCAAAAAAGAGTGGTTGGCCTGTAAAGAAGAGGAAGGGCGTCTCGAAGAAGAAGAAACCTAAAATAACACTTAAACTGTCTAAAGACTTTGGTGAATTGTTACCAAGTAAAAAAAAAAGAGCATTTCTAAATAAGAAAGCTCAAACACCATCTCATATGCCTGAATTACCACGAAGTCCAAGGAAGAGAAACTAACAAAATAAAGAGAAAAAAACCCAATGCAATGCAAAGAGAAGGACAAAGCAACAAACTGCTCAGCACAAGAAACAAGCAGAAGTGCATCTTAGATTCTGGTATTTTTTTAGCTTATGTAATGTGAAATTGCCTCCAAATGGGAGTACCTTCCTCACCCACTTGACAGCGAGGTATTTGCAAAAGAGTTTCTTACTCAAATTAGTTACATGATTGTCGAATCTTGTATCACATGGAATGGCTAAGCCTCAACAACCTAATCATCTATGTGGCGTAAGTATCTTTATAAAATAAATCAGTCTGTAAATTTACTATTACCTTATAATATTAATTTTTTATCTTAATTTACTAATACATTTAGGTGCTTAACTGATGAAATTGCAGCTAATAAGATAGGGAAACCATTTGGTTTCATGAATCTTGCTAAGGTTATAACGGTTGTACATGAAAATCCAATAAAGTCCCATCTATAGAGAGAACAATAAATTTTTTATCGTTTGACTATGGCTAGAAAGTTTCAACCTATTTTCATTCCTTATAATATTGAATAGTGACATTTATTTAATATTTATTTCATTTTTTTAAGTAGCTCTTTTGAAAACTTGTTAACTTGACATTGCTAACTAAAAGTTATTTCTCTATTATAGAGCCCATTGAATTATTATTCTAATTGGTGTGGCGACAAAGATGGGATATTACTTCGATCCATAAGGAAATGACCTAGATGAAGACATTAAGGAGCTTGCGGTTAAGTAAGTAACATAAATGTTTGATCCAATGAAATATTTGTTAAATACTAATAGTATATGTATAAACTTTGTAGTGGTACCAACTTGTTCGCAGCCACGATTAGTAAAAGAAGATGTTAATTTATTTTAAAGAATGTTTAGGTAACAAATAGATGATTACTTTTATTTTCTTTAGAATATTAGCACATTCGTTGCTTTAAAAACTCTTTTGGGTTTTTTTTCACCACCCCCCATATGTTCTGACAAATATTACCGTGCACCCACTTGTTTCAACAATGATTACCGTGCACCCATTTCGTTGAATTTTGCCATTTAATTTAATGATTGTGATAGTTATTTTGGTAAAAGATGATTTTGTCCACAATTTGAATTTCAAACTATTAAATTACAAAAATGGCATCAATCATTGTTAATATGCACATTGAATTGGGAAACATCCTCAAAAAAGTATTCCAACCAAAAGTTGAAATTACCCATAAAATTTTACATATTTTCAAGTGAAAAATTACCATTTTACCCTTAAAAAATTAATGTTCCAACAATCTTATAACGATAACCTACGAGTTTCAATTACTTGCCCAAATGCTCATAACGATAACAATAAAATAGGACCATCGTTTACTTCGGCTTTAATAATGAATAAATAACCAATTAACTCTTTTTGTTTTTGTTATTGTATGTTTTTAGTATTTTCCATTCTACCTCAACTTGCAATTAGCTAATAACGATAACCATTCTATGTATAACACCAATTCATAACTAAAGAGTTCATCATTCTTAAATCAGTTCACATCTCAATCATCCATTACAACCAAGAAATTGTAAATCATTATCAAACAATGCCTACTTCAGCTAATACATCTAACAGTCATGGCAAACGCCAAGCATCAAACACAAATCAGAGTCCTTCTTCATCAAACAGCCATGGTGTCTTACATGTTGAAGACCTAAATGGTGGTATTATAAAGTTCTAAAAGAAGAGATGTTATTGTGGGTATAGGGCAGTAATCAAAATTTATCAAACTCCAGATAATGCACTTAAGTTATTCTACAATTGCAAAATAGGCAGATGTGGATTTTTGAATTGGTGGTCATCAACTGATAATGAAGCTAATGAGATTATTGCAATATTAGATTTATTTCTAAGAACACATGATGATGACAATGGCATGGACACAACTCAAGTACTAAGGGATGAGGTAAATAGTAGATTTGATACTCTAGAAAGTATTTTGAAGGCAACAAAGACATGTATTAACATGATTATCATCTTTCTACTTCTTATATTATTTATCACCAAATGTAATATTTAGAAATTAGATGGTAACAATTGACATGTAATATTAATTTTATTTGATTGCATATTACCACTACTATTGTAATTCATGCAGTTGGCAACACATGACTTGTAATATCATGCATTTAGAGGTTATCACCACCAATATATGAATGCATTTTGTAACACTCGATATTTGAAATATATAATTAATCATTGACAACATTAATAACAATTTGGAAACAATACCAACTGCTATAAATTCTTCACAAAAAAGCAAAAAACTATTGTTGGTATATCTCTTAAACCTATGATTTTCCTATACCCAACAACTTTCAAAATACCACAAACTTCAAATACACCTATATAATAATATCTTTGCACTCATTCATAAGCCTATGGCTCAAAAAGGCATCAAAATACTACAAAATAACTATTTCCAATTAGAGTTTGTTGTGGTATTATGGAAGGTATCATCAAATATCATACATACTTCCATTATTTACCTTATTAAATTCTGCCAATGACATCAACCCAATTAATTCATAACTGCATGAAAAAATGACAATAATTTCTATTAACTTCTTGCTTAGATTTTATTGTAAATGTTAAGATTCTTGAAAATTATAATGTAAATGACATACCCTCTATGGTGGGAAACACCAATGCCCTTGTTTGTTCATTGCCAATAACCATGTCATTTCCTCCTACTTGGACATTGCTTCCCTACAAAATTCTTCTACCTTGAACTCCAATCCAACTACCATGTGACTCAGGCCTTCTGACATTAGAAGTTTAAGCCCCAAAGTGGTTATATGGATGAACACTATGACCAAAATTCTAAGACACTATTGACTGCTGCCAATTCAGTGGATGATTAATCACTATAGCATTATGACTTTCAAATGGATTAGTCACTCTTGTAGTTGTTGGATTGTAAGGGCCTTAAGATGTGTTCCTTTGTAGTAGTTTTGCAAGTTAGGTTATGATGAAAGTAACTACAACATTGTATTGCTTCTATAGGAAGATTCACAAACTGGTTATATAAAACCAACCAACATGACTTAAATATATATGCATATAATATCAACAATCAGAACTCATGAGAATAAAAAATATAACTCTACATTCACATTTAGAAGTAGTTATCACGTTACCAATTTTAATTTCTCTTTCTTTTGCAGTTGCCTCTTTGTAAGCTTTAAGGTTCTAATTCACTAGGAAAATACATAATTAATTCTATTTACAGCATGCAATTTTAGCAACTATGAAATATGAAAATTATAAGTTTTAGTCTTATTTCACTTGAAAGTGTCTTGTCTTTTTGTTGGCATTGTCTGGGTTAATTAGGCAAGCTCTCTTGTTATGGCCAAACTCATGACAACACTTACATTGCATCTTGTATCTTATTTTCTATGGAGTAACCTCATCAGGTTCCCTACTTCAATTTAATTTTAGCCTTCCAAGCTGTTTCTTCATGAAATGAGGCAAAATCTCATCATTAAATATTACTGGCCAATTGACTTTGTCTAGAATTGCTGGATAATTCCAGCATAAGATTTTAGGTAATCTGTTTTCTTGAAACACTTGTTCACAAACTGTTCTTGTTCTTTCTTATTGTAAACTATACAAGACATTGCATGTACACAAGGGTACCCACTAATATCCCAGAAACCACAGTCACCTAGATGGTGTTCCAGATCAACTATATAAGTTCTCCCTTTGCCTTCAACTTCATACAGCCATACACTTGTAGGAGCTATAGCACAGCCTTTAGACAGTTGTAGTTTTTTTGTATCTTTTCATACACTCACCTAGAAATTTCAGATAGCGAAGCTTCAGTCTTCTTCCCTCTAGTTATCATCATCTTTATCATCTTCTATCGAATGAAGTCCAACAAAGTTAGCAGAGACAATTTTCTTCACTCACTAAGCCACACATTGAATGACTCTATCATGTTATTAGTGCAATGGTCAGATTTGGAAATTTCATCAAATGCATGTCTTGACCAGAATCTTGGATGCACTCTTCTAAGTGTCTCATATTCACCAGCATCTGCACTCTTGATTTTCTTCATTGTTATTTCAAAATCAACTGATTATCAACTCAAGCAATTTCTTAAAAACTACCCTTAAAGTCAGTTCTTGGATGCTTAGACTTCAAGTTCATGAAAAAGTGTCTTGCACAAAATCTACATCTGCAATAAGATACTCGAGTCTTAATGCATTCGAATTCTCTTTTGCCTATCACACATGAAGGTAAGTTAGTTGCCTTCAATCTTTCATATACTCTTTCAAGTGTCTTAAAAATCAAGTCCATATATTTGTGCTCTCAACACTACGCACACAAGCAGCAATAAGATAAATACCATTATTTGTATCCAATACAACAACTGAGAGAAGAATACCCTTGTACAAACCTTCCAAATGGCAGCCATCAATGCTCATGGAAGATCTACAACCCTATTTGAAGCCTTATTTGAATGATGGAAATGAAATAAAGCATTAATTAAAGTGTGTCTTAACATGATTACCATGCAATCTCCTGACATGCACAATGGCCAAGGCATCTAGCATATTGTTGAGGATTATCTGTGTATATGATCTGATTGAGCCTATAGCTTGACTCAATGTCTACCCCACAGCTTTCAAGAATAATTTTCTTGGCTCGATAGACCTTTTGCTTATCAACCTTAACTCCATATATCATGTTTACCTCACTCATAATAAAACTAACTGTAGTTTTAGGGTGCGAAAGAATTGTTTCCTGAAATTGTAAGGCTATGAACTTAGTAGTTCATTCTGGATTTTTCAATAGCCTTGTACAAATATGGACATTATAATATAACTTTACCATGCAAGTCTCTCGAATTAAAGTTCTACCTGCATGTAAATACCAAGGCCATCCATATCCTTCGCAACCAATAAAAATTCTAGTCCTCTCAAACTTGTCTTTCTTGGTCTTGAACCTCTCGTATATCGGAAACTTCCTTAAAGCAACTGCAAATTCAGTGAAGTTTTTGAAGTATTGTCCAACAAAGAACTCAACAAGCTCATCACTAGGAATATACAAATTGGCCCTTACCTCAGCATCCATCACCTTCATTACTCTATCACTATTTTCATCAGCACATGGACCGAATTCATTGTTGTCACTCTCATAATCTTGTAACAAATAATCACCAATATCATCATTAGATTTGCCAACATCTAGATCAATAACTTGTACATATAACTGAGGTTGCTCTACTTTTTGCTGAAACTCATCATCACTGTCAAACATGTTGTACATACTATCATCAAAGTCATAACTATAGAATTGTTCATTAACTTTAGCATTGGATTGGTTTGTCTACTACAAATTCTGATTTTATGTCTGGCTGCGATTGGATTTGAAGCTTCTAAAACTTAAGATTTATAGTTTTGTGATTTTCAAGTTAGTGCTTCGTCAATAATCAACAGTTGTTATCTTTGTTGGACTAAAATTATATCATAGAGGAAGGGAGACAGCGATTGAGATAAATTGATGGTTTGCTGTTGTTGATCAGAAGGGATATGGAACCTCAAATTCGAATCTTCATCATCACCCTTTTTAATATGCACTTGATGTGTGGTATTATTGTTACAAGGAATACTCTTTTGGTGAGAAGTTGGTGATCTTTCGAAGGTATTTACAAAGTCTTTGTCTAGGGATGCATTGGAGTAAATAGGACTTGGTTGGGTATGTAATGGGTGAGGTGGTACAAGCTTCATCAGGATATCACTAGTTTGGGTTTCATTAACAAGAACATTGAGGTTAATAATTTTAGGGTTTTCTGGTGGAGTGCTTTCTGTTATGGCATTAATAAGTGGCTGTTGGAAAAGTGACTTTCTGGCTGTTGGAAAAGTGACTTTCTAGCTGATGAGTTAGCTGGCCTTGATATAATCTCCTGGTCATAATGAATTTCATAATAGCCATAGTGGTTGTATGGAGACCAAGTTGAAAAAATATCATCATCACCACGTATGTCAATGTAGTCATTATCCCATGGCTATGTTAGAGTGAGCTCGAATCTCTCGTCAAACCTTAACTTCCTTTGGAACACCATGTGCATAACTCTATTGACAAGGACAATGGTGCTTATTTTTTGTTGATCAATTATTCCCATATTATATGTCTCTCCCATGAATTTTATGAATACAATAGTTGGTTCATCGTCATTCTTAGCCATCTCCAGTTAAAAAATAGCATAATGTAAGATTGGTCGTATAAAAATTTCTTTAATATTGGCAAAAAAAATCATGTACATGATGTATAAAAGGGAAAACAAGCTGTTAGTAATAGCAGACATGTCATACTAATTGACAGTTTTCCTTAATCAAATTTCCACCTCAGCATCTATGGAATTAAATTAAAAAACTAAGTAAATGAAGATGAACTTTATGCTCTTTGATTAAGGAGCTGGAGTTACAGGCAAAGGATAATAGCCAAAGTTGCAATTATAATATATAGATGGAGTATGAAATAGGAAAAACAAAAGTAATGGATAAACTTAATGTATCATCCCCATTCACATAACAAGGTTTCATTCCGTACATCACTTTTTTATTTCAATAACATGGAAGCAATCAATTTCTATACATTATTGACATAAATTACCAAACAGAGCATGCCTGAACAATTTCAACACAGGAAACACATAAAACTGAGAAAACCCATGACCAACCTCATCAAATCCCACATAAATATCACTTGCATGCATGTAATCTAACATGTATAGAGTAATACTCCAACAAAAAAATCCATATGAACAACACAAAAAAACTCTCCTCAATGTGTGCAAATTGAAGCTGCAAAACCCACTCTTACACTCTCTCACAACACAATAAGTTGTGTAATCCTCAAGCTTCTTAAAAAATGAGCATGTGGTAGGTATTGGCATGAATCGTCTCCAACACGCAATATTTTCCCTCCATATTGCTTCGGTTTTTGCTCTTAGAAAGTACATTTTGCAGAGATGAAGCTGTTTTTTTCTAAATTACAACATTGTTCTCTTCCTTCTCATTGTTCTCTTTCTTCTATGCAACAACTTTAACTTAATTTTTTATTTGTTTATTATATCATGTCTATTTTACCCTTGGCTAGTTAAATTAAATGACAGAATTTAACGGAATGGGTGCGCGGTGATCATTGTTGAAACAAGTGGGTGTACGGTAATATTTGTTGAAACATATAAGGGGTGGCGAAAAATAACTTTCTTTTTCAATATTTTCAGTACAGTGCCTTTATTTATTTTAGGCTCTAGTATAACCAGGTTCATATGACTATGGATACTATGTCATGCTGTATATGAGAGACATAATTGCTAATGTTAGTTTATTGCTTAGTAATGTAAATATTTCCTTTTTAATGGTCTTAGATTATTTGGTTATTATGTGTTCTCTATTGATCAAGCTAATGTTAAATCATTTTCCATTTTGCAATTCAATGACAAATCAGTATACACCTAGGAACAAATTGATGAGTTGCAATATGAATGGGTGGCGATCACTTATTTAGAAAATTACATTGGTTATATTGATCTATTGCAGGTACTTAGTATATGGTTATTGTTTTGGTTAATTTGCTATATTAAGTTAAGGAGGTGGTAGACTGATTGTTGTTAAGAGTAGTATTAGTTGATATTGAAAAACTAAAGTTTAAATTTTATTTGAAACTTGGGAACCGATTGTATATTGTATAAGATTGTTGCATTTACTATGTTTATGAGTTGTGATGATTCCTGACTGGGAACATGCATGTTGCATATGAGATTGTTTAATTCAGGAGTTGTGGTAATGGTTACGTAAGTTGGAACATGCATATTGTCTTCAGATTGCTATGGAAATCATTGAGATTGCTGTGTTTGGGGAGTTACTGCTAGGTTGATGAGTTGTTGAAGTTATGATGATTTTCTGTGTTGATTGAGTTCTTAGGTTAATTTCAGTTTCTAGATTCGCTTGAAATTGCTTGCTGGATAATTTGCTTTGAAAAGTTGTTGTGATGATTGAACTAGTGGTTAAGTAGCATCAATGTTTCATCTTAGCTTGTAATTGTAATTGATTTTGCATTTTGCAGTTGTTGTTGATCATTTGTATTTTTGGGTTCATTAACTTGCTGGACATAAGTATAGGTATTCATGTTGTGGATTTGTGCACTTGCAGAACATTATTTGTAGCAGAATTTGTTGGTTAAATTTCTATATTGTTTAGTTTGCTAGGGAACATTTTATTACTTTATTTACTACTTTATAAATGATAATTGAGATGCATGTTTAGAGTTCATAATCGGATTCTCAATTACTATTGCCCAATTTTATGTTTTTAGTAATTTATATTTATATAGATTTTTATATTTATATATATAACAATTTATCTATATGTGAAAATAAAATTTAATAATATTAATATATAATAAAAATTAGCATAAAAAATTAAAATTGGTGCCAAAAAAATTAAAAGAAAGCTTTAGTTCCCGTGAAATTATTTATTTAAGATTATAATTCAATTCATGCCAAAATAATAAAAAAATTTCCACCAAATTAATTTTTTAATTTATATAATTTTATATTTATTTAATTATTAATAAAATATCTACTTTTTTATGACAAATATTAGTCATATATGAAAAAAAAATAATGACAAACAATAGTCATATGTCAATAACATTTTTATATCGGATGAAACATCATAAAATTGATGACATAAAAAAACGTTATCGATAATTTCTTGACATAGACTTTAATTACAATTGAGCAGCCATCATCCAATAGGGTTTATGATGGTCAAAACCATCATTATTAAACTTTTTTTTATTAGTGCATACTTTCTTTCTTAAAAAAAAATAAATTGACTGACTAACTCAAAAGTTGCTATATGTTACATATAATATAACGTAATATGACCCATTATATACACACACATACATACATACATATATTATATTTCGAGATATGACATGATTAGAATTCGCTTAACTCTCTTAATAATTATATCTTTTTGTTTGACATGAATGACATAAATATGACTTTATTAATTTGAAGTGTCATCCTGTGAAGTCACAGAATTTGAACACGATCAGATTCATGCAAAGCCGGAACTAAGACTTGCATGTGGGGGAAAAAATTATGAATCTTTTTTTTTTTTTAATTCAAGCCAGCAAATGTAAAATCTAAACGAAAGAATAACTGTAAATAATACGAAGGTTTCTTTCATTTTCCTTTTTTTTCTTTTTCTTAAGTAACGCCTAAAAAGTCAATATAATCCTCTCCCCACATGTGCAGGAAAGCTGGAGAGGTTCTATTCATAGCCAAGAGTTTACAATTGACCCGGCAGTGTTTTAATTTTCCTCAAATTTGTATAGATATTTTTTAATGTTTCAGTGAAACTACATACTAAAGTTCCATAATTGTCCCCAATAAATATATAATAAACATCTTCCATCATTAAAATTTTAATTGTATTATTATATTATGATGAAGAGTAGGAATCCATATTATACTAGGATTAGTTTCCTTATTAACTAAAGTTTAAGACTTTTAAATTCCTTTCTAATTTAGAATTTTGTTTCCCTTTAAATTTAGGATTGTGTTTATACTTCATGAATTAGGATAATTACTACTACTATAAATACAGGGGCGGAGACAGCATATTGATTGGCTGGGGGCCTACTCAACGACGATAAAAAAAATTTAAAAAGTAATAAATATATAAATTTGAAAGATTTATCATACTTCAATATATGTTTACAATTGCCCTTTACGAGTTTTCATACATTGATAACGTTGCATTACAACTTCATTATCAATATTATTAAATAAGTCTTTTTCTATATAAACAACTAAACTATCATTCATCCATTACTCTCCCATTCGGCTTCGTAACCGATTCTTCAAAATGTTCATGGCTGAAAATGCTCTCTCTATACTCGCAGTGGCAACAGGTAAAGCCAATGCTAATGTTATTAACAAGTCCTTGTCGTAAAAGAAATCTGACACAATCAACTGATGCTTGTAAGCGAGCTCGATATTCACTTCTAGTTTGATTAGAATGTCTGGAATACATTGTTTGAATATGTTGCTCTTGCTTCATTAAATCTTGACAAGAACGCCAAGCATCATTGTGGACACTATTAGAGCAACCAACATGAACTCTCAATCTTTCTGGTTTTTTCCAATTTGTAAACCCATGTTTAGTAAAAGATTCACCACCGGCTTGTTCTCCAATTTCTGGCTTGAAAAGATAACAACAAAGACAAAATGCAGCATCCTTTGCAATGTTATACTCTAACCAATTTCCATATTTATCAAACCATGCTGAATTGAATCTCTGAGATTGTTTTCCAAAATGCCTAAGAGGAAAATTGTGAGTTTTTGGTTGACAAGGGCCATTCTGCAAATATTGTCTTCGAACTTGATCTTGGATATTTACATTGTAGTAAGAAATTGGATGTCATAACCCAGGATCCATAGGAAGATTCAATAAATTCACCTCCACATCATTTTCTCTCATAGTTCCAGCATAATCATTCTTTTGTTTTTTATCACAATCATCATTTTTCTTTGAACCACTATTGTCTTTTTGTTTTGAAGCATCATCATTTTTTTTCTAAAAGTGGTGGCTCCTTTCTTTTGTAAAACCTTTCCATACCTATTTCAAAATATAAATAAAGATTATGAATATTGAGTACTTTACTTAGGCTAGTAGCAGTTTTAGCATATTCCCCTATTATATAATTATATTAATGCTATAAATTAATTAACAAACAGTACAAGACATTAAAGCTAAACAAGCAAATGCTTAATTGCAATTGTTATTTTCTTAATCTAATAATATGTGTTCTTTTTCATGGAATCTACACTCAATCACATTATATTTTTCAAATATACCAATAGTCAGATGATACACTAACTAAGGGGGGAAGAAAAACAACTATAACATCAATTTAACAAATAATTATATATGATTTATAAACAATAAAATAAAAAGCAAATAAAGTGTTAACTTGTACCTTAATTTTATTGAATGAAGAGATGAGGGGTTGTTTGAAATTTGGAGGAATAAATGAAAATCACTTTCCCCTGTCACTACTGTTTTGCTTTTGGAGATGCCGAAACAAGAAGATGATTTAGGGATTTGTGTATGGGTGCAGGACGTAGTGGAATTGTAGAAGGTAAAGAGTAATAAAATATTATTAATAGGTTTGTCAGCTGTTTAAAAATTTGATTAATATTAATATTTATGGGCTTGATTTTAGTTTGCAAAGCCCATCTCTTTTTATTTGTTTTAAAAACTTATAGTGTGAGAATTTAAGTATAATTATGTATTAGGGACTTGAATATAAATTAGTGGGGGCTTAGGAAAAATTTATTAGAAATTTTTGGCAAATCAAATTAGTTAGTAAAAGATTTTTTTTTTTCAGTGGGGACTTAAGTCCCCACTGATCCCAAGCTAGATCCGCCATTGTATAAATAGCTCCCTCTTGTAGCCTTTGAAGGCAGAATTTTGAGTTTAATAATATTTCAATTTTCAAATCTCTTTGTGAGTATTTGAACAGTTAATTCTCGGTATTCTGCGGAATCAACGAGTCTTAACCCCTAAATTCGCAGTATTCTTTTGAATCAACGTGAATTTAGTTGTTCTTTTGTTCCGGTATACTCTAGAATCAACAGAATATTTTGAACATTAAACTTCCGCTGCATCAGTTTGGTATCAGAGCCAAAACCTGGTATTACTCATCTAATCCCATCTACCACCAAACATTTCCTTTCTCCTTTTTGTTTTCTTCCGTTTAGCTTCATTATTTAAAAAAAAAAAAACCTGAAACAGAAACAACAGCCGCGTAGGCCGCCGTCCAAGCTGCCGGCGTTTGCTTTCCAGCACCGATCCGGACACAACCACCACCATTCGGGTCAGAAAGCAACGACCATCGAACCCCAAGCAATAACAACCGTCGACCAGCCACAGATCGCCGAAAAAAAGGCTCAAACCCGCCGCGAAACCACCACCATCGTTCACTGGTTTTTGCAGTGTTACAGGTGTCATCACCACCACCAATCAACTCCTCTCCATCAGCTGAACCTCTCTCACCTATCCTCACCGCCGATCGACGCACCGATCGCCGGAAATCAAGCCAACAACAAAATCGTCGCCTTTATCTCCAAATTCCGGACAAAACACCACTTTTTCGGACAAACCACCACCACCATCATACTCACCAACCTAAAATCTTTTAGATCCACCTATCCTTACTCGATTTCCGACCACTGTCATTGGAAATCTAAAACTTTTACTTAATTACAGTTTCGACCTAAAATTTTTATTTACTTTCAGTTTAGCCCCATTACCTTTTTAAACCCGAATTTGAAAAATGCCTCCAAGAAAAGCTCGTGATGCTCATACTGCAACTTACAATTAAGAAGATGTTTCTAAAGATGAAGCCTTGGCTAGTATGACAACCAGAATTAATATGTTAGCTGCACAAATAGTACGAATGGCAGAGTTACTTGACGAACACCATCGTACTCTAGAACATGAAGACAAATCAAGTGGAAGCTTTGCTAACCCATTCTCTGGGCGTTGACCTAGAACTGAGTCTACTGATGACAGAAGATGGGAATCTGGATTGAGAATTGACATTCCCGAATTTCAAGGAAGTGGTCGACCTGAAGAATTATTGGATTGGATTAATGCCATTGAGGAAGTTTTCGAATACAAAGAAGTTCCTGAAAATAAACTAGTTTCACTTGCTGCAACTCGATTTCGTGGAAGAGCAGCAGCTTGGTGGCAACAAACTAAGCTCACAAGGATTAGGCAAGGCAAAAAGAAGATTGATTCTTGGGAAAAGTTCAAGAAGCACTTGCGTGGAGCATTCTTGCCTCATAATTACGCCAAACTGTTATACCAACAATTACAGAATTTAAGGCAAGGTAATCGATCAGTGGATGATTACACTACAGAATTCTATTGGTTGGTGGCACGCAATGACTTGACAGAGACAGAAGAACAACAGCTTTCCCGCTACATTGGAGGCCTAAGATCTCAATTTTAAGACCAATTAAATTTACTTGACCCATACTTTGTTTCAGAGGCACACCAACAAGCCTTGCAGTTGGAGAAGCAATTTAGTCGACGTACTAATGACTCAAACTTTCGGGGCGCTTGAAGTGTTGTTCGTGATAATTCAAACCCGACTTCCCAATTTCATAATTTCACTCCTCTAAATCCTCCAAATAAAACTAGTAAACCTAGTGAAATTGGTCAAAGCAACAAAACCCAATCCTCGGGTTTGGGATTACGCTGTTTTAATTGCGGAGAAAATGGGCACCGAATGAAAGAATGTAAAAAGGGAGGAAAATATGGTAAATGCTTATTCATAGGCATAGAGGAAAGTGAAGACTATCAGGAGGAAGAAACTGAAGAGTTCGCTGTAGAACTAACTTTTGATAGTAGTGGTAGCGCTCAATCTGTTGAAGAACATGGTGATAGCGGCCCAATGTTGATCGTGAACCGCGCATTCTTCACTCCTAAAGGTCAAGACAAAGACAAGTGGCTACGACAAAATATCTTTCAGACTACTTGCACAATTGGGGGTAAAGTATGTCGTGTGGTCATAGACTCAAGCAGTTGTGAGAATGTCATTTCGGAAGAAGCCATAACAAAGCTAAATTTAAAGATAGAACCTCATCAAACTCCATACAAACTCCATACAAGCTCACATGGCTAAAAAAGGGAAATCAAGTGACAGTATCGAAACATTGCTTAGTTTCCTTATCCATTGGTTCAATTTATAAAGACAAATTTTGGTATGATGTTGTGGCTATGGATGCTTGTCATCTATTACTGGGTAGACCTTGGCAATATGATCGAAACGTAGTACATGATGGGAAAAGAAACACCTACAACTTTATGTTTAACAACACTAAGATCGTTCTCCTACCTAACAAGGAGTTTACTCTCCAGCAAGACTTGGGTAATTAT
Source organism: Citrus x changshan-huyou (assembly GCA_039657385.1). Classification (NCBI taxonomy): domain Eukaryota; kingdom Viridiplantae; phylum Streptophyta; class Magnoliopsida; order Sapindales; family Rutaceae; genus Citrus; species Citrus x changshan-huyou. The sequence goes on from CM077550.1 coordinate 9,058,386, forward strand.
TTGTTAGGCAAGAAGCAATTTATAGATGTTGTAGCAAAGACAAAGAGAGTCTACATTTTATTGGAAAAAGAGAGTAACGGTGATTCAAATATTCCTAAAGCGGTGACACCTATTCTAGAGGAATTTCAAGATTTGTTCCCCAATGAGCTACCACAGGGCTTACCACCTCTTCGAGATATACAACACCAAATTGATTTGGTACCAGGTTCTACATTACCAAATCGACCTCATTATCGTATGAGTCTTACAGAACATGAGGAATTAAGGCGCCAAGTGGAAGAATTACTAGAAAAGGGATTTATCTATGAAAGTCTTAGTCCCTGTGCAGTCTCTGCTTTATTGACTCCAAAGAAAGATGGTTCTTGGAGGATGTGTGTGGACAGTCGAGCTATCAATAAAATTACAGTTCGATATCGTTTTCCAATCCCTCGATTAGATGACTTGTTAGACCAACTCAGTGGAACAACAATTTTTACCAAACTTGATTTGAAAAGTGGCTACCATCAAATTCGAATACGGCCTGGAGATGAATGGAAAACAGCTTTTAAAATTCGCGAAGGGTTATACGAGTGGTTGGGGCTTATCCAATGCTCCGAGTACTTTTATTCGAGTTATGAATCAAGTTCTTCACCCTTTTATTGGAAAGTTTGTAGTTGTTTACTTCGATGATATACTTATATATAGCACCAGTCGCGAGTTACATCTACAACATTTGAGAGAAGTGCTTTCAGCCTTAAGAGTAGCAAGTTTATACATTGTAGTAAACAAGTGTATTTTCTTGACAGAGAAAGTATTATTCTTGGGATATGTGGTGTCGAAGGATGGTATATCTGTTGACCAATCAAAAGTGGATGCTATTCGAGATTGGCCTCAGCCATCTACTTTATCTGCCACCAGAAGTTTCCATGGATTGGCCTCTTTTTATAGGCGATTCATTCCTCATTTCAGTACTATTATGGCACCAATCACGGATTGCATAAAAGGAGGACAATTCTCTTGGACAGAGGCAGCTACTAAGGCATTCAAGATTATCAAAGAAAAGTTTATTACTGCCCCAATACTTGCCCTACCAGATTTTTCGCTCACTTTTGAGGTACATTGTGATACTTCTAAGGTCGGCATTGGAGCTGTTCTTAGCAAATAGGGTAAGCCTATAGCTTATTTCAGTGAGAAGTTGAATGAAGCAAAGGCACACTACAGCACTTATGACTTGGAATTTTACGCAGTAGTCCAAGCGTTAAAGCATTGGCAACATTATCTAATTCATAAAGACTTTGTTTTATACACTGACCATGCTGCGTTAAAGTACCTCAATAGTCAAGACAAGCTCTCTCACAGACATGCCTCGTGGACAGCATTCCTTCAACAGTTTACTTTTGTGGTGAAGCATACCTCTGGCGAATCCAACCGGGTAGCAGATGCACTTAGTCGACGCACTTCTTTATTGGCACAGATGCATAATCAAGTTCTCAGATTTGACACATTTCGAGAGTTATATGCTTCTGATCCTTTCTTTGCTCCTATATTAGAAGACGTTGTTGCAGGGTTTCGCTCAGATTATCATTTACATGACGAATTCCTTTTCAAGAGTAATCAGTTGTGTGTTCCCGACTCAAGTTTGAGATTGAAAATCATTGTAGAGTTACATAACGAAGGGCACATGGGTCGTGACAAAACTCTAGCTCTAATCGCCAACACTTATTTTTGGCCTACTATGAGGCGTGAAGTCTATCACTATGTCGAGACTTGTCGTATTTGTCAAGTTTCCAAGGGCGCAGCAACTAATGCTGGGTTATATATGCCGCTGCCGATTCCAACACAACCTTGGGCTGACATTAGCATGGATTTTGTTTTGGGATTACCCCGCACTCAGAGGGGTATGGATTCAATATTTGTTGTTGTTGATCAATTCTCGAAAATGGCTCACTTCATTGCTTGCAAAAAGACTATAGACGCTTTGACTATTGCTCGTCTATTCTTTAAGGAAGTCTATAGATTACATGGTTTACTGAGTTCAATAGTATCTGACCGGGATACACGATTTCTTAGCCATTTTTGGAAGACATTATGGAAGTTGACTAACACTCGCCTGAATTTTAGTAGTGCTTACCACCCAAAAACAGATGGTCAAACTGAAGTTGTCAACCACTCTTTAGGAAACCATCTATGTAGTCTAGTTGGTGATAACCTGAAGATGTGGGATCATAAGTTATATCTAGTCGAGTTTGCTAATAACCGTGTAGTTAAGCGTAGTACTGGTTTAAGCCCTTTTCAGGTTAATTACAGATATAATCCATGAGCTCCCATCGACTTGGCTCCAGTTCCAGATTTAGTTCGCAAAAGCGGTAAAGCAGAAGACTTTATTGAGCAGCTTCAGAAGATTCATGAAACTACGCAATAGTCTTTCAAGTAGACGACTGAAGGTTATAAAATTATGGCAGACAAAAAGCGTCGAGCTTTAGAATTTGAAGTAGGAGATCTTGTTTGGGCTATCCTAACTAAAGATAGATTCTCCGTTGGTGAGTACAACAAGCTTTTTGCCAGGAAAATCGGCCCTTTGGAGATTATAGAGAAGATAAATCCTAATGCCTACAGATTAAAGCTTCCTAGTCATATCCGCACCGCAGATGTATTTAATGTCAAGCATCTTATTCGTTACAGAGGTGATCATGATGAAGATGTTGTTGCTGACAATCCAAATTCGAGGCCGAATTCTCTCCACCCTGGGGGGAATGTGAAGAGTAGGAATCCATATTATATTAGGATTAGTTTCCTTATTAACTAAAGTTTAAGACTTTTAAATTCCTTTCTAATTTAGAATTGTGTTTCCCTTTCAATTTAGGATTTTGTTTTTACTTCATGAATTAGGATAATTAGTACTACTATAAATAGCTCCCTCTTGTAGCATTTGAAGGCAGAATTTTGAGTTTAATAATATTTCAATTTTCAAATCTCTTTGTGAGTATTTGAACAGTTAATTCTCGGTATTCTGTGGAATCAACAAGTCTTAACCCCTAAATTCGCGGTATTTTTTTGAATCAACGTGAATTTAGTTGTTCTTTTGTTCAGGTATTCTCTAGAATCAACGGAATATTTTGAATAGTAAACTTCCGCTGCATCATATTACCTCCTATAACTGAATTTTCTAACCTGCCTCAACACAGGTGAACAGAAGATTTATTTAATCTAAACCGCCCACCATATTAAAATTTCTTTGAACACTGCAAAAAATCTTGATAAAATTTTAATAAAATGTATTATATCTAGTTAATAAAACATCATAAATACAATGAGTTTCAAATATTTTAAATATTTAGTAAGAGTAAGTAAAGACTAAAGATATAAATCTGGACTGTAAAAAAAAACTTTATAGGTGTTGAAAATTGAGAGAGGAAAAATGAAAAACAAGTGGTTGGAAAAAAAAATTAAGATATGAAGATATTTATAAAGGAATATAATAATGACGGATCAAAGAAACTTTCTTTCATTAATTTCAATTTGAGACACGCTGATGTATGAAAAAGTGGGAGATGCCATTTTAGAGATGGCGTAATGAATCACAGACATATATGATACAATTTTTTAAAATTTATGTTGACAAAAATTGACACGATCAATAAATAGGTTATACAATACCATGTTTTATCAGTATTGAACCATCTCAATATAATTACACCTTTATTACTCTAATATCAATTAATATGTGGTAATATTATTGAAAAAATAACTAATATATATAGTGAACACTACATTAATTATTTGTGTCATATTTATATTATATTAACTTATTTATAACTTACTTTTAGAATAATATTAACATATTTATTATTTTTAGAATTTATTTTTAATATTTTTATACTAAATATGTAAAACAATTAGAGTAAACAAGTTAATACAATTAATAAATAGGTCGTATCTATATTTTAATATTTTAACACAATTAATAAATAGATTGTATTGATTTTTGCTTAAATTTAACACTACTCAAATAACTACACAAATAAGACACAACATGACTGCATGAAATGATTTCATTAGATAAAGCTGCAGCAATGATTCATAAACTCATTCATTGTATTTTTGTCTCTTTTTGTCATTTCCTTATCCACCTTACGGGTCCAAGCCTCCTGAATTACGATTTCTTATTATACTTCTACTTTCCAAAGGATGATGTTATGTTAATTTGTATTTTAAGTAATCTCTTAATTATAATATTCCTATATCTTCTCCCTTTGTTAAATTAGATTATTCTCAATCATCTCTTTTTCAGGATATTTTCTCTGCTAATTACTTACTGAAAAATTACGGGAACATGTAAGATTTATAAAAGATGTGGCCAGAGTGGTTTTCAATCCACAATCATAGCAACAAAGTAGGAGCAAAGATCAATCAAAATATATATACAAATGCATTTTTTCTTTTACTTATTGCACAACTCATAACATAATATAATAGTTACTATTACAGAAGGTAAAACCCCTACTTCCTCCAAACAATACGCCGCAAACCTCTTTGTCAGTGACAAATTAAGTAGAGAAAACTCATGATTATTTTGTACATCACTCATAATACTTTAGTTGATACATAAAACTCTCGGGATGTGGATATATGATCGGTATGCGTTGAGAGAGCTTCACCATCTCAGCTTTGCAGGGAAGTACTGCAACAAAATTTTAATACACGAGTTTGATTAGGAAACAAAAAAAATTAAACTAATTAAGTGAAATTTCAGATGACTTGAGCCACAAGAAATTACTTTCTCGATGAGGGAAAGATAGTAAGGCTTCACTTTTTCGACATCAACTAGGACTTTGCTCTTGCTGTAGAGATCATATTTGCTGCAAAATGATATTAAATTAAACGCACCCAAAATTAACATCAGTGACAGTAAGGGTAATCTAAAGATATCAAACTGGCAGACTGATAAAAGATAATGAGACCACTTACTTGAATACTTGGAGCCACTTCAAATTCTCCTTATCCTCCTCATTCATCAAGTGTGCGTATGCTCCCTCCTTGTGCAAAGCTGCAAGACGATAAATTAATGAAATGAGTTGTAATTAGTTGGGTGCATAATAGTATCGAGTACCATTCTGCGGATATGAGGAGATCAATTGGTTTCACAGTGCTTACGATAGAAGGAGTGATATCGGACAATGAACAATCCAGCAGAAGGTAAAGTGGTTCCATTCTCCTTGGCCACCTGCAGTATTCAAAACGTGATCAATTAGTTAAATTTTAGTTGATCTTGATGAGTAGGCTCCTGCACAATTGTGATTGGATTCAAAGCATAAGAGGCATACCAGGTACATGTAGTCATCATGTCCCCATGATATCATCACGTTGTCTAATCCGCAGCCTTCAGTATAAATTCCATTCTTGGTGTTGTGTGCAGGATTGTTGCTGTCTGGATTTTCCTTGAAATACTGAGAGAAAAAATTGGGAAAAAATTTCTTAGTTTATCGATTATTTTAATGATTACGACAAAATTAGACCTCAAAATTATCTAAGATTATTCTTGAAGGAGAAAATAGAAACCTTGTGGTGAACATTGGATTCATCAAAAGCACATCCAAGAGAGAATGTGTCTCCTAAAAAATATTGAAACAAATTAACCATTAATTAACTAAATTAAAATTAATCACTTGAAAGTAATTGTAATGATTTCAATTCTCTATTCGCAATAGAGCACTCACCAACAACAGCCCATTGAGGAAGCCCTCCAAATTTGGGAAGAGCAAGAACCTTTCCAAGATCTGAAGGAACAGCACAAGTTAATTAATTCATAATTGCGGATTAAAAATTTGAACTCGGTGCTGATTTGAGCTACACTGCCCATTCAAATATGTGCGTATATAATTCTTGTAATACTGGGTGGGCCATACTATATCAATAGAGAAACAGAATTCTCAGGCCTACAAAGAAGGACTATATACATATATATATATATATATATATATTAATCATAGGAATTTGAGAATCAAATAATATTAACAGAATATTATACCATGAATGAGAGCAGTCAAATGAAGCCAATCTTCATCAGGATAATCTTTTCTAATTGCTTCAGCAGACTGCAATAAGTGCTGAATTTGAGGCTCATCCAAATCAGGATCGCTTTCGTCTACAACTTCATTGAGGAGTTCGCAGCATTCCCATATGCTCATCTCAGCTTTGTCCAGTTTTGCGTACTCTTCCCTCATTTTCTTCACCTGCATGCATTCCAAAATTATAATATGATTTGCATGTCGCATCAAAATCTTCTGTTTTATTTTATGCGTGAAACATTGCTTACAAAGTCATATGTTTGGTTAATGTGCTGCAACCGGTAAAATTCCTCCACTGACTTTTGCCTTTCACATTCTGCATTATAATCCCTACAAGGCGTTTCCAATACACCATGTGAGGTCGCTTTCAATGCAAAATAAATTATCCAATTAAGAACTAAATACCCCAAAAATAAAAAGGAAAAAAGTCATAAAAAAAAAAACCTGAATGTTTTGCCAAAAGAATTGATCTCTGGCGCAACGAATCCATCATTTGGCATAGTTTTTGGCACCACAAATCCTCCATCCAATACCAACTCATTTGTTTGCTCCTGGAGATTTTGATCCTCCGCTCGTGACCCTGATTTCACAAATAAAAGTTTGAATATATAGTGACAACAAAAACGAATAAAAAGAGATTTTAAATGTTCACGGATGCATGATTTGCTTCTGAATCAACGGTCAGGAGTTGTGTGAGACTCATGTTCTAACAATGCTTATCACAAACTCATCAGAGCACCAAAACCTGGTCTAAAAATCATAATACATTGATAAATAAAAGAGCTCGGATCAAAATATTACCAATAAGCTCAGGCTGATCAATGAGGATAGTCATCTTGGCCTTGGCTCAAAGAAGGAATAGGACCTATTTGGAGAATAGAGAGGAATTCTGAAAGAACAGAACACGAGAAAATGAAAAGAGAGCTTGATTGATCGATGATTGGCTGAGTAGTGATGAAAGGGAGAGGTAGGGTATTTATAGTAACGCAAAAAAAAAAGTCCGTCCTTGGAATTTGGAATGTTTTGTGTCCTTCGATATCATAAAAAGAAAGCTTTCGAGTACTCAACTGGAAAAAAAAACAATCTCTTAACTATTTCTATTTTATCCGCGAGCAACTTTCGGATCACAGCAATCCAAACATGTTATTTGCATGGCATAGCCACACTCACTCCTCTTAAACGTGCGTGTCCAACACCCTCCAATCAAAACAAGTCTCTAATTAAGCCACGCGTTAATTAAGAAACAGATTACACGTAGTGTATCCATATACAGCAAACATTTTCCACGCGGGATAATATTTATCCAGAAGCTTTGTGATAAGGATAATAAGATTTGAAATAAATAAAATTCCTTTTACAGCCTAATATTATCAGATTGTTGTTCGGATTCCTTTAATTGAATTTCCAATATTAATTATAGAGTGCACAAAAATGTCAATGGGGATGCATATATGGTAACAGCACCCGAAAACTAAATCAAAGAAATCGGAGTAGATAACTGACTCAGCTTTACGTGGATATCATATCATAGAGGCCAACCTTGAGTAACCGACGCAGAGTCTAGTCACCGCCAGCCAATGTTTGACTTTCTTGGTGGGGAGAAATTGTAATTGCGATCAACGGCTAAGCTGTGAACATGCAGGTTAATGAGTTGCAGTCAACGGAGTAGGTTTTGCCACGTCATCAACTTGACAAAACGCCCATGTAATCTAATTTTAATTGGGTGGAGATGCAATTGGCAAGTTTGGTTTGTCGGAGGGTGTGATCATGAGAGGATGAAGATCTTTTGACACGTGTATTTTTATTTTTATATGATCAAAAATTATTTATATTATTATATTATTATTTATTAATTACTAATTATATAGATATATTTATTCAAATAAAAAAATTAGATTAGGAAAGAATCATAATTCATGTGACTAAAGTGCAACCAGTGAATAATATAGCAAATATGCTTTTCGTTATTGGTAATATTATACTATTACTAATAACAAAAAGTTTATGAAAAGTAAAAATAGAAGCGGACCTATTTGATGGCTAGACTGGGCTAAAAAATATTCTCTTAAATTTTATGGTACTTTTATTTAAAAAATAGCATTTTTTGTTTTTTCTCAAGTTTGTCTCTAAATCAATTTTTACTAAAATAACTAAAATACCATTTATATCTAAGTTAGGGATTGTTTGCTTTATTCACTTAATGATTTAATTGCTTAATTTTAATTAGTTAAGTCATTCATTCCATTTGTTTTTTCAACTTAATGAAAACTTTCAATCATTAAGTGATTAAATTATTAAGTTAATTTTTTAACTTTTTACTTAATCTAAAAAGTGTGAAAAACATCATTAAAAAAATTCTTCAAAATATTTCTGTCTTATTAATGAATTTTCATCTTTTACATAAATAAAATTTACTAATTACCATTATTACTGACCTCTATAACTTGTGATAATATTAGTGGTAAACTATTATTATTTTTATCTTTTTATTTTCTTCAAATTAGTATTATTTATCTTTGTAATTTTTTATAAATATTTTTCATATAAAAAACATTATAAACTCCCATAAAATTTATTAACATATACTAAAATGTAGAATATTAAAGGGTTGTATTCAATTTAATATGATTTATGTTATGATAAAATATTGTATTATTTATGTTTTTTAAGATGCTATTATTTGTTTAACATTTATAATTTATAATGACACAAATGCAAAAATTACTGATCTAATCAGATAATGTACTGAGCAAATAACTCAAGTGTTGATTGGTAGTTATTGAATAAAAAAATAAAGAAGTAAAATTCTACCAATAAACAAAAGATACATGGTATGAGAGTTTTAAAAGCTCATAGGATCTCATATTATGAGAGGATCCTATTAAAAAAAAAACTTAATGCTTATTTTTAGCAATTCAAACAATTAAAACAAATTTACCATTTACATTCAGATATTTAGCACGAATCAGAATTTAGACTAATTCAGATTTATTCAGATTTTAGACAAAAATAAAAAAATAAATGCCACATTACTCTTGTGTTGGAAATTTAAAGTTTAAAACTAAAAAGTGTTTATTGCGATTTTAATTACAATTAGAGGCTTATTTTTATTAAATATATATATTTTATGCAGAGCAGGTTTCTTGACGTAGCAATACCTTACATATGTATATATTTTTTTCTCCTTTTATATCTACTAACGTTTGCACAAATATATATACTCACAATATATTCATGATTTAGCCCAGCCTGATCAGACATCATGGATCGGTCCTGACTAAAAACATGTGGAGGCTACACAATACAACTAATGCACCGTAGCAAGATCAATACTTAATAGCATGCCGGCTATAGTTTAACATGACCCACACGTCGCCGGCGAAAGCGACAGATTATTTTGATGTGCTTTTTAAAGTAAATTACAAGTTGTTTGAAAATGAAAGATGCACGACCAAACAAAGAAACAAGAATAAGAAAGACAAAGCAGAAGCCAGAAGGGAAAAAAAGGTTAGTGCTTGTGTAATAACTAATAAGATTTAAGTACTGGAGCACGTTTTTGTTTAGGTGATGAGCTGCTGTCAATGTAAAATCTGGCCTGGCCTCCACAAACTTTATATCTTATTACAAGTTATTTGTTTATGTTCTTGAGCTTTCACAAGTTGACAATAAATAATATATTTTAGGTGGACTGGTGGAGTTTCTTTATGTAGAGAGAGTGTGATAGGTTTGTTGTTTACTCTGTAGCTTTCACTAGCAGTATCAAGTGTCAAGTTAGAGAAAGGAGAGATGTAATAGTTAATTATGATTTCATTGTCAAGACCATTAGCTAATAATAATTGTTTTATATTTGTTTGTTTTAAGGAATTATATCTCATGTGTGTCTTGTCACGTATGGTTGGTGAAGTGGCCATTGCATGTAAATTGATAAGTAATTACGTGAAAGTTAAGAGTGAATTTATGGTTCATTCTATAATGTTGTAATTAAAATTATGGCATTAATGCCGTAATATATGTGGACCGTTAGATTTGAATGAAAAATTTCCACCATTAATTGTAAATAAATAGGTAACATGTTACCTAAGTAGCAGATAATTATTCTTTTTTTATCAAGTTGCAGGTTACATTTATTAGTTTTATATGTGATTTAGAAGATTAATGTTTTATTTACCACTTAATGTCGATTTACAAATTTTATCCAACAATTACAAATTTTTGTTTTGTTTACAATTTTAAATATTAATTTACAACTCCATCATTAATTTACCCCAATTTCCATCAATTTATTAATTTTATGTGTGGTTTACACATTTTTTATTCAATTTCAAATTTAATGTCAATTTACAAGTTCTATGTCATTTTTCTAAGTTTTTGTTATCTTTACACTTTTTTCTTTTAATTTACAACTCCATCATTAATTTACCAATTTTTTCATCAATTTACTAGTTTTATGTGTGGTTTACACATTTTTTGTTCAATTTCAAACCTAATGTCAATTTACAAGTTCTATGTCATTTTTCTAAGTTTTTGTTATCTTTACACTTTTTTCTTTTAATTTACAACTTAATCATTAATTTACCAATTTTTCCATCAATTTACTAGTTTTATGTGTGGTTTACACATTTTTTGTTCAATTTCAAACTTAATGTCAATTTACAAGTTCTATGTCATTTTTCTAAGTTTTTGTTATCTTTACACTTTTTTCTTCTAATTTACAACTCCATCATTAATTTACCCATTTTTCCATCAATTTAATAGTTTTACGTGTGGTTTACACATTTTTTGTTTCATTTTACACTTAATATCAATTTACAAGTTTTAAATCATTTTTCCAAGTTTTTATTTTCTTTACATTTTTTTTCTTCTAATTTACAATTCCATCATTAATTTACTCCATTTTTCATCAATTTACTAATTTTATGTGTGATTTACACATTTTTTGTTTAATTTCACACTGAATGTCAATTTACAAGTTTTGTGTCATTTTTCTAATTTTTTGTTAGCTTTACACTTTTTTCTTCTAATTTACAACTCCATCATTAATTTACCCTTTTTTCCATCAATTTACTAGTTTTATGTGTGGTTTATAGATTTTTTGTTAAATTTCAAATTTAATGTCAATTTACAAGTTTTGTGTTATTTTTCTAAGTTTTTGTTTTGTTTACACCATTTTCTTCTAATTTACAACTCGATCATTAATTTACCCTTTTTTTTTTATCAATTTACTAGTTTTATGTGTGGTTTACATATTTTTTGTTTCATTTTACAGTTAATGTCAATTTACAAGTTTTAAGTCATTTTTTCAAGTTTTTGTTTTCTTAACACTTTTCTTCTAATTTACAACTCCATCATTAATTTACCCCATTTTCCATTAATTTACTAATTTTATATATGGGTTACACATTTTTTATTTAATTTCATACTTAATGCCAATTTACAAGTTCTAGGTCATTTTTCTAAGTTTTTGTTATCTTTACACTTTTTTTCTTCTAATTTACAACTCCATCATTAATTTACTCCTTTTTTTTCATCAATTTACTAGTTTTATGTGTAGTTCACACATTTTTTGTTCAATTTCAAATTTAATGTGAATTCACAAGTTCTCTATCATTTTTCTAAGTTTTTGTTATCTCTACACTTTTTTCTTCTAATTTACAACTCCATCATTAATTTTTTCTTTTTTCCATCAATTTATTAATTTTATGTATGGTTTACACATTTTTTGTTCAATTTCAAACTTAATGTCAATTTACAAGTTCTATGTCATTTTTCTAAGTTTTTGTTTTGTTTACAACATTTTCTTCTAATTTAAAAGTATTTCTTACAATGTAAATAACCTCACTCTATTTGGAGATAGACATAAAACAAAAAGAATTTAGATCCAGTGTTTAGCTAAACTTTTGCTTGCTTTTGTACAATGCTGCGACATGAGTTATTTATGACCTTTAATGATCAAGATCTAATTTCTCTTAATTGTCTAATGAAAATTGTATCTTCTTCTTGCATTTTTTCCTTTCTCTTTTAATTTTTTGTTTTTTTAATTTCATGAACATATGAAATCTTTTTTTCCCCCTTAATCATCCCCAGATATCAAGCTTATAAAGAAATCCCAAATGAGCTCCACCTTAAAGACTTTTCAGATTTTTGGAACCATTTAGACCAAGGATAGCAAGCTTTTTTAGAAAGTGAAATGAAGGACGGTTTGGAGTTTTAGTAAGAACATTGCAAGCACTAACAAAAATTAGAAAGACCAAAACATGAAAATCATTAATTAGCATGTATAAAGATTGAAATAGGACAAAGACTACCAAACAGCTTGGTTAAGTATTGGATTCAAATTCTAAATAGGACAAATGGTCTTAACAAAGTAATTATAATCGCTTGATTATTATCAATATTTAACTAAGTGCCCTCTTATAGATTGATTCAATAGTATTATCAATTGTAAATACATAGCATATCGTATACTCATAATCAATTAATTCTTTCTTTTATTAAAATATAGTATCAATTTCTCTGCAATCGATGGCTATAATAAAATTATTCATCTGGCAAAGGGGAAACAACTATTTAACAAAATCACTGGTGTCCAATAACAAGTGTTGAGGGGGGTAAGAGGTCATAATTCTCAAGCGGCATGATACACTCTGTAATTGTACGTCCCGAGCAACCGCCGCTCTCAGGTGATGCTGCAGAATTGGTAGAAAATGAAGCATATGGTTTAGATTCTTGATCAATATTACTGCTTGAAATGAGTATGCTTTCGGTACTTGCTACTACAAGTAAAGACAAGATGATGAAACCAAGACTCTTTGACAATTTATATTTTCTAAACTGAATTGTAAGTAAATTAATTAGAATTAAAAGAGAGGTGAAGAATAAGAATCACATGAGGCTTCTTATACATGAATGAATATTGAGAACTGGGCTATAATAGCCTTTATGAAATTGTCGATTCTATAAATGAGTATTGAATAAGTCATAGTACATTTATTTGCATTAACCACTGACTTTAATATCTTATTGCATTATCATGCATTGTAAATGAAATGTACTTCTGATCAATTTTAGAGAGTTAGACTGAAAAATAAATTGAAAATAAAATAAACATGAAAATAATCTTATTGCCCGACCTTATAACTGAAAGAGTGGGACTATTGGCACCCCTCTAAATACCTCTTAACATCCCTTTAGTTATTTTACAATTTTAACCTTTATTAAAATTACGTAATAAGACAATTTCTAATTAAACCCCCACTCAAAATCAAATAATTTTTTCCCCTTATACGGCATATTTTTTTTAAGAGTTTTAAATTCTTTATACGGCATACGGTATAAACTCTCTTTTCTTTCTTAAACCCTAATCTAAGAGTTTCAAATTTAGGGCAAAATAATCATGCAAACAGATGAGGATGATAATAAAAAAGTAAGTTTGCTATTAATTTATTGTTTTAGAATTATAATGACAGGGAGAGCGTTGAACAATGTTCAACAAATATCCCCTTAACAAATGTCAATTGTTTGGTTGATTATTGCTGAATAAATTGCTATTATTCAAGTTTTGTGTCTTGTATTAACTTATGTAATATCTTTCAATGATTGTGAAGGAGGAAAGTTCTACCATAGTTGCCATTCTTGATAATAAAGTAGATGTTATGGATTACACTACTGCATTCACTACTGAAGAGGTAAAACGCTAAATAAATTTTCATACATATATTCTCTTTTCTTTGTATCATTAACTAATATATTATTGTCTTATTCATAGGTTTTCACCAGTAGAGAAGAGTTGATAAGATGGACGCATGATGTTGGAAAAAAAAATAGACTTGTGATTGTTATTAAAAGATCTGACGTGAATGTAATTGGAAGGAGACCAAGGATAATTTTTGCTTGTGAAAGAAGTGGTGCATATCCGAAAAGAAGTACCAACATGTCTAAGTATAATAGCGACTTGGAAAAGAATAAAAGACCGAATGCAATTGGAACAAAAAAGTGTGGCTGTCCATTTTTATTAAAGGGTCAAATGCTGGCGAATAATCAAGATTGGGTGTTAAAAGTAATCTGTGGATTGCATAACCATCATTCTGCACAATATCTTGAGGGCCACTCATTTGCAAGTAGACTTACTAATGAAGAGGTTAGTATATTGGTTGATTTGTCTAAAAATAATGTTTGGCCAAAAGAGATATTACATACTTTAAAGACTAGGGATACATTTAATGTACAACAATGAAGACGATTTATAATGCTCAGTATAAATATAAGGTTCGCGAATTGGGCGGACGGTCACAAATGCAACAGCTTATGAGTAAATTGCATGATCATAATTACATTGAGTGGCATCGGAGTGATGATGATACAAATTGTGTGAAAGACATATTTTGGGCACATCCTCTTACTTTTGATTTGTTAAAAGCTTTTCAAAGAGTTCTGATAATGGACTGCACTTATAAAGTCAATAAGTATAAGTTTCCGTTGTTGGAAATAGTTGGTGTCACGTCAACTGCAATGACATTTAATGTTGGTTTTGCATATCTTGAGTCCGAGCGAGAAGATAACTATATTTGGGCATTAGAAAGATTGAAAATCATTATGCAAGATGATATGTTACCAGCTGTGATTGTGACAGACAGAGAATTAGCTCTTATGAATGCCATTGAAAAGATATTTCCAAGTGCAACTAATTTACTTTGTAGATGGCATATTTCAAGAAATGTGTTAGCTAATTGTAAGAAGCTATTTGAGACTAATGAAAGATGGGAAGCCTTTAACAACAGCTGGAATGTACTGGTGTTCTCAGCCACTGAACTAGAGTACATACAACACTTGAGTATTTTTTAGAGTGATTATGCTAGATATCCGAAAGCACTTGTCTATGTGAAGCAGACATGGCTTGATAAGTTTAAAGAAAAATTTATTGCAACATGGACAAACTTTATTATGCATTTCGAAAATATGACAACCAACAAGTAAACAATATTTAGTTTTCAATGATTTTATAACTAAACTCAACACCATTTTTTTATATATCTTTTTATTTTTTTTATTTTTTGTTGGTTTATTTTTGGGCTGAGACTGCACATTCAAGATTAAAAAGGCAACTATGTTCATCCCAAGGAAACTTTGTAACGTTATGGACAAAACTTCATTCTTTGGTAGAGTTGCAACATACAGAAATTAAGGCATCATTTGAGAAGAGTTTGACTACTGTGCAACATAGTTTCACACCTTCAGTTTTTAAAGAATTAAGGGGATTAGTTGCTAGAAATGCATTAGATATGATACTAAGTGAGTCAAAAAGAGCTGATTTAATTGGTATAGATATTTCAGCATGTGATTGTGTAGTTCGACACACTCATGGGCTACCGTGTGCACATGAAATTGCAGAGTATAAGCGTGAAGGTCGACCAATACCTTTAGATTCTGTACATTCACATTGGAGGAAATTAGACCTTGTCTGCACCAGCTATGAAAAATCAGCAGAGTTGAGTTGTACCCCTGAAATGGAAATGATTATCAAGTGTTTTGAAGATTCAAATGGTTTCGGAAAAATGCAAATAAAAAGAAAACTGAAAGAGTTAGCTGATCCATCCTCAACTTTTTTAATTGAGCCAACTGTTAAAGCTAAGACTCAAGGATGACCCTCCCAAAAGCTTGATAAATCTACCCGCCGAAATCCATCAAGATTTGAGTATGTAGTATCCGCACAGGATAATCATTCTCCAGACATTATGTCTTCAAGTACAACTACAAAAAAACCAAAAGGGCAACGAAAAATGAGTGTTTCTCAAACAAAAGCACCAAAGCATGCTTCTTATATTGATTCATTTCCATTTAGTTTGAGGCCTTATATTTGTGGTGTTAGAGATATTGCTGCAGATGGTAATTGTGGTTTTCGAGTAGTGGTTGACCTAATAGGTATTGGTGAAGATAACTGGGCATAAGTTAGGAAAGACTTAGTTGTTGAGTTGCAAAGTCACTTTAATGATTATAAAAGAGTCTTTGAATATGCTGGTAGAGTAGAGGAGGTACTTCATTCACTTTTATACTTTGAGAATAACTCAGGGAGAGAGTATTGGATGACCATGTTGTTGAGTGTTAGAAAATGTATATTTATAAAGGAGAAAATCGTCATTTTACACTTCAGGTTTTACTAACACTCTTACTTTTATGTATTTAAATTTCTTGTCATTTAATTATGTGTGTTTTATTTTAATTAAATATTTTATATATTTTAGGGGCATCATAGTCATTTCACAATAAACAAAAGATCAAACGGTAAAACGGACCTCACTTTTGAACGCAGGACGGTCGAAAACCTTAGGAGGAGAATAAAAGGAAAAATGGCATTGTTCACATGTACGGTACTATTCACATGTACGGTACTGTCTACGTTACTGTTCACGACACTGTTCACATAGACAGATCGATGACGTGGCATTGACTGATGAGGTGTCATGATCCTATTGGTCTAAAATTCTTATGAACTGTTGATGGTGACGTGGCAGCATATTAGTGGACCAAAATTTTTGCGTACGGTACATGCATTACACAAGATTATTTTCAACCAAACCGCGTTACTGTTCAAAGCCAGGTCAAACTGTGTTACTGTTCACCCACGTGGTCAAACCGCGTACTGTTGACTGATAATGTGGCGCAATCTTGAGTGTCCAAACTGTTTTTAATCCGATGACCATGATTTACTCAATGTATCTATAAAAATGGGGCCTCCCCCCCTAATTTGATATCTCTGAATCCATTTTTGGACTCCATTTTCTGTAATTCCTTCTCCATCTTGTATTTTCTACGTATTTTAATAAATTTCCATTTTGCCCCTAGTTCAATTATGAGTATCTAATTTTCTTTCAAGCTTGGGTTAAAGGTGAAGCCTCAACATGTGTCATGGACTTTATTTGGTAAATTTATTTTCTCTTCCCCTCTAGTTTTTGTGGATGTTTTGACTTCTCGTCGATAAATAATAATAATCTTGTCTAGATACAGCCTTGGTTTCACCGGCTCGCTAGTACAAGGTTATTATTATTTGGCACTATAAGCCCTTAGCACCATATTGATTAGAGTGTGGTTCATGAGGTGTGGATTCCCCCCTCATGATTTAATTGGTATTAATAAGAATATTTAGCCCATGATGCATGTTGATACGGATCCAGATACCCAAGTACGTCATTTTAATAGATTTCTATTCAATTTATTCTCCCATTTAAATTCCAATTTTAAGATAATCCAAATCATTTTCACCACAAATCCAACCACCCATTTAGAAAATTAATTCTACACACAATTAAAATCCACCTCCTCGTGGGATCGACACTCGTAACCATTAATCTATTCTACAATAGATTCGTGCACTTGCGAGTTCAATAAAATTTGCACAACACATGTCTGAAATTGGTCATATTATTGCTTCTAAATATAATGTGGTATTACTACATATATCAGATGTGCTGAATCTAACATTCCTTCCACTTAGATCTATTCCATTATCACGCTCTTCGCATAAAATCATTGCTATTGGATTTGTTAATAGAAATCATTTCATAGAGGTATGTAAAAGTTTAGAAATTCAAATTATGCTGCAATGTCTTAATTATTGGACTAATTTTTCTATGGTTTTTTTTTTTTTTTTTTGCAGGTGTTCATGCTTCCAGCTTCACCTATTCCTCCTATTGCGAATAGTTGGATCAAATATCATGAACCATGTGCAGAAGGCTGGGCAACACCATACAAAACTAATATAATTGCTTTTAAGGATTTGGTGTTTGAAGTTACCACACAAGAAACAATTGATCTAGCCAGTCAATGACAGTATTAGAAAATTTTGAACCATTTTAATAGTCATTTTATTCGTTTCATATTTTTAAAGAAAGACTTTGTAAAAGCTGGAATTATTTATTTTATTGTTACTCAAGATGACAACCTGTCTCTACTCTTTTTCTTATTATTATTATTTTTTAACATTTTCGAGTTTACTCCAACTACAAACTAATTTATGAATTATGATCTACATACTATAAATTTAAGTAATGCTACAACTTACTATAAATATTAAAATATCAGCAGAAAAATGAAAAATAACTTGATTAAGAGACAAAATGAATAGTACCTGAAATTGAAATTCAGCATTTTAAAAATTAATAAAGTTACTTTTTCATCTTATTTTCTGGTGAGGAATTATCGACATATGCAACTCATCATCAACAAGCTTCAGGAAGAAACTGAGACCCATGAGGGAAATTAAGAAAGAAGAAAGTAATTATGAAGCAAAGGACGAGCTGAACGATCATCATAATTATTTTCCCACCGACATGTTTTCCAGTACCCCAGTTGTCTTTCTCCACAAAGGCTCACAGTCTTTTGAAGAATCTGTGATTCTGCATTTTCAGAAGCTTGTGCTCAGCATCTTCATCAGTAAACCAAATTAGCACTTGGCCTTAGAATTACACGCATGGTAGCCAAGTGTTTGCGAGGTGTCATTATCAATTACAATGAGTTGTCATGCATTAGAGTAAAGTTTTGACCATGTGGTGTTTCAATGATTTGTCACATTAAAGTATAAGTTTCGTGAAGCAAGTTCTCTTTTCCTTTTTTTTTCCTTTTCTTTCTTTCTTTTTCAATAGATGATTAATTGTTTCAAAATTCACAATCAGGTGCTTTAAAAAAAAAATCACAATCAGGGGTCAAAAATTAAAACGGAGTTTATATTAATAAATTTAAACTAAGGGTATTTTTGTCATTAAAAGAGTGTTAAAAGAATTTTATAATATTTTTAAATATTTTAATGGGGTTAATAAAGAAAAGAGGTGTTGAGAGATATTTAGAGGGGTGCCAATAGTCTAATTGAAAATAAAAATTTTCAAGCCCAAAAAAGCCTAATTATTTGAAAGCCTGGGCCCGATCATAGTTTCTTTTAAAGTTTTTTTTTAAGTTTTAATTAATTTAAAATTAAAAAAATGGACATAGGCTCCCATATACATTAAAATATAAAAGCTTTAGAAATTGTTAAAGTAACATAAAAATAAAAATTACTCAAGGTTTCAACCATATTATTACATAAATAATAAACATAAAATAAACAAATATAAACATAATTTTTTTTGTTAAGTTTTAAGGTTAGGTCAGGTTAGGTCGAGTCGAGCATGTAGGGCCAGAACCCTGACCCGAATTTAATCAGGCTCTAATATTTAGGCTTGAGCCTGATCATAGACCCCTTAAATTTGAGTCAAAGCCTAGAAAATTCAGGGCAGGTCAATCAGACTAAAAGTCGAGCTGGATCTTCCTTGCATGTATATATGTTTGCATCTTAATTTTTATTTTTATTTATCATATAAACTCTTTTATAAATTTTTTTTTCTACAAACCGATGTAACATAATTCATTTGCTTAAGTTATGCCACCAAAAGTATGTAATTTCAAAATATATGATCTCTTTTCCAATTTTTTTGAACCCAAGAAGTTAGAAAAACACGCAATCATAGTCCAATAAAAATTAAGTACGAATATAAATGTCATAGGAGTAAGGTAAAAGATTGTGTAATTTTTAGATAAAGGTCAAGTATGGGTAGCTATTAGTCAAGAATTGGTAATGGTTGGGTAAAGAGAGATGGATAATGGTCGGGAAAAATGGAGAATAAATATCATCTTTTAACGATATTTACGACTTATTTTTAATGAATTGTTATATTATTGCAATTATTCAGTATAATGTCATATTTATAGAATCAAGTCACTTTCATGGCATAAACAGTATAATTTCCTCAACGTGCAAGAGCCTGTTAATCTGAACAATAGAAATGAAACCATCCTCATTACAAACCAACCGAAAAGAAAATATTTTAGTACTATTATATCTTGTTAATCAATGTGGACCATTATTGTTAACTATTCAATCAAGTCACCCGTTCTCTTTTACAATTTTTTTTAAAAAGGAAAATAACATTTAAAAATAATAGCAAAAATACTCAAATCATAGAGTTAAGCCACTATCATGCTTATAATTCTAGAAAAATTACTCAGAATGATGTCATATCTGTAGAATTAAGCCACTTTCTTGACATAAATAAGAAAAAAGGGTCTAATTAAATATAGATAGTTTAATAATTTCTATTAAAACATGGAAATGAAATCATAATATTGAAGAAAAAAGAAAAGAATAAATCATTCACCAAAATAAAAACATATGAAAAAGGATCTTCACAACCAGTTCTTTGTGATAAAAATTACAAAATAAAAAAAACACATGAAAATATAACATTGTTATCCTTTACACATATCAAGATCTAATCATATTAAAGTTTATTTAGAACACAGATAGAATTGCCTACAACAAATCATAAAAGCTATTATAACATACACCTAATCAAGCCAAATTAACTTGCTCACTCTAGAGGTCCAGCAAATAGATTATTTACAATACAAAATTAATTAGCAGGAAATAATAAAGATAACATGTGAAGCAAATTGAAGATAACATGCGAAGCATATTCTTATCCTTTACACATATCAAGATCTAATCATATTGAAATTTATTTAGAACACAGTTAGAATTGCCTACAACAAACCATAAAAGCTATTATAACATACACCTAATCAAGCCAAATTAACTTGCTCACTCTAGTAGTCCAGCAAATAGATTATTTACAATACAAAATTAATTAGCAAGAAATAATAAAGATAACATGTGAAGCAGATATAAAACAATTCAACAGAAAATCAAGGTGACAAAAGGGAATTCCAAAAAAATCAATACTGAAAGACAAAATCAATATCAAGAATTGGCTAATTTGGTGGGCGTTCTCGCTCGAAAAAAAAAAAAAAAAAGCACAATGCAAAGACAACCTTTGCCCATTCCAATTTGCAAGGATTATGTGTTTTGATATTTAACGAACTTCAGCCTCTTCGAGTTGGCCATTGGGCAACAGCCTCTGCCCCTCTACAATGTTTGAGTGTTAGAAAGTATATATTTATAAAAGAGAAAATCGTCATTTTACATTTCAAGTCTTACTAACACTCTTACTTTTATGTATTTAAGTCTCTTGTGATTTAATTATGTGTGTTTTATTTTAATTAAGTATTTTATGTATTTTAGGGGCATCATGGTCATTTCACAATAAACGAGAGTCAGACAGCAAAACGGACATCACTCTTGAACTCAAGACAGTCGAAAACCTTAAGATGAGCATAAAAGGAAAAATAGCATTATTCACATGTACGGTACTATTCACATGTACGGTATTGTCCATGTTACTATTCACGACAATGTTCACATATACAGAACGATGATGTGGCATTGAATGATGAGGTGGCACGATCCTATTGGACTAAAATTCTTATGTACTTTTGATTGGTGACATTGCAGCATGTTAGTGGACCAAAAATTATGCATACAGTACATGCACATACACAAAATTATTTACAACAAAACCGCATCACTATTCAAGCCGCTGCACTGTTCAAACCGCGTCACTACCGTGGTCAAACCGTGTTACTATTCAAACCGCGTGGTCAAACCGTGTACTGTTGACACGTGGCGCAATCCTGAGCGTCCAAAATGTTTTTAATCTGATAGCCATAATTTACTCAATGTATCTATAAAAAGGGGGCTTCCCCCCTAATTTGGCATCCCTTAATTCATTTTTTAACTCCATTTTTTGTAATTCCTTCTCCATCTTGTATTTTCTACGTATTTTAATAAATTCTCATTTCACCCTTAGTTCAATTATAAGTAGCTAATTTTCTTTCAAGTTTGGGTTGCAAGTAAAGTCTCAACATGTGTCATGGACTTTATTTGGTAAATTTATTTTCTCTACCCCTTTAATTATTGTGAATGTTTTGACTTTTCGTCGATAAATAGTAATAATCTTGTCTAGATACCGCACTAGCTTAACCGGCTCCCTAGTACAAGGTTATTATTATTTGGCCCGATATGCCCTTAGCACCATATTGATTAGAGCGTGATTCATGAGGAGTAGATACCCCCATCATGATTTAATTGGCACTAATAAGGAATTTAGCCCATGGTGTGTGTTGATGCAGATCCAGATACCCAAGCGCTTCAATTATAATAGTTTCCACTTTAATTTAATTATGTTATTTCAATTTAAATTTTAGGATATTCCAAATCATTTTTGCCGTAAATCCAACCACCCACTTAGAAAATTAATTCTACACATAATTAAAATCCACCTCCTTGTGGAATCGACAATCGTCACCATTAATCTATTCTACAATAGATTCGTGCACTTGCGAGTTCAATAAAATTTCCACAACAAATTTTTGGCGTCGTTGCCGGGGAGGTAAGTTATTTTAATTTGTAGAATTAATTTTTGTAAATAATTTCTTTTAGTTGTTTTCTTGTAATTTTTTTCTTATTTAAAAAAGAAAGAAAAAAAAGTGAATATGGATTTAGAGGTAAGAATTTCTTTTCTTTTTCTCTTCTTTAAAATTCTGTAGTTCAATTTTTAAGTTATTGTTTTCTTTGTAATTTTTTGTTTATCTTATTAATTTATTTTTAGTTAATTTATTTCACATTTTTTTTTAGTGTGTTATAGTAAGGTTGTAACAGCGTGATAAAGTTAGTATCATAATTTCTCCTTCTTCTTTATTTTTATTTATTTTGTTACCATTTTGTTTGTGTTCTTTGCATGCATGGTCGAAGGTCACAATTATCTAATCTTGAGCCTATAGACATTGAACTCAAAAAAACGCTTCGCACGCACAAATACGTGGCAATTAAAAATAAAATTGAAATAGACTAATATAATGCTTATTGAGTTTATATGAAGCTTAATTCAAAATTCTGCCCCAGAAATAAGAGTACCTCAATGACAAAGTGAAGAATTGACTACTCCATTTTTGAGAAATTTAAAATAAGCCATTTTTATATGAGCATCTAATAGTAATCTTACCCTCAAAATGTTTTCGAATTATATATTTATGAGATAAATATAAAATATTTATAATATACTTTTCTTTTTCATCTCACTGATAGTAAAGTGTTGAAATTTAATACTAGAGAAAGGATGGCATCAAGTTTAAAGATTAATGAAAAAGACAAAATATGGGAAAAAATAGTATTATTGAAATTTAATATATGGAAAATAATACAAAGGAAGTAATTTTTTTTTCTTTCAAACTCGAAAAGGAATAATTTGACTCTAAGGAAATTGTGGAGACATAATAGATTTATATTATTCTTGATCTAAAAAGTAGAAATTGTTCGGAAAAACATGTCTAATATCCTTGTGTCCATGGGAAATGTACATAGATAGAGAAGCCTAAGGGTCTAACTCAAAGTAAAAATTAGGTCAAGAGTTGAGGCTTTTCTATGTCTTATGGACAAGTTTGGCTATGATACCATATAGAAACCTATGGATCTAATTAAACTCATAA
The DNA here is from genome assembly GCA_039657385.1 of Citrus x changshan-huyou. Classification (NCBI taxonomy): domain Eukaryota; kingdom Viridiplantae; phylum Streptophyta; class Magnoliopsida; order Sapindales; family Rutaceae; genus Citrus; species Citrus x changshan-huyou. Next base: position 9,081,839 of record CM077550.1, read on the forward strand.
GCTGGTTCAAGAGTTAAGAGTTGTCAAATTCTTATATATTTAACCTAAGTTTAATAGTAAGTCGATGTAAGAGACATGTGTGTGTGTGTGTGTGTGTGTGTGTGTGTGTGTGTGTGTGTAGTGATAAGCCGATAAGCCCAAAACACACACAGCTCTCCTTGGCCTAAGAACAGGGCGCCACACCTTTCAAAGAAATCTTTTCTATATATCTCTTGACCAAATAACCTAGTTTTGGGAACATAGGCTTTCTAGTCTTTTCTATATATCTGTTTCAACAGCGACCACAAAGCATATTTTATTATAGAAGGTTTTGAAAACTCCTTTTGGGAGCACTGGCTCTAATACCAAAAGAAAAATAAGAAAACACGAAGGATGATGTTATTACATGAAAAGAGAATACAAGATTTCACCTGAGGACTCTTTACTACAACTCAAGACTCCAAGACTCAATGATCCAGCACACTACTAAGGATTCCCTTTTATAGGCACCGAAGGAATCTTCTTTTACTATTTACATCATTACATCTTATCCTAAAGGAATTTACTTTATGACTTATCACTACTTTATGTTACATCACACAATACATCCTTATTTCTAAGAAATTTACTTTACAACTCAACACATGTAACTCTACACATTTGTCACTTCATCACTATATGCTCTTGTCCATGCCAACATTGTTATTCTTCTGGGTTGGTCATGTCATTCTGACAGTTGTTTGCTTGTAAATCTTTGAGCTTTTCGAGTCTTCTTGATTTGCTTCTGTAACTCCTACCCTTGGACTACCAGTTGCTGTTGCTGAGCAATAATTTCTTCTAATGCTTTATTTTATTCTAAAGCAGTGATATTGCTTCAATTGATAGCTTTTTCTATGGGTCCAAATTTTGTCGGATTTTTCTTCTGGATTATCCATTTGACTGTATTTGACTGTAGCAAAATCATCAGATATTCTCCTCAGAGATTCGTCTCCAATTTCTGGAATGTTGATTACACCAATAAATCTGACTGAACAGGATTTTCATGGCATGTGCGAGCAAGACATCGGATGCCTTTAATTTGGCATTTTTCACTTGGATATACTGGCCTGATTTCTTTAGGAAAGGAAATTGATATTCTGCCATCTTTTAGCCAATCTACCTTAGGGGCTTCATGGACTTGCAAGGGCTTGTTATTCTGAGTTTTCTGGTAAGATATTTTAAAGTGAGAAAAAGTCCGAGAAAACTTTAAAACCGTACGGTTTTAAAGCATTATAAAATTAACACTATAAAACCGCAAGATTTTAAAGTTTTCCTAGACTTTCCTGCATTTTAAAATCCTGAATTGAAAAAAATCTATATATATAGGTATAAACATGATTCAAACCAATAAATCATTTCATGTCTAATGGTTAGGTGTAAATGTGTTTGGTCGTGATTCTCGTGAATATTTAGTAAATACTAAGCATCCATTACCATGCAAGTACAGTACTCTCTAAAATGTATACAACTATTCAGGGTATAGATATAACTCATGGTCGTAGATTAATAGTTAGTATGTTACTACATCGTCATGGTCGTCGTAGTCGTCATTATTATTATTTAGCCAGTGTTGGAATATAAGTCAAAAACATGACAAAATGTAATGGGTCATCCCCTTTTATTTATTTATTTTTTTAATCCAGCATTTGACTCTGGAACCCATCATTTTGATATTTTAAAATTTTGATAAGAGCTTCAACCACTACGAAGTACATGATGATACTGGTGCAGAAAACACCCATTTCCAAATTTCGAGTTTGTTAGATAAGATTGTGACGCGGAAATGCTTAGACTTTTATGTTAGATGAGATTCAGACAATGGGTGTGACCACGGTGCAATAGATGTATTGAGCATCCGTCATTTTGTTCATTACCGGTAATAATTTTCTTGATGTTGGTAATAAATTTTTTTTATTGTATATAACTTCTGTTTTTGTAAGTACATATTACGTAAACTTGTTAAATGTAACGATAATATGGTTACCGTTAGCGAAACACTTGTTACGAATAATTAAAACTAGTGGTGGATGCACTGTAGCAAGACACTCGGATTATATTGTTTATTATAGCATGCAGTTCAAACACTATCTCTTTAATATTAGTTGCAATACAATTTACAAACAGAAATACACAATCAAAGCCTAAAACATATGTAATTGATGCTCAATTTATAAAATCAAAGAATACAAACTTTTAATGTTATTGGAGAGATTCGAATTCTCGACCTTAAAATTTAAGAAAAGAGAGGCCAACAAAATTTAATAAAAAAGTTCAACCACTAAATTTAAAATTAATATTGTTCAAATTTTTTTGAACTTTTAGAAAAAAAAAAGTACCTTATTTTATGAAGTATCCTCTACAGTTCATGGACAAGAATATATACACCATGCACCAATATAATTTATAAGGTACAAAATACAATTTATTTAATTAATTAATTAAATACACAAATAGTTGAAATTATAACATGTTTTTGCTTTAACATTAATCACTTATAAGGCACTAAAGTTTCCTAAATCTGTTGAAATTTTATTTTCTTATAAAGTATTTAATTTAAAGAAAAAATGCCAAGTAAAAAAAATTAAAAATTGGTTTATTTTTAAATACCAAATGCAGATCAATTAACTAAGATTGACGCTGCACCATAAGCCTGTGAGCGCCTATTGCACAACCCAGAATAAACTAGCTAGTAGGTTAATTTTCTTCTTTTATAAATGAAAATTTATTTCTATATATATCATCATTTTATTATATTATTTTTCTTTTCGTTTAATAAATTTTTCTGAATTTACAGAAAAACAAAAAAATCTGTGTTCTGTAGAAAAAAAAAATAGACTTATATACTTATCTAGTGGATCACATTTCGTTATCAAATAATGACTTTATTTTCTATTAAAGAAAAAAAATGGTGCTTGCTAAGACTTCCTCGTCCAATGAGAAGAGTTCTTGGACAATTTTGTTGAGCCGTTCTTGTATTGGCCGGGGCTACTTTTATTTCAATATTTGTGTAAACTCACACCACTTTTAAAAAATATTTACATATTAATAAAAAACTTTATACAGTTAATCCATCAAAACCTTCTTATAATTTTTTTCTCACATAAATTTCTTTGACCATCTTTGATCATTAAGGTTGCTTCAACATAAGTTTTACTTTACTATTTTATCCATATGATATATAATGACCTACTTGCCCCAATAAATATGTGTTCTTGTATCTAATAATTTTTGTATTTAATTTTGTGGCTTATAATATAATATTTTTAAATGAAATCTGATGATTTTCAATCCCTTACATGTAAATGAAATAAATTTGACACCTTGATAATTTACATGAGCATTGTACCATAAAGGCATTATGTTAGGTTAATAAAAGATTAATAATTGTACTAATAAAGTAGAATTGACACATCATTTATAAACAATCAATTTTGTACAAAGTTGAAAAAAATGTTGAAGCTAAAATAAAATTTTAGTATCTTTAGCTTATAAGGGTAAAATAGTCTGTTTAAGTTTAGGCTAAAGCAATTTTGGTAGTCAAATAAAATTAAAAAATTAAAGTTACAAAAAAATAAATTATGGTAGTTTTAATTAATCAATTCTCCAAAATTCCTTTTTATATGAAATTTTTAAAAATAATGTGAACATTTTATAATGATTTTTTTATAAGTGTAGTGGATTTACAAAAACTTTGGGGTGGAAATATCACCATCTTCCTCTATTTTCTTTCGTAGAACTCCTTGTTCAATTTCATAACGCCTCTTATATGTAATTATATAATTTATAGTATTTATAGGGGTGGTAATATTTCGCCACCTTGTTTTATGTAAAACCACTAAATTGATTAATCCGCCCTATAAAAAAATTCAAAATGAATATATTGTGTAAATACCCCTATAAATACCAAAGGGTCCCTATCTGCTTAATATTTATAAAATTTTCTTCTTCCTTTTTAAGATTTTTATTCGTTTTCTTAGCACTGGTGGAATTTTCTAGGAAATTGAGACCTTATTTCCAGGCTCATAACATAGTAGTGTTAACAAACTAGCCACTCAGACAAGCATACAAAGCCAGAGGCATTAGGAAGGTGAGAGCATAATATACAATATCAACCTAGAAAAGCAATTAAGGGGGGCAGACTACTGCAGACTTTGTAGTAGAATTTACTAGTAGTTGACTCAAAAAGAAAAGAACTAGCACAAATGCCATACCAATTTGGAAGTTATATGTGGATGGGTCATCAAACCAACAAGGGAGTGGAGTAGGATTGATTTTGGTGACCCTAGAACATAAAAAATTGAGTTATGCCCATAGATTTAAATTTCAAGCTTCTAACAACGAAGTAGAATATAAGGCATTGCTTATGGGACTTAGGTTGGCAAGAAAGATGCGGGCAAAGAAATCGATTATGAACCAAGTCATATATAAGTACCAATGATTAATAGTTGATTGTGAACCAAGTTATATATGAGTACTACGTAAAAGAAAATAGTATGCTAGAGTACCTTGAAAGGTCAGAAAATTGTTGGAAACTTTTGTAAGGTACATTATAACATAGGATCTCTAGGGAAGAAAATAGCATAAAAATGTTGTTACAAGATTAGCATTAGTTACTGTCTCAAGCTTGACCAAACTCATACCTATAGAGTTCTTACCATGACCAAGCATTCGTCAATAGGTAAACAATGAAGTTAATCTTGTTCATATAATTGGGAGTTGGATGGATCCCGTCATTGGTTATTTAGGGGATAGAAAGTTTTCTGATTATAAACAAGAACCAAGAAGTGTGAAATTGAGCTCAGCACGATATGTGATTCTAGGAGATGTGTTGTACAAGAAGGGATACGCATTGCCTTATAAGATGCTTAGCACATGACGAGACCAATTAGGTAATGAGAGAAATTATAATGGCCTTTGTGGTAATCATTTGGGAGTAAGATCACTAGCTCTAATGGTAATCATTTGGGAGTAAGATCACTAGCTCTAAAGGTCGTCCACTAATGATATTTCTAGCTTAAAAGGAAAAAGGATGAACGTATGTTTGTCTAGTAATGTGATAAATGTCAAAAAAATTTCTAATGTACCTCATCAAATCCCATAACATCTCACCTTATTCATTAGTCCATGGTCATTTGCTCAATGGTGTATAGACATCATTGGTCTAATGTCAATAAGTAAAGAGCAAACAAAGTTTACCATAGCATTGTAGACTATTTTTCTAAATGAACAGAAGCAAAGTCTTTGGTGTAGATTATAGAATAGAAAACAACAAGATTTATATGGAAATCAATCACAAACAGGTTCAATATTCTTCCAGCCATTTTACAGACAGTAGGAAACAATTTGACAATTTACGCTTTAGGGAATTTTGTAAAGGCCTTTGAATAAAGAAGGCTTTTTCTTCACCAGTCCATCATCAAGCTTATAGGCAGGTTGAGGCTGTTAATAAAATAATCAAATATCATTTAAAGACTAAGTTAGAGAAGCATAAGGGGTTTGGGCAGATGAACTACTATTTATGTTATGGTCTTACAAAATAACACACACTACAACAAGAGGGAAAACTCCATATTCCCTTGCATTTGGAACGGAAGTAGTAGTTTCAATTGAAATTGGGATGCCATCATATAGAATGCAACACTTTTAATCACAACAAAATCAAAAGCCACTGAGTCTCAGCCTAACTTATTTGAAGAAAAGAGAGAACAAGCCCAGATCAAAGCTACAATATATAAGCAAAGGGTGGCTTGATATTTTAATTCAAAAGTAAAACTAAGAAGCTTCTGAGTTGGAGATCTTGTTCTTAAAAGGCTATTCCATAATAGAAAGAGCAAAATGTTGTTGTATTAGGCCTAAATCGAAGGGCTATAGAATAGTAGAGGTTGTTAGACCAAGAACCTAATTAAAGATATGAATGAAGTCATGCTTCCACAATGTTAGAATGTAGAGCATTTGAGGATCTACTACTAATAGGAAAGTTATCATTTCCCCTTCAGCAATTTAAAGATAAGATATGTAGTAAGGCTTTCTTTAAGCTAATAGAGAAATTTTTATTATTAGCAAAGAATTGTTACTAATTAGATTCTATAATAATTTATTGATTTATAAAAGCATATTCTTGAGTTGCATCGGTATATTATTTTAGTTGGAGAAGTCAAAGATAAATTTCTTGTTTCCTTAAAGGGAAAGCAGTAGGAAAAGCTAAAGTAAGATTCCTATTCTTCTAAAAAAAAGGGGAGCAAGAGAAGCTAAAAGTAAAGTTCGTGGTCTCATAAAAAAAAGAGCATGAAAGTTAAAGACAAATTCTAGTCTTTTAAGAAATGGTTTATTGTTGAATTACCCTAGAAAACTACTTAAAGTGCAAAAATGAGATTAGACTCAGCATTCAAAATTTACATCATGATAATTCCCAGATTCTCAATCCTTAGTACTGAGAAACCATGAATCTTTCCATGACCTGCCAAGTGATCTTTTTCGAATGATTAAAGAGGAAAGTTTAGACCAAGTGCATACATAATATCAACCCATAACAGTAACAAGAGGACCCTTGTTGAAGTTAGGAATGCTCATAAGTTGATAATACCATTAGAATTGCTAGAATGTGGGACTAGAAAAGGTCTTTTTATTTCCAAAGAATGTACATGCCCATCATAACGCTTTAAACAGATGGGTTGAGTCGGGCAGGAGCATGTATCGAGAAAAAAATGAAAAGGAAATCTAACACCACGTGTAAACAAATCTAAGTGCGCAGTAACAGCTTCTGGAAGAGGACCACTGGGCCATTTATTGTCTTTTGCTTTTTCAAGAGAAATGGAATTGGGTACACCATAGGAGACATGGAGAGATTCAAGTGACATCTCATCCATGTGATTATCTACTTCATTGATGCTCTAGTTAGAGTTAGAATAAAAGTGTGTAGGATGAAAGGTAGCAGGAGTGAAATCTTCAATAGGCAGTGGCCGATTACTTATGCTAGGATGGTAATCATCATCTTCAACAGAGCATTCACAAATGGTTGAGCCAAAATAGTCCTTAGAGTCTGAAGACATTGCTTGCATATCAATTGAATATTTCAAGGAAAAAGTAGTAAATAAACAATCAATAAAGAGAAATAAAGAGAAGTTGTCTAAATTCATGAAGGTGAAGGAATGCGTTTGTATATAAGATAAGTCCAAATGATGGCAAGTATATAAAGGAAAACAAATAAACAAATATAAAATTTTAGCTCTTTTCAATTCCTGTAAATCAACTTCAAAGAGCTAGGGGCGGTGTTTATAACTAGGAATGTGGAAGAATAAAAGTTGAAAATAAGATTTTAGTCAAATAAGTTCGGCTACTAGAGAGCTCAATAGCTGGAAACTTGAATAAGTTAAATAAGCAGCACCATTGTAGGATATAAGTTTAATTAAAAAAGTTAGCCAGTAGTTGAGATCCTATTGTTGGAAGCCTTATTTTGGCCCAGTAAACTTTTATTCACGGTTATTAAAATAAGAAGAAACTAGAAACTCAATTTAAGCTTGAGAAAGAAATAAGTGTTAGAGATATATGTTGACTCCAGATAACTTTGCTAATTAGGGTGTTCGCAGGTCAGATTTTACAGATTGGATACAAATCCATATCTGATCCATAAATTTTACAAATTATAAATTTTTAATCTAATCAAATCCATGGATTGGTGAAATTAAATTCAAATTCAATCCATATGTCTACGGATCGGATGCAGATTTGACTTAACCCATATTCAATCCACCATTTTGCGAATTAGTTTGCAAGTTAAAAATTTTTAATTTTGTCAAATCCACGGACTAATTAAATAAAAAATATAATATAGAAATAATTTTAGTACTGATCAAATCCAAAATTGAATAAAATTAAAATAAATTAATTGTTTAAATAAAGTTAAAATAATACATTCAAAGTTTCAAAATATAAACATCGAAAAAAAAAAAAAAACATCTGTTTAGATTAATATATAAAAGGGCAATTATCCACCGACCACCAATTTTTTCACTTTTTCAAAAATATGCAATTTTTTTTTGTAGCACTCCACTCGAAATTATATTATTTTGCACATATTCACTTCCAACTTCAAACTGTTAAAAGAATTAACGGAATATTGTATAAATGACTTTTTTACCCTAAATATAAAAGAGCAATTATCCATCGACCATTTTTTTCGTATTTTTTGAAAAATACGGAATTATTTTTTTTTTTGGCTGAACTCCACTTAAAGTTATATTGTTTTACACCTGTCCACCTCTATCTTCAAACAATGTCGTTATGAAATGACAATTTTACCTCTATGATGTCAGAAAAGTTCTAAAAGTGTTATAACAAGAGTGGACCAGTGAAAAAAAATGTTAACTTCAGGTGGAGCACTGCAAAAAAAAAAAAGATTTGTGTGTTTTTGAAAAAGATAGAAAAAACAGATGGTCGATGGATAATTACTCATATAAAAATTAACTAAAATTATGAAAATTAACTGTTTAAGGAACTATATTTACTTACTTGATTATTTTTTATTTTATAATGTAGTGTTAACGTAACTATATTTTAACTTATTATTAGTATGTAATAATGTCACATCTAAAGTTCAATTTTTTTAATTAAATATTTTTTTTGCAAATTTGCGGGTTTTTGTGGATTTATATAAGTAAATTCATATTTAATCCATTAACTGGGGATTTTCAGATTTTCAATCAAATCCAATCCACTAATGCACAAATCAGATTTTCAATAGATTGATTTTTTACTAATCAAACGGATTGAGCGAATCAGATTGGATTCTGAACACCCCTATTGCTAATCTTAATTCAGTGGGCTTAAGAATAACAAATTTGAAACAATTCGTATTTATCTATAAACCTTACCTTTGCGTTATTCAACAATCAGCGGAGAAGGGACTGCAATGTTAATAAGAAAACACATCCACGAAGTTGAACAACTTTTCCACTAAATCTAATGGTTTGATTACAAAAATAAAGCTGGACACTAAACTAGAAATATTTTTTTTTTAAGATTACAATCAAATTAACACTCAAAATGTATTAGAGTAAGTGGTTTAAAGATCAATATTTATGGCATCAAATCTAGAGAGTTAGCAAACTAATCCTTGTGATCACATATAGTTAAAAAAAAATTAAAAAAAAATAACTGTGACCATACATATTGTAAACATCAGTAATTAATTGCTGACAAGTTGACAACAACACTTGGTTCGACCATTATGTAATGTGAGGAAATTGTCCATTTTGGGTCAAATATTGATGTGCCACTTCCCATATCATGGAAACAATTAATCAACGAAAATATTTGCTGACTTATTTGTGGCAATGCATGTATAATTTCTCATATACAATCTTTTCTTAATTCTGGCAGCAACCGAAAATTGTAGCAGTGAAAATGGAAAAGTGATATTATGTAAATAAAAATGAACATAGAATGCTTCAAACAGGAGTGCCAGGCGTTACTAGCAGAAGCTTGCGTTTGCAACGTGCCGGAAGGTTTACAGGTTTTATTACACCTTACAGTTTGTGTATGAACACGTAGGCTCTGAGTAGATGCTTATAGTTTTGCATAATAACAAATATCTGATGTGTTATTTGTTGGGGAAAAATCAGGTTTTTAAAATTTTTATAAAACCTTTTTAAGATCGCTCTCATATAATATATAAGAATACGTAATCTAGAAATCGTACCTTGAAAATCTGATTTGGCTTTTTCCACTGAAGTGATTTACGCTCTGAGATCACGATCCGTCATCACCACTCCTATTAGATCACGATCCGTCACCACCACGCTTGTTAGAACACGAACTGGCAATCCAATGATCTTCCAGGTTATGACTCAGATTTGATCTGCACTTGACGTGTGGGCGCCTTTATCACTACCAAAGCAACTAACACGAGAAAATTAACTGCGAACTAAATTATAATTAACTCAAGATTAAGATTATAGTAAAATCAATGCCTATGAGATTTAATAAGTCTGACAGTTATTACAAAGTTAATTAAATCTCATATGTGATCCTGTTCAATGTAGTCGTACTACATCAATAAATTTATACATGATTAAGACAAATCATTCAATGAATTTATTACAGTCTATACCTAAATAAAGTGCCCAACTTTATTTATCAACTGCGAACTAAATTTATTTAATCATAAAATAACTTGTATTTATGTCTTCTGTGAATCCACATGGTGATCACATAAATACATATAATATGATTAAATGGACTTTAATACAAATATTAATGCAATTAAGATATTTGAATAAAATACCTCATTTATTTTATTAATCAGAAAAATTATTTATTACAATTAAATAAACACATATGCTTTTAAAGAGCATATTTTCCCAACATTATTTCCACCCATTCTTTGAAATGAACATGGATAAGACCATTTTAATTGTCATCGTCCCCTCCATTGCTGTTTTATTTTTGAATTACTTGTATGCCCTTGTAGGTTCCTAAAACTACAGGACTGCCGTCATTAATAACTCGCGCATTTATTGAAATCTTAGAAAGGCCGCTCATTATCACTAGAGTTAGGACTTAATTTCAAGTAAATAAAACACTTCATAACACATTTTCAAACTATTATTCCACAGTTGTTGAGAATAATTTCTAACTCATACACTAGACTAATAATATAAATTTGAGGTAATTATTAACTCTTGAGTAAGCTTTAAATATGAGGTAGACTCATAAACTTCTATGGCACATATAAGCTAAAACAATAAAACTCATCGTAAACCACCATCAAAGGTCACCAGCGCCATAAAATTTGATAGACTTTTACCTACTATACTAGTGGCCTTTATGTAATTTCATGAGAAGAGTATACCCTAATTTCAATGAGTCTTAAAGCCCCAGGCGGATTTTAGACTATAAAAAGGAGTAGGGGTGTCAAAAAAACCCGCCCGGACCGGACCCGGCCAATCCGGTCCGGGTTTTGCACTGAAAATGCGGGTCCGAGTTTAAGAATTTCAAACCCGGTCATTTCCGGGCACGAGTCCGGGTTCAACACCAAAAACCCGGAACCGGACCTGGTTTCTAAATTAAAAAAAAAAATATATATATATATATATATATATATATAAACAAAAATGTCAAAACCCAAATCCCTAATTGGCTAATTCCCGATTGAAATAGGCATAAGCAGCAAGCCAGCAACGCTGTCACCAGCATCATCTCTTCTTGTCACCATCGGCATTCGGCATCAACCACCACCCACCGTCACCGTCGCTCGTCGGCATCATCTTTTCTCGTTTGCTGACTCGGATTGGCACGCGGCTTTACTCGGTTGCTCCATCTCCAGTGGCAGTGCGGCTGTGACTCAGTGACAGTAAGTCGTTCGTGCAGGTGAGGCCCCCTCCGGCGCCGTCAGCGCCACCGTCTCCAACTCTCCATCGCCACTTTCTCAACCACCATCACAACCATCACAGCCACCACTACCAGCCCCAGGTACTGATTTTTTACTTCTTAATTTTGCCTTCCTTGTTGCATTTTTGCCAATACATAATCTTTACATCCTTTTGAGTTTAGCAGTCAAAATCAGGGGAAAATAAATTACGCTTGCATTTTAAGATTTGGTGTTATACTATTTATTTATGCTTTGTATTTTTCCTTTGTTAAAATTTTTCCGACTTAGTTAAAAAAATGATAAATTATTATGATTATTTGTGTTATAATGTTTATTTATGCTTTGTATTTTTTTTTATGTTGATTTGGTTGGTTATTGTATGCTTGAGCTGATTTTTTATAATAATAAACATAACTAATACAGTAATATGAGCTATATTTTTTATGATATTACTAAAATATGAAATTTAGTATTTTTGACAGTCTCTATAATTTCTTTGCTATTGTAACAGCAGAGCAAATGAGCAATGCAATGTCGGACAACGTGGAAATCAATTCATCGAGTGTTCCAGTTTTATCTCGTAATGTCGAAGATTAAACTGATAATGAGGTTGAGGAAATTTCAGTGTCAACTGTGAATGATAGTAAGAGCAAGGAAGAAACCGGAAAAAAGAAGAAAGCCTCTGAAGCTTGGGAGCACTTTACATGAACTTTTTTTTTTTTAAATTTGGAATTAGACATGAACTTGTTATTTACTTATTTTACATGGGAGTATTTTGACTCTTTAATGAACTATTTTTTGAGTTGAACATTTTAAGATTTTCATATGTTGTATTGGTAATTGGTATTTTGGTATCATAATTATGAACTTATGATATGTTGGATATTATTTTAATATTTAAATTTATTTAGTGATTATTGCATTGTTGAATTTAAATTTTTTTGATATAGATTGAATGAGTTTAGATTAAAAATTAGATGAATTTAAGTAGTTTGTCTATAATTTTACTTGCTTAATTTTTCTTTTAAGTTTTTTATTATTTATATTAGATTTCTCAAATTTTTCTTTTAAATAGATTGAAATAATTTTTATTTATTATTTGTGTAATAAATTTACATTGTTATTTGACATAAGTAACTTTCTCATATGGTTTTAGCTATTTAGTTAATAGTTAATAATAATAAAAGGTTCTGCTTCTCAGCTTCTGCAAGAGAGAATTGCATGCCATATTGCCATTACTATTAAGTTGCTATATGCGGGTTTCTAAGCCCGGACCAACAACCCGGACCGGGGTGGTTGTTGAGTGTTCGAAAATGTATATTTATAAAGGAGAAAATCATCATTTTACATTTCAAGTCTTACTAACACCCTTACTTTTATGTATTTAAGCTTCTTGTCATTTAATTATGTGTGTTGTATTATAATTAAGTATTTTATGTATTTTAGGGGCATCATAGTCATTTCACAATGAACGAGAAATCAAACGGCAAAACAGACATCACTTTTGAACTCAGGACAGTCGAAAACCTTAGGAGGAGCATAAAAGGAAAAATGATACTATTCACATGTACGGTACTATTCACATGTACGGTATTGTATATGTTACTGTTCACGACATTGTTCACATAGACGGAATGATGATGTGGCATTGACTGATGAGGTGTCACGATTCTGTTGGACTAAAATTCTTATGCATTGTTGATTGGTGACGTGGTAGCATGTTAGTGGACCAAAAATCGCGCGTACAGTACATGCATTACCCATGATTATTTTCAACCAAACCGCGTCACTGTTCAAGCCGGGTCAAACCGTGTTACTGTTAAAACCTCGTGGTCAAACCGCGTACTGTTGACTGATGACGTGGCGCAATCCTGAGCGTCCAAACTGTTTTTAATCCGATGGTCATGATTTACTCAATGTATTTATAAAAAGGGGGCCTCCCCCCCCCCTAATTGGATATCTCTAAATCCATTTTTGGACTCCATTTTCTGTAATTCCTTCTCTATCTTGTATTTTCTACGTATTTTAATAAATTTCTATTTTACCCCTAGTTCAATTATAAGTAGCTAATTTTCTTTCAAGCTTGGGTTGAAGGTAAAGTCTCAACATGTGTCATGGGCTGCATTTGGTAAATTTATTTTCTTTTCCCCTCTAATGTTTGTGGATGATTTGACTTTTCGTCGACAAATAATAATAATCTTGTCTAGATAGCGCCCTGATTACACCGGCTCCCTAGTACAAGGTTATTATTATTTGGCATGATAAGCCCTTAGCACCATATTGATTAGAGTGTGGTTCATGAGGTGTGGATTCCCCCCTCATGATTTAATTGGCATTAATAAGGAATATTTAGCCCATGGTGCATGTTGATACGGATCCAGATACCCAAGTACGTCATTTCAATAGATTTTTCTTCAATTTATTCTCGCCATTTCAATTCCAATTTTAGGATAATCTAAGTCACTTTCACCACAAATCCAACCACCTTCATACAAAATTAATTCTACATATAATTAAAATCCACATCTTCGTGGGATCGACACTCGTCACCATTGATCTATACTACAATAGATTCGTACACTTGCGAGTTCAATAAAATTTATACAACAAGTTTTTGGCGCCGTTGCCGGGGAGGTAAGTTATTTTAATTCGTAAAATTAATTTTTGTGAATAATTTCTTTTATTTGTTTTCTTGTATTTTTTTATTATTAAAAAAAAGAAAAAAAAGAATCTGCATTTAGAGGTAATAATTTCTTTTCTTTCTCTATTCTTTACAATTCTGCAATTTAATTTTTAAGTTATTTTTCTTTGTAATTTTTGTTTATCTTATTAATTTAATTTTTAGTCAATTTATTTCATGAATTTTTTTTTAGTGTGCTTTTATAGAAAGGTTTTAACAACGTAATAAGGTTAGTACCGTAATTTCTCATTCTTCTTTATTTTTATTTGTTTTGTTCCCATTTATCTTTTGTTCTTTGCATGCATGGTCGTAGGTCATTATTACCTAATCTTGAACCTATAGACCTTGAACTTGAGAAAACACTTCCCACACACAAACAAGTTAAAAATAAAATGGATTTGCAACCACATGAGAGGCCATTTAAGGACTACTTCAGTCCTTTAGCTAATTTGAGCACATCATGCATAAGATACCCAAATGTAGCTACTAGGAGTTTTGAACTAAAACCTAGTGTGCTAAATTGTCTCCCAATATTCTATTGCCTAGAAAATGAGGACCCATACAATCATTTGAATGATTTTCATGCTGTTTGTTAAACATTTAGATATGAGAATTTTTCAGATGATGATGTTAAACTTAGATTATTCCCATTTTCTTTTAAAGGATAGAGCTCGTTCATGGCTCAATACATTGCCTGCTAATAGCATTACATCATGGGAACAAAAGGTTACAAAATTTTTGAATAAATATTTCCCAGTGCATAAAACCAATGCTATTCGCAGGGAAATTTCAGAGTTTACCCAGAGAGAAGACGAGCAGTTTTTCGAAACATGGGAGCGATTCAATGGGCTACTCTTAAAGTGTCAACATCATGGGTACGAGAAATGGCACCAATGCCAATACTTTTTAGAGGGATTATTGCCGAATATGCAAGAATGGCTAATGGCAACAAGTGGAAGAGAGCTAATGTCAAAAAGTGCATCAGACATTTGGGAATTCTTCCAACGACAAGTGGATAATTCCCAACAACGGAGTCAGTCGCTCAGGAATACTAAAAGAATTAAAGGTGTGAATGAGGTTCACATTGGCGAGTCAACTTCGGGAATCAAATAAGTCAAGGAGATGGTTAAAGGTCTCGCTCGACAAATAGCATCGTTATCGACTTCTAAATCAATAGAGCCACATGACCATGACTCATACTCAGATCAAGCCAATGCCATAGGTGTAATGAGAAAACCATCAAATTATAACCCATACTCCAACACATATAACCCTGGATGGAGAGACCACCCCAATTTTTCATGGTCTCAAGGATTCCAACAGAATGGACCAGAAGCTCCAGCTCCACCAATGCAACCAATTCCTCAAATTCCTCAAGCCTCTCAGCCACCATTTAGATCATACAATCAGAACCAGAACTACTCTCAACCCAGACCATGGGAGGATTCATTCCAGAATCTCAAGAATCTTACTCACTCCACGATTGAGCAACAGAACGACACCATTGATGGACTACGAAATGAGTTAAGAGCAGGCTTCAACTCACAAGCCCAATCAGTTTCAAGCCTCGAGAAGATGGTGGGACAACTTGCTTCTTCAGTTCAGACTTTGGCAATGACTGTTGAGAAAGGTAAATTTCCAAGTCAACCAGTGCCTAATCCTAAAGGAGTACATGAAGCAAGTACCAGTTCACCACAGCAGCATGGAGAGGTCAAAGCAGTCATGACCTTGCGAAAAGGAAAAGAAATCGACAACAAAGTGGAGATGCCGGTGACAAAAGAAAATCAAATTGTACCTGTGAATGTTGAGGACTCACCATCGGAAGAAAAAGAAGAAACCAATCCACGAAAATATGTTCCCAAAGCTCTATTTCCTCAGAGGTTAGCTAAAGGAAAGAAGGAAAAATCCACAGGTGAGATTCTTGAAATCTTCAAACAGGTAAGTGTTAACATCCTTTTACTTGATGCTATAAAGTAAGTTCCATCTTATGCCAAGTTCCTTAAAGACCTTTGTACTAAAAAGAGAAACATTCATGTTCAAAAGAAGGCATTTTTAACAGAAAACGTTAGTTCTATCCTCCAACATAAAATTCCTCTGAAATGCAAAGACCCATGCTCCCCCACTATCTCATGTAGCATAGGGAACCACACAATTGAGAATGATTTGTTGGATTTAGGAGCTAGTGTAAATCTGTTGCCCTACTCAGTATTTGTGAAACTTGGACTGGGAGAATTATACCCAACTCCAGTGGTGTTACAGCTTGCAGATCGGTCCACGAAAATACCTCGTGGTATTGTGGAGGACGTGTTTATCCAGGTAGACAAGTTTTATTTTCCTGTTGATTTCATTGTAATTGACACTCAACCAATACAGGATTCAAGGAAGCACATCCCTATTATTCTAGGCCGACCTTTCTTGGCAACTGCAGATGCTCACATTCAATGCAGGACTGGAAATATGCAGTTGTCCTTCGGCAACATGACTATAGAGTTGAACATCTTTAACATTGCTAAACAACCTCACAATCCAGATGATGGAATTGTTGATGTGGATTTAATTGAAGCATTAGTTGATGACACTTTTGTTTCAAACCTTAGTGATGATCCTTTACAAACATGTTTAACTCACTTTAGTTTGGATTTTGATAGTGACAGATCAGTCGATGAGGTCAATGCCCTACTTGACTCAGCACCATCCATGGACACTAATAAATGAAAGTCAAAAGTTGAACAACTGCACCATCAGAGAAGAAACTAATCCCATCATCAGAATCACCACCGAAACTCGAGCTCAAACCATTGCCCAACACTCTGGAATATGCATTTTTTAGAGAAAAAAGTACTCTGCCGGTAATCATCTAATCATCCCTAAATGACGAACAAAAAGATAAGTTGTTGGATGTTTTAAAAGAGCACAAATGAGTATTATGATGGACCATAGCGGATATAAGAGGTATAAACCCAGTAGACTGCATGCATTACATTCACCTTGATGAAAATGCTAAACCTACTAGGGAAATGCAACGTCGGTTAAATCCTAACATGAAAGAAGTTGTTAGAACTGAAGTCTTTAAGCTATTAGATGCAGGTATCATTTACCCTATTTCTGATAGTTCATGGGTCAGTCCTGTACAAGTGTCCCTAAAAAGTCAGGAGTCACAGTAGTTACGAATGCCGATAATGAATTGATACCCACTAGAGTGACTACAGGATGGCGTGTATACATTGATTATAGAAAGTTAAATTCGGTCACACATAAAGACCATTTTCCTTTACCATTTATCGATCAAATGCTTGATAGATTAGCAGACCATGAATTTTATTGCTTTCTAGATGGTTACTCAGGATATAATCAGATTCCCATAACACCAAAAGATCAAGAGAAAACCACTTTCACTTACCCTTTTGGCACTTTTGCATATAGGAGGATGCCATTTGGATTATGTAATGCACCTGCTACATTTCAACGATGCATGTTGAGCATTTTTTCTGATATGGTTGAACGATTCCTTAAAGTCTTTATGGATGACTTTTCTGTCTTTGATGATTCATTTGATCAATGTTTACATCATCTAACATTAGTTCTGCAAAGATGTATCGAGAAGAACTTAGTCTTAAATTGGGAAAAGTGCCACTTTATGGTAAAACAATGTATTGTTCTTGGTCACATCATTTCGAGCAAATGTATTGAGGTTGACAAAGCCAAGGTAGATCTCATTTCTAATCTCACTCCACCCAAAACAGTCAGAGAAGTAAGATCTTTCCTTGGGCATGCTGGTTTTTATAGACGTTTCATTAAAGATTTTAGTAAAGTTTCTAGACCCTTATGCAATCTACTTGCTAAGGATGTACCTTTTATCTTTGATGATTCATGTCTTGTTGCATTTGAAAAATTAAAGCAATTGTTGACATCATCACCTATCATTCAGCCCCCAAATTGGAGCTTACCATTCGAGCTCATGTGTGATGCATCTGATTATGCAGTAGAAGCAGTTTTAGGACAAAGAGTTGATCGAATTCCCCATGTTATTTACTATGCTAGTATGACATTCAATGATGCACAGTTGAATTATTCAACTACTGAAAAAGAAATGCTAGCAGTAGTGTTTGCATTGAAAAAATTTCGATCTTATCTCATTGGTTGTAAAATAATTGTATTCACGGATCATGCTGCTCTTAAATATCTTCTCACAGAGAAAGATGCAAAAGCTAGACTAATTCGTTGGGTGTTACTTTTGCAGGAATTTGACTTGGAATTCAAAGATAAGAAAGGCACATAAAATGTTGTGGCAGACCATTTCTCTCGTCTCTATTTTGACACAATTACAGAGCCATTAACATTGAATGAGTCATTTCCAGATGAACAATTAATGAGTATGGAAGCATTACCTTGGTATGCTGATATAGTTAATTATCTTATTACAGGTTAACTTCCAGAGCATTGGATTAAGCAAGACAAAGTCAAATTTTTTGCTGAAATAAAGAATTTCTTTTGGGATGACCCGTATTTGTTCAAGTATTGTGCAGATCAAATTGTTAGACGATGTGTCACAGAAAATGAAATTCAAAATATCCTTTCATTCCGCCATGAACAAGCTTGTGGAGGCCATTTCAGCGCTAAGAAAACAGCGACTAAAGTTTTACAATGTGGTTTTTATTGGTCAACTATATTTCGAGATGCTTACACTTTCTGTTCTTCATGTGATATGTGTCAACGAATAGGGAGCATTATACGAAGGAACATGATGCCACTAAATCCAATTTTAGTGGTTGAGATTTTTGACGTATGGGGTATCGACTTCATAGGACCATTTTCCCCTTCTTTTGGCCATCAATACATATTGGTTGCTGTTGACTACGTATCGAAATGGGTAGAAGCAATTCCATGTAGAACCAATGATCACAAGGTGGTGATAGCATTTTTGAAAAGTAACATTGTTTCACGCTTTGGATTCCCTCGAGCAATAATCAGTGATGGTGGTGCCCACTTTTGTAACAAAGCATTCAAAGCTCTTTTGACAAAGTATTCAATCACTCACAAAGTAGCGACCCCATATCATCCGCAAACCAGTGGCCAAGTTGAGATCTTCAATCGAGAAATAAAGCACATATTAGAAAAGACGGTGAGGCCAGACAGAAAAGATTGGTCAGTAAGACTTGATGATGCATTATAGGCATATAGAACGGCTTTCAAGACCCCGATTGGGATGTCACCCTACAGGCTAGTGTATGGAAAAGCTTGCCACCTACCTGTAGAACTCGAGCATCATGCATATTGGGCCATCAAGAAATTCAACTTTGACATGCAGTGAGCTAGCTCAGAAAGAAGATTACAACTGGCAGAACTTAAAGAAATTCGCAATGATGCATACGAAAATGCCAAGATTTACAAGCAACGAATGAAAGTCTTTCATAACAAGTATATTATGAGAAAATCTTTCACTCCAGATCAGAAAGTGCTTTTATTCAATTCTCGCTTGCACCTATTCCTAGGTAAGTTACGCTCTCGATAGACTGGCCCCTTTATTGTTCATACTGTTTTTCCACATGGGGCAATTGAAATTAAGGACCCAAAAAATGGTGTCACATTTAAAGTTAATGGTCAAAGATTAAAGTCATATCTAGAGTACCAACCACATGGAGAGGATACCGAAATAAATTTGAATGACCCACCAGATTTGAATTAAGTTTTTCTTTCTTTTCGGTGATTTGATTTTTTTTTCTTTCTTTTTATTATTCTTTTGCTAATTGAAATTATTTTTGCATAAGTGTGTTTGTTTAACCATTAAGTTTTCTCTTATCATTGTTAATCATGAGTGTCATAGCTAAACAGTTCCTCCTGAACATTCTTAAACCACTTCAACGTGTAAAATCTCATCTCAAAAGGCAGATTCGATTTTGTAAGACACATCGTATTTGGACTCTGCAACCACCAGAGTTAGTAGCCTATGTTGAGGATTTAGAAAGCCAACTCGGAGACATTGAGAGGAGTGTCTACAACATCCAATTGGAGCTTGAGGTAAATTCAATAAGAGGACGATTTTAATTTTCTTTTTGTGTTTTAGTTTGTTTTTCTTTGTTTGTGTGCTTTGGTTTGTTACCCCGGTGAAGTGGCGGATAATGGTACTCCGTGACAATCAAGTCGGTTACTTCAGTTTCCCATAATAACTGATATTCTAAGGCAAAGGTATGGACAGAAACGAGATTCTAGCAAAGCTTCACAATCGATTCCCTTCACTTCCTCATAATGCCCTCCTTACAATCTATAAAGCTCGGTCCAAACGCATGCGATTTCTCATGAGGAATAACATACCTGCTGACATATGTTGGTTAATCGAGGCTAAAGTACGATTGGTAGGTGAGTTACCTCCAAAATTTATTGCATACATGCCTGGTTGTGGTAAAAGAAATTATGCAAGAAAACGAAGAGCTCAAAAAATTTTGGTTGCTTGTCATAAGTGTGCTAGAATGAGTTGCGATAAAAAAACCATGTTATTTAGGAATGGTGTCTGATAACAGGGAAGATAAGATTCAATTCATTAGGGATGGCTTGAATAAGGAGTCATTGGATGATATCCTTTTGTCTCTTGAAACGCATCCTAGTGGATATGTGTAAGGAGCGATTCTCCAGTTATGGCCATTATTCCAGAAAGAGCATGCACGATATAGTCTCGGGAATCTGACTATAAACGACCCTGTTTGCCAATTTATAAGAAAACTGGATGGGAAGCCTATCCTCGACCTATAGAGGGCGTTCAAGCCGTTTCTAAACGTAAAACCGGAGGAAGATGTGAGCCACAGTCGCAACTACCTGTAAATATCCTTTTACTTCACTGTTCTTTTATTTCACTGTTGTTTTATCATTTGCATTATTGTCTTTAATAATTTTATTTTATCATTGTTTCTTTTTCTTTTTACTGTTTCCTTTTTGACTCGCGAGCCATTTGCTTTACGCGTTATTTGACACTGACATGCCACCTCATACACAATTATGACCCATTGTCACCAAGATTCTTAAATATGACTTTTTGTCAAGCACTCACAAATTATTTTTGAGAAATATCACAATGGCAGCTACTCCTAATAGACAATTCAAGAACATTTGTGTGCTTTCTAGATTTAACTATGGCAAACATAAAGAGTTCGTTGAGGCAGCCATAGATCTTGGTCGAAGTATAGCAGAGAGAAAATTACACTTGGTGTATGGAGGAGGTAACCGAGGGTTATCAAAATTGGTCTCAGAAGCTGCTTTTATCAGAGGAAGCCAAGTGTTAGGCATCATCCCAATAGCCCTAAAACCTTTGGGCAGTTTGACTGACTCACCGACTGGAGAAGAGTTAGTCGTCTCAGGTATGCAAGAAAGAATAACTGAAATGCTTAATCATGCTGATGCTTTTATTTTCCTTCCAGGAGATCTTGCAACACTAGAGGCACTTATCACACTAGCATCTTGGGCCCATCTGTACATTCACCAGAAACCCATCGGTTTGTTAAATGTTAATAATTTTTATGATGGTTTTATCGCATTTCTTAACCATGCAATAAAAAACTATTTCATTCCTTCCAATGCGAAAAAGCTTTTTATTTGTGCTCACACTGCTAATGAGCTACTTGATATGTTACAAGCTTATAAACCGGAGCCAGACCCCTGAACCTTTGTGTTGGAGCGTCCAAATAATGATGGTAAGAGTAGCCGCAGTAAGAAGTACAAATTAGATTTAACTATCCGCCTGTAAGTATTTTCTTCTGTGTTGCACCACCCAGGTGATGTCTTCTAAACTCTACTTATTTCCTTTAAAACATTGAGGACAATGTTTCGTTCTGGTTGGGGGGAGGGAATAATCGACAATTGTGGAATCTTTGTTAAGTTTTTACTAATTTTTTATTGTAGAAACTAACTGTTGCTAACTTTTTGTGTTGAAGATGGCTGAATATGGAGTGTAGTCACTCTAGAAACGCACCTTCTTCGTTAAAAAAAAAAATTATAGATATTTTATTTTTCTTTATTAATTTTTTTTTCAATCATTTTTCTTCTTTTTTATAATTTCTCCTTTATAAATATACACTTTCCAAATTTTTTGAGTCGAAGATGGCTGAATATGGAGTGTAGTGCCTCTAGAAACGCATCTTCTTAGTTAAAAAAAAAAAATTTCTTTTTCTATCATTTTAAGTGTAACTTTTCTAATTAGTTTTTCTGCATCATTTTCACATTTCTGCATGCATATTTTCCTTTCATGTTTAGAATAGGTTGGGGAGTAGGATGTTGTTTGAAAAAAAAAATTGTGTGAATTGTTTTAACATTGGATGACATGATTAATTTCAAATTTTAGTATTTGTATTATCTTTGGTCTTAAGTGATGTTACACTATGTTTGCTACTCTACATGTTGATGTCGGAGACAAATATAAGTTGCTTGAAGGAATGAACATGTCATAATAAGTACCAAGTGAGTTTTTGAGCCTATCATTTTTCTTGGAGAGTAACCCTTTTGCCCATTCTTTATACAGCTTAGCAGTTTATTATTTTATACACGATCTCTAGATTTCTTTTGAGTTAACCCTTAAAAAAAATTATAAAATAAAAAAAAGTTTGTGTGTTGCTACATTTGGAGGCCCATCTAACTAGTAGATATGGAAGATTATTTAGAGCCCTAAAAAACGATGGAAATACCATCTTTAATCCGTTTGAGCCTTTCTAGCCATCCCTTTTATGAAATATCCATAGTTAACCCTTTTGAGCCTTTAAAAAAAAATATTTTCTTTGTCAAACTTATCATCTTGGCCCACTCCAATTTAGAGTATTACCCAATATCTTACAAGTTCCATCACCTATTTATGTTTGAAAAAAATGTAAATAATTATTTTGTTCAGTGAAGTTATGCCAAACAAAAGCAAAAAAAAAAAAAAATTTGTTGTTTCAAAAATAAAAATAACAATAATAAGTGAAATCCACCTTGCAACTTCCAAAAAAAAAAAATCTCTATATTTTTCTCAAACATACACTTTATTTTCCTTATTTCCCCTCCTTTGTTAGCCATGTCCCTAGCCTACGTTACATCCTAATAAAAGTCTTTCTTGATTTTAGGGAACTATTGTCTGAAGTAGAAGCTAGTTATATGGGCTAAAAAGATGTAGTGGTTAGGGGTGGGCGCGGTTCGGTTCGGTTCGGTTTTTTACTAAATTTTTCATAATCGTTCGATTACGATTATTTTAAAATCATAATCGCGATTAATTAAATTACCGAAATAATCAAATACTCGATTAATTGAAATAATTCGATTCGATTCGGTTCGGTTCGATTATTTCGATTATGGGCCTATTTTGGGCTTTTTTAAATTTAAAACCTTAAATTAATAAATCTACCACAAACATAAAAAGTTAACAAACAAAAAATCAAAATATGTCTCAAAGTATGTTCAAGAACACATAACATGTTCAAATAACAAGTTTAAATCAAAATAAATAAGCAAAAAGTCTTTTAAACTTTAACAAAACTACAAAAGCAATAAACATCAATCAACTCCCAAATCCCAATTACTCCGCAGCTGCTTGTTCTTGTTGAGCTACTATTGGCCTACCAAATTCTACATTAACAAATCAAAACAACATTTTATTACCTCCAATTTTAATCTCGAACAAACTGATAAAAGGAATACAAAGTTTATTCAACAGTATTGTGCATTAACAAAGCATATGGATAAAAGGATTAAGAAATGGAGAAGAATTGCTGAGAATGCAAGTCTGGCTAATGGGCATCATTTATAGCATCATACATAATTTATTTATGCAAGTCTGCAAATTCTTATTGACGGGCCCCTTGGGATCCTCTTGGCTATTTTGGATATAGCTTTTTTTTATCCTCTTGCATTTACCCCAAATTCGCCCCGCAGCCGATTCCCGAAAACGCCCTGTTGACGGGCCCTTGGAGCCAACAAATGAATGGTACGCTATAGCCAAAATAGCTGGGATTAAGATATGTTGGGCTCATCAGATTCAATAAAAATTCAATGCAATTTATGAGATTCTCATGAATTTATATGGCCCCAATGATAACAAAATATTTTAGCTATAGCTTTTTAAATTCATAAAACCTTGTTTTGCTAAGAGTTGTTGGTGACAGTGGCAGCAGCAGCAGATGACAGCGGCTGCAGCACGTGGTAACAGCAGTGGAGACTCGGCGACGAGCAGCAGCGTCGAGCAACAGCGACAAGCAGCAGCGACCAGCAGCAGCGACCAGCAGCAGCGACAAGCAGCAGCGACGAGCAACGAGGACGAGATTTCAACGGCTGAAGGTCACGATTTCGGTTTTAGCTGAATATAAGAACTCAGAAGTGGTCACGATTTAAGTTGATGATCAGAACTCAGAAGAAGTGGTCACGATTTAGTTTAGAGTGTTTAGCCTTTACTCACTTTAGGGATTCCGGTTGTTATTCGGTTTATTTGATAATCGGTTCGGTTTTTTTATTTTTTTTTTTAAAACCGAAAACCGAACCGACTGGTTTTACTATTATTACTATATTACTTATTCGGTTTTTTGAGTGTAAAAAAACCGTAAAAAAACCGAACCGAACCGAACGGTTCGTTTCAATTTTTAATTAATCAGCTTTTTTTGCCCACCCCTAGTAGTGGTGCATAAAAAAATAATAAATAAATAAATTGGGTTGACTAACATTTTTATTTGACTTGAGATCGTATTATGTCTAAGTTGAGGACATATTTCTTTCATCTTAGTGAGAGCATGTGATATCACTTCTTTATTATTTTCTCTCAATTACCATTCATTGGAGTGACTATTTTTATTGGGTTTAATTTCTTTGTGAGAGTGTCATTGGAGTGACTATTTTTATTGGGTTTAATTTCTTTGTGAGAGTGTCACTACTTCCAGTGAGATTTTGGGGTTTGACATGTCATTCTTGAAGATAGCTATGACAAAGTCTACTGGGCTTATTCATGTGGATGATTGATGTGGGTGTGATGTTTCTTTAGACTTCAGATAATGCTTATACTTTTATTTGATTGTTATCATTAGTCTGATGGAATAAACACGAGTGTTTAAAAAAAAATCATTTTGGATTTGAATTTTGTTTTCGCTTTATTTGCTAGAGACTAGCAATAAGCTGGTTGGGGGGTGTGTTGAGTGTTTGAAAATGTATATTTATAAAGGAGAAAATTATCATTTTACATTTCAAGTCTTACTAACACCCTTATTTTTATGTATTTAAGCTTCTTGTCATTTAATTATGTGTGTTATATTATAATTAAGTATTTTAGTTTTTTAGGGGCATCATAGTCATTTCACAATTAACGAGAAATCATACGGCAAAACGGACATATCACTTTTGAACTCAGGACAGTTGAAAACCTTAGGAGGAGCATAAAAGGAAAAATGGTATTATTCACATGTACGGTACTATTCACATATACGGTATTGTATATGTTACTGTTCACGACACTGTTCACATAGACGGAATGATGACGCGGCATTAACCGATGATGTGGCATTGAATGATGAGGTGTCACGATCCTGTTAGACTAAAATTCTTATGCACTGTTGATTGGTGACGTGGCAGCATGTTAGTGGACCAAAAATCGCGCGTATAGTACATGCATTACACAGGATTATTTTCAACCAAACCGCGTCACTGTTCAACCCAGGTCAAACCGTGTTACTATTCAAACCGCGTGGTCAAACCACGTACTGTTGACTGATGATGTGGCGCAATCCTGAGCATCCAAACTGTTTGTAATCTTATGGCCATGATTTACTCAATGTATTTATAAAAAGGGGGCCTCCCCCCCCTAATTGGATATCTCTGAATCCATTTTTGGACTCCATTTTCTGTAATTCCTTCTCTATCTTGTATTTTCTACGTATTTTAATAAATTCTCATTTTACCCCTAGTTCAATTATGAGTAGCTAATTTTCTTTCAAGCTTGGGTTGAAGGTGAAGTTTCAACATGTGTCATGGGCTTCATTTGGTAAATTTATTTTCTTGTCCCCTCTAATGTTTGTGGATGATTTGACTTTTCGTCAACAAATAATAATAATCTTGTCTAGATACCGCCCTAGTTACACAGACTCCCTAGTACAAGGTTATTATTAATTAGCACGATAAGTCCTTAGCACCATATTGATTAGAGCGTGGTTCATTAGGTGTGGATTCCCCCCTCATGATTTAATTGGCATTAATAAGGAATATTTAGCTCATTGTGCATGTTGATACGGATCTAGATACCCAAGTACGTCATTTCAATAGATTTCTCTTCAATTTATTCTCGTCATTTCAATTCCAATTTTAGGATAATTTAAGTCACTTTCACCACAAATCCAACCACCTCCATACAAAATTAATTCTACATATATTTAAAATCCACCTCCTCGTGGGATCGACACTCGTCACCATTGATCTATACCACAATAGATTCATGCACTTGCGAGTTCAATAAAATTTGCACAACAGTGGTGCCGGGTTTGAGCCCGGCCCGCACCCAAAAAAACCGGGTTTTAACCTGGGTCCGGATTTTTTGTCCACTCATCCAGTTCGGTCCCGGGCAACACCAAAACCCGGACCGGACCCGAATTTTGCCAAGCCTAAAAAGGAGCCCTAATTGTGTTGAGCTCACCAGTACAGTACCTCTTCTTCTCTTAATATCTTCTTTCTCTAGCCCTTCCTTTTTCTTTTCCCCTTCACTGTCACCATGACAGTGATAGTTCTTGTTACATTGTTCATTTTTTGTTGTCCAAGTCATCTTACTACTATAAAAAATAAAAACATTTACTTGCTTGTTGAATAATATTTTGTATTATTATTTTACTTGCAACATTGTGTTACATGTATGTTCATATTTGACGTTATGCATAATGTTCAGAATGTCGTTTCGATGACTCTTAATCCTTTATCTGCCATTGCTGTGACCAGAACGGAACGAGAGCTCCAATGCCGAAAATGAGACTGCTGTGGACGGCGAGCTTGATGTCCCTAGGCGCAATGCTTTTGGCCACGATTTTAGGTAAAGTGATTTCATTTATCATTGTACCAAGAAACTCTTATTCACCACTATGTATATCATATTCGATTAACCTCTGCGCATTTACAGGGACTTCGAGAAAGAGAGTATGCGAAATGCAATCGTTCAGGAATGCTACAGAAAGAATCACATCTACCAAACCTGTGATTTTGTAAAACTTTCTTCCTTATATATGGATAGAATTTAACTTTTTTATATTTTAAAATTATTATCCACCAATCAATACGTGAATTTTTACTCAAAAGAAATCGGGATCACACAAGAAGATCTTAATCCACAAATCAGATTCTGTGTTCCATTGTTTCTGTCAGCACTCTCTCAATCTTCAATCTCTATATCATTTTTCATTTTTTTGTGCAGTATTTTACGTGGCAGTTGATAATATATATATATATATATGAGGAACGTGTAATTAATTAATGTAATGTAATTTCAATTTAATTGACAGGCAAATAAGAAGAAAGAGGAATATGGGAAACTGAACAAGGCAGAAATGAGCATATGGGAATGCTGTGAGCTCCTAAAAGACTATGTGGACGAGAGTGACCCGGATCTGGATGAGCCCCAGATCGATCATCTGCTGCAGACTGCTGAGGCCATCAGAAGGGATCATCCTCATGAACATTGGCTCCATCTCACGGCACTCATCCACGGTGATAAATAAATTCATACTGCATTTGCATTTGCATATGTGCCATGTGTTTATAATATTTAATTAATTAATTTCGGAAATTTTACATGTGCCCACGTGGCAGATCTAGGAAAAGTCCTGCTACACCCTGCCTTCGGTGAGGAGCCTCAGTGGTGTGTTGTCGGTAGGTTTCACTCATCCGGTACTTCATCTTACCTTTTTGGCATGTAATTACAACTGGAAGAATACTAGAGAGATATAGCAGCATTGTTACTGTCAGCACTCTTATCAAAAATTTTCAATCTGAATATCTTTGCCTTTATAACCATATGCAAATTTCTCAGGTGACACGTTCCCTCTCGGCTGTGCTTTCGATAACAACATTGTGCATCACCAGGTCATTAAATAATTATTTACCACAAATTATATAAACTCCAAATGGAAATTTAATATAACAGTCATAGTTATGAGAAATTAATTAATATTTATGAAAATTATAACTTATAATTTGCATGCAGTTTTTCAAGGAAAATCCGGACTCTCGGAACCCAGCATTCAACACCAAGCTGGGAATCTACTCGGAGAACATTGGACTTGATAACATCACCATGTCTTGGGGCCACGATGAATACATGTACCTGGTATAATATTATCATTTTTTTAAAATGTCCATCTTCCCCTTTTCTCATTAACACTCAATTTATTGACCTATACCCATAAAAGGTGGCGAAGGGCAATAACACAACCCTGCCCCCGGCTGGTCTCTTCATCATCAGGTTCCATTCCTTCTATGGTGAGTCTCCTTCGTTTAATTCTAAATATTAATTAAGTTCTTGAAAATTAATTAATTAATATTAAGATTGATGACCGTCCTTATATATAACAGCAATGCACCGCTATGGAGCTTATACTTTCCTGATGAACGATGAGGACAAGGAGATGCTCAAGTGGCTCCAAGTTTTCAAGTATAGTCTTCTTATCAAATATTTTACACATTGCACAGAGACATTAAATAAATAGTTGTTTCATTTACCAATATGTATGATATGATAACAAGTGAAATTTGAGCTACGTGTTGTATATTGTTGTTGATCTGGGGCAGCAAATATGACCTCTACAGCAAGAGCAAGGTTAAGATCAATCAGGAAGAAGTGAAACCATACTATCTCTCCCTCATCAAGAAGGTTAATCTGTATTTTATATACATTGATATGTTAAATTACAATTTTTTTATTTTTTCTGATTCATTTTCATACTCCCTTTGCAGTACTTCCCAGAAAAGCTTAAGTGGTGAAAGGCTGAAAGCAGCAAGCTTTTATCTACACCTAGCATATATAACCAGTTGTGCTCTCTGTTTAGGCTATAAAGCCTGTATTTGCCAGGTGAAATAAAATCCAGGCACCGCCTCATTGTACATTCTGTTAATGCTTATCTTTTTTTATTTTGCACAACTAACTTCTCCAACATATATAATGAAAAGTGCTAAAGAGATAAAGAGGGCTAATAGAAATAAAGTAAAATCGGTCAGTTTACCTTATTCTTCAATAAAATAAATAAATTAATCCTGATTTTACCTTGTTTCTGTGTACATTCTGTTAAAAAATTTTGCTCATACGGATATATGGCTCCTGAGCGCAATCCTGAACTTTCAATTTCATAGTCAATATGTAGCCGCAGAATAGTATTTTTTTTTTATTACATGAGACTATTGCTCAGATTACAACTCATATACATGAGACTATTACTGATATTTACAAATCAGATTATTACTGGGACCAACTGACATCAATGCTAATGGAGCTCTGCCCAGATTTTAACCCTCATAAATATTCGAGGGATGTCTACTCCTCACTCATGGATAAGAGAGAAGACTACCTTCACTCAAATTAATTGAAGAAAAAAATACCCCCACAATACTTTTGTGGGGGTTCGAACTGCTGCCCTCCAAGTTGGAGGGCAGCAGCCCTGGCCACTCGGGCAGTAGCCAGAATAGTATTGATTATACAATACTGCACTCATTTCAAATTTACTTTTTGTCTTATAATATTTGGGCCTAGAAAAAGCCCATATAAAATGGCTGAGCCTGAGGTCTGGTCTCTCTTACATCTCACCCACTCTCAATCAGCTGTCACTAGAAAATATAAACCTGTTCATATAATTAATTACTATTCCAAGTTGCTCGGCGGAATCAATACTTGTCTCAAGTTAAGAAAAGATTTAAAGCTAAAAAAAAAAAAGTTTATATTTGTTTTTCTAACAATTGGTTAAGCAAAAGGTAATCATTGCGCTAAGGAACTCACATCATCTTTTACAGGCTTAATCTTTACGAAGAAGGCACCTTTAGAAAACTTTTAGTCAAAAACTATGGCTTCCAAATCAATTTATTGCTTTTGAATAAATATAAACTGCCTGTTTATCCATAAACATTAAACATGGAAAACAATCTTACCTAAAAATCTTTTTTTTTTTTCTCCTTTAATAACTCGTGCGTTACAGCTTGGAGATGACACTCATTTGAACTCACTTCAAACTTTAAATTATGAGTAATGACTTGATTCTGCTGCTTGTATTAAAAGAAACTATAAAAATATGGGAGTGACAGAATTATCAATAATTTTAATAGTTCTATTACTATTTCATATTCTATACATCGTGCTTAGACCCGACAGCTTCAACTATAATGCCAACTTTTATTTGCTTTTCAAGTTCATATATCATATTTTATTTCACTGGAAAATGACTTCTAATTTTTCTGTCTCTATCACTCTTTACAGTAATTTAATATTCACCAAGTAGTAACCTCGGATAAATTAATATTAAGGGCCAGAATTCCCTCCCGAAAATGCTGAAAATTTTGTTCTTATAAGTCGACGGCTTTGTAAAATAAATGAAGTCATTGTTAAATATGTATCCATCAAACATAAACATATCTTCCTCCCAGTAAATTATATAATTAAAAACAGCCAAACCTAGAACATAGATAATTCCTAACCTTCTGTAGTGTAAGAAAAATTAATACCCTCTTCAATTGACTATGACATTTATCGGTGGCAGACCCCCTCTGTATCAACATCACTTGCTTTGGTCAATTCAATTTCACGTATTTCTTGTCGAAAAGCTAGATGGGACTTTCAGCAAACAGATTTTAGCAAAATAATTTTTAAATGACAGAGGATTCATCTGAATAAAGAGAGGATTAGATTAACCAACAACAAGAAATATAGACTCTAATATAATATTTTATATTGTAGCACAATGAAAATTTTTATTTTTAATATTTTAATTTGGTCCTCACATTTCAAATCAAGCAGCATGTTTTTATTTTTTTTAATTTCTTTCAAAAGAAAGCAAAATTTTCAATAATCTAATTTAGTGAATAATAACATGATTTCTGTTGGAAATGATTCCAATCATGAAACTGGTTTAATGCACTCCATGGACAGTGGCCAGCCTTATGGAGTGCGTTGAATTCCAACATATCTAGATCTTTGCATTTGTCTTGAATCTCTTAAACAATCCAAAAGATTTTTGTTCTGCTTTTGTTAGTAAAGTGACAAAGAGCGAATGCAATCTGAAAATTTATTTTAATTACTCTATCTATCAAAGTTTTGTATCATAAGGAGATGATGATTTGGGTTGTCTTTGATTTTTCTTAATACAAAAAAATACTTCGTAATAGTTTAAGAGTAAACTGTGTTCGTTTAGGGTACATTCATCAGTGCTATACTTCAGTTTAATTTTAAAAACACAATTACGAGTGTTTTCAAAATGACATTGTAAATCTTATATTTAGAGGCATCTGTGAAAAGAAATAAAACAGTAGTACATCAATAATAAGTTCAATGGTTTTTGTCAATCCCGAATTAGAGCCAAACGTAATAAATTAATAATTTGACAAATTTATGAGAATATAAATTTTTTAAAAATCCAATTACCCTATAAGACCCATTTTCTATATAAATTAATAACTATGTAAAATTGAAACTAAATCCACACGATATGTCATGTGGTTTTTGTAAATATGTTCTCAGTATTGTTTGTTACTTCTTAAAAGTGATTTGGAATTGGATCTCATCTTGAACTCTTTTGGTAATTGTGAAATTCTCGTTTGCATTATCGTTTTGCAACAAATGTGAGATAAACACCAAATGTCATCTCTAATATAGAAAGATAAAAACTCTTCAATAATTTAACTACTACAACTATAAGACAAATAACCACTTTTCAAGTAAAATATATTAAATACTAAATCAAGATAAATAAATATTATAAAAGTGACCACATTTTTTAAAAATAAATAATTTCTTCATAAATTAATAATTTATTAATCTATCGATATATTAACATTCACTAAATAATAGATTTTTCATAGTCCCAATACTACTAATTTATAAGGTTTTATTGTATTTCTTAAATCACACCATTAAGTACACCAAAGAATCAACGGCATCTATGAATACTAGGAAGATAGTCAATTCCCCCCTAATGAAATTAATATCTAACATTTACCCCATACTATTTTCATAATATCTAACAACCCCCTAAGAGTAAAAAATTTAAAAGAAAAGACATATAAATAGGTCATTTACTTGATATTTGCTCTTGAAAATATAAAACAAACATTTATTATAAGAAAAAAGTTTAAAAATTGCATTATTGCAATCTATGTGAAAAGCAAATAGGTATTTAAGGTTCAAATAGATTTTTCAAATTTTTTATTTATTATTTTTATAAATATCATTTTAGTCTATAAATATTAAAAAATATTAGTACAAATAAAAAAAAGAATACTAAATAGATTAGAATAAATAAAATTAAATTAAATTTTTTTCTTATTTTTAATATTTAATATTTTCTAATTTTAATTTCAATTGATTTGATTTATCTAATGTTTATGAAATATGAATAAAAATTTATTTAGAAATAAGAATAATACTGTAAAATTATAATGTTAGGAAAGTTATCGGATATTATAAAAAAAAGTAAGAGTAAGTGGAAGATATTAATTTTAGTCGGGAGAAAATGATATTCTCCCTAATATACCCATCAATTAAGTTAAAATTATTTTATTTGGTCTTTATTTATTAAATTGAAGGGATGTTCTTTGGGAATTTTTTTAATAAGTAGTTTTTTTTCAATAATTTTGAGAATATCTTAAAAATTATAATTTGATGAGGAATAAACCGAAATTAACCCTTTTATTAAATGTCAAGTCTTGTATAAGTGCACAAATGGCAAGGCCATGTCTCCTTTCATTAGCAAACAAATATAATGTGGTAACTACAGAATCACCAAGTAAGAAGAGGACAATAGAGCTTAATTTGATGAGGACGTGTTGGGAAATACCGGGAAGATGATGAATTGGTGAATGAGACCGAGAGTCTTGGACTACATTAATTGATACGGATATGCGAATTTAATGGGCGTCCACGTATAGGACTGTTCATATTCATAATACAAACAAAATGGCCTTTACACAAAATTTTTTTATGAGACCTCCTGCTTCGACACTTAAGGAAATATGAAAAAAAAACTCATAATTTAATTAATTTTAAACTATATCTTAAATATCAACAGTGAAGAAAGTAATAGGAAATTTAAAAAATAAAAATAGTGTAAAAGATATCTTTTTTTATTTTTTTTGAAATTATTATTTCAAGAAATTATTTTTTTACTTAAAAATAAACTGATAAATATAATATTTTTTTTAAAGAAGAATGTAAGAAATTTTATAATGTTAAATAATTAGATTTTTTTTAAGCATATAGATAAAGAATTTAATCTTTTTCTTAAAAAATTTAATAATGATTTAGCAGTTATACAATATCATTAATTTTATGATAATTATTAATTAAAGAAATATCTAAAAAAAATAGATTTTCATAATATAAGTATCCAAAAAAATCTATTAATTTGAATATATCAAAAAATTTCTTAAAAAAATAATTTTTTTACTATATGAGATTTAAAAAACCAAAATATCGTTTTAAACGACCGTTTAATTCAACTATACTTAAAGCCGGCCCTAACAAAACCATTATCATCCAATGTACAATTTAAGCAAATTAACACAAGCTACATGTGAACAACGAAGGACCAAATTAAAGTCGGATAAGATAGAATCTGAAATTGAGATCTTTCTTTGTAATAATAACTGGATTGACATTTCCAATCAATAGGTCGGCCCACCACCCCAAATTTTTTTTTTTTTATATATTATTTGAGGGTTAAAGAAAATATCATAGCCACTGTAAAAGACATGCGGCTGAAATTTCGTTGAGGCCCCGCACCTCATATCAAAATATTGTATAATTTTGTGTTCCCTTCTCCACATTTCATGATCTCAGACACTTTGTTTGATTTCGCATCATGCTTTTGGTCTTAAGCTTAAAAAAGTCGCCGTCACTTCGTTTTTACTTTCACTTTTAATTATAGTTAAATGGCAAAAAGCCCTTAGGTAATTGATTATACACTTTTATAGATACCATTCGAGTGTTATTTTTAACTGCTACACTAGTAGTTTCATCTCCCCACTGGTTGATCTATTGTAAAGATAATTGGAAAATATAGAAGTGTATTATCAATTACGCTTTTACGGTCCAATAGCACTTAAACAGTTCTCTTTAAGAACAAATCTGTTAATAAAATACAACACTCGGCAATTCAAATTTCTCCCCTTGTTATAAGAAAAAGATTTTTGGTATCCCAACGAGTGACTTTCAGAATTATTTTAACAATATTAGAATTAAATCAAAAGGATAATTATTTACCGACCACATATTTTTTCAGATTTTTTTAAAAATACACATATCTTCTTTTTTTTTTTATTGATTTCCAGCTGAAGTTACAAAACGTATCATTTTTCCACTGCCGTCTAAACTCTGTGAGAGAAGTTAACAAAATATTAATAAAATAATTATTTTATTCCCTTAATGTAAAATTACTATTTCACCCTAACCAAATAAAAGAAAATAAATTACTTCAATTTTTCTTTGTAATTTAGACATTAGATAATAAATTAAATTAAATAATCTAGAATATTTTTACCTTTTTTTTCTCTTTTTACTGCATTTAAACGTCGTTGATCTTTATTATACAAGTGAAATGATAATTTTACCCAAATGACATCAGTTAAGTTATAACAACATACAAATAAAAAATAGAAAAGTATAAGAAAATGAAACTTCATGTGAAAATTAATCAAAAAAAGATATGTATATTTTTAAAAAAATTATAAAAAAAATAATCGGTGGATAATTTTTTAAATCAAAATTGTATTTTAAAATTACAGCATCACTAAATGTGCTTGGCATTAAAAATAAAACTAATTGGTGGACCTCATGAACTGGGAAAAATATTTATTTCAAGATTTTTGCCGCGTGCAACCTATCTTGTACACAAATACCCTACGCATAGAGCGACCAGACGTAGTTCAAATACATCACAATAATTTATTCCCACACTACCTTTCATTCACTCACACATGAAAAGTCAAGCAGATCTTCCAAATCCCAGTAATGTTGACGTCTCCATCTACATAGACCTGTTACTTTCACGAGTCCACGGGATTGTTACTTTCACCCGCGGTGTTCATACCAAGCTGACCCTTTAAGTTTGATTGGATAGATCATATACCACCAAAGTCATCAGGATTGAATCAAGATTTCTTGTTAGGTCTTGGCGTAAGCAAGACTTTCATGACCCTGAACAGTAAATAAACAAGTTATAATCTTTATATATATCCATGGTAGCTTTCGTTTTCAGTCACTTCGATCCATCCACTTTGAAAATATTTCAAAGAATTATTGCGACATCCTCCACTTGAGAGAGTACTTTGTTTGAGGCCTTTGAAGGTCATTTGAGCGAGAGATGTCTTTATTTATGTAACTGTTCGCGTCACTTTTACGAGTTCTTCTTGAGGTCCAGATATAAATTCATATTTTTTAAAATACGGATATGATATTTTACAAAATAATTTTCACCTTTAAGTATATTGGATAATTTGTGTTTTTGCCATTCAAAAATGAAAATATCGAACCTACTAAAAGGTTCTGACGCTAGGTGTCATGCAATAATATACGAGGCGTAGTTGAAATGAATATATTCAAGATACATAAAAATTAAATATGATTAATCAGATTTGTGGGTCAACTACAGAACTCTGGTTTAGATTAATTAACAGAGAAATTATTATCTCAAATTCACGCAAACTTATAGGGTTACTTTTATTTTTTACCAATTAAATTATTAATGAAGAAAAGAATTGTTTCTCTCTCTAGTTGGAGCAAGTTAATTAGTCTCATAATACGTCCTATTTTAGTAATATATCCAAGGAGGGTTGCACGTTCAGAGGCTAATTAAAGGCCTTGCTCGATATTCTAACTCAAATAATCCTTTGTTTTATTGACTTTCACGTGAAGGGCGGCTTTGCTGCAAGTTCCCATATTATACCTTGCATGCATGCCAATGCTTGGGAAAACCTTTTATATTTGAAGCTCATTTTTAATATTTTAAAGTGGTTGGACCAAAAGCTTTCCGTAGATGCTCTCGAAAGACAGATAACGTTCGACATATAGGAATTATCGTGTAGAAAGACTAGTAAAATCAAACAATTAAGTCTCAAACAGAAATAAAATAAAATAAAATAAAAATTAGTAACTTTTAAAAATGTTATTTTAAATGAAAAAAGAATCCGTGATCTGTCATATCAATAATTATGAAATATGACTCAGTTAGGTGTAATATACCATCTGTAGTTTCGATACTATCAAATAATTACAGTTTATTAATTTATATTGGTTATTTTGATAATCTAACAGTCATCAGGCCTGGGAATACGATATCTTTGAGTATGGTATAATTCAATTTAAATACCGTCAAATAATTAAATTTTTATTAACCTTTTAATAATTTAATTGTCACTAAATCGACTGAATACGGTACATGTGATAGTGATACCCTACCGTCCTGTAACAACTCTCATGCCTAGAAAACGCTCAAAATTTTAGAAATTTTTTTAATACCATGTAAATTTTTGAAAAAAATATTGAATGAAAATAAAAGTTGAAAAAAATATATTAATAACTAACAACTGCTAAACTTTAATAAAAAGGCATTTATACAATTTCTATTTTATAATCCTTATTTTTTTACTTTTTATTTATTAAAAAAAAAAAAGCTAATAACTAATCTTTTTCTCTGTCAGTAAAGAGCTGTAATTGTACCTCAAGATTCCAAAATTAAAAACTAGCGTCCTCATCTTTTTTTTTTTTTAAATTTATTTCGCATAACCAATGGAATCATTCAATTTTCTTCCTGAGTTCTTTGATTCTCTCCCGCGAGAGCTAAAGCCACCAATTGGACGTTGATTGAATTAGGTAGTGTAATGTGGAATTATTTTATATGTTCATTAATTTAAAATTTTAACGACATTTATTTGAATTTTTTTTTGTAATATTTTATAATATACCTTTCCACAACCTCAAATCAAAATTATGATTTGGCTCCTCCCAACAGTCCAGGCAAGGCATCCTCAAATAATTAACATTTTTCAACTTTTACGACGGTGCTAGAGTATTGCAACTTAAAAATATAGTAGTCGGACCATAAGTAGCATTTTCATGTAACCTAAACTAGGGCAACATTTCTTAAACTCCAGAGAAAATATCAATATTATCACAAATAATAGAAAAAAAAATTAATAACAATAAATATAAAAAATAATTCTAAGAGATAAAGAAATGGCAAAACCACACGTATCTCGATGCCCAAGGACCTGCAGATAACGACACGTGGTGGCTTTTAAAACCGTTGACAGTCAAATAAGACCTGTCGTGTCAACCTCAGTGGATAAGGACACGGACACGTGTTTGGTCAAAGACCGGATATAGATGACACGTTAAGTAAAGATCGTCCGTACAAAAATTCATAAGTAGCCTGATTTTCTTTTTTCTCGTACGCCGAGCTCCTTTGTGTTTTGTCGGGAGCTTCTCATGGGTTTTAATTTTTCTATAATTTTGTCGCGGCTGTTGAAGCCATCTGTCTTAGCTTCCGCACACGTGGAGGCATTTTGAACCTTCTTGATCCGGCAGTTCACGTGACTGTAACTAACTATTTTTTTCTGTTCGTTGAGCTAATTAAGGGAATCTAATTCAATTTTTATCTTTAATCAAATTATTTTAATATCATACGTACCATCCTTCAAATTGCGCGAGGCCGATTTATTATATTGGATCATATCCATCGAATATTAGGTTTCTTTTCTATTAGCGGTAATAGCTTTTTCTTTTTTGGGGGTAATAATATGATTATTATATATGAAACTTGTGTATTTAATTGTTTTGTTGAACACTTACAAGATTCAGCGACAATATAGTTATAAAAAATGAAAAAATTATACTATTTTATCCATTATAGATATATTTATTTTAAAAATTCTAATTATTGATGAGGAAGAAGAAGTTTCAATCAGAAATTAAAAGAAATGACAGAGAAAATCATACGAAACGATACAAGAAAAGTTTAAATTAATGTTTATGTTATTTAAGATTCAAATATAAACAATTAAAGCGGTAACTCAAGCGTCCAATAATCTTGGCCGTATGAGTTCAAGTTTTAATAATTGTTAAAACTCACTCTCTTTTGATAAGAATTTATTTGACTCACTATTCTAGTGGTAAAATAATTTTTTCTCTCATATTAAAGTAATGGTTGTTATTCAAACTGCGTTATCTTAGAATTATAAAAGAGAATCTCAATTAATATCTGATATGTTTATATCAATATATAAAAAAATAAACGATTAAAAAACTGTTTAAAAACCACACGTAATCTATACATTAAGCAATTGACATAAAAATGTTCGTGAATGGGGGGAGCACGAGAAACAGGGACTGGTATAATTAGGTGAATGAATGCCGAAGGCATTTGCCTTTTACTATTTTAGAGACAACGTACCTACCAACACCATGTGGCTGGTCACACATTCTTCGGGCATGACCCCTAATGAGTAATGAACCCCATTTTCTTTCAGTGTTAAAACGTGACACTCGTGGTACATGCATGTGCTGTGCTGATGAGATTGGACGTATTGTAATTTAAAAATTATAATATTTAAATATTTAATAAATGTTAATTGCTGTTTTTTAAAAGACAATCTAATTTGATTCATTATTTGTATGATAAAAAATTTATTATATTTTTATAAAAATTAATATTTAAAAATTATATTTATTATATATTATTAATGTTTAATTTCATAATTTTATTTTTTTTTTCTACAACACCCAAATGCAAAACAAGGCCCAAGACTCGGTTTGGTATTGTTATTAAAGAGTTGTGATTTTTAAACTACGATTTCAAATTATTTGATAAATATTTATAATTGTAGTTTAAAATTTAAAGTAATTTTTTTCTACAATTGTTTGATAACACACTTGCAATATCATAAAATATTTCTTATAAAATTATTATTTTAAATTCTTATTTATCAAACTCAATTAGTTTTTCATAACTACAGCTATTAAGCTATTATTTTACAAAATTATAGCTTAAAACTCACCGTAATATCAAATAAAGGCTAAGCGATTATTTACCACAGGAACAGTGAGTTCAACAAGCACAACGGTCGAGCTGACGCTGTTGCATTTGTGTTTACAATAAGAACCATTATGGATGGCGGGGCTATGATGTTGGTTGTTGTGACTTGTGAGGGTCAAAATGAAAAGATTATAAAATTAGTAGCCTTAAATTAATAATCTGTAAAATAAGGGCGATTAACATGAGATTTTTTAAAACAATACATTTTAGTTTTAACCCTTATCTTCTCTAAAAGTAAAATTTTCAAGTTAATTTAATTTGGATTATAAACTTAAAACCAGGCCAAAAGTACCATCTTCGTGATTTGTAATTGTGACTGTGATCGATTGAATTCGTGATTGAACAGCATTTTAGAAAGCATTTTCGGATGTTTTCATTTATCACCCGAATAATAATAATAATAATAATAATAATAATAATAATACCGATGGGCCCCTTAATTCTTGATCGTTTTATCTTCCTATCCAGAATAATTGGCTGGATTTGACGTAGTGCTGGGAAATTATGTTCTTTTTGTTTTTTTTTTTTGGGACGATATAAGAAAAAATTATGTTAAAAAAGTCCGCTTTATGTACAGATCAAGAAAAGACGTCCACTAAACACAATAAATAATTAATTGGGTCCCTCTATGAACTATGATGCTCTTATCTTTTTTTTAATATTAATAATGTAAAAATATGTACATTTAGATTTAATCAATAATATACATTATTTTTATTAATAAAAAAATTATAATCATTTTCAAAATAATATAGCTAGTTAACAAACCGATTTTAAATTCAAAAATAAAAATAATAAGAGATAGGATAAAATACAATATCTCAAGTTCTTTTATTTAAAATTATATTCTTGACAAATTCTTCTATTCAATTCTTGACACATTAAGCAAGTAAGTTTCATTGCATATAATGTTTGTGTGTTCATCTTCTTTTAGATAAAGAAAATATATTCAAATATAAAGTGGTTTCTGAGAGTTGGAGTGTCTATTAAGCTGTAATTAGTCATTTGTCATGCTTGCACGATAACAAGAGATTTATTTCAAGGTTTGAGCAACAAGAGATTTGTTCTAGCAATCGAAGAGGAATGATGGACTCGATTCCTGCAAGCAAAAGATATTTTGTGTCAATGATATTGTTATAGGACCTTAGCAGCTTCCCTCTCAGTTGCTGAAGTTTAAGTAATTTATTTGTATATTATTCTAAATACTTTGCTAGATATTGATTGGATGTAATTAGTTAGTTTCTTTTGGATTAATAATATTTATATTGGCAGTTATCTAGTTACCATATTTACTAGATGATAAGGAAATTTTAAATTGATAAAACTTTTTGGATGTACACAAACTGGTTAAAGAAATTAGAACCTTTTAATTAATTAATTAATTAATTGTCATTATATTAAATTATATTAGATGAATAGTTAAAAATAAATTTTGATCAATAATTTAGCACTCAACGAAACTCAGCCCGACACTAAATCTCAATCTTATTTCTATAAAGAAAAATAAATTATTTGTAGGAGAACTGGTGCCCTTAATTATTGAGAGCATCGGCTATTTCGAGTTTACTAGAATCATCAATAATTACAAGCTTCGACAAAATGTGATTCTCCACCACCGCATTTCGTTTTCTAAATGCGCATGAATAAATTTATATACATAGTCAACAACGCTTTTTGAAAAATAGAAAATCTGAGATAATATGAGTTTTCAATAACAGTAAATTAATCATTACTTAAACATTGATTTAACAGAGTATCATAACACTATTAAACATTTTTCTAAAATATAAATTTATTTAATAAAAGTAATTGAGAACTCGGTGCGTTCTATATATGGTAGGATGTTGGCTAAGGCCGTTAATAATTTTTTAAATTGCATTTAAAAAATCTAAAAACTGCCGATGATATATATTTATATCAGGCATAAATATTAGCTCATATCAGATTCAAGTATAGCACTTACGATAATACTTAAACCATGATTAAAATAAAATCTGATGATAAAATCACTGAGGGTGTTAATGATTTAATTTGATTTTTTTATAGGTTAATGGTTTTTTTTTTTTAACCCTAAATTTGCTGTGCTTTTTTCAACTCTTGGTTATATTACAGAATCTGTCATTTTTTGTTTTTTTTGAAACTGGAATTTCATTGATTGGTAATGGTTTAAATGTTAAGTGATTTGATGTTCGGTGATCTATTTACTACAATAATATTCCCTCTTGAATGACACATGACAATAATAGAGCTCTAGAATGAACTGGAAACAGGAACCAGGAAGCAAAGAGTTAAGTTGAGAATGGACCAAAAGGACTTACGTGCCGCAATAAGAGGGGCATTTACTGCAAGTTTGGTCAGTGTGCAGTAACCACAACGCCAGGTGTTTGGAGCAAAGCTTAACCATAAGTTTTCTTTTCTTTTCATGGCCACTTTTCCTTTCTTTTTTTCCCTCTCTTGTTGTTCTTTCGCAAGATTGAGAGTTTTTTTTTTTTTCAACTAAAGTTGGCAGAGATTTACTTTTATACTTGTCCTCAACCGCACTCATCTATTGCACTCTGCACATGGGGAACCTTCATTCCAAACCCTAGACTATTCTACACGTGTACTACGTATCATATCCCAAATTCAGGATTTGCAAAATTCCCACTGGGAATAAAAATTTCTCATAATTCCCAATGTTGTACTATCGTCATTTTCTTTTAATTTATAAGAGATTCTAAGTCTGTGTTCTGATCATTTCAGGGGGAAAAAAAATTGTGCTCTTGACTGTCGTAGCACATGACATGTCCCGACCTTATTAATGTAATTGTACATGCTTTAATATAATAGTGTTTAAAAAATTACATATGATTTTGAATAAAGTATTTTTACAGCCATAAATAATTGGTACAATCAGATATAGCATAATACCATTGATTTAATAAAAACATAAAATAATAAAAATAAATCGTATGGGTTGTTAAACTAATAGTATTATGCCACATATGTTTTTTGAAATACTAATTAGGCAACTCAAGAGAGGGGTGAATTGAGATTCTAAAAATTTAAATGACTAAAACTTAATGTAATTTAAACTAAGCAACTAAATTCAAAATAAACAAATTAATGTGCAATGAAAAATAAAGAGATAGGGTAAGAGAGAGCAAACATGTGATTTTTACGTTGTTCGGTCAACCGTGCTTACGTCCACACCTCCAAGTTCAACGGACTTGAGGATTTCACTAAGTAAGCCTCCAAGACTTCAACAACACTTACAATTTACTTTTAAGGT
The DNA here is from genome assembly GCA_039657385.1 of Citrus x changshan-huyou. Lineage (NCBI taxonomy): Eukaryota > Viridiplantae > Streptophyta > Magnoliopsida > Sapindales > Rutaceae > Citrus > Citrus x changshan-huyou. The sequence goes on from CM077550.1 coordinate 9,124,432, forward strand.
GTCAATAGACCTCTTGACCTAAGTGTATCCCAACACTTACAATCACTTGAAAATAAATATTACAAATGAATTTTCTCTCACACAATGTATATGGTTACAAATGAAAGCTTAAAATGTGAATCAATGAAACCAAAATAAGTTTAAAGCTCAATAATAGTTGTATCCTCAGTAGTAAGCTCAATGATAACTCTAGGATCTCACTTTGTTTGATTTTGATTAAGTCATTTTATAGTTGGAGCTGAAAATTAGTTGTTGCTAACTTTTTAAGAAAAATTGGATCGCCATTAACTGTTGTCGGTTCACCATTTTGACTAGTGCAAATGATTGTTGAGTTGAGATTTTAAATAGTCGGTTAACCGTTTGAAGTTATCGATTAGCCGTTTATTTCCAAAAACCTGCAAAACAAATTTTAGCTAATCGTTCTTACTAAACGGTTCACGATTACAATCTAATTCCTTTCTTGAAATTATCGGCTCACCTTTTTCAGTAAACGGTTCACTGTTATTTTTTATAATTAGCATTTAAACAACCTTTTGTAGAAAATGATTTTCCGATTAAAGTTAACAATTATCTGAATTCTTAAACATGTCTAAAATATTATACGGCTTTAAGAGTTTGTTTAATATTAATAGCTCCAACATTTTTAATCGAAAACATATAAGGTTTGTTATCATCAAAATCAATATTATAGGATTATTTGTGTCAATATGTTTTACTCTAAAATTTTTTATAATCTAAAAGGGTCCATTTGGGAATATTTTTAGGATGCTCCAAAGTAACTTGGAAAGTTAAAAGCTAATTTGGTGCTTGGTAGATTTTTTTAGAAATCTCTTTTAATAAAATTATCTCATTGTATAGCAGATTTTGAAAAAGTAGGAAAGGAACAGCTTTTTCGGAATATGATTTTGAGAACCATTTTTACACTTAACGCAATTCCATATGTATCTTTATATATATATTATATAAATTTAAAATTATCCTTATTAATTAGGAAATAAAATCACTAACTTTAAAGAGATTATTATTATTACCAATTATATTGAGATAACAAAATAAAAAATAAAATTAAGAAAAAAAATTATTTTAGTTGTCAATTATTATATGTACACAATGTTACTCAAATAAATTTTATTCAATATTATATCCAATTCAATCAGTTATATTCTTATAGCAGTTTTATTAAACATATATGATTACTTTTTAAACACAACACTTTAAAAATAAAATTTACTAAATTTTTAATTGATTATTTTTGCAGTTAATTATTTCTACACCACAACTAACAACAATTATTTTAAAAGTTACAACATTACCAAATTGGCGTCATATGAAATAATATGCTTGAAAAAATAAACAGCAATGCATAAAATAGATATTATCAAAAGCTCGCCTATCTTTTTTTGAGATATTATTTTACCACTAATTGGTAATTACTTTTTCCCACCTAATGTTTCAATTTTTATCATTTTATCATCAAATCATTAACTCTACTTACAAATTTTTGACATTATGAGGGTACTTAAAACAGTGGCAATTTAATACCAAAAAAAAGTCATTTGATAAATTGATAATTTCCCAATAAGTTAGGTAGCAAATTGATAATTTTTGCAATTATTTCCTATTACTAAATTAAATATTAGCGTGATGATATTTCCATCCCATACTTTTTGTTAGCCCACTCCATTTGTATAAAATAATTACAAAAAGTTCGCATAACTTTTAAAAATTTTAAATAAAGAAGAATTTAGAAGATTTAATTAATTAAATCTATCTTAACTTTTTTTTTTTTGTGATTCAGATTTTTCATTTCATTATACTTGACTACTAAGATTACTTTAGTTTAAATTTAAACTAACTACTTTACCCTTATAAGATAAAAGTACCAAAAATTTACTTTAACTTCAATACTTTTGTTAATTTTTATACAAAATTCCTTATTTCTAAATGACATGTCAATACTACTTTACTAGTATGATTATTAATCTTTAATTAAACTAACGTAATGTCTTTATTCTACAATAGTCATGCGAATTATCAAACTATCAAATTTATGTAATTTATGTGTAGGGTATTGAAAATTATTAGATTTCATTTAGAAAAATGTAACATTGTAGTCATAAAATCAAATATCTAAACTATTAGATAGAAGAACGCATATTTATTAGGGCAATTTGTTCATTTTATATCATAAGGGTAAAATAGTCAAACAAAACTCATGTTAAAGCAATTTGAATGGTCAGAGTGGTAAAAAAAAACCTAAGTACGAAAAAAGTTAAAAGAAGAAATTAAATTGAGTAATTATTAAAAAAAGATTTAATTGATTAATTGTAAAAATTCTATTGTCAATTTGTATTTATTAAAAATAATATGAAGTTTATAAAGATATTTTTTATAAGTAGGATGAGTTTACACAAATAGTGGAGTGAAAATATCCCCATCCTAAATGTTATAATATTAAATCTATATAAATACAAATATTAAAAGAACGAGCAATTTAGATATAAAACTAGATTCTTTAAATAATTGTTATTTTATTAAATTTATAATTGTAATTGATATGTAATTATCAAAATAAGTATACATAATAAAATAAAAATTAAGATAATATTAGCTTCTTAACATAATTATTATTTTCAAAAATTTTAACTTGAAATATATTTAATTTTCTAAATATTTGATTTTAGATTTTTTTTTTTCATTTTAGTGGATAAAATCATTCTTCTGCACACTTCAATGGTTGGAGGGTAAAATAGTATTTTGACATAAATCATGTTACTTTTAACGATTTATGGTAAAATAATAAAAAACCAAAATAGCAAATGAAAAAAAAATAATTATCAGAATTCTTTAGTGGTAAAATGATATATTAGGAAAAGTTAGTTGGGCACTTAATAATATTCTTATATAAAAAAATATTTTTTTTTGATAAATTTTATTGTTGAAGTATTGTGACGTAGTATAACTAGCATCATAGACATAACATTAAATTATCCATACTTTTTCTTTGGATTAAACAAAGATAGGATATATTATCTTTTTATTGAAGTAACAATGTTATAATAAAAACTCTAAAAATTTTCATTGTTTATTCAGTTAGGTTGTTTTATAAACTGCTTATAAGAGCAACTGGTTTTATTTTATATAAATTATTAAAGATCTGAAACGCACATCGTATTGATGTTTTGACTGTCTATTTTTTTGCACATCGTTTCTATTATTTATAATCTTGCAACTTCATTTCTTTCCTGTGCTCCAAGCATTTATTCTCCAAGACATTAATCTTGCAGCTCCAAGCATTAATCTTCATAACTCTAATGTTTCCCTTCTCGGGTTGGGTTATTTTGATAATTTCTGTTTAATAAACGATATCCATTATCATTAGTAAGCTTGGACGCCAAACTGCTAATGGTTTTTCTGTTTGAGATCCCTTGCCATCTTGCTGAGCATTTATTGGATAACTCAGCTACCTCTATTGAGATGGTCGTCAAGGTGCTAACGTAGTGACTCATCTTTTGCTTGTTGGTTCAGTGTGTCAAAGAAAATAATTGTTTAAATCAAATCTTTATGATCATTGAAATTTTCAAGGTACGATTCAATAATAGAGGTGGTTAAATGGGTCGTGACACGATTTTTCTGTATTCATATTGATAAATATTCAGACAATTAATAAACGGATTGATAAGACAAGAGATGATAAACAACCATATTGTATCCGTGTTAGACCACCTCAACACGATTACACATTTATGACATGAATATCAATTAATATATGATAATATTATTGAAAAATTCAACTAATGTATATGTAGAACATTAAATTATGTATTCGTGTCATATTCATATTATGTTATAAATTTATTCATGTCATTTTTATGTCATGTTACCTTATTTATGACCTATTTTAAGAATAATATTGATATCTTTGTTATTTTCTAAATTAATTTTTAATTTTCTATACTAAATATGTTAATCGAGTAAACACGATTAACACGAATAATAAACGGGTCATATCTGTGTTTTGATATTTTGACATGATTAATAAATGGGTCGTGTCTGTGCTTACTTAAATTTGACACAATACGATTCTACGAATTGACATCCATATTCTATAATCACCAAGATTTCTTCATAGTTAAAAGTATATTTAGCTCTCATATTTATGTTAATGCAATGTCTATATGAAAACCAATCCCTTATACTTGAATTATAGAATTCTATTCTCTCTATAAGATATTACATTTACAATTTATGTACCAAAAGGTAATAAAGCCATCAGAATATTTATTAAGAAAAATAATTAGTATCAAACTTTAAAATCCAAATGACTCTTAAAATTACTAAAAGTTTGTGGAAGAATAATCTATGAATTTCGTTTAATGGTTTTCAAGTAATTTACTTTTTTTTATTATTATTGTTGTTGCTGCTGCTGGCCAATCAGTAAGTTTTATTTTTTGCTAACTAACCAAATGTTGGAATCCAGGAAAAAATAGAAAGTTAAAAAAATCAATTTGTGCTTTGTATGCCCTCCAATTTTTAAAGAAAAAAATAAAAAGAAATTTTATAATTAAAATGAAAATTTTTAGGCTATTTATAGGAGAACATCTTTCTTCAAACTGCTACAAAAGATCAACAAATCTAGTTAGGATGTTTCTTTATTTACTTGGGTAGGTCTTCCATCAATTGGTTGGCCCCATTGTGAATTGATGACGTGATTGTGCGATTACGATTTAATGCTGCATTTTTACTACAATTAAAAGAAAATTAAAATGGTTCAAGATTTCTAACTGAGGTAATGCTGGCGACCTATAGATTCATAACAAATTTTGCAAAGAAGTGTACCAGAAGGTTTCTCCATTAATCAGAAATTATTGATTTATTATTATAGCAAGTAGTTTGACAATGTCCCTAAACAGGATTTAGAATGGGTAAATTTACAACAACTTGTTGTTCAAAATGCAACGGATGATGCAATCAATTTCGAAACTCCGTAGAATTCAAACCTCCATAGAGGTCAATAATTTTTCGGACCATCAAAAGCTAGGGTTAATAATAAAATTTAGTAGATTAAGTTTAGGATTTTCTATTAAACTTTAGTAATTTATAATTCACAAGTTATCACCACGCGTTTGTATTGTGTGTGTGTGTGTGTGTGTGTATATATATATATATATATATTTTCAAGCTTATATATTACTAACCAAAACATTTGATTCTCCTTGAAAGGAAAAAAAAGGTTGATTTTGTTTTGAACTCGGGAATTTCTTGGTTCCTTTCACCCTAATTTACACCATTATCAAAATACAACAAAAATTTAAATTTATTTAATTTATCATTCATTGTTAATTTATTACGTGTATCAATTGTCCACCACAACGACAGAATTACTCTTACAAAAATAACTACAAATATAATTTGTGTTTGTTTTTATTTTGTTATTTTATAGGGTTAAGTATGTTTATTTTCTGGATAATTTATACAACTTGCATACATTGGATGCAAAATAGAATAAATTCAAACTTTTATTGTATTTTTTATGATGGTATAAATTTTGGGTGGACAATTGATAATTTTTCTATTAAAATTTATTGATTTTTTATTTTGGAAAAGCACTCTTCAGTCTTCATATTTCTGTGTGCTCTTTATTTTTTGAAAATATTATAAAAGGTAAAATATATTTAATATTAGGAGTGTATTATAATATTTTTTAAAATACGAGAACTAAACGAATATTTATTTTCTAAAATTTTACTATTAAAAAATTAAAAAAAACTACCAAATTTTTTTTAAATCAAAGTTGTCATGGCACATTTTGAATGTTTGGATTCAAATTGGATAGGCTATAGAATTGAAAAAAAGAAAAAAAAAAAAAGCCTCCATATTATTAAACATAAAAGATCTGAAATGCTACTTTTACTATGAAATGGTTTTAAAATTCTTTTACCATGAAATAGTTTTAAAATTCTCTCTTAATACAAGCCTTTAAAAATCTTATCTCATATGTCTTTTAATGATCATGTATGGTTACTAATAACTATTTTTATTTATATTTAACCACTAATCAACCAAAATAAGTTCAAATCATGAAACAATCCTAACTCTCCAAGGTAGCCTGATAATCATTCATATCCCCTTATGTTTTATTCATTTTTGAATAATAATAAAGTTTTTTTTTTCAATTATGTCCCTAATTCAATTATATATTTTTTCAATTAGATTCATTGACTTATTAGATAAAATGATATATTTATTGAACACATTGAAATCATTAGAGGCCTAAAATGTATTAAAATTCTAACTTATTATAAAAATATTCTAATTGAAAGAAAATTATGTCAATATATTATAGCATCGTCACTAATATTATAATAAAACATCTCTGTAGTGATTGTTTATATAAGAATAGCATCTACGTAGTTATAAAGTATTTTATTCCTATTTTGGACTGCTTATAATAAACTCTACATTGTAATAAGTTATAATTTTTCTAAATCCCTTTAAAGAAACGTGCATTCCACTTAGTAATAACTATTTGTATATAGTTAAAAAAATTGTTATATTTATATTAAAAGATTAAATTAGAATAAATATTTTTCAAAAGTTGTTTGAGTCAATGATTTGTTATTTAGAGTTGTTGCCAAATCCTCATAAAATATCTAAAGACCTTACATAGAGAGAAAAATATTAAAAGGAATGCAAATATTTAGAATTTTAAGATTAATTTGCTTATTCTTGATACTACATAAATACATGTATTAGTTTCTTAAAATTATGTCTATTTCTCTTATTAATGTCTATACATTGGATTTTATATCTTCCATTACTTAATTATTGGTGTAATGTGTACTTTACCGTTACATAACTTACACTAAGGAAAATTAAGTTAAAACAATAATTCTGTAGCTATACCTTTTATGTTATAATATCCTTATAATAATTAAATTAGTTTGGTCTCAATATTATGACTTTAGAGAGGTTTTATTATAAAAAATTAAAAAATAAATGTAGTAACAATTAATATTTTCAGAACTTCATGGTTTATTTCCTTCACTAAGTCACACTTGCTCATTTTATTATTAAAAAATTTCATATTCTTATTCAATAAAAGTAAAAAGGATTTCAAAAATAAATTTTAAATACAATTTAATAATTTATGTTGAGAAGCTTATTTATTATATTATTATCAATTATATATATATATATATATATACACACACATATTGCGCTAGAAATTTTGATATCGCATAGTTTGATACATGATTTTTCACTTCTTTACATGCACTGTCGTTCATATAAATATTGACTATAACCTTATAAATTAGTTCCGGGTGATTGAAAGTTCTAGGTCCGCCCTCGCCTCCGGGTACTTGCTTTCTTAAGCCCTTGGGAACTTGTGCTAATTGTAATTTCACAAGGAAATGTCTAATAGGTAGAATCCTCTAGAGTTATGAAGTGTAGATGCTTTGCCATTACAAAAAGCAACACAGCAACTACCCAGTTTGTCCTTATTATTATTATTATTAATTTTTTTTAGTTATTTAGATGAGGGAATTATTAAGGTACGTCATCATGCATTATACATTTACTCCATAATTACTATCAGTAACATAAAAATAAAACAAATAAAAATTACATTTGTATATTGATGGCAGCTGTGGGCTAATATATGATACATGATGATAATAATAAAGATATGATTATGTTGGAATCGCTCTAAGGTTGAGTATTCATTCGTAATTATATGATTAAAGTTATAATGAATTTTTTTATTATTTATCACTTTACGTGTGTGATTGTAATTCGTATTTTACCTTAGAGTAACTTCAAAGTAGCCATAGCTTAATAATAGTAATGAATCGTAACAAGATGATTTGCCCTATAGATTCTCTTGAAATGCGTGACAATTGACAAAAATTAATTTGAAATGAAAAAAATAATTGAACATAATCCCTTCTTGATAATGTGAAAGAAATTCGATCGCACAACTCTAATTTGGTTGTAAGGGCGTAGCCAACTAATCCAGATTTTCTCTCGTGGATACATCAAACGTCTTATTCCTTTAAATTTATTTTACCAATCATATTAAATAATCACAAAAATTATTAAGTGCGTGAAAATGCATTTGCTCAAAGAATAAGACTAAATACCATAACCTCTTTTGCAAGCCAAACAATCCGCCAAATTTTATTTTTTCTTTGCATTACTCTGCTAATTTAAAGTATTAATACAAATTATATTAAAAGATTAGCATTAATTTTCTAAAAAAAAGTATCATATATTAAAATAACAGTGAATATGTACATATATATATATATATATATAATACACCTTCACTAAAAGACAAAAAAATTTAATTACAAGATAAAAAAGAATTTACTACAAGACAACATTTTTTTTTATGTTTTAAGTCTTTTGTACTAAATTATATACTATTTTCGATATATATAACATTATTTAATTGTAAAAATATTATTTTATATAATTTGTTTGAAATTATATGTTTTGTTCTTTAATATAAATCAAATTTCACCTTGGTTTGTTTTATTTTTGAGATTTTTTTAAAAATATACGCCATAAGTGATTTACACATGGTCGAAACTACAGGTATGTTGAGAGTGTCAAACTCATGATTTGCCTTTGTAGAGTAATGGTTAGAGCATCACCAAAAAATTCGTCAAAGAAGATTTTATTACTTATTTGAAGAGCCACATCAGCATTTAAGACTGCAAAAGACACTCAAATTAAGATTCTTCAAATAAAAAATGATCTTCGCTTTTCAAATTAAGATTCTTCAAATAAGAAATGATCATTCATCTCTAAATTTGGAGAGTTGCTTTCTTCCTCTTTAATTTATATTTTATTACTTTTTATTAGAGAAAGAGAGAGATGCTTTAATTGCTATTGATTTTTCTTTTAAAAAAATAGTTATTTAATTAAAATAATATTAACTTATTTCTATTTAAAGAATTTTTTAGAGAATAATAACATATTTTTTTACTCTTCTATTTATAATATAAATAAGCAAATAAATTTTTAAAAAATAAAATTTATAAAATTTTTTGGAGATACTCTTAGATGATATTTTCTTAATTAGCACGTCCCCAACGGAGAAGTTTGACCGTAAGATCTGAATCTTAGGAAGACCGTGGCCTCAACGGCTGCATATTATAGATAAAAAGCACATCCAATGGTTGAGGCAGTTTTAATATCGGACTTCATTTAGCACCCTCGAACTTTATAATTTACAATATATTTATAAATTTATAATAATATAATTTCTGATTCAAAATTGATACCACTGAATATGCGATTGTTGCCAAAATGTTTTTTTTTCCTATTATCTTTATGTTTATCAACTGTAATTACAATTTTGCATTTGTCCACCAATAATTATATGTGTATGGAGGGTGGTTGATGATTAAGAAAGCTTTGTTTGGGACTGAAAAAAGTTCATATATCATTTGATACAGGAAAGAAACGATATTAGATATCGTTCTAGTATACATTTAGAATATATGAGGAATGATATGTCTCAAAGAGAGAAAACATCATATTTATGACAACGACAGACCGAAAAGGAATAATCTAAAATATTATTAATGAAAGGTCTAAAATATATCATAATAAACTAAGATAATAACCCTATTCATACTAGTAACTATTAAATTCTAATCCTTCTCAAATAAGATAATTAATCTAAAACATTAACTAAACTAGAATTATAATATCAGTTATAGTTTCATATAATATGAGTTGTAATCTGAAAAGTAATCTCATGTAATTAAAAAAAAGAATTATAATTATGACTTAAATAAGCTCATTAAATCATGATAAGTCCTAATAAAACATTAAATATTAAATTGACTCAAATACTATAATTTTTAATATATTTTATCTCATATGCTTCCCATATCACACTCTATAGAAATTTTCTAATATAGGATTTTAAAGTGCGGGAAAATCAGGGAAAATTTTTAAATCATGTTGTTTTAAAGTGTTAGCTTTATAATACTTTAAAACCGTGTGGTTTTAAAATTTTCCCAGACTTTAAAATTCCTAACTAGAAAACTAGCATCACACTCTAATAAGTTTATAATAAATTTGTACGAAGCATATTCATTCAATATATTTATTATTATTTAAATCTATTAGCGAATGAAGTGGTAATATTTGAGACATTGAATAACCATCGCGCTTCATTTCTCGAGATATACTTGGACCTGTTTGGTATTGAGATTGGTAGCTGTAACTTTATAAAGTGTTTGGTAAATACTAGCAGCTAAGTTGATTTAATCAACCATTTTTATAATAAAAACTTATAATATCTTTACCATTTTTGTCAAAATTATTATTTAAAAGTTATGTGTACTATACACAATCAATTTTTATTTCATATTTATAGCTTTTTCATATAGCAACTATCCAGTGGTGGACCCAGGAATTTAAATTACCCCAAGCTAAATTAAAAATTTGATATTTTGAAGTGAGTATAAACATTCATAAGTAGAAAAAAGTACATTAAATAAGGGAGACATGAAAAACCATATAAATAGGTACTTTAAATAAAAATAATTATAGAAAAAGCGTATAAAAACAAAAAATAATTCAAATATAAAAGCACTATTTTTCAATTACCGAATCTGATATTGCAACCTATAATAACATGTAATTAATAAGAATTAATAAATCAATTAAGAATTTCAAGCTAAAACAAATCAACACATGTAATTACAATTAATTAAAAATTGCAAGTAGAACCTTTATGTTTGAAAAGTACTTAATTACCAGGTTTAAATAAAGTAAACAATTAAAATTTATTCCTCTTTTTAAATTATAAAAAATATTATTAGTCAAAGTTCTAAATAATAAATTAAATTCAACCCAACAAAAAGGCATTTGGGTGTCGTTATTTTTTGGGAAATTATCATTATACCACATCTTTTTTTGTTTTATGTTCATCCAACCACCACAAAGTTCTAACATGTTTTCTGCACCACTTTTCTTTTTAAATTTGTATCAATTAGCCACTTTTGTACTAACACTGTTAAATAATTTAAACGAAATGACAATTTTACCTTTAAATAAATTAAAAAAACTATTTTATTTTATAAAAACTTTGAAAAATAAAAAATACTAATGATAAAAATACCCTAAATTTAATATAAAAATAAATCCCAAAATTAGAATTTTTATTTTTAATAAAAATTATAATTATAAAAACAATTGCAAAATTTTGGGATTTAATAAAAATATCCTAAATTATTAAAATTTTGGGATTTATTTTTTAATCAATAAATTCAGTTATTTTAATAAATTTTTGCAAAATTATAATTTTTAATAAATAAATTCAGTTTTTTAATTAAAATTTTGGAAAATTATAATTTTCAATAAAAATAATTATTAAAATTTTGCAAAATCAAAATTTAAAGCTGAGTGCCTCTATTTGAGATTTATTTTTTATTAAATTTAGGGGTATTTTTATAATTATATTTTTTATTTTTCATAGCTTTTATAAAATAAAATGGTCTTTCAATTTATTTAGGAGTAAAATTATCATTTCGTTTAAATTATTTAACGGTGTTAGTGCAAAAATGGCTAATTGACACAAATTTAAAAAGAAAGATGGTGCAAAAAATATGTTAAAATTTTATGGTGGTTAGATGAACATAAGACAAAATAAATGTAGTGCAATGATAATTTCCCTTATTTTTTTACCGGGTACTCTGACTCTATTTGAGAAATTAGATGTTGATGATTCTTTTATAAAAAAATCACTCAAAATATTCAAATTTTATTTTCTAACTTGGCCTCTTACTTAACGTAACTAATAAATAAAATATCAAAATTTACATAAAAGATTTATGAAAACGTTGACAATTGTTATTATATATATTTTTCAAGTACCTTTAATACTGGAGACGACGTTATATTACATTGACATACTTTTTTTCAATAATAGATTAAAGCAGAAATAACATTTTAGACCCCTAATTTTTTCAATCTATTTAATAAATATATAATTTAATCATTTTATAAAATGAGTCACCAATTTCAATTGAAAAAATAATATAATTGAATTAGGGACATATTTAAAAATAAAATAAAAATTCAATCCATATATAAAATTAATCAAAATATAAGGAGTTTGAATGTTTTTTTGTGTGTAGGTCCACCATTCAACTATCGCTTAAAAATTACGGTACTTGAATGTCAAAGAAGACCTTAATGATATGGTCAGTTACCTCAACGGAGCACGTGGAAGGATCACGGTTTTATTGCGAGGATTTAGGGTATTGCTATACCACCATTTTATAGATGCAAAGGTGTCGATTCTAATGGTGGTAGCTTGGCGCCCTAAATTGCTACCATGAGCCTTCAACGCTTTGTAAAGGAATTCAATTATATCATCGTGTTCATGACGAAAACAAATTCCGATGGTATATTCAATGTCCCAAAAATACGCAATTTCAACATTGTCGAAGTATTACTAGTAACTAGAGACGGTGATGACAGGTGTCAATTTATGATTCGTTTATTTTTTTTAATTATCATAATTTTCAAACTATATATGTCAATAAAAAGAGAATTTTAGGGAACCGCATTAGAACTATAATTAGGCGAACCAAAATTTCTTTGCAGTTTACGCATATATCCTCTAATGGAAAGTGGGGATACAAAATTCTTACCCAAAAAAAATATATATATATACGTTTTTAATTTGTTTTTTTAAATATCCATCCTTATCCTCCACATCCTCCATCCCATGTTCCACCGACTCAGGAGTCAGGAACACTAGGGGCCGTAGGCCAGAAAAATAAATATTCCAACCCGCGTAATAAATGACGGCTTCCGGCACAGAGTTTCCTCAACTTCCCACCAGAATCTGCCACGTTGCAAAAGAATTCTTGTGAAACCACAACGTGGAGCACATAAATCCAACTCTGTTGGACTGTCAAATTAAGTGATAACAGTCGAGTAACGTGAATATTCCTCTCTAATTTAACTGCAGTACAAAAAGGCCGCTCTAAGATTTTTAACCTAACCGCGGTTAACATTAAACCTAACTACGGTTAACATAAACCTAACCACGGTTACTCCTTAATCCTTATCAGTTTATAAGCAGAAGCAAAGCAGTGATATTGTTCCCCAAAATATCAACAGCCACCGCCCCTAAAAAACAAAACTGGAAAATGATGCTCGGAGAAGCTCACCGGCCGAACCCGACGATCCTCGTCCCTCCGTGGCCACAACTCCCCGATGATCCAACGGCCGATAACATTTTCTCTCCTCACTCCTTAAACAGCAATGCAAACGGTAGCCCGGAATATAGCAATCTCTACCATATCCCAGAAACCTATGCGGCACTCCACCGTTACCTGCCGTCAAACGATCCGGATTTGGACTCCGATAGCGATATGTCGGGTCTGGATCCGGATTCTCCGGTGGACGCTTACTCCTGCGACCACTTCCGCATGTACGAGTTCAAGGTGAGGAAGTGCGCACGTGGAAGGTCGCATGACTGGACCGAGTGTCCGTACGCTCATCCTGGAGAGAAAGCGCGGAGGCGCGACCCGAGGAAGTATCATTATTCGGGTACGGCCTGCCCCGATTTTCGCAAGGGAAGCTGCAAGAAAGGTGACGCGTGTGAGTTCGCCCACGGCGTGTTCGAGTGCTGGCTCCATCCGGCGAGATACCGTACGCAGCCTTGCAAAGATGGAGGCGGTTGCAAGAGGAGGGTCTGTTTCTTCGCTCACACGCCGGACCAACTCAGAATCCTGCCCCAGCAGAGTCCAAGAAGTGCTTCTGCCTCTGACTCGCCTTCTTGTGCGAAGACGCTTCCGTTTTTGTCGTCTCCGGAGTCTGCTTCCCCACCCCCGAGTCCAAGAACTGAGTCGCCAATGAGTCACTCGCTGAGTCGGTCACTGGGTACGAGTTCCATCAACGAAATGATGGCTTCTTTCAGGAACCTGCAGCTTGGAAAGGTCAAGTCCTTGCCATCTTCATGGAATATGCAAGTTGGGGGTGTGGGCGGTTCCCCGGGGTACGGATCTCCTCGGGGGTCTATGCTTCGACCCGGATTCTGCAGCCTGCCCTCCACTCCCACCCGTACTCCGACCCGACCAGGCATCGGATACCCTGATATCTTTAACACTTGCTGGGAGGAGGAGGAGGAGGAGCCGGTGATGGAGAGGGTAGAGTCAGGGAGGGACTTGCGGGCGAAAATGTTTGAAAGACTAAGCAAGGAGAATTCACTGGAACGGGTCGACCCGTACCCGAGTAATGCGGTGGATCCGGATCTGGGTTGGATCACTGAGCTAGTTAATGAAGCCAAGTGAAGCGAAGCGGGCTCTTAAGAAATGATTGATTGTTGGAGGAATGGTGAGTGTGTATTTTTTGTTGGGTTTTGAATTCGACTTGATTTCTGCTCATTTTGTGAATAGAATCTGAAGAAGAAGAAGAAGAAGAAGAAGAAGATAGGGAGGAGAAGGAAGTGGGTGCAGTATTATTTTGGCTTTTTGGGAAGCACAGCAACAAATTGAAGAATCTGTGTATATATTTTTAATTAATTTAATGATGTTATTATTGTTATTAATCATCAAGTAAAATATTTTGGCCATTTTGGGAATTATCCGAGAGTGAAGAGAGGGAGTGTTCAGTTCAGCAGAAGGACAAGAGAATTTGCCGAACTTTTGTTCAGTTCAGCAGGCAAGACATCAAATCATGGGGGATTGGATTATTCCCTTTTTTCTAATTTCATTTTTATGTTTTTTTATTATATTATTATTATATATATATATATAGAATAGTATCCAACCGGCTGAATGCTGCTTGCTGCTGCTGATCTTATCGTTACTAGTGTAAAGTTTATATTATTATCATCGGTGTAAGCACTTTGTCATATTTCTGATTGTTAATGCAATGTGTATTTTTAATCCGCCCAACTCTTTACTTTGTAATATCATTGAAAAATACTTGAATGGGTTATTTTAATTAATCTTTGTCACTCAGTGTTTCTTGTGAGCATAATACGTACACACACACACACACACACACACTTGAATCAGTATCTAGTGGAAGGTGATATTTGATTATTAATAGGCCTCTGTGGAAACTGTCTTCGCGACTCACAGATTAGCACTTGTTTAGTTGAATATAATAAGAGGGGCCAAATCTATATCTATATTATATATATGAGATGGTGGACGGTAAAGTTACCGTAACATCATGTTGATCGTGGGTATGGATTTATGGAAGGAGAAAATAATAAATAAAAATGCTGACAAAGAAAGACTTTGTCAGCATTCTGTAGTTTCAACTTTACTTATCACATTTTTAACCCATCCAACACGCAACATTATGAGCCATCAAGAGTCTCTTTGCTCGGAGTAAATGGTTTTGAATATTGAATTATTGTGATGTACGACCTTCGCTTTCTCCACCATCTGATTGTTCATCACCATGGACCATCCTGTGGTTGACAACTGCTATTTCGATTTGATCTTTGACGAAGACATATAAGAATGATGCCAACTGATTTAGACTGACATTAGAGAATTTACTTGTACTGATTATATATAATAATCTCGTTAATCCACAACACCCACTGTTTGCGTCACTACAGGAAATTTTCTTTGGAGCTTTTTGCCAGCGTGAATAAGCATGTCTCTGTGTTAAGCACAACCAAGAGATGTGTGAAATTACATTTTTTTTTTCACTTAATCTGATGGCTTTACGGGCTTTTTCAGAGAGAATTAACATGGCGTGTTTCGGTTAAAATGGTTAAGAATTCTTGCATAGTTTTGAGTTTGATTTGCTTTATTCCAATAATCTTTTTTAATGTAAGAGATGGACAAAAGGAATCAGGTAAAGCATTTCCAAGAATGAAACTTAAAATCTAATATTGATCTTTGCGCCCACAGTTCATTGAGTTAAAAGAGTAATAAGAAGATGGAGGAGTTGGGAGTTTAATGAGTGAGATTTGTTTTTTTCTTTTTATATCACTGAAAGTTATGTTTAGTTATATATATGCTCTCTCAGCGGTATGAGTAGGAATTTAGAATTCATTTGGATTCTAATTTTACTTTTACATAACAAATTCTTAGAGGTCTAATGGTTATTTTATGTGTTCTAACTTCTAAGGCCTTGGTTTGCTGTGCAACTGTCTCAAACTATGTTTAAAAGTTGTTGATGTAAATTTTTGCTTAATATATTGTGATTGATTTGTATTTTGAACTTTCTTTTGAATCTAACTTTGCTCCTCAAGGTGCGTCTCAAATAAGTGTCTTTTTATGGTTAATTGTTTTGTTAAAAAAAATTATCAAAAAAGATTGGCGTGCTAGCGATAGCCTTTCGATGCTCAAATTATTTATTTTTTTACTTAATTTCTAGAAAAAAAAAAATAGAGCAAGATGTATAGGATTTTTGTTTTCATTTTATAGCTTCATCATCCCAGTGGGATGCTTGGCCTTTATATAAGCGACTTGAAGTAGGAAGTGGAGGAGTTATCATGATATATAGTATTGTCTTTGTGACATGTGTCAACAAGTCCATGCATGAGGGTATCTTTCAATATGTGCCAAGACTTGTTAATGACAAGTCTTATTTGGCCATTAATTTTGACTTTTTGTCTTTGGCTTTTAATGGGCTTGGGTTTGAATTCGGCGTTTATGTTAGTTTCTCACAAGTGGATAGATTTTGCAACATATTATTTATTAGCGAATTTTATAAAATTTTGCCCTTAGTACATAGGCTCATTCAGTAGAATGTTTGCAAGGCTGTAAGCTCATTTTATAGAATGTTTATTTGGCATGTAAGCTTGTTTCGTAAAATGTTTGTTAGCCTATAAGCACATGCTGTAAAATGTTTATTTGACCTATAGATTTATTATGTAGAATTTATATTTACCCATAAGTGTATTTCGTAAAATATATATTTTCCCTTAGATACATTCCGTAGAATGCTTGTTGCCTCAAAGGTTCTCACTTATTATTTGTAAAAAGTAGACTCAGGTCATTCTTTACAAAGAATGGATTTAGGAATTTCTCTATAAAATGACATCTTTGGTGTTTTGTTGAAGACTCTCCCTTTGGATATTCTACTTAGAAATATATTTTAAGTACATAAGTCATTCTTTGTAAATAATGGACCGAATTTGCTATTTGTAAAAAGTGAACCTAAGTTATTTTTTGTAAAGAATGAATGTAGATCATTCTTTGTATAATCACGTCTTTATCGCTTTGTTGAAAACTTGTCCTTTGGGCGATTGATTTAGAAATAGTTTTTAAATGCATGTGTCATTTTTTATAAGAAATGGAGCTACATTGTTCTTTGTAAAGAATTGGCCTAGATCATTCTTTGTATAGAATGAACTAGGTATTTCTTTGTAAAATCGTGGTTTTGGTGCTCTGTTGTATCTTATATTTAGTACTTTATCTAGAATTAAGTACCCACACTATTCTTATAGAGAATGGACTTAGTTATTTCATGTAAAAAATATTTTTTTTTTGTGCTTATATTTTATGTGGATCTTGGGCCTTTCACAATTTGTCCTAGCATATGCAGTTGATCATATTAGATTTGCTAGTGTAATTATGGTAACCTACAATTAGCTTAGCAATGATACTTATGTTAGGGTGAGGTTGTTTCAACCTAAATTTTTTACTTAAAATTTAGACATAAATTTTGAATCATTGATGTCAAAGAATCTAATAGTAGATATTGAAAATTAAAATATCATTTAATGATGGCTACTCATCCATCATTAAATTTGCTTAAGATTTATATAAAAAATTTAAGTTTCATTATTATTATTATTATTAGTAGTAGTAATATGTTGAAGAAATTAACGCGGTATAAAATAAAAAGTTGAATCTTGAAGATGTTAACATGTATAAAATAAAATGTTAAAAAGTAAACTAACCTATTTATACGTTATCTTTTATTAAAGATTTAGGCATTTAGCAATCATAAAGTCTATTTTAATATTGAGATGTCATATCACCATATGATAAAATCTTACAACTCTTGGAAGCAAATTCATTATTTATCAACTCTTTAATAAGTTGGCCACTCGGCCTTTGGCCGAGTGGTCAGGGCTGCTGTTCTCTAACTTGGAGGGCAACAGTTCGAACCCCCACAAATGCATTGTGGGGGTATTTCTTTTCTCAATTAAATTTGAGTGAAGGCAGTCTTCTTCCTTACCCAAGTGTGAGGAGTAGACATCCCTCGAATATTTGTGAGGGTTAAAATTTGGGCAGCGCTCCATTAGCATTGATGTAAGTTGGTCCCAGTAATAGTCTGATTTATAAATATCAGTTATAATTTCATGTAATATGAGTTGTAATTTGAGCAATAGTCTCATGTAATAAAAAAAAAAACTCTTTAATAAGTTGGTTGATGGTTTCTCTCGTTTTCGTGGAAAATTGGAATTTTATTATAGTTATCAAAATAATATTAAATATAATAAAAAAAATAAAAAAAAAACTCGTTGAAGCAGAGCTACGCCAGGTAGTTATAAGAATAAACCTCTTTGAAGCAGAATTACAAAAGCTAAACATTTAAAATAAGAATAAGGCTTCTTGATCTAACCATCATCTGATCTTTAAATGATCTTTTGATATGGATAAAATTTTATTTTATAAATGAATAAGATTTACTTATTTATTGTTCTTTCATTTATCAACTACTAATTACTTGATTATATTTGGTTAGATAAATTATCAAACAAGAAAAAATATTGATCTAATAAAATAAAATTTTTAAGCATAAACTCTAATTTGGAACTTAGGTAGCATTTGTTTTTTTATCTGAAATCTAAATGATTTAAATTTTTATAAAATTTAAATGAGCTTAAATATGGATATATGAATGATATGCTTGTTTCTTTTTTAATAATATCTAAATATAAGTGACATCTCATATGTTTTTATAAATAAAAAAAAATTCTAAACATGGTTATTTGTCATTTATGTCCGTACAAATTAAAAAAAATTAAATTTTATAGTTCAAGAAATAAATATATTTTATAGCGATTTTTTTATAATATAATATTTACTTATGATTCAAACTTTGTCTCATTCAAATAAAAGTTACAAAAATTTATTTTTTTTATCCATATGTCAATATTTGAAAATTAGACATGAGTCACATATAAAAAAAATTAAATTTTATAGTTCAAGAAATAAATATATTTTATAGCAATTTTTTTATAATATAGTATTTACTTATGATTCAAACTTTGTCTCATTCAAATAAAAGTTACAAAAATTTATTTTTTTATCCATATGTCAATATTTGAAAATTAGACATGAGTCACAAAAGATAAATAAGTAAATTTAAAAAAAAACTTAAAATTAATAAAATTTTAGACTTTAGACGTTTAACAAATTTTTTAATAAAGTTAATTTTGAATTATCTTCTTATTAAATAATATTTTAAAAATAATCCCAAATTATTATAGACCTTAATTTAACCCTATTTTATTAAGAAGATAAAAACAAATTCATTCATTAATATCAATATAAAAATAGAGTTTATATCACTTGTTTTTTAATTCTGAAGTGACAGAATAGCTAGGAGAAAGCTACCTTACGGTATCTATAAGGTGCATCCCTCATCACATAAATAATACCCGACCGTAGGCCCAATTGAAACACTCGGCTAAATTTGTGAGAGACTTGTACCTTGCAGATGCTGTATGATAGTAGGCTCCAAATACTTAAGACGAAAGAGGCAATCAATGTAAGCCGTCAAAGGTCATTACAATATTATATGCAAAGTGTATTATTACGTGTAAGATTTTTATGTGCACATATAGTTCTCCGCCACCCTAAACGATAGGCCGCGTCGAATTTAAGAATTGCATGCTCGCCATCTGTTTGTTTTATGTCCAAAGCGAGCAAAAGCAGTCATTGCTTTCACAATATTTAAACAACTTTCTTGGCCCCCCTTTAGACCCTGATGATCTTGAAGTTTCTGATAACTATTTATTTTATTTGTTTTTGTGGAGGATATTAAAAATTATTAGCTAAATGTCTGTTCGGGTTAGTAGAGAAACAAAAAAATCAATACTGCATTATTTATATTGATTGATTTGCAACGACATAAAAGTTTGATCGGTCCACAACACCCCACCATTTAATTGCGACATGGCTGACTTTGACGATCAAAATCTTAGGGCCTAGGGATGTTAAAAATATCCATCCGGTACGGGTTCGGACCCAGGATATATGCCCTCAAAATAAGGTAGGACTAATTTTAAGCTTCCCTTGATAAGTTCGTGTCCCAAATTTTATTAAAAAATATATTATTTTAAATAATTATATTTATTTAACTCACCTATAATACATATTTAAAATTTTAAACTTTTAAAGTCAATATTTTTAAATTTTATTTTATTAAATAAATTTAAAAAATTATAAAAATTTAAAATCTAGATTTTTAAAGTCAAATAAAAAAAGTCCGTCCTAACGACAGGCTTTTAAACTCGAACAACCATACATTTTAGCCCTGGTCTAAATGTTCAAAAAATATATTGCGATCCGGACTTTACCATACCGACGACTAGCCTTCCCTATCTTAGGCATAGCATGTGGCATGTGCCGCGTCTTTCTTCTTTCTCTTGCAATTTCAACAGAATTTCAATGTCATCTCTTGAAGTCTTGAACATAGGAATTAAAAAAAAATAATCTAAGAATAAAAGTAACATCCAACGGTGCATTAATTTAAAAGAGATTGTGTGTGAACTGATATTTTGAAATTTAAAAAAATAAAGAAAAATTATTTCTACGCCATTTTATATATGGTAAAAGTTCACATAGTTATTAAGGTCCAAGGAATTCTAGAAATATTTCTGCGACTAGCGGCGAAGCTAGTACAGGACTAATACTAATATGTAATTATCTAAATCATCATTTTCTTCTTCCTAATTTTTGTTTGATATCTAAAAATAAGATTTGAATTCAGTGCTGAAGTAACCTATACTCAATTCCTCATAATAATTTAATACACATGTGTATATAATGATAATAATATACAATTAAGATTTAATTAGTTTAATATTCTTATTTAATAATTATTAATTGTATCTTTTTAAAAGATTGATAGAAAGATGAGTTTAACATTAAATTCAAATTCCTAAAAATATTTACATATATTTATGATTTTAGATTTGCATTCTTCGATCAAATCTTAATTTCACGGGTCATTACCATCTCTAGCACTTGAATTTTACTTTTTGTATCAACCAACGACTTTATCGTTAACACTGTTAAAATGTTGAAAACAATGTTTAAAAAAATCTTTTTAATAAATTGCACGTATCATGACAAATTAAAAAAGAAAAACAATTGGAAGCACCTTCTCGGTTCTTTTTATTCTTTTACCCCGGTAACTTTTATTTTGTCTAGAAAAAGGACGTGCAATATCATCTTGAATAAAATTCTTTTTTTCTTTATCAATAAAGTGTTGGCTCCATTGATAATGGAGTCCCCTTAAGTGGTTTGACTGGGTTTGTTCCCCAGTTCGAGTCCTAAGGAAGTCGTCTTTGTTGGGAGAACATGTGCCTTCCGGTTCGAACGGAGACTTTTAATCTAAGTTGTGGTACGGACTTAAAGGTACCTCTCACAGTTGGGACCCTCCCCAGAATACCTATTAATATCAAAAAAAAAAATATTCTTTTTAACTTTAATATCAATGACTTTTTTACCAACCATTCAACGTAAACCAAGTCTGCCTGCGCATTCAATGGCTGTTGACTGAATGATATTGTAAATTAACTCAACTTTAGCAAAAGATATGGTGAAAATTTCTTAAACACGATATTCTTCCTCAACTCCGAATCCCACTAATGTCAACCGAAAAATCTTAATAGTGCTAACAAACCCCCATTACGCATTTTCTTCACAAAATTCATTCGAAAAAAGAAAATTATAAAAGTGGCCCATTACATTGACAAGGCAAAAAAATCACAAGAAAAATTGGAGCGATGTAGGGTGATTTTGCAGCACATTGTGGTTACCGTCAAACAAAGTAACCCCATCAGATTCAATTAAAACGTTTTGGTGCCAAAATGATGTCGTGCTCAGATCATTTTAAAACAATTAACAATAATACTCTTTATTTCCTTGATAAGACCAGATCAGCATTTTTCCCCTTGGTTTAGGGCACAGTGTCAGTCTTTGTTCCAACAGATTTAGCTTTATTCGGCTTACATGATTAATTAATGACAACGACAAACGGATTAATTAAAGAGCCATGGCTGTGCGATTTGACTTTTGAGGTTATGCAAAACTTATCACTGCGTTGTTTTTGTCAACTCGGCACTTATGGAATCAGTTGGGTTATTATATATGCCGGTTTAGAGCACAGTATGTTGCTTTCATGTTTATTGAAAGATTGCTTGAAGAGTAATTATTTAGGTTGCAAATTCAATTGAAATTTAATAAACTCGAAATTACTTATCTTTTCTAAATCATGGGTGGAAATCAAATTGTCGTCCCTAAGATTAAAAAATTAATATTCATAATATATTTTTTTTAAAAAAATAAACATGAATTCATCATTGGTGAACATTATTAGAATTCATAATTTGAAATTTGTCGTGAGGTTTACTTATCTTTTTTTTTTTTTTTGGTTATTACTAAGTAATATTGTCCTTTTGTCATGACAAGGAAGTGGCTTCAAAATCCAAGGCTAGATCAAGAGTGGCGGTTTCTTCTAATTATAATTTTATTCAACATCATCCCCAAAAAAAAAAAAAAAAAAATTTTATTCCACGTATAATTACCATAAATGACATATGAACATCTCCTACAAATGTCATAGTGCAATTCTCCCTTTATTCCGATGAATAATATTAGGAATTCTTATATTTGAATTTGAATTTGTATTCCAATTGATGTATTATTTATGTATTGGATGGTATTATAATAATTTTATTAATTATGAATTTATCATCTAGTAAATGAGTGACACATGTAGTTGGAATACAAATTAAAAACCTCAACATTATTATTTCCTAGTATCAATGCCAAATTATGAATATAATTTTGCAAAAAATTTCTGACGGGTCTTGCTTCCATGGTTGTTAGGGGAGTTTTCTCTCATTAAGACGCCCAAAAAAAAAAGAGCGAAAATTTATAATTATAAGAAAATTTTTATTATGAAGACATTTGATAACACAATAAAGTAACAAAATGTTAACAAAATATACGCACTAGTATTATTATTATTGACAAAATTATTTCAAATTCCATGATTTTGGAAAACAAATTAAAAGAAAAAGAAAACAGAAAAGGAAAAAAGAAAACACAGAATGTGGTTCCCCTACATTTTCTGCTTCTCTTGGTAGGATCTTTATTAAACACTCATTCCTTTTATTGTTATAATTTTTATTTCATAATAGCTGTAATTTAAAAATTACTTCACCTCATTTTCAAAAAAGGCCTAAGTCAATTTAGAAGGAAAATAATTACTTTATGTAAAATCCCACAAGAAGATTTTACTTTAGAGAGATCAATTATTGAAGTAGACGGGATAATACTAAAAATTTGATTATTGAAAATTTAATAAAAAACTAATTGAAAACCGTGGCTTATAAGATAAAAAGTGGGATTTAAAATTTAAAGATTGAAACATTCGGGCCCATCTGGACCACCCGTATCGTATGGACATTGAGTTTCAGTTCCAAAAACTAGATTTACTTTGGAATGGTGCTTTTAGCACCCCTTAAAATCTTCATAACACCCCATTTTGAGTTTTATTACGAAAATACCCCATTTTAATTTATAAAATACAAACCCATATAAAGTTAGGGTGAAGCTATTTGAACCCAATTTTTTACTCTTTAAACTCTTCTTCTTTATACACCCATCACTACAATTGAAAACATCCATTTTTACTCAACAAACCCTCTCATGTTCCAAAACTAACCATTCTTCGTTCATCTTCTTCTCTTATGCATTTGCTTCCAAAAAATGCTTCCACACGAGTATAAACGAAATCTGAAATTGCAGCAACCAGCAAGAACTTTTCCCAAAATTCTAATACTTTTGGAGTGGGGAGAAAAAAAAATCTCTTCACAATCTAACCTAAAAAATAATAAATATAGCAAATATCTTCCCAAATACAAGAATAGACATAAGTTATAAAGGTAACTATTTTGATACATTTTTTTTCACCCCAACAGGAAAGTTAATGAGTTGATCAATTGCAAGGATTTTTAAAATATGAAACTGGTGCCTTGAAAAATATTGGTTCACCTGCAAATATTTTGGACCGGAAAGGAATGGTAGTTCATAATTGCTTTATGGAAAAAAAATCAATTTTCTTGTGATAACTAAGAGCTTATTTTTAATTTCGATTGCATCTATATTTGAATTAGCTATTAATAAATTATATAATCTCATGAAATGACATTTTTCTACCTTAACCAAAATCAATTTAATGAGAAAATATACACAAAGCCTGATGCAAGAGAGATAAGAAATAAAAAGAGGATGGTTTCGTAATTATATATGAGGATATTTTTGTGATATAAAATTTTATTATAAAATAGGTGTAAAAAGTATAAATATGGGTTCAAATAGCCTTACCCTAAAAATGTATTTTTTTTTAAATTTTCATTTATAACATAGATACAAATCCTAAAATTTTAATTTTTTTTCTTATTATATATATCTATCTTCATAACTCTATATTCTTTAACTATTTATATAATTTCAATTAAAAAAAGATTTTATGAGAAATTTTAATATGTCAAAATACCTTGATGCCTGGGATAAGTAGGATATATTTTGAATGTCATAACTTGCTGCTATAAGTGTCTGTTTTGGGCATATAAGATGCTGTTTCAAAGTTTACAATGAGACGAACTAAACCCAAAACCGATTACACCATTTTGCCTTGTGGTCGAACAAAAAATTCTACTTCTTTTCTCGTCATTTTTCCATTTTAAGTTATTTTCCTAATTTTCTATTACTTTAGGATTTTTTTTTTGTATATCAGATTTGGTGCCGTTTGTTTTGTACAACATTTCTTTATAAAATAATATTTTAGATTAACATATTTTGGTAAATTTGTGATATTTAAGGTTATTATGAAAGGGGTCCAAATAGGGATGACAGTTTGACCCGACCTGAATTTTGGTCCGATTGACCCGACTTGAATTTTTCGAGCTTTGGTCCGAATTTTTGGGTTTCGGGTCGGGCTCGGGCAAAAAAATTAAGGCCCGATCAAATTCTGGTAAGGGTTGGGGCCCTAGCCGACCCAGCCCTAAATCGAAAAAAATTATGACTTTTTAGTTTTATGGAGGATACATATAAATGTATTTATATATAAAAGAATAATTTTGGGTGCAATGCATACAAGAAAAATTATAAATTTTTTCTTTTTTAATGTTGAGTTGTGGAATTGAATTGTAGAATTGTGTGTTTTTATTTGTATAAGACATTATTTTTTTTTCTTATTTATGAAAACTTATGGACATATAAATATATAATGGTTCTAGAACAAAGTAATTTTGTTTTACATCATTGACAAACAAAGTAAAATTTTTAAGGTGAGAGAAAAAGCACAGTGTGGGCTTGAAAAAAGCCCGACCCGACCTTGACCCGAATTAAATCAGGCCCAACCCGATCTAAAATACAAATAATTGAGCTTTTTTTGGGTTGGTCCTTCAATTTTAGTAATTGGGTTGGGCTCAGGCTTGGCCATTGACCAATTGCCATCCCTAGGTCCAAAACTCTATTTTTGTTATTCAGACTTTTTCCAATTAAGTTTTTGTTATTAAAAAACCTAGTTTCTCTTATCTATCAATCTTTTACATTTTTGCATTGTCAGTTGGTATCAAAGCAAGTTCGCTTGTCACCATGATACGACCACATAATCAAAGGAGCAATTGTTCTGAAGACGATCATTAAGGGATGTAGGCATAGACTGTATAGGCTGCCAAACAGATGGTCATAAAGGTACTCTTGCAAGCCATTGACGAAGTTTTTAACCTACGATGGTGGCAATGGAGCGAGTAGTCGAGGGCCTTAGGTTTTTCATAGATAATAATAGCGAAAAAGATCAATGGCAAGGAGTTAATCACTACTTAGTAATTCAAAGAGTCAATTGGGAAGGGCAACCTCAAGATTGTGACTATGAGGAAATAAATTACGGATATATCGTGAAGAAGTTCCTCAGGGCATTAATCATGAAGTAGTGCCTCAGAATTTAAGGTCTTGGGACGAATGCCTATGAACATACATGAGACCCTAGTAAGTGATTCGAAAGAAGATGAATCTATGAATTATGAAAGAAATAAGTAATTTAGATTATAAGATTAATGTAGATCTTTCAAATTTTTATGGTGGAATGCATGTTGAATTTTTAAATTAGATATTACAAGTAGAGAATTTCTTCAAATATATGGAAATTCCCTAAGAGAAGCAAGTTAAGTGAATGGCATTCAAGTTGAAGGACGCGGCATCCACATGGTGGCAACATATATAGAATTGAAGAAGAATTGTGGGAAAGCCATTGATTAAATCAGCGACTCAAATGTAGAGGATGATAAAAGAATACTTCATGCTAGTAGATTGCGAGCAGCAGTTGTATTTGAAGTTATAAAATTGCATGCAAGGAAATCACAATGTTGATAAATATGTAAAAGAATTTATTGTCTATATTCGAGATATAATTTAGAGGAGCCGAAATTTCAAATAGTTATTAAGTATATTTGTTGATTAAAACAAGAGCTACAAGATGAGATCATAGATGCAATTTAGGACATCGGCATTGCGGTCTTTAGAATGAAAAAGATGGAAAATGGAAATAGCATGCTATTTTTAAAATTCGGAGCGTCAATTCACTGATCTGCAGAAGAAGCTGAGTAATATTGGGGTTGAAATCAAGCAGAAGACATGAGCTAAAAGTAGCTAGACACAACAACCACTATAACAACAACTAAGGCAACAATCACTTAGACAGCAGCAGTAACAACCATAGATGTAGAATAGTTGGTATGTAATGCTTTGCAAGTGTTTGAAGTGTAGAGAATCAGGACATCAATTAAGTGACTGTCATATAAAAAATTTAAATTTGGTAGAGGCTAAAGTCGACGTGATAGAGGTGAATGTTGCTAAAGATAGGGATGACGAATGAGCACTAGAGTTGGAAGTAGATGAGGGATATATGGTGAATTGTAATGTGTAGAAGATTTTATCAGCGTTGAGGTTTGAAGAGGATAACTCGTGTACTAAAATTTTCAGAACACATGGCACTATTAACGAAAAGGCGTGCACGTGATAATTGATAATGGTAGTAGCAAGAATAAAATTTTGAAGACACTAGTTGATGTGATGTGATTTTTTATGAAACTTTACGAGATAGGGTGGATAAAGAAAGGAACACACATGAGTAAGCAGAGGTTTGTCTTGTTCATTTCTTTATTAGAAGATTTATAAGAGTGATATGATATGCGATGTGGTGGATATAGATGTGTGCCATCTTTTGTTGGAAAGACCTTGGCAGTTTGGTGTTGATGCAGCTCACAAAGGAAAGGATAATATGTATGACTTTTGGTGAAATAGTAAGAAGGTTTGTTTGATGCCTTTAACAAACAAGAAAAAGAATGCTAAAGCTGAAGGGAAGAATATTTTGATTATTGTCAAGAGTTATCTAGATGATAATTGCGATAGTTACAAGAAGTTAGAAAATAAGAAAGAACTTGAGTTGAAGGTTGTTCCTAATGATTTGCAGTCATTGTTAGGTGAGTTTGCTGATATTACACTGTTAGAGGTTCCAAAAAGCATACCGCCTTTGTGAGACATACAATATCATATGGACTTGCTTCATGGTGTGAGTTTACCTAACTTGCCTCGTTATCGTATGAGCCCTCATGGGCATGTAATTTTACAAGGAAGATTGATGAGTTATTGCAGAAAGTGTCCATTCGTGAGAGTATTAGTATATGTGCTATACTCATTTGTTTGCACTGAAAAAAGATAAAATTTGGCGTATGTATGTGGGCAATAGGCGGATTAACCAGATTACAGTGAAATTTTGATTTTTTATTCCAATCTTTTAAGATTTACTAGATCAGCTAGTTGGTGCTTAAGTTTTCTTGAAGATAAATTTGTGCTGTGGGTATCATCATATCAAAACTAGGCCTAGTGATAAGTGGAAAACAACGTTAAAAAAGAATGAAGGGTTGTATGAATGGTTTGTGATGTTGCTTTGGTCGTCAAATGTGCCAAATACCTTTACTTGGTTATTGAATCAAGTTCTTAAACCATTTTCCTGTAAATTTGTTGTAGTGTATTTTGACGATATTTTGATTTATTCTATTATATAGTGACACACCTAGAGCATTTGAGAATGGCTATGGAGGTTTTGAGGAGGAATAAACTTTAAATTAATCTTAAAGTGTAGGGTTTTGTAGAGTAAGATGGGATTTTGGGTTTTATAGTTGGTAAATGGGATTCGAGTTATTAATTTGAAAATATAGGCCATTAGTGAATGGCCTATGCCAATGATTGTGGATGAATTTAGGCGTTTTCATGGGTTAGTAACATTTTATAAGAGGTTCATGTGCATATTTATCACCATAGCTATACCTATTACGAAGTGCTTGAAGAAGAAGAAGTTCAAATAGAAAGAAGAATAAAAAGCGAATTCTGTTTTACTAAAGGAGAAGTTGTCTGCCGCTTCTATGTTAGCTTTGCCTAACTTCAATAAGTTGTTTGAAGTCGAATGTGATGCTTTTACTAAGGATATTGTGGTTGTTCTTTTCTCAAGAGGGACAACTCATTCGGTATATGAGTGAAAAACTGAATGAGGCACAGTAGAAGTGATCTACTTATGATCAAGAGTTTTATACAATCCTTAGGGTGTTGAAGTCTGCATTAACCTTGTATTTAGCACTGGTAGCTTCCAAGTGAGCTCGCACCTCAGTATGAATCTACAGTGTCTTTTATGCCACATTCCACTGCTTTGTTTCCTCCAATTGTGTTGCCATGACAGTCAAATCATAAACATGGTGTGAGGAATAACTGTAGACAATCTCAAAAGATATCTTACTAGTAGATCGATTCACCATGTTGTTGTAAGCAAACTCGACCTAAGGCAGCGTCGTTTCCCAGTTTCGTTGCTTGTCACTACAAATACAGTGAAACATATTATCTAAAGTTTGATTGACCACCTCTGTTTAACTATCTGTATGATGATGAATAGCATTAGTAAACTACAATTATGTGCCAAGCTTATCTTAGAGATAATGTCAAAACTTTTTGATGAACTTCACATTCCTTTTAGAAGTAATGGTATTTGGAACACCATCTGAACACTTTACCTCTCAAAAGAATAAATGTGCTATTAAAACAACATTTCAGTCTTCTTCCAATCAATACAATGCACCTTATATCAACATCTACCTATAATAACTAGTATAGAATCTCAACCAGCGCTTGTTTGAGGGTACCCCAACACAAAGTCCTAGGAAAGATATCTAACCAAATATTCTCTGGAACAGGTAATGACATGTATAATCTCGTGTTTTGTGAATGTCTCTTGCCTTCTTGATAAATCCAGTACCTCTACACAATCATGTGCATATCTCCATTCAATTGTGACTAGTGATATCGCTTTTCTACAAGCATTGAAATAATTAATGGCTAGAAAAATTTGACCAAGATGCATACGAGATAGGTGAGCTATATGCAGACCCTTTTGTTTTGAAGTAAAAATTTGGCAGTAGAATAAAGTGGCGGGTGCGCTAAGTAAGTAAACATCTATACTACTGACTCTAGTAAATGAAGTTAGTGGTTTTGAATACTTGAAAGAGTTGTACGCTGAGGATGAAGACTTTGCGTAAATTTGAGATCAGTGCATTAATTATTAGAATGTATAAGATTTTTTTCATTCAAAATGGGTATTTATTCAAGGCTAATCAATTATGTGGTCTTCGAAGTTCTTTAAGGGAGCAGATTATCCGTGAGTTACATGGAGGAGGTTTGAACGGTCATATTGGTCGAGACAAGATCAAAGCGTCTCTAGAGACACTACTAGAAAAATGAGAAACACTATTTTTGATACTGAATATAAAAAAGTATTAGCATTTGATGACTTAAACATATTTTAGTTCCTTTTACATATAATTGTTAGTGGTTGTTGATACTATAGTATCATAACTAAGTATTGATACTAATTAGAGAATTAATTTTAATTTTACTTCTATTTTTTCATTTTCTTAATCCAAATGGCGTCGTTCTTATTGCTAAAATATTATTGATATAAATTCAACACTTTGAGTTTTTTGGCTTCTCATTTGACCCTCCTAAAATCAATTCCCTCTTCTCATTTCAACACTATGCTGACAACAACAGAAGGATTATTATCATCTGGCACAATGTGTTCTTGACATCGCACTTAGTGGAAGATCATTACCTTTGACACACTAAGTGCTTGATACCATATTTATTAGAGTGAGGAGTATAAAGAGTTGAAATACCCCCTCATGAACTAATTAGAATAAAAAAAAATATTAAGCCTATAGTGAATGTTGAGTGTGAATCTAGAGACTCAAGTGTTTCATTTGTATTGTTTTCATCTTTAATTCATTCTTGCCATTTTATTTTAAATCTTAAGATAAAAAAAAATTCATTTCCAACCAATTTACATACACACCTAGAAAATTAACCATATTTATAATTAAATCTACCTCCTCGTGGGATGTGTTGAACATTGGAGAATGCATATTTATAACGATAAAATTGTCATTTTATGCTCCAAAGTCTCACTAACATTTTCACTTTTACGCATTTAAATCCTTTAAGCTTTTATTATGTGTGTTTTATTATAATTTAAGTATTTTATGTATTTCAGGAATATTTTTCCCATTTCATGACTAATGAGAAGTCAGACATCGAAACTAATGGCATTTTTGAACACAGAATGGTTGAAAACCGTAAGAGAAACATAAAAGGGTATCTGGCTCTATTCACATATATGGTATTGTTCACATATACGATACTATTTACAAGTGCGACACTGGTCACATATACGGTATGATGACGTGGCATTGATCGATGACGTGGTAGCATCTTATTGAATCAATGATGTGGCGTTGACTGATGTTGTGGCAGGATTTTATTGGACCAAAATACTGATGTGGCGTTGACTGATGATGTGGCAGCATCTTATTGGACCAAAATGCTAATGTGGTATTGATTGATGATATGCTCCAACCAATCAAAGCTTGCCATGTGGCATAATCTTGAGCGTCCAAATTGTTTTCATTCGATTGCCATGATTTACTTATTGTATCTAAAAATAGTGGGCTCCCCCAAAACATGACACCCCTGAATCCATTTTAGAGCTCCATTTTCTATAATTATCTCTTCATCTTGTATTTTCTATGTATTTTAGTAACATTACTAATTTACCCTTAGTTCAATTATGAGTGGCTAATTTAGTTTCAAACTTGGGTTTAAAGTAAAGTCTCAACATAATCTATGGGCTTAATTAAGTAAGTTTATTTTCTTTTGCTCTCCGATTTATGTGGTTGTTTTGACTCATTATCAACAAACAATGTATCTTGTCCAGATTTTGCATGGTATACTGACTTTATAGTGAAAGATCGTTATTATTTGATACAATGAACACTTAGCACCATATTAATTAGAGAGAAAATTCCCCTATAGTATTTTCTGGGTCGTCTTGACTATGTGTCAACAGAGAGTGTATCTAAGCTATTTAGTGGATGGTTTTGCCACGTCGACGACAGAAGGATTATTATCATATGGCACAATGTGTTCTTGACACCAAACTTAATGAAAGATCATTACCCTATGGTACACTCAGTGCTTAATACTCTATTTATTAGAGTGAGGATTATGAGGAGTGGAGATACCTCCCTCATGAATTAATTGGAACTAAAAAGGAGATATTAAGCTCATGGTGAATTTGAGTGTGAATCCAAAAATTTAAGTATTTCATTTACATTGTTTTCATATTTAATTCATTCCTGCCACTTTATTTTAAATCTTAAGATAAAAAAATTTACATACACACCTAGAAAATTAACCCTACGCATAATTAAATCTACCTTCTCGTGGGATTGACACTCGTCACCATAAAATTTATTCTACAATAAATTCGTGCGCTTGCGAGTATAATAAAATTTGCATAGTAGATATAAATTCAACAGTTTGAGAGTTTTTTGGCTTCTCATTTCACCCTCCTAAAATCAATTCCTTTTTCTCTTTCTAAAGAAACCCTAAAATTAAGACAATGGCTATGTTGGAGGTGCTCCATCATGGAACACTCCTTAATAGCCACATGATCAATGTTATATGGCGGAGCATCTCCACTATAGCCTGAGCCTACAATTAAAATCAATGAACAAAGTTAGCCCTTATTTCTCCCACTCAAATCAAAACCCCTTTTAGTTTTGCTAAACATTACTTGCTAATTTTTTTTGGGAAATTATCATTTGTATACCCTTAGTTTACTCCATTATAAAAAATACTACAACACTTTGAGGGTGTATCAATCGTCCACCCTAAGTTGACAAAATGTATCAGCTGACCACCAAACCGTTAGTTGTCGTTTAAGTATGATGACGTCAGAAGGGTAATTTGGTCTTTTCATTTGATAGAAGTGATAATTTAAGGGTATACAAGTGATAAAAAGAGAATTTAAGGGTATACAAGTGATAATTTTCAAGGGTAAAATCGTCAATTTACTGTAATTCCGTTAACTTTCAAACGGCAACTAACGGTTTGATGGTTGGCTGATACATTTTGTCAACTAAGGGTGGACGATTGATACACCCTCAAAGTGTTGTAATATTTTTGCTAACAGAGTAAACTAAGGGTATACAAATGATAATTTCCCATTTTTTTTTCCTTTTTAATGACTCTTCAATCCCAGATACCGGTTAATAGGTATGCCTTTATTCGAAGTTGTAAGTAGAAGTAGTTATTGAGCATCAGAACCTAGAGATTTTGAAAAAGATTTAGAAGAGGATTTAAGTAACAAGGCTATTGAACTTATAAGGACTCCACCACGAGCCCAGATTCAAGGTCACCATTACCTTCAGCTGCGAAATCTTTGAGAGCCCTCACTACTCTGTACTCTCTTTCAAACTAAATACTTCGTTGCTGAAGTTGCTCTTAACTCACTCCCCCAC
This sequence comes from Citrus x changshan-huyou, assembly GCA_039657385.1. Taxonomy (NCBI): domain Eukaryota; kingdom Viridiplantae; phylum Streptophyta; class Magnoliopsida; order Sapindales; family Rutaceae; genus Citrus; species Citrus x changshan-huyou. Next base: position 9,157,604 of record CM077550.1, read on the forward strand.
CGTGGTCTCTCCCCTTCCTTCGCTACCCGGATACTGATATGTTGATGTTTTCTCTCTTCAGTGAAGGCTAATTTTATTTTATTCTTCAATTTCTTATTATCTAAAACCTTATTCTTCAATCTCTCATCTAATTAACAATGCCCAGTAATGAAAAACGCCAATTTGAAGGACTTGAGGTTGGTTTTGTTTTTTATTTTATTCAATCGGGGCCAGTTCTGATGGTAATTTCTTCATTTGGTCACTAAAATTATATTATTTAATAATATCATATTTACTTAAATAGTATTTTTATATTATTTAGACTGTTAGCTTGGCAATGGGTTCATTTTCATTTGTGGATAACATTTGCTCTACTTGGATCATTGAGACTATTAAGATTCTATGAGAATTGCATGAATCTTTACTTAGTTAGCAAACTTTGGTCACTAAAATTATATTTTTTAGTAATATCATATTTACTTAAATAGTATTTTTATATTATTTAATATTATTACATCTATTAAAAATAATTATATTAAACTTATTTAAATATAATATTATTTTATTTAGTTAAAATAACATTTTACATTGATTTTAAGTTAAAATTACTTAAAACTAATATTATTATATTTGTAGAGAATTAATCATACTACTATATACTATCTTTATTTGAAAATATAATACTATTATATTTATTTAAAAATAATAGTATTATATTTATTTGATATTAATAATCAATAATAAGATATAGTTTATGTTAGCCTAAAGGGCTACACATATTGTAATTTTGATGATAACAAACATGTGTTTTAAGTGATATAATAAATATTGCATTTCATATTTTCACTAGTTCTTTAAGGATAATATTTATGCAAGTGAATCAAATGAAATGAAGGTCAAAACACTCAACGGACAACGGTTCAATCAAGAACAAAGTTTAGCTCAACGGAGTCATCATTGCGATAAAGTTTTGTAACGTTGGTATGATTTAATATATGCATGGTTTAACATTTGAAAAGCTCACGATTTTATTTAATAAATCATTGTTTTTCATAAACCAAAAAGATTTTATAAGTATTTTTTGGATTTCAGTGTTTTTCAAACTTTGGATTAAATTGAAAAAGTTTTGAGAACTTTGAAATCAATAAGCATTATGTTAATTTCTAAAAAAAATCTCTTTAAAAAATATTATAAAGTTTTGAGCCACAACATAATTTTAGAAAGTGTTGTGGAATAATGAGTATTATTTAGAAATTCTAAAATTGGATATGTTCGCAAAGTTTTATGATGTTTTGGGGGCATAATCAAATTATAGAAAGTTTTGGGTAAAAATATAATTTTGGAAAATAGTGTTACTGTAGTATCATTGTAACAAAATTCAAATTACAACGGTAACTTGCACTGTAGTAAGCAGCGAACCTACTAATCAAGAGGCTAGTCGCTTGCTTGCTGGTTTTGTCCATAACAACTAATTTTTGTGTCAAAATTATATAAACTCAAATCCAATTTATTTTTAAGAAGTTTTGCAAGAAAGAACAAGAGCATATATAATATTTTGAGCTTTTATTTCGCAAATCATCATATATTAAATCTCCATTGTGCTATCATTTGTATATCCACTCTAAAAGAGAGTTGTTTGTTGTAATTTTCATTTCTTTATCAAATTTGTGAAAATTTGAGTGTGATAAACACTTGAGTTAAGAGATTGATAGATAATCTCTTGTTATAAAAACTCATTGACACATTGGAAGTCAATTGTAAGAACTTGAAGCCTTGAGAGGCTTGGATAGTGAAATCCTCAAATTTGAATTGCTTGGAGGCGTGGACGTAGGTAGGGATTGCCGCACCACGTAAAAATATTTGTTTTTGCTCTCTATTCCCTTACTCTTTTATTTTTTAGCATTGTTAAATTTTTTTTATTAAGGCATTAGATTAAATTGTTGTGTGGTTTGCTTAGCTTAAGTTTTAAAAACCCAATTCACCCCCTCTTGGGTTAGTTTTAAAAACCCAATTCACCCCCTCTTGGGTTGTATAACTAGTTTTTCCGTTTATTCTAAGAAAATAATAATTTTGCACTAAATTATTATTAATAATATATTTCATTTGTGTTGTTCTTATCAATAAGTTTTAACTTACACATTTAAAATTAATAAAAGATTTTGGTTTACATAATTAATAATATTAATAATAATTATTAATTCATATAATTAAAATTAATTGTTGTTCTATGCTATATCTAAAAGTTTGACAAGAGTACGAGAAGGTGTTCAATAGAAAATGTTCGATTGCTGATAATACGAATACATTTTCAACATAAAATTTTAATTCCTCATGATTGTGAGTCTAATTCTTGGTATGTTTATGTTTATACGAGTCTGGTTCTTGGTATATTAATTTATTGTTAATATGTGTTGTTGTATAGTTACTCTTAATAAATGCAAAATTTTAAGTTTTTCCATACGTAAATTTTAGTGTATATAGTTTGGGTAATGAATTTTAGTACATTGATGTTTAAATTTACCATATCCTTTCATATTGGAGGAGTTATGATGTATCATGCAACAAAGCTAAAAATTGAGCTAAATCTAAAGTGGATGTTAGTCCAAGTAAGGACATAAGTGAAATGCTTATTTTGTCTGAATTTGTAGCTTCTGGCATAATAATTGATACTACAACAAATTTCATAAAATTTGTAGTGTCCTTAGCAATTAAGCCATTTTGAACGTGGGTACTTTGTTATTAAATACATGCAAGAAAATTGTGCAAAATCCAAATATATTAAAGAAAAATGTAAGTTTAAAACCTTTGCTTTGTTACTTAATTATTTTAATTATGAACATTTTGTTTATACTATAATTTTATTTCTCATTTTCTGTAGTTGAAGTTCAAGGGATAACTGAGTACTCGTATGAGGATATTTTAAAGGTTTGTGATGAGTGAGTTGCGTATATAGCTAACTTAATCACTAGCTTAAGAAAGTAGATAACTATCACTTGTTTGTTCTTGTTTTATAATTGAAGTTTGTAATGAGTGGGCTGCATATGACGTGTGATGCTTTTGTTGCTTCTTAATACTTTCAAGAATGTGCCTTTGTTAGTTTGATTTTGTTGGAATTGATTATTGTTGCTACTTCTTATTATTACTGCTACACAGGCTATTAAAGATAGCAAAACTATTGTTGTTTTTCTTTTAATGCATTTGCCTTTATTGTTTTACTACTACTTAGGCCATTGAAGATAGCAATGTTCCTGCTGCTTGTTCTTCCAGTCCATTTGGCTTATATTGTTTAACTACTACTCAAGTTGTTGTTGTGATAAGCAGGCTGTAATTTTCTTAGTTTGGAAACTAGCTATGGTTTTTGTTACTATCTTGCTATTGAAACTATGGTTGATGAATTTGGTTATTGAATGTTGAATGGAGCCTATTGGCAATTGTTAATTGTTAAATGGAGATTATTAAGTTTTGTTTGCAACATTTGTTTCAGAATTATTATTGAAATTATTGTTTATTGGGTTATAATTTCTAACTATTGGTGATTGTAATAATGAAAATTTTATTAGTTTTTAAAATATTCTAAAAAACTATTTACATCAATTCAGCATTTGTAAATATGAATATTCTTGAATTATAACATAAATGATACCAGAGCATCTAAGCTTGCTTCATAACAGAGAATCACTATCTGCATGAATATATAGAATCACAATTATTTTGATATTATAGAATCACAAATTGTTTGACTGCGTAACATCAAAATCTATGTGATGTTTAACAATCAACATTTCTTTGATACTAAAGTGTCACGAAATTGCTGACACAAAAAATATATGTCAATAAATTTCTTGCACTGTGATCAATGACACTGAACTCGATGTTAGTAAAAAATATTACCGATACCAAATTGTATTAGAGAAAGCAATTTTTCTAATAGTGAGAAGTGATATTGTTGGTCACCATTGAATATAGATGTGTGAAAGACTGGGCAGAGGTGCTAGGTTTGTCAAGAATATAAGGGACATTCGTAGAACACAGAATTACACATGCCGTTACCTATTCTGGAGAATATTTGGTTAGATCTATCCTTAGACTTTGTGTTGGGGTTCCCTAAAAAAAGAGCTGGTCGGGATTCTATACTAGTTGTTGTCCATAGATTTTAAAAGATAATACATTTTATTATTTGTAAGAAGATTGAAGATACTGCTTCAGTAGCATTTTTTTCTTTTGGGAGGTGCTATGTTTACATGGTGTCGCAAAGACCATTACTTTTAATAGGAATGTGAAGTTCGTTAGCAAGTTTTGGCTCTATCTCTACGATAAATTCAGTAGACAATGTAGTTTAATAATGTTTTTCATCCTTAAACAGATGATCAAACAGAAGTGGTCAATTGAACTTTAGGTAGTATGTTGCATTGTGCTCGTGGTGACAAGCAATGAAATTGGGAAATTTCACTACCTCGGGTTGAGTTTGCTTACAATAGTATGGTGAATCAATCTATTCGCAACCCCTTTTGAGATTGTCTATACTTATTCCCCACACCATGTTTATGATCAAGCCGTCATGCCAACCGTATTTGGAGGAAGCAAAGCAGTGGATAGTGTGGCAGAAAAGGCTCTGTAGATTCATGCCGAGATGCAATCTCACATGAAGGCTGCCAATGCTAAGTACAAGGCTGATATAGACAAACACCAATGTAGGAAAGTGTTTTAGGAAGGTGACTTGGTGATGGCAAATCTAAAACATAGTTGTTTTCCTGGTATTCGTCTAAAATTGGAGAAGCGGAAGTATGGTCTAGTTTCTTGTGATTATAATAATGCATATGTGCTCAGCTGCTAGAAAATTAAAATATCTCTCACATTTTTAATTTTGCTAATATGTTTAAATATCATTCAAATGATTAGGAGTTGTGTGAGCCTGACTCAAGGATGATTTCTTTTCCAAGTAAGGGAGATTGATTTAGGATAGTTACGTGGGATGAGCAAGGTACTTACCAGATGTCGTAACTTGGGCTACAAGTGTCTGCTTTGGGTGTATAGTATACAATTTCGAAGCTTGTGATGAGACAAACCAAACCTAGAATTGCTTATGGTGTTCTGCCCTGTGATCGAGCCAAAAATTCTGCTTCTTTCATGGTTTTTTTTTGTTTTACATTATTTTTCTATTTTTTTTCTAATACTTTAAGGATTTTTATCTTTGTTTCTAAATATCTGATTTGGGCATTGTTCATTTTAGATTCCTTATTTAAACTAGGAGTATTTTATTATAAAATAATATTTTTTATTTACCTATTTTGGTAAATTTACTATATTTAAGGTTATTATAAAAGGAGCCTGAAATTGTATTTTTGTTCATTCAAACATTTTTCAATAAAACTTTTGTTATTCAGAAGCTTAGTTTCCCTTATCTATTAATCTTTTACGTTTCCTCATCGTCATACCTACTCTTTACTTTGGTCCTAATTTTAAGTGCAACTATGAAGTCTCCCACTAATTATCTCATCAAACCCTTTTGTCAGTTCAAAATAATTTATAATTGAGTTTTTAAACATGAAATATTATGGTTGACATTTCACTACTAGATATAATTATTTTCCTCTTTCAATCAAATAATCATTCTGTTAATTTTTCATCATAACAACTAATTAGGTTTGCTTATAATCACATCAATTAAGTTAATTATATGGATCAAGCGTTCTTTAATTAATTAAGTTTTTTTTTACCACTATGAAATTTTTTATCTTTGAAAAAAAAATATAGACAACTTAAACAATTAAACTTGTGTCTATATTTGTCATTGTTTGTAAAATGAAACAACAATATCTTTTTTTTTAGTCAATGTAACAATAAGACAATAATAAAATTTTCCAAAAACATTGACTTGAATGATAAAGTGTCATCGTTAACCCCTGTTAATATGGCTTTTTAATTGCTTTTCTCCTAAGTAATATATTTAATTCTAAGAAGTGCCGTCAAGTATCTTCTACTAGATTACACATTATAACCTTGAAGACAAGGAAGTGATGACTGATGACTGATGTGAAATATAGATCGCCATTGCTTATGTGAAGCGAATGGTAAAGCTTTTTTTTTTTCACCCTACAAGAAAGTCAATGTTGCCATTGTCAAGATAAATTTGTATCACAAAATCATTTTATAGCCCGCATGAAAAAAGAGAAGATAATGCTACTTCGTTAGAACATCGGCACATTGGCTGAAGTCCATGGTACCATAAATCATGATACGAGCAATAATAGAAGAAGAAGAGGTTATGCAAAGCGAATGATAAAAAAATGTATTTTTTTCCCCATTAGAAAGTTAATATTATCAGTGTCAAGATAAATTTGAGTCACAAAATTATTTTATAGCCTGCGTAAAAAAAGAGAAGATAATACTACATCACTAAAGCATTTGACAAATATTTTATTGTTACTATTCTATGGAAGCTAAGTTGATTAATTTTATCTCGTACTTATATGATGATAAACCTATAACATTTTACTATTAAATTTTTTCTAAAATTATAATTTAAAAGTTATATTTATCATATACTATTAACTTTTAATCATTTCATAATTATGGCTTTTTTTCATATTACTTTAGTATCAAATTGGGTGTAAGAAGCTATGAATGTCCAATTGATTAAAATATTTTTATTTTTTTTAAGGTCCAACAAATATTGTTATATCAAGATAGTTTACTCAACTTATTGGATTCAAATCCAATGGCTCAAATTGAGATCCTGTACCTTTATAAATGTGCATACATACATATATCTATGTGTGTGTGTGAGTGTGTGTATCCCTCTCTAGTGCAGACATTCTCATTTGACACGCTTTTAAGTTTTGCAGTTTAATAAAGTCATTGATTCTAATCCTAGTAAATTGCACGACTTTATAGTACATTAAAAAAAATAACCTTAACAAATTGATGATGTCCTCACTACTGTGTGGCTCAATAGAATTATTTTTTAATGTATTATAAAGTCGTGCAGTTTAATAACATTAAAATCTTTGACTCTATTCAATTGAATGGCTTAAACATACGTCCGCATAAAAAAAATGAAGGCCCCGCATTAGGGATGTACACACACACACACACACACACACACATAGTAGTTTTCCAATCAGGAATCTCTGACTTTAATTACTAAAAGATAAATTAAACACAGACTTCAATTCACTGTCTTTTGTCATGTAATGTATTAAAATCTAATTTTTTTTGTCTTTTACTAATCCCATACTTTATTAAAGTCACTGTATTAAAGTCAAGGATCCCTGATTGGAAAAACTATATATATATATATATATATATATATATATATATATATATAGAAATGTTCCAGTCAGAAATTTTAAAGTACGGGAAACCTTTAAAATCTATGGTTTTAAAGGCTTAAAACTGTAAGTTTTTAAAGTCATGTGGTTTTAAAATTTTCCTGAATTTTCTTGCACTTTAAAATTCTTGACCAGAAAACTACTCTCTCTCTCTCTCTCTCTCTCTCTCTATATATATATGTTCCAAGAAGGCGTCGCTAGATATAAGCCAATACTCAGTCAGCAAGATGTTATTCCATGAAGTCATGAACACGTGTATCCGGTATAAACTTCTTATACAGTAACTCTGAATGGTCAAATTTGAAATTTCGATCCCGTCCCAATTATGACAACCAAATCAAAGCGTGCATTATTATTGATGTCTAGCTACAATTGGTAAGGCCTAGTGGTCAAGTTGAAAACGCGTTAAGCATCACTCGGAGTAAATTAATATATACTTAATTACCCATTTTGTTATTATCGAATAAAATATCTATTCATATACGTACATGGTGTGTGTGTATGTATATATATGTATATATAAAGAAAAAACTGATGCTATATGTTATTACACAGCAGAAGCATGAAGCTCCGCACTTTCTCAAGCATCCACATTGGCTGAGCTCTAAGTTATTTTTTTAATTTAAGTTATCAACTCAAAAGATTGTACAAACTGAACCGTCTTTTGAAAAATATATAGAGAGAGAGCGAGTCAAGACGAAGTCAATTATTGAAATGTTCTTCTAAATTCATCTTTAAATAAAAGCCATAAGATAAGATAACACATTTTCTTATATATATGTATAGCTTCAAAATTAGTTAAGCTAAGTGAGCTGTGAATAATTTCTGTGAAGATGGGAAGAGCTCCATGTTGTGACAAAGCTAACGTTAAAAGAGGACCTTGGTCTGCTGAAGAAGACTCCATTCTCAAAAATTACCTTGAGCAATTTGGAAATGGCGGCAACTGGATTGCTTTACCCAAGAAAGCAGGTAATTAATTTTAATTAATTACTCATTTTTGAATGATCTGCTGCATGCTTAATCAATATTTTATTTTTCAAACCTTATTATTTGCATGTTATTTTACAACTATAAATGTTTTAGGGCTTAAGCGATGTGGCAAGAGTTGTCGGCTCAGATGGCTAAATTATCTAAGGCCAGATGTTAAGCATGGAGGATTTACTAAGGAAGAAGATACTATCATATGCAATCTTTATTGTACCATGGGAAGTAGGCAAGTCTTTATCAAATCATTTCATATAATGAATTTAATTTTTATTATGCTTGTTTGTAGCGCATGTGTGAATATTGTCCTTTGTCCTGACTCGGTTGGCTGTGAGCACGCTTCGACTCCATGGTTACTTGAGTTCGATCTAATAGATTAGTATTAATTTATCATTTTTTAATTTATTTGATTAGGTGGTCTGTTATAGCTTCTCAGCTGCCAGGAAGAACTGACAATGATGTAAAGAATTATTGGAACACCAAGTTGAAGAAAATTTTTTTGGCAGGAAAGCTGTCGGACAACACTCAAGTTTCAGTTTCAACAATTCCTGAAGAATTTGGAAATTCATCTTACTACTTGAGTGCCGATTCTGCTGCTGGTACATTATTGCCATATGTAAGTGACATTAATTGTTATTACCATCAAAATCATCCTGCCCCTCAAGGGATGATTTTTGACCCGAGTGCAAATAGCAACTATGGTAATAAAATGACATCGACTACTCAAGAAGCTGCTGCTGCTTCAAGTCTTTCCATTTCATCTTCTTCATCAACTCTGGAGAACAATTACGACTTGTGGTTTGCTAATGGAAATGTTGAGGATGAAGGAAGCCTGTTGGATGATTTTGATTTTGAGTATTCGTATGAACTTCTCAATGGGTTTGATTTTGAGAAAGCAAGCAATGAAGTTGCTCAATGTTTAGGTGGCTAAAATTTTCTCAAGCACTAAGGCTAACTCATGATAATATTAAATTAATTTATATATTAGTACCTATGAACTGTTCTAGACAAAATTGTTCAATTAATTGTTCCATTAGATTGTGAATTAAATTATTAATGCACTTTGTGTTGAAATGTTTGTGTCTAATATGTGTTTAATTTTGGGAACTTTCAACAGTGGGAAGCTTAATTAATTCACTGTTTTAGGATTGTGTTGCACTGTTGTGTAATATTCAATTAATAAAAGAAAGGTGTAATTGAAATGCATTTTCAGAAGACACTTTTGTTTAAATAATTATTAGTACTTTTATTTTCTCCCCAAAAAGTGATTAAAGTGTTCATGAATATGTAGAACATGTGGGCGACAAAATAAAGTTTGGATCTGATGATTGGTTAGCTATCATGAAAATTGTGTTTGGGTTTGGCAGCTCGCTTGATTCATTTGTTCATTTATTTATTTATTTTTTAATAAATTATGTGATATTATTGCTCTAATTATAATTCATACATGTCTCTATTCAATTATATAATATAATTGAAGAAGAAATTATTCTCATAATATTTTTATGGGGGTTTAAACTACTACCCTTATAAAGAAGAAGAAAACTTCTCACATTTACCAATAACTGTTAAAGTATGAAATTGACCATACTTAAGTAGATGCAACAAAATAATATGAACAAATTGATACATAATAAGTATAGGGCTTGAACTATATTACATATAATATAATAAATAGTAGACCACAAGTTATCACTTATGATAATTTAATTATTTCATATGTTGTAATTTTTTAATTTTGAGTAGTAACTTAAGGATTATTGTATGTTACATATAATGTTAACATAATGTTAACATAACATGAACCGTAAGTGTAATATATTTTTCTTGTTGATTCCTTGTATAGAAGTCCAAGCGATTCACACATATTCAAAACAAAGGATAAGAATTGAGAGAGATTATTCCACTAAAAGGCATGGAGTAAGTCAGTCTTTTTTATTAATATCATATAGAAACTCATGAGTATTTTTAAGCGCATGAATCTTACTCATATGTGTCGGGCCTTATATATTTAACCAAACAATCAACTCATTCACCTACTAAAAGCTGCTGGCACTTTTAATTTTCCAAAACCAAAAGTTTAAGCTGCTGGTATTGTTCAGCGAATCGGCCATATAAGTTAAAGAAAAAGAAAGTGATAGATCAATCGATGTACAAAAACGGGAACAAAATCATTGTAGTTAAGCAAATGGAAAGCTGCGGAGGCTTACACTCAAATGAAATTTCGCAGAAAATCATCGGAAAGCAGCTTTTCTATATGAATGTTGCTAGTCTTCGTCACAGAGTATGGTCTCATTCACGCAGTCAAGGACAAAGACGTATGCAAATTTGTAAAATTCAAATTTTACCTTATTTGTCCGTTGACCATTTGTCGGGCGGCTATTCTAACTCTTTGTAAATTAAAAGTCATGACTAGTCTCTAGCATATGCAAGACTTGCTTTTGAGGAAATTGACGTTCCCTTCTGTTCAAATGTTTGGACAAAAACTGAAGTGAAGTCCAAGAGGCTATATACTTAGCGTAGGGCTAGGGTTTTGATGGAAAACTTGCTTGCTGCATCACCGGATCAAAATCACCATTCTTAGAACTAATCTTATGTTGAAAATTTTGTATCTGCTGTTGTTTAAAGGTGCTCTCTCAGCTGTCCGTTACCTCATCCCCTTAATTCTAGGTGGAAGGTTCGAATCTCTTTGAAAATTTATTATTATGATGTGTTCCAGTTAATTAATTGTACATTTAAGTGAGCTTTAAGAGTGCGTTTGGCACACTGCATTATATTATGCTGTATTGCATTATTTTAATGCTGGTGTATTGTATTATGCTGTATTGCATTAGCACTGTATTATAATAATGTTGTACAATGCTTGATGCTACACTATACTGTATTATTTTTTTAATTAATTTAAATTAAATATTATATTATATTAATGTTTTATATTATATTAATATATTTAAATTGCATTAATATTTTATGTTATTATTTATGTTATTATTAATTTTAAATTAATATTATTCAAATTTATTCATATTTAAATATTTTTATTAATTATAATAAGTTATAAATTTATTAATAAATTATAATGTAAAAATAAAAAAATATACTATTATTGAATGATAAATTATTTATTTATTAATTTATATTAATAATTATAATGTAAAAACAAATAAAATAAAAATATTATATTAAATTAAAAACTTTATTTATTTATTATTTTAGTATTATAATAATAATAAAGCAAAAAGCAAAAGTTAAAAGCAAAAAAAAAAAAAAAAAAAAAAACAAAGCTAATACGTCAACTGACGCATTAGCCCCCCCACCCCAATCCCTTACAATTTTGTTCCAAACATGGGTTTGATATTATTTTAATGTGAACAGTATTATAATACACCATAATCACATGCACCAAACACACCCTAATTGTATTAAATTTTGATTCTATTGCATATATTAAACAAAAAGAACTAAAAACTTGCTCCCTCTAATTACAGAAATCTGACGATAGCAAGAAGTTTGATCATTAATATGGAATGAAAAATATGATTAAGAATAAACAAATTACTGAACTTGACTATATTCGCTTTATATCATTCAACAATTTGTGCAAATTAGGACTTTGAGCCCTCATTATATCAATAATAAGAGCGAAATTTATTTATTTTTTAAATATTTCATAACCCACTTGTCATCTATTTATTTCCTGGAACTTTCGTTAAACATTTGACATTCAATATTCCATCGTTTTTCATTTTTTTTTTCCTTTATGTCAACTTGGGAAGCATGTGGCCAGACCAAATCTTTTAAATTTGTTTCAATAGAAGGCTTATGTTGACTTTATGTAATGCCCAGAAACATAAAAAAAAGAAAAAAAAAAAAAGAAAAAAGATACGACGTTTGTATTTCGGGATTTTATTTGAAAGCCATCACTTTTAATGAGCTAAATTTTATGCATAGGATTTTATATTGTTAAGCATAAGCTGCTTAATACTAAAATTAGAAGCTTCTTCTTTGAACGTAACTGCATGTCTATTACATCACTTTTGCCACCGAAGCAGCTTCATTTAATTTGGATTATTCAATGTAATTTCAGTACATAAGGGCCTTCAAAACCAGCTTAATTATTAATTCGAACGTTCGATTATGTGTAATATTAATTAATTAATTAACAAGATAATCTTTCTTTTTTATAGTCCAAAAAATTACACGTCAAATTGTGGAGTCTTTCGTCGTGAGCGCTCAGTTTGAATTAACTCCTGGGAGTTGATCGAGTCAAGAAAAAGATTATTAATTGTTTATTTTATCTTATCCAAATCAGAGATATGACACATCAATTTCTCTCTTCGTGACGTAAATAATTATTATCATAAATAACTCTCACTTTAACACGTGTATGCATCTGTATATTCCATACAGTTTACGGATGCAATTCAATTAGTAACTGCTCATTCACGGGACAATTTCAATTTTTACTTTTTGACCTTTTTCTTATTCTTATTATTTTTTTTTCCAAAAAAGGTAGGTATATGGACAAATTCAAATCAATTGCAGCCGCGCCAAGTTATGTACAGCAACTTATTAGCAGCTACCTAATTTCCGAATATGTCAGCCTGAAAGTTCATGGGTAATTATATTTTTAGGTTTGTTGCAAATTCTCGATGATATAACTTAGTAAAATTGTAAATTAATTTGTCATCCCTGACTTTTTTAAAATTTAAACTTAGGTGGCTGGTTAAATGACGCTACTCGAAAACTACTCAGTTAAACCTTTGAGGCCATGTAATAATTTTACTTTACCTTTTGTTATTTTATAAGAAGAATGATTAGGTGTACCTAAACGTAGCCAATGCATTGCATGACCCATCAAATCAAGGTCCTCTAGGGCCCATGAGCCGACGCGGCACGACCCTCTAAAGTGAACGGGTCATGCCATACCGTGCCCAAAAAAAGTTGGCAACCTTTTTTTTCTCTTTTTTTTTTCCAAGTCCACATACTTGGTGCATTTTTTTAAGTCCACGTGCTTGACATGTTTTTTTAAGCCCATCACCCCATGCACTTATAACAACGACAACAACAACAATGGGGTTGTCAAAAAAGCCCGGGACGACTCGGCCCAGGCCCATGGGCCTAAATAAGAGCCTAGATAAGGACTGAAAAATTCAAAGCCCGCACATATTGAGCCTAGATAAGAGCCTAGGAAAGCCTGAGCTTTTAATTTATAAATAAAAAATAAATTAAATTTAAATAAAAAACTAAAAATATTAAATTAATATATTTTTATATTAGTATTTGTGATTTATTATGTTGTGTTACTAATATTTTGTGTATTGGACTATTATTTTATTATGTATTGAATAATTATCTTTAATTTAATTTTTTTTATTTTATTAAAAAATTATTTTACATTTTATGGAAAAACTCAGGCCCAGCCCAAAGCCTGGCCCAGGCCTATTGGTGTGTGCAATCTCTAATGCTATGGGTGTCAAGCTGCAAGTATACACAACAAGTAATATATTGATGAATATTTGGATCGTCTTCACAATGATTGATATTATCATATTTGCTACAGCAACCTTAACAGTGCAGTTTTTTTTTTAAATGAAAATAAAGCAACTAATAAAACTAATAAACGAATTAAAGTAAAAATGCAATTAATAAAATAAAATAAAATAAAATAAAGAAAATTCTTACGTCAAACACAAGGATAAAACCAATGGGATTAGAGTAGTTGAGTGAACAAACTCACTTAATGGCATTGACTGTTTTTTAATTACAGTATCAGTGCTACAACATCTACTACAACACTAGCAGAATCCCTCATACATCCTCAGTTGTCGTCTGTTGGATATCTTATATCTAACACAACCTAACAGTGACCAATTGTTACTCCAATATTAAATATAGCATTAATTGATCTAGGTTTCATTTACCCTATAAGGTGAATCCCTATGTCTAGTTTATCACTAATTTAAGATCAAGCATGACCCTATTCAAATTCAGATTAACTCAACTTGGGAAACCTAATCTAAAATCAAGTATTGTCTTAATTAGATCCACTAAGTTAGACATTTTTTAGGCTCTTTCTTACCTAGTATCATTAAATAGGTGGTCAGTCGAAATAGAGAAATAAAATAAATACAATTAAAGTAAAATGTTATGGCAAATACAGAACAATACGCATATATCAATCAAACATTTATTAAGATCGTTTATCACTCAACTACAATCAAATTCAGTTCATGATTTACGATAGAAAAATAAATAAAAAAGTTTCAACCATCAAATACATTCCCATAAATAAATAGAAAACAAGAAAACAAGATAGAAAGTTGAAGTTCGCTTGATCTTGCGATCTCTCCTTCTTATTCACTGTGATTCCTCTATTAAATCCCTTTTATTTTATGTTTTTTCTTTTGTTTTTCTCTGTGATTTTTCCTTGAGTGACGACTTTTTTTTTTCTCATGCGTGCTTCTTTTTTAACTTGGAATTAGGGCAACCGGAAGTTTACGACACATATCTTCCATTTTTGGAAACTCCAGATCGTTATCTTTTAGTTGACGCGTACGAAATCTTCTTTGTCATTTCTCTAGGATTGCTATAGCAATGGTGCTACAACAATGGTGTTACAACAACAACTAGAGCATCTTCACCTTTTCTTATTTGTTTCAATTCTTCTGTAGCCAAGTTCTTTCATTGTCATTGCAAGTCTATTACAACATTCCTTACTTAAAATTTGAGCTTTCGGTCACTTACAAGTAATCATATAATATAGGACCAAATGATTCCAAAAGCAACTCAATTTATGAGAATTAAACTAAAATGGATGTTCATACAAAATATAACTAAAATGTAATAAAAGCACATAATTTATTGTCTAAGTATTACTGATTAAAGTCTAAAAGTATCATGATAACTCTCATTTCATAGAGTTATCACACTCCCAAGCTTGAACCATTACTTGTCCTCAAGTAATGATAACAACACTAACACTTCAATCACACAATCATGCAACAAATAACTTAGCTTTGTCATCAAGTTTGTAAGGATTCATCAACCCTCATATCACACTTTTAATCATGCAAAATTTTCATAGCAGTTCAGTTCTAGATGTAGGCCTCATTCTGTTCAAAGTGTGTGTGTGTGTAACTTTAATCAAATTCCAGAGGTACTACAACATTGCACAGACATTATATATGACTCAGAGGTAAAACATAAGTGCATTTACATTTAGGGGGCAGAAGTCACAAATATGCTCAAGCTGTGCTACAGTAAAATTTTTTTTTTTTTTCAGTCACTTCAAATTCTCTTTAATGTATCATTAATTTTTTATGTGAATATCTATCACTTGTAATGATGACACCCAAATACTCAACCAACATACAAATTAGAGTTGTTGCAGCAATAACATGTAAAATGTTATAATATAGTCTTATCTAAAGACACCTTTAACTTAAGGCTAAACATGGGGCTCATGAACAGACTTGGCTACTCAATATCCTAGATAGAGGATTTATTTATTTATTTTTATAGTTACTACAGCAATGCTCATAGCTCTTGTTGCCTTTTGACTTAAGTCTACATATGGGGTGCATACTCAGCCCTGGTGACTCAGCAACTTAAGCTAGTGGAGTAGAATTTATTTAATAACAAGCGTAGTTTAACAAAAAATTTCTCCTAAACCTAAGATATTTTCTACCATTTTTTGGTTTTCCTAGCTTTGCTACAGTATGCTCATGAAACTCAACCAAAGCCGAAGTGTTGAGACAAAATTTCAACCTTCATCTATACTGAATGACACTCAATTTATCTTTATTATGTTTTTCAATCCATACACAAATACTAGATAATAGAGCTTCACATAACACACAACACAAACACACACTCCAAACAAATTACACTGTAACATAACCCCCCAAACTGTTAAGGTGTTGTGTTCTTACAAGCACACAAAACAAAACAAACCACACATGCATACACTAATAAGAAAAAAATGCAAAATAAACAATTTAAAATAAAAAAAAATTCAGAAATTGAAAAATTAAATTGGGCTGGCATGGAATACTCCCCTGTTATTGGATGTTCTGCTGCAGCTATTGCTGAAAAAGGTACACTACTTCTTAGTTGCGCTTCATAAACGTTATTTAGGTGAACCTTGTGTTATGGCAGTTGGTTGTTTCTTTTTTTAACTTGGAGTTAGACTGATTGGTTGGGTTCCAGCAGGTTCAATAGCTTTAGGCTGCATTGGTCTGGTTCGCTTATGCTCTGGCTCTTCTGGTGCTGTAACACCTTCAGAGGTTTGTGCCCCCTTGAGCTTGCTAGATACCCTGGTAGTTATGGCAGGAGATTTGGTTGGAGTTTTTTGTGTAGCAGCTGGGACTGATTTTGCTGCAGCAGATTCCTAAACAGTGATGCTGGCAATAAGGTCTCTCAGGATACTTCTTGCTTCTTTTGTTCTAGTAATTTTGATAATTGCTTGCTCTGTAGCTGCATCCACGTCCTCTTCTCAATCTGGTTTTGACTCCTCTTTTTCCACAATCTTCTCATTTCCTTTGCGAGAGAGAGTTACCATTAGAAGTTCTGCATCTCTTTCCTCCTTTTCTGTATCTCCCTCTTCTTCATCTTCCCATTCTGAGTCTTCTGTTTCTGCTTCAGCATCTTTCACTTCTTTTTACTTTGGTTGTTGATCTTCCTCATACTCTCATTCCCTCTATTTTCATGCTGTAGCATCTTTACTTTCTTTTATTGCAGCCGCTTCATCTGCCTCTCCAAAATTGAACTGCTGCAACAATAAGTCTAGAAATTCTGCATCTTTACTTTTTATGTACAGGGCACATTGGTATTTTTGGGCTTCCAAATGCTGCAAATAGGTCCAAAATCTCATATTCTCTTCCATCTGGGCTTGAACACATGTGTGCACTGCCTCGCTAAGCGCTTGAGGCATATTCTCGACCTTTGTAGCCTGTTCTGGCCTTGCTATAGCAGGGCATTCTAGAGTTGCTGTAGCTATAGACTCTCCAGCAATTCTTTCCACTTTTCTGGCTGTGGAGTTCTGCATTTCTTTCCTCCTTTTTTGTATATCACTTTTTTTCATCTTCTTCCTCTTCCCATTCTCAGTCTTCTGTTTCTGCTTCAGCATCTTTTACTTCTTTTTACTTTGGTTGTTGGTCTTCCTCATACTCTCATTCCCTATTTTTTCCTGCTGCAGCATCTTCACTTCCTTTTATTGTAGTCGCTTCATCTGCCTCTCCAAAATTGAATTGCTGCAACAATAAGTTTGGAAATTCTACATCTTTACTTTTCATGTATGGGGCACATTAGTATTTTTGGGCTTCCAAATGCTACAAATAGGTCCAAAATCTCATATTCTCTTCCATCTAGGCTTAGACACATGTGTGCACTGCCTCGCTAAGTGCTTGAGGCATATTCTCGACCTTTGTAGCATGTTCTGGCCTTGCTATAACAAGGCATTCTAGAGTTACTGTAGCTATAGACTCTCCAGCAATTCTTTCCACTTTTCTGGCTGTGATGGCCCCTTCATTCTTTACCCATTCATCATTTGCTTCAAACTTCACCCTTGATGCCTCACATATACTCATGATCAAGGAAAGGAATATCAAGATTGCTGATTTTTGTTTTTTTGTTGCAAAGTCTCGAATTTCTTTTTCTATGATTTTGCCTACATCTATGGTTAATCGATTATGTGAAATTGCAATGGTGTGAGTGGTGGGCATTAACCTAGATTTTAAGAATTTGACCCAAACTTTTGCTATGGGCTTCAAATCAATTCTCTTAATTACCCGTCCTTCTTCGTTCATCCATGCACTACCCAGGACAAGTAAGGTTTTGAACACTTTCCCTCATTTCTTAACAGTCATATTCTCAGCAAATTGAGTATATTCACATTCAATAGTAGTGGGTAAATTATAAGGCATTAATAACTCTAGAGTCCAAAGGAACTTGGATTTGCCTTCTAGGAGATGAAAATTGATGCTCAATGCCAAAGTCATTACAAAAAATCTCAAATGCATGATTTTTAAATTCTCCACAATGATCACTTTGAATACAAGAAATAGAATAACCTTTTTTATTTTGAACCTTTTTGCAAAAAATTCTAAATGCATCAAAGGCATTATCCTTATTAGCTAAGAACAATACCCATGTGTATCTGGAATAATCATTAACAATTACGAAAGCATAATATTTGCCACTTAAACTAGCATATCTAGAAGGTCCAAACAAATTCATGCGAAGTAATTGAAGTAGTTTTTGAAGTAGAGACATTGTTCTTGTTTTTTTAAACAAGTTTTGATTTTTTTTCCAATTTGGCAAGCTTCACAAATTTTGTCTTTTTGAAAACTGATTTTTGGAAGACCTTTAACCAAATCATTTTTCGAGATTTTTGAGATCAAATATATGCTTGCATGACCTAATTTTCTATGCCACAACCAACCATCATCATGCAATGCGGAGAAACATTTATCATTTATAGATGTACAATCTATATTAATGGTATAGACATTAACACATCTATTTCCTACAAACAAAATCTTGCTATCACATGCATTCTCAATAACACATTTTGATTCATCAAAGATAACTCTATATCCTTTATCACATAATTGACTAATGCTAAGTAAGTTGTGTTTTAAGTTTTCAATGAAACACACATTTTCAATAAGAGTAGAGGATATATTACCAACATTGCCAAAACTAATGATCTTTTCTTTTAAATTATCTCCAAAGGATACATCTCCACCATTTTCGATCTTGGTAAAGCCTGAAAACCAAGAATAATTCCCTGTCATGTGTCTTGAACAACCACTGTTCAAGTACCATTTATTCTTTTTTTCTTCAACCCCTACAGAGAAAATCTCAAGTCTTAGGTACCTAAATCTTTTTGGGTCATTGAATGTTAGTAATGTTTCCTTTTGGAACCCAAATACATTTTGCCCCATAATATGTATTTCTCTTAACTGGACATCTAGGTTTTATCTGTCCGTTTTGATTACAATGGTGACATACAACTTGATTGTTAATAGAGGTATTTTTCACAAAGTAGTTCTTATAAAACGTTTGTTTCAATTAGGCTTATAGTCAATGCCTCCTTTGTCAAACACACTTTTTTGTGAATTAAGTAGGTTATCCAATATCTTTTGCCTATTTTTAAATTTTAAGACAATCTCATTTATGTGTGATTCTAGATGCTCGTGTGAAGTGCTAGGTTTCTCATTTGATAAAGCAACTCTATCATGCAATATTTTATTATCTAATTATAAGCATGTAATTTTTGCACTTAAAGATTCGTTTTCATTTTTGAGCTCTACCATTTTCTTTTTAAGACAAACATTTTTTTTTACCAATCTTCATCTACTCATCATACAATTCTTTAAAAGCATAATGTAATTCATCATAGGTTGGAAAATCACTTACCTCATCATGTTCATTAAATGATTCTTCCCCAAAGGCCATGAGAGCTAAATTTGTCATCTCTTGTTGCTCTTCATCATCTCTATCATCCTACGTGGCCACCATAGCTTTCTTCTTGAGTTTGTTGAGGAGAGGGCATTCCGGTCGTATGTGTTCGGGCTTTTTGCATTCATAGCAAGTAATTGACACTTTCTTCTCCTTTTTATTTTTGTAACTTCTGAACCTTCCCCGCTCATTAGTCTTCTTGTAGAATTTTCTGAATCTTCTAGCCAACATAGCCAACTCCACATCATTCAGCTCGCTTTGCTCATCACTCTCATATTTCGAGGCTTTGAGAGCAATACGTCTTTTTTTCTCTTCATTACCTTTTTCCGCTGCCAAGTCCTCCTCATAAGAAATAAGAGAACCAATTAAATCATCAATAGGTAATGTATTTAAATCTTTGGCTTCCTCAATGGCAGTCCTTTTAGGTTTCCATTCTTTTCGAAGTGACCTAATAATTTTCTTGACTTTTTCGCTATTCGAAAAAGTTTTTCCTAGGGCTCCTAGGGTGTTCACTACATTTGTAAATCATGTATACATAGAATACACACTTTCGTTTTGTTCCATTTGGAACAATTCGTATTGACGAGTATATCTACTGATTTTAGACTCCTTAATTTGATTTGTTCCTTCATACACAACTTCAAGTTTCTTCCAAATTTCATAAGCACTTTCACAACTAGAGACTATGAAATTCTTTTGTATGTAAAGCACAAAATAGAGCATTCAGTGCTTTGGAGTTTAAAGACAATTTTTTCTTTTCTAATTCACTCTAATGACTAGAAGGTTTTGAAATTTCTTCCCCTTCTTCATTTTTAGTAGTTGGCATGAAAGAACCATCATTAACGATTTCCCAAATCTCATAATTTAAAGCTTACAAGTAAATTCTCATCCTAGTTTTTCAATATGGGTAATCGTTTCCATCAGAATATGGTAGTCTAGTGGTGGACTGTCCTTCCCTAAATGTGCAATCATTTTAAGTTGCCATTAGTCTTTAACTTTAGATGGTTAAGTCTAAACAAGAGTAGCTCGCTTTGATACCAAATGAAATACAAATTATGCAACCCAAGAGGGGGGTGAATTGGTATTTTAAAACTTATCCTAACCAAACCACACAACAATACAATCTAATGCCTTAATAAATTCGAAAAAAATAAATTCAATGAAGGCACAATAATAAATGAATAAGGGAAGAGAAAACAAACACAATGATTTTTACGTGGCTTGGTAATCCATGCCTACGTCCACGCCTCCAAGCAACCCAAACCTGAGGATTTCACTATTCAAGCCTTTCAAGACTTCAAATGCTTACAATTGACTTCCAAGGTGTCAATGAACCTTTATAATAAAGAGATTATCTCCCAATCTATTCACTCAAGTGTCTCACACACTTAAACACTCACAAATTTGATGAGGAAATGAAAATTTCAACAAAAACTCTCTTTAAAGAGTAGATGTACAAATTAAAGAACAAAGATGATTCAATTTATAATAATTTGCGAAATGAGAGCTCAATATAAGTTGTGTGCTTTTTGTTTTTGCTTGCAAGAGAGGTTGAAAATGAATTGGATTTGAGTTTATATAGTTTGAGCCTAAAAACTAGTCGTTATGTGTTTTCTGATGATAACTGACTTGCCGCTTTCAAAATCTGGTTAGCCGCTTTTATGTTACCGTTATAGCAAATATTTGAATTTTGGAACACTAGTATGCCGCTTTCGAAATCCAGATAGCCGCTTTCATTCCAATAAGCTACTGCCCAAAATCTAGTTTATCGCTTGTCAAATCCGGTTAGCCGCTTGCTACAGTGAACTATTTTTTAAAATTATAGTTTTACCTCAAAACTTTATATAATTGTATTATGGCCCAAAAAGTTATGAAAATTTTTAAATTGGTCTAATTGAAGAATTTCTAAATAATGCTTTGTTAATCTCAAAACTTTATGAAATTACGATATGGCCCAAAATATGTGAAATTATAGAATGGCCTAAAATATTTAAATATTTTCAAATAGGTCCATGTTCGAAATTCAAAACAATATTTATTCAAATCAAAGATGGAAAAACTCTTTTATTTTAGTCCATATCTTGAAGAACAATTTAATTTCATAAAAATCATTTTCTTGTTATAAAAGCACAATGTATAAATCTTTATTTATCCAAAACATGTGGTTTGTTATCATTAAAATCAACATTTATAGCCCTATAGGCTAACAAAAATGTGTGTATTTAGCAACAAAATTTAAATTTCATCGACAAATGTATATTTCTACGACGAACTTATTTCGTCTCTAAACAATGTGAAAATTTTAAAAAAATTGGTGGATTATTTTTCCGCTAAAATTAAATTTAATAACAAAATTTTAAACTTTGTTGCTAAAAACTCTAGTTTTCTATTTATACATCATTTACTTTATTTCTTTCTTTTATTCTCGCATTCTCTTAATTTTATTCTTTAATTCTCTCATCTCTAATGCATAATTCTCATTCTTTAATTCAATTTCTATTTCTTTTCCATTTTATTTTTATCATGGTAATCTCTACTTCCTATCTCTCTCTTTTTTTTTTTACTTATTTTATTTATTACAACTTATATTACTATTATGCTTAGAAGTAAACTAATTATTGTTTGTGATTATTTGTCGGAAATAATGAAGATCATCACATCAAGATGAAGTAAATCAAGAAATTTATATTCATTTGTAATTTTTTTTAAAATAATAGATATTAAATTTTATAATTATTTTTGTATTTTTCACCAATAATAATAGTTCTTTTTAAATTAATTAATTCTGTTTTATCATAATGGTGTTAATTATCATTGTAATTTAGTGTTAAAAATAATAATTATCATTATTTATTCTTTTGGCGATGATTATATTCGTCGCTGAAAAAGAGAAATTTAGCAATGAAATTTGAAAGTTTGTTGCAAAGACCTATTGTAATGCTGTTATTGTGACAACATTTTTTTTTTGTTGATATAGCCTTTAACGATGAAAATTGTATGTTTTAGCAACAATTATTTTCATTGTTAAAGCTCTTTTTTGTCATAATGATGCATGGTGAATATTGCTAGTTCTTTCCTTAAATTCTTTCAATTTGGCATTAGTTCTATGTTAGGACTAAGTTGTGACTAGTTTCAATTTAAATTAACGCAACCTGATAAAGAAGAGTGATAACTCTATAAAATGAGAGTTATCATGACACTTTTAGACTTAAATCAAGATTATCTAGAGAGTAAATAGCATGTTTTTATTGCATTTTAGTTATATTTTGCATGAATATCTATTTTAGTTTATTTTTAATAAATTTTGTTTGATTTAGAATAATTTTTGTGCTTAGATCATATGCATAATTATAGGTGATCGGAAGCTCAAATTTCAAGGAAGGAATGTTGCTTTAATATGCTTGCAAAAATGAGGAAAGAACTTGGTTACAGAAGAATTGAGACAAGTTTGGAATAGTGCAGTTGTTGAAGCACCATTGCTGTAGCAATCTTGGAGCATTGACAAAGAAGATTTCGTGTGAGATACTTAGAAGATTGCAATCTGGAGTTTCCTAAAATGGAAGATATGCACCCTAGATTTCTTATTGCTCTAATTCTAAGCTATAAAAGGACCACACACGCAAGAAAAAGAGGAGAGCCGTCACCCAAGGAGAAAAACCGTAAAGAAACAAAAGAAAAACATAATTCAAGAGAGAGATTGAGGGCTGCACTAGAGGAGAAAACACAGAGATCCATTGAAAATTAGTCCTTTTTGTTCTTTTCTTATTTTCTATTTATTCATGGGGATGTATTTGATGACTAAAACTCTTTATTTATTTTTGTTTTGCAAATCATGAACTAAATTTAATTGTGGTTAAGTGATAAATGATCTTAATGGATGTTTGACTGACATATGCGTATTACTCTGTGTTTGCTGCAGTAATTTGTCTTAATATTATTTTTTAAAATTTCGTATTTCGGTTGATCACCCATTTAGTGAACACTAGCTAAGAAAGAGCCTAAAAAAGGTCTGACTTAGTGGAACAAATTAAGACAATACTTGGTTTTAGATTGAGTTGTCCAAGTTGAGTTAATCTTGATTTGAATAGGGCATTGCTTAATCTAAGATTAGTGAAGAACTAGATATAGGGATTCACCTTGTAGGGTAATTGGAACTTAGAATGCATAATGTTATATCTAACATTAGCATAACAACTGATCATTGTTAGGTTGCATATACATATAAGTTATCCAACCGGTGGCAACTAACGATGCATGAGGGATTCTGTCTATGAAATACTAACTAGGCAACCCAAGAGGGGGGTGAATTGGGATTTTGAATTTTAAGCTAAGCAAACCACACAACAATTTAATCTAATGTCTTAATGGAATAAAAAATAATAAATTCAATAAAGCACAATAATAAAGGAGTAAGGGAAGAGAGAGCAAACACAATGATTTTTACGTGGTTCGGCAATCCCCACCTATGCCCACGCCTCCAAGCTCACCCAGCTTGAGGATTTCACTATCCAAGCCTCCCAAGGCTTCAAGAACACTTACAATTGACTTCAAAGGTGTCAATCAACCTTTACACCAAGAAATTGTCCCCATCTTAACCTAAGTGTATCCCAACACTTACAATCACTCAAAACAAAGATTACAAATGTGTTTTTCTCTCACACAAAATATATAATTACAAATCTATGCTCAATGTGTGAATAAATGAATCAACAATGAATACGAAGCTCAATGAATGTTGTATCCTCAATTACAAGCTCAATGATAATGTTGTAATGCACCTTTGTTTGAATTTGAATGAGCTTATTTATAGTTGGAGTTGAAAACTAGCCGTTATTGACTTTCTACAAGAAAACGGATCGCGGTTAACTGTTATCAGTTAACCGTTTTGACTGGTCCAAGTGACCGTTAGGCTGAATTTCAAATAATCAATTAACCGTTTGGCATTATCGGATTGCCGTTAATTTTCAGAATCCTGCAAAACAAATTTGGCTTAACCGTTTCTTTACTAAACGGTTTAAGATTAGCAATTTGGAAATAATCGGTTGACCGTTATGTTCCAAAATCATCATTTAGACAATACTTTGCATAACATGCTTTCTGGAAATTATCAGTTAGCCATTTTCAGTAAACGGTCAGCCGTTTCCTACAGTGATTGCTACAGTGAAATTATTTTCTAAAATTATAGTTTTGTCTCAAAACTTTCTGTAATAATACTATGGCCCAAATCTTCATAAAACTTTACAAATAAGTCCATTTCTAGAGTTTCAAAACTTTTTCAATTTAGACCATTAATTGAAAATAAATAATTTCATAAAATCATTTTTCCATTAAGTATAAAGCCTTTATATTATGAAAATAATAATTTATTTAAAATAATTTGAGCTTTTAAAAACTTAATCATTTTTAATCTTATTTTTTATCATCAAAATCAACATTACGGATACATATATACTAACAGTCCACTGTTGTAGTAAATGTTGTAGCAACAGTTTCTTAATTATAAAAATAGTCAAAACCGTTAAGTGAGTTTAATCACTCAACTACTCATTTCTTATTGATTGCATCTTCATGTTTGATTTGAGATTTCCTTTATTGCATTTTTAATTTAGTTAGTTTATTAGTTTTTTTAATTATTTTATTTTAATTAATCTAAACTGCATTGTCAGAATTCCTGTAGCAAATCCGATAACATCAATCCCTGTGGAGACAATCTTGAATATTCATTATTATATTACTTGTTGTGTGCACTTGCACATTGACACCAATAGCATTAGAATTTACACACCAAAGAGGCAGTTGCCTATTTATAGAAAGGTTTCTGTAAGAAGTAAATATATCCACAGTCAAGGCATATATGTCCAACTCTAGCATATAAAATGTTGTTTCCATATGCATGCTAGGTACATTGTTTGGTCTTAAAGAGGAGAATAATGTTTCTAGTCCCTACAATTTGCTTGGCAAATTATTGGATGAATACACACTTTAGTTTCTTGTTTGGCGATGCTTTCACTTTGAAGAAGTGGTATTTTTGGTTCAGTTAATTTTTCACTGCAATAAATTTGAAAATTATCTTTTAATGGAAACATAAAAAAGTAAAAGCTTCTCATTCATTATATAAAGTTTCATGCTGATAAAATACCATATCACCTACCTAGAAATATGATTTATATGTCATTTTCTTAATGGCTTGGTTTTTACTCCATGTCAATATGGAAATCATTAGCCCTTTCACCATCTTGAACCTGGATGTGGATGAATGTCTTTATAATAATAATGATGACGACGACGATGATAAATTATTATTATTATTAATATTATAATAATAATAATAATAATCATCATCATCATCATCATCATTATAACCATTAAAATGAGTTTTGTTGATTGAAAACACAAATCACCTTACGAACATATACAATGTAATTAATGTGAGGAGAGAATGTCTTAGAGTGAGGATGTGGTGGTGATGCTTAAAAGTTTTTTAACTGTGGGTTGTAAATGTATTCGTATAATAAACATTTATATGACTTGAATTGAATTCTCAATCGAGTTCAATTGGAATATGATTTACTGTGTTGTGTTTGTGATGTCTTTAGTTTTATGCCTAGAAAATTTTTTCTTCTTATTATGTTCTGCATGTTACAAGTTTCAATGGATATGTACAAAGATGGAAAAAAAAAATGACTAAGCAATTGTTATTTAAAATTAAAATTTTAGATCAAGGGTCAACTTGGAATGTGGCACAATTCATTATACAGGAAATGAGAAGGAAGTTGGATATGGACTTTGCATATACATTTTAAAATATTTAATAAATTAATGTCATTCTTCTATAAATTGACTTGTAATCACTTTTATATGAAGAAATACAATTAAATTATATCAATCTAGAAACATTGATTTTATAATTTTAAGTTTCATCTAACCCCTACGAAGTCATAATTCCAACTTTCAATAATGCTAAGGCCATCTTTTTCCACAAACTTATAACTGGCGGGTCCTCTATATTTAATGTGCTAAATTATCCAAACGTAGATTAAAATAAGCAAATATTTGAATGCATGCTTCTATTTTCTCTTTGTGATTATGTTTACATCAAGTATTGAAACATAATCCTTATGGAAATTTAGCTTTATAGAAATTTATCATATGACCTACTAGTTAATTTTATTTTTATTTTACTAGTTGTGTTAGATATGGGCATGAGAAGAAAATTTTCTTTCATCAAGTGGCAAGCGAAATTGAGCTTCATGTTCATTGTGATGTATTTTTTGTTAATGGTGTTGATCTAAAGGCATAATGAAAGAACAATGATTTGTAGTTGTACATTCTAATTCCATGCTACTCGATTACAATACTTAGATAACATTATAAGCAATAGTGACATACAATATATAAATCAACTAGGAATGATAGAATGACATTTGGCCTATTATACGAGCAACTTCAATCGAATGGGGAACTAAAGGCTTATGGTTTATTGACTATTGAAGAGCAAGTTTGCATGTTCCTACACACTTTGTCTCATCATGTTAAGAATTGCACAAAATTAACTATAGGTTTTTTTTAGATCTGGTGAGACTTTTAGCAAATACTCCATCTCAGTGTTAAATGGAGTGTTATGGCTACATGATGTTTTATTAAGGGCACTAGAACCTATACTAGAGAATTGCATTGATGACAAATGAAAGTGGTTTAAGGTACATTTTCAATTACTTATATTTGATTATAGCTACTAATAATTTAATGTTAATTAAATTTTTGTTTGCTTTATGTATGTAGAATTATTTGGGGATATTGGATGGAACTTATATTAGAGTTCATGTGCTAGAAAATGATAAGCACTAATATTGAACAAGAAAGGATGGGATTGCTATAAATATTTTAGGGGTATGTTCACAAGATATGAAAATTCATCTTTGTGATGCCATGATGCCGTGATGCCATGATGGGAGGCTCTGCCTGTGACTCAATAAAACTTCAACATGCATTAGATAAACCGACTGGTTAAAAGTTCCTGCATCTATTACTCATTCCAGAAAATTAATTTAATCAAATTACATATTCAAAAATAAAATTATACTAATGCTTATATGAAATAAATATGTTATTATTATCTGTCGATGCCAAATATACAAATATTGAAAGTTTCTTTGCACCATATTGAGGATCAAGATATCACTTATCAGAATGGAGAGATAGGTGTGCTCTTCATAATAAAGAAGAATTCTTTAACACGAAACATTTATTTGCAAGAAATGTAATTGATCAGTGTTTTGGATTGCTCAAAATACGATGGGCCCTTCTTCGAAGTCCATTATTTTATCCATTTAAAACCTAGTGTCACATTATTACTGCATGTTGTTTATTGCATAATTTGATTAGGAGAGAAATTTTTGTGGATCTAATGGAACATGAATTAGTTGACATATCTAATAATGAAGTAGAAGACAATAATAACATGAATAGTCTTAAAGCTTCAGACCAATAGATGAGCTAGAGGAATGAATTAACTACTACTATATATAATAATTGATTTGGAAATTAGAACTTATCTAAGGCTGTACTTTCAAGAATATATAAATGTCATTACGAAAGTATATAATGTTTTACTTTTTTTAATATATAGATGTGAATAAGAAAGCATCTAAAGCTGTACTTTTGTTGATATATAGATGTCATTAAAAAGCATCTAAGGCGGTACTTTTGTTAATATATAAATAACATTAGGAAAGCGTCTGTTGCGTAAATTTTATTGTACTCGTAAGCACACAAATCTATTGTAGTATAGATTAATCATGTGCAGAGTTAATTTACTAAGTTTGTATGTGAGTGGGTTGGATGTGATTTATTATCTTAAGATTTAAAATAAAATGGTGAGAATGAATTAAAGATGAAACAATGCAAATGAAATGCTTCAGTCTCTAAATTTACACTCTAACATTTCACCATGGGCTTAATATTCCTTTTTAATTCTAATTAATTTCTGTGTGGGTATTTCCACTCTTGATAGTCCTCATTATGGTAAATATGATATCAAACACTTATTATGCTAGGGGGAAATAATCTTCTGTTAAATATGGTGTCAAGTGCACCATATTTAAAGTGATAACATTCCTGTTGTCGACAATGTGGCAAGACTATCTATTAAAGAACTTATATGTATCTTTTATCAACATTGAGTCAAGAAGGCCTACAAGTACTACAATGAATTTCTTTCTTTTTATTTTAATCATTATAATGAAGTGCTCATCGCGCTAAATAATAATGATCTTATACTGAGGAGCTGGTATACTGTGTAAAATCTAGACCAGATTATTATTACTTGCCAATAATGAGTCAAAACAATCCAATTAAATCAAAGAGAGAGTGAATAAACTTACCAAATTAGACTCATGGATCATGTTGAGGCTTCACCTTCAACTCAAGCTTAAAATTAAATTAGCTACTCATTTTGAATAAGGGGTAAAATGATAATATTATAAAAATATATAGAAAAAATACAAGATACAACAAGATTTATACAAAATAGAGCTCAAAACTAGATTTAGAGCTGTCGAATTAGGGGGAGCCCCCTATTTATAGATACAACGGGTAAATCATGACCATCATATGAAAATAATTCGAACATTTAGGCATGTACCATGTGGCAAGATCTGATTTGTTGGAACACATTATCAGGACTGTAAGTCGGTCCAATAATATGTTGCCACAATATTGGTCAACGTTACGTCAACATTTTTCTGTCCAATAGGATGCTACTTATCGGTCAATGCTACGTCAGTTGGTCAATGCCACCTTAGCTAGGCCCTAACCCAAATCCTAAAATTATAATTTTGCCCATTATATATTTTGATAACTCTATGGAATAAGAGTTACCATGGCACTTTTATACTTAAATCAAGATTACTTAGAAAGCAAATAATGTGTTTTTATTGCATTTTAATGATAGTTTGCATTAACATCCATTTTAGTTTAATTTTAATAAGTTTTGTTTGATTTTGAAGAATTGTGTGCTTAAATATATGCATAATTGTAGGTAATTGAAAGCTCGAATTTCAAGGAAGGGATGATGTTGCAATAGGTTTGCAAAAATAAAGAAAGAACTTGGCTACTGAAGAAGTGAAACAAGTCTAGAACAATGCAGATGCTGTAGCCATTGTTGTAGTAATCCTGGAGTATTGACATAGAAGATTTCGTGTAAGATACTTAACAGATTGCGATATGGAGTTTCAAAATCTGAAAGATACGCGCACTAGATTCCCAGTTGCCCTAATTTTCATCTATAAAAGGAGCACACAAGCAAAGGAAGAGGGGAGCCCTAAAACCACCTAATTTTCATCTATAAAAGGAGCACACAAGCAAAGGAAGATGGGAGCCCTAAAACCACCTAATTTTCATCTATAAAAGGAGCACACAAGCAAAACAAAAGGGGAGCCCTAAAACCAAGAACAAAAACCGAATTCAAAATGAACAATAACAAAAACAGAAGGAAGAGGGTAGCCCTAAAACCAAGAACAAAAACCGAAAAGAAACAAGAGCAAAACAGAATTCAAGAGCAAGATTTAGGGTTGCACTTAAGGAGAAAATTGCAAGATCAATCAGGAGACAAATCCTTCTTATTTTTTTCTTATTTTCTCGCTTACTCTTTAATCATAGGAATGTATTTGATGGTTGAACCTCTGTTGTTTATTTTTCTTTTGAAAATCATGAACTAAATTTACTTGTTGTTGCGTGATAAACAATTTTAATGGTTCATTGACTGATTATATGTGTTGCTGCATATTTGGTATAGCATTTTGTTTTGATAATATTTATTTATATTCATTATTTCGACTGACCACCCATTTAACGATACTAACTAAGAAAGAGCTACAAAATGACTTATCTTAATGGAACATATCAGAGCAATACTTAGTTTTATATTGTGTTTCCTGAGTTGAGTTTTACTTGATTCCAAAAGGGTCATGCTTAATTTAAAATTAGTGATAAACTAGACATAGGAATTCACCTTGTAGGGTAATTAGAACCTAAGCGTGTAATGTTATATCTTATGTTGACATAACAATTGGTCAATGCTAGGTTGCATATAGATATAAGACATCCAACATGCAATAGTTGAGGATATATAAAGACTACCCAATGTTGTAGCAGATATTGTAGCAACTAAACCTAAAATTAGAAGAAATAGTCAAAACCAATAAGAAAGTTTAATCACTCAATTACTTCATTCTTATTGGCTTTATCCTTTTATGTGACGTTAGAATTTACTTTATTGCATGTTTATTTATTACATTTTATTTTAATTAATTAAGTTATCAGTTTTATTATTTGTTTTAGTTTCAATCAAAGCAAAACTGCATTGTTGAGATTGTTGTAACAAATCTAATAACATCGATCCCTGTGGAGACAATCTCGAATACTTATCATTATATTACTTATTGTGTATACTTGCACATTGACACCAATAATGTAAGAAAAAGTGCAATACCTTTCCTAAGGTTTTTAGCTATTTTGAGCTAAAAAATGCTATCTGGTTCAATTTTATGTTAATTATAAAATGACTAAAATACCCTTAAAATATATAAAATACTCAAATTATAACAAAACACACACAATCAAAATTTAAAAGACTTAAATATATAAAAGTATAAATGTTAGTGAGTCTTGAAGCACAAAATAACAATTTTACCATTTATAAATATGAATTCTCCAACATTCAACACCCCCTAAACAACTTATTTCTAGTCCCCATCAAATTAAGTGATAATATCCAGCAAAACCCAAATTGAAATCTTTTTTTTTTTGGCCAATTGTGTTTGCTCTTTAATTAGATTAATGACGACAATCAAATAAAAGTATAAGCATTATATCCGACTTTGAAAAGTCACTACCACATCAACCATTCACTCAAATCAATCATGTAAACTCATGCAAAATGATTAATTATCAAAGTTACATTAATCAAGCCACTTTCAAGAATGACATGCCAAATCCTAAAATTTTATGGCTAAGAATGACATTCGCAAAAGAAAATAAACTCAATAAAGACAGTCACTCCAAGGAAGTGTAGATTGAGAGAAAATAATATATGAACGATATCATACACTTTCACTAAGATGAAGGAATAATGTTCATAGCTCAGAGAAGAATATGATCCCAAGTCAAACGAATTACTAGTCAAACTAATATTATTTGTATTTTGTTTAATGTATCACCACATCTTTTTAGTCCATATTAATAGTTTCTACTTCAGACTATATTTTCCCAAAATCAAAAAAGACTTTTACGAGGACCCAACGTAGGCTAGGGAAATGGCTAACAAAAAAAAAAAGGAAAAACAAAATACTTGTCTGAGGAAAAATAAAGATCTTTTTATAAATTGCAAGATGCTTTTATTTATTTATTTCTTTCTTTCTTTCCTTTTTCTCTTTTTTTAATTATCATTATATATATATGAAATACTAACTAGGCAACCCAAGAAGGGGGGTGAATTGAGACTTTAAAAATTAAGCTAAGCAAACCACACAACAATCCAATCTAATGCCTTAATAAATTCGAAAACAATAAATTCAATGAAAGCACAATAATAAATGAGTAAGGGAAGAGAAAGAAAACTCAAGGATTTTTACGTGGTTCAGCAATCCCCGCCTACGTCCATGCCTCCAAGCACATCGGGCTTGATGGTTTCACTATCCGAGCCTTTCCAAAGCTTCAAACGTTTACAATTGACTTGAAGGTGTCAATAAACCTTTACAACAAGAGATTATCTCTCCAATCTCTTCACCCCAAGTGTTTCTCACACTTGTACACTCACAATTTGATGAGAAATGAAAACTACAACAATGAAACTCTCTTTAAGAGTGGATATACAAATTGAAGAACAAAGATGATTTAATAAATGATGATTTACGAAATTGAAGCTCAATATATGTTGTGTGCACTTGTTTTTGCTTGCGAAGATTACCAAAAATGAATTGGTTTTGAGTTTATAGAGTTTGAGTTAAAAAACTAGTTGTTATACACATTTTGGTCATAACCGGCTTACCGTTTATGGACATCCGGTTAGTCGCTTAATGTTACCGTTATAGCCACAATTTTGAATTTATGAACATCCGGTATGCCGCTTGTGAAATCTGGTTAGCCGTTTAAGTTCCAGAAACATTCTGCCCGAATTCAGTCTACTGTTTGTCAGGATCCG
Organism: Citrus x changshan-huyou; assembly: GCA_039657385.1. Lineage (NCBI taxonomy): Eukaryota > Viridiplantae > Streptophyta > Magnoliopsida > Sapindales > Rutaceae > Citrus > Citrus x changshan-huyou. The sequence continues at coordinate 9,190,565 of CM077550.1, forward strand.
GATAGCCGCTTGCTACAGTAACTGCTACAATGAATTATTTTCCAAAATTACAGTTTGGCCCCAAAACTTTCCATAACTGTACTATGACCCAAAACGTTATGAAAGCTTTCAAATAGGTCCAATTTCAGAATTTCTAAATAATGCTTTGTCAATCCCAAAAATTTCTGAAATTATGATTTCACCCAAACTATGTGAAATTATAAAATGACCCAAAATATTTAAATAGTTTCAAATAGGTCCAAATCTGAAATTTTAAAACAATATCAAAGGTTTTAAAATACTTTCATTTTAGTCCAAAACACTTTAATTCCATAACATCATTTTTTCATTAAATATGAAACCTTTATAATGTGAAAATAATTATTTATTTAAAAAGAAAATAATTTGAGCTTAAAAGATTAATCATTCTTAATCTTGTTTGTTATCATCAAAATCAATATTATGGAAACATATATGTTAACAATATATATATATATATATATATATATATATATATATATATATATATATTAAGCCCATTCCTAATAATTGATATATCTATATATATATATATATATATATATATATATATATATATATAGAGAGAGAGAGAGAGAGAGAGAGAGAGAGAGAGAGAGAGAGAGAGAGAGAGAGAGAGATAGTGCACTACTTCTCTGAAAAAGAAAAAATCTTCATTTTTTCTCAAACATAAATAGGTGATAGAAAACATGAAATATAGAGTACTACTCTAAATTAGAGTAGGATAGAATAATAAGTTAACAAATAAAAGTTTCTTTTTTAATAAGCTCAAAAGGGGTGACTATGGATATTTCACAATCATAGCCTTTCTGTCATGTTTTAGAGCTCTAAATAGTCTTTTATATCTAAAGTTCAATGGACTTTTAGATGAAGCAACACACAATATTACTTTTTTTTTTATATTGGTTGATTTAAAAGAAAAAAAGGTAGAGATCATGTATAAAACAATAAACTACTAAGCTATGAAAAAAGATTGCTCTCTAAGAAAAATAATATGCTCAAAAACTCACTTAAAACTTATTATGCATGTATATTCCTTAAAATAACTCAACCAATTTTACTCATCAAATTTCTAATTTCACACTTGCTGCCAACGTTAAATGCAAAGTGGCAAACACGATGTAGTATAACTCAAAGCCAAAGGTAATACAAATTCTAAAATTTAGAAGTTATCATGTCATTTGATGTCAAAAGAACACACAAAATGTCTTAAATTTTATTTTTATATTTATTTTTATTAACTAAACTCCAAGACTAGGAATTTGCATTTCTAGAGTAACTAAACTTCATAATTGGTCATCTTCAACTCAAAAATTTTAAAAAGGTTAGTAAAAGTAACACAACCATCAGTTATTCCACAAGTGTCAATTACTCCCTCCCCTTAACCAGAATGAGACATTATCCTTAATATATGAAAGGAAAGAAGAAGAGTTTAAAGGACATCATCTGAATAATGCAACATAAGAAAATATTTACAGATGGAGGGTTAAATCTAATTGGAACTTCTTACAACTACTACTGCTACCATTATTAGTTGGCCAATCTAACTCAAAGGTCATGGGATGTAGCTCCAGTATATAAGCTTGTAAAAGATCAAGTAACTCGCAAGCAGTAAGAGTACAAATAAGAGCTATTTCGCTGTGAATGAAATGAAATGATTTTTAATTGCATGGTTAAGAAATGTCATCAAGCTATCATAAAAGTTATTAAAATTTAACAAACCGATGGGTTTTTTATGAATGTTCAAATGGGCCCAAGATGCGAATGTAATTAGTGCCTCTAACGTTACAAGATCTCTTGGCAAGAAAATGAAAGTGTCTGCATAGTTTAGTATCTCATATATTATTTTTTATATACTTGAGACGACTAGCTCTTTTCCAATTAGTGAGCTAGGTAGACATCCCAGAGGTTTTTGGGCTTTTAGAATGATATCGAGCTCTTGGCTTCCTCTAGTGTAAGTAATTTACTATACAAGTCTTGACAACCCTCAGTCACGTCTTCTATATACCAGTTGTACTTTTCTTTCTGCTAGTACTCGACTAAGATCTATAAATGCTTGAACAAACTCTTTGTATTTTCCATAACGAAAGCTAGAAAGCACATAAACATTCTTGAATTGTCTATTCAAAGTTGCTGCCATTGAGACAATTCTAAAAAATAATTTACGAGTGTTTAACAAAATAAGTTCATATTTAAAGATTTTGGTGACAGACATAATGATACACAACTATAAATAAGGTGGTATGTTTGTCAAATGAGGTGGGAAGTTCATGGCCCAAGAGTTAAAAGTAAACAACAAAGAAAACAAACAATAAGTAAAGATAAAATCACACTATTAAAAGTAATAATGGAAATGATAAAAGAATAGTAAAACAAAAGGAAATGTATTGGTAGTTGCAACTGTGACTCACATCCTTCTATGATTTTACATCCACAAATGGCTTAAACGCCCTCTATGGGTCGAGGATAGGCTTCCATCCAATTTTCTTATAAACCGGCAAATAAAGTCATTTATAGTCAAATTCCCGAGACTATATCGTGCATGTTCTTTTGAAAATAATGGCTATAAGTGGGAAATTGTACATTGTATGTATCCACTAGGAAGAATTTCAAAAGTCAAAAAGATGTCATCAAATGAATCTTTATTCAAGTCATCCTCAATTAATTGAATCGTTTCTTCCCTGTTATCGGATACTATTCCCAAAGATTTACAAGGATGTCTGTTACAATTTGTTCGAGCACACTTATGATAAGAAACTTGGAACCATCTAACTTTGAATAGTTTTCTTTCTTGCAACGAGGCATATAGGCAACAAATTTGAGAGGTAATTCCCCTGCTAACTTTGGCTTCAATTAACCAACAGATGTCAACATGATGTTATTTTTCATAAGCAATTGTAAGCGTTCAGACCGAGCTTAATGGATTGTAAGGAAGGCATTTTGAGGGGGTGAAGGAAATTGTTTGTGAAGCTTTTCATGAGTTGTATTCTTATCCATACCTTAGCTGGAGAATGTTAGTTATTGTTGAAAATTGATAGAACCGAGTTTAATAATAAAGGAGTATCGTTATCCGCCACTGAACTAGAGTAACAAATGACAATGCATCAAATAAATAAATCACTCTAGTAAAAACAAAACACACATGAAGGCAAAAAAAGAAAAAATAAAAGCACACAATGTAAAAAGTAGGATGTTAACTCACCATCGTTCCTTTATTGAGTATATCTCAAGTTCTAATTGGATATCATAGATACCACCTTTTATTTTCATGAGTTGTCTTTATAATTATTCAAAATAGATACTAACGTTGGTGGTCATAGATCCCAAACAGGATATGATTTACAAAATTGGAGCAAGCTGTTTAAGCAAGGCTTCACACATAGAAGTTCATTAAGGTGGTTGACGAGGATCTATCTCATTGAAGTACTCATGACGTATAATAAAAATGAAGAGAGAATACAATTATTAAACAAAAACACTTTAGTAGGAAACAAATAATTTCAATTAGCAAAGGAATAGTAAAAGAAAATGACAAAGAGTTAAGTCACCAAAAAGAAATGAAAGAAAAGTCTTAGTCCAAATTTGGTGGGTCACTCAAATTTATTTCGATGTCTTCTTTATATGGTTGGTACTTTGATATGGTTGTGATATTCAACCATTAACTTTAAAAGTTACACCATTTTTTATATCTTTAATTTCAATGGCCCCATGTCAAAAAATAATGTGAACAATAAATGGATCAGACAATTGAGAGCATAATTTACCTGGGAATAGATGCAAGCGAAAATTGAATAAAAGCGTTTTCTCATAAATTGCTTGTCATGAAAGACTTTTATTCACTAGTTATAAATCTTGGCATTTCTATATGCATCATTATAAATTTCCTCAGGTTTTGATAGCTATAGTCTTCTTTCTGTACTAGCCTGTTGCATGTCAAAATTCAATTTCTTAATATCCCAATATACACGATGCTCAAGTTCCACAGGTAGGTGACAAGTTTTCCCATGCACTAACCTATAGGGTGGCATCTCAATAAGAGTCTTAAAAGTCGTTCAATATGTATGTAATGCATTAGCAAGTCTCAATGACCAGTCTTTTTCGTTTGGTCTCACTGTCTTTTCTAATATGTACTTTATTTCTCGATTGGAGATCTTGACTTAGCCACTGGTTTATGGATGATATTGGGTAGCCATTTTATATGTAATACAGTACTTTTTTAAAAGAACTTTGAATGATTTATTATAAAAATGAGTACTACCATCAATGATTATCGCCCAAAGGAATCCAAACTGCGAAACAATGTTACTCTTAAAAAATCTTATCACCACTTTGTGATTATTGGTTTTGCATGAGATTCTTCTGCCCATTTGAATACATAGTTAACAACAACCAATATGTATTGATGGCCAAACAAAGGAGGATGAAATTGATTCCCTACACATAAAATTCTCAATTACCATAATAAAGTTTAATGGCATCATGTTCCTCCATGTAATGTTTTCTATACGTTGACACCTATTACAAAAAAAAAAAAGTGTAAGCATCTCGAAATAAAGTGGGCTAATAGAAAATAACACTTATTAAATTAGTTTGGCCTTTGCATTTTTCTTTGTAAGAAGATATTTAAGAGCAGCATGATCTATGAATATAATTATTTAACATCCCACGAGATAAGATCTAAACTTTTCTAATGCAAACACTACTGCTAGCATTTCTTTTTGAGTGGTTGAGTAATTCAATTATACAATAAACTCTTTGTCCAAATACTGCTTCTATTGCATAATCAGATGCATCACATATTAACTCAAAGGTAACTCCCAATTTAGAGGTTGAATGATGGGTAATGAGGTCAACGACTGCTTTAATTTTTTAAATGCTTCAAGACGCAAGTCATCAAAGATGAAATGTACATCTTTAGCAAGTAAATTGCATAAGGGTCTCAAATTCTTGCTAAAATCTATAATAAAACGTCTATAAAAACAAGCATGCTCATGAAAAGATATTACTTCTCTGATTGTTTTAAATGGAGGAAAAATGAAAATGAGATCTATTTTGGCTTTGTCGACCTCAATACCTTTGTTTGAAATGATAGGTGCATTGCATAATCCAAATGACATTCTCATATATGCAAAAAGACCAAAAGGGCAAGTGAAAGTGGTTTTACTTGGTCTTTCGGTGCTATGAAAATTTGGTTATGTCCTGAGTAGCCATCTAGAAAATATTAAAATTCATGATCTGCTAATCTAGTAAGCATTTAGTTGATAAATGGTAAAGGAAAATGAGCTTTTCGTGTGATAGAATTCAATTTCATATAATCAGTGCATACATGCTGCCATATAGTCATTCTAATGAGCTTTAATTCATTGTTGACGTTCTTGACTTTTTTGGGATAACTTGACTCATAAACTATCATAAATAAGATAAATGATACTTGCATCTGATAGTTTTAAAAACTTCAGCTCTAATGACTTCTTTCAAGTTAGGATTTAACTGACGTTGTAGGTTTAGCATTTTTATTAAGATGAATGTAATACATGCAATCTATTAGGTTTATACCTTTTATGTCGGCTATGTGTTTTCATCTCCCAAGAATTTCTGGCAAAGTGTTTTTATGAATGTATTACTGGCAAAGTGTATTACTGGCAAAGGATACATGAATGTATCCTAATGCCTTTTTGCCAATAGAAGATAAAATTATTACTGGCAAAGTGTTTTCGTCTCCCAAGAATGCATGCTTCAAAGTGTCGAATAACGGTCTAAATTCGAGCTTTGGTGGTGATTTCAATGATGGGCTGAGCTTCTTTCCCTCATCAACTGTTCCATCAATATTAAAATTCAAACCAAAGTGAGTTAAACATATTTGTAAAGGCAACTACATATTTTCAGCTCCATAATCATATTGCCAAAAGGCAACTATATATTTTCAGCCTTGTATTGAAATTGTGTATCGACAATTACCAATAAAGGTAGACCTAAAATAATAGGGATACGTTTTTTCGAATCCTACACTGGTTGGGTGTCAATTACAATAAAATCAATAGGAAAATAAAATCTGCCTACCTGAACAAGTACATCTTCCATAATACCGCGAGATATTTTAATGGATTGATCTGCAAGCTGCAAGAAAACTAAAATTGCATATAATTCTCTCAATCCAAGTTTCACAAATACTGAGTAGAGCAAAAGGTTTACACTAACTCCTACGTCCAATAAAGAACTCTTAATTATGTAGTTCCCAATACTACATAAGATAATGGGGGAGCTTGGGTCTTTATATTTTGGAGGAATTTTCTATTGGACTATAGAACAAATGTTCTCTATTAAAAAGGCATTCTTTTGAACATAAATTTTTTTCGGGAAATTTACACTCGTCCACCTGTTTGTTTTGTCTTTTTCAAAAATACACAAACACTTTTTTTTTTTTTCAGCGCACCACCTGAAGTTTGTTTTTTGTTGCATTCATCCACTTCCGTCTAATTTCCGTTAGTGGATTTAACGGAATGTTAATGAAATGACCTTTTTACCCCTCAAAATTACAATTTAACCCAAAATAAATAGAAATTAGAGATAAATTGGATGAATTTAATTTTTTTCAAAGGTGGATGCTAGAAATTAAAGGAAAATAGTGTTTGTTACTTGCTAAATTGAGAAAATTTGTATTTATTTTTTTGAAAGACAAAAAAATAAATACAAATTTTCTAAATTTAGCAAGCAATAAACATTATTTTTCTCCAAAAAAAAATACAAATTTTCTAAATTTAGTAACAAACAAACACTATTTTCCTCCAATTTCTAGCATCCACCTTTGAAAAAAATTAAATCCATCCAATTTATCTCTAATTTCGATTTATTTTGGGTTAAATTGTAATTTTGAGGGGTAAAAAGGTCATTCCGTTAAATTCACTAACGAAAATTAAACGGAAGTGGACGAATGCAATAAAAAGTAAACTTCAGGTGGCGCGCTGCAAAAAAAAAAAGTGTTTGTGTATTTTTGAAAAAGGCAAAACAAACAGGTGGACGGTTGTAAATTTCCCATATTTTTCTTTTTAATGCAAAGATCTTTAAGAAATTTGGCATAAGAGGACACTTGTTTAATAGCGCTAAGGAAATGGATGTTAACACATACCTCTTTAAAGATCTCCATAACCTCACTTGTAGAATTTCTCTTCTTTGTTTTAACCAACCTCTGAGGGAATGGGGCTTTAAGTACATATTCTCGTGGACTACTTTCTTCTTTTTCCTTTGGTGATGATTCTTCAAAGTCTAAAGGTATAATTTGAGTTGTTTTTTTTTTATCGACATCTCCACTTTATTATTGACTTCTTTACCTTTTCACAAGGTTATAACGTCTTTGATCTCTTTATACAGCTGGGATGAACTGGTATTAACCTCGTGTACTCCCTTAGGATTAAGCACTGACTAACTTAGAAATTTATCTTTCTCAACAGTCATCACCAAAGTTTGAACTAAAAAGGCAAGTTGACCTACCAGTTTTTTTTTAGGTTCAAAATTGATTAGGCTTATGAATTTATGCCAGCTCTCATCTCATTCCATAGCTCGTCAATGGTGCAATTTTTTTGTTCCAATGCAAAGTGAGTCAAATTTTTAAAATTTTGGAGTGCCTTTTTCCTAAGGTTTCATTTGTGAGTAACTTTAATTCTAATTGTACTGTTTAAATGGCGACTAAGAGATTTAACGAGCTTGGTGAACTATTTTACTGGTGTTGGTAGAGCTGGAGCTATAATTTTGTTCTATTGGAATTCATGAGATAATGAAAAGTTGGGATGGTCTCTCCATCCAAGATTATAAGTATTGGAGTAAGGGTTGTAGTTCGACATTTTTCTCATCATATTAATTGCATTAGCTTGATTTGGGTATGAATCATGGTCAAATTAATTGTAAGCATGTGGCTCTATTAATTCAGTAGCAATCAATGATGCTATTTGGTGAGAAAGTCCTTCGACTATTACTTTGACTTCCTTGATGTCCATTCCTGATTCGCCAATGTGGACTTTATTTACTCCTTTTATTTTTCTCACATTTTTTAATGATCGGCTTCACTATTGGGAATTATAAGCTTGTTGCTAGAAGAAACCCTAAATTTTTTATACCCTTTTGGACATTAGTTCACCTCCACTTATCGCTGTTAGCCATCATTGCATATGTGTCAATAGTCTCTTCAAGAAAGATTGATATTGGTGCCATTTCTCATACCCATGATACGGAGACTTCAAGAGTAGCCCGCTGAATGTCTTGCATGCTTTGAAAAATTACTCATTTTTGGTTCAATACATTGCTTGCTAATAGTTTCACATAATGAGAATAAATGGTCACTAAGTATTTAAATAAATAATTTCTAATACATAAAACCAATGCTATTTGTAGGGAAAGAATCTAACTTATTGTACGAGTCTTCATTTTTTAGGCCATAGAATGATTAGAGACAATTTAGCGCACTAGATTTTAACTTAAAACTTTTAATAGCTACATTTGGGTATCTTATGCATGATGTTCTCAAATTAGCTAATAGACTAAAGTAGTCCTTAAATGGTCTCTCTTGTGGTGCTTGTGGTTGTTGTTCCACATCCATTTCAATTTTATCTTCAAATTTAACCTTTAATGCAATGTGCCTCTGTATGCAAAGTGTCTTTTCTAGTTCAAGATCTATATGTTCTAGATCATGTGATTGTGACCTTCGACCATGCATACAAGGAACACGTAAAATAAAAAATAAAACTAATAAAATAAAAAGAAATGAGAAGTTATGATACTGACTTTCTTACGCTGTTACACACTTACCATGAAAACACACTCAAAATCTATATACAAAGCTTTTTTACATAATATTTATAAAGAAAATTAATTCTACAATTAAAATGACTTACCTCCTCAGCAACGGCTCCAAAAACTTGTTGTACAAATTTTATTGTACTCGCAATCACACGAATCTATTGCAGTATAGATTAATGGTGATGAGTGTCAATCCTACAACGAGGAAGATTTAATCGTGTGTAATGTTAATTTTCAAAGTTTAAATGTGAGTTAGTTGGATGTAATTTATTTATCTTAAGATTTAAAATAAAATGATAAGAATGAATTAAAGGTAAAACAGGGCAAATGAAGCGTTTAAGTCTCTGAATTCATACTCAATATTTCACCCTGGGCTTAATATTTCTTTTTATTGCAATTAATTTATGATGGGATATTTCCACTTTTCATAGTACTCATTTTGATAAATATGGTATCAAGCACTTGTTATGCTGGGGAAAATAATCTTCTGCTAAATATGGTGTCAAATACATGTTGTGCCAGGTGATAACAATCCTACTATCGACAATGCGGTAAGATCGTCCACTAAATAACTTAAAAGTAGTCTTTGTCAACACTAAGTCGAGAGGACCCACAAATACTAGAAGGGAATTCTTTTTATTACTCTAATAATTATAATGTAAAGTGCTTATCGTGCCAAACGGTAATGATATTATAGTAGGAAGACTTTATACCGTGCAAAATCTAGACAAAATTATTACTGTCTGCCAACGATAAGTCAAAACAATCTAATCAATCAGAGAGTGAATAAACTTACTAAATTAAACTCATAGATTATGTTCAGGCTTCGCCTTCAACCCAATCTTGAACTAGGGTTAAAATGGTAATTTTATAAAGGTATGTAGAAAAATACAAGGTACATTAAGATTTTGACAAAATAGAGCTCAAATTTAGATTCAGAACAATCAAATTAGGGAGGGAGCCACCAATTTATAGATGCAATAGGTAATTAGGGAGCTATCAGATGAAAACAATTCGAACGCTCAAAATTACGCCACGTGGCAAGATCTGATTGGCTGGAGTAACAAAATCAAGGTTGTGATTCCGTCCAATAAGATACTACCACATTATCTGTCAATGTCATTTCATTGGGCAATGTCGCGTCAGCTGATCAATGCCAAGTTAGCTAGGCCTCACCAAAATCTAAAATTATAATTTTATCCTTTATGCCCTTCGTAAGATTTTAGCTATTTTGAGCTTAAAAATACTATCTATTTTGCTATCTGATTTCTTGTTAATTATGAAATGACTGAAATACCCTTAAAATACATAAAACACTCATATTATAACAAAACACATACAATCAAAGTTTAAAGGACTTAAACATACAAAAGTAAAAATTTTAGTGAGACTTGGATTGTAAAATGACAATTTTACCCTTTATAAATATATTTTTTCCAGCACTCAACAACGTCTAAGGCTGTAACCTTTTGTTTATATTTAATGTTATTAAAAATTTATCGAGCGTTATTGATGTGAATTTGACTTGTGTCAAAATCGTTCTAATATCTATTTTGTAGGAATGGAGAGTGGATGTTCAAAATATGCTGCTAAAAATAACACATGCTAAAAACAATCATGGAAAAAGCTGAAGAAGAAGCTATATTGAACATTTTAGACGCAATAGTTGCAAATGGTGATCAAACTGATAATGGTACCTTTAAATTTGGAAGTTACAAGTATACTAAAAATGAATCATAAAAACTATTACCAAGCAGCAATTTGAAGGCGTATCCATATATTGAATTTGAGATAAGGATATGGAAGAAAACTCATTGTTAGGCCTCGATTTTTTGTTTAAAATAACATGAATATATGTGGATTAAATCTGGAATTTTATGTTAATTTATATGGTCTATGTTATGAGAAAACAAGAACCCTAATCCATGAATATGTATGTTTATTTTACTCATAACTCTTGGTACAGTGATTAGTTCTCTACGTTTTTTAAGATCATTTGAAAGATAACTTAGAGAGCTTTCCAATGATATATACATATGCATAATTCTAAGTTATATGGAGAGAGATTGAGCCAATCAAAGTTCTGGTTTGAATTTGGAAATTTTGATAATGTAGGAGATGATGAATAGTGGTATGTCTGCAACATCACTCTCGATATCAGTGCATGAATAACATCCTTATAGTGTATCAAAAACCTGATTCTAGATGCAAAATCAACTCAAAGTTTTGAGTTGAAAGGTAGTCGGATTGTCGCTAGAAAATAGATGAAACAAAGCACGTGCATTACACTCTCTAAGAGTGCGCATGTAGAAGGACTGGAACTACAGAACTAGTTGGCTCACGCTACGCGAGCTATTTGAAATGTTAGAGCCACTCGCCAGCTTAGTCAATGCGCCATTGATTGGTGGCATTTGACCCACCCTTGTCTCCGAAAAGTGAGATACACTCGTTGCCTTCTCGACTTCAGTTTTAAGGCCATTTGCGGCGACTGACTCAGAATTTTATCCTCTTTTATTTTATTATTTATAAAAAAAATTATTTACATTAATTATTTAATTTTAAGTAAAATATTTTTAAGATGTTTTAAATAAAATAAATAATTTCAAAGAGACATAAAATTTAGGAAAAATATTTTTTAAAGATTTTGAGATGTGCTTGACAGTGTTCCACTTCTGTGGGAGCTATTTCAACACGTTACTAAATGTACTCTCCTTATAATGCATATTGATGAATTATCTAACATTTGATGAGATGACGTGTGCTATTTGTTTGAAAATAAACATGATTATTCTCATTAATCTATGTGATAATCATGATGAATTGATTTGTGAATTGCATTCGAATGTCACATGTAATTATTTTAATGAAAACACAATAAGATTTTATAATATATTGAGATTATTAAAACCTAACGTAGTAATGTGAGTGTATGCATGTCTAGCAAAAATTATGTCAAAAGATTATAAGAGTCTAAGGAAATAAGGTATTTAAGTGGGACCATCTAGTCCCACCTCTTTTCTGGGAATTTTCCTAATGCATTATTCACGTGAACAGATGCATTTAAGCCCGAAGGCTCCTTTAATTCCCTTATATTTAAAACTCTGGGAATAAATAATAAGTGAACTAAATATTGTGCGCAATAGAATAGAATTATGTTAACTTAATATTTGAAAGGATGATGATTGGAAGCCTCAAGGATTTTTTTATTCCAATCCTTATATTAAACTTTCATTAATTCAGTTTATGGTTGCAGTAAAATATATTAATAGATGAATTGAATGAATAGTATGCTAGCATTAATTGTCTCTTTATTTAATTTTAGTTTATGTTTTGCAATGAGTGTGTACAAATTAAATCATCAGACTCTAAACAAACACTAATTTTGAGCTTGAGCATACCACTTTGCTTTAGAAGATAACGGGCATTTTAAAGGGGCTTTACAAAAGCCTCACATACTCGCATCTTGTTGCTGAGTAACATGTATTTTGCCCTTATTAATTAGTCCCAGTATTGGGTTGCTCATCTATGAGAGCTCAAATATGTTAGACACATTGTAATTAACAATGTTAGGTCTAAGCAACAATGTCCAACCCCAGTAGTTAGGACAATATGGGAGTTTATATAATACGTAACCTTAGGAATTTGTAGATTAGTGCTAACAAGTTGCTAAAACCTCTAACCAAATATGTGTTGCTTGAATTTAAAAGATAAACGCCTAAAGGTAGCTAATGCTTCTAATTAACTCCATATTACTAAGTCCAACTATAGAAGATGAGCGCCTACAGATGGCTAATGCATCTAGCAAACTCCGTATAATGGATTCTAATTTAAGAAGATAAGTGCTTAAAAGCAACTAATACTTCTAAAATTAACCTAGCATTAAGGAGTTTGACTTGCACAAAGCTTCAAACTTTAAGCATAAAAGATGGAGTAATCTCTCCTAGTCGGAGTTAAGGACTCAATTTTAATCTAAGTGACCAATGCTAACAAATGCCAGTTGAGGCAAGCAAGCTTGGAAAATAGAAGGACAATACATGGATGGCTATTTAACATGAGTTATGGTTATTTCGTTTGTGATTGCATTGAGCAGTAGTATACTAAGTAGCCATATCTTGTGACTAGAAATCACAAAAGAGTTTTGATGTTTTTTCATTATAATTGTCAAAGGAAAAGACATATACATATAGGAATGTCCTCATTGTAGAAGTCAAGAGTATAAGCACCTGCAAGTTGGTATTCCATGGTCCTCATTTTTCTATTGATATATATACATTCAAAGTTCATTAAAAACTATGTTTTTATTATTGACCTTCTAAGATTAGGATATTTACTTTTAGGTGTTTGTTGAACCATTTTGGAAAAGAGATTTTAAGAAAAGTTTTTCACTATGCATCATCTTATTGTGATGATATACATGCCAAAATTTGGCATATTAGACTAAGACATATGGCTAAGTTGTCTAGAGAAAGCACATTGGGCTTACTCGCCGTAATAATAAAGTGCACATGTAAAAGTCATAGAAGAACAACTTGGAAAACCACTTGGCAAAGAAACCAGAGCCAAATGCTCATTGGGAGTAGTCCATTTTGACACTTGTAGTAAAAAGAATGTAAAGGCCAAGAAATGAAGCCTATAGTAATTACACTCATACATCTATCTATAAATCAATTGTGCTAGGTTACTTTAGATTATTCTTGGAAATGGTAGAGATCAAATTAAGATAAATCAAAATATGTATATCTTTCTAAGCAATTTTGGGAATTGTATATGAGAAATATATAGATAGATAACTGATTATTCCTAAAATTACGCATTACTTAAAGTAGTGCTAAATCAAGAATAGAGCATTATGAGAATTGATAAGGTAATAGTAGTGCATGAACTTCTCCAATATGTAGTTTCAATATACTCTATTTGATTGCAGCTTAAATACTTGATTAATTTCTTAAATGATGAGTTGCTTACGCACTATTCCAATTTATAGGTAAATAACCTAACATAACTTCGATAGTATATGAATGGTTGAGATATTGACTAGATAAGAAGCCACGAATGTCCAAATTTTGAATCCCTTAGCATTATAGAAGTTGATAAAGATGTATCCTAAATTATGATTTAGATTATCCTCTTCATGATATCACTTCTAAGTTGAGAATTGAGTATAGCTCGGATTTACTTGGAAATCTTGATTCTAGTAGGAGAAAACACCTAATAAGGTGGCTCTACCAAATAACTATATTCAATGAAATAATTGAAAAGGAATCTTATATCGTCTTTCAAAGATTGAAAAGAATTTCTTCATAATTATTTCATAATGCAATAATGAACAAATAATATTTGCATAAAACTCTCACTCTAAATGCTAATGAACTACGGATAAAAGCAACAATTAACAAACAAAGCCATTAAATGATAGCTATATTTGGGACATGGTTAGTCCATGGCCAAACAAACAATTGCAAATAATAGAGTTGTGCATGCGTAAGGCAAAAGGCACAAGTACAATCATAAGTTTTGATTGATTGTTTAAAGTTATACCCAACGGGTTTAACTAGAAAGAAACTCATGAATAAAAGGTTTCTTTAAGGCAATTATTTATGGATAACACTAGACATGCATTTGTTGTCACATCAAATAGATGTAATAAATGCATCTCAATGGAGAATTAGAGAAAGAAATATACATATGGAACAAGTACAAGTTTGTTGCCAAAGTCTTTAAGCACATGGTTTGCATGCTCAAAAGATTTTTGCTAAAGGTTTTAAGTGCATAGACTGCATGCTCAAAAGGCTTTTGCTAAAGGCCTTAAGCACATAGCTTGCTTGCTCTAAAAGGTCTGTACATGTATCTATAACATTCTCTTAATAATGGAATCTTAAATTTCATTAAGTTGTATTTCATTACAAGTCTTAGGTGATTTAAGATAGTCATTGCATTTATGCATGTGGACAATATTTTTAGATGACTAGAAATAAAGAAGATTTTGTCCAAAATCATTGGTATTGATCATCTAATGAAATATGGGAAAAGTTGCCTCTGTTTTAGGAGATTGAATCTAAATAGAATCCTTTAAGAATTTTCTAACTCTATCACAAGAGTTATATTTATATTAGAAATATTCTTAAAAAGATTAAAAAATGGCAACCTAAAGCCAATTGGATACTCTTATAGAGAATGACAAATGCTTAGCCTTGGTGTGCCTATCAGACTTCTAACCAGAAAAAAAAAGGCTAATGTTTTTCGTCTTAATGCCAATAAAAGTCTCACGTACACTAGAATGAACAACACTTGATATATGCTATGAGATTAGTAAGAAGTACCAATCTAACCATGGAGAAAACAATGAGTTGCTTAAAAAGGCTTTTAGCATACATCTATAGCACTGTGAACTACTTTTTGTATCTAAGAATATATTTGCGCTTGAGTGCCAATAGAAATAGTGATTTAGACAAGTGAAAATTAACCTTAAGATAGTACATCTTTGTTTAACATTAGTGGTATTACATGGGATATTACAATAATAAACATGTATAGCTTTGTCCATGGTGAGAACTATATTTATAGGCATGTTTCAGTGGCTATGTGAAAATTCTTTTGTTTGGTTATTTGTAATATCTCAAGATTGTCATAAGTACTTAGAGACTATGACGGAAAATGATAAACCAAACAAAAGGATTTCACGTATAGAGGATATTTTTGTACTACAAAATACAAAACACGTAAAGCCATAATGATACAACAAGATATTTTAACTTTACAATATGTATCTACATAAAACATGGTATAAATCATTAAAAAGATGTGACTAGAGATGTTTAATTGTCACAAGCTTGATCTATTAGGGATTTGTAGACTTGTTGTTGCAGATTAAGAATGTCATCATTGGATATTTCTTATAATACCATATTGTTAATAATAAAGTACATGTCCAATACTTAAAGAGTGGAGCTAGCATAACTACATATACAAGATTGTAAAAAAAAAATATTGTCAAGTTAAGACTAGTTTTTTTACGCAAGAGATCGGCTCAGTTGCTGTAGTAGCAAGTTGGGATGAGACACATAGAATTACAACACAATTAGATATATGGTCTACTATAGTGGAGCTCATGTAATTCTAAAGAATTTGTCGCCTTGACTAGGTCAAGATGAGGTCACATTAAGTAAGTTATTCGACCGACTATGATATATTCCACTATCATGGAAATATGATTTAAGCTAGGTATAGGTTTACTGCTTTGTGAAGATGAGCTTATTAAAACTCAAGTTAGTGCTTTAATAGCGACTGAACTATGATTTGTGCAATGAATAGTTAGACATTTGCTCTTTACTAAAGGAGAATTCATTGTAATGTGAGATTTATACCACGCATGCTTCTTGTGACCAATAAGGAAAATGAGTGGAAAAAAAATGAACGAATTCCTAGTTCCTTATTGTGTAAATTCTTTCAAGGTAGAATGAGACCTCAGTTGGTATCCTCAGTCAACTATATTTTGAGGTGAAAGATTAATGTTTGCTACTTTAGCATGTTATCCATGGCTATGACATTATGCGGCTTATAAAATGTGTCTAAGAAATTAGTTAGTCTAAAATCTTCCAAATATGAGTAGGATGGGAAGATTTATTTTCCTACATCTAAATTGCGTATTCACCAATTGACTAATTGTATAATTTGTATAGGGATAGTTATAATTGTAGATACGTAGAGCTCGTCGAATCAAGCATATCTTTTATTAAGGGATTAAGTATTCTTGGACCAAATTAATGAAAATAAAATCTATGATACATGATGAAAAAATATCTAATCTCTTGTATATATTACAATTGAGATTTCTTATTATTTAAGCTCCAACTTATTGTTCATGGGTCACACGTTGCATTTGCCTGTATGATATTGCATTTAAGGCTTCGGGCTTAATTGCTTTCGTTACTCTACATATGGTATCATCCCATCACGTGCGAGTGGGAGATGTTGGAATTGGCCCCATGATGGGCTGGATTGGCCCAACAAAAAGAACATCTAGAAGCTTCGTTTAGATAGAGTTCCATATGATCGCTATAAGCCTAATTGGACTTTGAGAGTTACGAAGTCTTTTGGTTGACTTTAATCACTTTATTAGCTTTTATATAAACACACCTATTGTATCTAAAATACAACAGTGTGTGAGAGACATGAAAAGTACGTCAAACTTATTAGAAAATACATATAGTGAAAATGAGAGAAAAAAAAAAAGCAGTGGACTCTTGCAATGTGATGTGAGGGGATTTTCTTTTATTATAATTATTCTTCGACCATATGCATATGGTGGCATGAGGATATTCCATGAGATTATCCTCTGTCTCTACAGTGACATAATTTTGTTGTGAACTGCTTTTGCATTCAAGGATCAAAATGTACACTTTTGGACTCCCATTAATTGTTTTAAATATACATGAAAATCAACAATAAACATAATCCTCAATTGTTTATTATGAATATAATAGAATTTATTTAGCTATCTTGTTTTATTATTATAGTCCCATAAAGATGCAAGCAATTTGAGGATTAAGTCATTTCCATGTTATGAGAGGCTAGCAAATATATTCATAAAAGACCGTGCAACTGGAAGGTCAGAAGAAACTCTAATTGATATGGCTAACGCAATACTTCAAGAAGAAATCCATATGATGAGGACAATGAGATTGATAATGAAAGTTCTCCGATGTCATCTACCATGCCTCCAAATTCTCAATACACTACTCGATTGCGTTCCTAATCATCGCACATGAAGAAGTCTAAATCCGATGAATATATTGCTATTGATATTGACAAGTTGGTGTCAGCATTTCACCAAGCCATCGCTAACATGTCTCAAAATATATTTGGAAGTAGTGAATATCAATTACATTACTAAAGAGCTTGCTTCAAAGATAACTTTTTGTGAATAATGAGCTTATTATGCCTTAAGTTTAATGGTTGAGGGACCTTCACATATAAGGCTTTCAAGGTATTATGAAATGATCATAATCATAAGTTGGTATCTTTTAGGATGCTTTTGCGTGAGCATGAAAGGAGAGCTTGAGTTTGATTAGAGAGCTTGCATTTCTAACTAAACAATGATATTTTACATTAGTATTTTGGCTTGAGAATTACTTGGATTATATAACACAGCCCACTTTATTGGTAATTATGTTACAACTATTGTATCACTTTATTATTTTATGACTTTGTTGTAGTATGTATTAATTTTGAATGAACCTTGTACGTTTTAATTATTTATTTATATTGTGATAGTTTTTAAAGATTATTTGATTGAATTGTTTGCTTCAATCTTTATTTCATAAGCTATATATTTAGGAATTGGTGAAAAAATAAATGTTATGTTGTTGAAAATTTTAGAATTTTTTAGTTTTACATATGTTTTATGAAGAATTATGATTTTTTTCATTTAAACAAAAAAAATAATGTAAAAATTGTAAAATTAAAGACTTTTATATTTAATATTTTTTAAGTACTAATAAATATTAGTTTTTAAATATATAATTTAAATTAATTATTAAAAAAATTAAAACAGTACAGTATATCATCGAATGTTATATAATATTATTATAATATAATATTAATATAATAAAATATAATATAATACACCAATATTAAAATAATAAAATACAATATAATACACCAAACGCAGGGTTTGAGTAATTTCAAGGTAATCGAGCGAAAATCCATTTCCCGCCATAGGCAGGGTACCATTATCTGGAATCTTCTCTCGCACTTCTCGATTCTCAGCTCCGTTTCTGATTTTAAATTTAAAATACACAGATAGAGAAAGCCCGTAGCTTGGGACAGGAATCGTTTCACTTGCAATGGTAAGTTAATATCTCTAAATATGTTCATGAATCATCTCTTTTCTGAAATTAAAATTAAGTACGTAAACCTGTTGCGTACAATCATCTCTATCAAATTGTACGATCATTTCACGTTCTTCGAAATTCCGCTTCTTAAATTCAATTCTCGTTTGGCTACTGAGGAAATGCAGGAAAATTTAATATAATTAGGAATCTGGATCTGAGATTACAAATTTCTTTTGCAGGAAGAAAAGTAGTATTAGAATTTGATTAGGAGTAATTTATTTCTGTTTACTTCATTTTCTTAGCAATCAAACACATTGATGGTGGAATTGTTTCTAATTACAGTTGTTTGCGAAGTGCCTTCTAGGTGTATGAAGAAAAGATTAGCTACATAAATTAGATATAATTTTAAGTTTTTCATTAAAATCCGTATATTGTAAAATAAGATTACATAAAAAAAATATGAAAATCTGGAGCTATTTAGTTGTGACTGGAAATAAAATTGGGTATCAAATTCACAAGTTTATTACTGTTTGTTGTACTAGATTCACTCAATTTTATGTATAAAATTACTCTTTAACTAATTGTTTGCAGAAATGTCTTGTTAATAGGAGGTTTAATTTGCTTTATTAAATTGTTGGTGCAGTCTAAGAAAAGGGGTCTTTCATTGGAAGAAAAGCGTGGCAAGATTCTTGAAATATTTTACGAGTCACAAGACTTCTACCTTGTGAGTGTACTGGATGGTTGCAATTTATGATTGCATTTTCTTTTATTATGATTCCCCTTTATTGCTTGGATTCATTACACTAAAGAATTATATATATATATATATATATGATTGGCACAATTATGCCTGTTTACTCTGATTGGTTGTGCCACGTTGTTGAAAGCCTCCTATTTATGGAAAAGCAACTATAAATAGCTAAGGTCCCATTAGCAAGTACCAGGATTCTTGTTTTAGCATTGGCGGTGATCGAACTCATTTCTGGCATTTTGGATATCTAAAATGTAGTTTGGAATAAGTTATTGCAACTGGATAACAAAATGGCCTTTGCCTATGTTTTCATGATCTTGTATTCTTATGATTTATTTCTGTCATTATACTTGGATATTATGTGATCATATAATTATATTTTTTGTCATATTATTTTTTATTAGTGTACGTTCTTTAACAGTTTTGGTAGATTCTTTATTTAATATATTTAACAGTTACTGTCTTTCCTTGTTTCTGTACATATTTTGTTGATAGAAAACCTCAAAGTTCAAACTATTAACTGCAACCTACAAGAACCCCACCAGCATATGAAATAATATCTAATCAAAGATGTATACTATGTTAAATTCACTAGTTCCTCCAGCAGAGCAAACACAACCACCACAAACCTAAAAACAAATACAAGTTCAAACACAACTTGTTGCAATTTTAAACATTGCCACTTTAAAAAACTGGCTTAGGTAGTACACTAAATTACCACAGCCTCATATCTCTCTGAAATCTTTATTCCCTGTCAATCACTTTTTCTGTTAATACATTTGATTTATTACATATGTTTTGTCTATTTCAGCTTAAGGAGCTTGAGAAGTTGGGCCCCAAGAAAGGTGTAATCACCCAGTCTGTTAAAGATGTCGTCCAAAGTTTAGTGGATGATGATCTTGTCTTAAAGGACAAGATTGGAACTTCTGTGAGTATTTGTAGTTATGAGCATGTGAAGTGTGGAAGTCTTTTAATGCAGATGATTTTTTTTTTTTTGGTTTCTTTTTTCAGTAGAAGGGATGAATTGTTTAAGCAACTTTAGCAGTTTTCGCATAACTAATACACTTAGCCATATAATTGTGCTTAATTATTTGTAAATTTAGGTATACTTTTGGAGCCTACCTAGCTGTGCTGGAAATCAGGTGGTGCTCAAAAATCCTTTTTCTTTAGCATGAATTTATCATATGTAGTTGATTTTTGGTCTGTGTATAATTGTATCTAGTCATTTGACATAAATTCATTTCGAATTTGATATAATCATGTAATAGTTGCGGAATGTGTACCGAAAACTTGAATCTGATCTGCAAAGTAGTAAAAAGCGGCACACAGAACTTGTTGAACAATGTAATGCATTAAAGAAGGGACGGGAAGAATCTGTAAGTATATTAAGCTTCCATTTTCATGGTAATTTAAAGTGTACTTTGTATGCATAAACTACTTTACTTCTTTGATGTCTAATCTTTGAGTTCGCACCAGGATGAACGAGAGGAGGCCTTAGAGGAGCTGAAAGCTATTGAACTGAAACATAACGAGTTGAAGGTTGGATTATACTCAGCTTTTGTTCATGCATTAGGCAAAATAAACTTTTTGCTCAAGCTTGTAGCACTTCATGGATAATAACTTTTCAGGATGAGATGGGACAATATGCAGACAACGATCCTGCTGCCTTCGAAGCAATGAGTTCTGTGATGCTTATAATCCATCCATTTGATTTCTATGGAAATTTTTTTAGTTTTCACAACTGAATAATCAAAATTTGTATTTGCAGAAAATGCAATTGAAGTTGCTCATGCAGCAGCAAACAGATGGACAGGTTTTACCTTTTTAACATATTTTCACTATCTCTCCTCTCAATTTGTTCTCAGTTGAACTCTAATCTCCTTGTGATTCTAACCATCATAAGGAAATCTGCAGACAACATCTTCACACTGCAACAGTGGTGTTCAAACAATTTCCCTCAGGCTAAAGAGGAGCTTGAACAAATGTACAAGGATGTATGTTTCCTAATTTTTCCTTTATGTGCATATGCCCAAGCATCCTCCTTGTGCTTGTTCACTCTCTTTTCTTTTTTCTTCTTTTTTTTTTTTTAATCATGGGTGCACTGGAGTATAACTACTAATCCTATGGACATCCTCTGAACTGTGCATCTATGCACTGTGTGTCATAAGAATTCCAGAATACCCTTTACAGTTAGGCATAGCTGCACAGCTAAATCAAGTTCTGTATTTGCTAAAATCAGGTGCAAGCATGTGCATGTTTAAAGAATCATCTCCTTGATTCATAGGTTCCACATATCGTTCTAAAATCCTACTCTTTAATTCTAAATGCAGGTTGGTATACCAGAAGATTTTGACTATTTAGAGTTATCACCAGTTCCACTGAGCTCAGTTGGTGATCAGACAGTAGAAGGCTGTCCGTAGTATGGCTTATCTTTCCTTGGATACGTAACACAGTTCTGTTGGACATTCGTTGTTACCTCTATGAATATGCAATGTCATTTTTCTTTCTAGTACAGCACAGATATCTTGATCAAACGTGTACATATTAGTAAGTGCTCCGTCTAGGGTCATTAATAGCCTTTACTTTGCCCTAGCATTATCAATTGCTTTTTCTTAGAATCTATTGTTCTCAGTTTTATCCGAAACTGCTTTTGAGCATAAGGTAGGGATCAAGCATCTGTAAGAGTTGACCTTGTCCTCGCCTGGCAAGCATCACAATGTTGGATTTTCTTACTGTTTCTATCCTTATTTAGTTATTTCATTATGGCTTGTCAATGTCTTTGATGCAGTGGATTGAACACAAAGCAGAGTATACTGTATTTGCAGTATATCCATATTATTGGGATGCAAGCAAGTAGCTGAATAAGTAGAGGGTTTATAGCAAATCTAGAATTGAGCGTTTAAAGAACAATGTGAACTTTTCGCATAATATCTCAATATTTTTATCTCAAATATCAATGTTTGTAAAGTTATTTATATAACAGACAGATGAGATGCGTTGAATATGCAGCAAAACCGTGGTAGCAAGTCATGTTCCCTAAATCTCCATCTGATTTCACCGACCAACACCGACAGCCAAATCCTCATTCAAAATTTGAAAACCCATAACTGAATAAACTTTTTGAATAATCAATTCTAATCCACCTCAAAGCATTGTGCAATCCAATCATTTTATTCAATGTGAAAACAGAAGATGTTCCCTCATTCATTGGGCTCCGACTGCCATCCACAACTCTAACAGTTCCTGAAGTGTGAACGTGCGGCCATTTTTTGCGTACACCTGGCACAATCAACGGCCCAAGAAGTGCATTAGAACCCTGGCAATCATACAGCGTTGTAGGCCAGATTGGTCACGTCCTTTTTATAAAAAAACAAAAAATATATATATATATATATTTTTTATTCTTTTATAAAGATTCTCTCCAGTCTTGCACTCTGGAGTCCAGCCTGAGCTATTGGTTTTCCTCCTTTATAAGAGAAAACAAGCAGGGCCGATACTTGAGTTCAAAAATTACTACAATGGAGATGTGTAGATTAATGCGGTTCATTGGTATGGCCATTGCTGCACTTCTTTTCTTCACACCATTCACCAGTGCTCAAAGCCCTTCCCCTGCACCTGCCCCTACAAGTGATGGTTTGTTCTCTCTCTCTCTCTCTCCCTCGGTTATCAATAGTGCTACTTACAAAGTGAGGTTATAACATGGACATTGATGAATCTGATACTGAAATTTGGTTCGGATTGCAGGGGTAGCAATTGATCAGGGAATTGCTTGCGTTCTAATGCTGGTTGCTTTGGTTCTTACCTATATTATCCACTGACACACTTCTTCTTCAGCAGTCGCAGAGACAGCAAGCGTCATGAAGAGGTGTAAACCAAATGATCAACGCTTCTTGTTGATGTTATGCGCCTTTTTATTTTTGGTTTCTTGCTGCTTCTCCTGCAGATGATTTAATAGTTCAACCACCATTCTTTCATTCATCAAGGAATTTTGTTTTCTTCCATTTCTGTCTACATTTTTGTACACCCATTATCTATCTGTCTTTTTAATTTTTAATTTTAAAGTCCAACCACCATTGTTTTTTTATTTTTCTCAAAATATAATGAATAACAGCTTGAGCACTGGAGCACAGCCTTAAGAGGATCCATTCCCATAAACTATATTTTAGATCGTAACAAGACACTATCGTCACCAACTTCATAACCAGATGACTTCAAAATATTTCTCATGACAAGTATCTGTTATCCAATTGCCATCCTGTGTTTTCTTCTCTGCTGAGTCAAAACAACAAACAACTTTAGCATTAGCCTATTTTCGATGATTTGATGCAAGAAGCAACTCACAAGTCACAATACAAATAACACTACGGTATTCCCTCATGCCTCAGCTCAAAGATTAGTTTCATTTTTTTTCCAAGTAGCAAGCTGCAAGATTAAAAACGCAGCACATCTAATACTAATATCACACATTCCTTTCAATGGCGTCGCGGTTTGCTCAACCCAATTTTTAGTAATCACAGAGCCAGGATTCTCAATGAATGCATCCATGACTATAACTTGGTAGTAATTCGACCATGTAAAAAGACAGATTCACAATTTGTTCATTTATTAGTATGCCTAAAGAGTTTCACATCATAACCTGGCAGTACTTCTTCATGAGATGTGAAGTTGCTACCAAGAGCTCAACGAACATAAAATTTTCACAGGAGAAGGAAAAAACACATCAAAGATGATGAACTCAATTAAAAGGTCTATAAGACAGAATACAGGATACATATTTCAAACGGGACTAGTTTACGCAAACTTTATATACAGTCTGTTCATTGAATGCACACAGAAATCTTGAAGGTAATCCAAGTAGGCATAAATCTCCACATTATACGGCCAGCTATTTAAATAATATCTTCATTATGGCGGTAAAACCTGCATTAGTTGAAACAATAAGTCAATTAAATGCTGCATGCAGCAGCCTGTCTATTAAAAAAAAGGTTCAACTATTATTTCATTTTTAAAAAGCTGATACCAAATGACTAAAGTTTTACTTCTACTATCTTATGCAAGCACCGAATAAAATGGGAGCTGGAAATAAAATAAGAACCTGCTTAAAGAGCCATCTCAGCTTGTAAAGCAGCAAGCTCATCTTCCTCAGCTGTCCGCTGCTTTTGGGGAACAGGACGGGCTTGTTGCCTGCCAGCAGGGACCTGAACCGGAGCAGCAGGAGCTGTTGTAGCTGGCTGTAGAAGCTGTTCTTCCAACTCAGCACCTTCCAGTTCTTCAAGTTCTGCTTCCAATTCATCCTGCAATGCCAACAATGATCAGAATTTTTTATAACGTTTATCTAAGCTTAATGTAAGTTGTAATGCGAAAGAAAGTCGTAGGTGGATTGTCAAGGGAATATTCACCTCATCGAAATCAGCAGCAGCACCAATAGGAGTTGATAATGCTTCTTGAATCTGCTTCATGTTCTCGGTCTGCTCATTGATCTCATCCATGGTCTTATCCACATCATCTATGTTCCTGAACAAACAACCATTTTTACATATATTAGCCGTGCTTTTTAACTAAAAACTGTGAAGATGTGTGCTGTGTTATGATTAATTTTACAATCAAGATTGAAGACAAGTTCATTGCAGATCCAAAAAACCAAAATTCTCTAGCAGAGGAAACAAACTAATAGGCCTACAAATCAAACATCGCTTAAGGGCAAACTTGATCATGAAATTCAGAATAAAGCAAATATTTATGCCCTTTGATACACGTAATACTTTATGTTTCAAACAAAGTAAACCATAAAAATTGCTTCTAACATGGTAAAAGCAAATCAGACGTCACACAACATAATTATATTCCAAAGATTACCATGATAGAAAAAGGTTGCGGAAAGAATATATGTAGAGAACAACAAAAGTAGAAAGCATGGTACTTTTATAACTGATTCTAGTAGCATGAAAATTAAGACAATAAAATCCAATAAAAACAATTTGTAAATGAAGATGTCAGTATCGCAACAATTCAAAATAAACAAATACATACGTTGCTTTCTGCATAGCCTTCATTGTCGATGCTCCCGTCCTCAATGCATCTACAGTCTCAGTTGTGGCTTTAGCACCTTCTAGCATTATCATCTGCAACATATCCATGCCAATAATTTTAGAATAAAAAACTGCAGCAAAAATGTTCGTGGTGGTTATAAAGATCCATTCTCACCTGATCATGAATGCGCAATTGGAAATTCCCAAGCTGCTCTATTTGTTGTTCGTATAGCCTCTTCCTCTTCAAACATTGTATGGCCGCTGCACGAGTGAAATAGGTAAACTACTAAACAGTAAAACACTGAAACTGGAGATAAAAAAATGATACGAGACAAAAAGACATTATAAACTTATCACATAAATAAGATAAGAATTATGGCCAAGGCCATAGGTAGTAGTATAACATTTTAAGAGTATCAAGAAGATTGAAAATGATAGCATTGAGAAGACAAAACTGATTTGACAAACAAACAGTAAAAAAAAAAAAAAATGAATTTCAAGCAGCTTTTGTGTCAATACATCCAACATGCACCACATGACCTCCCCTCCCTTCCCTTCCCTCCCCCCCCCCCCCCCCCAAAAACAACAAAAACAAAAACCTCATTTTAATTTTGGCACTTCAATCACCCTAACCCCCACCCTCCCCATGCAGTAAGACAAACTAAATATTATCCCCCTCCATGGTGGGTGTGAGGAGTAATTGATCCCTTGAACTCTTACATCCACTACAAGGACCAAACAAACTGAGCCATCCTGTTGAGGCATCAAGTTAAAAACTAATCCAATTTAGAAAGAAAATGAATTAAATATTCCTCACAGAGAATGCATAATTAATCGCTCAGACTAATAGCTATGATGAAAAAATGTTCGATGCCCTAAAATTTAAATAGCAATTGACAACCATACCTCTTTTGTTCTTTGCTTTGGAGTAGTCCTTGGCCTTTTCAACCTCTACAGAAGCCTTTTTCAGGAGTACTTTCTCCTTTTTCTCTAGCATTTCAAGAGTCTACACAACACACCAAATATAGAGCTAGGATTAAGAAAATTGACCAAAGACAGAGACACAACAACAGCAACAACAAGCAAAATCTTGTACATCTCAGTGAATACATAATTGAACAAGTGACAATATATAAAAGCACATAAGATGTATGAATTCCGGGGCTAATTTTAAAAAAAGATAATCCAGACCAAGAATCATCACTAGCCTCCAATAATTCAAAAGGGTCTTAAATATCATCAAGATATCAGTTCTTTGGAGATAAACAAACACTTATACCAAACATAACAATGAAACAAGAAATTACACCAATACATGCAACAAGAAACAAGGAATTGTACATCAAACTCATTACCTTCCCTCAATCCAAGGTAAAAAAGTCATTAAACAAACAAAGACATATTTTTCAATGAAATTCCAAAAATCAGAACAAACTTAATATTATGTATTTAGTAACAAAAAAACAATTATCCATCAAAATTTCATTCTTTAACCAAATTGCTTTTGCTTCAGAAACCTGTTCATAATATAACAATATCTTTAGATAATAATGTAAAGTAACTATTTGAAAAATTTCATAACACCACACAATCAGAAAATACAAATTTCAAATTTATTTCCTTTGTTCATAATATAACAATACCTTTAGATAATAATATAAAGTAACTATTTGAAAAGTTCCATAGCACCACACAATCAGAAAATACAAATTTCAATTTTTTTTCCTTTTTTATAATCTTTTACGCCATCAAATTCCCCTTATTCCATTTCACAGCCAAATCAAATACAATCCAACAAGTGGAAGAAATAATTAAACCAGAAACAGAATTAACAACAAAAGGAAACTAATAAATAAAGAAGAAATTAAATCAAACATTATACGTCTTCATACTTCATTTAGCTTATCGAGCGTGGTTAAGGCATTGGTTTCCTGTTTAGGTTTTCCAAAAAGCCGAGTAAACATGTTTGATTCTCCGCGATTAATCAAAAACCCTCGATTTTACCTGTCACAATTAAAACAAATACGATTAGCTCATTCAAACCCTAATTCAATGATTACGCAAACCGATCCGCCCAAAACGACGACGTGCAATCGTAATAGCATCAATTTCGTTCGATGAACGATCGTAGATAATTGAAAAAGAAATATATAAAATAGACGTGTAAAATTAATTTTTTCTTATGTAATTAAGATCTGTAAACGTACCTCTGTAATTATAAAAATGAGGGAAAAAAAAAAGAGAATTGGGATTCGGACTTTATTAAAAGATACAATCGGTAGAGATCTGTGAATTATATGAGAGGGAGAGAGCGTGGTTCGGTCTGCGATTATCTTAAGCGCGTTGTGTTTGAGACGGAGAGGGGATGCTGCTTGGCCTTTTCTTCACGACGTTGACTTTACACGTGGCACCCACTTGATTGGCTCGTTGCGCGTTTAGTAAGTTACATGGACGGGATGTCTTACAATCTTCCTCCGACTACAAAAACGTTGCGTTTTGAAATTCTTCATTTTTTAAATTTTTTATTAAAATTAGAATATGAAAGGCTGTTCACATTTGGTGGTTGTAAAGCAAGCTAATGGAGTTTATGTAGTTCACTGAAGAAGCTGATCTGTGATCTCACCCTTACACCAGCCTTACTGTCTTAGTAATAATTAGACCCTGTCCGTTAGTAGAGATTAATTATCTAAGTACATATAATCTTTGAAAATACAAACAATGTACAACTAATTATGTTACATGAATATATTTAAGAAATTTGACAAAGACCAACGTGTCCAAGGTAAAAATTAATTTAATTAAGTTGAGAATTCTTGATTTTTATAACGAAGTCAAATTCCCATTATATCCATGTAAACATATAAAGAGCCTAACACATTTATATATATTTATTTTGATTTCTTGAAATATTTATAGTACAATTACCGCTCTCATTTTAGGTGAAAGTTTTTCTTTTTTATTATTATTATTAATATATCATGATTAGGATTCTGCGAATATATTTACAAGGGAGCTGCTACCTTACATGCACGTAAGGTACAGCCCTCTCACAAAACTCAGATGTGGGTCCCATTTGGGCCCACCAACCTTGTGAGAGGTTGTACCTTACGTGCATGTAAGGTAGCAAAAGCCTATTTACAATAGAATATTTAGTGGCACCAACCTGAACCGGCGCACCGGTTCAGGTGAGTGTTCTATTCTAATTTAACCAAATGACCCATCATTTTAATTTTTTAATTTTTTTAATTTTTGAACTGCCCCTCATTTGGATTTTGATTGGTGTAACAAAGATACTTTCCCATGCCAAAGCTCAATATTAAGAGTGGGCAAAAAAATCGTAGTCTTAAAAAAATCGAATCGAACCAACGGTTTTTTCTAATTCGGTTCGGTTTTTTTTTTTAAAAATCAAAATATACCATTTGTAAAAAAAACCAAAATGTTTGTTCGGTATTCGGTTCACTTAGCTGAACCGAAAAACCGAATTATTTTTTGATTTTATTCAAATCAAACATGTGTTAATAATTTTATTCAAATCAAACATAATTTTATTCAAATCAAACATGTGTTATTTCTCTTTATAACATTATGAATATGTTTATATAGATGGAGTATTGGAGTTTGGTTATGTATTTTGAAAATTTAATATTTCATATTTTGGGAGTATCTTATTAATAGTTAGTAAGATATCAGTGATAAAATGTGTTTTGAATATTTTGTATTTATTGTTAATATTTATAATAAAATTAGGATAAATTAATTGTTGAAAAAAATTATTACATTCATGAGGCCCAATAGGCTAAAAATTTAAAAATTCAAAATAGACCCAATAGGCTCAGAACCGAAAAAACCAAACCGAATCGAACCGATTCGAAAAGAACCGTTTGAGTTTGATTCTTATTGAGTTCGGTTCTTATTCGGTTCTTTTGATAAAATAACTGATTTAAATCGATTCTACTTAATTTCGAACCGAACCGAACCGAACCGTGCCCACCCCTACTCAATACACCGAATTATGCACCTGAGTTCGCTTTCAAGTTCCCACGTGGTGATGTCACCTGTCTTGGATTACTTGGATTGTCTGCACCAAGTAGTTCTGTTCTTGAGAATTCAGTCAGATTTTTTGTGTTCCCCTTTCACCTATAATTCCCCAAGATAATCTCCAATCCAAGCACAACTCATGGGTTCATCCAAGCTTTTGTCTTTGCTTGTCACTCTCTATTTATTAGCGCCAACATCCATCTCCTCTGATGTTTCTTTGAGCCCAGAGGAGCTGACTCAAATTCCAGTCAAGTTTCTTGATTTTGCGAAGAAACCTGAGATTTTTTATTGGATGGTGAATATTAGAAGGAAAATACATGAGAATCCAGAACTTGGTTTTCAGGAATTCGAGACCAGTAAACTTATCAGAGCTGAACTTGATCAAATGGGCATCCCTTATAAATTCCCAGTTGCTGTTACTGGTGTTGTTGGTTATATTGGAACTGGCCAGCCTCCTTTTGTTGCTTTAAGAGCAGATATGGATGCTCTGGCCATGGAGGTTTGATTATTATTTATAATATCTTTTTGACTTAAATAGCTATTGCTAACTTGTTGTGTAATATTTTTGTGATTATTGAAATGGACACGTTATTATTTTGGCGTTGAAACATTTACAAATCCTGTGTTATTATGTGAATTCAATTTGTTGTGACAAATGGAATTGTTGAAGGCATGCATAAGATTATTGGTGTCATTGACTTTTAATTGAAACAGGAAAGTGTAGAGTGGGAGCATAAGAGCAAGGTTCCTGGTAAAATGCATGCTTGTGGGCACGATGCACATGTTGCCATGCTTCTTGGTGCTGCAAAGATGCTCCAAGTGTTTCGCCATGAAATAAAGGTTACTTTTCTTTTTCTTTTTTTGCATTATTGAATTTGTTTGACGGTGTGAATACTAGTTTCAATTTTTGGGTATTAACACCATGTGAGATATAAGGCAAGCAAAACTGGAGGGTGGGGACATATTGATGATGAGCTACAGAGAATGAAAAGTTTCTATGGTGATAAGGGAACAATGAGCATGTTCCGATACCATAATTAGAATGAGTAGGAGATTGTTAAATGCCACTAGAATGTATTGTGTTCTTAGGTCTTAAAATGTCGCTTATTCTGCATATTTATGAATGAAACTGCAATCACAAAACTTCTGAGGGTAAAGACGTGTTTGGTATTGAGTACGGGCAATGGTAGCTTTTAACCTAAAAGCTTGGAAGTTAAGTTGATTTGATCCTACACTTATATGATGAGAAACCTATAATATCTTCACTACTTTTGTCAAAATTGCTTTTTAAAAGTCATATTTACTGCATACTATCAACTTTTATTTCTTAGTTACAACTTTTTCTTGGCAACAGCGGTGGCTTAAAAGATATAACATCTCAATACTAAATAGGGCCTACGATCTACTGATAGGCGTGGCCGCACAACCTGCTCGTACGTACAAAGTCTTATACTTGCTATAAATTGAGCGGTCTCTATCTGTTTCCTTTTTCCCATATATGAAGGAGAATATCAGAATGTGAGAGGGAGCAATCATGGTTGTGGGTGATGCAACAATGTTGTATTTGCTACTCTAAGTACATACCTCAAGTGTGTCTTTTTTTGTGTTGGTCATGTATGATATTAATGACTAGCATCACATGCACAAGAGGATGTTAATGTTCCTGTATTGCCTTTATGCCACTTATTGCCTTTATGCCACTATGTAAATTGCACAAGGAAATGTCCTTCATGACTGACTAAAGCTGATACTAATGCTGTCATGGTATCTTTTACTGTGTGGATGAAAACTTTGTTTCAACTCTTTTATTTGGATAGGGAACTATTGTCCTTGTTTTCCAACCAGCTGAGGAAGGAGGTGGAGGAGCCAAGAAAATGTTAGATGCTGGAGCTCTGGAAAATGTAGAAGCAATCTTTGGACTACATGTTAGTTCACTTTTTCCAGTTGGTTCAGTGGCCTCCAGGCCTGGCCCTACTCTGGCTGCAGGTGGTTTCTTTGAGGCAGTAATAAATGGAAAAGGCGGTCATGCTGCCATCCCTCAGCATACAATAGACCCAATCGTAGCAGCTTCTAATGTGATTGTTAGTTTACAACATCTGGTTTCACGTGAAGCTGATCCCTTGGATTCACAGGTAGTAGTCTCTCTCATGTCAGACTTACTTTATGAACCCCACAAAGCAGACAGGAAAAAAAAAAGAGAGTGCAGTTATAATTGAAGTAAATCTAAAAGTGTCAAACTGCACAGAGCATGTCTCATACTTGTTTTAGACTCATCAAGTCATTTATCCCCATTTTCTATTGTCTAACATCCTGCATCTGTCTTATACACAGTCTTTGTAATATTTAATTGAAAAGTTTGATGTCATCATCTTTGTTTTTTTCATGGTTGTCTGCTGTTGGTGTTAGAAGAACCAACTTGATTAGGTAAAGGATTGCTTATTTCTCCTTTAGTATCCATTTATATTTTTTTCCGAAAATACTAATTGAATAATACGTTTCTGAAATATTATTCCAGATTCTGTTAGTATTACCAATGTAAAACACAATTTTGCAGGTACTTACTGTCGCAAAATTTGAAGGGGGTGGGGCCTTCAATATTATTCCAGATTCTGTTACAATTGGTGGCACATTCAGGGCATTTTCAGAAGAAAGTATTATCCAACTTAAGCAAAGAATAGAAGAGGTACACTTGTTAATTGTTGCTAATTCAAACACCTTTTATTCTTGGTTGTAAGGTTCCTGAAAATTAAAACGTTGGAAGTATTCTATGCCCTATTCTAAATTATCAGTGTCTCCAAATTATTATGACATGTTATTCAGTAATAGATTTTAGAACTCTCTAAATGCAAGTGGCAGGTTGTCATGAAACAAGCTAGCGTACAGAGGTGCAATGCTACAGTCACCTTCGATGATAAGTCATTCTACCCGGTGACTGTAAACAACAAAAATTTGCATGAGCACTTCCAAAAGGTTGCAGCAGACATGTTGGGTATCCAAAATATCAAAGAGAATCGACCACTGATGGGTACAGAAGACTTCTCATTTTTTGCAGAGGCAATTCCTGGATACTTCTACTACCTTGGTATGAATGACGAGACTAAAGGAAAGTTTGAAGCAGGACATTCACCTTACTTCAGGGTAAATGAAGATGCACTACCATATGGGGCTGCTCTTCATGCATCATTGGCTACAAGGTACCTTCTCGAAAATCAACCCAAAACTACTTTGGCGAGCGGAAGCCTTCATGATGAACTGTGAGCTTAAGTTAGGCTCAAACCTTATTAGTAGAACAATTGAGATGCTCAAATGCCTCAGGAACTATTATTATGTTGTGCACTATAATTATTGTGGTTATCATAGATTATGTTTTCACCACTTGATTGAATAGAAAAAAAATGAAAAAAAAAAAAAAAAATTCACTTGGGGAAATTGGCCCCTACGGTATCTCGGGGCTGACATGGCATTAGCATCCCAGAAGGGATGTTAAGTCTCATATTGGAAATACAGTTGCCAACGCTACAAAGGAAAGAAAGCGGTGATTGTATTTTGATTTTTTACGAAATTTTCTCTAGCTCTCTTGACTTTCCACACAACGCTTATTTTGGTAAATGGGGACAGAATCATAGCCTAAAAACCAGCGTATTTCTACACTTGCAATACTTTATATATAAAATCATTATCCATAAAGCAACTAACTAGAGAGAATACAGAGAGAGTAAATATGTCGTCACTCTTCAACCCTCAACTCTTGAATTCATCTTCTAATCCAAATAAAAGATCATCAACAATTGCACCGTTCTCATCACCCTGTCGTGAATCTGATGATATAGCAGTTGATAATTGCAAAAACAAAAAGGATGAGGAGAAAATCAAAGCAAGGTCTTGGAGGCTGCATTGGATGACATGTTTCATTGTGAAAAAATCAAAGCCTAAAGCCAAAGGCAAAGACAAGGACAGAGACAAATCATCAACCTCTGTGACATCTTCACCGATTCATGACAGCTGCTATAGTGCTATGAACTCTTATTATCGCGATGAGAATCTAAAAGCAGTCATTTCCTATTGTAGGAACTCGCAGGGACTGGTAATTAATTAATTCTGTTTATTAATTAACAATGCCTTTTCCTCCATTTTGTTATTTACATTCCTGATGTATAAATCACTGCTTAATTTATAATCCATATTTGTAACCTGCAGGGGAATCAAAAATGAATTACTATAACATCGTAGAAGA
This sequence comes from Citrus x changshan-huyou, assembly GCA_039657385.1. Taxonomy (NCBI): domain Eukaryota; kingdom Viridiplantae; phylum Streptophyta; class Magnoliopsida; order Sapindales; family Rutaceae; genus Citrus; species Citrus x changshan-huyou. The sequence continues at coordinate 9,224,258 of CM077550.1, forward strand.
TGATGAATCATTTCACTCAGAATATGACGCCAATGATGAGAATAATTTAGTTTCCTTTGTATGTTTTACCGTTTCAATGATCCCAATCGTTCCCTGTCACAAGCAGTATCATTCTTCTTTTCTGATAGGAATTGTAATACCATCTTATTAGATTGGTAAAGCAATTAATTACTGCCGTCTCTTTTGATTTATGATTAAATTGGTCCATCACTATAATTATGTCAACAATCAATTGTTGCAATTTTAAAGCATACAATATTACTCCATAGACGTCGTATTGTCACATAGGGCTGGCAATTTCAGATTCGGATGAATCCAATCTGATTTTGAATAATTTGGAATGGGAAAAATTCATCTGATTTCAATCCAAATCTCAAATCTGATTCGATCAATTTGGATCGGATGAATATTTTCAATAAACTCATATTCAGATCATTTTGGATTTTGAATTATATTTCGAATTCATATTATATTTTGGATTTGGCTTACATTTAAAATACAAACCCAAGAGATATATTTCACCAAATCTCCAACGGCCAAATAGCAGCTGACACATCAAAACCTTTAAAACTTGAAACTTTAAAACCTAAATTCTAGTATTGTGTCACGATCCACTTAATTTGGCCGAAAACAAAAGCTAAATTGGCGCGCATGGTGCGCTTAGTAAAAGTCCGTCCAACAGTAGGATGCACTCAGTATCAGGGTGCGCTCGGTAATGGGCTTCTTCGCACAACTAACCAGTCGTGGTGCGGTCAGCAAGTGAACAAGCCCAACCCGAAATTTAGAATTCTCTACAATTGTAAATAGTCTAGAAGTTTCTACACTTTTGCACTTTAATCCGTAGGAGATATTTAGGTAAGTTGCACCCACTTGCTAGGAAGCTTCATGAGCTAGGCATTCAACTCTACAAATAGGGCCTAGCACCCACCATTTTACACAACACACAACCACACCAGCACACACAGTGCACGCAAGCAACTCAAGTTCTTATAAAAAAACTCTTATATTTTCTCCTTATAAGTAATAAAAATATATTTAATCATATTGCTCTCTCTTCTTTCTAGATTTTCTGCAATTATCTTATTTGGCTAGCCTGAAAATTTTTCTAAGCTTACTTAACAACTTCTGTGGATTGTTGCGCAAAATACTCATCTAGTGAAAACTGGCTACCTAATTTCAAGTAATAAGGTAAAAGTGTGAGAAATTGAAACCCCAAAGAAAAAAATAATTGAGCTCCACAAGTAGATTAGTGTGGATTTAACAATACCCTAATTTGCATAACTAGTGAACTTAACACAAAAAATACTTCTTTTCTGCAAGGAGCTAAGCATAAATGTAAACAATAATATGATAATTAATTTCTCACGAAACGGGTAGCAGTCAAGGTTTGTTCGCTTCGCTCTGCCTCCTCTTTCGCACTTTGATAAGTCCACGTGGTGACTGTACGTCGTGGAAGATTCAGCTAAGTTCGTTTGGTTTGTGTAGTCAGCTGCGTTTGCAGTGTGAGTGAGGTCATGGATCTGGTGGCATCATTTTGGTTATGCTTATGGTTTCTCTAATTTTCGAAGTCTCGTGGTCGAGTGCTCGAGGTTGCTGCTGCTTCGTGGTTTCTCCAGTTTGTCGTGGAGTCGTCGTTGTGGCGACTACTGATATAGGATTAGGAAGATGGAATTAGAGATTTGAACGATTGTTGCTGCAGGCTAATTCTATATTTTCTCTTTTTTTTCATTTTTTTATAACAGTTCTGTAGATGTAAATCAAATCAAATTGTTCGCATTGACCCAAATTGGTCCTATCCAAATCAAATCCAATCGGACAAGACAAATTATATATCCAATCAGATTTGAAGGCAAATCCAAATACAATCTGAATTTGTAAGGATCGGATCCGATGCCCATCTTCATAATATCACAATAAATTTCTACGCATATATTATCAACCCATCCTCATAATATCACATAAATTTCTAGGCATATATCATCAACCCGCAGAATGAAACCTCACGTAGCTAATGAAAGGGAATACCTTTGGACAGAACCTACCATAAATAAGCCCTGAGAACCAGCAAGCAAATCCCCCTTACCAACCATCTATCAAATTCCCAAGTAGGGATGGATGAGACATCGAATGAGGAATTTCCACTGAAAGATGCTTCGAAACAGTCTCTTTTACCCATTGAGAGACATTCCAATTCAGATATTCTTCAGTAATGAGCAATTAAGATTACATCATTTGGATGAGTTGGCACCTCTTTGTTGATGAAGCAGATCATTGGTAACTTGCTTTGTTGACATGAACTTTAGCCTTCAGGCATTATTATTACAAAGTACACAATCAAACACCCCATTTACTCTAATTTTTAGATTGAAAAAATTTGCAATTGCCTACTCTGCTCAACATATTTCTTAGCGCAGGCAGAAGTTTATTCAATATATGGCAATGAACCAAATAAATATCTTATCAGTTGGTTCTTTACCTCAAAAAAGCAAAAGTTCTTCAACAAAAAGAATAAGATAATTGGAAATGAAAATATTAGAAATTTTCCCAAACAATAAAGTTGTTCAAATAGAATTTCAGTTCTTTTTCTCCATTTTTCACGTGAAAAGATCAGGCTGTAGGCAGGATGTTAAACCATACCATATCAAACCAGAGAATCCTTCCTCTTCAGAGACAAAGGACCAATTGAACAACTATCATACATAACTAAGAAAGAAAGGCAAACACACAACAAACAGCAAATAAAGACATTTGCAAAGAAAATCACATAATCTCTACTAACAAAATGATGATCACAAGTTTAAGAGAAACAAAATCTCAAAACATAACATTAGTAACCGAATACCATAATAAGGTCTTTAAAAACAACATAAGAGAAATTATCAAAAACACCAAGTGCTTTTTCACCTATCTAACCCTTCTTCGTTCATCCTCTCAAGCTTTTTACTTCTCAGATGAGTTGGGTCCTCTTTTCTTTCCAAAACCAACCACTGCATCAAGCAAGAAAACAAGAACAAATTCGACAATCATCAAAAACAGGCACTAACAATTAATAGCCATTACTTAATAAACACAGAACTAGCACATTTTTTTCTAATCTATGCATATATTTATAGACATATACATATATTCAAACTACATTGCAATTTAAAAAAACTCAGCTCTGTGTCATCAGCTTGTCTAATCCATACTTTAGCTAAGCAGAGTATTATACTGATAAATTCATCTTCAAATGAAACTATCAACAGCACATATTAATAATAATTATAATAAAAAGACAGAAATTAAATCAGAACGACAGCTTAGATCTACAAAAACAAGCTAACAAGAGTAATCACCTGCGGTGACGAAGCGGCGGTTGTATTGCATGCGCTTGTGGGCGCGGCCCCGTGGCTTCTTCTTCTTATCCTGTTTAGCAACTTTAGGAGTTTGGCCTCTCACCTTACCGGCACGAGCCAAAGATCCGTGAACCTTACCTGAGAAATAATAACAATGAGTTTAAGATTACTAAAAGAAACAATTAAAGCGAAAACGAAAGCGAATACCAAAGCTTCTTTTTCAGAGAGTTTACCCATAGCTGATCGTTTGAGTAGTCTTGTTGGCTGCTGCTGTGAGACTCTTTCTCGCCCAAATTGAGGCAGACAACACGAATCTAGGGTTAGGGTTTCTAGCGAATATATAAATACTCTATCGAGTGTGATTAGCTTGGGCCTGTTTTTAGCCCCATTCGAGAATTGGGCTGTTTGAATTTAGGGCTTTGTTTTTTTTTTTTTTGGGTCATTTTCTTGTTGCTTTTCAAATTAGAAAATAAATTAATAAATAAATCTTAAGCAATTGATTGATGCTTGTAGGAAGAAAAAAAAATTGTTCAAAATTTTTAACAAAATTAAAAAAAAACTTTGATTTTAAGTGAAACAATTAGCGTTAAACTTACTTGTTAATTTTATATAATTTTAATAAAGTTAAACTTTTGACCGAATGATTTTCAAACAGTTTTATTTGACTTATCACTTAAATTTCAATTATGAAGAAGGTGGGGGTTAAAAAGATTATGTTAGGCTTTGCCCACCAACCACTTTTATACTTTTGAGAGAAAAAAAAGAGAAAGTCAAACTTTTAAGCAGAATTGTAATTTTATATTTTTTTAATATTGCGTTTATTTCTTTTTATTTTTGAGACATATGATACAAAGTCTCTTTTGTTTGCTTTTGTTTTTTCATGCATACGGACAGCATTCGTGTAGCGATATAGAATTAAGGGTGTGAACGGATCAAGTGGAATGGCGATTGCAAATTTATTAGTTCCAAGGTAAAGGGAATTGTGGTGCACCATTCAATCAAAGGGAATTTGTGAAAGTTGTAAATTCACATGGCTGGACATATCTTAGGGTGTGTTTGGGATTGAGGTTGGACAACTGTAGTTTAAAAGGTACAACACTAAAGTGTTTGGTAAATACTAGCTGTTGTAACTTATAAGCTATGTTGATATAATTTTCACTTGTATAATGAAAAATTTATTATATCTTTAATAACTTGTGAAAATTATTATTTAAATTTTATATTTACTACATATTATTAACTTTTGTTTGATAGTTATAATTTTTTTTCCACAACAGCTGTAACTTAAAAGTTACAGTGCTTCAATCCCAAACAGGACCTTAATGCATTGAAACCATGTAGTTCGAATATATTACCACCACACAAGAGATTATTGAACATAAATGATACTCTTTTTTTCTTTTTTTAGAGAAATTTGAATTTAAAGACTATAATCCTATTTAATATTGTGATTAGATAACTATAGTTTAAAAGTTATAGTAGTAAAACATTTGATTAAATATCTACTGTTATGATTTGTAAGTTAAGTTAATTTTATAGCACACTAATATATTGAAAAAAAACTATAATACGTTTACTATTTTGTTAGAAATCATATCACATACTATCATATGTTTATTTCACAACTAAAGTTTTCTCTCTAAAACAATTGTAACTTAAAATTACAATATCTTCTATTTACATGATATATTTAGATAAGATCAATCTCTTAACCATGATGCTTGGTATATGATAATATGAAAAACAAGGATGACACACAAATGCATGCACATAATATTAGTCTCTCAATCAATGGCATGAGAGTCGTTTTAACCCCAAAACTTAATGTCAGCATCTTTTTCCAACAATAACTGCAAATTTCAATGACCTTCTTTTCCAAGAAAGGACGATAACTCTATGTGTCGATTAATATGTCCCACAAGGGCAGCCCAACCAATTTTGGGGCCTTAGGCGATTTATTTCAATTAGGCCTTTCAAAATAACTTATTACTAAAAATTTATTTATTTAAAATCAATTTTTCTAGCTTTATAAGATGCAAAATTATTAATCAAATTTTGGGGCCTTAGGCGATTTATTTCAATTAGGCCTTTCAAAATAACTTATTACTAAAAATTTATTTATTTAAAATCAATTTTTCTAGCTTTATAAGATGCAAAATTATTAATCAAATTTTTATATTTCGCGAACATATTTTTCTCAATCGATAATATAGCTAATCAATTTAATCTTTCTTCCGACATAGTTGATCTTAAATAAGTTTTTATCAATTTTAATTTTGAAAACCTTGTTTCTGCTATTGATATTGTTAATAATATTCTATAAGCATTATATACATTTGGAAAAAAAAATTTCAAATAATCAAGTACATCAAGTGGGATATTTTTTTCACTTTGAAATAATACAACTAATTATGAAGAGAATTGAAAAAAAAATGGATTTTGAGAACTTTAACTTTAATGGATTGAAGCTATATCAGTAGTGATTAATGGAAATAGTTATTTTTTTACCTTAAGCGACAATTAAAGAAAGCAGTTTACATGCCTTAAAAAATCCAAACAAGGGGATATCATGAGCCAATCATATCCAAATGAAAAAAAAAATAATAAATAATTAAATAGAGATTTTATAGGAATAAATAGGATAAAAACTGTTAATTTTAAATGTTGTTCTGGCGTACGTTCTTGAAAACTCAAGAATGGGGCTCTCACAAAAGAAAAAATATCTCAATTGAAAAAATATTGAATATTGTTGATGAGAAGCTTAAATGTGTTACAATAAACTATGAATAACAACCCTATTTATACTAGTAGTTAACTTAGTCCTAATCATTTTCAAATAAGATAAATTATCTAAAATTCTAATTAGATTATCAAATAACCTTAATAAAACAAGATAAATACTCATAAAATACTAAATACTAAATTGACTCAAATATTATAATTTCTAATTTATTCTATCTTATATGCTTCCTACATTAGTCTCTTCCTCTTCGAAAAAAACTCGTCCTCGAGTTTTGCTGAAAATAAAGGACTATCTAGAGGATAAAACTTAAAGTAGAGTAGCAATATATCTTAGAGCTCGAGCTCATAGTCTTTCTCATCAATCTTCCTTGAAACTCGAAAAGTTTCATACTTCATTTTCTTCTTGATCTTGTTAGTCACTCTAAGAAAAGTCAAAGTCTTGTATGAATAAATAACTTCTAGGCCTCTCAAGTCTTTTGCGAAATCTCACACAATGTTCTCCCCAGTTAATTTATCTTGGTCGTTATATCTTCTTCAAGAATAACTTTCATCTCTTCAATGTGTATAGCCACAACCATATTGATTATCTCAAGGTCTTCAAGATCAATTTGCTTGGTTTCACAAATAATTGGAAAAACCATATCAACTTTATCATCGTCAAGAATAATTCGTGTCTCTTCAGCTTGAGTATTTTTTCACAATTTTAATCATATCGCTAGATATAAAACTCAAATCAAGAATATATTGTACCTCTTTAATGGAAACATCATGCTTACTTGAAATCTCTTCAAAACAAACTTTTGTAATGTTATTTTCTTCAAATGATGAAACTAGTAAAGCTTGTTCTTCCATGCTAACATCTTCAACTTCAGAATCTTGGATAAACTCTTTCTTTTCATTTACTGCAATGGTTGAATCTTGAACAATCAATATATCTTGAGTAACATTAGAATCTTCAAGCACAATATCTTCTTCCATTGGTGAGTTATCATCTTTATTGGCATAAGAAGGTTGTTTTTCCAAGTTAGAATACTTTGGTGAAGAGAAGTCCATGATAGGATCATGTTTCGATAACAAACGCTCATGTTGTAATTTTAACAGAGTGAATCTATTGGACTTTTGATCTTTTTTTTTACCTTGGCTCTTAGATGCTCTTGCATTCGTTCAACTCTCTTCAATACTTGCTTCCTCTCTCTTTCGATTTGCAATTCAACTTCTAAAATAATTTTAACAACATCCCAATATTCATAAGTAGCATCAATTTGTAACAAAATTCGCTCCTTAATATCAACACATAATCTTTTTATAAATCTTGAAATTGTATCTTCATCATCTTTAGAAGTGAATATTCGTACGACAACAGTAATTTCGTAGTTGAGATTCATAGAATCGAACAGAATTTGTGCCTTATTAACACTTATCAAATTTACGACGGATAGCTTGAAAATATGCAAGAGAAATAAACTAAACTTTTATCTTTCTTTTCATGCTATGCTGAGTTCAAATCTTGTCTCTTCCATGTTAATCCATGTTGCTTGTAAGTTTGTCCACCATTGTGATGCATGTCCCATTAATTTTGAGGGCACATACTCAACATGTTTGCCCTCTGGAATATCTTCAAGAGTATCTTCAATTTTGAAGATCCAATCGAAAATATCTTCAGGATTAGTAAATCTATCATAATATTAAAGATCATCATCATCTTCTCTATATCTCATTGTACCCTTTTTTTTATTTTCTATTTTTTTCCTTTTTTGGGCTTTGTGTAAGAACAAAAAAATTAAAGGGCAATATTATAATTAAGGGAAAGTAATGCGTAAAAATTATAAATAATCAAAATTTTGTATTGCTGGCGACGGTGATTGGAAATTGGTCAATGATAGGTAGATCTAGAAGATTTGAGGTTGATGAGTGTGATGGTGGTAGTAGTTTGTCTCAAATCGTGATGGATTGATAGAAAAATTGAATTGAAGTAGTGATTGGAAGTTTTGTTCGTTTCCAGTGAATGGAGCGTTGGTTGGCAGCAAGTGTCGGTTTGAAAGAAGGGGCTGATGATGCTGAACGAATTGGAGGTGGTGATGGCTGGCAAATTGGCAGCGAAGGGCCACGAATTAAGCGGTGGTTGGTGCGGTTGTTTTGGTTTGTGTTCGGTGGTGAGATACGTTGGGTTTTGATGGTGGGCTTATTCTAGTTCTGATAGTAGAGAGGATTGATGGGAAAGACAACAGAAAACAATGGATCACGGCCATGTGCGACAGCTGTAATGGTGGTTTCGAGCTTTGTAGATTTTTTTTGTGGAATTAATGGATGATGGAGGAAGGATTTGTGTATGGAAGGTGGTTGATGGTTAGGAAAGCTCTGCTTAGTATAGAAAGAGACTCTGATACCATTTGGTATAGGGCAGAGGTGATACTAGATGTTATTCTAGCGTACGTTCTTAAAAACTTAAGAAGGGGGCTTTCACAAAGAAGAAAATATCTCAATTGAGAAAATACTGAATATTATTGATGAGAAGCTTAAAGGTGTTATAGTAAACTATAAATAACAACCCTATTTATATTACTAACTAATTTAGTCCTAATCCTTCTCAAACAAGTTAAATTATCTAACATTCTAATTAGATTAGAATTACAAATATGACTCAATTAAACTTAATAAAACAAGATAAATCCTAATAAAATACTAAATACTAAATTGACTCAAATATTATAATTCCTAATTTATTCTATCCTATATGCTTCCTACATCAAAAGATTACTAGAAAATAGTAATAATATATATGAATTAATAATTTAATAGCTATAATTTTGGAAAAAATTTTGGGGCATCCATATGTTATGGGGCTCTAGGCAATCACCTAGGTTGCCTAGGGGAAGAGTCACTTCTGATGTCCTAACTAACTAGCTCATAACAATAATTACATCCCCAAATAAGGGGCCGCCCACTAAAATAAAAGGAGTGGACAACACAACTGTCCTAAACGGATTCTAAATATCATCATAAGGGTAATTGTATTAGTCAACACACTTCATAGCACCAAATCAATCAATTCTATTAGTAATGTTGCCAGCATAATTATTTCATGGTTGAGAAATATTTTGTTTCAAAGTGGATTTGAAGAAAAAGAAAAGTAAAAAACTAGATAAACTTTGGAATGATGATTTAGTGAGGAAGATGATCGCTTTACAATGGGCAATACATCGAGTTAAACTGTCTAGTTAATCTATAACTTCAATACTACATAAGAAATCATAAAATTTTACTATATCTCCATATACTTACCATATGATTGGTGCTGTGATCGTTAGATTATCTTTCATAAACTAATAATGAAGAATAATATTCTCAGTTCATAAAAATAAAATTAGGGACAATATCTACATAATCGTGTGTCTTGACAAGAGTACTTGTCAAAGGTGGTTATGCACCTCTAGGATCCAAGGCTGTGAAATTTTTCAAACCTAGAAGCAGTATTGTGGTGAAGCTTAGAGAGGACCAGGCCAAGTTAGAAACTTTTCTTATTTTTGATCAACTGAAACTTTTCCTATTTGATTACAAAATTAACATTGTTGAAATCTATGTAAAACTTTTATATTAATTAGTTATGTCATCTCTTCAACTATCATCAAATTCTTATTTGAGTTCATCATTTGAAGTGTAAAATTATTATCTAAATAATCATAAATGATGTTTAGAACATATATTTTGAGGGATAAAGATCATGATGTCTTTCCTTATTAAGTGTAGGGGTGGCAATATAGGTTAGGATTCGTTTATTCGATTCGATTCGATGCGATTTAAATGGGCTTGGGTTTAAAAAATTGATTCGTTTAATAAACGAGTGAATTTGATTCGATTCGCTAATTAAACGAATCGAATGCGGGTTTGAAGATTTTGATTCGTTTATTCGTTTAAGATTCGTTTAATAAATGGGTCATAAATAGGGGTGGGCACGGTTCGGTTCTGTTCGGTTTTTTACTAAATTTTTCATAATCGTTCGATTACAATTATTTCAAAATCATAATCGCGATTAATCAAATTACCGAAATAATCAAATACTCGATTAATTGAAATAATTCGATTCGATTCGATTCGGTTCGATTATTTTGATTATGGGCCTATTGGACCTATTTTGGGCTTTTTTAAATTTAAAACCTTAAATTAATAAATCTACCACAAACATAAAAAGTTAACAAACAAAAAATCAAAATATGTCTCAAAATATGTTCAAGAACACATAACATGTTCAAATAACAAGTTCAAATCAAAATAAATAAGCAAAAAGTCTTTTAAACTTTAACAAAACTACAAAAGCAATTAACATCAATCAACTCCCAAATCCCAATTACTCATCAGCTGCTTGTTCTTGTTGAGATACTATTGACCTACCAAATTCTACATTAACAAATTAAAAAAATATATTAGAATGATTAGTTAAGAGTTAAATAACCAAAACAACATATCCAAATATAGTAGTAATATATTACCTGCTTCAATAACTTCATAGAATTCAATTTCCTCTTGAGTGGGTTGTATTATCCGTTCTCCTAATATAGTTGAGCGAAACCAATTTTGAGTGCAAATCAATGACTCAACAGTTTTATGAGTTAAAAAACTTCTAAAAGGATCAAGAACACGCCCTCCTGTGCTAAATGCCGATTCTGAAGCTACAGTAGACACTGGAATTGCCAAAACATCCTTGGCAATCTGAGACAAAATCGGATACCTATGCCCATTCAACTTCCACCAAGTCAAAATATCAAAATGGGCATTACTAGTACTCTCATTAGCATTCGTCAAGAACTTTTCAACATCATTTTTCGAACTAATGTCATCATTTGAACTTTGCTTCATCATTTTGAAAGATGAAAAAAGATCAATTGACATTATACTACTACTAGCACCACCACCACTACCATCATGGATATCACCAAAACAAACACCACCATTATTCCTCACATCACTCCCACCAATATAGCTATAATATAGCTTCATCAACAACTCCTTAATGTTAGATTTCAATTCTTCAACCTTCCTAGATTCATACATGCTACTAAAACAAAATGTAACAAACTCCAATTTACATCTAGGATTAAGTACATTTGCTACAAATAATAACATGTTAACCTGATCAAAAGAATCACCCCAGTATTTAGCAAACTTTTGTTCTATTTTTTCAGCCATTTTCCTCAACAAATCATCACTAGAAGTAGCAAGTGACTTCAAATGAATTAGAACTTTTGTCATTTCATTTAAGTAATCATTGGAAGTGACATCAACAGAGCTACTAAATTTCAAGGTCATATAATAAAAAACCGATAAAAAGTTGACTAACCTCCTTGCATTTGCCCAATCGTCATTGCTCGGTGGCCCCTCCCTCTTCTTTTCACCCTCATCCTCAACAAACCAATTAACATAATGTCTATCATCTTCCTTCATCTTATCAAATGTTTTTTCAAACACAACCGCTTTGTGCAATATCAAATATGTTGAATTCCATCTAGTAGGCACATCCAACACCATAAGCCCTCCATATGAGATTTTCTCCCTATCAACACATGTTTTAAACTTTTGCAATCTTGCTAGAGATGATCTAACATACTTTACTGCATTGCGAATACTAGATATTGAATGATTCACCTACGCCAACCCATCTTGCACAATCAAATTTATTATGTGTGCCGAACACCTCACATGCATATATAAACCATTCAAAACCATTGAATTCACACTCCAATTTGCTCACTTCTTCTTCACATAAGTTATTGCAACTTTATTGGCACTTGCATTGTCCACTGTAATTGTAAACAACATCTCAATCCCCCAATCAATCAAACATGCCTCAATTAGCTTCCCAATACCATCTCCTTTATGATTAGCTATAGGTGTGAAACTAAGAATCCTTTTGTGCAACACCCACTCCGCATCAATAAAATGAGCAGCAATGACCATGTAGTTAGACATTTGAATTGATGTCCACATATCTGTGGTAATACACACCCTCTACTTGCTTGCACCCAAAACACTTTTTAACAACCCTTTTTCATGCTGATACAATTCAAGAATATCCCTTGTAATTGTTCTTCGCGATGGCACATCAAATCTTGGGCAACAAGTTTGCATAAACTCTAAAAACGCTTCAGCCTCCATAAAGCTGAAAGGTAATTCATCCTTAACAGTCACCTTCACAAGTGCCATTCTACAAGCCTATTTTCCCTTTTGACGGAAAAGTACTTGTTGCTTCGGATCCCCTTCAACCTTCACATCTTGATATGACCTACATCTATCCAAATGATTCTTCAAATTAGTGGTATTTCCTCTATTAGCTGCAAAGGTTTTACGGCAATGATGACATTTTCCTTTGTTTCCACAAGGTAATTTGGTAAAATGAGCCCAAACATTTGATCTTAAAGGTATTTTTTTTTCCCATCATCAACCTCCACCTCTTGCACTTCCTCCTCATTATAATTTTCCATTCTACACAAACACATGCAATAACATTAACATAGACATATTAGAACAAAAGAAGATAAAATCATTCGTGCAAAATTATGGCAAATAAAAAATCAGCAGCAACAAATCAACACCACAGCAGCAACAAATCAACACAACAGCAGGGGGTTTTTATTTATAATCAACATTACTACAAGTCTACAAGGAGAGAATACTTTGAGCTGGAGCAAACACATAATTTAAACTGCAAAGCTTCAAGTTGTTACTAGTACAATACAACCTGAGTGTATATACATACATGTTTAGTGATTTAGGTACATATAATTCGAACACACGCCCTCAGTATTCAAAACCATATTGCAAATGATTTCAAATTATTCACATTCGTTTAGAACACTTGCTCCCACCAAGTCAAACCCAGTACAAGGTTCTTGCTTCTGTTGCTGGCCTGGCTGATGGCATGCAATTAAATTCAAATCAAAAGAAAAAGAAATGAGACTTCTTTTACAGCTGCCAAAAAGTACTTGAAGGAAACTAGCATAAGAGTAAGGTGCAAATCTCTAGTGAAGGCAAAAGAGACACATACATGGCAAGAAATCTGCTTAGCTTAGCTTTGATGGAAACAAGTGATAATAATTTTTTTTTAAAAAAAAAAAGAGCTCTGAACTTGATTAAAAGGTAGGAAATTATCTAATTAATTTCTTTAAAGAAAATTAAAGACCCAACTCACACTGACATAAACAGAAGCGCTAGCAAACACAAATGCACCCTGATACCGTGACACATACACACACTCTCTCAGCAGAGACTCTCCCATGCACATATGGAAACAAAACAGGAGACAGATGAAAACATATTCGCTGTTTCCTTACAGAGAGAAAGTGGAAACATAAATGCAGTGAGACTCAGACACAACTTTGTTAGAAGTGGGACTTGTGAAAAGAGGAATGATCCCTATCATCAGCAATTCACAGTAAGTAAGAACACATTTCAACCAACATTGAATCGTTTAGTTTATCTGCCTTATCATGTTTAAAGGTTTTTGTTTGCGAGAGTGATCTTGCCAGAAGTTGTTAACTTCGGAACTGAATGCTTGTTTGCTAATAAACACTTATAACCGAAACTAATGATCTTGCCAGAATTTATAATCATAAATTCTTGTTTGATTACCTTTTTACGCCAGCAGCAACTCAAGTTCTCTGCAAAAACAGAACAAACCAAAGAAATGAGAGACAAAAACGACAGCGAGAGAAATCAATTTTTGTTCTGCTGAGAGATTGTGTTGACAAAAACAAAAGAACCCTGAAATGCTAAAGAGGAAGAGAGAGAAATCAATACGTGATCGTAGTGTTAAAAAAAAATACCTCACAACAACAGTCAGATGGCAGCAGGGGAGCACCGTGACAGCAGCAATAGTTGATAATAGGTGACAGCGGCAGGTGACAGTGGCAGTGGGGATGAGAGTCGGCGACGAGCAGCGGCGGCAAATCAGATTCGTGAAGGACGAGCAGCAGCAGCAGCGAGGACGAAATTCCAGCAGTGAAGGTGTTACGACTTCGGTTTTCGACTGAAGAGTGAAGATCAGAACTTCTGATTCACACTAGTAAAATACTCTAATGGTAAAATACTCTAATGTTGACACGGCTGAAGAGTGAAGATCGGTTTTCGGCATGTTCGTACTTGTTTCTTCCTTCTGATTCAGAAGAATGTGTTTAAACTTTAAATTAGGGATTGTTTTGACGTTCGGTTTATTAAATGGTCGGTTCGATTTTAAAAAAAAAACTGAAAATCGAACCGACTGATTTTACTACTTTTGCTATATTACTAATTTGGTTTTTTGGATGTAAAAAAACCACATGTTCGGTTCGGTTCGGTTCGGTTTTTGATTAATCAGCTTTTTTTGCCCACCCCTAGTCATAAACGAATCGAATACATGTCGATTCATTTAAAATTCGTTTATTATTCGTATAATTAAATTATTTGTTTATCTTTAAATTTATTTGAAATTTTTTTAAAATTTGAAGGCTAATATTGTTATTTTAAACATAATTTATAAAGTCAATTAGGGCTACACTTCACTGTTCACACTCTCTTTCCCCTCATCCCTTTATTCCTTTAGCAACTCACTGAACTCAGCAGCGACCTGCGGGGAAATCACCACCCATACCCTTCACCATCACCTTGAACACGTTTTACAACTTTTGTAAATTATTCCCTTAACTTCTACACCAATCACCAAGCCATCCAATTCTACCTCATCATCATGATCTTTGCACAAAGCATTTGCATTCCAAACGAAATTCCCAAAAGAATTTTCTGACAACGGCGGCTAACTAGTGGTAGCAAATATACAACGCGGATCAAGAGAGTTGGTTTGTACTATGAACATGATTTTGCTTAATATATTTGCTAGCGTATTCATTTCTTGCGCATATTCTTCAATCACAAAATTTTAAAAAAAAATTAATTAATTAATTTTAATCTTTTATTCGTCAATTAATAGATATGTATATATTATTCAAGTTAAATTGTTAATTAATCTTCCTAAATAGTTAATTAATTAATTTTAATCTTTTATTCTTCAATTAATATTTATGTATATATTATTTAAGTTAAATTGTTAATTTATCTTCCTAAATAATTTTGAATTATTTTGTTTTTAGGAGAATGGATACAAGCCAAAGTAATTCAGCCTACACAATTAATGATTCTAGTGTTGGAGATGATGATGTAAATGACATAATCGAAATGGAAGAAGAGATTGAAAAAGGTTTAAGGCTGGCAGAACAAAAGGCACCACGACAGAGGAAACTAACTTCACAAGTTTGGTCATTGTTCCGTAAGGTTTTGAGGGATAAGTACCCAGACAACAAGCCGAGAGCGGTGTGTAAAAGATGCGGCACTGAGTATGTGGCTGTGCGCAATTCTGGTACATGTAATTTTGAGAAGACATTATGAAACTTGTGCAAAATTTAAAAGGCGTGATCCTGTACAAATGATGCTAGATCGTAGTGATGGTCTGTCAACTCGTGTTCCCAAGTTTGAAGCCCATGTGTTTCGTGAATTATTGTCTTATGCCATTATTATGCATGATTTTCCATTCCAATTTGTTGAATATAAGGAAATTAGAAGAATTTAGAATTATTTGTGTGATGAGGCGCCCAACATCTGTAGGAACACTGTGAAAGCAGATGTGTTAAAAATGCATAATAGGGAAAAGACAAAAATTAGAAGCACATTAGGAGAAGCTCCTAGTAGAATATGTCTTACTACTGGTTTATGGACTTCTATAACTACAGATGGTTATTTGTGTCTCACTGCACATTTCATTGATAAGGGATGGAATTTACAAAAAAAAAGTGTTGAATTTTTGTGAAATGCCAACTCCACACACTGGGGTTGCTTTGGCCGAAAAAATATTGTCATTATTGTGTGAATGGGGTATTGAGCAAAGGATTTTTTCATTGACTGTAGACAATGCTTCAAGTAATGATGTTTGTGTTGTAATGTTAAAAAGTCAATTGAGATTAAGGAATGCTTTGGTGTGTGATGGAGATTTCTTTCATATTCGATGTTGTGCTCATATTATTAATTTAATTGTTCAACAAGGTTTGAAAGAAATTGAAAAAGAAATAGAAAAAGCCCGTGAGAGTGTGAAATATGTCAAAGGGTCATAAGTGAGAAAAAGAAAATTCTTAGTGTGTTAAGCAAGTATCTCTAGATGATAAGAAAGGATTAAGACAAGATGTTCCTACAAGATGGAATTCAACTTTTCTTATGCTTGATAGTGTTGTGTATTACAAAAATGGTTTCTATCATTTACAATTGAGTGATTCAAATTACAAGAATTGTCCTTCTGAAGAAGAATAGGGGAAAATAGAAAAGATTGGGAAATTCTTATCTATGTTTTATGAGATCACGTGCATTTTTTCTGGGTCAAAATACCCCACTTGAAATTTGTATTTTCCGAAGGTGTTTGCGGCTAAGGTTGCTTTGGATCAATTATTGTGTAGTGAGGATGTGTACATGAAAACTATAGCACAGAAAATGATCGAAAAATTTGAGAAGTACTGGTCTGATTTTTGTACCATTTTGGCAATAGCGGTCATCTTGGATCCTCGATACAAGATGGCATTCATTGAGTTTGCCTATAACAAGACTTATGGTCAAAATTCATAGGAGTTGAAACATGTTCGAGATAAGTTGTTTTTAGTTTTTGGTGAGTATAATTTGATCACACCATCTTCCTCCTCTACATCCGTACTCACTCAAATGAGTGATGTTAGTTCAAGTGCGGGACGTAATGACAATGGTCAGAGTACACTTAACCAACGGGCCATGGATATGTTCAAGGTATATTTACAGTTTTCTTATTTATTCATTGTAAAAACTTATTATTTCCATGCTTGTTTTGGATTTTGACTATTCTTATTTCTTAATTATTTTGTAGGAGTTTGATGATTTTGATAGCATGGATTGTAGTGCTCATGTTAGAAAATCTGAACTGGAGCTTTATTTAGATGAGCCTAAAATTGATAGAAAATTTGATTTGGACATTCTAAGTTTTTGGAAAGGAAATGGATTTCGTTATCCTAACCTTCTTCCATGACTCGTGATATCTTGAGCATTCCTATATCCACAGTTGCATCTGAATCAGCTTTCAGTGTTGGTGGTCGAGTTCTTGATCAATTTCGAAGTGTATTGAAGCCAGAGACAGTCCAAACAATTATTACTACTAGAGATTGGATGTTTGGAGAGTTTGGTAAAATTTGCTCATAAAATTTATTTATTTTTCTTTTATAATATTTTGTGCAATTGTTTCTAATTAAGATTATTTTTATAAAATTATTGTAGAAAATTTTGATGTCATTGTGGACCAACTTACTCATAATATTATGAACATGAGCACTAATTGTGCTCCATCTGCAGAGAGTGCCAATAATCCAAATTACAGTATGTGAGTGTGATAGGTAAAGTTTTATCCTGTTTAATTATTATTTCCTTAACAATACTACAAATTTGCTATATATTTGATAGTTTGAAATTTTACCATGACTATTATCAATATTGCAGCATGTTAATAACATTTTATTTACTTTTTGGTACATGATTTTTGTTTTCAAGGTGGCAAAGACAAATGAAGAGAATTAAAGAAATTACCTTCCTTTATAATTTGAATTTGAATTATCATTATTTGTATTATTAGGGATTTGTAATTTAATATTTGGATGACTGTATAATTAATTTTAGAATATGGTTTGGGTTATTTATATTTTGTTGTAGGATATTAAATATGTGGCTTTTTTATGTTTTATTTTGCTTAATTTTATTTATTAGTTATATTTTTTTGAACGAATCCTAAACAAATCCTGATCCGATTCGTTATGGATTCGTAATAGGATAAACGAATCTGGATTCGATTCGATTCATTTATCAATTCTATTAAACGAATTAAACGAATTGAACCGAATATTTGTTTAATAAACGAATTGAATCCGAATCCTGAGATTTCAATTCGTTTAATAAACGAATTGAATTCGAATCCTGAGATTTCAATTCGTTTAATAAACGAATTGAATCCGAATCCGTAAAATTTTGACTCAATTCATTTACAATTTGATTTGAATTTGATTCGATTGTTCGTTTTGCCACCCCTAATATTTAGGTGTATCTTTAATTTATTCATTAACAAAGTTATGTTGTACAATAAAAAACTATTGAATTATTTGTAAATGATACTCACTCCAGCCATGCCCTCAAGCAGCGGTCAACTACATTTAGGTAAATATTAGAGTAGCCTTCATATTAATTCAAACTTTTAAAGTAATTATTAAAGTATTCTAACTTTTATTTCTCTTAGAGGAATTGATTTGTGGTTCATTGACGAGGCGTATGTTTTACAATCAATACGAGTTAAATTAAAAAAAAAAGAAAAAAAAAAGGCAAATAAAACCTCAGTAATATAGAAACATATTATCTTGGACTATTGGTGGGCAAGCAAAGAAACTTCGTGTATAGTAAGACCTCTATTTAATACTTGATAAATTAATAATCTTTTGTTATACAATAATTTTTCATGGTTCTAATCTGGGTAAAGGGTTAAATTAAATAATTTCAATAAATTGATAAGATAATATATTTTCTAAAAACCTTTATACAACTTTGTGGTCCTATTCATATTAGAAATTTTTAATTTGCTGAAATTACAAATACAATTATTTTAATATCTTGTTAAATAAAATATAATTCTATTGTTACTTATTTTTTTCTTGAAATTTAAGTATAGTTGGATCTCATCTCTAATTTTACTAATCGCTTCTAGAAGTTCTGAGTTGAATTGAAATTGTAAGAATTTAAATATGTTTTGTTAATTTAATTTATATTTAATAGATAATTCATTTTTGATTGATTAGATTGGTAAATACAATAAATTTCTAGTTAATTAAAATGTTTGTTCATTGAATTGTATATACACTCTATAAATTAATAAATTGTTAATATATTAATTAGTTAATACCTTTTTGGATTAATAAGTTTTGTATGGTCCTGATATTATTAATTTATAGGGTTTTTATTGTATTACTATAATATGATAAGTTCTTTTATCACAAAGAGCAAGCATTTTTCTTTATTCATATTAAATACCCACCAAAATTTTCCTAACATATCAATTGACAACCAAGATTTTCTAATAGCTATATTTTGCCACTTAATGTTTCAATTGTTATCATTTTATCACAAAACCTTACCACGGTTAAAACATTGTTGAGGTCACAGGGGTATTTAAGAAATTTTAATTTGAAGTCATTTTCCTATTTTCCTAGTCATTTTATAGATTTTTATTCTATTAGACATCCTATTTAAGTGTCTTTTTTTTCTTTATTTCAATTATTAAAATTTATTATATTAAAATATCTTCAAAATAAAACTCTAGGTTTGTGACAGAGTGACAATAATTGAAAATTTTTAATGCATCCATAATCAAAATAATTCATGATATTATTTTTACTTATACAAATAAATTTCATCATATTAGCTCAGCTGTAATGAAAGCACCAAAACAATTCATATAATTTTATATTATTTTATTTTACCATAACTTTATTTTTTTCAATTTACTTTTAATCTAGACGGTACCATTTTCTTTCTTTCTTTATTTATTTTTTAAATTCATTTAAAATTTTCAATCAAATGCAAAAGTAGAGTCAAAATAAAAATTATTTTCATAAAATGCTTATGACCAAAATCTCTATCATAAAGTAGTCATTAACTCTTGATAGAAAAAAAAAAATCTCTTACAAATATGTCATACTATTATGGTAGAAAAAATTTCTATCACGAGTCCGTCATATTTTTTGGCACATAAAGAGCTGAGCCCAAGAATTATCACAAAGGTGTCATAAAGAGCTGAGCCCAAGAATTATCACAAAGGTGTCTGTTATAGTAGATCATTTTTCTTATAGCATATAGATCTTGTATTTGTTTTCATTTTTGTTTTAATTAAGCAATGATAGAAGATAGATCATAAATTCTTGAAAAAAATTTCCTGGAGGTATAATTATATCAAGTTTTAATTACAATGCAGCTGAGTTTTATTTTCCATTTTGTTTAATATAAGGTTTCATGTTCTTAGTTATTTAGATATAAGTATGTGTAGTCATTACAATAGGTTTACGGAAAAAAATTTTAACCCAAAGAAATTAGAGTTAACTTGATAGATTAATATGAAATTGAAGTTTTCTTTTTTCTTTTTGAAATACAGAAAAACATGCAGATTTTGGAAATAAATAAATATATAAAAACGTAAAATAGAAACTGAAAAATAAAAATACGAAGAAAAGGCTACTTCATTCATATTTTTTTATATTTGGTCTTCTTTTTTAAATTTTAAATCCGTTTAGAGCTACAGCTTAGGCTGCTTAGCTCATCGAAAAAAAAAAATTCCGTTAGTGTGTGCAAAACTAAACAGCTTGAGGGGGCGTGGTAGAATATATCAAAACATTTGGGGGTTGGGGGAAATTAACCCACTATGAAAAACCTAAAACCTATATACCACGCAACGGCCTCAGTCCCTGCGAACCAGAAGCCACTCAGAATCTTGCTGCTGCTCACAAGCTTGCCATTGCTCACGATATATCTCTCAGGTTTATTTACTGATTTACTCTTTTTTCTTTAGTACAAATAATAAAATTGTGTTCTTATTTGGTTATTTGATTTAGAGGTGGTGGGTTGTGTCATTTTTTGTTTTTGGCGGGGGGGGGGGTGTTGGGGGGCTTTAGTGAAGCTGAGACTTTGGTCTTCAAATCGCTTATTGTATTTAGTTTCTATTAAGTCGATCAATGGAATGATTATGGTTTTCTGCGCTCTCACGTGTGTTATTCTTTAATGTCAGAGTTCAATTGAAATTTAGTTTAGTTTAATATGAAGAAATAGCAGGGTGGATTCCTTTTTTTCGATCGTTTTGTGCCAGTTATACTACCAATCAAGTTCTGTCCATTACTGGTATCAATTATGTCATAGTCTGTTAGCTGTGTGGATTCCTTTTTATGTGCTTTAATTCTCTAATGTTTTCTTCATTTAGACAGACTTTATTGTCTTATACCTGTAAATCTTGATTATTAATTTGTTAGGTTCAGATTTTCATTGTGTTTTTCTGAAGTTTCATGCACCCTAATTTGAATAATTATAGGTGCACTCTCTTCCCACCAATGGCAGATAACGAGCTGCCGATCAACCAAGTTGCAACCATGGATTTAAATGATGATGCGGTGCAAAGACACCAATTCTCAGACCGTGTTCCGATCAAGTCTATTTTGACTCGACCCGATGGTGGCGCTGGGCTAGCTGGGCAGCAAGTGCGAGTTGGAGGATGGGTGAAAACAGGTCGTGAACAAGGGAAAGGCTCTTTTGCTTTTCTGGAGGTGAATGATGGGTCATGCCCTGCTAATTTGCAGGTTATTGTGGACAAGGATGTAGCAGATTTAGGCCAGCTGGTGCCTACTGGCACTTGTGTTTATGTTGAGGGCATGCTTAAAAACCCTCCTGAGGGGACTAAACAGAAGATTGAGCTTCGGGTTCAGAAAGTGGTCGATGTGGGTATGGTTGACCCTGCTAAGTACCCTATCCCCAAGACAAAGCTCACTCTTGAGTTTTTGAGGGATCGTATTCCTTTTCGGCCCAGGACAAACACGATAGCTGCGGTTGCACGAATTCGAAATGCACTTGCTTATGCCACTCATACATTCCTTCAGAAGCATGGGTTTCTCTACATTCACACTCCAATTATCACCACCAGTGATTGTGAGGGTGCTGGTGAAATGTTTCAAGTTACAACTCTAATAAGTGATGCTGACAAGTTGGAGAAGGAACTGATCAAGAATCCTTCTCCATCAGAAGCTGACATAGAAGCCGCCAAGCTTGTTGTCAAGGAGAAAGGAGAGGCTGTTGCAAAACTAAAATCTGATAAAGCAGGCAAGGAGGCGATAAGTGCTAGTGTTACTGAACTTACAAAAGCGAAAGAGAATCTTGCAAAGCTCGAGGAAAGATCAAAGCTTAAGCCAGGAATCCCACAAAAGGATGGAAAGATTGATTATACACAAGATTTCTTTGCCCGTCAAGCCTTTTTGACTGTTTCTGGTCAACTTCAAGTTGAAACTTATGCATGTGCTGTTAGTAATGTCTATACATTTGGGCCAACTTTTCGAGCTGAGCACTCCCACACTTCCCGGCATTTGGCAGAATTTTGGATGGTGGAACCTGAAATGGCTTTTTCAGACCTTAAGGTGCGTTAGACATACACTGCTCACTGTTTGGTATTTGAGAAGCTCTGATGTTTGACTTATTTCTTTGTGACTAGTCCTAGTCCTAATCTGGTAGCAATCTAGCAATATTTCTATTTTACAGTATATGAAAAAACATATGACATTTCTACTATTATCTAATTCAAATAACAAACTTTGTAAATCAGAAAAGGGACATGTTTTACATTATATTACAAAGTTCTCGTAAATGCACTATTCTTGCTGAGAGCAAAAAGAGGCTATATGAACTACACGTTTAAATTCTCTATCTTCATTGTAGTTGTAGCTCTTCAAAGTACTTTATTTCTTTCTTAAACCTTCGGTATTTATCTTTTAAGAAAATTGTAGAGCAAGTACATTTAATAGTTTTATAGCTTTATCCTTCCAAATTTCCAAGTTGTTATTCTAATTCAGTTAGTTAGTCTAGTTCTTTTGCTATTGCAACTATTATTCGAACTGCTATTAGAAATTATCTTTCTTCTATAGCTTAGTTTTTTAATATCTTTTAGCCAAAACATTAAACGTCTTTACAACTTTGTCTATTAACCGATTCTTAAATCCTAATATTTTATTTTCTATATCTACGGTTTCTTAAGGAAATATGATCCTCTTGATTCTCCTAAATGATTAAACTTGTCTAAAAGTATTCCTAAAAATACTTCATGATTAAAGTTCTGTTAAATGCTGTTTGTTTGGTGTTTGAGCAGTTGTAAAGCTTGACTGATTTCCTTTTTGGACCAGTCATAGTCCTGATCTAGTTGGCAATCTAGCCATGGTGCTATTTTTATAATGCTTTCACATATGTTTGTGGCAACTGTGCTAAGTTGATCTGCTCACCATTAGTGTCACCAAGTTCTTAATATACCTGCCGATTCTTAAAGGTTCTTACATTTGTAGGATGATATGAACTGTGCGGAGGCATATGTGAAATTTATGTGTGACTGGTTACTTGACCATTGCTTTGACGACATGGAGTTTATGGCTAAAAATTATGATAAAAGTTGCATTAACCGTCTAAGAATGGTTGCTTCAACTCCCTTTGAACGCATAACATACACTGAAGCAGTAGAGCTACTAGAGGTTGCTGTGAAGGAGGGGAAACATTTTGAGAATAAAGTGGAGTGGGGGATTGATTTAGCATCTGAGCATGAAAGGTATGCAGACTGCTCATGTGCATGTAATTGTTTCATCATTAAAGTGTGGGATGGTGGGTATTGATTCCTTGGTTTGCTTGCCTACTGTTGCAGATACTTAACTGAGGTCAAATTTCAGAAGCCTGTTATTGTTTACAACTATCCAAAAGGAATCAAAGCATTTTACATGAGGCTCAATGATGACTTGAAGACTGTGGCAGCTATGGATGTCCTTGTACCTAAGGTGACTCGTTTCTTCAAAAAATTTCAAGCACTGGATTGGTTGCTCTTCATTTTATATTCTTCTAGAATTGATGTCCCAGATTTTTATTACAGGATTGATGATACATGTATATTGATTATCTTATGTTATAGGTAGGAGAGTTAATTGGTGGGAGCCAAAGGGAAGAGCGTTATGATGTAATCAAGAGCAGGTATTATAAATGATTCATGTTAGGAAAGTTAAAGATACTGTGACTTGCAAGCTTCAACTAACTGTAATATATTTTGTGTGGGATGCATTGAATTACAGAATAGAGGACATGGGACTCCCTCTTGAACCATACGAGTGGTACCTTGACCTGCGGCGCTTTGGGACAGTGAAACATAGTGGGTTTGGCTTAGGCTTTGAACGGATGATTCTTTTTGCCACAGGCATCGACAACATTAGAGATGTTATCCCGTTCCCAAGATATCCTGGCAGAGCAGATCTCTAATCCTGAATTTGCAAACATGCCTTTTTGAAAAATCACTAGTTACTACATCTTTTGCTGATTCCAAACAATGTTAAACCAGGAAACCATAACATTGAAATTTATGTTTGCCATATTTTAATGATAGAGATATTTTCTGGATTTGTCTTCTGCGAGCGTTTACGACGGAATTATGATTTATTATTAGAGAATATATTAATAGAATTTTGATTGTAATATAACAGTGTATTGGTGGAATATCAAATTTATTAAGATTTAAATTTAAAGTAATATATTATTTTAATCTTGTGAAAGATTAATAGTGTGTTTACTTGAGGGTTTAGGGAATAAGAATGAAGGAATGAGAATGAAATCCATGTTTATTTGGCAAAATGTAATCTATCTATATCTATATATATATATAAAGTTGGGACTTGAGGAAGTGATGTGGCATCACTATTTCTCATCTTCTCATATTATTTATTATCTAATAAATTGGTTGAAATTAAAAAATAATTACATTACAAAATATTAAAATAGAAAATAATTATTGGATTATAAATAATTACATGTATTTTCCTCTTTCTATTTAAATTCAACAATATGTAACCATTAATAATAATTAATTATAAGTCTTGAAACATTTATTTATTTTATTATGCCAACAATTAAATTTTAGTGGCTTAAAATACATCAATTAATTAATATTAATATATGAAGGAAGGTTCCTTCATCTTCCTTCAACAATGCCATTAGAGCCTAATTTTAATGTCATAATCCCATATGTAATTATTCAATCTTTTGGTTAGTGCATTTTGGCTTCTTCAAACTCCATAAACATTAAATATTTAAGATTTGTGGCATCATTATTTCTCATCTTTTTATATTCTCTATTATCTAATATATTGGTTGAGATTAAAAAATAATTACATTACAAAATATTAAATAGGTTGAGATTAAAAAATAATTACATTACAAAATATTAAAAATCTATATATATATATAAAGTTGGGACTAGAGGAGGTGATGTGGCATCACTATTTCTCATCTTCTTGTATTCTCTATTATCTAATAAATTGGTTGATATTAAAAAAATAATTACATTACAAAATATTGGTTGAGATTAAAAAATAATTACATTACAAAATATTAAAAATCTATATATATATAAAGTTGGGACTAGAGGAGGTGATGTGGCATCACTATTTCTCATCTTCTTGTATTATCTATTATCTAATAAATTGGTTGATATTAAAAAAATAATTACATTACAAAATATTAAAAATAAAAAATAATTATTAGATTATAAAAGATTATATGTCTCTTCCTCTTTCTATTTAAATTCAATAATATGTAACCATTAATAATAATTAATTAGAAGTCTTCAAACATTAATTTATTTTGTTATGCCAACAATTAAACTTTAGTGGCTTAAATATATCAATTAATTAATATAGGAAGGAATGTTCCTTCATCTTCCTTCAATAATGCCATTAGGGTCTAATTTTAATGCTATAATCTCATATTTAATTATGCAACCTTTTGTTTAGTGCCTTTTGGCTTCTTCAAACTCTATAAATATTAAGTAGTTAAGATTTGTGGCATTATTATTTCTCATCTTTTTATATTCTCTATAATCTAATATATTGGTTGAGATTAAAAAATAATTACATTACAAAATATTAAAAATAGAAAATAATTAGTAGATTATAAAAGATTACATGTCTCTTCTTCTTTCTATTTAAATTCAACAATATATAACCATTAATAATAAATTAATTATAGTTTTGAAACATTCATTTATTTTATTAAGCCAACAACTAAACTTTAGTGGTTTAAAATACATCAACTAATTAATATAGGAAAGAATGTTCTTTCATCTTCCCTCACCAATACCACCAGGACCTAATTTTAATGTCATAATTTCATATTTAATTATGCAACCTTTTATTTAGTGTCTTTTGGCTTCTTCAAACTATATAAATATTAAGCATTTAAGATTTGTTATGTTTGGGTTTTTTTTTTATTTATTTAACCAACATTCTATTTAGAAATGTTCTTGTATTTTTATTTTTTGACTTATTTAAATTTTTTGTATTATGTGCTTCATGGAGTATTCTTTTCTTCATGAGTTAAACAATGATAAAGATAGTTGGATGATAAGGGTTAGGCTTTGTAAAATGTGGGAGTCTGTTAATACCAAGAAGAATGGAGAGTTGATTAGTGTGAACATAATTTTTATTGATGAAAAGGTTGTGTACACTTAACTATACACATTAATATATATTTTTAAAGTTAACAACAAAATAATTAACTTTCATAAATAACATTAGTTTTATAAGGCTGTGTCATCTTTAAAAAAAATCAATTCATATTTTTTATCAGCTTTATCAAGTGTAAAGTAATAAAAAAATAATACTAAATTCTTTTTTTAAAGCCGCACGAAGTGCGGTTCTATTTCCTAGTTTAAGAATAAGGATTAGGAATCTCATTCCCATGGGGGGTTGGAAATGGGATTTCTCATTTTCTGAACTGATTTTTGTATCCTTCTAATTTTTTCATATTTTCCGAATTATCCTCGTTCAAATCACAATTAATTTTATTATTTTAAATATCATTATTATTATTATTATTATTATTATTATTATTATTATTAAATTTTATTATTTTTATTATTTTTATTTTTATTAATATTATCATTATTAACATTTATTATTATTATTATTATTATTATTATTATTATTAATTTTCTTAATTAATATCATTTTTATAATAATATTTATACATGTATCTAGTTAATAAAAATTATATTATTTAATACTATAGGTATTTTGATAAATTGATTCTCATTCTTATTTATTTTATCAAGTAAACACAATAATATTTCAATATATTTTTATTTTTATTTATTTTTATCAAATAAATATTAAAATTTCATTTCCATTTCTCATTTCCATTTTATTCCATTCCCATTCCAATAAAATAAAAGCATCGTAATTTTCTAAGCAGTGCTGGCAATGAGTAGAGTTTATTGTTCAACACATAATTACAAATTATCGCAAAAAAAGCGGCAGAGAGACTGCGTTTTATCATAATATTGGGAAATTTATACCAATAACCATAAAAATTTTGATTTTTTCCATCTTAACCCCCCAAACAAATTTCTATCAACATTAGCCATAAAAAAACCTTTGAGCCCAAAATACCCCTCTCCCTCATCTCTCCCCCAACACTCTCTCCTTCACCCATCTCTCCCAAACGGAAGAAACTCTCATCGTCGGCGGCGGCTCCATCCCTCATCGGCGTCCGATCTACCATCTACAACCTTCAACAAAACCTAGATTAGCCATTTTATTTATTTTCATTAATTTAAAATGAAATTTTAGAATAATAGTGGTTGTCGTTTGAGAATAATGGTGATGGTGGTGTTTGTTGTTGTTTTGGGAGTGTGTTGTTTTGGTGCGACAGGCAGCCTGTCGCCAGATTCACCCACGTCAGATTCACTGAAACTCTCGAGCACGTTCAGAAAATAACTCATACCACTATGTGATGCCGATTAGTGTTGGATCCGAATAAATTATTATCGGATTTCACTTTTATAGTTGCCTTTTGCCGTCACCGTTGGTTGATGATTCAAGAGTGGAAAGCTGCCTTTGGTTTGACGAAATGAGAGAAAGAAAGTTGCTTTTGGTTTGTAAAGAAGGGTAATTTGAGGAGAAAAGCGTGTGTTTGGCTAATGTTGATAGAAAAAAGTTGAGAGGGTTAATTGTGAAAATAGTAAAATTTTTATGGTTATTTTTGTAAATTTCCTCATAATATTTGCGGGAAAACGGTCATGAGGTTTGCGTTTTGTGACGTTGCTACGAGACGCTGCGTTTTGAGTCTTTTTATTTTTTATTTTTGGAAAATTATCACCGGTATACCCTAAAATGTCACCGGTATCAAACGTACTACAACACTTTTCACTTGTATCACTCGTATACCTTAAATTGACAAAAGAGTTCTGGCATCCACCTTTCCCTTTACTACCGTTAAGAACTTAACGGAATTTGAGTAAAATGACTATTTTACCCTTTTAACTTAAAAAGACAAATTTGCCCTGAAAGTGAAGCAATTGAAAATGTAACCGTTGGGAGCCAATAACGGTTACATTTTTGACTATATAATGACCTAAAACACAACAACAAAAATAGCTTGCAACATTCAACCAATTTGCAACAAGAAATCAGCCAACATTCAACCAATTTGCAACAAGAAATCAGCCACCACACACTTGATAATCTCTTTAAATTTAACCAATTTGCTACTCTTTTCCAACTAAAAACCAGAAGCACATTAACAAATCATTGATCCATCACATGCCAAGCAATCACATGCCAAGCAATCACATGCCAAGCAATTCATATGAAAATGGCCTCCAGTGAAGCATCAAGTTCTGCTGATAGTAGACATACCAGATCTGATAAAGTAAAATGCCAACCAAAATACTGCAAGTGTGGCGTGCAAGCAGTGGCTATGGTGTCAACTACATTGCAAAACCCTAATGCAATGTTTTGGTCATGCAGGTAGAAGCATTGTGGAGCGAGGCATTGTGGATTTTGGGAATGGTTCACTGTGGAATCTCTCATATATCCTAGTACTAATGGCGCAATGCCAGGGCAAAACTTGAAGCTGAATGATGATTTGGTTAAGATAAAGAAAAGGCTAAAAAGCATTGAAGGAAAGCTTAAATGGATCCTAATTGTGCTAGTGTGTGTCTTTGTAATTGTCCTTATGAGAAAGTAATGTAACACACAAAGTTTGTATTCAAGAAATATTCAACAGTCATAATTATCAACTAAAATATTAATCTAATTATAACATATCCAAAATATGCAGATAGCAACATATCTCCTTCAAATACATATTCTAAAAACCAATTCGATAGCTTAGCTCATGCAAGAGCATAATTAAGTTCAGTTGATATCACATAACTAGCATAACAGTTAAGGAAATTGAAGTTGATAGATTGTTTCCAACAAAACATTGCAAAATGAGCATTTAACTCATTACAAAGCATCTGTGACAGTGGACTCATTACAAAGCACCTGTGACAGTGGACACTTGTGATGGATTCTGTGATTGGCTGACTTGGGATAGGTTGACATGTGAAGTTTTTCCTATATTACAGAAAAGAAAATAAATTAAGCTCCTTATATGCAATTATGAAATATGAACAAAAAGAAACGAAATTCAACCTCTTTTTTTGCTTGTTCCAGCAACTCCAACAGCATTTACGCTTTTTCTTTTCATCGATCCAGCACTGGAGCTTTTACTTCGATCACTTGGTACATGGTCTCTCCTCGCTGTATTTCTCGTTCTGGTTGGCTTTGATGGCTGACTTAAAGGATCTGCTGACTGGCCTGAAGAATTTCCAATTGACAGCTGAAAAAACGTAACTTCTGTGTTAGATGACAATATAAACAATAAACATAAATGAATAAAACTAATGGACTAAATAGATACCTGAGAATTAGTGCTTGTAGCTTTGCTTGGCCTTGCAACCGATGGTCTCAATGGACAAGATCTTACATTGTGGTTCGAGCCACCACAAACCGAGCAATTGACAAAGTATCTCATGCTGCGTTTTTGAGGTTCAGTGGCTGCTCTCTTTCTACATTTCTTTGGCCTTCCCATCTTTTTCTGCACAATTGGGGGATCAATTAAGGGCCTATCACCACGCTCCCATGTCCGCTCATCGGGAATTGGACTAAACATAACTGAATATGTATTAATGTAGGCTTGCTTGGTAAAGCAAAATGGAATATACTCCTCAATTTCATGCCTTGCATAGCCTATGGCAGCCATAGCATGACAGCAAGGTAAGCCGGCAATTTCCCAAAACCCACAAT
This sequence comes from Citrus x changshan-huyou, assembly GCA_039657385.1. NCBI lineage: Eukaryota > Viridiplantae > Streptophyta > Magnoliopsida > Sapindales > Rutaceae > Citrus > Citrus x changshan-huyou. The sequence continues at coordinate 9,254,304 of CM077550.1, forward strand.
CGCACGTCTTGTCCTCCAATTTCACTATAAACCTCCTAGCTGGATAATAAGATTTATCCATGACTTGAAAATTCAAGTCTCCCGAGGGTTGCACAATCATTTTTTCTCCTTTCTTGAAAGTTTGATCCAACTCTTTGTAAATCCGAGGAGCAATAGTTTTTTGCCAAGTATTTCCCTCATTTCTTCTCTTTGTAAATCTTTTCATCAGTCTGCATCTAATTTCCTCAAGCATTGACAAAGCAGGCTTGTCTCTATAAGGCAGAATCCAACTGTTGAAGCACTCGGAGGCATTGTTATCAGTCCTTTCTACCTTGCAGTTTCTGTCGTATGTATGCATAGACCAAGTGTATCCCTGCAGCTCTCTTTCTAACCAATTATATGCTGCTAACTTTTCCTCTTTGATATGTGCCATTGCCTCTTCATAATCATGCTTGTTACTACTTTTTGCTGCCTTCCAAAAAAGAGTCCGCAAGTTGGCACCAGCATGTTCTTTCGCAAAATTAGCATACACATGCCTACAACATGCCCTATGATAGGCAGTAGGCCATGTGTTCGGAATTGCATTCAACAGCCCCTTTTGCCTAACACTAATAAATGTTACCTGCCTTTCATCATCTAAGTAGTCCATGTTTCTGTGTTCTCAATCTCGCATACACACAATGCCAATGGAACTATCCCTTTATTAGCATCTGAAGCAACAGCAGCCAACAAAACTCCACCATATTTTCCCTTTAGGTGACACCCATCGATTCCAATGAACGGTCTGCAGCCATTCAGAAAAGCATTTCTTTGTGCTGGAAATGCAACAAAAAATCTTTGAAATAGACATTTCTCAGGAACAATGACTGCATCACATAACACTTTGCAAATGGCTCCTGGCTCAGCCCGATGAATAGCTGCAGCGTACTGAAACAGCTTCTCATAGCCCTTCGAATGGTCACCATATACTAGAATCCTTACTTTTTCTCTAGCCCTATACATTGTGAGCTTCTCAATCTTCAACCTGAATTTTTCTTACATATAATTCTTGAGAAGAGATATCTTGACATTTGTATCAATAGCAACATGTCCCTTTATCATTTCAGCAACCCATGTTGAAGTAACTTTCACAGATTTCTTGGTAAGCTTGCACTCGTGCTTCTTTTGATATCCCCGCAGCCAAAAACCATTCCTATCATTCAGTCTTGCACCTTTAACAAACCATGGACAGCCAGCCTCCTTACAAGTTGCAAAATATCTCCGCGGTTCACTATATTTTATGCTAATATTAAACCATTTCCTAATCATAACCTCATGTAACACTTGTCTAAAGTGATTCACATCCCTAAACACATCACCTAATCTCAGCCTATGTATCCCATTAGCATCTAATTTATACTCATGTTTCTCTAAATATTTTGTAAACTTCACACTACCAACATTGATGTCATCATCAGAAGAGTTCACAACCATTTCGACTGCCCTAGTGTCATCATCTAGTAAACCATCTCCACCTCCATCGCTATCACTCTCGCATTGGCTGTCCTCATTGCCCTCACTATCATCAATGTCATCAACAGACACAATATCATCAATAGGCATAGTAGGTATTGGTTGCATAACAGGTTCCTCACCATCACTGTCACTTCTTTTGTCTGACCAATCTGATAATAGTTTGTCTTCATCAATTTCACCCTCATGAATAGTTGCAGTAGCTTCATGTCCATAACCTCTTTGCATATCATCGAATTCATCTCTGTTACTCCCTCCTTCTTGATCTGTATGGCTAACTTCTGCTGTACCTTGATCATTCAAGATATCTATAACTTCTGAAGACATGTGTACTCCTAAGTTAAACAGCAATGATTGTATTAACGGAGCATCTGGATTTTGAGGGCATAAAACAGGCACAACTTCAACTTCAAATGTAGTAACACCCATCAAATTATGAAACCCAAATAAGCATTTCATCCCATATTCAGAATCTAAAACAACCTTGACTTTACTATCTGGGTTCATAACAGTCAATAAGATTTTACCAACTGTATCTAACCCATGTACAGTAGTTATCTTCAATGCCTCAACCTTTATTCTATCAATAGTCCAATCTTTAGGGTTAATCATACTGACATGATGTTTTTCTCCTTTGAAAGAAATCACTAGCTCCATTGTTGACATGTCTACTGTAATCCCAAAAATAACATAATATGCTTAAATATGGATCCTTTAAGCTTTACACACACAGCATAGGAAATAAATATCATACAATATGCAAAAAACCAGACCCTTAATATGCAAGTTGAAAAAAGTCCCAATTAATTTTAACGAAATACATGTAACAATCAACAGACCCTCAATATGCAAAAACCAGAACCGATATCATTTACCATCTAAATGCACTTCTATAAACCTAAAACATTGATCACATAAGAATATAAATAACCCAAAAAATAACCACTGCTTATTTCTTCGTTTTTAACATTCTAGGGTTTGTAACAAAAATTAAATTCTCATAAATTCGGATAATTTCAAATTATTTCTTACATCTATTGACTAAATAAGAGATAAGAGATATATTGCATGAAATATATATATATATATATATATATGAACATACCCAACAACTCGATGCTTCGCTCGCTGGATTCGATCGAAATCAGCTTACTCTTCTGTCAAGTTCCAAATCAATCTCCACAGCTATCACTTAAACTTGTTTGATGGTCAAATATTGAGGGTTTTTAGTAAAAAAATGGCGGGCATGCATACAGTCTTGCACCGGTTGTTCATATGCATGCAAACTTCTCTCGGTGTGAATAAAGAATGGGGAGGATGGACCACTTCTATCTGTTTGTCTTTGAGTTACAGTGAAACGATGTCGTTTCTCTGTAACTTTTTTTTTAACCAAAATAAAAAACGACGTTGTTTTGTCTTTTTTGTTACAGTGAAACGGCAGCGTTTTCGGGGTATTAAAACGACGCCGTCTTTCTTTGCAGCCTCTTCTTTATTAAAAGACTATATTACCCCTATGACGTCAGCATGTCTTAACGGTAGTAAACGGAAAGGTGGACGCCAGAACTCTTTTGTCAATTTAAGGTATACGAGTGATACAAGTGAAAAATATTATAATATATTTGATACTGGTGACATTTTAAGGTATACCGGTGATAATTTCCCTTTATTTTTTTGGAGGTTTGGTTCTGTTTATTGTTTAGTTGAACTTTTGAACATTTTAAACATTTCCATTGGGGATTTTCCAGGATCTGAATAGACTCCATCGAGCCGAATTTGCTTAATAAGGATGAAATGATGACGACGATAAAGCATCTGGCGAGAAATTGGCAAAAATCTCGCGATGACGAGAAGTTCTCTCTCCCAACTCTAGACGACACTCGTCCTATGGACACTCAAGGTCTCCCATCCATCTCATATAAGATTTAACTTCATTTTGTTCTCGTTGCTCTTTTTTAATTAATGAAATATTAAAGCAATTTATTTTTGGTTTTATTATTATTTTTTTAAATCATTAGAACAAGAGGAGTTGGTTCGCTTATTTGAAAGGAGTCAAGCTCAGCAGAGTTTAATTTGGCGGGTATTATAATTTTCCATTGAAGAATATTTGTTAGTTTAATTTATTTATTTTTTTCTTAGGAAACATTAACTTGATTTATTTTTCTTTTCTTTTTTTAATAGAGTGTATTCGCAGCATTTCTTTTTTGCTTCGCTGCCTTTCTTGTTTACTCTATCTTTCAGCAGACTTCATCTCCATGGAAACTGGTATAACAATCTCTATTGCTAACCGAATTTTATTTTGTTTTTTAGTTTTTTTATTAATTTACTAATTTTCTGAATTGCTGGATGGGAAGCAATAAACTCAAATAGTCTTCTGTAAATACTTGTAAAAATTTAGGTTACAATTTGAAGTTTCTTGGATACAACCTCACAGGAAATAGCAAAAGCAAATTTTAGATTTTAAACTAGATTTTAAGATTTTTTCCAAAAAGTGTTTCCGGAAACACCCAAAAAAATGTTTTAAGATTTTGGTATGCTTTGTTTTCAGAAACAAAGAGTTTTATCCAAATTGCTAATTAATTTGGCCACGATGGTTTGATCAAAATTTGGGTGTCCTCCTAACTCATAAGCTGTGGACTTTTACAAAGGCTAAGGTGATAGTTCTCAGAATAGTATATATGTTAAGAGTAAAATTTCTAAATTGTTGTTGTGTTTACTCTTCATAGTGCTATCAAGTGGTCGGCAATTCAGTTACTAAATTGAATTTTGTGAAAACATTGATTTAGTTTTAGTAGTAGTTTAATGAGAATTGATGCTAGGAGGTGCACATGATCTTGATGATACCTCGGATTTGAGGAACTATATGCATTACGATTTGAATGATTTGCATTCTGTTATTGCTGAATGATATTGTCATTTCTGAGCAAGTGTTTTCTGTGCTCCTTTAAGTAGCGTTATCATGCTTACTTCATGGAGGAGATCAACTCATGGATGATTATAGTTGCAGGTCTGATTCTTTGCTTGTTCTCGTCTATTTTCACTTTTCATTATTTGCTTAATATTTGCGTATTTTGTATCATTCATTATGATATTGTTAAAGCAATTCAACTAAATATCCTATTCTGCTGTCTTCTTTTTGTTTCATTTTCATTAGACATACCTGTTTGGCCTATGTTCATGTAAGGATGATTGAGTCTTATGTTTAAAATTTGCAGTTTTTTCATTTATCAAATTTATTAAAAAGATAAATAAAAAATATAGCTTCTAAGAATGTTGATTTCTGTTTCTGTCTTCCTCAGTTTTGGTTCATTATGTACGGTGTGCCTTGTCCATGACAATTAAGTAATTAATGTTGCCACCCCGGATGAAGAGGGAATTGTTGGGCTCTTATGTAAATAGTTGTCATGCCAAATTTGTGGAACCAAAAGGAAACCACCTTGGAAAATTTTAAACCATCCATTAGACCTTGTAAGTTTATTTGCATCTTATCCTTTAAATTATTGTATAGTTTTATTATAATTTTATTTATTTGCACCCATTAGACCTTGTAAAAAGCTGTCACTGCAGTTGTCCATATTTTCCACTATACCTCTTTCTTAATTAATTGCATATCCTTTGGCTTTGGTTATTTTTCTTTATAATCTTGAAAATCTCTCTCTCTCTCTCTCTTCCTCAAATAAGATTTTTTTTTTCAAAAATACTTCTCCTGTCTAATATTTGGTTATTAGCATACTAGCCCTCTATCTATGTACAACATGTGAAAACTTTTGTAATTTTACTTAATTTCTTCATATGCATGTGAATTTCTATTTGTTTGCTAGGATTGGAAACTAACTTGAATTGTTAGTCCGTAAACCTTTTTTCTTTTTCTTTTTTTTTTTCCTGTAGTCGAATTTATCCCTTAAATTTTAACTTTGAACTTATATTTACATGTGCTTTTTAGCATTGAGTTTTCATGGGAACATAAAAGAGATGAGACTGAGGATATTATAAATCATCTATTTGATTGCTAGGATTGGAAACTAACTTGAATTGTTAGTCCGTAAATTTTTTTTTTTTTTTCCCTGTAATTGAATTTATCCCTTAAATTTTAACTTTGAACTTATATTTACATGTGCTTTTTAGCATTGAGTTTCCATGGGAACATAAAAGAGATGAGACTGTGACGATATTATAAATCATTAGTTTTCTCACTTGCCAAAACATTATTGATTTTAACAGTTTTCATTTTCTCTATAAGATGATTTTGGGCAAAGGTCCCCTCTGGTAGATATATCAGGCTCTACCCATGAAAGCAATACCCATTATCTGCAAAAACTAATTTCTAGTTACTTCTTTCTTTTTTCATTGATTTTCTCTATGGCTGCTTCTTACAGAACTCGGTGAAAGTATATACACTTTAATTCACCATGATTGAAGTATTGTGCTGTTTCATCCTGTGTTCATTCTGGTATTTACCACGTCCAACATCTCCGTTGTTCATTCCCACAATTATGTCGAGTAATTCTTTCTAAAATTTGAATTTTGGACATCATTTTTTTCCTCGTAGACAAGCTTATACCTCTGTTGATATATAACTGATAGTTAAAATAAGTGTCACAAAGCTAGTCATGTTTCTTTTACCAATCGAAGAATCAAACCAGCTTATACTTAGTCATACTTGCAATTTACTATTGCTAGTGGATAAGCTTGATTTGAAGAATTAAGATCTGTCTTTGAGGAATCTCAGTGTCCAGAATTGTAAAGATGTGTTTGATATTGAACGTGGAGAGAGGAAGTGTAATTAGAGTTATTTTATTTTAGTTTATTTTAATTTATTTAAATGTTCAGCATCATCAGTGCATGGAACTGAGTCTTGATGAATTGATAAAATTAATGTGATTCACTCAAATAATTGTGCATGAGTGATGATTGCATGGCTGTGATTCGCACAATTATATGATTGCATGGCTGTGATTCACTCAAATAATTGTGCATGAGTGATGATTGCATGGCTGTTATGTATGCTTGATCTGTGATTTATTCCTATTTCCAATTACCTTGCATTCAGATGGTTTACATGTGTTTTAGATTGGTACACTAATTTAAGCATTGAACAGATTGGATAGCTGTTTTAGCATGCTCCATGACCATCATAGGGCTTCTTCATAACCGCAGGCAATGGATTTGGTACTCATGCTTTGCCGGCATGACACTTGCTGTTTTCTGGTTATATTACATGCTGAGGTACATGAAACTCTTACCTTTATGATGGATGCTGGGTATATGAACTCTGTATAATCAACATCAATTCTAAGTCATGAAATTAAAACAATAAGGTAAATCACAATTAAGTTTTATCTCCACTAGGGAGAGAAAGAGGCAATGGGGGTTAGGAAGAATTGGAAAGTGGCGGACACTGATCTTGTTGAGCTTTTTGCTTTCTGTTTTTCCTAATTTCTCATTTTTTTTCTAAAAAAATTGAATTTTTTCATTTTATATTTGCTGGGAGTTGCATCCCTTTTCTGTTTGAGTGTGTCTCAACTCTGTTTGTTGTGGCCTTGTTTATTTCGCTGACCATGAGATGTGCCATGCACTTTAATTTGCTGGATGTTGTAATGTATTTGATTCTGTTTATGCAATGCTAATAAATGTGCCAGAATGCCAAAATTTCGGTGGGATGTCATCTGGCTTCCATTTGGACCACTTAGGTGTGTTTTCACAGTTAATTTGTACTTCTCTCTTTCTGATTGTTACCGTTAAGATCATTTAGAAATTTATATCTATTTGATTGAATTGCAGTGGAGCTGGAATCTGCCTCTATGTTGATCATGCACTGAATGAGTCAAGAGAAGATGTGAGAAAACTTCGAAGCTATATGTATGCTTACAAAGCTAGCTAAACATTTCTCGCTCTATTTTGCTTCACCTTGTTTGATACTACTTATCACAGACAAGATGACAGATGAAGTAGGATTCTGTGCCTTATTGAATGAAAATATGCAAACTAGAAGCAACTGGAATCAATTAATTAAAGTTTCCAAATGCCAGCATTCCACTGAACTTTTCTGTTTCTCTATGTGTGATCATTATTATTATTATTAGGATTTCTCTATGATGATGGTGATGATTATTATTATTATTTGTTTATGTACATCACTTTGTTCACATTTATCTTTGTGTATAGGCTGTATGGAAATGTTTCAAGAATTGTCATTTATTTATGTGTCTGCACTGATGAAACCCCCAATTTTTTATGCCAGCAATTGACTATTATTGCAAAGTGAGCTGGTTCTGTTTATTCATAAAAGTTAGCTGGACTCTAGATCTCGCTAATAATGAAGTATATGCCCTAAACAAAATATCAGTCTTGCTCAGTCTAAGCCCTAACCTGGAAATTTAAATATCTAATAATCCTATTGCTTGTGTTACACGACTTAACTTCAAAATGCTATTATTGTGGAACATTCAGCATTGTTTCCAGCGCAGTACTATTTTTGCATAAAGAAAATTTCTGCAATGATCTTGAAACATCACCAGATGCAAGGATGCCGTATTTGCAAAACCTTCTGGAGAAAAAACTTCACATCCAGATTCCAGTCAATTAATAGCATGTACCTAGGAGGCAAAACATTGAATTCAATTGGAGACCTTTAACCTTTCTCAGAAGCCATAAATATAGCAGTTATCTAAAAGGGAAATTCATTTGGAAAGTAACTTTTGACCTTTCTAACAAGCCATTGGTAACAATCTAAAAAGCAACTCCATCCAAAACAACACATTAAAGTTCAAACAGATGGAAAAAACACTAGTCTTTCTCATAACACTTGAATAGCATGCCAAAACTATCATGTAAACCTATCCTGCCTATCCAACGGTTTTCTTCGAACAGAGTGTTAAATTTAATCCTCATCTTCAATGACCTTGGTGCCAAGCCCCCTCAGTCCTTCTGGTGGGATTTCTGCAACAGTTACAAGAGAGTACAGCTCTTCCTTAGCGTCTTCATCATCGTTCCTCCTGCGAGCAATGCGAACCCTAACCCTCCTTGGAACACTTCGGATGCCCCTGCTCCAGATTTGCTTGTTCAATTTGACATCAACCCTAACATCCTTAGTGCCCATAGCTTTCTCTGCAAATTTCCTGATCTCCTTAATGGCTTTTGGAGCTTTCTTCTTGAATGTACTATTTCCACAATGGCGGTTCACAAAAATTAGTCAAGTTCTTTACCATGATACTAAAAATTGCAAAGGCAATACCGCATGATGCAAGAAACACAACACAGACCAAAGGGAGCAGTGACACACTTAAAAGTTCTCTCATTCTGACAACAATAAGCTGCCTTTGCAGCTTATTGTAAAAAAGTTTATTCATTAACAGAAAAAGCCATAAAATGCTAACACCTACAACACTAGCCCTTCCATTCTCTGCTAGGAGCTCAGTTAAGAAGCTCCATGTGTCATCTGATCCTAATATGATATAAATTTTGTACAGTCTAAAGTTAAAGTGTTTCTCATAATATACGTACACTCTAAAGTTAAAAGTGCCTCAACCATACGAAATTTGGGGAGGCACTGACGCTGAAAATTGTACACCTCTGCCACAACTCTCCCACAAACACCCTTAAGAACTAAAAGCAATGGCTAATGAACCAAGCTTGGCCTCATAAGCCACCAAATTCCAACTGCAAGCCCATGTTGAGAAAACGTTGCGAAAATATGAATCCTAAATACAACTGATTGCCAAATTCATCATTAAAACCACCTAAATACCCATCCTAGAACCACCATCTCACCATCATCCACCTCCAATCCTCCACGGTCTATCACTACTCAAAAGCATCAAATTTTCAATTAAATAATGCAAATGCAAATAGATTTCTACTAACACAACCCCATTTACTTAACTATAAAAAGAAGGAAAAAAAACTAGAGAACAATCTCAAAAAGACTACTTAAATATGGTTAAATGAAGATAGAATAACAAAACGATGACGTTCGATAAATGGGCATGGATAAGAAGCCAAGAAACCAGTCACTGACCAGCCATGTAGACGCTTGTGAAGGTTGACGGTGAACTCTCTGGTCACCACCTCCTCCTTTCGTCCCTTGGTCTTCTCCACCATTTTCTCTCTCTTTCACCTGCATTCAGTCACCCACCAGTCACTTTAAAAAAAATCCCACATATTTAATTAGACCAATTGAAACTTAAAGCAACTAAAGAGTTCATACAAAATCAAAGTTCGGAGAGAGACCTTTAGGGGTTTCAAAGAATGCAGAAACTCGAGAGGGGGAATGAAAGAGGAGACGAGGGTTCAATTAAATGATCTCAAAAGTCAAAACCCTAGCTTGTGCACCGTAATAGAGCTCTTTAAAAATTTTCTATTTGGGCTGGGCTTCGTATTTGGGCCCTGACAATTTTTTTTTCAAAAGTGACGGCACGTGATCTCACGCGCACTGCTCTTTAGAAAAAGACATGTTTCTCTAGGTTTGAGAAAAGAAATATAAAATCTCTAATATTTTAAAAAAACACATAACACCCTTTCCGTTAATAATTTTATGGCGTTTGTTACCTTACATGATAAGGTAACAAACATAACAAGACAAGAAGCGTTGAATTTGAAGTTTCAAATCCGGGTCCGCCTGTAATAAAGCGCTACATGAGATACAGCGGAAGTTTAATTTTTTATTCTAAATTTATTGGCCGTTAGATTACTTTATAAGCAATCCAACGGCTTAGTAATTTTAGGCATAAAATGGGTCACCGAAACAGATGGTGGAACACTGGAACTGGCAAATATCCTGGTAATTATCACTTTGCTCCCTCATCTTTTAACTAAATATTAAAGATTTCATTTAATTTAGGCGACTATCAAAGACCCCCTAACATAATAATATATTTAAAACATGTAATGTTTTAAATAACGTGAATAATATTTATATTAGTGTAAACTATATTAATTATAAATCAATGGAATCATTTTTAATAATGAAATTGATCATAAACAACTTATATCATTGTTTATTATGATATTATAAATCTACAAATATTTTGCAATATAAAAATTAGTGAGACCTCTTTAATTTTTTTTTCTTTTGCAAATTTCTACCTCTTTGGTCAACTCTATATTATTGATAGTACCAAGTATTGTCATTACTCAAAATATTTTTGTTTTCAATATTATTTGTACTAGTGACTAATATAAATAGTACAATTTAGTTCTGGATATGGGTAACTATAAGATGAAAAATCTTATTAAAAATATTTCACACACATTTCTAAGAAATTCATTAAATTACTTTTTATGGTCTCATTTACTCACTAATTTGAAGTCACAAAAAATTCTATGAATTGTTATAGTAGCTTATACATGATTACATGTAATGTTAATATTTAATGATATTGTTTTATTACTAGTATTATGATTAATGATACTATAACTCTTAACATCCATTACTAACGTTGTTAATAAGTATCTTTATTAGCTTTACTATTATTATTGGTAAATTGAACACATATATGATAATTTTATCAATATCACTTTTCTTTTAATCAAAATGAGCGTATATTCTAAATATAACAACATTTTATCGTAATAAACTTTTTAATAATTTAATGAGAAATGTTGTTAATTATCATTGTAAATTATTGTCGACATTATATTATAAAAGCTAAATAATTAATAATGTAACTATAATATTACATTGTTATTTAAAATAAAGTATGTATCTCTTTGTATATTTATGGGAGTAGGTTTTTGAGTTAATATTTGGTGGACCGTTGGACTTTACCATAAAGTACATGTATACAGATTATCAAATACCATTAAATTATAGTTTATAATGTACATATAAATTGTAAATTTAAAAAAATTATATAATATATTACTCTAAATAGTATTCAATTAATTTTTTTTATTTTGATATAACACTAAAAGAATTTTGTTTCATTTAGCCAGGAAAACTACTGCCTAAATGAAAACATATTTACACATTTTCACAATTTTTAATTCTAATAATTTTTGTATATTATTTAAAATTTCATATTTCATATTATTATTCTTGATAATTTTTTTTCAAAATAACTTTATTTATTGTTCAGAAACCTTAAAAGAAAATATAAAATTTATTTTTTTAAATTTCATCAAAAAACATATCCTTTAGGCCTAAGGTTTCGTTTGTAGCTTCATACATTAAGATCTATATTTTTTAATCATTACTAATTTTTTTTCACGATTAATGTTCTTAATTTTTTTCTTGTCTTGTTAAAATTTTGTAATTAACTTAAATTGTATAACATTTTGAATTGTCATTTCATTTTTTTTATAAATCTTTTTTTTAATGTTTTATGCTTCCAATATAGAAGGATTGGCAAGGGGAAATATTGCAAAGCATTTGATGCAGAAACTGCTATTGGCATCCTCTCAAGTGATTGAATCCAAGTAAGGCTGGTGAGCAGCCCAAGCTTCAGCTGGCTGTCTCCAGATCAAAGGGGGAAATAGAAATAATAAAATTAGTTTTCTATAATCCCTTGGGGGATTATTTTATCTTTTTTTCTCTAATGGTGCATAGTTGAGTAGTGAACAAGAATTGGCATTGGTTGTAAATGAACTTTTTTTTTTAATTTGTTCTCCAAAAGAAAGGTGGTGTAGAGATAATTTCTCTTAAAAATTATAGCATTGAATTTTTCTATTAGAGAAAATTAATTTTAATATTTAATATATTTTCTTTTTTCTTGATTGCAATGATTTTCTAATGTGTTTATAAAAATATTGTTTAATTTGAGTTACTTTTATTGTGTTTAATGTACTTGGTAAAGATAAATTAATGGGGACTTAATAGAACTGGATTTAAGTCAATGTTACTTTGTCAATCTTAAGCTAAAGATTGATGAGAGATTAAAGAAATAATTTTTAAAACTAAATATAATGATGAAAATTATATGTTGCACAATTGTTTTTTTTTTAAAATCTAAGCACAATTATGTAAAATAATAAAATGAGCATTAATATGTAAAAGATCAAAAGTTTAAAGTATACATACAATTAAATTCAAGAAATACCATGAAATAACAAAGACCGTTGGGGGCCGGGGGGGGGGGGGGGGGGGGAGAGTGGACTTATACAAATTCATAGTGTTGAAAAAAATTGAGGGTTGCAACAATGATTTTTCAAAATTATATTGTAAGTTGATATTTATTAAAAAAAAGCGGGGTCAAACGTAATTTACCTTAATATTTTAATTTTTTACTATAATAAAATGCGACTCGTAACAACCACCTAAAATGTTGGCATACAGTAAAAACATTTGGAATATAAAACCAAAAAAATGGTGGAAGTAACTGTTAAAGAGCTGAACGCATAAATTGGAACGACTTACCGATGATTTGGTAAATTTCAATGAGAACTAGAGACATGAAAAATAAACTTGAAACACACACCTACATGTTGGAATTCAATAAAAAGTCTTGGTATGTAGAACTAAAAAATAGTGGGAAAACAGTGGGAGAGTTAACCTAAAAGTTGGAACTACGCAACGATAGTGTGATAAATTCCAATGGGAAATAGGGACTAAGAATTGAATTTGAAACTTTCACCCAAAATGTTGGAATTCATTAAAAAAAACGTGGAATATATAACTAAAAAGTACTGGAAATAAGAGTTGAAGAACTTAACACAAAAGTTGGAAATACTTATTAAGAATGTGATAAATTCTAATGACAAGTTGGAATATAAAAACTAAGCTTGAAACTTCTATTCAAAATATTGGAATTCATTAAAAAGAGTAGGAATATAGAACCAAAAAGTGGTGGGAACAAGAGTTGAAGAACATAACGCAAAATTGGAAACGACTCACCCACAATTTGATAAATTCCAACTATAAGTAGGGATCCAAAAAGTGAAATTGAAACGTACACCCAAAATTTTAAAGTTCAATAAAAAGAGTAGAAATATAAAACAAAAAACTAGTAGGAAAAAAAATTGATGAATTTAACTGAAAAGTACGAACAATTTACCAGGAATTTGATAAATTTCAACGGGAAGTAGGAATATAAGAAGTGAACTTGAAACATCCACCCAAAATATTGAAATTTAATAAAAAGAGTAGGAATAAATAACCAAAAAGTGGTGGGAATATGAATTGAAGAGCTTAACCCAAAACTTGGAATAACTTAGCAAGAAATCGATATATTTTAAAGAGAAGTAGAGATCTAAAAATGAACTTGAAATATCCATCCAAAATGTTGAAATTCCATAAAAAGAGTAGAAACATAAAAGGAAAAACTGATGGTAATGACAATTGATAACTTTAACCTAAAAGTCGGAATAACCTAACAAAGAAATTGATAAATTTTAACAGGAAATGGGGATCTAAAAAGTGAACTTGAAACTCTCACCCAAAATATTAGAATTCAATAAAATGAATAGGAATATAGAATCAAAAAGTAGTGGCAACAAGAGTTGATGAACGCAACCCGAAAATTGGAATAATTGACTAAGAATTTGATAAATTCCAATGCGAAGTAGGGCTCTAAAAGTAAACTAGAAATATCTACCGAAAATGTTGAAACTCTATAAAAATAGTTGGAATCTAGGACTTAAAAGTGGTGGGAAAATGAGTTGGAATAACTTACCAGAAATTAGATAAAGTCTAATGGAATGTAGGAATGTTGAAAGTAAATTTAAAATATTCACGTAAAAAGTTGGAATTTAATGAAAAAAGTGAAAATATAGAACCAAAAACTGGTGGAAAAATGAGTTGAAATAACTTACTAAAATTTAGATAAATCGTAACAAGAAATAGGAATTTGAAAAGTAAACTTGAAACATGCACTATAAATATTGAAATGTAACAAAATAAGTGGGAATATAATTATTTTGTGACATGTTTATAATACTTGTATAGTTTCTTGTACTATTTATAAATTTAAAATTATTATATTCTTTTGCTTCATTTAATTACAATTTTATATTTTTTCCCTATTTTTTTCATATTTTTTTCGCATTAAAAACAAATTAAAATGTAATATTTATTATGTTAACCGGTTAAAAACCGGTTGTACTGGTTGCGTGCGTGCGCTGTATGAGATACAGCGCTGCACTGTAGGTTGACTCTCAACGATTGGAAAGGAAAAGTAATGTATCAGAGGAATTGTGGGGAAGCTTGGGAAAACGGGACAAATTCAAATTTGAAGGTTTTCTTTTCTATTTAATTTATTTATTCAAATAATCCAATGCTCGCATGATCATAAAATTAGTCATGGTCCTAATGTAAATCTTAGCAAATTTATGTAAAAATTTCATTAATTAAATATGTGTAATAATAATAATGACATTAATAAATAATACTAACGACAATAATAATGATGACAAAAATAATAATAATAACAGTAATAAATTTTAATAATGATAATAATAATAGAAGTAATAATTTATTAAATTCATTATTATTTATTATTATTTAAAATACTATTATAATGATAATTATTATTTTCATTATTATTTATTAAAATATTTATTAATTTTATTATTCTTTATTAATTTATTAATTTTTAATTTTTAATTATTATTTGAATTAAGGATAAAATTGGTATTAAAAATTTTAGTTGGGGATAAAAAAGTCATTATTTGAAATAGAGTTTTGATTTCTAACCCCCGGAAATCAGAACTCTAATAATGATTCCTAAATTTATGAGTCCACATTGCTCCCATTCCGATTCTAAGCTTTCATTTTATAGGTGAACAACTTATTGATTCTTATTCTTTCATTCCAATTCACATTACTGTTTAGTAAACATAGGCATTAGGCTTATTGGTGGTAAGAATAGAATGGGCAAGGGAAGGCAGCAACACTTTTCTTATTTTTCTTATTAACCAAAACCATTATGGATGTGTTTTACTTGGATGGTTTATGATTGTCTAGTAATTAAGAATGAGTGTGAATGAGATACACACAAGGGATTATGATTTCACTTTTAAAATTTATAAAACTAAAAGCGTTTGTTACCTTACAATTTGACAATCTTTTCAATCGACTATTTGTTACCTTACGATTTGACCATCTTTTCAATCGGCTTCAACTGGTAAACTTATATTTATACTAACTACAAGTGTCGAAATCTTGATGATATGCTTGTTGGACTCTTATGTTTGTTACCTTATTATATAAGGTCTTGTCAAATTTAGGAATCAGAATTCTGATTCTTGGGAGGTTGGGAATCAGAACACCATTCTCAAAGATACTTTTTTAACTCCAACTAAATTTCTTAATACCTATTTTATCCTTAATTTAAATAATAATTTAAAATAAATTGTAATATAACAATATTTTTAATAATAATAAAATTAATAAATTATCATCATCGTCAATGTCGTCATCATCATTATTATTGTCCATGTTGTTATTATAATTATTATACACTTTATTAATTTTATTATTTCAATTATTATTATTTATTATTATTGTCTTTGTTTTTATTATTTTCATTTTCAATATTATTTTTATTAATATTGTTATTGTTGTTGTTGATATTATTATTATTATTATTATTATTATTATTATTATTATTATTATTATTATTATTATTATTATTATTATTATTATTATTATTATTATTACTATTACTACTATTACTACTGTTATTACTACTACTACTACTATTAGTACTATTATTATTAAAATTTATCAATGTTATTATTATTTTCATCATCATTATCATTATTATTGTTATTGTTATTTATTAATGTCATTTTTATTATTATACGTATTTAGTTAACCTGACATCTTTATGTAAATTTACTAAAATTTACATTATGACCACAACTAATTTCATGGTCATGCAAGCATTGGATTATTTGGGGATAAATAAATTAAATTACAATAAGAAAAAAAAAGAAAAACCTCCAAGTCTCAATTTGTCCTGCTTCCCCACGCTTCCCTTCAATTCCCCTGGTATATTACCTTTCCTTTCCAGCTGTTCTCATTTTGTTATGTTTGTTACCTTATCATGTAAGGTAATAAATGCCTAATTTTATTTATCTTTTTCACGGTAAAAAGAAAATTATTGTACATTAAAAAAAATTCACAAAAAAATTATGTGTAAAATTCCTAAATCCTAACCTTAATTTTCAGAGTAACAGCAGCCGTGATTTTGGGGAGGAAGGCAAGCTACACGCGGCATCATCACTGTTACAACAGCCCCGCACGACTATAGTAGCATTGCTCCGATGTTGGCGCCTTAGATTTCTCAATTGGCAGTACCGTAACTATTTGGGAACAGACGACTTTCTTTTTCCTTTTGCAATTGGTGTGGCTAGAAAAAAAATCACACTTGGATCTTTCTGCTTTTGTTCAGGTTCAGACTCAGAATCTGGGTCGGGTTCTAGATGTTTTTCATAACCTTTTTTTATTTAAGAATTCCAAGTCAAGAGGAGAGGGCAGTGGCGGATCTAAAAAAATAATTTACCGGAGACTAAATTAGATAATAGTAAAATATGAAAAATTAAAATTTTGAATATATAAAATATTTGCTAATACATTTATAATTATTCTCTACGCATTTTTATATTTTAAAAATATTATACAATAGACTCATTATCAATATTATTAAATTTATTATTTCGTATATAAACAATCAAACTATCATTTATCCCATATGATTCCAAAGATGATTTTTCATGAGTTTCATTACTGAAAACGCTCGCTCTAGTATTATTATAGAGATTGGAAGAATTAATTCTATTTTTGAGAATTGAAAATATTTTGAGTGGTGGGCTATCAATATTTTTAATGGCTATCAGTATTTTTAATTAAAATATAAGTTTTTATAATTCTTAAAAGTTAAATTTTAAATTTTATGGGGGTTTATAATTTATAGTGATTATTTTAATAAATTTTTTATGGGAACTAATTAAAAAACTAAAATATTTTTCTTTTTAATTTTAAATTTTTTTTTTTTTTTGGCCAGCCCACACTAGTCACATGCTAGATCCGCCCTTGGGAGAGGGTAGGTTAAATTTCTCCAAGTTCTAAACAGAGGAGTTGAAGCCAAGATTGAAATTGATGACAAGTGAAATTTGCTTGGAAAGCTGTTGGGAAAAGCGAAGTTGCTTGGAAAGCTGTTGGCTTCCCGAGTAAGGGGAGTTTGCCCGGAAAGTAGTTTGGTAAAAGCCATTTGTCATTTGGTTTAAGTGTGATAAAATGTAAAAGAGTTTTGGCGGCTGCTTACGACGTTGTTTGAGAGGCGCTATCATATTGTGTGTATGTGAAAACGGTGGTGGATGAGGAGGAGGTGGCAATGGAGACTAGGGCTGAGGCTGGGGATGGGTGATGATTTAACACGTCATTTACTATATATACAAGAGTGCTGATGTTTGTCTCGGGTCAAACTCCGAAAAATACAAAACGTCATCGTTTTGTTTTTTATTTTTTTTTTTGCTTCGCGGTTTCTTATTTGCATCGTTTTCTTTTTTTTTTCTTTTTCGTTTCTTCATTTATTTTTCGTTTCTTCCATCCTTTCTTCATTTCTTTTTCGTTGCTTCCATCCTTTCTTCATTTCTTTTTCGTTTCTTCCATCCTCGACCGAGATCCACAGCCCTTGAGTCGACAGCAGAACGGGATCTACTAAGCGGAACGAGATCCACAGCCCTTGCATTTAGTGAAGAACAAGACCAACAGCAGCTGAGTTTCGGCTGCGAGCAAGATTAGTTTCGGCATCTACTAATTAAAGCTCCATCCTCTTCGTCTTAAGCTAAACGAGATCCACAGCCCTTGCATTTAGTGAAGAACAAGACCAACAGTAGCTGAGTTTCGGTTGAGTTTTGGCTGCGAGCAAGATTAGTTTCGGCTACTAAGCTGAGTTTCGGCTACTCAAGACCAACGGCAGCTGCGAAGTTTCGGCAGAGCAAGATTAACATTGTGCCTGAAAGCTTGAATTTTGGAAGCTTGAATTTTTTTTTTTCGATACTGTCTTCTTTGTAGCATTTTGTTTTTTAATTTTATTTTAAACTTTTCCCTGCGTTTTTATGATCAGTAACATTGTAACATTGAATTTATTTCTTCAGTTCTCATATTCTTGAATTTATTTCTTCAGTAACATTGTAACAGTTTCCATACATTAGCTGTTAGCATCACTAAGAAAAAAAAAGCAGAGTTGTTTAAAGCTAAATTGATGGTGATGTTAATCTATTTTTAATGTAG
Source organism: Citrus x changshan-huyou (assembly GCA_039657385.1). Lineage (NCBI taxonomy): Eukaryota > Viridiplantae > Streptophyta > Magnoliopsida > Sapindales > Rutaceae > Citrus > Citrus x changshan-huyou. The sequence continues at coordinate 9,272,965 of CM077550.1, forward strand.
AAATGATGTTGTTTATTAAATTGGCTTGTAGCTTCGTAGGATTCAAAATCAATTTAAAAAATTGTGAACGAAGAGAGGTAGAGTAATGACCTGGGCTCTGCTTTTTTATAATTATGTATGTAATTAAATTGGGTATAATCGAATTGTTTTGTTAAAGGCAAGAGAATTAATATTATTGTTCTGAAGAAAGGAATTATGATCAGTATCAATCGATTTGAGTTTCTACATACATTGCTCAATTTATTTCAAGACTAGTTGATCATATTATTGTGTTTCTTCATCTGCAATTAATACAGGGGCTACAGAAAAAGCAATGTGAGAAGATGTAATTACCATCTGAGTTGTTTCATTTTGCTTTTTAAATTTTGTTTTTAAATTTAATGAATTTCCGATAAATAACTAATAAGATATTAAATTATTTTAATTTGCAGCAGTTAATGGATAATTTCGAACAAGTGGAGGAGGTTGATGAAGTTGGGGAATTGCAGGATTTACAGGGGGCTGATTTGGAAGAAAACAATGAGGAATTGGTGGTGGAAAATGTTGTTGAGCCTACGGTTGGGATGTGTTTTGATAGTCCTGATAAAATGTTTGAATATTATAAAACTTATGGCGTACAAGAGGGGTTTCCAGTGATGCGGAGATCTTGTAGAAAAAGGGATGATGGGAGTTTGAGATATGTGACATTTACTTGTGGGAGAAACGGCAAGTCAAAAGACAAAGCCACTAATGTTTTGCGGCTTCAACCAAACCAAAAAATTGGATGCAATGCTAAAATTGGAGGACGTTTGGATATTGTTAGTGGAAAATGGGTAATTGGAAATTTGATCCTTGAACACAACCATGCCGTGAGTCCGAGCAAGAGTAGGTTTTATCGATGCAACCGTTCCATTAGTCCTTTTGTTAAAAAGCAGCTAGAAATAAATGAAGAAGCTGGAATTAAAATGGCTCAAATTTTTAAGTCGATTGTTGTCGAGGCTGGTGGCTTTGAAAATGTGTCATTTTTAGAAAGAGATGCTAGAAATCATATTGACAATGTGAGGCGATTAAGACTCGGAGAAGGGGATGCTATTGCAATTAAGAGGTATTTTCAGAAACTGCAAACAGAAAATGATGGGTTTTACTTCAGTATTAACCTAGATGAGGAGGGTCGGTTAAAAAATATATTTTGGGCAGATCCAAGGAGCAGGGCAGCCTATAAGGACTTTGGGGATGTTGTCACATTTGATACCACATACCTAACAAACAAGTATGACATGCCATTTGCTCTTTTTGTAGGAGTTAATCATCATGGTCAATTAATTTTGTTAGGATGTGGGTTGATTTCGCATGAGGACACGGAAACATTTACGTGGTTATTTGACACATGGCTATCATGTATGTCTGGGTGTCCTCCCCTTGGAATCATTACAGATCAAGATAAAGCGATGAAAAAGGCAATTCAGATTGTTTTTCCAGACACTAGGCATCGATGGTGTTTGTGGCATATATTGAAAAAGGTGCCTGAAAACTTGGGAAGGTATGCAGAATATCATGCCATTAGAGTTTCATTGCTTTATGTTGTTTATGATTTACATACTCCTGTTGAATTCGAGGAAGCTTGGCATGACATGTTAGATAAATATGATCTTAGAAATAATCAATGGTTGAATGGTTTGTATGAGGAAAGAAATCGTTGGGTTCCAGCATTCGTGAAAACAACTTTTTGGGCTGGAATGTCAACTACTTAGCGTAGTGAGAGTATGAATACTTTCTTTGATGGGTATGTTAACTTGAAGACAACTTTGAAGCAATTTGTGGAGAAATATGAGAAAGCAATGGAAAGTAAAATTGAGAAAGAATGGCAAGCAGATGCACGGAGTTTTAGCCAACGGTTGCCATGCTGTACCAGTTTTGCCATGGAAAAGCAAGTTGAAGAAGTGTACACTATTTTCAAGTTTTAGGAATTTCAGCAGGAGCTGGTGAATAAGATATATTGTGAGGTTTTCAGTTGTGGGGGGTCAGAATATGAAGTTATTGAAAACGATGAAAAGAGTAGAGAAAAGACTTTTAGAGTCATTTTTGAAAAAGATGAAGGTGAAATTTGTTATGTGTGCTCAATGTTTGAATATAAGGGCATTTTTTGCAAACACGCTATCGCAGTGTTGTCACGTAACCGTGTGCAATTACTGCCTGAAAAGTATATCCTACGAAAATGGAGGAAAGATGTGTGGAGATTCTCTAGTAAAGTCAAAGTCAGTTATGATGCACGGAGTTCGAGCATTGAACATCAGCGATATAGAGAAGAGTGCACTGCTTTTTATGATGTTGCTGAGGTAGCTTCCAAAAATGAAGATATTGGATTAATTTCAAAAATATTAGAATGATTTGGGCCATAATATAATTTTGAGAATAATTTTTATTTAACATGAAAATGCTATTACATATGTCTACAAGTCTTTAACTTGAAACAACTTAAAAATAATACTTTAAGAGAAAACATAATACAACAATCATCAGTATTTTAATAAAATGATATCGTGGTGCCTATCTCTTTCGAAGTTCGTCGTCCAACAATCGCCTCTGCACTTCACGTTCTCGCATATGCTCAAGTTCTTTATGCAATAATTGAAATTTAACGGACAAACACTCGATCTCTAAGCCTAACTTCCTAACTTCATCCGCTAACAAGTCTATTTTCTCTTCGGTAGGTTTACGATCTTCTGCCCATTGAAAGTTCTTACATCCTCTACAAATCCAAAATTTCTTATTTGGATTTTTTGTTGTGCGTGACGTTAACAACTCCATATGATTACCGCATCCATTACACATTTGCAATGAGCTTCGATTCTCACTTAGCTCGAATGACATTGTTTGTGGTTAATAGTCCCTTGGGAATAAACTGCCCAAAAAGGGAAACAATTACAGTTAATAATGCCAAAGAAATTACCCAAATCAAATTTTAATTACAATTACAGTTAGTTAGACTTAAAAGAAAAGAAAACTGGAATATGAACAGCATGACAACTGGAATATGAAAACTGGAAACTGGAACATATGAACAGCATGATTACTGCCTGAAAAGAAATTACAACTAAGCTTTTGTTGTTTAAGCATCGAATGCATTTAAGTCTTTAGTTGGTTTTCTTGCTTAGCACTAATTTATAATGAGTAGCATGGATATATGATATCTTCAAAGAACATTTATCCTAGTGGATTATCTCTACTTTATGAAAGCAAATGAGGCTGACCATTTCAAAACTACCCTTAGCTGAATTGCCCTATTCTTTACCGTGAAATTGTTTTACAAAGGATGGAGTTATAACTTGTCCTCTATGAGTATGAGTTATAAGCAAACTGGAATATGAACAGAACTGGAACATGAAAACTGGAAACTAGAACATATGAACAGCATGATTACTGCCTGAAAAGAAATTACAACTAAATTCTACAAGCAATTATCCAGCAACCACCCAGCAGCTAATGCGATAACCAATATGCCAGAAAGGCTACATATGTCTCACGTAGTTGACCAAAATTCAAAAAGTTCAACAAAGTAACCAATAAATCCTACAAGCAACCAGCCAGTAACCACCCAGCAGCTAATATGAAAACTAGAAGCAACATGCCACAAAGGCTATCAAAGAACCCAAGCCAAAATGCACACAATCTATATACCAAAATGCACACAATCTATAAACACACAACTGGAGATAAAATACAAGCCTCCATCAATAATATTAATCCTCATCACTCGGTTACATTAATTCAAAAAATAACATGAAATACAGAAAGAGAACAGCTGCAATTGATTCAAATAAGGAATATCTTATTTGGATTTGCCCTACTTAATACTCTCTGTCATGGCTAAGTTTTGCTGTTTCGCTTTACAATTCCCGCTTCTATTGATTTGTTACATCACAAACCCTTCTTGTGCTTAACAATTAACCACTGTAATTAGAAAAATTCCCACTAAGACCAACTTATTCCATTGAGTGTACACTTTAGCAACAATAATAATTCAAAGAGATTAACTCATAGTTTTGTAATTGTTGTTACAAAAATTAAGTCGGAGGATAAAAAAATGCAAGAGTCATGAATCCTAGATCAGGGTCATGAAAATCAAATAAGAGTGTAATCTTCAAAAGTGTGATCTTCAAAAATGAAATTAAATTAAAGAGGAACAAAATTTAGCACTTGCAGAGCAATGAAATTAAATCAAAGAGGAACAAAATTTAGCACTTGCTGAGCAATGAAATTAAATTCAACATAACTGTCCTAACCTAGATCAACCAAATCGTGCCCATTTTGCCATAACCTAAAGAGGAAAAAACGAAGCATTACCTCAGGCTGTGAACTTTGCCGCTTCGTGAGTTCAATTTCCCGAACAAGCTTCGACTACCAGCGTTACCAGCGTTGACGATGACTGTGGCTGTGAGTCGGTCGTCGTGGATCCCGAATGCCTGGACCTCGGGAGAGGAAGGAAAGTAACGAATTTTTTGAAGAAACGAAGAGATTTACGGTCAAACGGAACAAGACCAAGTTGGGATCTCTATTGCTCTATTGCTCTGTTACTCTGTTGCTTTCACAGGTGAAACGAAGAAACGAAAAAGAAGAGGAAGAGAGCTTTTATTCTTCTCAAAATATCATTAGAAACGTTGTCGTTTTGGAGTATTCCAAAAGAAAAATAATAATAATCAAAACGACGCTGTTTAAGTTATTTTCGGGGTTTGACCCCGGGCAAACATCATTTTCCTATATACAAGGGCGCTACTGCAGTACATGCATCTCATACATGTATAAAAAATAGCCATTGGATAAAATTGGAGTAGATCGAATGGTTGAGATTTATTATTATTATAAAATATGAAAGAAATGGAAACCTGAAAAACCGGTAAACATGAAACATGAGACTAATAAATAGGGATGGCAATTTGCGGGCTTGGGCCGAGCTTTTCAAAGCCCAGGCCGAAGCCCACATCATTCAAACGAAGTCCAGGCCCTTCAAAACTAACTCGGGCCGAGCTTGGGTTTTTTAAATTAATTATAAAATATTTTTTAAATTAAGAAAAAAATTTAAATTAAAGATAATCATCTAATATATAAATAGAATAATAGTCCAATACATAAAATATTAGTAATGCAACCTAATAAAATAAAAAATACTAATATAAAAAATTAAACTAATTTAATATTTTGAGTTTTTTCTTTTTTATTTAAATTAAATTTATTTTTTATTCATAAATTTAAAAAGCCGGGCCAAGTCCGGGCTTTTTTGCTAAGCCCTTGTCCAGGCCCAACATATGTGGGCTTTGTAATTTTTAGGCCCATATTCGGGCCCATCCTTGCGGGTCGGGCTTTAGGCCCGCGGGCCTGAGCTGGGCTTGGCCGGGCCTGGGCCAGCCCGGGATTTTTTGCCACCCCTATTAATAAACATGAAACGCCTACCGTTAACTTGAAACTAGCATCATTAAACTTGAAACCAAAGGAACTTGAAATTTAGAGTAATGAACATGGAATTTGGGATCATTAACTTGCAACCCCGATTAATGGACCAATAAACATGAAAACACCTACCGTTAACTTGAAATTGGGACTATTAAACTAGAAACCAAATGAACTTTAAACTTAGAGCAATAAACATAGAACTTTTGATCATTAACTTGCAACCCCAAAAATTATGCAATTAATGGACCAATAAACATGAAACTCCTACCATCAACTTGAAACTAGGACCAATAAACTTGAAATCAAATGAACTTGAAACTGAGGAAAATTAACATGGAACTTGGGATCATTTACTTGCAACCTTGAAAATCATGCAGTTAATGGACCAATAAACATGAAACACCTACCATTAACTTGAAACTGAGACCATTAAACTTGAAACCAAATGAACTTGAAACTGAAGGCAATGAACATGGAACTTGGGATTGTTTACTTGCAACCTCGAAAATCATGTAATTAATTGACCAATAAACATGAAACACCTACCATTAACTTGAAACCAAAGGAACTTGAAACTAAGAGCAATGAACACGAAACTTGGGATCATTAAATTGCAACCCCGAAAATCATGCAACTAATGGACCAATAAACATGAAACACCTACCATCAACTTGAAACTAGGGCCATTAAACTTGAAACCAAAAGAACTTGAAACTTAAAGCAATGAGCATGGAACTTAGGATCATTAACTTGCAACCCCGAAATCATGCAATTAATGGACCAATAAAAATGAAACATCTACCGTTAACTTGATTATGTGACCATTAAACTTGAAACTAATTTTTAATTATTATAAAACTAATTTTTTTATTATTATGTTGCATTTATTATTAAAATAATTATTATTTTATTTATTTATTTATTTATTATATTATTTCATAATATAATATTCATTTAAGGAGCAACTGGTTGCTCAAATTTTTTTTTTTATATGTTTGGTTGCCACTTGGCAGCCAAACAATGGCCATATTTTTTTAATTTTTTTATTACCCACATGTATGTGATAAATGCTAGGGGTATACATAATCAAATCTAATCCGCTTAATCCGTCCGATCTGTACCGTAAAAGCCCGATCCGTGGATTGGGTTGGATTGAAAATTTAAAAATATACAATCGGGTGGATTATATATGGATTTACTTATGTAAATCCACAAAAAAAAATTAAGTAAATCCGCAAAAAAAATATTTATTTAATTAAAAAAATTATAAATTGACATTACATAGTTACACAAGCACCATAACATATTTTAGCCATTAACCAATAATAGTATAAAATAAAAAATAATTAAATAATCAAATATACAAATATAACTTGTAAAAATTGTAAAACAAAATAAAAATTTTAAGCCAAAAGCAAAATAACATACACCAAGTCACCAACAAAATAACATACGCCGAGTCACCAAGCAAAATAACATTGCCAAACAAAAAACCCTAAGTTTCCCCACCGTCACACACACTAGCAACACCTAATACAAGCTCCATACACTCTCGACGACGATTTGAACTACATCAGCTGTGCGATTCCAACGAGAGCAAGCCATCTTCTTCCCCAAGTCTATCGAGCCACTTCACAATCGCCATTTCCAGCTAAATAATTTCACTATTATAGCTTTCAAGATCGTTACCCGTACGGCTTCTCCTAGTTCCCATCGTCAGACGTCAGCTACGCGATTCCAACGAGAGCAAGCCATCTTCTTCCCCGAGTCCATCGAGCCACTTCACAATCGCTAGTTCCAGCAGAATAATTTTACTATCACAACCTTCAAGATCACTACCCGTACGGCTTCTCCTAGTTCCCATCGTCGACGATTTCGTAATTACCACTTTCCCGCAGGCATAACAACCCTGGAGAAGGATTAGACCTTGCTTGGTTTCAAAAACTTTGCCATTTCAACTCTTACTCCTCAAACACTTGCGGCTCTCTTGGGTTTTCGTGTGTTTGTGCAAAAACCTTACCAATTGAGGTAATTAAACTTTCTTGTGTTTTTTTTTCTTCCAATACTTATCACTTAATTTGTTCCAGTTATTTTTCATAATGAAGTTTAGTATTTTTTTGTTATTAAATAAGAATTGTGTGTTTGTGCAATGACCTCACTGATTGAGTTAATTAAACTTAAATTATTACTTTCTTTTCAAACTTAATTTGTTCCTGTCATTTTTCGTAATTAATTTTAATGATTTTTCATATTGGTAGTGTACATGACTTCTCAACTTGATACAGGAAAACACGTAGCTGTAGATTCAGCTCCTCCAAGTTCTAAATCATCCAGTAATGTTGAAGGTACACCTAATAAATCCACAACTTCTGAAGCTTGGGAGCATTTTATCTAATTAAGTTTTGATCCACTGCATCCTAGATCCAAATGTCGATATTGTGGAAAAGAATATAAATATGGTTTTAATAAAGGAACATCTAATCTGTTGACTCATATGAGAGAGAGATGTCCAAAATATCATGGTCAAGCTCGAGTGGACAAAAAACAAAAAAAACTTTGTCTTACCAACGAGTGAAAAATGGAGAGCCATGTAGCCTTGTATCAACGACCTATAGTGTTGAGGCTTGTAGGGAAGCAATTGCTAAGTTTATTATAAAAAACGAGATGTCATTTAGAGTTGTAGAGGGTGAAGGGTTTAGGGAAATGTTGGGAGTTTTTGAAAATAGATTTAAAGTACCATCTCGCACTACTATTGCTTGTGATATTTTGTAACTTTACAAAAAAACAAAGAAATATATGATTTTTTTTTTGTGAGTAGTCATCAAAGAGTTTGCCTCACTACAGACACATGAACTTCAGCTCAAAATCTTTGTTATGTGTGTCTTACAGCTCACTTTATTGATGATAATTGGACATTGCACAAAAAAATATTGAATTTTTGTCAAGTTGCTGACCATAAAGATGAAACAATTGGTAGGAAAATTGAAACATGTCTATTAGATTGGGGCATTGAGAGAGTTTTTACAATAACGATTGATAATGCTTTTTCTAATGATGGTGCTGTTTTTTATTTGTCAAAAGTTGTAAACAATTGGGATGGTACAATTTTAGGGGATCAAAATATGCATTTGAGGTGTAGTGCACATATATTAAATCTCATTGTTGCAGAAGGGTTAAAAGAGTATCATTAGTCGATTTCTAAAATTCGCAACGTTGTAAGATTTGCTAGATCTTCACCTTCTAGAACAAAAAAGTTTAAGGCAACTGCAAAGCGAGAGAAAATTTCTTCAAATAAGTTGTTGTGTCTAGATGTCGTAACTAGATGGAATTCCACTTTTTTCATGTTAGAGGCTGCTGAAAAGTATGAAAAAGTATTTGATCGGTTAGAGCTTCATGAGGCACAATACATTCGTAAGTTTTCTTTGAGCGAACCAAAAACGTGTCCTTCTTCAATTGATTGGGGATATGCTTGTTATTTCATTAAATTCTTGAAGGTTTTTCATGATGCCACTTTGACATTTTCGGGTTCTTTATATGTGACATCCAATACTTTTTTGCGCCAATTATGTTTGATTCATACACAATTGCAAGCTTGGAGGGATAGTAAGGATTTATTTTTTAAGATAATGGTTGAAAATATGAAAAAGAAGTATGATAAGTATTGGGGAAATTATGAAACAGTCAACCCTTATTTATTTGTTTCTATTTTGATTGGTCCTTGACATAAAGAACAGTTTTTTGAGATATTGTTTTGTAGTGTTGTTTGGTGATTTTAAAGCTAATGAGTTGGTTGTTAAAGTGCGGAATAATTACATAGTTTATATGAGGAGTACAATTTACTTTATGGTGATGATGTGAAAGTAATGGATGCTGTAAATGATGAAAAAGAGTTAGAGGTTGATATTGAGGTTGATGCTAGGCAAGTGTTTGATTCGGGTTATATGAGGATTTTAAAAGACAATACTTTTGTAGAGTGCAAAACAGAAGTGAATCTTTACTTATTAGAATCATGTGAGAACCCAGAAAATGAGAGTTTTGATGTATTGGATTGGTTGAAGATTAATTCTTCCAAATATCCAATTTTGACTTATGTTGCTCGAGATATTTTGGCCATGCTTGTTTCCACTGTGGCATCTGAGTCAGCATTTAGCACTGGTAGGCGTGTTCTTGATCCACATCGGTGCTCACTATTTGCAAGGACGGTGGAGGCATTAATTTGCACGCAAAATTGGTTACGTTCAACTCCGATAAATCTTGATGAAGTAATAGATGAGATTGAACATATTGAGACAGGTAAAATGTAACAATTTAACTTTAATTTTATTTATTGATTATTATTTGACTTATATTGTTATTCTATTTTAAAAATTGACATTTTTCTTGTCTTACACGTGCAAAGATTTTGGGAGCTGATAAGAACACATATGATGAAGCTTGATGGCATTTGATGGGATATAAGGGTAAATATATATTAATTTTTTATTAAATAAATTTTTTTACTTGTTATTTATATTAATTATGTTAATTTTGTTTAGGTTAAAGTACGAAACACAAATTGGAGGTGGACGTTTTTCCTTTTGGTGTGTTTTACTTTGAGACTTTGAATGTATTATTGTGGCTTTATTTGAACAATTAATTTTGGTGTTATATTAAAATATTATTGTAACTTTTTTTGAACAATTAATCTTGGTGTGTTATATTTTAAAACTTTGAACGTGTTATTGTAGTTTTATTTGAACAATTAATCTCGATGTGTTATATTTTAAAATTTTGAATGTATTATTAAAACAAACAATTAATTTGTTTAAATTTTATTCAATTTTAAATTTAATTGGTAGTAAAATTATTTTTATATTAGATTTTTTTTAATTTCATTAGTTTATGGATTGGAGAGAACTAAAATTTTTAATTCGTAAATCAATGCGCAAAATGATGGATTTGAATATAAATTGAGTTAAATCTGCATCCAATCCGCAGACGTATAGATTTGATATGGATTGAGTCAAATCCGTATCCGATCTGCATATGTGTGGATTGGATTTGAATTGAATTTAATCAATCCGTGGATTGGATTGGATTGAAAAATTATAATATGTAAAATCATGGATTAGATATGGATTGATGTCCAATCCATAAAATTCGATCCACGAACATCCCTAAAGACAAGTAACTTAACTTTAATTGTGTATGTTGATTATTGTTTGACTTTATATTGTTATTAATTGACATTTTTCCTTTGTCTTACACGTACGTATATTTTGGGAGACGATAAGAATATATTTGATGGAGCTTGACAATATTTGATGGGATGGTAAGGGTAAATATTTATTATACTTTTTATTAAATAAAAGTTTTTTATTTGTTATTTATTTGAATTATATGTATTTTGTTAAGGTTAAAGTATGGAATACAAATTGGTAGCGGATATTTTTCTTTTTAGAGTATCATAATTTGCAACTTTAAATGCATTATTATAACTTTATTTGAACAATTAATTTTGGTGTATTGTAACTTTATTTGAACAACTTTAAATGCATTAACTATATTTTAAAACTTTAAATGTATTATTCTATATTTATTTGAACAATTAGTTTCGAGGTGTGTTGTATTTTTAAATTTTTAATGTATTATTTTAACTTTATTTAAATAACTAATTTATTTAAATCTAATTTAATTTTAAATTTGATTGGTAGTAAAATTATTTTTATATTAGATTTTTTTCTATTTTATTAGTTCGTGGATCAGACAAAATAAAAAAATTTTAATTCGCAAACCAATTCATAAAACGATGGATCGAATATGAATTGGGTTAAATCCGCATTCGATCCGTAGACTTATGAATTAGATTTGGATTGAAGTTAACCAATCCATTAATTGGGTTAGATTGAAAATTTGAAATCCGTAAAATCGTAAATCGAATATGGATTAATGTCCGATCCGTAAAATCCGATCCGTGTACACCCTAATAAATGCGGGTATTGCAACGGTAGCCTAAATACAATTGTACTTTTTATAAAAATATAATATAACCTTTTTTACAGTTAAAACAACAGAATTAATTAATAAAAAGGAGATTAGATTATATGTCCTTTTTAAGACATTAAAGAATTTTATACTTTTGTTAAAAAAATTGGTGGGCTAACACTCCTTTTTAGGGATGGCAATGGTGAGGGGAGGGGAGGGGAGGGGACCAATCTCCCCGTACCCATTCCCGATATTTTGCGTATGTCTCCGTCCTCTCCCCATCTTCGTCAAAATTATTTAAGAGAATCTTCATCCCCTCCCCGAATAATAACAGGGGATCCCCGAGGGTCCCCGAATAACTAATACATTTTTTTGTTTTCAATTTTGAGTTAATCATATTAAAATAAAAAATTCAAATAAAAGTAAAGTTCGAAATATATCTTACATTAATATCCATTACAAAAGTCACATTCATGAAATTAGTAAGTAACGCTGCATGCAAGGGATACAAATTATCATGAATAAATTAATAGCCTAATACAAAATTGTTATAAATAAAATCAAATTTAGATTCAAAACTAACTTTTCAATGGTGGCGTGGGCATTTTATAAATGTAGACTATTCCCTTTACAGCACAATAGTTAAGTCGAAGCAAATCAAGAGCAAATAGTAGATTAGATTAGATATTAAAATTGCGATTTGTTGTGGGCAATTATAACATCTAAAAATAAATAAAAAATAAATTTAAGATAAATAAAAAATAGATTTAAGTTTAAAATATTTAATGAATATTAAAATTAAAACAAAAGTTTTGGGCTAATAGAATCTGTCCGGTCTTTTTAATGTCCTAAATAAAAATTTAGGACTTTAATTAGTTAATTAGACCTAAAAGTTTAATAATATAAATATTTTGATATTTTTATTTTTACCAACACTTATAATTTTATAATTTAAATTTTATTACTTATTTACTAATAATTTTAAAAAATAAAAATTAAATTAAAAATTAAAAAAAGAAAATAGGTAGAGGATGGAGATTCCACCTCATTCCCGTCCCTTCCCTGAATAAGAAATTAGGTAAAAAAATTTCTCCATTCCTTCTCTAAATAAAAAAATTGAAAATGAAATTATCCTTTCTGAATGAAAAAAATCCCGAAGATACCCGCCCCACGTCATCCCTACTCCTTTTTCTTTCTTTTTTGTGACAGACTTCAAAAACCATTTTAGATGCTGGAGATTCTGACGCAAAAGCATACTACTCGTGTCTCCAAGAATGGAGGAGCATCTACCCCAACCTCTGATTCTGGAGATCCTGAGTCGACTCACCGATTCAGCCGATCTCGCACGGTGCCGAGTCGTCTCCAAAACCTTGAACTCCCTCTGTAAAGAAGTCCGATCCATCAACCTCGTTTGCACCTTGTCTCGCTACGTGCAGTCTCGCTTACCACAACAGGTGACCGCAGCGCCCCAAGTCACGCCGTTCAAGTCGATTCTCGAAAACCTCGTCCGTAATTCGCGGCACCTCGAGTCAGTTTCAATAGGCGTAGACAAGTCGTTGGTAGGAATCTCGTACGACGACGCTGAGGACGAGTCCGACGATCTGTACTTGACCGACGTTGAATTTGTTAAGAATTGGTTACCTTGGGTTTGTGAAGAGTTGAAGTTTCTGTCAATTTCTAACTGCTGGTTTCAATCTTGTTGGAGAAAGTCCGAAGTTTTAGCTTTCATTTCTTCCTGCTGTGAGTTTCAATAATTTTTTTTTTTAATTTGAATTCAATTTAATTCAGTTTAATCTACTAATTAATCCTCTGTTTTAATTCAGTAGAATTATTGCTTATGTAATCACGGTTTTGCATTTACTTTTAGGCAAAAGTCTTTTTGAACTAGAGGTATGCTCACCAAATTGACATTGGAATTTATAAGGCTTGAAGATGAGGACTTAGACAAGGTTAATGATTGCTTTCCTTGTCTCCAAGTTCTAAATTTAGTAGGCGTGGGGGGATTTAGACAACCAAAGATTCATCTTTTGCATCTTAAGAGCTGTCTGTGGACTGTGTCAAATGCTCCGCTTTCTCTGGCTATATATGCACCCAATCTAGTAAAACTCGAACTGAGATGTGTTAAACCAAAATCCCTTGTGCTTGAAACTCCTTTGCTGCATGATTTCTGTCTTTCGCTTGAGGTAGCAAGTGAGATTAGGTTTCAAGAGTTCCGGAATTTGATGAACTTACAGCTTGAATCTTCAAGTCTTAGTAGCCTCATCAACACATTTCCTTTTGGTAAAACAATTAAGAAGCTAAAAGTGGAATTGCTAAAACCAGGTGAGCCTATTGGAATGAAAAACCTTAGCCTGGGGGTATTGTTTGATGTATTTCCAAATTTGAGTTCTCTGACTTTGGGCCCTAGGGCTTGGTCAGCAGTGCAGTCCAACTTTGATAAAGGACGTCTGGAAATAAGGACAGAGATGAAGGTGCTGAAAGAAATCATTGCACGTTTGGTGGTAGATGATATCAGCGTCACAAGGTCATTCATATTTGCGATCATGAATAAATGCAGCAACTTGTCTGACATGGCCTTGCTCATTCACCGGGAGGAAGATTCGATCACTGCTAGCAACCTCATCTCTAGCTGTACAGTTGATCATCCGAGAGTTAGATGGAGATGGGGAATGTGGAAGGAAGGAACAGAAGACACTTGGGTCACTGATGGCATTTAATTTGCCAAACTCTAGTTTCTATGAAGAAAATAAAAGAAGCTTTGTCTTTAAGAGATCTTTTTGCCTTGGTTCTTGGGGATCTGCAGTTCAGGAGTTTCAGTATAATTGGATTAGAGATTGTTCAGCAAACCCATTTAATTGGTTTCTATATGTCTAAACAAGGAGTGGACCTACAGGTGGCTGGAGATACAAATAAACAATGTTAACCAAGATAATCTTCAAATGCTGGAAGTAAGTGGGTGGATGGGTTGATTGCAAAACCATATAATCTTCTACCAGCAACTGAATGAACAGGTGTTTCTTACTAGTCTTTCTTTGTATATATATTAATTTGGTTGTATAGGTTGTAAAATCGAAATACTCTTTGGATTGTTGATCAAAATAATACATTTATTTATATGGACCAAAATAAAAATCTGTGTGGTAGAAGGTCATGGTAAACCAAATGGTATCATTTTTGCACTCAAAACTTTCAAATTCTCCGATAGAAAATTGCACTTGTTTCATGTGCATGTTTGCAAATTTGATGGGGTGGCAGATTGGGTTTCTTTGTGAGTATTTTCGTGTCTTGAATGGCCTCAAATAAAGTTACCCTAAAAGATTAGTAAACAGATAACGGATTAAGTAAAACTTTTACATCCATATAAATTATAAACCGTTAACTCCCTTTTTTGGTTTCTTTGAAACTTCCATGGATTCTACAGGAGAAATATCCACTATCATCTTTTGTGTAAGTAATCTCCCATCACCTATATGAAGTCATGCCTGAGACCTCAATTGAAGCCGTTAAATGACTTGTGAAGTAAGTAAAATACTTTTAGAGGTCGTTATGAGTTTATTAAATTTTCTAATACTGATAATTTTATTAAAATAATAAGGATTTAGCAAAGACGAATAAAAATATAATAATATTAGGGATTTCAACATTTGAGTCCCAACTTGAATTTTAATACTATATGTTACTTATTTGTTTGATGGATTTTGTAAAATTACTTATCCGTCATCTAATAAATGAATGTCATATTAGTTGATATTCATATTAAGGCTTAGATGTTGGGATATCTAGCATTACTTATAAAAATATTAGTCGAAGTTGTCGCATAAAATGGAACAAATTTTGCATCTGCATTTGCTTTCAATTTCAAAAAACCTCGTATTCTTTCTTATTACTCACGTTATCCTCCCACTACTTGGCTTCATAATCATAGTTGCTTATGCTTCTTCTTCGTTTATGATTGTGCACTTAGGTAGCGTTTACTTTTTGGATTGGAGTGGGAATCCTAAGATTGGGAGTGTGGAGTGAGAGTGGGAGTATGTTGTTTACTTATACTGGAATGAAAGTATAGAATGGAGATCAGAATCCAATTTATGCGTTTACTTTATCTTGAATTGGGAGTAAATAGTTTCAAATTATAATTTTATCCTTATTTAAAGAACTATAGTTTTTAATTACAAAGTTAATAAATATATATTTTTAATGAAAATAAATATATATATTTAATGAATAAAAATTTATTTTATTATATTTGTAAATTTATAATAATTATTAATATTCTTAATTATGTACATCACAATTTTTTATTAATTTTAATTTTAATTATATAAATTAAAAATGATTGATAAGGGCAATATAAATGAAACTTTTTTACTATTAATATAGTACGAAATTAATATTTTCTTAGAATAAACTATTTATTAGTATTAATTATTAATATTAAATAAATTATATTACTATTATTTTTAAATAAATATAATAATATTATATTTTCAAATAAAGATGGTATATAGTAATATTATTAATTCTCTATTAACATAATAATATTATTTTTAAGTAATTTAAACTTGGAATCAAACCAAATTATTATTTAGTTAAATATAATAATATTATTTAAATATAATTATAGTAAATTTAATAAAAGAAGGGTAAATATAAAATGAAACATTATTTTATTTTATTTAATATAATTATATTAAATTTATTATTATATAAAATAATAATATAATATTATTTAGTACAAAATTAATATTTTCTTAGAATAAACTATTTATTATTATTATTAATTATTAATATTAAATAAATATAGTACTATTATTTTTAAAATAAATATAATAATATTATATTTTCAAATGAAGATAATATATAGTAATATTTATTAATTCTCTATTAATATAATAATATTATTTTTAAGTAATTTTAACTTAGAGTCAATGTAAAGGGTCCGTCTACGTTACATGTAGTGTAACGTACACTCAGCTTGTGAAATTTCATCTAACCCCTTATACTTTCTGTTATTTATATTTTATTCATGAATATTATAAATTTTTTGAAATGTACAATTTCGTTTAACCCCTTATACACTCAATTTTATTTTATTAAAACCCTAGAGTATGAATTCGCCCCTATAATATTAAATTCTCAAAATAACCTCTATTTAATTAAAAATATAATTATTGTTAAATGAATTATAATTATAATTATTATTTTATTATAATCATAAATATTTTTTTAATAGATTATTGTTATTATTAATAACAAGAATAAAAAGCATTATAATTAATCTATTAACACTAATTAATAATATTTTTTTATTAAATTGTTAATAATAATAATAATAATAATAATCAATGATAATTAATATATTTATGATTATAATAAAATATGAAAGGAGAGCGGAGACTTTTATTTTGAATAAACTAGTTCCGATTAACATATTTATGATTATAATAATATTTTTTGAGTTGTTTGGGCAAGGGGGTCTCATGCGTGTGTGGACTTTTAGGCTGCTAGGAGAGCGGAGGCTGGAAAAATACCTTGCGTTTAGATAGTGACTTGTGTGTGAGTAATAACAATTTTTATTATAAAAATAAGTTTTATACCAAATATTAAAAAAAATCTAGATAATCATTAATTATTATTATTATTAACAATTTAATAAAAAATATTATTAATTATTGTTAATAGATTAATTAATTATAATGCTTTTTATTCTTGTTATTAATAATAACAATAATCTATTAAAAAAATATTTATGATTATAATAAAATAATAATTATAATTATAATTCATTTAAAAATAATTATATTTTTTAATTAAATAGAGGTTATTTTGAGAATTTAATATTATAGGGGCGAATTCATACTCTAGGGTTTTAATAAAATAAAATTGAGTGTATAAGGGGTTAAACGAAATTGTACATTTCAAAAAATTTATAATATTTATGAATAAAATATAAATAACAGAAAGTATAAGGGGTTAGATGAAATTTCACAAGCTGAGTGTCCGTTACACTACATGTAACGTAGGCGGACCCCAATGTAAATTATTATTTAGTTAAATATAATAATATTATTCAAATAAATATAATGTTATTTATTTTATTTATTAAATACAAAATATTAAATTAAATAAGAAAAAAGATAGAAATGGGAGAGGTGGGAGTGGATCCCATGGGAGTTCCACTCCCCACTCCAAAAATGAGTGGGACCCACAGAATAAGATTCTCAATCATTCTTCAAATTAGTGAAGTAAACACTAGAGTGAAATGAATCCACACTTTTCACTCCACTTTAGAAAGTAAATACAACCTTAGTTTCTTTGACAATTTGCTTTGCCTCTCTGCTTCCCACAGTCTCACAAACAAAGACTCTCTTCTTAATATGCCATGACTTGGTGTAATATTTGTGGGACTTGAATTTGAATTTTTCTTTTATTCTCCTCTTCTGCATTATTTTAAATGAACTCATTCTCAAGTTGCCTTTTTCAGGACGTGTGAGTAATCTTCATACTTGTCTGCATGTTTTTTTTTTAATAAATTAATTGCAACTCAATTTTTTTCACAATAATATGTGCTGGTTTCGAATTTCAGATTTTTTTTTCCACACAAAATTTTGCCAACTAAACTCATTAGCACCAACTATTTGATTTCATCGTTGAACGCTCATCAACTTAATTCTCGCTCTGGCATGATTCAAGCATTTTCCTCTTTCATTGGATGAAGTATTACTAATCTATTGGGTCCGCATAACTTACGTTCAACGTAAGTTACGCTCAGCCCGTCTAATTTCATATAGTTCCCCTATACTTTATACTATTTATATTTTATTCATAAATATTATAAATTTTTTGAAATATAAAATTTCATTTAACCCCTCTACTCAATTTTATTTTATTAAAACCATAGAGTATGAATTCGCCCCCATAATTTTAAATTCTCAAAATAACCTCCATTTAATTAAAAATATAATTATTTTTAAATGAATTATAATTATAATTATAATTTTATTATAATCATAAATATTTTTTTAATAGATTATTGTTATTAAAATAAAATTTTGTTTAGCCCCCTCTACTCAATTTTATTTTATTAAAACCATAGAGTATAAATTCGCCCGCATAATTTTAAATTCTCAAAATAACCTCCATTTAATTAAAAATATAATTATTTTTAAATGAATTATAATTATAATTATAATTTTATTATAATCATAAATATTTTTTAATAGATTATTGTTATTATTAATAACGATAATAAAAAATATTATAATTAATTAATCTATTAACAATAATTAATAATATTTTTATTAAATTGTTAGTAATAATAATAATAATTAATGATAATCAACATATTTATGATTATAATAAAATGGAATAAACACTGAGTCTATATTTATATAGGAGACTCTTTTATATTTCTATACATTTTAATTTCAAATACTTTTAGGATTTTTTTGTTACCTTCATAAATAATGATTTTGTAGGCATCTCATTATTAAACGGTCATTTTTAAGTGCTTTTTGCTAAGTTGTTACACATTCGAGGATGTAAACACATTTTTCTTGCTTCTATTTTTTAAATACAAAATTATTTTTATTGGGTCAAGCTTAAAATTCTGACAGAAATTATCATTCATTGGTCTCTTGAAACCCGATAATGAGTATTTAAAGTCGAAGGTAGCATTAGCAATATATTCACTATTAGTTAGATAATCATTAATTATTATTATTATTATTATTATTATTATTATTATTAACAATTTATAATGCTTTTTATTCTTGTTATTAATAATAACAATAATCTATTAAAAAATATTTATGATTATAATAAAATTATAATTATAATTATAATTCATTTAAAAATAATTATATTTTTAATTAAATGGAGGTTATTTTGAGAATTTAAAATTATGGGGGCGAATTTATACTCTATGGTTTTAATAAAATAAAATTGAGTAGAGGGGGCTAAACAAAATTTTATTTTAATAACAATAATCTATTAAAAAAATATTTATGATTATAATAAAATTATAATTATAATTATAATTCATTTAAAAATAATTATATTTTTAATTAAATGGAGGTTATTTTGAGAATTTAAAATTATGGGGACGAATTCATACTCTATGGTTTTAATAAAATAAAATTGAGTAGAGGGGGTTAAATGAAATTTTATATTTCAAAAAATTTATAATATTTATGAATAAAATATAAATAATATAGAGTATAGGGGAACTATATGAAATTAGACGGGCTGAGCGTTAGGCGGACCCCTAATCTATTATGTATCCACTATGACACTCTTCTCACTCTGCCGTGTTAGGTTTTCTTTTTTTTTTTTTGTGTTTTAATCTTTGTCTAATACTTTGACCTGAGAATGATATTTTCTTATGAAAGATTAATTACAAGTTTGATTTGTGTAAGAATTGAGTGTTTAATCATATCAAATATTGCTCCGAGTTTTTTAATAGAAAAATGAAAATAATACTTTCAGGCACACTTCTGGAAAAAATGATTTTGAATGGGGGCGTTCCGAGAATCGAACTCGGGACCTCTCGCACCCAAAGCGAGAATCATACCACTAGACCAAACGCCCACGATACGTCGGTGGAGCTAATTTTTATTTTTATCGAGGCAGGGACAACTAACTGCAGGCCTTAAATCGGCCAAACAGAAACAGAGTGATTAGGGTTTTGAACGAGTACATATATATATAAATACCGCCTCAGCTTATTTCACGACCTTGGCAGCCCTAAACCCTGTTGCTCTTAGCATTCGAAGGTCCTGGTCTCTCTCTCTTCACTCCCCCCCACTGCTGTAAGGTTTGATTTCATACATCATCAATTTTCTATGTAGCAGCACTGATTTGTTTAGGCTGTGTTTGGCAGTGAGTCGGAGTGAAAAAAAGGCAGAAAGAAATGGCGACGGTTCCAGGACAGTTGATTTGGGAGATCGTGAAGAAGAACAACTGCTTCTTGGTTAAACAATTCGGCAGAGGCAACGCCAGCGTCGAGTTCAGCAAGGAACCCAACAACCTCTACAACCTTAACTCCTTCAAACACTCCGGTATTAACAAATCTGACTTCGAAGGTTATTATTTCTTTTATTTTATTTTATTTTTTCTTAAATAAAATGGTGGTTTAGGTTTGGCGAATCGGAAGACTGTGACCATTCAGCCTGGAGGCAAGGACCTGTCTGTGGTGTTGGCCACTGCAAAGACCAAGAAGCAGAACAAGCCTGCCAGCTTGCTTCACAAATCCACCATGAGGAAGGAGTTCCCAAGAATGGCTAAGGCTGTTGTCAATCAGGTACCTTTTTTTTCATGTCATTCTTTGGTTGATTTTATTATTTGTTTTCTTGATGTGTTTTCTGTGTAATTTTGTGTGCAATGTTGGTCTTTAGCTTGGCAAAAAAATTTTTTTTCCCTCGTACTAAGAGTTGCTGAATTGGTAGTACTCCTTTGGTCAAATTTGAATTTTTTTTTCTTAAGCTGTTATGAGAAGCCAACATGTAACAAGACCTCTGTTGCAGTCGATTTTCAATTAAAGTTTCTTGTTGCACTTCATTTGCGGTCGCAGCTGTAATTGCCAATGTTTTGTTTTTGGTGGATGCTCCTTTTATCAAAATTGTGTTTTTTTAGCTGTGACGAGATGCTAACATGTAAGAAGACCTCTCTTGTATTGGATCTTCAATGAAATTCATTTGTTACGCTTGGCTTCTGAGCTTTCCTTTTTGACTGTGGAGCTTTATTCTAGACTCATATAAGCTAAATGGCTGTGGATGCTGTGGTTCTTATCTTATTAAGGAGGCTGCTTTCTGCTCCTTTGAGCGAAATTATTATTATTTCTTTTAAAGCTGTGATGAGATGCTAACATGTAAGAAGACCTCTCTTGTATTGGGTCTTCAATGAAATTTACTTGTTACGCTTGGCTTCTGAGCTTTCATTCTTGGATTGCATAGCTTTATTCTAAAAATGAACGAACTAAATGCATTGGTTCTTGGATGATAATTGTTTGGAATTGTTATAGATGAGGCATCATTTATGTTGTAGTTTGGAATTGTTATAGGTGAGGCATCATGTATGTTGTAGTTGTCTTTGTTTTTTGGTTTCTTGTCTCATTAGGGATCCTTCCTGGTACTCCTTTGACCTTTTTTTTTTAAAGCCGTGACTAGATGATAACATGTAAAAATACCTTTCTTGTAGTGGATCTTCAATGAAATTTTCTTGTTAAGTTTGGCTTCTTTGCTTTTTTAATCTGGACTTTGGAGTTTTATTCTTTTGTTATTCTCTGTTTCGAGTATATGCTCAATTGTTGACTGTTTTACTTCTTTGCACTAAGAGCATGTTCTGGTATAGTTTGTCTTGTGTATTCTGCATCCTACTCTGCAAAGATATTGACATTTTGTTAATTGCTTCCTTTGCCATTTTTTCAGGTTGCTGATAACTACTACAGGCCAGACTTGAAGAAGGCAGCCCTTGCAAGGCTTAGTGCTGTTAACAGGAGCCTAAAGGTCTCAAAATCTGGTGTCAAAAAGAGAAACAGGCAGGCTACGAAGGTCCCCGTTAGGAAGTGAACTTTAGGAGGAATCGAGTGATGTTATGCTTTGTTCTTGGAATGGTTTTATTTTAGTTCTTATAAGTATCAAGAAGACAGTTTTCATTTATGTTTAATTTTTTATGTACTGGAGATATTAGCCCGTTCCACCCCACTGGGAAAAGGGTCAAAATTTAGATTTTAACTTGATTTTGTTTTTATGTTGAATTGGTGTGTTATTTTGTATCATGAGATGAGTGCTACTTTTAAGCGCAATAAGTGTTCAATGTGTTGAATTCTAATTGTCTCATGCATTGTACAAGATTAAACTCTTAACAAATTGTTCAAATGATTAAAATAGCCAGTAGTACTAACTTGTGTACATCTCACACCAAATCAAACAATTTCTTTTTAAGAGATTATACCTCTTCCTTCAGCTTCTCATACGGCTCAAGAGGAAGTCACGGTTCCTCTATTCTGTAATGCGTCCCGACAAAAATATAAATATTAGTTAGTCAATAATTGAACTTAGGCAGTGGGGAAAGGAGCCGTTTCCCTTATATTTTTTATTACAAGTGTTTTTTGAATTACTTTTAAACAAGTCTAATCATTTATGATGTGTTTATTTGAGGGTTTAGGGAATGAGATTGAAGGAATAGAAATGAAACTCATGTTTATTTGACAAAATATAATTTGGTAATGAGAATAAAATGTGTGGATCCCACACAATTTGAAAATGGATAAGGATTCTCTCCTGATCTGATCATATTATAAGCAAACCAATTAATTGTCGATTGGTTGTTAATAAATAAAAAAATAAAAAAACTTAAATCTTACCCATTCACTACCATTAAAAGACAAAAATATAAATACTAGTTAGTCAATAATTAATCTTAGGCAGTGGGGAAAGGAGCCGTTTCCCTTGTATTTTTAATTACAAAGTGTTTTTTGAATTACTTTTAAACAAGTCTAATAATTTATAGTATGTTTACTTGATGGTTTAAGGAATGAGAATGAATGAATGGAAATGAAACTCATGCTTATTTGACAAAATGTAATTTGAGAATATAAATAAAATGTGTGGGTCCCACATAATTTGGGAATGGATTAGGATTCTCTCCTGATATGATCATGTTATGAGCAAACCAATTAATTGTTGATTAGTTGTTAATAAATAAATAAAATTAAATCTTGCCCATACACTACCACTAAAAGACAAAAATATAAATACTAATTAGTCAATAATTGATCTTAGGTAGTGGGGAAAGGAGCCGTTTCCCTTTTATTTTTAATTACGAAGTGTTTTTGAATTACTTTTAAACAACTCTAATAATTTATGGTGTGTTTACTTGAGGGTTTAGGGAATGTGAATGAAGGAATGGAAATTAAACTCATGTTTATTTGACAAAATGTAATTTGAGAATGTGAATAAAATATGTGGGTCCCACATAATTTGGGAATTGATCAGAGAACATGATCTGATCATGTTATGAGCAAACCAATTAATTGTTGATATTGATTATTAATAAATAAAAAAATAAAAGAAGTTAAATCTTACCCATACACTACCACTAAAAGACACATGACATAAAATCTTTAAAAGATCAATATAGCTCAGATCAGGAGAGGATCTTGTTCCTTTGGGAATAAGGAATGAGATTATGGGAATCATATTCTCATGGGGGGTTGGGAATGAAAATAAGGGAATGAGAGTGAAATCAATGTTTACTTTTGCATCCCTCAAAATTTTTTATATTTCCTGAATTATTCTCGTTCAAATCACAATTAATTTTATTATTTTAAATGTCATTATTATTATTATTATTATTAAATTTTATTAACTTTATTATTTTAGTTATTATTTATTATTTTTATTAATATTATCATTATTAACATTTATTATTATTAATAATTATTTTTATTTTATTAATATTTTAGTTATTATTAATTATTGTTATTATTATTTTTATTAACTTCATTATTTAGTTATTATTAATTATTGTTATTATTATTATTAATAATAATCTTGTGTTTTATTTTGAAGTTTTGTTTGTGTGGTGAATTTTTACTGGTAGTTAGTCCCGTCTAAGGATAAGTTTTCCATTTAGGGCTGTAAAACCATACCTGTAGCCATTCTGACCAAACCAAAGATAGACCATAGGATTCTGACCATGAATCCTCTACACTGTAGAACATCGTCCTTTTCTAGCTCTTCTTCTGGGAAGACTAGTGATTCAAAGCATGTTGTGAGTTCGGAAGAATTCGTTATTGAGAACTTTGATAAAGCAATTGATTGTTGGGAACTTCCAAAGATTTCAAAAGAACAAATTTACAAAACAAAAAAGTTTGATTTCCTAAAGAGTGATTATGTCATAAAAACCGAAGAAAGAGATATAACCCTTTCTTTACCATTTGAAACAATTCATTTGTTTTCAGAAAAATCTTTAAAGAAGTTAAAAGAAAAGAATTTTAATTACATCCACATTGGAGTACTGGAACAAGACCATGTTTCTATTGCCTCTTCTGACTTAGAAGCCTTTACCGAAGAACTTGTTCCTAAAGCCAATAAAATCCATTGGGAGTTGGCCCTCCCTACTTCCAAATCTCCACCTGATTTGACTATAGACAACAGGCCTAGTGCATTAAATCAAGCTCGATATAATGCATCCTCTGTCTATGAGTGGAATATAGATGGAATGTCTGAGTACAACATTCTAGGTGTATTGCAGCAAATGACCATGGCAGCCAATGCCTATAAAACCCAATCAGGAACTTCTGACAAGACCATTGCAGAAATCCTAATTGCTGGTTTTACTGGTCAACTTAAAGGATGGTGGGATCATCTCCTCACCAAATTGCAGCAATTAGACATCCTTAATGCTATCCAAATCGATGAGAATGGTGCTCCCATTCTTGACGAGTTCAATAATCCAATTCAGGATGCAGTTGCTACCCTGATTTTGACCATATACCTTCACTTCATAGGTGACCCTTCTCACCTTAGGGATAAAAACGCCGAGTTACTACACAACTTAAGGTGTAGAAAACTCAGTGAATTCCAAGATTACAAAACAACTTTCTTTACTAGACTCTTCCTAAGGGATGATGCAAATCATGTAACTTGGAAGGAGAAATTCCTTGCATGTTTACTTACCCTTTTGGGAGAAAAGGTTAGACATTCCATCAAAGCTCTTTATGACAATCGTGTTCCTTATGACGAGCTCACCTATGGTGAACTAGTCAGTTTTGTCAATAAAGAAGGTTTAAAGATCTGTCAAGATTTGAAACTTCAGAGACGTCTAAAATGGGAACTTAGGAAATCTAAGCAAGAATTAGGCGGTTTCTGTAAGCAATTCAATTATGACCCCTTTAAAACTTCTACTTCTAAAGACTGTAATGGTAAGTGTTCTTCAAAACCTTACAAGAAACATTACAAGTCTAATAGCCATAGGAAACCCTTTCATGATTTTAGAAAACTTCCTTATAAGAAACCTTCGAGGCCTTATAAGAAACATAGTTTCTCTAAAAAGAAAGAGTTTAAAACCAAACCTAAGACCCCATTCAATTTCAAAGAAGCTACATGTTTCAAATGTGGTATGAAAGGCCATACTGCAAGATTTTGCAGAATGAACAAAAGACTCCAAGAGCTTGACCTCAATGAGGAAATCCTTTCCAAAATAGCCTCCCTTCTTGTAGAGTCTTCTGACTCTGAGTCTTCCATGTCGGGAGATAGTGATCCCCTCCAAGTCGATGAGTTATTTGAGTTGGATACCTCTGCATCTAGCAGTAGCGATTCTGATTCGGATTCCTATTTAAAGAAAATCAATGTTTTGACTAAAGACCAAGAGATTTTCCTTGAACTTGTAAAGCATATTTCTAATCCAAATCTTCAAAAGGAATATCTTGACAAACTTTTGAAAACCATGGATTCAAACAAAGCAGAAACTTCTAAAGTTCCTATTGTTAAAAAGAATTCTTACAATCTTACTGAGATTTTAGATAAAAAGAAACCAAAGAAATCTACCCCTAGTATCCAAGATCTTCAAAAGGAGATCAAAGATATTAAACTTGAGATAAAGGATTTGAAAGAAAAACAAAAAAGTGATTCTAATACTATCCAACTTCTTTTACAAAAGCAATTACAGGATAACTCAGACAATGAGTCAACTCCTGATGATGATATTGATCAAAAAGTTGAAAACATTAAGTCTGTTCCTAAAGATTTTTTGTTTGTTTTAAAACAAATCACCACCAGAAAATATTTGGTGAAAATTACTTTAATCTTTTCCAAAGATTTTACAATGGACGCCATTGCTCTTTTTGACACTGGTGCTGATTTAAATTGCATTCATGAGGACATTGTTCCAAAAAGATTTCATGAAAAGACAAATGAAAGACTCTCTGCTGCAAATAATTCAAAACTAAAGGTTAATTCCAAAGTTGAAGCTTCAATTTATAACGATGAAATTGAATTTAAAACCTCTTTTGTTCTTACAAATGATATACACCATGCTATCATTTTAGGAACCCCTTTTATAAATCTCATAACCCCTTATGCTGTCAATTATGATGGTATATATTTCAAAGCAAAATCAAAAGACCTTGTTTTCTCGTTTATTGAAAAACCAAAGACTAGAAATCTAAACATTGTCAAAGCTTGTTCTGTTTACCAAAACAAAATCAATGCCATCCTTAAATCTAAACAAGATGATCTATTTTGTTTACAAAAAGATTTAAGTTTCCAAAGAATTGAAAGTCAATTGCAAAATGATTTTATACAAAGAAAAATCTTTGATTTTAAAGCTCTTATTGAAAAAGAAATATGTGCCGATTTACCTTCTGCTTTTTGGAATAGAAAACAACACTTGGTAGATTTGCCTTATGAAAATTCTTTTGATGAAAAGCAAATACCCACTAAAGCTCGTCCAATCCAAATGAATATGGAGTTGGAACAACATTGTAAAAACGAAATAAAAGATTTAGAAACCAAAGGTCTCATTGTAAAGTCCAGATCACCATGGTCTTGTGCCGCTTTTTATGTAAATAAAAATTCTGAAATCGAAAGAGGTGTTCCGAGACTTGTGATAAATTACAAACCTTTGAATAAAGCTTTAAAATGGATTAGGTATCCCATACCTAACAAAAAAGATTTACTTCAAAAACTCTGCTCAGCTTTCATTTTTTCAAAATTTGATATGAAGTCTGGTTTTTGGCAAATTCAAATTCATCCAAACGACCGTTACAAAACCGCTTTTACTGTACCATTTGGTCAATACGAATGGACAGTAATGCCTTTTGGATTGAAAAATGCACTCTCAGAATTTCAAAGAATCATGAACGATATTTATAATCCCTATTATGAGTTTTGCATTGTTTATATTGATGACGTGTTGATCTTTTCCCAATCAATAGATCAACATTTCAAACATTTAAAGACTTTTTATCTTGCTACTAAAAAAGCTAGTCTCGCCCTTTCAAGTACAAAGATCTCATTATTTCAAACAAAAGTCAGGTTCCTTGGTCACCATATTTCCAAAGGAACTATTACCCCTATTGAAAGATCACTTTTGTTTGCGGATAAATTCCCAGACAAAATTCTGGACAAAACCCAATTACAAAGATTTCTTGGTAGTTTAAATTATGTTCTCGATTTTTGCCCTAACATCAATAGGATGTCTAAACCTTTGCATGATAGGTTGAAAAAGAATCTTGTTGCATGGTCAGAAGAACATACTAAAGTTGTTAGATTAATAAAGCAATCTGTGAAAAATATCCCATGCTTATTTCTTGCAAATCCTGCATTACCCAAAATTGTTGAAACTGATGCATCTGATATAGGTTATGGAGGTATATTGAAATAAAAAGAAAATGATAAAGAACAGATAGTGCAATATGTTTCTGCACATTGGAATGATTGCCAGAAAAATTATTCTACTATCAAAAAAGAAATTCTTTCTATTGTTTTATGCATATCTAAATTCCAAAGTGATTTATTAAATAAAAAATTTTTACTTAGAATTGATTGCAAAGCTGCAAAACATGTTTTAGAAAAATATGTTCAAAACATTGCATCCAAACAGATTTTTACACGATGGCAAGCTATTTTAAGTGTTTTTGATTTTGATATTGAGTTTATTAAAGGTGACAAAAACTCTGTTCCTGATTTTCTAACCAGAGAATTTCTTCAAAACAGATAATGCCGCCAAAGAGAAAGGACAAAGGTAAAACAGTTTTTAAAGACACTGGATCTCAAGAACCTTCTAAAGAGCCTCAAACAACCCCTTCTAATGAAAAACTTCTTTCTTCTGCCTTGCCCATCAAATCCTGGATCGAACTGGTCGAAGAACATGAAGCCCAATACAAATCTATTTCTTCTGATGACCAAGTAAAACAATAGATGAGTTCCATTACAAAATCCCCTGAGCTTATGCTCGCCTTGCAAAACCTTTCACAAAGCCAAATTTCTCCTAAAGAAGAAGAAAAGGAAAAACCCATTTCCAAAGAAATTTCAAAGCCTTCTTCCCAAAATATTGTTGTGTCTTGTGAAAGCTCATCCTCTCAAATTGTGCTTTCTCAGCCAACACCTTCGAAGAAAACCTCCGATTGGTTTGATAAAACCCATTTTCAAAACATTCTTTCTATGGAAGATGGATTTTACCATACTGATCCTTTTCAAAGCATTTCAAAGTTTTTCCCCAAAGGCTGGTTTTTTAAACCATGGGATTTAACAAAACCCCAGTCTTATTATCAAAGCATTTTAGAAATTACTGAGTCAGTCAAATTCAAACATTTCTTTCTCAGTGATACTCATTCTGAGCCGGCCTATTCTACGGCCACAATCCTAAAGGTACTGAGCCCAAACCAGTGGGGTGACCTCCTCCACAATTTCAAAACCTTCCCTTTAAATTTTGAGACCCGTTTACCACATTGTCGGACTTTTTCCTACTGGGATTACCAACAAGCCTGGTATAACACCTTTTTTATCCAAAACCCTAAAAAATCCCATTCTTGGTTATTTTTCTTCAATTCAAAAATAACCGTGCAAAGCCTACCAAATTGGTTTCATCATTGGTGGAATCATTTTGGGCCAAGCCCAGATATCCTTACCCCAAACGCCATACAATGTCTAAATCTTTTTAAAGCCCATTACAAACCTACTGAGTCTGAGAAAAGATTTCCTCCTTTTCTTTGTTTTTGTACAAACTTCTTTCTCCTTTGGGTTTGGATGTGGAGTCTCCGACATCACACTCAAGATTCCCAATTAATCCTTCAAAGAACCTTTAAAGTCAAATGGTGGTCAAAATTCGATGAACAATCCAAATTGACTACTAGCGATATTGAAAAATGGCTTTATTCTAAAGGCCATTTACAACCAACCATCAAAGACATAAAAACCCAAGGCACTTTCCTTTCTCAAAAATCCAAAGCCCAAGCCCTTTTAGCAAGTGCCAAGACTGAAGAAGAATACTTCAAAGCCATGGAACAGCTCCTCGCCTCCCAGTCAAAGTCATCAGTGGCTGACTCCTCTGAAGATGAAGAGCCAACCATTTCTCTCGGAGACGAAAATGAAGATGATTGTTTTGGAATTTTCTCTCCTTTAAAGCATTGTAAATAATTATTTGATTATTTACTTTAAAAAAAAAGAAAAGAAAGAGAAATATTTATTTGTTTAATATTCTTGTATTTTCGGGTGGTCCTCTGGACACAAGTGAGAGCGCACATGTCTCTTCACCCGTATTTCTACAAAGTCACTATTCCGTCATATGCTACAAAGACTACTGTTTCATACGATCCAAAGCTTACTGTGCACTCAAAGCTCCGCTACAGTGAACAGTGCAGAGTTCCAAAGATTACTGTGCACTCAAAGCTCCGCTACAGCGAACAATTTAATTTTCTTTTGTATAAAAACCGAGAGGAAGACTTAGACTCCTCAGGTTTTTCATTTCCAATTTTCGGAGCCTCTCTCTCTACTTCTCTTCCTTCTCTCTAAAACTCTCTCTCTTTCTGGGAATAGGAATCTGGAATCCGAAGACAAAAAGGAAATTCTCCTGTCTTAAGATTAATTTCCCATTATTTCCCTTTCTTCTCTACAAAGAACAGAAATCAATGTAAGCTTTTCATTTCAGTTTTATTAAAGCACTTGTAATTTTATTTAAAGCCATTTCAATTCCATGTATATCTAAATTTCTGCAATTTACTTTAAAGCAATTTAATTTTCAAAGCATGTTCTGCAGACTGATCTCTATCAGATCTTCCATATAAATTGTACATTCCTTTGAGGCAAAGAGGCCAGATCTCGATCCTCAGTTGTAAATCTTATCTTCTCCCTCCATTCCTTCAGAGCACCATTTCCGGGAACCGGATCTGGTACTGTGTATGCACCAAAGCCTTTAGATGTATGTGTTGCTAGGCTTGCTAAAGAACTTAATAAATATTTGGTAAATATATTTGGTATATCGGCTGGAAACCTAAACGTGCGGGCTATTGATCTGTTCTAAGCCAGATCTGGGCCCAAAGGCAGATTCCCTTCTGCATCGTTTTGGTCTAACAACGCCACGTACCTTTGTTTAAATCTGACCAACCGCGTTGCAAAGCAAATCTACTTATTTCAAAGTTGGTAATTTACTTTTAAATCTGACAAAGCCGACCCAATCCAAGCATTGTTTAATTTGAGTTTTAAATTTTGAGTTCCAACGAAAGCACACCCATCATTCGATCCTATTTCCTTCTGGTATCAAAGCCAAGGGGAGGATTGTGTAAAAGCAGTTTAGAGTTTTGTTGTTATAATCTTGTGTTTTATTTTGAAGTTTTGTTTGTGTGGTGAATTTTTACTGGTAGTAAGTCCCGTCTAAGGATAAGTTTTCCATTTAGGGCTGTAAAACCATACCTGTAGCCATTCTGACTAAACCAAAGATAGACCATAGGATTCTGACCATGAATCCTCTACACTGTAGAACATCGTCCTTTTCTAGCTCTTTTTCCGGGAAGACTAGTGATTCAAAGCATGTTGTGAGTTCAGAAGAATTCTTTATTGAGAACTTTGATAAAGCAATTAATTGTTGGGAACTTCCAAAGATTTCAAAAGAACAAATTTACAAAACAAAAAAGTTTGATTTCCTAAAGAGTGATTATGTCATAAAAACCGAAGAAAGAGATATAACCCTTTCTTCACCATTTGAAACAATTCATTTGTTTTCAGAAAAAATCTTTAAAGAAGTTAAAAGAAAAGAATTTTAATTACATCCACATTGGTTTGATCCAAATAGGAATAAAGCCTTTAACCAAAGAAGGCTTGGATACTTCTATCCTTGCTGTCCTTAGAGACGGTCGATTCATCTCTTTTGATGATTCCTTGCTAAGTAGCATCGAGTCCAGTCTATATAAAGGTCCAATTTCTTTTGACTGTTATCCAAACATAACACTTTCTCTAAAAGACAAAAATATTTTGAAAAGCATGATTTTACAGATTAAAACGCATAATTACAATATGATAGAGGGATCTGTCCCAGTCGCTTTAATCTTTAAAATCTCGTATAAGGCTATGATCTCTGCGTTTAGTACGCAGCATAAATTCCAGTCAAAAAGAGATGAGACTCTTCTCTTGCAGACTAACTTGTCTAAAGCAAACACTGTCATTCCAAAACCAATCCAATGGAAAGATGTCAATCTTCCAGAGGAATGGATTGTTGAAGGAATTGCTCCACCAGTAGTTCCAAAACAACTTGAGCCAAATACAGAGTTGCAAAATGTGACTCAGTATTCTGATGGTAAAGTCAAATTGTCGTTCAGGAGATCTAATTCAACTAGATTTTCTGATAAGGAATCGTGCTCAAGTATTCCTTCATTAGAAAGGAAATTTACAAAAATCCCTTCTGTTATAAATCTTCCTTTTCAAAGTCAACCTAGGTTTTCCACTTCGGATTTACCTAACTCCTCCATTCGTTCTGTTGACTATACCACAAAAGTACCTCATCCTATTTATATTAGCAGTCAACATGAACAAAGACAGGAAGAGAAGGAACCTTCTCCTCCAACTTCTCCTACATTTTCTGCAGTCACAGAAAATGTTATTAATGTCATTGAAAAAGATTTTGAATTGGATAAAACATTCCTGCATGATGATTTTTATTCTGATTTGAATAAAGAAAAAAGAATTTGGTTCTTCAAACACTTTTTAAATCAAAGAAAAGAAATCCAACAAACCTATTATGAATTTGTGAATTTTCATAAAATTCATATATTGTTTTTTGATTGGTTCGAAATATATTCTTCTGACAACAACATCTCGTATCCTTTCAAAGAATCAAACCCTATTACTATTAGGAAGAAAATTCCTGAATGGAAACTTCTTGATAGCGATAAGACCATAGAATCTGAACACCCACCTCTTCGGAGTGTTACCATTGATCATGGAGAACCTCCTGTCCAAATCAGGGCTTCACCTTACAAAATTCCAAAGCCAAATGATTCTAAAGCCAATTTGAGTAGTATTATCCAACATAATAATTTCTGTAATACTAACTTAAATACTAACGGAAAGAAGTTGACTAGAATAGAAAACCAATTCCAAAAGTCAGCCATTACTGTTTCTTCGATTTCTCTTATTCCATCAAAATCGGATTCTGACAAAAAGCTTAAGGAACCTATTTTCAAACCTTTTCAGGTTTCGAAAACTAGTCAAAAGCTTGTTCAAGAGTCAAAATCAGATTTTGCTAAAGCCATTAGAGAACAACTAGATAGGATAGAAGCTGCTTCTTCCTCATCTAGCAAAGTTCATATAGCCCCTGATACTCCTCAATCTAGCAAGATTGGAGTACTGGAACAAGACCATGTTTCTATTGCCTCTTCTGACTTAAAAGCCTTTACCGAAGAACTTGTTCCTAAAGCCAATAAAATCCATTGGGAGTTGGCCCTCCCTACTTCCAAATCTCCACCTGATTTGACTATAGACAACAGGCCTAGTGCATTAAATCAAGCTCGATATAATGCATCCTCTGTCTATGAGTGGAATATAGATGGAATGTCTGAGTACAACATTCTAGGTGTATTGCAGCAAATGACCATGGCA
This sequence comes from Citrus x changshan-huyou, assembly GCA_039657385.1. NCBI lineage: Eukaryota > Viridiplantae > Streptophyta > Magnoliopsida > Sapindales > Rutaceae > Citrus > Citrus x changshan-huyou. The sequence goes on from CM077550.1 coordinate 9,305,949, forward strand.
GCCAATGCCTATAAAACCCAATCAGGAACTTCTGACAAGACCATTGCAGAAATCCTAATTGCTGGTTTTACTGGTCAACTTAAAGGATGGTGGGATCATCTCCTCACCAAATTGCAGCAATTAGACATCCTTAATGCTATCCAAATCGATGAGAATGGTGCTCCCATTCTTGACGAGTTCAATAATCCAATTCAGGATGCAGTTGCTACCCTGATTTTGACCATATACCTTCACTTCATAGGTGACCCTTCTCACCTTAGGGATAAAAACGCCGAGTTACTACACAACTTAAGGTGTAGAAAACTCAGTGAATTCCAAGATTACAAAACAACTTTCTTTACTAGACTCTTCCTAAGGGATGATGCAAATCATGTAACTTGGAAGGAGAAATTCCTTGCATGTTTACTTACCCTTTTGGGAGAAAAGGTTAGACATTCCATCAAAGCTCTTTATGACAATCGTGTTCCTTATGACGAGCTCACCTATGGTGAACTAGTCAGTTTTGTCAATAAAGAAGGTTTAAAGATCTGTCAAGATTTGAAACTTCAGAGACGTCTAAAATGGGAACTTAGGAAATCTAAGCAAGAATTAGGCGGTTTCTGTAAGCAATTCAATTATGACCCCTTTAAAACTTCTACTTCTAAAGACTGTAATGGTAAGTGTTCTTCAAAACCTTACAAGAAACATTACAAGTCTAATAGCCATAGGAAACCCTTTCATGATTTTAGAAAACTTCCTTATAAGAAACCTTCGAGGCCTTATAAGAAACATAGTTTCTCTAAAAAGAAAGAGTTTAAAACCAAACCTAAGACCCCATTCAATTTCAAAGAAGCTACATGTTTCAAATGTGGTATGAAAGGCCATACTGCAAGATTTTGCAGAATGAACAAAAGACTCCAAGAGCTTGACCTCAATGAGGAAATCCTTTCCAAAATAGCCTCCCTTCTTGTAGAGTCTTCTGACTCTGAGTCTTCCATGTCGGGAGATAGTGATCCCCTCCAAGTCGATGAGTTATTTGAGTTGGATACCTCTGCATCTAGCAGTAGCGATTCTGATTCGGATTCCTATTTAAAGAAAATCAATGTTTTGACTAAAGACCAAGAGATTTTCCTTGAACTTGTAAAGCATATTTCTAATCCAAATCTTCAAAAGGAATATCTTGACAAACTTTTGAAAACCATGGATTCAAACAAAGCAGAAACTTCTAAAGTTCCTATTGTTAAAAAGAATTCTTACAATCTTACTGAGATTTTAGATAAAAAGAAACCAAAGAAATCTACCCCTAGTATCCAAGATCTTCAAAAGGAGATCAAAGATATTAAACTTGAGATAAAGGATTTGAAAGAAAAACAAAAAAGTGATTCTAATACTATCCAACTTCTTTTACAAAAGCAATTACAGGATAACTCAGACAATGAGTCAACTCCTGATGATGATATTGATCAAAAAGTTGAAAACATTAAGTCTGTTCCTAAAGATTTTTTGTTTGTTTTAAAACAAATCACCACCAGAAAATATTTGGTGAAAATTACTTTAATCTTTTCCAAAGATTTTACAATGGACGCCATTGCTCTTTTTGACACTGGTGCTGATTTAAATTGCATTCATGAGGACATTGTTCCAAAAAGATTTCATGAAAAGACAAATGAAAGACTCTCTGCTGCAAATAATTCAAAACTAAAGGTTAATTCCAAAGTTGAAGCTTCAATTTATAACGATGAAATTGAATTTAAAACCTCTTTTGTTCTTACAAATGATATACACCATGCTATCATTTTAGGAACCCCTTTTATAAATCTCATAACCCCTTATGCTGTCAATTATGATGGTATATATTTCAAAGCAAAATCAAAAGACCTTGTTTTCTCGTTTATTGAAAAACCAAAGACTAGAAATCTAAACATTGTCAAAGCTTGTTCTGTTTACCAAAACAAAATCAATGCCATCCTTAAATCTAAACAAGATGATCTATTTTGTTTACAAAAAGATTTAAGTTTCCAAAGAATTGAAAGTCAATTGCAAAATGATTTTATACAAAGAAAAATCTTTGATTTTAAAGCTCTTATTGAAAAAGAAATATGTGCCGATTTACCTTCTGCTTTTTGGAATAGAAAACAACACTTGGTAGATTTGCCTTATGAAAATTCTTTTGATGAAAAGCAAATACCCACTAAAGCTCGTCCAATCCAAATGAATATGGAGTTGGAACAACATTGTAAAAACGAAATAAAAGATTTAGAAACCAAAGGTCTCATTGTAAAGTCCAGATCACCATGGTCTTGTGCCGCTTTTTATGTAAATAAAAATTCTGAAATCGAAAGAGGTGTTCCGAGACTTGTGATAAATTACAAACCTTTGAATAAAGCTTTAAAATGGATTAGGTATCCCATACCTAACAAAAAAGATTTACTTCAAAAACTCTGCTCAGCTTTCATTTTTTCAAAATTTGATATGAAGTCTGGTTTTTGGCAAATTCAAATTCATCCAAACGACCGTTACAAAACCGCTTTTACTGTACCATTTGGTCAATACGAATGGACAGTAATGCCTTTTGGATTGAAAAATGCACTCTTAGAATTTCAAAGAATCATGAACGATATTTATAATCCCTATTATGAGTTTTGCATTGTTTATATTGATGACGTGTTGATCTTTTCCCAATCAATAGATCAACATTTCAAACATTTAAAGACTTTTTATCTTGCTACTAAAAAAGCTGGTCTCGCCCTTTCAAGTACAAAGATCTCATTATTTCAAACAAAAGTCAGGTTCCTTGGTCACCATATTTCCAAAGGAACTATTACCCCTATTGAAAGATCACTTTTGTTTGCGGATAAATTCCCAGACAAAATTCTGGACAAAACCCAATTACAAAGATTTCTTGGTAGTTTAAATTATGTTCTCGATTTTTGCCCTAACATCAATAGGATGTCTAAACCTTTGCATGATAGGTTGAAAAAGAATCTTGTTGCATGGTCAGAAGAACATACTAAAGTTGTTAGATTAATAAAGCAATCTGTGAAAAATATCCCATGCTTATTTCTTGCAAATCCTGCATTACCTAAAATTGTTGAAACTGATGCATCTGATATAGGTTATGGAGGTATATTGAAATAAAAAGAAAATGATAAAGAACAGATAGTGCAATATGTTTCTGCACATTGGAATGATTGCTAGAAAAATTATTCTACTATCAAAAAAGAAATTCTTTCTATTGTTTTATGCATATCTAAATTCCAAAGTGATTTATTAAATAAAAAATTTTTACTTAGAATTGATTGCAAAGCTGCAAAACATGTTTTAGAAAAATATGTTCAAAACATTGCATCCAAACAGATTTTTACACGATGGCAAGCTATTTTAAGTGTTTTTGATTTTGATATTGAGTTTATTAAAGGTGACAAAAACTCTGTTCCTGATTTTCTAACCAGAGAATTTCTTCAAAACAGATAATACCGCCAAAGAGAAAGGACAAAGGTAAAACAGTTTTTAAAGACACTGGATCTCAAGAACCTTCTAAAGAGCCTCAAACAACCCCTTCTAATGAAAAACTTCTTTCTTCTGCCTTGCCCATCAAATCCTGGATCGAACTGGTCGAAGAACATGAAGCCCAATACAAATCTATTTCTTCTGATGACCAAGTAAAACAATAGATGAGTTCCATTACAAAATCCCCTGAGCTTATGCTCGCCTTGCAAAACCTTTCACAAAGCCAAATTTCTCCTAAAGAAGAAGAAAAGGAAAAACCCATTTCCAAAGAAATTTCAAAGCCTTCTTCCCAAAATATTGTTGTGTCTTGTGAAAGCTCATCCTCTCAAATTGTGCTTTCTCAGCCAACACCTTCGAAGAAAACCTCCGATTGGTTTGATAAAACCCATTTTCAAAACATTCTTTCTATGGAAGATGGATTTTACCATACTGATCCTTTTCAAAGCATTTCAAAGTTTTTCCCCAAAGGCTGGTTTTTTAAACCATGGGATTTAACAAAACCCCAGTCTTATTATCAAAGCATTTTAGAAATTACTGAGTCAGTCAAATTCAAACATTTCTTTCTCAGTGATACTCATTCTGAGCCGGCCTATTCTACGGCCACAATCCTAAAGGTACTGAGCCCAAACCAGTGGGGTGACCTCCTCCACAATTTCAAAACCTTCCCTTTAAATTTTGAGACCCGTTTACCACATTGTCGGACTTTTTCCTACTGGGATTACCAACAAGCCTGGTATAACACCTTTTTTATCCAAAACCCTAAAAAATCCCATTCTTGGTTATTTTTCTTCAATTCAAAAATAACCGTGCAAAGCCTACCAAATTGGTTTCATCATTGGTGGAATCATTTTGGGCCAAGCCCAGATATCCTTACCCCAAACGCCATACAATGTCTAAATCTTTTTAAAGCCCATTACAAACCTACTGAGTCTGAGAAAAGATTTCCTCCTTTTCTTTGTTTTTGTACAAACTTCTTTCTCCTTTGGGTTTGGATGTGGAGTCTCCGACATCACACTCAAGATTCCCAATTAATCCTTCAAAGAACCTTTAAAGTCAAATGGTGGTCAAAATTCGATGAACAATCCAAATTGACTACTAGCGATATTGAAAAATGGCTTTATTCTAAAGGCCATTTACAACCAACCATCAAAGACATAAAAACCCAAGGCACTTTCCTTTCTCAAAAATCCAAAGCCCAAGCCCTTTTAGCAAGTGCCAAGACTGAAGAAGAATACTTCAAAGCCATGGAACAGCTCCTCGCCTCCCAGTCAAAGTCATCAGTGGCTGACTCCTCTGAAGATGAAGAGCCAACCATTTCTCTCGGAGACGAAAATGAAGATGATTGTTTTGGAATTTTCTCTCCTTTAAAGCATTGTAAATAATTATTTGATTATTTACTTTAAAAAAAAAGAAAAGAAAGAGAAATATTTATTTGTTTAATATTCTTGTATTTTCGGGTGGTCCTCTGGACACAAGTGAGAGCGCACATGTCTCTTCACCCGTATTTCTACAAAGTCACTATTCCGTCATATGCTACAAAGACTACTGTTTCATACGATCCAAAGCTTACTGTGCACTCAAAGCTCCGCTACAGTGAACAGTGCAGAGTTCCAAAGATTACTGTGCACTCAAAGCTCCGCTACAGCGAACAATTTAATTTTCTTTTGTATAAAAACCGAGAGGAAGACTTAGACTCCTCAGGTTTTTCATTTCCAATTTTCGGAGCCTCTCTCTCTACTTCTCTTCCTTCTCTCTAAAACTCTCTCTCTTTCTGGGAATAGGAATCTGGAATCCGAAGACAAAAAGGAAATTCTCCTGTCTTAAGATTAATTTCCCATTATTTCCCTTTCTTCTCTACAAAGAACAGAAATCAATGTAAGCTTTTCATTTCAGTTTTATTAAAGCACTTGTAATTTTATTTAAAGCCATTTCAATTCCATGTATATCTAAATTTCTGCAATTTACTTTAAAGCAATTTAATTTTCAAAGCATGTTCTGCAGACTGATCTCTATCAGATCTTCCATATAAATTGTACATTCCTTTGAGGCAAAGAGGCCAGATCTCGATCCTCAGTTGTAAATCTTATCTTCTCCCTCCATTCCTTCAGAGCACCATTTCCGGGAACCGGATCTGGTACTGTGTATGCACCAAAGCCTTTAGATGTATGTGTTGCTAGGCTTGCTAAAGAACTTAATAAATATTTGGTAAATATATTTGGTATATCGGCTGGAAACCTAAACGTGCGGGCTATTGATCTGTTCTAAGCCAGATCTGGGCCCAAAGGCAGATTCCCTTCTGCATCGTTTTGGTCTAACAACGCCACGTACCTTTGTTTAAATCTGACCAACCGCGTTGCAAAGCAAATCTACTTATTTCAAAGTTGGTAATTTACTTTTAAATCTGACAAAGCCGACCCAATCCAAGCATTGTTTAATTTGAGTTTTAAATTTTGAGTTCCAACGAAAGCACACCCATCATTCGATCCTATTTCCTTCTGGTATCAAAGCCAAGGGGAGGATTGTGTAAAAGCAGTTTAGAGTTTTGTTGTTATAATCTTGTGTTTTATTTTGAAGTTTTGTTTGTGTGGTGAATTTTTACTGGTAGTAAGTCCCGTCTAAGGATAAGTTTTCCATTTAGGGCTGTAAAACCATACCTGTAGCCATTCTGACTAAACCAAAGATAGACCATAGGATTCTGACCATGAATCCTCTACACTGTAGAACATCGTCCTTTTCTAGCTCTTTTTCCGGGAAGACTAGTGATTCAAAGCATGTTGTGAGTTCAGAAGAATTCTTTATTGAGAACTTTGATAAAGCAATTAATTGTTGGGAACTTCCAAAGATTTCAAAAGAACAAATTTACAAAACAAAAAAGTTTGATTTCCTAAAGAGTGATTATGTCATAAAAACCGAAGAAAGAGATATAACCCTTTCTTCACCATTTGAAACAATTCATTTGTTTTCAGAAAAAATCTTTAAAGAAGTTAAAAGAAAAGAATTTTAATTACATCCACATTGGTTTGATCCAAATAGGAATAAAGCCTTTAACCAAAGAAGGCTTGGATACTTCTATCCTTGCTGTCCTTAGAGACGGTCGATTCATCTCTTTTGATGATTCCTTGCTAAGTAGCATCGAGTCCAGTCTATATAAAGGTCCAATTTCTTTTGACTGTTATCCAAACATAACACTTTCTCTAAAAGACAAAAATATTTTGAAAAGCATGATTTTACAGATTAAAACGCATAATTACAATATGATAGAGGGATCTGTCCCAGTCGCTTTAATCTTTAAAATCTCGTATAAGGCTATGATCTCTGCGTTTAGTACGAAGCATAAATTCCAGTAAAAAAGAGATGAGACTCTTCTCTTGCAGACTGACTTGTCTAAAGCAAACACTGTCATTCCAAAACCAATCCAATGGAAAGATGTCAATCTTCTAGAGGAATGGATTCTTGAAGGAATTGCTCCACCAGCAGTTCCAAAACAACTTGAGCCAAATACAGAGTTGCAAAATGTGACTCATTATTCTGATGGTAAAGTCAAATTGTCGTTCAGGAGATCTAATTCAACTAGATTTTCTGATAAAGAATCGTGCTCAAGTATTCCTTCATTAGAAAGGAAATTTACAAAAATCCCTTCTGTTATAAATCTTCCTTTTCAAAGTCAACCTAGGTTTTCCACTTCGGATTTACCTAGCTCCTTCATTCGTTCTGTTGACTATACCACAAAAGTACCTCATCCTATTTATATTAGCAGTCAACATGAACAAAGACAGGAAGAGAAGGAACCTTCTCCTCCAACTTCTCCTACATTTTCTGCAGTCACAGAAAATGTTATTAATGTCATTGAAAAAGATTTTGAATTGGATAAAACATTCCTGCATGATGATTTTTATTCTGATTTGAATAAAGAAAAAAGAATTTGGTTCTTCAAACACTTTTTAAATCAAAGAAAAGAAATCCAACAAACCTATTATGAATTTGTGAATTTTCATAAAATTCATATATTGTTTTTTGATTGGTTCGAAATATATTCTTCTGACAACAACATCTCTTATCCTTTCAAAGAATCAAACTCTATTACTATTAGGAAGAAAATTCCTGAATGGAAACTTCTTGATAGCGATAGGACCATAAAATCTGAACACCCACCTCTTCGGAGTGTTACCATTGATCATGGAGAACCTCCTGTCCAAATCAGGGCTTCACCTTACAAAATTCCAAAGCCAAATGATTCTAAAGCCAATTTGAGTAGTATTATCCAACAGAATAATTTCTGTAATACTAACTTAAATACTATCGGAAAGCAGTTGACTAGAATAGAAAACCAATTCCAAAAGTCAGCCATTACTGTTTCTTCGATTTCTCCTATTCCATCAAAATCGGATTCTGACAAAAAGCTTAAGGAACCTATTTTCAAACCTTTTCAGGTTTCGAAAACTAGTCAAAAGCTTGTTCAAGAGTCAAAATCAGATTTTGCTAAAGCCATTAGAGAACAACTAAATAGGATAGAAGCTGCTTCTTCCTCATCTAGCAAAGTTCATATAGCCCCTGATACTCCTCAATCTAGCAAGATTGGAGTACTGGAACAAGACCAGGTTTCTATTGCCTCTTCTGACTTAGAAGCCTTTACCGAAGAACCTGTTCCTAAAGCCAATAAAATCCATTGGGAGTTGGCCCTCCCTACTTCCAAATCTCCACCTGATTTGACTATAGACAACAGGCCTAGTGCATTAAATCAAGCTCGATATAATGCATCCTCTGTCTATGAGTGGAATATAGATGGAATGTCTGAGTACAACATTCTAGGTGTATTGCAGCAAATGACCATGGCAGCCAATGCCTATAAAACCCAATTGGGAACTTCTGACAAGACCATTGCAGAAATCCTAATTGCTGGTTTTACTGGTCAACTTAAAGGATGGTGGGATCATCTCCTCACCAAATTGCAGCAATTAGACATCCTTAATGCTATCCAAATCGATGAGAATGGTGCTCCCATTCTTGACGAGTTCAATAATCCAATTCAGGATGCAGTTGCTACCCTGATTTTGACCATATCGCTTCACTTCATAGGTGACCCTTCTCACCTTAGGGACAAAAGCGCCGAGTTACTACACAACTTAAGGTGTAGAAAACTCAGTGAATTCCAAGATTACAGAACAACTTTCTTTACTAGACTCTTCCTAAAGGATGATGCAAATCATGTAACTTGGAAGGAGAAATTACTTGCAGGTTTACCTACCCTTTTGGGAGAAAATGTTAGAAATTCCATCAAAGCTCTTTATGACAATCGTGTTCCTTATGACGAGCTCACCTATGGTGAACTAGTCAGTTTTGTCAATAAAGAAGGTTTAAAGATCTGTCAAGATTTGAAACTACAGAGACGTCTAAAATGGGAACTTAGGAAATCTAAGCAAGAATTAGGCGGTTTCTGTAAGCAATTCAATTATGACCCCTTTAAAACTTCTACTTGTAAAGACTGTAATGGTAAGTGTTCTTCAAAACCTTACAAGAAACATTACAAGTCTAATAGCCATAGGAAACCCTTTCATGATTTTAGAAAACTTCCTTATAAGAAACCTTCGAGGCCTTATAAGAAACATAGTTTCTCTAAAAGGAAAGAGTTTAAAACCAAACCTAAGACCCCATTCAATTTCAAAGAAGCTACATGTTTCAAATGTGGTATGAAAGGCCATACTGCAAGATTTTGCAGAATGAACAAAAGACTCCAAGAGCTTGACCTCAATGAGGAAATCCTTTCCAAAATAGCCCCCCTTCTTGTAGAGTCTTCTGACTCTGAGTCTTTCATGTCGGGAGATAGTGATCCCCTCCAGGTCGATGAGTTATTTGAGTCGGATACCTCTGCATCTAGCAGTAGCGATTCTGATTCGGATTCCTATTTAAAGAAAATCAAGATATTCCTTTTGAAGATTTGGATCAGAAATATGCTTTACAAGTTCAAGGAAAATCTCTTGGTCTTTAGTCAAAACATTGATTTTCTTTAAATAGGAATCCGAATCAAAATCGCTACTGCTAGATGCAGAGGTATCCGATTCAAATAACTCATCGACCTGGAGGGGATCACTATCTCCCGACATGGAAGACTCAGAGTCAGAAGACTCTACAAGAAGGGGGCTATTTTGGAAAGGATTTCCTCATTGAGGTCAAGCTCTTGGAGTCTTTTGTTCATTCTGCAAAATCTTGCAGTATGGCCTTTCATACCACATTTGAAACATGTAGCTTCTTTGAAATTGAATGGGGTCTTAGGTTTGGTTTTAAACTCTTTCCTTTTAGAGAAACTATGTTTCTTATAAGGCCTCGAAGGTTTCTTATAAGGAAGTTTTCTAAAATCATGAAAGGGTTTCCTATGGCTATTAGACTTGTAATGTTTCTTGTAAGGTTTTGAAGAACACTTACCATTACAGTCTTTACAAGTAGAAGTTTTAAAGGGGTCATAATTGAATTGCTTACAGAAACCGCCTAATTCTTGCTTAGATTTCCTAAGTTCCCATTTTAGACGTCTCTGTAGTTTCAAATCTTGACAGATCTTTAAACCTTCTTTATTGACAAAACTGACTAGTTCACCATAGGTGAGCTCGTCATAAGGAACACGATTGTCATAAAGAGCTTTGATGGAATTTCTAACCTTTTCTCCCAAAAGGGTAAGTATACATGCAAGGAATTTCTCCTTCCAAGTTACATGATTTGCATCATCCCTTAGGAAGAGTCTAGTAAATAAAGTTGTTTTGTAATCTTGGAATTCATTGAGTTTTCTACACCTTAAGTTGTGTAGTAACTCGGCGCTTTTGTCCCTAAGGTGAGAAGGGTCACCTATGAAGTGAAGGGATATGGTCAAAATCAGGGTAGCAACTGCATCCTGAATTGGATTATTGAACACGTCAAGAATGGGAGCACCATTCTCATCGATTTGGATAGCATTAAGGATGTCTAATTGCTGCAATTTGGTGAGGAGATGATCCCACCATCCTTTAAGTTGACCAGTAAAACCAGCAATTAGGATTTCTGCAATGGTCTTGTCAGAAGTTCCCGATTGGGTTTTATAGGCATTGGCTGCCATGGTCATTTGCTGCAATACACCTAGAATGTTGTACTCAGACATTCCATCTATATTCCACTCATAGACAGAGGATGCATTATATCGAGCTTGATTTAATGCACTAGGCATGTTGTCTATAGTCAAATCAGGTGGAGATTTGGAAGTAGGGAGGGCCAACTCCCAATGGATTTTATTGGCTTTAGGAACAGGTTCTTCGGTAAAGGCTTCTAAGTCAGAAGAGGCAATAGAAACATGGTCTTGTTCCAGTACTCCAATCTTGCTAGATTGAGGAGTATCAGGGGCTATATGAACTTTGCTAGATGAGGAAGAAGCAGCTTCTATCCTATCTAGTTGTTCTCTAATGGCTTTAGCAAAATCTAATTTTGACTCTTGAACAAGCTTTTGACTAGTTTTCGAAACCTGAAAAGGTTTGAAAATAGGTTCCTTAAGCTTTTTGTCAGAATCCGATTTTGATGGAATAAGAGAAATCGAAGAAACAGTAATGGCTGACTTTTGGAATTGGTTTTCTATTCTTGTCAACTGCTTTCCGTTAGTATTTAAGTTAGTATTACAGAAATTATTCTATTGGATAATACTACTCAAATTGGCTTTAAAATCATTTGGCTTTGGAATTTTGTAAGGTGAAGCCCTGATTTGGACAGGAGGTTCTCCATGATCAATGGTAACACTCCGAAGAGGTGGGTGTTCAGATTCTATGGTCCTATCGCTATCAAGAAGTTTCCATTCATGAATTTTCTTCCTAATAGTAATAGGGTTTGATTCTTTGAAAGGATAAGAGATGTTGTTGTCAGAAGAATATATTTCGAACCAATCAAAAAACAATATATGAATTTTATGAAAATTCACAAATTCATAATAGGTTTGTTGGATTTCTTTTCTTTGATTTAAAAAGTGTTTGAAGAACCAAATTCTTTTTTCTTTATTCAAATCAGAATAAAAATCATCATGCAGGAATGTTTTATCCAATTCAAAATCTTTTTCAATGACATTAATAACATTTTCTGTGACTGCAGAAAATGTAGGAGAAGTTGGAGGAGAATGTTCCTTCTCTTCCTGTCTTTGTTCATGTTGACTGCTAATATAAATAGGATGAGGTACTTTTGTGGTATAGTCAACAGAACGAATGGAGGAGCTAGGTAAATCCGAAGTGGAAAACCTAGGTTGACTTTGAAAAGGAAGATTTATAACAGAAGGGATTTTTGTAAATTTCATTTCTAATGAAGGAATACTTGAGCACGATTCTTTATCAGAAAATCTAGTTGAATTAGATATCCTGAACGACAATTTGACTTTACCATCAGAATACTGAGTCACATTTTGCAACTCTGTATTTGGCTCAAGTTGTTTTGGAACTGCTGGTGGAGCAATTCCTTCAAGAATCCATTCCTCTGGAAGATTGACATCTTTCCATTGGATTGGTTTTGGAATGACAGTGTTTGCTTTAGACAAGTCAGTCCGCAAGAGAAGAGTCTCATCTCTTTTTTACTGGAATTTATGCTGCGTACTAAACGCAGAGATCATAGCCTTATACGAGATTTTAAAGATTAAAGCGACTGGGACAGATCCCTCTATCATATTGTAATTATGCGTTTTAATCTGTAAAATCATGCTTTTCAAAATATTTTTGTCTTTTAGAGAAAGTGTTATGTTTGGATAACAGTCAAAAGAAATTGGACCTTTACATAGACTGGACTCGATGCTACTTAGCAAGGAATCATCAAAAGAGATGAATCGACCGTCTCTAAGGACAGCAAGGATAGAAGTATCCAAGCCTTCTTTGGTTAAAGGCTTTATTCCTATTTGGATCAAACCAATGTGGATGTAATTAAAATTCTTTTCTTTTAACTTCTTTAAAGATTTTTCTGAAAACAAATGAATTGTTTCAAATGGTGAAGAAAGGGTTATATCTCTTTCTTCGGTTTTTATGACATAATCACTCTTTAGGAAATCAAACTTTTTTGTTTTGTAAATTTGTTCTTTTGAAATCTTTGGAAGTTCCCAACAATCAATTGCTTTATCAAAGTTCTCAATAACGAATTCTTCCGAACTCACAACATGCTTTGAATCACTAGTCTTCCCGGAAGAAGAGCTAGAAAAGGACGATGTTCTACAGTGTAGAGGATTCATGGTCAGAATCCTATGGTCTATCTTTGGTTTGGTCAGAATGGCTACAGGTATGATTTTACAGCCCTAAACGGAAAACTTATCCTTGGACGGGACTTACTACCAGTAAAAATTCACCACACAAACAAAACTTCAAAATAAAACACAAGATTATAACAACAAAACTCTAAACTGCTTTACACAATCCTCCCCTTGGCTCTGATACCAGAAGGAAATATTATCATTATTAACATTTATTATTATTAATTATTGTTATTATTATTTTTATTAACTTTATTATTTTTATTAATATTATCATTATTAACATTTATTATTTTAATTAATATCATTTTTATAATAATATTTATACATGTATCTAGTTAATGAAAATTACATTATTTAATACTATGGGTATTTCGGTAAATTGATTCTCATTCACATTCCTCATTCTCATTTATTTTACCAAGTAAACACATCAATAACATTTCAGCATATTCCCATTCCCATTTATTTTTGCTAAGTAAATATTAAAATCTCATTCCCATTCTTTATTCTCATTCCTAACTCATTCACATTCCCAACTCATTTTCATTCCACCCCATTCCTATTTTATGAATTAAACGCACTATCAAATAAATAAAGATGAGTATAGTTCATTTTTAAGTTGCAATATAGAGAAGCGAGAAAGCATTAAACAATAATCCCTCTTGATATCACCCATCATGTTAGACCCAAACAACTCAAACCAAGATTTATCAGGTCATCGCCATTGAATCAGTCAATAGACTTATGGTAGTATAGAAAATCAGCTAATAGATTTATTAGTATAGAATTTGATCTTTTAGCTAAAAAGTAATTTAAAGTAAGAAATTTTAATAAATGTTTGTTGTAAATATCAATAGACTTCTAATTTTATAATACATATTAGCAATTTATTAAAAAAAAAGAAATTAGTAGCTAAAGAGCGTTTCAAAACATTTCAAAGAATTAAAACAAAAATTCAAGTTATAGAAGAAAAAAAGATAACTTTAATAACATTTCAAACAACAGTTGCAATAGCTACACAAATAGATTATATCTAAGTGAATTAGAACAACTTAAAAATTTAGCAGCATAACAGCTTTAAAAGTATTAAATGTATTGGCTCTATAGTTCTTCAAAGGAAAATACTAAAAGATATTAAAGGATGACAAAACACTGATAAAATAACCTATGTTTCGGTGAGGTCTTGATTAGTTTGTATTTTTTTTTCCTTTAATACCGCATGGTGTTAATACTTATCAGTGCATTTTCTAAAAAGATAAACACCAAAGGTTGAGAAAGAAATAAAGTGTTTTGAAGAGTTACTGCTACGTACACAAGCGGTTGATACAGGCATTTTAATCTCAATCTAGAAGCGTCCTTTACACTCCTGTCGAAAGTCTGCATACAAGTCACAGATGCAACCTGTACATCCCAGTCGCACTTTCTGGAGTCCTAATATTCTCAGAAGCCATTATTACAGATTTACCATCACCCAAATTTATTGGGTATCGCTTATATGGCCCAACATTATCCCAAGCCGTAGTAAAAATGTCGTAATACTCATGCCCTTCGGTACCCCATTATTTATTGGTGCACTCTGCTTTTACACCGCTGCGTACGACGGATCACGTTTTCCTTTTGAAAAATGCTTGGTATCTAGAAGGGCAAGAGAAACACGAGAGACATGCTGCCGTTTCACCCTCAAAATCTCTCGCCGCCCTTTTAGAAAATGCTTGGTATCTAGAAGGGCGAGAGAATGTAGGTCAAAGTTTTAACATAGAAATCTTTGAGCCAAAACTTTTGGACGTTTCTCTTTGAACTCATCTTTCGATGAAAACGAAGGCCACAGTACAGCCAGATCCAAGTTGAATCCTATCCTGCCCAGGCCAATCTTGTCCAAGAAAACTGTGGTCAGACTTCACCCAATACAAATAGAACACGTAGTAAAGTAGAAATCCCACCACATCAGATGTCATGCATTAAATTGATTATTATTGCTGCAAGATCAAAGGCACCACGTATTCACTGTGTTCATTATTCTGAATAATCATAGAGTAATGGTATACAAAACAAAATTTTATTCTAAAATGATGCCACATGTAATTTGTCATTAGTAGATATTTTTTTATAATTTTAAAATAAATAAATTATATTTTTACATCACCAAATAATATCACATCATTTGAAATAAATTTTAAAATATATAGCACTGCAAAATCAACTGAAAGCAACAACACATGATAAAATATGCAGCTTCTACAAGAACGAGAGTTGCCCAAAACGGGCACTAGTAGGGCCACAGAAACCGGCAGCAATCTGCTGTTGATTTTGTGGCCAATGTTGTGCGAGGGAAAAGACAAATTTAAACATATCAAAGTAGAATCCGTAATATAGTATTATTGAATGTCATGTATAATGTGGACCACGTCATCCGAAAGGTTGCCGATAAGTAAATGCAGTACATGTACATTGAGGGCGAACATGTGGTTTCACATTATTTATTGTTGAATTAGGAAATAGAACCGCATTTCGTGCGACTTTAAAAAAAATTAGTATTATCTTTTTTTATTACTTTGTACAAACTGATAAAAAATATGAATTATTTTTTTTAAAGATGACGCATCTTTATAAAACTAATGTCATTTATGAAAGTTAATTATTTTTTTGTTAACATTAAAAATATATATTAATGTGTATAGTTAAGTGTACACAACCTTTTCATCAATAAAAATTATGTTCACACTAATCAACTCTCTATTTTTCTTGGTATTAACAGACTCCCACATCTTACAAAGTCTAACCCTTATAATCCAACTATCTTTATCATTATTTAGCTTATGAAGAAAAGAGTACTCCATGAAGCACATAATACTAAAAATTTAAATAAGTCAAAAAATAAAAATACAAAAATATTTCTAAAGAGAATGTTGGTTAAATAATAAAAAAAATCCAAACATAACAAATCTTAAATGCTTAATATTTATAGAGTTTGAAGAAGCCAAAAGACACTAAATAAAAGGTTGCATAATTAAATATGGGATTATGACATTAAAATTAGGTCCTAGTGGCATTGGTGAGGAAAGATGAAGGAACATTCCTTCCTATATTAATTAGTTGATGTATTTTAAACAACTAAAGTTTAGTTGTTGGCTTGATAAAATAAATGAATGTTTCAAAACTTATAATTAATTTATTATTAATGGTTACATATTGTTGAATTTAAATAGAAAGAGGAAGAGACATGTAATTTTTTGTAATCTATTAATTATTTTCTATTTTTAATATTTTGTAATGTAATTATTTTTTAATCTCAACCAATATATTAGATAATAGAAAATATAAAAAGATGAGAAATAATAATGCCACAAATCTTAACTACTTAATATTTATAGAGTTTGAAGAAGCCAAAATGCACTAAACAAAAGGTTGCATAATTAAATATGAGATTATAGCATTAAAATTAGACCCTAATGACATTGTTGAGGGAAGATGAAGGAACATTCCTTCCTATATTAATTAATTGATATATTTAAGCCACTAAAGTTTAATTGTTGGCATAATAAAATGAATAAATATTTCAATATTTATAATTAATTATTATTAATGGTTACATATTATTGAATTTAAATAGAAAGAGGAAGAGACATGTAATATTTTATAATCTAATAATTATTTTTTATTTTTAATATTTTGTAATGTAATTATTTTTTTAATATCAACCAATTTATTAGATAATAGAGAATACAAGAAAATGAGAAATAATGATGCCACATCACCTTCTCTAGTCCCAACTTTATATATATATATAGATATAGATATAGATATAGATATAGATAGATAGATATAGATTTTTAATATTTTGTAATGTAATTAATTTTTTAATCTCAACCAATATATTAGATAATAGAGAATAAAAAAAGATGAGAAATAATGATGACACAAATCTTAAATATTTAATGTTTATGGAGTTTGAAGAAGCCAAAAGGTACTAAACCAAAGATTGAATAATTAAATATGAGATTATGACATTAAAATTAGGCTCTAATGACATTGTTGAGAGAAGATGAAGGAACCTTCCTTCCTATATTAATTACTTGATGTATTTTAAGCCACTAAAATTTAATTGTTGGCATAATAAAATAAATGAATGTTTCAAGACTTATAATTAATTATTATTAATGGTTACATATTGTTGAATTTAAATAGAAAGAGGAAAAGACATGTAATAATTTATAATCTAATAATTATTTTCTATTTTAATATTTTATAATGTAATTATTTTTTAATTTCAACCAATTTATTAGATAATAGAGAATATGAAATGATGAGAAATGGTGATGCTACATCACCTCTTGTAGTCCCAACTTTATATATATATATAGATATATAGATATATAGATATAGATTATTTGTTCAGTGTTTTGTCCTGTTATTTCGATCTATCTATAGCTAGAATATTCATGGCAGCAAAAGTAGTGGAGCAAGAGGTTACCAAAGTCACCCCCGTGAGATCTCACTCAAGTTCAGCACAGGAGTTAACTCTTCCTCTCACCTATTTTGATATTTTATGGTTAAAGTTTCCACCTGTGGAGCGCATCTTCTTCTATGAAATCACAGGCTTAGCCTCTGATTTCTTCAACTCTGAAATAGTGCCCAGGCTGAAGCACTCTCTGTCCCTCACTCTCCTTCATTACCTCCCCCTCGCCGGCAGCATCGTCTGGCGGCCCCAAGCCCAAGACCAGCAGCAACAGCCAGTCATCTACTACTCTCCTGACGACGATGATTATGGTGTTTCAGTCACGGTAGCCGTGTCTAGTAACAATGACTTCAGTCACCTCTCCAGCAACGGGATCCGTGGAGCTGTTGAATTCCATCCGCTGGTTCCCCAGTTGTCGATATCCGACGACAAAGCTGAGATAGTTGCTGCCCAAATAACTCTGTTTCCGGATCAGGGCTTTTCCATTGGGGTTTCATCTCACCATGCAATTCTTGATGGCAAAAGCACAACTATGTTTGTGAAATCTTGGGCTTATTTATGCAAACAATTGGCGGAGTTAGAACAAGAACCCTCCAATTTAAATGTGTTACCGGAGCTATTAACTCCAGTTTTTGATCGGACTCTCATCAAAGATCCGAAAGGTCTATACATGAGGTACTTCAATATGTGGTTTTCTTCGGATCCCAGCAGCAAACCAAGCTTGAAGGTTTTGCCACCAGTCTCGGTGGAATTTAACAAATTGGTTCGAGCCTCATTTGTATTAACCCGTGAAGATATTAAGAAGCTCAGAGATAGTATTAATGATCTAAATGATTCAAAACAAAAACAACTTCATTTATCGACTTATGTGCTTACATTAGCTTATGCATATGTTTGCATCGTTAATGCCAAAAGGGAAGAAGAAGCAGCAGCGGCAGCTAATAGAGATTTTATTTTTGGGTTCCCTGTGGATTATAGGAGCCGTTTGAATCCACCAGCTCCGCTTAATTATTTTGGTAATTGCGTTGGCAGAGTAGCTGAGTTTGCAAAAGCAAGTGACTTCATGCAGCTGGAAAAAGGATTTGCTTTTGCTGTGGAGAAATTAAGTGATTTGGTCAAAGGGATTGATGCGGATGCCTTCGAAGGATCAAAAGAAAAGATTGCTCAAATAATGGCAAAGCTAAAGCAAGGAGCACTGCTGCTTTCGGTTGCCGGATCCACCCAGTTTGATGTTTACGGATCGGATTTCGGGTGGGGCAGTCCCAAGAAGGTGGAGATTGTGTCAATAGATGTCTCAGGAGCTGTCTCTTTGGCGGAGAGTGGAGATGGTTGCGGCGGTGTTGAGGTTGGTGTTGTTTTGGAGAAGCCACAAATGGAGGCTTTTGCTTCTCTCTTTGTTGATGGCTTGGATGCCTCTGGCGCACCACGCTAGACTATTGTATCGCATTGAACTATATATTAAGCTGGATTGTATTCTTTATCAACAGTGTGGTGTTTGGCATATAAATCGTATTGGACTGTATTATTTATCAGTTGCCATGTGATTAACGTAACATAGCTAGAATGTGCAAAAATATATAAACTTGCTCGTTAACAGTCATCAGACCTTCAATTTACTCTTCCAATTGAACGAAGACTCGAGTAACACGATCAACCGTGTGATTAAATCAGCTTCAGCGTATATATGTACAAATATAATGAAACGTCCTGCCCAAACCTTCAGGCCGAGTCTATCTAGTCTCATCAAAACTAAATTAATAATAATCTAATTAGTAAAGATTCTGCCGAAAATTCGACAAAGTCTCCTTTATAAATATAACACTCCCAATCCGTAAATATGTAAAACAAACACTCCCAAAATAATTCAATATACAACCAACTCCAATTATCAACATCCTCAACCAAAATATTGAGTTTTACCTAAAATATCTCGAGAGCATCAAAAGATTATATATAACTAATATTAACATGCAATGATTTACTCTTAAACTCAAAAGAATAATACAACAAAATTATGCAATCAAAAAAAAAAAAAAAACATAATCAGGATGTCCTAACAAAAATCATCTATAGCTTCTAACACCATCACGTGGCCAAGATTCAAAATATATGTATTATCGCTGGGTCAATTTGGTGTACCTGCAACCTCCTGTGGCATGAAAAATATAATAAAACGAGATGAGTATAAAACTCAGTGGGCTCAGTAGGTAGATAGTAATTTTTGAAAATAAATTTTTACTTAAAAAAATATATAATTTCTAAATGATTAACACTTAAAAGTGTACATGTAATAAGGATAAAATTATTAGTTTTTCACTTAAAGTATTTATTAATGTACTCATTATTCTTAAATTATCTTAACACTACTCAAATATATTTTTATGTTAAATTAATTCGCAATATGTTAATTTTTATCTTGTAAATTTTTTCAAGAATAAAGATGAAATTAGAATTGAAAGCGGGAACAAAGAAGAACTGCTGGAGCACAATTGAGGAGATATAATTAATAAAATAAAAATAAAAAATAAATAAAAAGGTTAAGCAATCATGCTCGTGATGGCCAAGAGGCTGTCTTGCAACCTGACCATCACATCTCTCAATGTATATACATATTATAAAAATAATATAAAATAAAATAATAATAAAAAAATAAAAGAGACTATGCATCCCTTGTCTATAAAAGGTAATGGGAGGCAAGTGAAAAGAGAGAAAGAGTCGAGAGGGGAGAAAAAAGAGCGAAGCTGATGAATTGTTTATTTTTCTTTTTTTTCTTGTTTTGTTATGTAATCAATTTCCTTATAATGTATTTCAAAAGTTTATCAAGTAAAAAATGTGTTTTGTTTTCTTTCAATATGAGTGGTTAATTTTACTAAGTTAAGGTAAATGATGAAGCTTAAGGTTTTAAATTATTAAATTCATTACTTTCTCAAGTGAGTTTTAAGTTTATTTTATTTTTTCTAGTTATTTTTATGTCATGTTAATTTATAGATTTTCTTAGATCTGTATGGTATTTTGACATAATGTCGACACATTAATACATTCATGACACATTAAGTACTTTATTCCATATTTATCCACATACATAGTTAGTGAAGAATTAAATGATATAATAATTAACTGGTAAAAGTTAGGCAAAATATAAAAAATGAGAGAGAATTAAATTTATAGTTTGAATACTCAGAGTGGATCCCATAACCTTAGCATAATTTTAAATTAATTCATAATAATTTCTTTTTCCGCAATTAATTTTTTTATTTAATAAATTGACTACTATATTTCAAATTCCCTGTGGTTCGATCCCGGACTCATCGAGTTATATTATAACTAGATATTTTTATACTTGAGAGTAATAACACTTTTAATTTATGTCAAGTTTTTGGCACCGTTATTGGAGAGTTTTCTAAATTTGATGTTAGTTTATCTTTATTTATTTTTGTGTTAGTTTATTTCTTTGTCATTCTATTTCATTTTCTTTTTACAAAACTTCAGTTAGCACCCCTCTTCTCTTAGCATTTTAACATTATCTATAAAGTTTATAAAAACTTCATTTTAGCCCAAAAATGTTTACAAATTAATCCCTAAAACCGAATTGAAACTTGGATCTTTGGACTTTTCCTCATTCGTTTGACTTTTGGACTTGGTGACATAACAAACATGAATTTGAACTTTTAAAATAGCCATTAAGGCCTAATAATTGAAATCTAATTGGCTGGTAAATTTTAAAAATTAAAAATAAAACCACTTTTTTTCTGTAATTTATTTTTCGCATTTATTTTTAATGGTTTGTTCTACCGCCTGAATTGTTATTTAAATTTTTTTAATTTCATTTTTATATGGTTGGTTCTACCGCCTGTCATTTTAATTTCAGTTTAATTAATCTTGTACATTAATTTGTGTAATTTTTATTTTATGTTTTAGGTTGGTTCTAAAATACCACCTAAATTGTTTCTTTTAATTACTTTATTTTTATAACTAGTTTAACCACCTTTTTTTTTTTAATTTCCGTTTGTTTATT
This sequence comes from Citrus x changshan-huyou, assembly GCA_039657385.1. Classification (NCBI taxonomy): domain Eukaryota; kingdom Viridiplantae; phylum Streptophyta; class Magnoliopsida; order Sapindales; family Rutaceae; genus Citrus; species Citrus x changshan-huyou. Next base: position 9,327,138 of record CM077550.1, read on the forward strand.
TTTATTTCGTATTTTTTTTCTTATTTAATTTTTAGTTTTTTTTTTTATGCAATTTTCATTTAGTGTTTTATGCATAACTAATTTGTTTAGAACACATCATTAACATTGCATGCAACGTTGGTCTCGTACAAATAGTGGTAGATTAATTGGAAGTTCACATTCACCACCCTTAAATATGGCTGACATCGAAGTTGATAATTTTTCAGAGTATGAAGATTAACCAAGCATTGCAAAATCTTCATGAATAGCCTAGGAAACTTAGAGATTTCATGCATCATACTAGAACAGGGTCATCATTATACATAATTTTTCCTTCTACCTACTTTTGATGGTTTTGAGTCTGAAAATCCATATTTGTATTTAACGGAATTTGAGAAAGTTTATAACACCTGTACTAATCAAAATTGTAGTATGAACATAATCAAGCTTAAGTTTTTCACTTTCTCATAAAATGATAAAGCTAAAACTTGGCTACAAAATCTTAGATCAAAATCTGTCAGAACTTGGGATGAAATGCAAGCACAATTTTTAAAAAAAATTCTTTCCACCCCACATAACAAATTCTTTCAAAAGACAAATTACCACATTCACTAAAAAAACTAGGATAAACCCTTTAGCAATGTTGGGATAGGTATAAAGAGCTACTTAACATTTGTCCATACCACAATTTTAAAACATGGACGTTAGTGTCTTATTTCTACGAGGGATTAACATTCCAAAGTAGACAAGTCATTGAAATAATGTGTAATGATGAATTTAGAGACAAAAGTCCTGAAGATGCATTAGATTATGTTGACTATATAGCAGAGAATGCACAACACTGGGATACAATTGGGTTTTATGAGTCATTGAGTAAAACTCAACCATCTCCATCTAGTGGAGGCATATACAACCTTAAGGAAGACCATGACCTTCAAGCCAAATTTACATTTTTAGCCAGAAAAGTCGAAGCATTAGAGTCTAAAAAGAATAATCATGTAAAGTTTGTTCAAAATATTTCATGTTATGTTTGCGATTCTACTTCCATTCTACGCAGGACTGTCCGACCTTGCCAGCTCTGAGAGAAAATTTACACGGACAAGTAAATGTCGTCGAAAATTGCAAAAGACCAAATCTCAATCCATACTCCCAAACTTACAACTCTGGTTGGAGAGACTACCCAAATTTCAGTTGAAGAAATGACAATCATGCACAACCTTTACAACATGTTCCTCCACGTAAATATTTTTTAAAACCCCTAGAGTTACCCACCATATGTCCCACCACCAAGAAAAACTTTAGAAGACACATTGCATTCGTTCATTGAAAAACAAGAACCAAACGATGCAACCCTTAACCAATTTGACAAAAACTGTCTTCAAACTTACATTTGCTCTCACCATGCATGAAAAAAGAAAGTTTCTTGCTCAACCTGAACCAAACCCCAAGAGTCAACAACATCGTCAAATGAAAAATTCAAGAAACCAAAATATGAGCCAAGTCAAATCGGTTATAACCCTTTCGTGGTGGTAAAGTTGTTGAAAAACACATTCTAGACTTTCGTAAAACTAGTAAAGATTCAATTTTAGAAAATATGGAAGAGTCATCGAGCCAATCATTGAAGAACACATTCAGGATAAGAATTTTACAAACTCTGTGGAAATTTATTTTGCTGATTCTTTTGAATCAAGTAAGGAATTAGATTGTAATACTGCTAATATATGCCCTACACTTGATTCTATGCAGGTACCTATAGGTGATAATTCAAACTTTGAAGATACGAAACAACCTGAAGAGCCAAACAAAAAGGAAGCACCAGAGCTCGAATTTAAGCCCTTATCGGAAGAATTGAAGTATGCCTATCTTAGGGAACAACAGACTTATCCAGTGGTAATTTCTTCCCAACTCACACATGATTAAGAAGGTAAGTTATTGTCTATATTAAAAAGGCATAAAATTGTATTTCGTTGGACCTTAAAAGACATAAAGGCATTAATCCTTTAATCTGCACACACCGAATACACTTAGAGGAAAATGCCAAAACAACCTGTCAACCACAAAGAAGACTAAATCCTCATGTGAAAGAAGTGGTAAAGAATAAGGTTTTTAAATTATTAGATGTAGGAATTATTTATCATATCTCTGATAGTAAATGGGTAAGTCCAACACAAACAGTACCAAAGAAATTTGGGATAACCGTTGTAACAAATGAAAAAGGTGAACCAATTTCAACACGAATTCCATCTAGTTGGCGCATGTGCATTGATTACATAAAATTAAATGATGCCACTGGAAAAGACCATTTTCCCCTTTAATTTCTAGACCAAATTCTCGAGAAAGTAGCTGGACACCTGTACTACTGTTTCTTGATGGCTACTCGGGCTATTATCAAATTCCTATAGCCTTAGAAAATCAGGGAAAGACCACATTCACATGCCCATTTGAAACATTTTCATTTAGAAGAATGAATTTTGGACTTTGTAATGCTCTTGCAACATTTCAAATATGCATGCTAAGCATTTTTAGTGACATGGTTGAAAATTGTCTAGAGGTTTTTATGGATGATTTAACTGTATTTGGTAATTCTTTTGATATATGTCTTGATAATCTAGAAAGAATTTTGGAAAGGTGTAAAGAAAAAGGACTAGTTTTAAATTGGAAAAAATATTATTTCATGACCACCTCTGAAATTGTCTTGGGCCGTGTGATGTCTTTAAAAAGAATTGAAGTTGATAAAGCCAAAGTTGAAGTCATCTCAAAATTACCCTCATAAAAGACAATTAGAGCAGTCTGTTTCTTTTTAGGACATGCAAGATTTTATAAGAGGTTTATAAAATACTTTAATGCCATATCTAGATCACTTTGTAACCTTCTAATAAAAGACAACACCATTTGAATGGACTAAAGATTATCAACAAGCTTTTCAAAAGATAATTAGACTTTTGACATCAGCTCCAATAATGCAACCTTCTGATTGATTTTTGCCTTTTGAGATAATGTGTGATGCTAGTGATTATGTCGTTGGCACTATTCTAGGATAAAAAAAGATTTGTTATCTATTATGCAAGTAGAACTTTGAATAGTGCGCAAATGAATTACACCACAACTGAAAAAGAACTACTTGCTTTAATATTTGTATTGGATAAATTTCGTTTGTATTTAATTAGTTTATCTACCATTGTTTATTCTGATTATGCTGCTGTTAGATATTTAATATCTTAATAGGATGCCAAGCCAAGGTTGATACAATGGATTTTGCTACTTCAAGAATTTAACTTGACATTCAAGGACAAAAGGGCGCTGAAAATGTTGTTGCAGATCATCTTTCAAGACTTACAAATGAGTCTTCAATTGAAACAACATCCATCAATGATTCTTTCCCTAATGAATTTTTATTTTCTATAAACAAAATGCCTTGGTATGCTAATATTGTTAATTATCTTGTAACATGTGAAATGTCATGTGACTGGAGTTCCCAAGACAAGAAGAAATTCTTAACAGAAGTGAAAAGCTTTTATTGGGATGACCCATACTTGTTCAAGTACTGTTCTGATCAAAATTTTCGAAGATGCATACAAGATGACGAGGTAAGTAGGGTCATTCAATTTTGTCATTCTAAAGCATGCGGTTGCCATTTTTCTTCAAAAAAGACTGTTGCAATAATATTATAGTGTGAATTTTATTGGCCTATATTATTTAAAAATTTACATGCATTCTGCAAAGTGTGTAAAAATTGTCAAATGATTGGGTCTATTTCTATGTGAAACATGATGCCTTTAAACCCCATCATTGTCATTGAAATATTTGATTGTTGAGGAATTAATTTTATAGGTCATTTTTCCATCATCATTTGGATTTGTATATATTTTGGTTGGTGTTGATTATGTTTCAAAATGGATTGAGACGAATCTTTGTCGGCACAATGATCACAAGACTGTGATATGCTTTTTAAAAGAAAATCATTTGAGCAGATTTAAAATATCTCAAGCCATTATTAGTGACAGAGGTAAGCATTTTGTAACAAACCATTTGAGTTCTTCATGAAGAAATATAGAATTACACATAAAGTTGCTGCCCCTTATCACTCTCAAACAAGTGGTCAAGTTGAATTAGCAAATAATGAGACAAAACAAATTTTAAAAAAGACAGTTAATCCAAATTGTAAATATTGGTCTCTTCGACTAACTGATGCACTTTGGGCATATCGTACTGTTTTTAAAACAATTTTAGGAATGTCATCCTATTGGCTTGTTTATGATAAACTTTAATTCAAATATTGATGATGCTGGTAATGTGCGTAACTTACAATTGAATAAACTTGAGGAATTAAAGAATGACGCATATGAAAATTCCAGAATTATTAAGGCAAGAACTAAAGTTTTTCATGATAAAAGAATTTTTCGGAAAAAATTTTAAATTGGTCAAAAAGTGTTGCTTTATAATTCTCGTCTTCATTTGTTTCAAGGGAAGTTAAAGTCAAAGTGGAATAGTCCATTTATTGTAAAAATTGTGTATCCATATGGAGCAGTAGAAATTGAGAATCCAAATGATGGTGTCACATTTAAAGTTAATGGTCAGAGATTGCACTAAAATCAATTTGAGTGACCCACCAAATCTTAATTAAGCCTTTTGTTTTTTTTTTTTTGGTAATTTTTTTACTGTTATTTTATCATTTGTTGATTTTTTTTCTTTTTCCTTTCTATTTCTTGAATGGAGTGCATTAGGTTGTTTTTAATTGTGCTTATTTGATGATTGTGTTTTATTTCACGATTTTTTATATTTGTTATGTGTACCTCCATGAGAAGAATCCTCTTCGAGCATCTTGGAGAACTTTTACGTGTAAAGTTTCACTTGAGAAGCTTGCTCCAAATTTGTAAATCACATCGTATTTGTGATTTACAACCACCAAAGCTAGTATCTCACGTTGAAGATCTAGAAAGACACTTAAAAAAAAGAGAGGATGATATTTATGAACTCTAATTGGAACTTGAAGTAAATTCGATAAAATGGTGAAGATGAGCTACATGTTTGTTTATATTCATTGTGTGTTTTTATTTTGTTGTTCTTTTTCACTTTTGATTTGATTTTGCAGATTTGATTCGTTTTTTTAATTTGTTTTGATTCACTCTCCATATAAATGGCGGATAACGGTACTCCGTGACTTTTTAAGTTGGTATTTTCAGTTTTCCATAATAATTGAAACCCCAAAATCAAGCATGGAAGAAATACAACATAAATTGCATAAATGTTTTCCTTTTCTCCCTCAAAATGCTTTTAAGAAGATTTATAAATCTCGTTGTGAACGACTACGTTTGTTAATGATTAATGGAATTCTTGCTGACATTCATTGGTTAATTGAAGTAAAGGTCCGACTGGTAGGTGAATTTTCTAATCCATTTGTTTTCTACATGCTTGGTTTTGGTAAAAGCACATTTGCTAAAAAAAAAAAGAATTAAGCGGCTTGGCTCTAAATGTCCTCACTGTATAATACTTGCTTGCAACAAACCACATTGTAAAACTTTAGGAATGGTTTTTGTAAATCGTGAAAATAAAATAAAATTCGTTAAGGATGATATTGGTTATTTTCACTCAATTGCTATTGTGTAAATGTGCAAGTGTACACAACAAGTAATAAAGTGATGAATATTCAAGATCGTCTCTACATGGACTAATGTTACTAGAAAGGCTACAACAATCACAATAGTGCAAACTTCCTTTATTTAAAGAAGAATCTAGTTAAAGTTTATTACTACTAAAATTAGCAATTGTAAGAAAATAAAACAAATAAATGCAGTAATAAAGTAAGTTAGATGAATTACACAAAAAGAATTTAATGAGAATGAAGTAGCTGAATGATCAAACTCTCTTCATGGGCTAACTATTTTTTGTTCAAATTAACACCAGTTGCTACAGGAATTCCTACAGCACTGGGCAGAATTATTTTGCATCCTCAACTATCGCTTGTTGGACTTCTCATACCCTTAAGCACCCTAACAATGACCAGTTGTTATTCCACCTAAGGTATGACATTATGAACATACACTTTCTCTACCCTACAAGGTGAATCCCTATATCTAGTTCTTCACAAATCTTAACTCAAGTGTGGCCCTTTTGAGACTCAAGTAAACTCAATCCAGGAAACTTAAATTAAGATAAAGTATTACTCTAATAATTTCTACTAAGAAATGCCCTTTTGCAGCTCTCTCTTAACTTGAACCATTAAATGAGTGGTTAACCGAAATAATGATTATAATATAAGCTATTAGAGCAAAATGCTACAACAATCTTGCAGCAACTCATAAGAACAGTAAAAATTCCATTGAAATTGTTTGTCACTCAACTACAATCAAATTTAGTTCATACTTTGAAAAAGAAAAGTAAACAACAAAATAGTAGTCATGAAATACATCGTTTCAATCAAAGAGTAAGAAATGGAACAAGTAAAGAATGATGAAAATTGACTCCAAGTAGTTTTGCTGGTTTATTCACTAGTGCAGACTTGTTATCCCTTGAATTATGATTTTTCCTTATTTTCCTCTCGATTTCTTCAATGTTAATTCATTTCTGCCCCCTTTTTCATATGATACATGCTCTTTTTATAACTGAAAATTAGGGTAAACAGAAGTCTAGGGGGTGCATAAGCCAGATTAAGAAACTGCCGATCGTAATTCTGCAGATATCCCGTGCTAAATTTTCTCTGTCGTTGTTCTAGGTTTGCTATAGCAATGGTTGATCCAACAACAGCTACAACACTACATTGTTCCATATTTTGTTTCAATTCTTTATAGCCATGTTATTCCTCATTTTTGCAAGCCTATTGCATCAACATTCTTTCCATGAAATATAAGCTTCTGGACACCTATAATTATGCACACGATTTGAGCACGAATTACTCTAAATCAAGCCAAATTTATTAAGATTAAACTAAAATGAATGTTTATGCAAAATGTAACAAAAATGCAATAGAAACACATCATTTACTCTCTAAGTAATCTTGATTTAAGTCTAGAATTGACATAATAACTCTCATTTCATAGAGTTATCAGATGACATGAGTAAAGAATTGTTAGATGATATCTTACGATCTCTTGAGACGCATCCGAGCGGATATGTGCAACATGAAATTTATAATTTATGCAGTTGTTCCAAAAGAAAAATGCACAATTTAGTCTTGGGAATCTAACTCTAAAAGACTTTATTTGCCAATTTATAGAAAACTGGATGTGAAGCGTATCCTCGACCCATAGAGGGCGTTCAAGCCGTTACTGGACGTAAAATAAGAGGAAGATGTGAGTCATAATTACAACTACCACTAAATATCTTTTTATTTTACTGTACTTTTATCTTTTGCATTATTATTATTATTATTTTTGTGTGATTTTACGTCTAATCAATGTTTACTTTTTCTGTTTACTTTTGAATTATTGAGCCAAATGCTTCACCTGTCATTTGATAAACACACCACCCCATTTATAGATGTATATCATTTTTTCTGTCACCAAGATCCTTAAATAAGAGCTCATTTTCAAGCACTCATAAATTGTTTCTTTCTAGAATTGTTCTAATGACAGCATCTTCAAGCAGACAACTTAAGAACATTTGTGTGCTTTCTGGATTTTGCTATGGAATGAGTTCATTCAAGCAGCTATAGATTCTGGTCGTGCTATAGCAGAGAGAAAACTACACTTTGTATATGGAGGAGATGACTGGGGGTTATCAAAACTTGTCTCAGAAGCTGTCTTCGTTCGAGGAAGACAAGTGCTAGGCATTATTCCAAAAGCCTTAAAACCTTTAGGATGTATGCCCAACCCACCAACTGGAGAAGATTTAGTTGTCTCATGTAAGCAGAAAAGAATATCCAAAATGTTAAATCATGCTGATGCTTTGATATTTTTACTAGGAGAATGCAACTTTAGAGGCGCTAATCACATTTGCTTCTTGGACCCATTTGAATATCCATAAAAAACCCATCAGTTTGTTAAATTTTAATAACTTTTATGATGACTTAATAACATTTCTTAATCATGCAATTAAAAATTATTTCATTCCACCCTCAGTGAAAAAACTCTTTATTTATACTCCTACTGCTAATGAGTTACTTGATTTTTTGCAAGCTTACAAACCAGAGGCAGATCTCATGACTTTGGCGTTAAATTAGGCAACTGATGATGATGGCAATAACCCTTGTAAAAAGTGTAAATTAGATTTAACTCCTCGTTTGTAAATATTTTCTAGCAGTGGCTAGGTGATGTCTTCTAAACTCTATTCTTTTCTTCTAAGACATTTAGGATAATGTCCCCTTCAGGTTAAGGGGAGGGAATAGTTGACAATTGTGGAATGTCTCAATTCTGGTGATCTTTTTACTAATTTTTATTGTAAAAACTAACTTTGAATAAAAATTTGAGTCGAAGATGATAGAATATAAAATGTAGTGTCTATAAAAACGCATCTTATTAATTTTAGAGTTTTATTTCAAAAAATATATTTTATTTTCTAACTTTTTTTCCCTTTCTTTTATCTTTTTCTCTAAATCATCTCCTTTAAGTTTTTGCAATCAGTCCCGATTTTGTTTTAGTGTTTCTTTGACTTAAAAAAAGTAAAAATACAAAAAAAAAGATTTTTTCTTTTTCTGTGTGATCTTTTAACATTAGATAACGTGATGATTTCTAAATTTTGGTATTTGTATTATCTTTCACATTGAGTTATGTTACAACATGTTTTTCTTTTTACATGTTGAAATGTAAATTGAGAAATTTGATGAGTGAAACTGATTAAGCTATTGTTGAAATGTAAATTGAGAAATTTGATGAGTGAAACTGATTAAGCCATTTGGAGGAATGTACATTTCATAATAAGCCCAAGTGAGTTTTGAAGCCTATTATCTTTGAAGAGTAAACCTTGTTTGCCTATACAGCTTCACAATTTATTATACAAGATCTCTGTATTTTCCTCAAAGTTAAAAAAAAAAGATTTGCAGCTGTATTTGAAAGTCTGTGGAGCTAGTAGATATGAAAGATTATTTAGAGCTCTAAAAGATTATAGAAGGCCATCTTTGATCCGTTTGAGCCTTTCTAGCCAACCTTATTATAAAGTATCCATAGTTAACCCCTTTGAGCCTATATATATGAAAAAGAAAAATGTATTTCTTTGGTAAGCTATCATCTTGTCCTACTCTAATGTGGTGTATCACCTTATATTTTATGTTTTCCACCACCCAATTATGTTTGAAAATATGAATGATTATGTATTCCTGATAATAGTGCTATGAAAAAAAAATATATGTATATATATAAATAAATAAATAAAATAAAATAACAAAAACACAAAAAAGAAAAAAAATTCCAAGCAAAAAACACCTTGTAATTTCCAAAATGTCCCATATTTTTCAAATATATATATTTTTTTGTTTTCCTATTACCCTTTCTTTGTTAGCCATGACCCTAGTATACGTTACGTCCTAATGAAAATTCTTCTTAATTTTAGGAAATTATAGTCTAAAGCAAAAGATGGTAATATTGACTAAAAGATATAGTGATGTATAAAAATAGAAATAAATTAGTTTGGCTAATAATTCCCATGAGTTGAGATCATTTTATTTCTAAGTTGTGGGCATTGTTCTTTCATCTTTGTGAGAGCGTGTGATATTGTTTTACTATTCTCTCAATCTACCACTTCTCAGATTGATAGTTTTTCTAGGGTATATTTTCTTTTCAGAGAGTCACTCTTAATCGTGAGGTTTTAAGGTTTGATGTATCATTCTTGAAAGTGACTTGATTAATGTAGCTCTGATAATTGATTATTTTACATGATTTTACTTAGCTGATTTGTGTGGGTGTGATTTTTTTTGGCCGAAAATAATGCTTATACTTTTATTTGATTGTTGTCATTAATCCGATGAAAGAAGTAAACACAATCTTCAAACAAACAAAAAAAAGATTTTTTCAATTTGGGTTTGAAATTTCGCTAAATTTTTATTGCTTAAATTGCTAGGGCTTAGCAATAAGCTGGTTGGGGGGGGGGGGTGTGATTAATACTTGAAAGTGTACATGTAATAAGGGTAAAATTATTAGTTTTTCATTTAAAGTATTGATTGATGCACTCATTATTCTTAAATTATCTTAACACTCTCTAAATATATTTTTATGTTAATTTTTTATCTTGTAAATATTTTTTAGGAATAAAGATAGAATTGGAATTGAAAACGAGAACAAAAAAGAACCGCTGAAGCACAATTGAGGAGATGTAATTAATAAAATAAAAAAAAATGAAAAAAAAAAATAAAAAGGGTGACCAACCATGCTCGTGATGGTCAAGTGGTCATCTTGCCTCCTGACCATCACATCTCTCAATGCATATTTATATTATAAAAATAATATAAAATGAAATAATAATAATAAAATAAAAGAGACGATGCATCCCTTGCCTATAAAAGGCAAGGGGTTGCAAGCGAAAAGAGAGAAAGAGCCAAGAGGGGAGATGAGAGCGAGAAGTTGATGAATTATTTCTTTTTCCTCTTTTTCTTGTTTTGTTGTGTAATCAATTTTCTTGTAATATATTTTAAAATTTTATCAAATAAAAAGAGTGTTTTGTTTTCTTTTAATATGAGTGGCTTTTACTAAGCTGAGGTGAAGGGTGAAGCTCAAGATTTTAAATTATTATTTTCTCAAGTGAGTTTTAAGTTTATTTTATTCTTTTTTGGTTATTTTTATGTCATGTTAATTTATAAATTTTCTTAGATCTGTATGGTATTTTGACATAATGTCGACACATTAATACAGTCGTGGCACGTTAGGAACTTTATTCTATATTTATCCACACACATAGTTAGTCAAGAATTAAATAATATAATAATTAACTGATAGAAGTTAGGCAAAATTAAAAAATGAGAGTATTAAAATTATAGTTTGAATACTGATAGTGGATCCCGTAACCTTAGCATAATTTTAAATTGATTCCTAGTAATTTCTTTTCCCACAATTAATTTTCTTTATTTAACAAATTAACTACTAGATTTTAAATTCCATATGGTTCGACCCCGGACTCACCGGGTTATATTATAACTAGACACTCTTGTACTTGGGAGTAATAACACTTTTGAGTCGTGTCACTAAACATGATTTCATCAAACCATATGCGAGAAAATATTAATAAATCATTAACGTATATAATAACCATAGAAATCATATAACAATGCCATATAAAATACACAAATCTGAAATCATCACTAAACAAGTACACATAAGAATAATCTCGTCGTATCCGGACCTCAACGGACGGGTAATGACGTACTATCTAGGTACCATCATGTCCCAGAGCTACACAAATGGAAAGGGAAGTGCCCTCTCATATATCGTCATATATCTTGTCATATATCTCATCATATTTGTACATGCATAATCCCTAAAGGACAAAAGCGCCCAAGCAAACGGCCCAAAATGTTGGTGTGTATTCAAACAGGGCCCAAAGGCTTGTATCTCACCTGTATCATCTATATCTATATCACTATTATCATCATATCATATGCATATGGCCCAAAAGGCAAAAGCGCCCAAACACATGGCCCAAAGCCTTTATTTGTGTTTAAACGGGCCCCGAAGACCTCATCATATCTATATTACTGTAACCAGGGAAGGGTACTGTCTAATGATTTTGCAAATAACCTTTTATACACATATACATAAACGTATAATCACACTTTAAATCTCATTTCCTTTTCCATTTACATACTTTAAATCCACTTTATTTTTTTTAAAACTATGGTCATGCATTGACTCAAAATCGATAAGAAAATCATTAATCATACGCACTTTTAATAATAAGTATCAACAGTAGATAAAAATCCATTTTCTAGAAAATCAGTAAATCAGAGCATTAAATACTTGTTTATCAAACATGCTTTCTATATCGTAAAATCATAACATAGTATGAAAATATGCTTTGTATATTCCACTCACAGTGACGATGTTTCAGACTCGACAATCGTCCACACCCGCGACTGGTTCTTGCTCGCTGATCCTTCTAAATCAAGGAAATGACATAATTATTTTCCGTAAATATGATTTAGGACTAAATTTATGCCATAAACTTAAAACAAACATCTATCCATAATTTATAACTCCCACGCCGATAAAATTACCAAAATACCCTCGCATACATAAATCATTAAAATACTTTGAAATCATAAATCACCAAATTACCCTCAGAATCATAATTACAACCAATCCTCAATTTTAGAAATTACTAAAATCTCTATAGGGTTGTAAATGACAAAATTACCCTCAAAATGTGAAATTACTGAATTGCCCTGCCGATCAACAATGACTCAAATTCAAGTAACGGTGACCGAGAAGCTCGGGTTAGACACTTCTGACCGAGCTGAGTTTAATGGTACCAGCGATGATTTCCCACGTGCGGCGACGGCGCTGGAATCAAACTCGACAGCCGTGAAACTTCAACGACTGAACGACGGCAAATCGGTGGTTGTGGATGGTCGAGAATGAAAGGTGGTGATGTGAGGAGTAAAACCCAGTCGGTGGTGTGGCCTAATTTTAGTGGAATCAACGGCAGTAATGATGGGTTTTGGCCGTGACTTTTGGTGCTACAAACGGCGGTGTTCCGGTCAATTTTTGGTGATAGTGATGGCAGGGAGTGATGGCCGGCTTAAGAGCTTTCGTTTGCTATCTTCCATGGCCGGTGAGGTGGCCAGAAATCATAGATATGGCCGGGTCAAATTGGCAGGTTCGGGTCGGTTTTCGGGTCGATTTGACAGCTTCTTCTCTCTCTTTGTGCTCCAAGCCTTTTATTTATTTTTTCTGTAACTACCCTTCTTTTTCACATATGTGACATATAACGTCATGAATAATTAAACACATTATTTACTTTTGTTACATGTATAAGGAAATTTTTCTCCTCCTTCCTATATCTTAAAACAAATAGATACCATATCAATAATAAAGAGATTTTGTTCCAAGTACAACAACCAAAATGGTTATTTTCATTTTTTCCGATGAAGTATTTCATCTTGTAGAAATAGAAAAATTTAATAAAAGGTATAGCGAAAATTTAATAAAAGCATTTCATCTGATGAGCATTTCTACTTTTAAGATTATTAGATTATTTGTACATTAGTACCCATTAAACAATACAACGCAATTGTGTAAAGATAATAATTTATAGAGTAATGATCTCATAGGCAATAGTGCTCATCTTATGATGAGCAACAATGCCACGTGGTGATGTCTAATTAATCTACAGTTTTGACATTGTTTAAAGGAAACCACAAAAATCTACCTTATGTCCAAGTACATACTCCCCATATGGTAGACACTGGTGCTCGTTAGATCATATTTTTAATTTAAAAGACCTTAAATTGACACTCTCACACAAAATATAATATAGAAACAATATTTCAATTTCATATATTGAATAGATTAGAATAAGCATAAGAGATATACCAAAATGTTATCGATGTTAATTTGGCAAAAGGACGCCTACACTTCCAACATTTGGGAAAATGGTCACAAAGATGCACTAGTTTTCAAAAAAGAACACCAAGATCTCATTTTGACTATAATATCCTTTGATTCAGTAATTAGAAAATTGACTTTAAAAATTTTTAATTAATAAAAATTTAATATAAAAAATATAATCTATATCGTAGACTAATAATATTAAATCATTTTAGCATTTAAAATAATACTAAAATTATAAATTATTACATTTTTTAATAATATATTTTTTATTTTAAATTATTACATTTTTTATTTTAAATTATTACATTTTTTAATAATATATTTGTTTCTATTATAAAGATTTTTTTTAAAATTTAGGTTAAATAGATTTTACAATTAACAAAATATATCCCTATTAATAATATTAAAATGATTATTTTTACTTAATATTCAAAATAATTTTAATTAATTTATTGTAATATTATGTTTTTATTTATTATTAGAAATTACTTTAATTATAATAAAATAGGTCTAATAGATAATAAAATATTAAAATATTTTTTAAATATTAAAATTATTTTAAAATGTAGATATTATTACATTTATTTTAATGCCATATTTCTACTTATTATAAAATTTTGAGGTCAATTATTTTTTATTTATAGAGTTAAAGGATATTATGGTCAAAAGAGAGTCTTGGTGTCCCTTATTAAAAACTTGGAGGTCTTTTTAATCATTTTTTCGAATCTTGGGAGTGTAGTACTTGTTAAATTTTCTTAGAAATCACTTTAGAAAAAATTACTCCATCCTAAAATAGATTTTGAAAAGTAGGGTAGCTTTTCAAAATCTGATTTTGAGAATCAGTTTTATACTTAATATAATTCCATAAATATATCTATGTAAATTATAAAAATCTAAAATTATTTTTATTAATTTGGAAATAAAATCTTTAACTTTAAAGAGATTATTACTGTCAATTATATGAGATAACAAAATAAAGAATAAAATTAATAACATAAAATATTTATTATATATATATATATATATATATATATATAAACTTTATTTAACATTATGTCTAATTTAGCTTGTTGGTTCTTACAGTAGCTTAACAGTAAAATTTACTAAACATATATGATTGTTTTTAAAACTTATAGCACTTTTAAAAATCAAATTTACCAAATGGTTAAATGATTCTCTTCGTAGCAGATTATTTTTTATTCCATAGTTAACATCAATTATTTTTAAAAGTTACATCATCACAAAACTGGCCTAAAGTAATTTTAAACCTCCATATCTCTATACTAAAAATAATACAAAATAAAATTTGAATGGAAGTTGTATGAGAATTAAACTAAGTACTCACCGTATAGTGAGATCTAGAAGGAGAAATATGAATTTTCTTTTCCATTAAGAGTAAAACCCTCGAAATTATTTGTTTAATTAGTTAAAAAATTACATGAATATGATGATATTTAATAAGAAGATTGTTACTTTCTCCCACTAAAATTAATATATACTACTAATCCCATATTGTTTTCAAAATATGCAAAACCTTGTTTGCACCATAATTTTATAGTATTACCTTTTTATTATATTTTTATTTAGATTTATTATAAATAAATAAATCTTATAAATCCTAATTAAAATAAAAAAAAAATTAAATAATAAAAATAAGAAATATAGGTTTTTGTATGAATAAAATATTAATAATATTATTTTTCTTGTACTTATGTTATTTTTAAATCTTTTTATAACTAATATATATTTTGTATTTCCATATCAAATATCAAGTAGATAATTCATTTACCCCTCTTTTCTTTTAAATTTTTAGTGTTAGGAGGTTATTAAATATTATGATAACAGTGGGGAAATAAGTAATAAAGAGAAAATCTAGCAATCTCTCTATTTTATATGAGTTGCATGTTCTGAAAGAAAAGCTTACCGGAATTGAAGAGAAATTTAGATTTAGTTGAGCTAGTTGAAAGCAGAGAAAGAAATTATCCTCTTTGAAAATGAGAGAAGCAATGGCTACATGAACTAAAGAGAAAAAAAAAAAAGTTCACTTAGGGCCAGTTTAGAAATGCTGTAACTTTTAAAATCATTATTGTTAGCTGTGTTGTAGAAATAATCAGCTGTGAAAAAAATTAGTTAAGTGTTTCGTAAATTTTATTTTCAAAAGTACTGTGAGTTTTAAAAGCAATTATTTGTGTTTGGCAAATTCGGTTGTTAAACTGCTGTGAAAAAACAAATGCCTAAAATATACATAATGAATAATGAAATTTACTTACATATATAAAAATATGTATATACAATATTTTTAATTGTGTATCATAATAATTTTAACTAAAATAAAATTTATACTATATTGATTTTAATTGTGTTATAATAATTTTAACTAAAAATAAAATTTAGACTATATTGCCGTAGAGAACTTTTGATGTAATGTGAAATATAAAGAAGAAATTGGATAAATGAAAGGAATGGGTGAATTATAATAAAAAAAATTATTAAAATATTGATTTTGTTCCAATTTAAATAAGAATAATTTTGCGTTTAGGTAACAATTGCAATGATTTTTATGAAATTATATTAAAGGATAAAATTGATTTTTAAAATTAGAATTTAAAAACTACTCTTTCTCTGCTTTTCAAAATCAGCTGTAGGAGGGGCTGATTTTGACAAAAGTGATTTTGATTTTTTTTTTTACCAAACACCAAAATTAGTTTTTAGATTTTCAAAATCACTATTAAATCTCACAAAAGCAATCCCAAACGGACCCTTAGTCGACTGGTATACACCATGCATAAAGATTAAGTGTTGAGATAAATTTTTGGTGAGTATTGAATCAATGGTTATAATGTAAAAGAAATAAAAAAGATATTATACATAAATTAATCCTAATTAATTGATTCAGTGCTCAATAAAAATTAAGTTGAACACCAAATTTTAATCCATAAATGAGGATTCCCTTATACAGACAATATGTATTAATTAATTTAGGATTTTTATAGAGCAAACCCTTCTTATTTGGCAACTAAACATGGACCCAATTTTAAATTGCAATTAATCCAGACGTAAACCCTCGTGCATATCCTCCTAATTTCATAAACCAATTTTAAGAGACAAGGGTTACATGGTACTCCCATAATTTTGATACGCACGTCCACCATATGAAATTTTTTTAAATAGTACTCCCATAATTTTGAGAGCCACTTAATTATAAATTTAGGAAGTATTAATTAAGTCAACTAAAGAATTGTTGATAAACCATCCAAATTTAATAATTCATTATTGCTAGACAATGAATGGTTTGGTGATAAAATAAAAACTAAAAAACGATTGAAACACCAAAATTAAAACTACATTTCCATTTAAGGATAATATAAATATGAATTCATTTATTTATTTTTCCATTGACGTCCGTCTTGGAAACTATCATCACATCATCATCAATAATTACATTAAAAAAAAAAAAAGAAAACAATCTAAGATGTACAAACAAGCTCCTCCTCCTTGCAAGAATATTGATTAAAGTAGATGTGAGATGGTGAATCAAGTTAGCTTTCCAGAAACGACTGCGTTTTGAGACTATAAAAGCTTCATTAGCTCACGTGCTGCTTAGCTGCTTCTACTTCATAACAAAAAATGAATTAGACAAAATGACGGGGCTGTAGCGCGTTTTGGATAACAACTTAAGTAACCACGTGAGGAAGCATGTGATGAAGGCTGATTCAAGTTCGTTAAAGTTTGTTAACCACGTGTCAACAACTGTACAATCTGGAAACTACGCTAGCTATCAAAACAAGGTATAAAAGTTGTTTTTCGAGGATAGTTAGGGGATGATTCTAGAGTCTTGCAATGAGGGTTTTGTGAGAGAGAAAATGTTATCTTGTTCTCTGTAAAGTCTGGTATAAGACTCTGTAACAATCTCCATTATTGATTCAATAAAACTCATCTTGAAGTTTCTCCCGTGGATGTAAGCTGAGCATTGATCAGTCTTGTTTGACTTTATAAGACTTGCTGTTCACTACAGTAGATGTTGATGAAAACATTTTATAAATTTACCATAAATAGTTAATAATAAGTAGAAGACGCGTGAATCATGTAAAGATCGATCCTCCTTCCAATTAATCTACTCTGCGAGGGTGGTGGTTTGTCAATAGATTGGACAAAACTTGTCCGGTTGTCCCTTTAGTAGCGACCTCGTGCAGGAAACAGAGGTTTATTTTTACTTTGCAGTTTGATGTGGCCGGCGGTTATTATTGGTAGGATTGGGGAGCTTAAATTTGTCGGCTATACAGAGAAGGGGTGCAATGAAGGCCCTAGAATAAATTGCCCTAGGAGTAAAAATTGAACTTTTATGACAAGCACTTGTGTGGGAGCGGGCGGCTCGCAGCCACACACCTCAAAATATCTAGGTGATAAATAAAATAATGGGATTCATACATCGTTAAAACTAAAAAACTGTGGATTCCTATCAAATTTGTCAAATAGTAACATTTTCTTAGTGAATGTATGAGCTAAAATCGTGCGCCTGGCCCAGTTAAAATTTCCCTTATCATTCATGACCTCACTTGTTGATCGGTGCCGCCCTCCGAAGCTGGGGCCGAATTCTTGTCGTTGTAAACAAATTATTTTGTATTAGACGGCTCGTCAACTTCTGGATGCTGCATTATAGTATTATATTGTTGTATGCGAAGTAGAGTTGGCAAAATTTGATATGATTTGATTATCCGACACGAATACGGTACGAATAAATAGGTTTGAATCGTCGAATTTAACACAATTATTAAATAGATTAGGTCCGGATCGACGTGTTTTTTTTGTGTGTCGGATTAGGGTTAAAGTTCTTGACCAATTTACCCGATTAAATAATCCGATTATATTTTTTATTTTAAAATAATTGATAAGTTATTGTTATCAAAACTCAAATATTAGAAATGATTCTCTCTTTTATTTTTATTTTTTGAAAAGATGAATATAAACATAATATATATATATATATATATATATATATATATATATATCGATATTATAAAATATTTATGTCTAACAATATTTTACACATTTATATTATTGAAGTTCTAAATGTATATAAAATTTTATAAATAAAATAATATGTTTATATTAAAACTTCAATAGTATAAATGTGTAATATTTTGATAGATATGTATATTTTATAATATTAATAAATTATGTATATATTTATATATGTATGATAATGTGTAAATATTTTATGTAAATTTTGATTAATATATATATTAAATGAGTTATTGATAATTCAATTATTTTTTTGTATCGAATTTGAGTTTTAATATTTTAACATAATTATTAAATAAGTCAGATTTAACTCAATTTAAATTTAATATGATACAAAACTGACAGGATACAAACATGACTTGTATTACCCATTTTGCCAGCTCCAATGAAAAGGCCCTTCTATATTGCAATCCAGCTGTTATACACATTACCACCATCGAGAAAACCGTCGAATTTTTGCAGTCCAAACTCCAAACTCCAAACTCCAAACTCCAAACTCCAAAGAGTTTCGATAAAGGTGAATGTAACAAGACAAAATTGTTTGTTTTCTTTCGTAAGTGATACGCGTTCGTGATCCTTTCTTATTCTCCTTTTTCAATATATATATTCATTATTTAATAAAAATATCTTCACTGCATTTATATTAGTAATAAATAATATAATATAAAATTTAATAAAAAATAAATAAAAATATAATTTTAAATATATATTAAATTTTTTTTAATTCTTAACAATATCTTTATTTTATTAAAATGAAGATGTTTTTTTAAAAAAATTTTATCCCACTAATATATTTGTTGGACCAACTCATCTCTCGATGATAGTGGCTATTTGGTCATTTTAGGAAACCACAGATAAGGGAAATGGAAATCTTATACAATTGAGTTTCAGTGTTCCACAAAAAGTGTGTCAACGATTAGTTTTGTATCTCAATAATCTCTCTGGTTATTATTCTCTCTCTATCATGGCTGCAGCATCGGTCAAAATACACGAGGCTATCAAAGTCACCCCGTTCTCCTCCGACTCAACGACGTCGTTCACTCTTCCTCTAACCTATTTCGACAACTTCTGGCTCAAGTTTCCTCCAGTTGAACGCCTCTTCTTCTACCAAATCTGTGACTTAACTTGGGATTCATTCAGCTCGGTGATCCTCCCAAAGCTGAAGCACTCTCTTTCACTTACTCTCCATCACTATCTCCCTCTCGCTGGTCACATCATGTGGCCGCTAGAAGCCCCAAAGCCAGCTGTTTATTTCTTCCCAAACGACGGCGTTTCTTTCACAGTTGCCGAGTCCAACAACGCCGACTTCAATCATCTCTCTAGCAACGGAATCCGCAGGGCTGTTGAGTTTCGTCCTTTGGTGCCCGAGCCGTCGATATCCGACGATAAAGCTGAGGTCATAGCTATCCAGATAACACTGTTTCCCAATCAAGGTTTTTCAATTGGCATTTCATCTCACCATGCTGTACTTGACGGGAAAAGTTCAACAATGTTTGTCAAATCTTGGGCTTACTTGTGCAAACAATTACAACTACAAGAAGATAAAAACGACGTCGTCCTTTCGTCGTTACCCCTTCAACTAACACCCTGTTTTGACCGGAGTGTCATCAAAGATCCGAAAGGGCTCGACGTTGTGTACGCGAACCACTGGTTGGAATTTGCCAACACACGGAGCTTGAAGGTCATCCCTATGAAACAGGTTAACTCTGATTTGGTTCGAATGACATTTGAGATGAGACCTGAAGATATAACGAAACTGAGGGACAAGATTAAGGAAAATATTCTTCAAGCAGGAAAGTCGGCTGAACAACTTCATTTATCGACTCATGTGCTTGCATGTGCTCATTCATTCGTTTGCTTAGTAAAAGCTTATGGAGAAGAAACTGATACTAATGTTATGTTTGGGGTTGCAGCGGATTGTAGGAGCCGTTTGGATCCTCCACTTCCCGTTAATTATTTTGGTAACTGTGTTGGTGGAAAAGGTACAGTTCAAAAAGCAAGTTATTTGATGGGGGAAAATGGGGTTGCTTTCGTTGCAGAGAAGCTAAGTGATTGTATCAAAGAGCTAAAGGGTGATGTTATTGAAGGATCCGAGGATAAGTTTGTAAACGTGTTGGGCATGATGAAAGGAGAAGGACTGCAACAACGAATTCTTTCGGTTGCCGGGTCAAACCGTTTTGATGTTTACGGGTCGGATTTCGGGTGGGGAAAGCCGAAGAAGGTGGAGATTGTGTCAATTGATAAAACGGGAGCTATCTCTTTGGCGGAGAGTGGAGATGGGAGTGGTGGTATTGAAGTTGGTGTTGTTTTGGAGAAACAGCAAATGGAGGTTTTTGCTTCTCTTTTTACTGATGGCCCGCAATCATAAAAGGGAAATCAGGAGACATTTTTTTCGCTACTGGGCAGTGAATTTCCCTTCCGATGTTGAAAATAATAAATTTACGGTGTATTTATGTGAGGGTTTAGGGAATATGAATGAAATTTATATTTATTTAATAAAATGATTTGAAATAAAATGTGTATTCTATACAATTTGAGAATAAAGAATGAAAATCTCATTTTCATTGGAGGTTGGGAATAGGGATTTTCATTCTTTGAACTGATTTTTGTATCCCTTTAATTTTTTCATATTTTTTGGATTATTCTCGTTTAAATCACAATTAATTTTATTATTTTAAATGTCGTTATTATTATTATTATTATTATTATTATTATTATTATTATTATTAAATTTTATTATTTTTATTATTTTTGTTATTATTAATTATTGTTATTATTATTTTTATTAATATTATCATTATTAATATTTATTATTATTATTTATTTTATTTTATTTTATTAATATCATTTTTATAATAATATTTATTTATGTATTTAGTTAATAAAAATTACATTATTTAATATTATGAGTATTTTGGTAAATTGATTCTCATTCACATTCTTCATTTTCATTTTTCATTTCTATTTATTTTACCAAGTAAACACATCAATGACATTTCAGCACATTTTCATTCTCATTTATTTTTGTCAAGTAAACATTAGAATTTCATTCTCATTTCAGCTCATTTTCATTCCCAGCTCATTCTCATTCCACCCAATTCTCATTCCATGAAGTAAACGCAACATTATTGTTACAAATACGATTTATATATTATTACGTTCATCACTCTGTGGAACACGAGCATAAGTGCATGCATGTTCCTCTAAAAAATATATATAGATTTTAATACACTGACAGATAAAAAAACACAATTTTTAATGCATTGAATTTTTTTTAATATTTTAATGATATCGTTATTTTGTTAAATCCTTTTTTTTTTCCCACAAATACCATATCCTTATCTAAGTAAAATTAAAAATAAATCGTTAAAGTGAAATTCAGAGGTGTGGTCAATTCAGCTTACAAGTGACAAATATGCTAATTAGAGGGCTAATTAGCACCCTCCTGTGTGAAACTGTGATATTTTTGTTGGTAAAGAGTCTGAATTCATAATTCAAAGTCATTTTTGAATTATGATTTTTGACTCTTTACCAACAAAAAGATCACATTGCCTGCTCTGTTACAAACTAATTGTTGTTGTAATTAAATGGACTTTGATTTTATATTCAAGTTTGGAATTTATTTATAACAAATATAGAGTGACGAACTTTGATAAAAAAAATTTGCAACAATAGACCAGGCGTTGTCTGTGGGGACAATATAGAATTAGTTGCCAATAAAATCGATATCACAAAATTATGAGTGAATGAAGTCGTCGAACCCAAGTGTAACACCTTAAGCAAATCCCACATCGATAAAGCACAGGAGAGATGCTGAGTTTATAAGGGGTGATCCACATCTTAATTGGAAAGACGCGTTTTGTGGTGTATGGGTGCCCCAGAAACAAACCCATACGGGCCTTGTTAGGCCCAAAGCTGATAATATCTTGTTAGGTCTGGGTTGGGTCATGACATTATGGTATCAGAGCGGCTCCGTGTGTCCTCTTGAGCGATGGTGTGGCAAACCTTAACGAGAACACTGAGTCCCTAAGGGAGGATGTATGTAATACCCTAGGTTAATCCCACATCGGCAAAGCACGGGAGAGATACTAGGTTTATAAGGGGTGATCAACACCTTAATTGGCAAGACACGTTTTGGGGTGTATGGGCACCCCAGGGACAAGCTCGTGTGGGCCTTGTTAAGGCCCAAAGTGGACAATATCTTGCCAGGTCTGAGTTGGGTCATGACTCAGCGTCCTCGCTAAGGTTTGCCCCACCATCGCTCAAGAGGACATGCGGACCTGCTCTGATACCATAATGTCATGACCCAACCCAGACCTGACAAGATATTTTCCGCTTTGGGCCTTACTAAGGCCCGCACGGTTTTGTTCCTAGAGCACCCATGCACCCCAAAACGCGTCTTAACAATTAAGGTATGGATCACCCCTTATAAACTCAGCATCTCTCTCGTGCTTTGCCGATGTGGGATTTGCCTAGGGTATTACACCAAGGGTTGCCTTCGGTCCCAATCCTACTGAGGAGGTAGCATAGCAATACTGACCCACAATCACCACTAGTATCGCATGTGGCTAACTTGATACCAAATATAAACATAGTGCCCCAATACATAGAGAACCAAATGAACCATGAGTCTGCTCCATCTATACCTATTAAAGATGAGGAAGAAGAGTCTAGCGCTGACTTAATAGGCCTTGAAGTAGAGTTTAGAAAGTTGAAGAAAATGATAGATGACATAGAAAAAAAGTGTTATTGGACCATTTTTGGAAGAAGTCGAACTTCCCTTCACTAGGAAGATATCAAATGCACCACTTTCTCTAAACTTCAAAATGCCCAAATAAAGTTATATGGAGAAGGAAATTCGACTGACCACCTAGGGACTTATAGGTCATGCATGGAGTTGTAAGGTGTAATGAGAGCAGCAATGTGAAGGGCTTTCTCTCTAACGCTTACATGAGCAATGTCTTTGTGGTATACTAAGCTAATCTAGGTATTTGAGAGTCAGTTTGTGGTAGCCAAAGACTATTACCTTTCTCCAACTTATCTTTTGTCGATAAAACAAGGGAAAGAGGTGTCACTAAAGGACTACATTGACCGCTTCAACAAAGAATCAGTAAAGTTGGAGAACTAAATTGATATAGTGGCCTTAATTGCCATTATGGTTAGTTTATGACTACAAAGTTTGATTACTCACTCATAAAAATAAATGAATAACCTTCTCTAAGTTATTATTGAGAGCACAAAACTACTCTGATGTAGATGAGTTGACTAATGCAAAAATGAATAAAAAAATAGGCTTAAAAAGGTTAAGGAAAAAGAGGAAAAGGAATGAGAAACCTTTGAAAGCATGGAAAAAAAGGAGGAGACTATAAGAAGGGACTATGAGTTCCGCAAAGTAGGTACCCTAGTTACATACCACTCAATATATCAAGAGACCAACGGCCTATGCAAATAAGATTTCTAATTTTACTATGAAAATCCAAGGAGATCAAGTCTACACCAAATTAAAGATATAGTAGCAAAAACTACACATACCATAGAGATCATAGTCATAACACTGAAGATTGTTCTGATATCAAGGAAGAGATAGAATCCTTAATTCAGAGAGGACACTTTATGGAGTTTGTGGGAAGGAAGGAACGTAGAGGAACATTTGATAAAGCCCTACTAAATGCTCAATAAAATATTATAGCAACAAAAAAAATTAAAAACCAAAAGATTGGGAGGCACTTTTAAAAACTATATTTAGTGGGTCCACATGTGGAAAAGATTTTAATGGAATTCAAAAAACTCATTCTAGAGAGGGAAAAATTATATTTGGAGCTTTACTTGTTAATTTAGTGAGTTGTCTTGAAAACAAAGGCTAGGATAGAGCACAATACCATCATATTTACAAAAAAAGAAACAAGAGGAATATACTAGCCATAGGACAATGCTCTGGTCATTTCAATGATTTTGGTGCATCGAAAGATCTACAATGTCTTGGTAGAGAATGAAAGTTCAACAGAAATCCTTTATGTAGCATCATTTGATAAGATGGAAATAGGAAGGGAAAAGTTAATATTAATATGTAGCTCCTTAATAGGATTTGGGGGAGAGTGTTTTGTTCAGTTAGCAATGTAGACCAACCAATTACCATTAAGGAACTACTACTCCAAGCTACCAAGATGATGAGTTTTTAGTAGTAGAGCATCTATTAGTATATAATGTATTATGGGGAGACCATCCCTAAATCTTTTTAGGTAGTAACCTAAACTTATTACCTAATAGTAAAGTTTCCTACTAAAACAAGATTTGAAATCTTAAGAACAAACAAAGAGGCATCCATAAAGTGTTATAATATAACTTTGAGAGGCAAGATGAACAAATGTGAATGTCTAAAGATGATGTTTAATCTTAGATTTAAAAAAAAAAAGTAAATGGGATCACTAGTATAAGAGCTAGTTACTAACCAACTGCAGTAGGATGATCAAAATAAGTCAACTTGAGTTGTCATGTCATTAGCTCTAGAAATATGTGTATGATTAGAAAACTTTCTCATAACATACTCTGATGTATTCGTATAGCCCCATGAGGACAAGCTAAGATAGACACATAAGTAATAGGCCATCACTTGAATATTGATATCGGCATAAACCAATACAGCAAGAAAAAAAAAGTCTTTTAATTTAGAAAGGTATGAAAGAATAGTAGAATCAATTGATAAATAACTAAGGCAAGATTTATCAAAGAAGTACATAATCCCAATTGGTTGTCCAATATGGTGATAGTCATGAATATAAAGTGGAGAATTTGTAGACTTTACTGATTTGATTAAAGCATACCCCAAATATAGCTTTCCTTTACCTAGGACTAATCAACTGGTTGATGCTACTGTAAGGTATGAGTTACTTACTATTGTGAATGCATATTCTGGTTATAACCAGATTCAAATCTACCCTCCCACGGGAAGAAAACATCATTCGTTACATACAAAGATTTAGATTATCATAATTTAATGCATTTTCGTTTGAAGAACACATGGGTGACATATCAAAAGTTGGTTAACAAAATGTTAGATGGATATGTTGGAAGAAATATGGAAGTTTATGTCAATGACATGCTTGTTGAAAGTAAAAAGGTTGAAGATCATATCACAAACATGGAAAAGGTGTTTAAGATACTGAAGTATTTTAATATGAATTTAAATCCATGCAAATGTGCTTTTGGGGCATATTAAGGAAAAATTTTTATGTTCACAATTAGCTAGCAAGGAATACATGCTAATCTTGAGAAGAATCAAGCTCTTGTAGATATGGAGTCTCATATGTTAGCCTATAGGGCTATAAATGTTGATTTTGATGATAACAAACCACATATTTTGAATAAACAAAAATTTACACATTGTGCTTTTATAATAAGAAAATGATTTTTATGAAATTAAATTGTTCTTCAAGTTGTGGACTAAAATGAAAGAGTTTTGCCATCTTTGATTTTAATAAATATTATTTTGAATTTCGAATTTGGACCTATTTGAAAATATTTAAATATTTTGGGCTATTCTATAATTTCACATATTTTGTGCCATATCATAATTTCAAAAAGTTTTGGGATTAACAAAGCATTATTTATAAATTCTGAAATTGGACTTATTTAAAAAATTTCATAACGTTTTGGGCCATAATACAGTTATATAAAGTTTTAAGGTAAAATTATAATTTTAAAAAATAGTTCACTATAGCAGTCACTGTAGCAAGTGACTAACCGGATTTGACAAGCGGTAGACTGGATTTTGGGTAGTAACTTACTAGAATGAAAGCGGCTTTCTGGATTTCGAAAGCAACATACCGGATGTTCTAAAATTCAAATATTTGTTGTAATGGTAACATAAAAGCGGCTAACCGGATTCCGAAAGCGGCAAGTCGATTATCATCATAAAACACATAACGGCTAGTTTTTAAGGTCAAATTATATAAACTCAAATCCAATTCATTTTCAAACCCTCTTGCAAGCAAAAACAAAAAATACACAACATATATTAAGCTCTCATTTTGCAAATTATTATACATTGAATCATCTTTGTTCTTCAATTTGTATATCAACTCTTTAAGAGAGTTTTTGTTGTAATTTTCATTTCCTCATCAAATTTGTGAGTGCTTAAGTGTGTGAGACACTTGAGTGAAGAGATTGGGAGATAATCTATTTGGTGTAAAGATTCATTGACACATTGGAAGTTAATTGTAAGCATTTGAAGCCTTGGAAGGTTTGGATAGTGAAATCCTCAAGCTTGGGTTGCTTGGAGGCGTTGACGTAGGTAGGGATTGCCAAACTACGTAAAAATCCTTGTGTTTATTTTATATTCCCTTACTCATTTATTATTGTGCCTTCATTGAATTTATTGTTTTCGAATTTATTAAGGCATTAGATTGGATTGTTGTATGGTTCGGTTCGAATAAGTTTTAAAATACTAGTTCACCCCCCCCCCCTCTTGGGTTGCATAACTTGTATTTCATCATAGACAATTAAAATGTTTAGAGGCTGGCAAATTGAGTTGTTGTTTTGAATCATTTAATATCAAGAGCAACAAATAAGTGTTTGTCATTTTTCAAAACTCTTCAATGTGAAATTTCAAAACTCTTCAAGGTGAAAAAAGTTTGGTATAGATCGAGAAATGTGAAAAAAATCATTCCAACAATTGAAAAAGCACATGAAAGGTTCCCCAATTTTAAATTAGTGCAAGGAGATGGTCTTTATTATGTACTAGTTTCATAATCAAGAACATGCTTAGTTTTGATAAGAAATGAAGATATGTTATAAAAGCCTATTTACTATGTTAGTCATGCTGTTAAATTTCAAGATAATATGCCTAGTAATAGAGAAGACCACCTTAGCATTAATAGGGGTGGTAATCTGGGTCAAGATTCATTTATTCAATTTGATTTGATGCGAATTAAATGGGTTTGGATTTAAAAAAAAAATGATTCGCTTAATAAATATGTGAATTTGATTCGATTCGTTAATCAAATGAACCAAATTCAGGTTGGAGGATATTTATTCATTTATTTGTTAAGGATTATTTTAATAAATGAGTCATAAACGAATTAAATACGATCCATTAGTTTGAAATTTATTTAATTAAATTACTTATTTATCCTTAAATTTTTTTGAATTTTTTAAAGTTTGAAGGTTAATATGGTAATTTTTAAGGATAACAAGACAAACTATTATAAGAGAAACAAAAATTAAGGTATACTCGGCCCTAATTTTTTTTACTTTATCATTTCCCGTTCTTCTTTCCCTTCATCTTTTAGCCGTCAGCCTTCTCTTGTCCACCCTTCACAGTAATTTTGTTTATTTTACTATTTCCCCACTTTCTTTCCCCTCATCTTTTAGCCGACAGCCTTCTATTGTCCACCCTCTGTAGTAATTTCTTTTTGTTTATTGTTTAGAGAAACCAGCACCATCTCACATAATGCGCTATAAGCTCCTCTTTTTTTAAAAAAATTTTGCGCTATATATAGGATTATTTTTAATTTTTTTTTATGATTACAAGTTCTAAATATTGATTACCAATTCCAAATTAAGATGTAGAGATTTTGCTATATCAAACGAGTTAAGTATCCCGCTTGGGGAGTACATTCTCAAGAATGAAACTTAAAAGAATTAAAGGGGGCCCGCACAAGCGTGGGAGCATGTGGTTTATTTGGAAACCAGATGCAATTTTATTTATACTCTAAGAGAGATCTTACTGTTGTTTTTTTCCATGGTCAACTTCATCAACTTCAATCTTTGATTATATTGAAATTAGATTGACTCTGGGTTTTGCTGTATGGACTTAAGTAGTTTGGTAAATAACTTTTACAAGGGATCGTGTGCTTTTTTATTCCTAATGACACTAAATCATGCAGAAAGTGATCATGTTCAAAGAGATATTTGGATGATACATAGAGGGTAATTTGTTGCTATTTTGATTCATTAAAATGTCAAGGGTTTAGTTGTGAAGTTGGTTCCAATTACCATAAATGCAATCAACTAAACTCTTTCTCAAATTTTATATATACCTGCCATCTTCAACCCTCAATTCATTTTTTAGCTAATTTTTTCTTTTAAAAAAAAACCATAAATAATCTCTTTTTTCCACTACTAATATATTTTGGATGTGGTCTTTTTTGTTATTCTTCAATTCAACCCAAATTTTGTATGATAAATATTCCCTGTAGTTACCATGTTTATCATGTAATGCTTTATTTAACAAAATATCCCCACCCTTTCTTTACTAAAACAACTTCTATGTTGGATTTTCCTTATGATCTTTAACTACATTATTAGTTTACATGCATGTGGCATATGATCCTATTTATGTGCAAATCCATGTTTCCATTATGCATTTACTAATTTATGCACATGAACTTTTATTATTTAAGTTAAATTATTATGAAAAATGACATAATTGAAATGGAAGAAGAGATTGAAAAAAGTTTCAGACTAGCGGAACAAAAATGACCACAACGAAGGAAACTAACATCAAAAGTTTAGACATTGCTATGTAAGGTTTCAAGGGATAAATATCTAGACAATAAGCCAATAGCAGCACGTAATAATTTGAAAAGACATTATGATACTTCTGTAAAATTTAAAAAGCGTGATCCCACACAAGTGATGTTAGATTATTGTAATGGACAATCAACTCATGTTCTAAAGTTTGAAGCTCACATGTTTTATAAATTATTGTCTTATGCCATTCTCATACATGATTTGCCATTTTAAATTGTTAAGTATGAGGGCATTAAAAGAATTTAGAATTATTTATTTAATGACGTGTCCAACATTTGTAAGAACATTGCAAAAGAAGATATGTCAAAAATGCATAATAGGGAAAAGGTAAAAATTAGAAGCAAGTTAGAAAAAACTCTTTGTAGATTATGTTTTATTATTAATTTATGGACTTCTATAAATTTTCATTGTTGTGTGAATAAGGTATTGAGAAAAAGATTTTTCATTGACCGTGGACAATGCTTCGAATGATGATGCTTATGTTGTAATGTTAAACATCAATTGAGATAAAGGAATGCTTTGATGTACGATAGAGATTTCTTTCATATTTGATGTTGTGCTCATTGTTGGTTTTTTTTTTTTATATCAAATGTTATTGATGTCAATGTGCAAGTGTACACAACAAGTAATAAAGTGATAAATATTTAAGATTGTCTTTACATGGATTGATGTTACTAGAAATGCTACAACAATCACAATAGTGCAATCTACCTTGATTCCGAAAGGAACAAATGTAAAGTTGGTTACTATTGAAACTGATAATTGTGAGAGAATAAAATGAAACAATGCAGTAATGAAACAATTTAAATAAAAATGGGTCGAAAAATCAAATGAGAATAATGTAGTTGAATGATCAAACTCTCTTTATGGGCTAACAGTTCTTTATCAAGTAAACACCAGTTCATTAGGCAGAATTTATTTTGCATCCTCAACTGTCGTATATTGGAATTTTCATACCCGTAAGTATCTTAACAATGACCAGTTGTTATTCTACCTATGGCATGACATTATGAACATCCACTCTCTCCACCCTACAAGGTGAGTACCTATGTCTAAGTTATCACAAATCTTAACTTCAAGTATGGCCCTTATAAGATTCAAGATAAACTTAATCTAAGAAACTTAAATTAAGATCAAGTATTACTCTAATAATAGCCACTAAGACATGCCCTTTTGCGGCTCTATCTTAACTTGAACCATTAAATGGGTGGTCAACCGAGATAACAGTTATAATAATAACTACTAGAGTAAAATGCTATAGCAATTATATAGCAACTCATAGGAACAGTCAAGAACCCATTAGATTGTTGTCACTCAACTACAATCAAGTTTAGTTCATATTCTGAAAGAAAAAAACAAACAGCAACATATTGGTCACGAAATACATTGGTTTAATCAAAGAGTGAAGAACAATAGATAGTGAATCCAAATAACTCTGCTGGATTCTTTAATGATGCAGCCTTGGTTCCCTTAAGATCTTATCTTCTTCTTCTTTTTCTCTCCAATTTTTCCAAAGATAATTCATTGCCGCCGTTTTATGTGATGCGTGCCTCCTTTTATAACTGAAAACTAGGGTAAACAAAAGCCTCGGGCGTACATGAGTCAAATTAGGAAACTGCAGATCGCAATTCTGCAGCTAACCCGTGCTAAGTTTTCTCCTTCGGTGTTCCAGGATGGCTGCAGCAATGATTGCTCCAGCAACGGCTATAACACTGCACTGTTCCCGATTGTGTTTCACTTCTTTTGTGGCCATATTCTTTCTTCTTCTTGCTAACCTAATATCTCAGCATCCCTTCATGAATTATGAACTCCTGAAAACCTACAACTATGCACTTGTTTTGAGCACAAATTACTTTAAATCAAGCAAACTTATTAAGACTCAACTAAAATGGATGTTTATGCAAAATATAATAAAAACACATCATTTACTCTCTAAGTGGTCTTGATTTAAGTTTAGAATTATCGTAATAACTTTCATTTCATAGAGTTATCACTCATATTATTAATGTGTTTGTTAAAAAAGGATTGAACGAATTTGAGTAAGAAATAGAAAAGGCCCATGAGACTGTGAAATATCTCAAAGGTTCACAAATGAGAAAAAAGAAAATTCTTGAAGTGTGTTAAGTACATATCTCTAGATGGAATTCAACTTTTCTTATGTTTGATAGTATTACGTGTTACAAAAAGGCTTTTCATCATTTCATTTGAGTGATTCTAATTTCAAAAGTTGTCATTCTAAAGACGAATATAGGAAAATATAGAAAATTGGTAAATTTCTATCCATGTTTTATGAGATCACATGCATTTTTTCTAGGTCAAAATTACCTTACTTTAAGTTTGTATTTCCTAAGGTGTTCGAGGCTAAGGTTGCTTTAGGTCAATTATTGCGGAGTGAGGATGTGTATATGAAAAAAAATGGCATAGAAAGTGATCGAAAAGTTTAAGAAATATTAGTTTGATTTTTGTATCATTTTGGCAATAGTGGTCATCTTGGATACTCAATATAAAATGGCATTTTTGAGTTTGCCTATAAGAAGGTTTTATAGTCAAAATTCAGAGGAGTTAAAGCATGTTCGAAATAAGTTGTTTACGGTTTTGGTGAGTATAATCTGATCACATCAACTTTTTCTACCACATCTAAACTCATCCAATGAGTGATGTTGGTTCAAGTGCGGGACGTAATGACAATAGTTAGAATACGCTTAATAAAATATCACAGATATGTTTAAGGTACATTTATAATTTTCTTATTTATTCATTGTAAAACTTATTATTTCTTTATTTTTTCTTGTTTGGATTTTGAATATTCTTATTTCTTAATTATTTTGTAAGAATTTGATGATTTTGATAGCATGGATTGGTAAGACTTGCTCATAAAATAAATTTATTTTTGTTATATATCATTGTATTCAATTGTTTTTAATTAAGATTTATTTTTATAAAATTATTGTAAAAAATTTTGATGTCACTATGGCCCAAATTACTCAAAATATTATGAACATGAGCAATAATATTGCTCCATTTATAGAGAGTGCCAATGATCCTAATGACAATGTGGAAGTGTGATAGGTGAAGTTTTATGTTGTTTATTTTTCTTGGATTTGTATATTTAATCATTATTTCCTTGATATTTGATATTTGATATTTGATATTTGAAATATTATAGTGACTTTTATCAGTATTGCAGCATGTTAATATCATTTTATTTACTTTTTAAATGTAGGATTCTTGTTTTCAAGGTGAAAAAGACAAGATGAAGAGAATTAAAGAAATCACCTTGGTTTATAAATTGAATTTTAGTTATTTTTATTTGTATTATTAAGAATTTGTAATTTGGTGTTTGGATGGCTGTGTATTTTATTTTTAGAATATAGTTTGCATTATTTGTATTCTATAGGATGTTAAATTTGTAGTCTTTTGCTTAATTTTTTAATTAATTATATTTTTGTATACGAACTCTTATTCAATTCAATTTGTTACGAATTCGTTATAAAATAAATGAATAGTAAATGAATCCAAATTTGATTTGATTTATTCATTGATTCTACTAAAAGAATAAAAGAAATTGAATCAAATATTCATTTAATAAACGAGTTGAATCTAAATCCTAAGATTTCAATTTGTTTAATAAAGGAGTTGAATCCTAATTAATAGAGTTTTAACCTTATTCATTTACGATTTATTCGAATTTGATTCGTTTATTCGTTTTGTCGCCCCTAAGCACTAGTACTATTTGACAGAAAATTGAGATCTTATTTATAGGTTCATACCATAGTAGCAATTATAAACTAGTAGCTTAAGCAAGTTATACAAAAACCAAATGTGTCAGGTAGGTTGGTTTAGTGTGTTGTAGAGTTAGAAAGGCATGATATCTAATATCAACCAAAAATCAACGATTAAGAGGCAAGCTGCCGTAGAGTTTACAGTGGAGTTTACCAGCGGCCAAATAAAAAAAGAAATAACTACTAAAGTTGCCATGCTAATTTGGAAGTTGTTTTTGAATGGGTCATTAAACCGATAAGAAAGTGGAGCAAGATTGATTTTGGTGACTCCAAGACACATAGACTTATATTATATCTTTAGATTCAGATTTTAAACCTCCAATAATGAAAGAGACTGTAAGCCGCTAGTTGTTGGACTTAGTTTGGCATGATAAATGGGGGTAGAGGAGCTAGAAATTTTCAGCATTTAAAGTTGATGATGAATCAAGTCATATTTGAATACAAGGTAAAAGAAAATAGAATGCTAGAGTACCTTGAGAAAGTCAAAGAATTGTTGGAAGATTTTGTGTGGCGTACACCATAACACAAGTCTCAAGGGAAGAAAATAGTAAGGTAGATGCTCTTTCTAAACTAACATTAGCTACTAATACAAACTTGACCAAACTTGTTCCTATAAAGTTCTTATCAGAATTAGGCATTGGTCAAGAGGAGAACAAGATGGTTGATCTTGTTGATACAGTTGAGAGTTGGATGGATCCTGTTATTAGTTATTTAAGGGATAGATGGTTATATGATGACAAATAAGAAGCAAGAAGTGTAAAGTTGAGGTTAGCGCAATATATTATTTTACGAGATGTGTTATACAATGATACTTATTACCTTACTTAAGATGCGCACTTGGCTAGGCAAATTATGTAGTGACAAAAATCCATGAGGGCATCAGTGGTAATCACTCATGAGTTAGTTCATTAGATCTAAAGGCTCATTAGATCTAAAGGCAATCAGTCAAGGATATTTCTAGCCCACAATGAAAGAGGATGCACAAAAGTTTGTCTAGCGGTGTGACAGGTCTCAGAGGTTTTTTAATGTACCTCAATAACCTTAAAAATATCTCACCTTAGTCATTAGTTTTGTGGTTGTTTGCTCAATGGGGTGCAGATATCATTAGCCCAAAGCCAATAAGAAATTGGTAAATAAAGTTTTCAGCAATGACTATAGATTATTTTACTAAATGGGTAGAAGTAAAGCACTTGACGCATTTTACATAACAGAAGACAACAAGATTTCTATGGAAATCCATAATGTGTATTGGTATCCCTTGAGCCATTGTTATGGATAATAAAAAACAATTTGACAATCCACACTCCAAGAGGTTCTATAAAAGTTTGGGAATAAAGAATTTTTCTTCTTATAAGCACATCCTCAAGCTAATAGACATGTTGAGGTTGTTATTAAAATAATCAAATATTGAAGATTTTGTTGGACAAGTTTAAAAAGTCTTCAGTATAAGAACTATCATTTGTGCCATGGTTTTACATAACAACGCACACTACAATAATATGAGAAACTCTATCTTCCCTTGTTTGGCATAGAAGCAGTAGTTCCAGTTGAAATTTAGATGCCATCATATAGAGTGTAATACTTTCAATAGAACAAAATCAAGGGCAATTGAATCTTAGCCTGGACCTGTTGAAAGATAGGAGAGAACAAGCCTAGCTTAGAGCAACAATATATAAGCAAAGGGCAATTCAATGCTTTAATTCAAAAGTATACTCAATAAGCTTTCAGGGTTAAAGATCTTGTTCTTAGGAGTGTATTCTAGAATAAAAAATAGCTAATTGTTGAGGTGTTGGCCCAAATTAAGAAGGCTTTATAAAAATGGTAGAGATTGTTAGACCTGCTAATTACATGATTAAAGACATAGATGGGTCATGCTTCCACATCCTTGGAATGTAGAGCATTTAAGGACTTACTACTGGTAGGAAAACTGTCATTTTCCTTTTCAGAAATTTAAAGATTAGATAGATAATAAGGCTTTTTCTAAGCCAATAGATAGATATTAAATTTAATATAAATAATTATAAAATATATAATATAAATAAACTTAAATATTTAACAAATAAATGATAATATATTATTTTACTTTAAATATGGAAAAAGAATTAAAATTATTTAATCATTTATTATTTAATAAAATACTAAATTTAAAAACAAATTTAAATAAAAAAATTGTATTCGACATTAATACAGAAAATTAATATATAAAAATATTATAATATAAGACTCACCTACCTTGCCACAGTTGTAGCTTACCACACTTTTTGTCTTTTTCTAGTAAAATCGTAGGATGCTTTCAAATTTAATCTAACGACTGCAATTAATTATTAGATAATTTAATCGGCCATTGGCAACCTTTACAACCAGTTATATTCTCTTGTTACATTTTTGGGCTACCAACCAATCCCCAAGAAAATGACGAAGTGAGTAACTAATACACACACCGTAGAGAAAGATGACGGGAGAAGAGACAACAGTAGGCCCCGTCAGCACAAAGGTTATTCGATTGCTCTATTTCGTCAGCGTTGGATTTATCTACATAGCTGCAATCGACAAGTGGCAGGAACTCAAGCGGAAGTCATTGTAGAAGAAACAGCAAGAGAGCAATCTATGGACTGATGATAACTCGGCAACTGTGGTAAATAAAGCCGTCAAATGATCTTTTTATTTGATTTTTGATGGATTTTCAAGAGTTTTGGTAATAAAATGTCTCTTAATTTTTCATTTCAATGGCCTATTGTTTGAGTTATTATTATGCATAATTGTTGGAAGAGTTAGGGTTTTATTATTGGATTTTGGAATTTGTATTTTGGCTTTGATACATTATTGTTGTGATGTCGATTAAGAAATTTATGACAACACTCTCCTCGGGTTTGATACTATAGCTATTGAATTTTTATGGCAGATATAGATTTTTCTTTGAAAAAAAAAACACTTTACAACTAGTTATGCATTCATTTAAGAGCTGTTAACCGAGCGTGAGTTCCATAATTTTCCAACCAGTGGTTAGGGTTTCACAAAAAAATCTCGACATTGATCTTTAGGCAGCACTTAAGACTGAAATTGGTTGTAGAGGATCAAATTTGGGGAACTAGAAATTTTTATCATTAGAAATTGAAAATGGCCTATCACTCGTAGGCACTTGTTGGATGTAATGTATCCAGTTTCTGAAATCGAAAGCATAGTGAGTTCTTAGGTTAGATGTACCTACATGCATTAAGGTTCGAAGATGTAAGATAGGCCAATTGTTTGATGTCAGCTTTGTTGCACATGTTCTGAAATTGATCATTCAAGATGGCTTGGAAGCACTCCGTGATGTGACTAAGAAGATTCGAGAAAGTATTAAATATGTTGAAAGTTCACAATTAACATAAGGAAAGTTCAATGAGATCACCCAGCAAGTTGAAATCAACAGTCAAAAGAGCCTAAAGTGTGACGTTTTTCTCTTGGATTGTTTTTTTATTTATCATTTCAAAGCTGATAGTGTAAATATTTTGTTTGTAAAAGTTTCCAAAAAGTATTTGAGTCAAGATGGTTTGGTATTTCATAACTTCTTTTTTACTCTTAACTAGATTCATAGAGAGTTAGACACTGATGACATATCTCACTTTTGAATCATTCAACTTTATGTACTTTCATTACTATTATATGCCACCAGGAATTGTTGAGGTATATATATCTTGGCATTTCCTCACTGACTGAATTATCTTTCATAATATTTGTTGGGTATAAATTCAAATGTTATTGGTGTCAATGTGCAAGTGTACACAACAAGTAATAAAGTGATGAGTATTCAAGATCGTCTCCACATGGATTGATGTTATCAGATTTGCTACAGCAATATTAACAGTGCAGATTTTGTGCTAAATTAAAATAAAACAATTAGTGAAACTATTATACTAATTAAAATAAAAGCACAATAAATAAAATGCAACAAAGTAAATTATCACGTCAAACTCAAGGATAAAACTAATGGAAATATAGAATAGTTGAGTGAATAAGCTCTCTTAATGATATTGACTATTTTTCTAATATTTCGCTCGGTTGCTGCAACATTTGCTACAGCACTGGGCAGAATCCCTATGTATCCTCAGCCATCGCATGTTGGATATCTTATATCTATATGCAACCTAACAGTGATCAGTTGTTATGCCAACATAAGATATAACATTACACGTTTAAGTTCTATTTACCCTACAAAGTGAATCCTTATGTCTAGTCATCACTAATTTTAGATTAAGCATGACCCTTTTGGGATAAGTTAAACTAAATCCAGGAAATTCAATCTAAAACCAGGTATTGCTCTGATATGTTCCACTAAGATAGGCTCTTTTGTGGCTCTCTCCTAACTTGTATCATTAAATTGGTGATCAACTGAAATAATGAATAAAACTAAATGCTATCAAAAGAAAATGCTACAGCAAACATGCAGCAACACATATTTTCAGTTAATAAACCATCAAGATTGTTTATCACTCAACTACAAATAAATTTAGTTCATGATTTGCAAAAGAAAAATAAAGAACAAAGTTTCAATAAAACACATCCCCATGAATAAATAGAAAACAAGAAAAGGATAAGAAGGATTGAGCTCCCAATTGATCTCTGCAATTTTTCCTCTTGTGCGACCCTTAATCTCTCTCTTGAATCTTGTTTTTCTTTTGTTTCTTTGTGTTTTTCTCCTTGGCTAACGACCCTCCCTTTTTCTTATGATGTGTGTTTCTTTTATAGTTGAAATTAGGGTAAACGGAAGTCTAGGTCATGCATAAGTCAGATTAGGAAACTGCAGATTGCAATTCTGTAATTATCCCGTGCAGAATTTTCTCTGTCGTTATTCTAGGATTGCTACAGCAATGGTTGCTACAGCAACTGCACTGTTCCAGATTTGTTTCAATTCTTTTGTAGCCAAGTTTTTTTTATCTTTTGCAAGCCTATTGCATCAGTATTCCTTCCTTGAAATTTGGGCTTTAGGACACCTACAATTATGCATATGATTTAGCACACAAATTATTCTAAATCAAACAAAATTTATTACTAATAAACTAAAATGAATGTTTATGCAGAATATAACAAAAATGCAATGAAAACACATTATTTACTCTCTAAGTATTATTGATTTAAGTCTAAAAGTGCCATGATAACTCTTATTTCATGGAGTTATCAATATTCCAGCTTTAAATGGGTACACTGTAGAGCCGGTTGGATGCAGAATTCCTTTTAGCTCATGTGTTCTGTAAAATTCAAAGAGTGAATAGTGGTTATGACAACTCTTTTTAGATGATCTAAGGTATAACGCCCAATTATTGTTTTTGCTTTATTTGTTTTACCTTACAACCTTTTGGAATTTATGAGAAGGTCAAAATTACTGAGCCAGAATTGAGGATCTAAACTTCCGTAAAAATATTCGTATTTTTAAATTATAAAGTATTGCATTTGATGCTTTAGGTGGAACTTAGTTCACTGTAGAAAGGAAAATTATGTTGGGCATAACTAGATGCTTTTCAAGAGAAAATTTCACTAATATTTTTCTGAGGATTTTTGCTTGGCCATCTTATTTCAAGCTACTTGAATTTTTTCTTTATATCATCTTGGTTGTATACTATAACTCATTGAATTTGCTAGCACTTTTGCTAGTTGTTTATTCTATATGTGATTATGGTGGTAAAGTTTGGAAGCTCAAAAAGTAATGGAAATTAGGAAGAGTATGACATAAAATGCTAGAATCAAAATAATCATTCTTCAGGCATCCAAAGATGATGTATTCAAAATAGCTAGTTTTGACTTTTGAGGCAGTATAAATAACAATTATCTCATAAGGTTACATTATGATAGGTAGGCACTAGCTTAATAACTCCAATTAACCTAAAGTTACTAGATTTATTATGACAGTGTGCATTACGATAAGTATCCTTGCATATTAAGATTTTCCTTCCAACTCTTTGCAGGTACTTTTTGATCTTTTCCGGCATGATATGCGATTATCAGAAGCACATGCCATCACCTTACAAGTATTCTCTTAATTTTTAGATAGTGCTCAAGATGACATTCAAGTTGGCTATTATTGGGTGCAAGATTTACCATGCTCTTATTTTGCTTTTTTTGTCTTACCCGACATTTGCTTAATACCATGATCTGCTTCAAGCCTTTGGATGAAAAACTTTCATTCTTTGTGTATTCTGCAATGAGATGAGGGTAGTTTTTCTGATGATATTTGGCAGTAAACTGGGACTAACTAAAGTAATTTTCTTAATGGCATGTCTGCTTCTCAGATGAATGACTGTCTGTTCAGACTCCCAAGTGATGAATTAACAACCGCCTATCTGTTCTGAGTGAAGATGATGACATTGACACCAAGCCAGTGGAATGACTAGGACTTCCCTTTTGTTACAATAATATTGCGTCCATTAGACACACACAGTTAATTAGTGTAGATAAATGAGGTCTATGAACAATAGATTGTTTTGTATTTCGAGAGTTTTTTTTTTCCTTTCATTCTCCATTCTTTTGAAATTATGTACAATGGTTCTATTGTCTATATTATTACGGATTTATGATGGGAGATACCTAAGTTTATGGAATAATTATAAATAAGGACTTTAAATTTTTGTTGAAATAAGTTAAGTGAGTGAGAGAAAAGAAGCTAAAGCAGTAAGCATTTGTTATACTTCATTCGATTGTATCTAAATTACAAAGGTTGGTGGCCTTATTTATAGTGAAGTTCCCACAGGCCATTTGCACGCAAACATTCGAAATATGCAAACATGTTGATAT
Organism: Citrus x changshan-huyou; assembly: GCA_039657385.1. NCBI lineage: Eukaryota > Viridiplantae > Streptophyta > Magnoliopsida > Sapindales > Rutaceae > Citrus > Citrus x changshan-huyou. The sequence goes on from CM077550.1 coordinate 9,366,691, forward strand.
ATAAACATACAGAATTAATATTCTGAATCTTTGTAAGTAATGCAAATAAAAGTGAGGTTGGGGCAAACAATATTTACATCATGTATTAATAGAAATAAAATCAATCATTTCCAAATAAAGTCACTTAGTTCAAAGCACGGGCTTCGGTTAAGTTGAACAAGCAAGCCAATTTTTGTTGTTACTTCATAATTGTAGTAAGATGTTGGTAGTGGATCGTGTTCCCTGTAAAAGACAAACAGAAGCATAAGTTTCTGTCAATTAAGGCACCTGAAATGTATTTCCATGTCTACTAACTTGGTCATTCCTCCATGAACTAAACCCTTTTGAGGATCTTGAATAGAGTTATAGAGATCTCGGATAATTTCCTCATGGTGTGCGTAAGTAAAGACAAAGTCCTATGTACTTGATTACTTTTGGCCAATCCATCGAGGCCACCACCTGTTTCAGTCAATTCAATCTTTTAATAGAGTGAATTACTAGAATAAAATTGATTAAAGTTTATCTAAAATCTAAATTAAAAAAATCAGATAAGAGAATGATCCAAAATCCAAAAAATCATATATTTAAGGAGTGAACTTGTGACCCTCTATAGAATCCATGGAAGAGTAACTAAGGGAAAAACATTAGAGGTACTTTTGGCAATACTATTAGTATTCTTGTGCTGATCATAATCTTGGGGGTAGATCTAGAGTAATTAGCTATTCATTGAACATTCCATTTCTCTGCAGTTACATGCAAAAATGCACCTTGCAGTTGCAGCCTAGACCATAGAAGTATATAATTCCAATTATCAACATATAAAGCTACTGCAGTGACTTGCAATCATGAGATGATATATACATATGCTGAGATTCAAATATTTGAGAAGTTTAAACATCCTGGTGAAAAATAGACTAGTTCACAGCTACTTTAGGGAAGTTGATTTCTAATAGCAGTAGAAAAATACAAGTTTTTTAAACATACCTACTCCAGTAAACTCAATTAACCAAAACAAAACTCAAAGCATGAAAACGAGTGATTTTAACTAACCTAATCATTATCATTGATATTTAACATATTGATCTTCACATGGAGTTAACAAACATAAGAGTTAGTGCCTAGTACATATGTCTGGGGTTGCACAGTCCGTTCGACAAATTTATTGAAACTATATGCATGCTCCTTCTTCAATTTCTTATCCAATAAATAAATATCCTTTTGCTTCTTCCATCCTATGCTTGTTACAATGAAATTCAACAATGCTTCCTGGAAAGCATTCTCCCCTTCTCTAATTCTTCCATCAAAAACATAACCGAAAATCCTAATTTCATTACCACCGTTAAATCTTTCAAACAAAATTTACAATTTCTTATCAGTAGTTACATGCTGCAACCGATCGAGCTCATCAACGGATCAAACATATTTCTTTCCACCCTTTTTCCATATAATTACATTTGCCTAATTCCTAAAGTTTTGGCTCCCCCCCAATGTCGGCCGCAATTGGCTGCCACAGCGATATGTTCATCTTCAAATTCTCTGCTGCGATTTCAAATTTACTTCAGCCTCGTACCACAGCACTTCCATTGGCAATTAGTTTCATTATCCAATTTTACTATGTGTGGAATAGATTTAAGCAATTTACGAGTTTTTGCTGTGATTTCGACGATGTCCTCTCAACACTGATTCGATCACCTAATTTTAACTGTTTTAGGTTATTTATTTTTCTATTATATTTATCTATAGTCTCTGCAGGCAACCGACTACTTTACTTATACGTGTAACTCATCTAAGCCATTTGATGGAGGCCTTCCAAATCCTACAGCAATTGTACATGAGGACAAAAAGTATTGTACGTTGCAACAGTTGCAACGTAAGAGGATCCTATAATATAATATAATTATGTCATATCATATTTTTTATTTTATTTATAAGAATTTAATATTATATTGTACTTTAATATAATATAATCTATATTATATTATATTATCATTTATATTATAATAAGTATGTATAAAAGAAAATTATATTATAATATAATATAATATTATGTAATAATATTATGATAATAGAATATAATATTATAAAATTTTATTATTCGATGAAACTATATTATTAAATTATTTTTATATTACAAAAATTGAGATATAAAAATAATTATTTAATAAATAATTTTATAAATTCGTAATATCACATTAAAATATTAATGTTTAAATAATATTAAAATAATTTTAATATTAATATAAAATAATATTATATATAATAAAGTCCAAAAAACGCACCCCGAATTCTTTATACAGTAATAGCTGCGAGAAGAAATCTATTCTAGAGTAAAAAATTTGGGTGGGCCTGAATCACCGGTCCGTTTGGCCCATAACTTAATAGAGGAGGAGCGGAGTGGCATTGTACTCGTGAGATATGCACGTCAGGAGGGACCATATAATACCTCTTAAGTTATTCCCGTTTGTACGCTACAATTTCCCGCCTCAGTTTCCCTCATTTCCCGCTCCTCTGCTAAACCCTAGCTCTCCCAAAAATGGGGCAAAAGAAAAACCCTTCTGCCGATCCAGTCTCCGAACCCAAGAAGCGAAGGCGAGTCGGATTCTCGGATGTCGGTGAGTCTACTCAGCTGCGATTTTTCCTCTAATGGTTTTTTAATAATTTTTTTAAAATTCTGGTTTAGCTAACTGGCTCTGATTTTGTGGTGCAGATGATGGAGTTGAGGCTAACCAATGCATTAAAATTTATCTGGGTATCAATTACTTTCACTCTAATTTTATGTAGTTGGTGAATCTTTTTATTTTTTTTTGTGAATTGATTTTCTAGTTTTGCAAATTCGTTAGGATGATACATTTTAGAAGGCTTGGTTACTGGACTATTTGAAATTGTGGGATATCTTGTGTTGTTGAGTTGAACCAATCCGCAAAACTTCACATTTGTTTGATGAAATATGGATAATTTTGTGTTCTTGCTTGGTTCACAGCAGAAGTAGCTTTGGAATAAAGCGTTTCTCTGTTTTGTCATCATTGCATTATTTTTCTACATGCTCTGCTTATTCCTTTTTTTATTTGTTGAATTTTGATTTAGAATAAATGTTTACATGATTTCTGATACCTAGTGTCTAGCAAAGAGGAAGTAGGTGTTTCGGACAGTTTCTCGATTGATCCAGTTGACTTAAACAGCTTTTTTGATGAAGATGGGAAGATTTATGGTTACCAAGGCTTGAAGGTAATCTACATCCATATCAAATTGAAGGCCAAAACGAGTGTTTGATTCCCTTTAATGAATTTCTTTTTAACATATTTTGTCCTTTTAACACTTTTGTGTAGATAACCATATGGATTAGCAGTATATCGTTTCATGCATTTGCTGATATTACATTTCAGAGCACCTCTGATGTAAGTACTAAAATTCTTCAGCGTCCGACTATAATTTAGATTCATGTATGCACTATTTCTTATTTTTTTTAAAGTCTGATTCAGTTGGATTTTCCTTTACTTTTATCTGTTGATAGTATTTTATAATTGCTTCTCATTTTCTTTTGTTAGAGGGGCAAAGGAATTACGGATCTAAAATCTGCTCTTGAGGTATGCACTTGCCTCCTTATTAAACGTTTCTGTTGATTGTTGATATCCTTCATGGTTTTTTTTTTTTTTTAATTATGATTTTCCACAGAGGATTTTTGCTGAGACTCTTGTTGAGAATAAAGATGATTTCCTCCAAACATTTTCAACAGAGAAAGACTTTACTAGGTACTGTATATTTGAGATCTTTGCATGTCTAGGTCCTGAATTATCCATACGACAATTTGATGTCTTGATTTTTTTATTAGTAAAGTTGAGTTTTTCTTTTCATTGTCACTGCCAGATCTGCTGTATCAAGCGGGGAGATATTGCAACACAAGGTTTCCAATGGACACGTTACTCATTCTAATAATAATCTAAAAGCAGCTGCTTCTGATTTAGAGGTGATTCTTACATTAAGCTTTTTAATTTCCGTATATGGAAAAAATGATAACTTCTGTCCTGAAGTTCTAGTTTGCACCATGGTGTGCACTTATTTAGTGTTTTCAAAAATGCTGATTTTGTTGGAGCTGTGGCCTACACCATTTTATCTGCTGTATCCCTTGTCAGGGTTAGATGCATTTTGTTTTAGGACATACTGTAATTTGTGAAATAAATGTTTTTCCTGTTTGTTTTTCTTATCATCGGCATATTTATTTGTTAGCAAATGACCATCAACCATGTGCTTTTCATCTGGGTCAGGTTGTTCGCATGGTGGTGGGAAATATGGAAGCTGGACACCTCTATAGTCGTTTAATACCTCTTGTTCTTCTTCTTGTTGATGGTAAACTGTCACTTCTCAACGCCAATGAAACAATGTTGCATATTCTCATTTTAGTGTGAATTCAAGTTCTATTTCTAATAAGCTTTTTCATCTTAATTAGGAAGCAACCCTATTGATGTTACTGATCCAAGATGGGAGTTATATATCGTGATTCACAAGAGAATGGATCAGCAAGGAGATATTCAACATAGACTTCTTGGTTTTACAGCAATATATCGCTTCTATCATTACCCTGACAGCACACGCATGCGACTCAGTCAGGTACATCTCTATCAATATCATTATTTCAGTCAGTGGATGAAAAGAGCCCAAGTTGTTTTAGTTGATTAAAATACCAGATAGTTCTTCATGTGATCAAATGTTCTCTTCAAGTAATGTCTTGACTTGTGTCTTTGATGGCAGATTTTGATATTGCCTCCTTACCAGCACAAGGGCTATGGCAGTTTCCTTACAGAGGTGCTCAGCAATGTTGCAGTAGCTGAAAATGTCCACGACTTCACAGTTGAAGAGCCATTAGATTCCTTCCAGCACGTTCGCACTTGTGTCGACATACAACACCTGCTTGCTTTTGAGCCGATCCAGCATGCAATTAACTCAGCTGTTTCACATCTGAAGCAAGGGAAACTATCAAAACAAATCCTTGCCCCTCGATTTGTGCCACCTGCCAGTACTGTAGAGGAAGTCAGGAAAGCGTTGAAAATCAACAAGAAACAATTTCTCCAATGTTGGGAGATTTTAATATATCTTCACCTTGATCCTGTTGACAGGTACATGGAGGATTATACCACAATCATTTCAAATCGTGTGAGGGAAGATATCTTAGGAAAAGATTCAGGTAGTACTGGCAAGCGCATAATGGATGTACCTAGCTCTTATGATCCAGAGATGTCTTTTGTCATGTTCAAGTCACAGAATGGTGAAACTAGTGGTGTCCAAATAGATGAAAGTCAACCAAGTCAAGAAGAGCAGCTGAAGCAGTTGGTTGATGAAAGGATCAAAGAGATCAAGTTAATTGCACAAAAGGTGTCTCCATTACCGGTCTGAAAAAAATTGTCTAGTCTGTAAACAACTAAGCTGTACTTGCAGTTCTAGTAGCCTATGTTTAGTGGTAGTTACCAACTTTTCATTAAACTTGATCACCGTAGCTTTTGCCATCCAATTTTCTGGAGGAAATTGGCAATTGCCACAGTTCATATGTGCAGTGAACCATCCTATATTCCTATTGACTTTGTTGCCAGCTTTAGAAACTATGATGTAATTCCCTTCATATTTGAAACAGACTTGACTTTTATTGGAGGTTGACTGTAGGGTGAACTAGTTCCAGGGTTTCATACAGCTTGATATTAAGATTACGTTGCCTTTACTGCAATTTCTAATGCTCTTGTCCATTTTGAAGACGAAGTGGCTTATTTCTCCTTCCACAAGTGTCTTCCGGTTCTAATATATGCTGATGTCTGGGTTGGCTTTAATTTTAAATACTCCATTTTTTAGTCCATATTTGTATCCTAGTCACTCCATTTTTTTTTTGTATATCTGAAACAACCAGGTCGGAGCTAACTTATTTAAATAAATAGTAATGAAAATGTAATCTCTGACCAAAAGATTAAAAGTAAGATAAAAGTGAATTTACATATTACCGGATACCCAAGCAAACTAGATCACTTTTAGCATTATTTGCTTAAATTATACATCCTTGCACTCAGTTCTAGTGGCAAATATGCTACACCATCATCAAAAGCCACTTCAAACATCTGCACATAACTCTTTAGCATCACAGCATTTGATTCTCATCTCTTCTTATGTACATATATGCATCGGAAAAGATAACACTGAATCATGAATGTCATAATCTCCTCGGAATATGGAGAAAGAAGGCTAAATTTTGTGAACACTGCAACCTGCATCTTCTGATTTCAAGTTCTCTTTCCAATTCTCAAATTCAGATCCACCAAACACAAGTTCCTTAATTCCAACAAAGCTGTAAAAGTTCGAATGTGTTAAAATCAGCAGAAACGTTTAATATATAAAGCTGCAAGTCCACAAATTAGGCTGATGAACATAACAAAGAAAACCATCAGAAATTTATAGCATTAGACACGCGTGAAACAAAGAGAAAGCAAATGCCAGTTATCAGTGTTGTATTTACATAAATATCCTGCTGATTGCTGCTAAGAGAAAAAGTCAATTGCTACAAAGTGCGAATTAGTTTGCAGTTATTAACTTATTATACTCTTGGAATGCCCACTGAGTAGGAATCTCCACTTGGAGTAGTCTCATATATTCAAGCAAGGACACCAATCCACTGATTTGACTACAGACTTATAGTAGTTAGAACTTATCAAGATTAACAAAGATATGGGAACTTACTCAGAGCTTATCTGTGTCAATGCATTAATCAGAACATCAAGAAGCAATGGTTCAGTGGTCCCAATGTCCACCCTATTTCAGGTTTTGATATAATATTCATTAGCAAGAACCACTAACACATCCATTCCTTAAAGCAAGATAGACACAGAAGTACATTTGCTAGCTCACAAGCAAGCCCATACCATATACGTGCCAAGTTGTCTTGAATCTCAAGATCTCCTATGTTGTAAAACGTGGTTGGTGTAACATTTGTTCCAGAAATCGCATCATAACTTGGTCTTTTATCCATATGAGATTGTGACAACTGCAAGGACAATGAAGTATGGGTAGGCAACAAACATCAAAAATACAATAATTGCAAGCATGAGGCATCAGATTTGTACAGCAAGTAGAATTTAAACATTTCAAACTTCACATTTCCAAAAACTAAACCATTTATACAGATTATAGTCATTTTCATTTCCTAGCAAAAAGTCAACCTGTCAGCAATTTTACTAGAGAATTATGATATTAAAAAAAAAAAAAAATCCTCCATTGCTACTTGCTTAAATCACTAAGGAAAACTTACTTGCATATTCATGGAGTTGCATCCACCAAGACGCCCAATGATATGCCACGCTTGAATTGCCTGCAAAGTTTAAACAAGCCATATCATCTGAAATTCTTATTTTCTTCTAGCAAGGAATTTCTGAAATTCCTTTGTAAATGTAAAAGTGAAATGCTAAGGAGACATAACTTACATCACAAATTAAGGAAACATCTTTCTCCAATGGCGCATTGTAGAATTCAAACCATATGTAGGAGTTTGAGAAATCAAATCTAGCAATGCAGGTTGGCAAATTAACGAAACAGTTACATATGAAATTGCTTCCATATTAGGGGGTAAAAAATAATAATAGAATAAAACAACAAAAACTAAACACATATAGATGAAAAAGCAAAGCAACTATATCTAGCCATGCTAGAAAAATGGCTATGATCCTGAGCCTTGAAACCACAAATAACCCAACTTATGAGGTGTTAGAGAATTAACTCCAGGAATGAGATAGGTACTTCAATAGCGGTTTTGGTCTTCTCGGAAATTCAGATATTGACCAACAAGCAAATTGAATTCAATCAGCCACAGATGCAATATTCAGAAATGTATCAAATGGTTAAATTGTCATTTGACTGGAATAAGTAACGTTCTCCTAATTATATCTGAATTAAAAAAAAAAAGGGATTAGAGAAAGCTAGCATGAAGTGGCAAGCAAAAGGACAAGGGTGCCACCTAAACGAAGTCCTAGTGGAGTAAAATGAGGCTTCTAGGCCAACGGTGCAGCGGTAAAGTTACACCATAAATAAATAAGCCTGTTAGCTTGACAAAGCAAATATTCAATAAATTAAAATTATGCAAACATTAAAATAGAGGAAACATTGAAATTGTAATAAGGAACTTTTTATTTCCTTTATAGAATAGGAGCAAAAGCTTTCTCTGTTCTATTCTATATTGATACAGTATAGCAGTTTACTAAAAGCTTTCTCTAAACTGTTTTTTACAATTTTGATTCTTATTACAAATGAAGCTAATGGCCATATTTGTAGTGTAATTCCACCACTGCACCGTTTGGCTTTAGAAGCCTCATTTGCTCCATACAGCACTTCCTTTAGGTGGCTATTTGTTGAAGTGACACTTGACCTTATGCTTGCGCACACCTCACTAGAAGAAAAAAGGTATTTTCACTAAAGGACAAAAGAAATTTACTTTTTGGCTATTTTTTTGTACTCATTCCAGTACAAACATCATTATTCAAAGATTCAATTTCGCTAGGGACTCGACCAGCTTACAGAATCTGTAAGGTACAGACTGCAGCATCAGCCGTTGGATGTGGTTGGATGTGGAGTGAGAAACTAAACAATAGAAAATCGGATGGTGGGATGACGGGAGATGTTTGTTACAGAATCTGTACCATAGACAGGTCCTTTGGCTAGTCTTTAGTTGGATATGCATCATATTTTAACACACTCACCCATGTAAATAATCTTATAAGATGAGACAAGCTACAACTTTCTACGCACCTCCTCCAATGCCTAGACATCTCCAAACGCAAACAAAACTACAAAGTCTCTGAAGCTCAAAACGTACTACATAACCAGAGACTGAAATTGAAGCTATCAAACAGTTTGCACTGAAATTCCTTCCTAATTGGCAAGATAATCAACAAACACACAAAGACATCAAACCTGATGAGCATTTCAAGTTGAGTTCTTCGTAACTTCTTTTGAAATTTATTTGATCACCCATAAGACATGGCGTTTATTCACACCATCACAAGAGAATCAGGCGAAGTACGGGCACTCTTATCATTTCATCAGCACAATTAATTATACATTTTACTTTAGAACCAGAATTTTCAAATAATTAGATGCATCAGAGAGTGCAATCAGTGCATAACTAACGCCAGAATAACTATAACTCACTTGTTAAAAGTCACTTTGACAGGAGTGGCAGAGCCAGTCTTTTTGTGCAATATTTTGTCTCTTTTATTCTTCAATCTATCTGCCATCTTAAAAAGATCAAAAGGCCAAAAAAAAAATTATCTCTATTGATTACTTTAAGCTAAAAGACAATTAAATAATTAATTAATAGGCAGCAAAGAACAACAAAAACTCACTTTGGATTTCGCCCGTTGCGGGTCGTCAAGGCAACTCCCCAAAATATCCGCAAATTCAGGGTCTTTATCGTAATCTTTCCCTTCTTCACTCCTCCTTCCTCTGTATGCTTTTCGCGACGTCGTTTTGTCTTCAACATCTAAATCTTCATCTTCAACTTCAACTTCAACATCAACATCAACATCTATATCGACCTCGCCCTGCAATTTCTGGGCTTGGGAAACAAAAACAGGAGTCCTGATGAGTCGAGGAGCGCGGTTCTGTGTAGAGAGTGTGACTGCCGAAAATGGGGCCAAACGGTTGTTTAAATGGCGGGAAAAGTCGATGACCGGTAAAATGGGTGCGCAAGTGTTTAGGATAAACATTGTTGTTTGCTTGGGGATGATTTAATTTGGGGTTTGGGGAGCACCGGCGTGTTTTAGCTAGAGGCAGACCGTTATGCCTTAAACTATCGTTGTCTCTCTCTTAATATGCGCCTCAGAGATTATGAAATGTGAAGGAGAGGGTTTTAGGGAGGCTTTTGCCGTTTCTGGTGACCCGCCAAGGCTAGACGGTTGCTCCTTACGGTACTGTGATTGAGGGCTTTATTGTAACGGGCTGAAATGAAAATTAAACTGAGCCCTTTTTTTTTTTTTTTTTTTTCTCGGTAGATATTGGAATCGATGATTATTTTAGGGACGTTAAAAAAGCGATTCGGTCCATTTCCACAAATTTTGGTTCGGACCTCCCACGTGGGAGACTGAATAAATATTTAGAAAAAAAAAAGTCAGGGGCATGTTCTACCCTTTTTTTAAAAAAAAAAAATTTATAAATTAGAGTAGTAAATTTAAATTTAAAAACTGATAAAAAATAAGAATGTTAAATAATAAATTCAAATTTATAAATTTACAAATCCCTAAGTTATATCTATATATCTATATAAAGCTGGGACTTGAGGAGGTGATGTGGCATTACCATTTCTCTTATTTGTATATTCTCTATTATATAATAAATAGAGAAATTTTCTTTTAAATTTGACTTTTCATCTTCTCATAATTAATTTGATTGTTATTATATAATAACAATTATGTAAAAATTTTAATGAAGCATATTCTTTGTAATGAATATCCAAGGGGGAGTGTTATGAATTTATTAAAATAAATGTAAATGTTCATAACATATATCTCTTAGCCTCTCCATTATCTCTCATTAGCAACCTTTAGCTTCCCTATAACTCCCACTATCTCACAAGAAATTATGATCCATAATTTTTCATTAACTTCATGGAGTGATTATGTAACTATAAAAGGAGAGCTCATCTTTTTGTTTTGTACACACACAATTAGAATGAATAAAATCACTCTAAAATATATTCTCTCATTCTATTCTTTATCTTGCGTTGTTTCTTTATTTGTATTGCTAGCTAATAGCTTTTTTTATTTTGTATAAGGCTGCCTCATCTAAAAAAAAAATCAATTCTTATTTTTTATCAATTTCATCAAGTGTAAAGTAAGAAAAAAGGATAATACTAAATTTTAATTTTAAAGCCGCGTGAAACGCGGGTCTATTTTCTAGTATTAATAATAAATCAAAAAATTTAAAATTATAATATTAAACTCTCTTTTAAATGTTAATTAATTAAGAGAATGCTCGAATTAAATAATTTAGTATTGAAAAATTAAATATCTAAACTTTTATTTACTCTATTTTCTTTATTTATTATTTTATTTTAAAATATTTATTTTTTTTAATTCATTGTTGATTATAACAACTTGATTATTATTAACTCATTTCAAGTTTATAATAATATTAAAAAATTTTAAAATATAAGTAAAAGTCCAAGCTCAGCCCAAGCCCAATCCAGGGTGGTAGTAGGCTCGACCCTAGGCCTAGTCCTCGCACTTCTACTCTAATGAACCTAGGCCTGAGCTTGAACAATCTCAACCCAAACTCTTAATTTGCCAACCTAGTTTATTTTGTTCTAAAATTAAAATAAATTACTATAAGTTATTAAAATATTATTAATTATTGTTGTAGTAGTAGTAATAATAATAAGAAGAAAAAAAAATTTCTTCTTTTTCTAATTTTTTTCAACGCCATAATGATTCGTCTACAAGAATCATGGTCTTTTTTTACCATATTTTCTGCAGTATTTGATCGCAATCTAATTTTTTTCAATCACAAATAAGTTTGTCGCAAAATGTCTTTATTTTTTCGACTATTGCTATTTTTGTCGCTATACATATGTTTTTTGCGACCAACAAAACATTTCTATAAATTTAGAATGTTCTGATCTGTAATATTGTTGTTTGTCGAGGAAAATATTTGTATAAATCTAGAAACTTATTTTTTTTCCCGTGACCAAAAAACAATTTCGTTGCAAGAATATACTTTTCGAATGGAGGTATGGCCAATGAGTATTTTTTGAAGAAGCATCTAAAGTGCGATTAATTTATATTCGAGATAAGACTGTTTAATTGATTAGATACATTTTTTTCATTTATTTGGTGCTTTGGGATTTTCTTTTTATTGCACATGTTTGGACATTAAAATGTTATTTTGTAAGTGCTGAATTACTTTGTTTTGTAAAAGTTAAGTTTTATCTTTAGTTATAAAATTTTTACAGTTCAATACAAATTCCTGATCATAAGGCGCTTGTGAATAAAAAATGAGGGAAATAATCTAATAAAATAGGCATAATATTAAGTATGTGTTTAGGGTGAAATTTGGATGCTGACATGGTACAATGACTTGATGACACATGACAAAGAAAATCAAACAAGTGAAGTCAGCTTGTTTGACCGAATGGTAATATAGCTCTCAAAAGTTAGAAGATAAGCTCCCTCAGGAGAATGATAGTTTCTGTAAATATACCCAATATTTATGGGTATTATTAGAACCCAAAATTTGGTGATTGGAGCCAACATGTGAAGAATGAACGCCATCATCAGAGAGAACAAAATATCTTATTTTTTACTAAGGACGAGAAAGTTATCAAAAATAAAAAATTTTTGAGCAAAGTAATAGGAGGGGACTGCATTAGCTGTCCCCTGAAAAATAATAGGACCACAACGTTGAGCGGCTGCTATATGTCCAATTGTGGAGGCAAAAAGGTGGCTGGAGGTTTCCTTATCTTCTAAGCTCATGGATGTCACCATTAAATGATAAAGGTAAAAATACTAAAATAACCTCACTTGTGGAGGACAAACTAATGAAAATTCACTAGTTGTCTAAAATTATCAAAATACTCTCAAGAACTCTCATATGTAAACTCTACACATTCAATTTTGTAAGGGATCTCTAGCTCTATCTCTGTCTTTTGCTCCATCCAACCCTAAGCCCTTTTTTCCAGATCTAATTTCTTGAGAAGCAGCATCATCTTCTTCTATGGAAGATCTTGGCCACCTCATCTCTCAAATAAGCTCTTCCATTATTCTTCTATTAAAAAACTCTCTAATATTCAATAAGGCCTTCATCTCCCTCATGTTATTATCCACCATAAACAATCTTTAATTAGGTTTTGTTGATATTGTAAATCAAATCATGTAATACTTCACACGTATAATAGATTGGAGATGATTATTCGTGTGGATGTAGGCCAAAAAGCTATACCACAAAAAATATTATGTGTTATTTATTGTTTATGCTTATTTTCTTGTTATTATGATGGTTTGATGTGCATATTGCATTTCATATATGAGCTTACTTGAGTTATAACATGAGCTCTACTGAGATCCACAGATAAGCTCTCTAGATCTATTCTCGAGTTTATCCGAGCTATTCCCAGATCTCTCTTGAGCTCCCTATGTCAACTTTCTAAATTAACTCTCATGAGGTCCACTAAGCTATCCACAATATTCCAAACTTAGATCACCTTAGCTTACCTCCCAAATAACCTCAGCTCATCTCCCAAATCATCTCAGCTATATGAACAGTAGAAAAATACGCTTAAAACCAAACATAGCCCAATTTCCCCTCAAATATAAATTTATTTGTTTAAATTAGATTTAACCTAGATCCAACAAGAACAACCACTTAATGGTTCAAATAGGATTCTAGCGAAAATCTAGTTAAAACAATATGAATTTTTTTTAATCGAAAAGAGATGAAATAGAGTAATATTTTGACAAAAGAAGAAAGAATTATATTAAGTAATAGAGGGAAGAATGAATAATAATTTGTAGCCATGGTTACATTGGAGTTGCTTCAATATAGTTCTAAGTAATCATCGTACGATCATAGCCACTCTCTTTGAACGTCAGGATTACATGTACTTACAACACATGTATTGTACAAGATTATGGGTTAGCTGTTGAGAGTAGGCATGCTAATTTGTTAGGTCGGCCTCGGGCTTGCTCATAAATAAAGGGTATGAGTCTGATAAAAAGCTCGATTTTTTCACCTTCCTTGCCTCGACCCTAGTCGGGTTAGGGTTTTGCCTGAGCTCGACCAAATATTTAAAAAATAAATATTTTTAAATTTTTAATGTTTAAATAACTTAAATTTACCTCCCTTAATATATTAAAATTAAACATAAAAATTACTCTAATTAATATCCCAACCATAAAAACATATAACTAACCGAACATAAACAAAAACCATGTCTAATTTAAATAAAAACTCAAAATTCAAATAAAAACACATTTTTTTAAATTATTTTTAAGTGGCTGGGTTGGGTCGGCTAGGGTCGGGTCAGTTAAGGCCTGAACCCTGACTCGATTTAGTCGGATTTTAATTTTTAAGTTCGAGCTCGAATTTTGACCTTTAAATTCGGGATAAAGTCCAAAAATTTCAAGTCGGACCAATCGAGTGTAAATTTTGATTGGAATTTTTTGCCGGGTAAAGATAACCGAATACAATAAAGATATTCCAAAAAAGGTTCAAATAAAGGTCGAAAATAATAGGCGTGCATGATCGATCCGAATACGACTTTTATTGTGGTGGGAGTAGTAATCGTGGCCGCATATTGCAAAGCAGAGCGATGGGGCCGGTTCAGTAAAAATTACAAATCATATCGTCTGGTTTTAAAAATTAAATGAAAAGTCGGAATAAATGCCTCTACATTTGGTTTGTGTCTTACAAGCTTCTTCGATCTGGCTTGCTGAAACTTATGCCCTATAACAGTGGTTTCATTTTGCGAAATTGAGATTGGATGCCAAGTATTTATGTCATTTCTTTGTTTGTGGTTCTATTTCTATTTATCTATTTTGAGTGGTTTGTCGATGTGTTAAATTAGTGCTTGGATCTTGTACATTGGTATTCAATGCTGATGTTTGATGAAATATTTCTAAGTACTGTCTTCAAGTTATTTTTTGAAATGCTTGTACTTGTTCTATTAGTCAAACATGAGGTATGAAAATGAATATATTCCAAACACTATCTTGCTTTGAAATCTCTGTTGGAGTTCTGTTTGAATGAAGCCTTGTTGCTACTTCTGTGGATTTAATCTTTTGAACTATATTACGACATGATATTTCCATAATTAAGTAGGTTGAGCGTCTTCGTCCGAGAAATAGAATTGGAAAAAAAAAGCTGCCTATCTGCAAGAAGTGGAGGATCGAGTAAGAAGAATTGAAATTAGTTTTTCTGTGTTTTCATAATTGGAACTTTGGCATGAATATTTTTGCTGCATCAAGTTTTTATGATTCACAACCCTATACAATGATAAGTGATTACGCATGTAGTTAAGGAAAAGCTCCTAATGGACTAATGTCTTGTTTGAGATTTAAGTTACAGTTGCTGTGGAAAAAACTGTAATTATGAAATAAAAGTTAATAATATGTAATAAATATAAATTTTAAATAATATTTTTGACAAAATTATTAAAGATATAATAAATTTTCTATTATACAAGTGAAAAATCATATTAACATATCTTGCAAGGTACAATAACTAATGTTTATCAAACACTTTTGTGCTATAACTTTTAAATTACAACTGCCAAAACTGAATTCCAAACGCACCTTAATTGCTTTCAAACAAGTTTTGATTTCTTAGGCTGAAGTAGTATTTTGTATTATTGAGTTGTTTCATGCCCCATATTTTGAATATTGAAAATTAATATTAGCTTACTTTCCTTCCTGAAGGTTGAAAATTTATACAATTAATTTCCAAATTGAGTATGTTATTTTGAACATAGCATCCATCTCCTTTAAGGACTTTTATTTTATGATTTGTGCATTTCAGAAGACATGAAATGTTGTAATTGCGAAATATGAGGTTTTCTGAAATGTTCTACTGTAAGAAGATATGAGGTTTTCTGAAATGTTCTGCAATTCATATGTGAGTACTTTCATTAATTAAATAACTCAATTTAAAAGAGAAAGTTATGAGAGGAGAGGAAGGCCTAGGTCGAAGTAATTAGGGATTGCTTCATAAATTGAGAAGATATTGCCCAATGCTGACATTCACCTAATTTCAAGTCAACTTATGTTGGCAACTCGAATATGAAAGAGATTGTGCATTGCTATCAGTAATTTTTTTTTTAATGGATGCCCTTGTTTACAAATGCCCTTCTATCACATTTTACACAAGAAACTTGATGTGCTCATAATTTATCTATTATTTTAATATTTCCATAACTTAATTTTATGTTAAATTATATTTTATTATATTAATTTTTATCTTAATTTTTATATTTTGTAATTGTAGGAATATTGATAATATTTAAGAGAAAAGAAGCTTAAAGAGGAAATAAATTAGAATATAATGGAAATAATGTCGAAGCAAAGGGGAAAGAAAAAAAAAAGCCAAATCAGGAAGATTTGAATTTTTGGTTGACAAATATGGCAAGCACGTGAGGAGCATTAAAGAATTAATTGGCAATTTGAATGATTCACATGATGGGCTTTGGCTTTGCAAATTGGCCAATTAAATTTTACAAGTTAAGCATGCATGAGCTCAAGTGGCGGCTGGGCCTTTGTTTTTCTTTCCTTTCCATGTGAGGATTCAGGGCACTACAATATAAAAAGAAAAGTGAAGAGGGCAGCCGCACGAAATTGGAGCCAAGAGAAAAAAAAAAGAATAAAGCAGCAGCCGCAAGTCTTGAGCAAAAGCCGAGAGTAGCAGGAGCAATTTGGAGGAGGAAGATGCTTTAATTCTTGAGTTTTTCTTTCCATCTTCTCTGTTATCTTGCTTGAATGTTCTCAATTAAATTCATGAATTCTCTTTATATTTCTATGAATTAATTTATTTTACTAAAGTTACGATGTAGCCTAACTATGAAGATTTAATTCCATAAATCTATGTTATTTTTAATTTATTATTCAATGGTTGAGTGTTCATTATTGTATTTAATGCTTTTAAATATCTGGCCAATATTTAAATGATTTTGTTAACATAAATATTTCTTTATTATTGATTTTGATGATAACAAACTTGATTAAGATTGATTAATCTTTTAAAAGCTCAAAATAATTCATATACCTTTTAAATCATCATTCTCACTTTCATTTTATGAAAATAATTTTGGTTATCTTCATGTTAATGGTTTTAAATTGAAAAGCTTTGAGAATTCTGATAATAACAAATATTGTTTCAAATCCTGTAAATGGATTTATTTTGACAAGTTTTATAAAGTGTTTTTATAAAGATTTGGAGACAAACTGTTATTCTTGCAAAATAGTTCACTGCATCAGTTAATGTGGAAAACGGAGATCCGACAATCTTGATAAACGGCTCGCCGAGATCAAACAGAACTGAAGATTAGTCTCTGGACCTAAACGACGATCTGACAATTTTGATATCAAACAGAACTGAAGATTAGCCTCTGGACCTAAACGGCGATCCGACAATTTTGATAAACGGCTCGCCGATATCGAACAGAACTGAAGATTAGCCTCTGGACCTAAACGGTGATCTGACATCTAGATAACGGCGATACGATAATTTGAAAATCAGCCCAACAGTTATATTGACCAGTCAAACTGTTAACATATATGTTTCCATAATATTGATTTTGATGATAACAAACAAGATTAAGAATGATTAATCTTTTAAGCTCAAATTATTTAATATTATTTTTAAATAAATCATTATTTTCACATTATAAATGTTTTATATTTAATGGAAAAATGATTTTATGAAATTGATTGTTTTTATTCTTTTTAAATAAATCATTATTTTCACATTATAAATGTTTCATATTTAATGGAAAAATGATTTTATGAAATTGGTTGCTTTTCAAAGTTTATGGTTTAATTGAAAGAATTTTGAAAACTTTGAAATAAACATGTATTGCTTGAAATCTTGGTAAAGGACTTATTTGAAAAGTGTCATAGCATTTTGGGTTATACCATAATTTCAGAAAGTTTTGGGATTAACAAAGCATTACTTAGAAATTCTGAAATTGGACCTATGTGCAAAGTTTCATAACGTTTTGGGCCGTAATACAGTTTTATAACGTTTTCGGGTCAAAATATAAATTTGGAAAATACTTTCACTGTAGCAAACGGCTAACCGTTTATTTAAAACGGCTAACCGATAATTTCCAGAAAGCATGTTCTGCAAAGTATTATTAAAATGATGATTCTGGAAACTAACGGTGAACCGTTTACTGAAAACGGTTAACCGATTATTTCCAGATTGCTAACCTTGAACCGTTTAGTAAGAACGGTTAAACCAAATTTGTTTTACAGGTCTCTGTAAATTAACGGCGAAAGGGTAAGCCTAAACGGCTAACCGTTTATTTGAAAATTGGCCCAACGGTAACTTTGACCGGCTTAAACGGTTAACCGTTAATGGTTAACGGCGAACCGTTTTCGAGCAGACAGTCTATAACGGCTAGTTTTTCAGCTCCAACTATAAATAAGCTCAATCCAATTCAAACAAGAAGGAATTCCAACGATCATCATTGAGCAAAATATTGAGAATACAACTTTCATTGAGCTTTAAATCTTTGTATTCATCTCATTCATTCACACATTGAGCTTTCACTTGTGATCAAACACATTGTGTGAGAGAGATTCATTTGTAATCTTTTTTGTAAAATCAAGTTAAAAGATTGTAAGTGTTGGGATACATTTGGGTTAAGAGATTGGGGATAATCTCTTGTTGTAAAGGTCCATTGACACCTTGGAAGTCAATTGTGAGCGTTTGAAGCCTTGGGAGGTTAGCTTAGTGAAATCCTCAAGCCCGGTGAGCTTGGAGGCGTGGACGTAGGCGGGGATTGCCGAACCACGTAAAAATCATTGTGTTCGTTTTCTCTTCCCATACTCTTTTAATATTGTGCATGATTGAATTTATTGTTTTCAATTTGATTAAGGCAATAGATTAAATTGTTGTGTGGTTTGCTTAGCTTAAATTTTAAAATCCCAATTCACCCCCGCTCTTGGGTTGCCTAGTTAGTATTTCATTTGGTATCAGAGCGAGGTGCTCTTGTGTAGACTTAACCGTCTAGAGTTAAAGATCCATGGCAACTCATAATGACTCAATCTTTAGGGAAGGACAATCCACAATTAGACCATCGTTCTTTGACGGTAATGACTACCCTTATTGGAAAACTAGGATGAGAATTTATTTACAAGCTTTAGATTATGAAATTTGGGAAATTGTTTGTGATGGTCCATTTATGCCTTTGACTAAAAATGAAGTCGGGGAAGATATTCCAAAACCTTCACAGGAATGGAATGAATTGGAAAAGAGAAAAGCTACTCTAAATTCCAAAGCTATGAATGCCTTGTTTTGTGCACTAGATAAGAAAGAATTTCATAGAGTATCTAGTTGTGAGAGTGCTAATGAAATTTGGTACAAACTTGAAGTTATTTATGAAGGCACAAATCAAGTGAAAGAGTCTAAAATTAGTAGGTACACTCGGCAATATGAATTGTTCCAAATGGAACAAAATGAGAGTGTGTATTCTATGTATACTAGATTTACGGACATAGTGAACACTCTAGGAGCCCTAGGAAAGACTTTTTCAAATAGCGAGAAGGTTAAGAAAATTATTAGGTCGCTACCTAAGGAATGGAGACCAAAAAGGACTGCCATAGAGGAAGCTAAAGATTTGAATATCTTACCTATTGATGATTTAATTGGTTCTCTTATTTCTTATGAGGAAGACATGGCAGCCGAAAGAAGCAATGAGGAGAAGAAGAAAAGCATTGCTCTCAAAGCCTCAAAATATGAGAGTGATGAATAAAGCGAGCTGGATGAGGAGGAGATGGATATGCTGGCTAAGAGGTTTAGAAAACTTTTTAAGAAATCCGATGAGCGAAGAAAATTTAGAGACCTCAAGAACCGAAAGGAGAAGAAGGAAGTAATAACTTGTTATGAATGCAAGAAGCCCGGACACATACGACCGAAATGTCCTCTTCTCAACAAACTCAAGAAGAAAGCAATGGTAGCCACATGGGATGATAGCGATGAGGAAACAAGTGATGGTGAAGAGCATCAAGAAATGACAAATCTAGCTCTCATGGCAATTGGAGATAAATTGGATGATGAACTTGATGAGGTAAATGATCTTCTTACTTATGATGAATTACATGATGCGTTTAAAGAATTGTATGATGAGTGGATGAAAATTGGTAAAAAGAATGCATGTCTTAAAAAGAAAATGGTAGAGCTCAAAAATGAAAATGAATCTCTATGTGCAAAGATTACATGCCTAGAATTAGAGAATAAAACATTGCATGATAGAGTTGCATTATCAAATGAGAAACCTAGCACTTCACATGAGCATCTAGAATATCACATAGATGACTTGAAAAAGGAAAATGAAATGCTTAAGAAGAAGAGCAATGAGTTAAATGAGATTGTTTTAAGATTTACAAATGGACAAAAGATGTTGGATAACTTGATTAATTCACAAAAATGCGTGTTTGATAAAGGAGGACTTGGTTATAAGCCACATTTGAAACAAAAGTATTATAAGAACTACTTTGTGAAGAGTACATCTACTAACAATCAAGTTGTATGTCATTATTGTAATCAAAACGGTCACATGAAGCTTGGTTGTCCTATTAAAAGAAAAGTATATTATGGAGTAAAATGTGTTTGGGTTCCAAAAGGAACAATTGCTAACACTCAAGGACCCAAGAATATTTGGGTACCAAAGGGCACAACGTGAATGTTTTCTTTGTAGGTACCACAATCAAGGAATGGCGGAGAGTTCCTTGATGAAAGCTTGTGAGGATAATCACTTGAGTATGATCTAGGAGAAAAAGATGAGGCAAGATGATTTAATTGTTTTGGTAACAATTCTTGCCATATTAATTTTGTTGAATGAATCATTATAAATGAATTTGCGAAAGTATGATTGTATGTTTACATGATTAAATTATCATTGTGTTTAACATTGAGTGTTTTATCATGATAGCTTATCAACTCATCATGATGGATTTGTTTGATGTTAATGTTTATGAAGTGTTTAAGCATGATAGTTAAGTGGTGTGTTTGATCTATTCACTTTTGAATACTTATATGTTTAATTATTGTGAAAATCTCTAGTCTGCACAAGCTGTAATGAATTGGTCATAACTCTTTCTAGAGAACTCCAAATCCAGTTCTGTAAAATTTATTGGAAAGCTAACTTAATTATCTTTCCAACGGTATATAGCTTGCATGTTACTTCCGGCTCAATCAATATAGTTTTTATTCCGAATTTGACCTTTCTGCATTTTATTAAGTTTTGAATGCTTATATGTTTCATGATTGTGTAAAATATACACATGATGAATGAATTATATGTGTGAATTCTTGTGCCGTTAATTGTGTTATATCATCATTCACTTATAAAATTGACATCATTGTTTAATACGATTTCATATGTTTGGTCTTGTATGCATTTATGTCTCATGCATTAAATGGCTTATTGAAAAGTTTTAAATCTCAAAATGATTTAAAATTAATCATTTTTTAAGGCCGGAAATAAAATGGTGTGTGTAGTACAAGTATAAGAGCAAGCAAATATTCTCTTTCCATTCATTCGGAAAAACATTTTTTCTTATTGATTTCTCTCGGGACAAATTCCAGATAACGGTTCTTCAATCCGAAAAACTGAATTTGAAAGGGAACTCACTGCCTCACAACCGGTCTACCGGTTATCAAAACCTGCAAGCCGAATTCTTGCTTGTTGCTCTCGAGTTCATATTCGGCCAACCGGATCTCAAATCCGGCAGATCGTTTTCGGTTTTCAAGTCACTACCCTATAACCGGCTAGCCGGTAATGAAATTCGGCAAGCCGGATTCAAAGTTTTTAACACTATTCCTCTTCCTCTCTCTTTTCGGCATTCCGGTTCTCTCTCTCTCTCTCACTAAAAGCCGATTACTCCTCACTTGATTTCATTCCAAAATCCATCAATCTCATCCTTTTTCACTTCAAATCCTTTATGCTTGTATTTGAACACACCAACATTTATTATTTTGCATTTTGGATTATATGGATGTTTGCTATGATTTTGAATTATATGTTTCTTCTCACCCTAAGGACTTAATTTTAGGAGATCCATCACAATATGTAATTACTAGATCATCACTTAAAAATATATGTGAGCATTTGTAATAATGGATTTGATCACTTGTTCTTTAGCTCATAATGATGGCTTTTTAGCTATGTTGATTTTGATGATCTATAATGGCATATGTTGATTTTGATTATTTATATATTGCTATTATGTACTTATGCTTTACTTAAGTTTTGATGATAAAGAATGTGCTTGATTTGAAGTCTTGATGATTGATAGGGGGAGATAAATATGATATATTTTTGGATAAAATCATTTTGGTTAAATTTTTTAATTGGCCATATATTTAGGGGGAGCATACAATATGATTTTAAATAATATGCATTTTGAGTCATTGTTTTGATAATTGATATTTGATTATATGATGATGATAATTTGTGAGTAATATTACTAATCTTGTATTTGAGATGATGCTTATTGTTAGGGGGAGATTTTGTCGAAATTTCTATTCGGACAACATGGGTAACAAATTTGCTATTTTTTTATTCTTTTCCTTTACGTTTTCTTTTTTATGATGAAGGGGGAGAAGAATACATGTTTTCAAATTTATAAAAATTTGCTACTTTTTTCTTTGCCAATTAAGTTTTTCTTTTTGATGATGAGGGGGAGAAAATCCATGTATTTAAATATGTTAATTTAGCTAATTGGCAAATTGTAAAAGAAGATTATATTTAGGAGCAATTTGTGGAATCATTCTTTAAATACATGAAATGTTTGTCATCATAAAAAAGGGGGAGATTGTTAACATATATGTTTCCATAATATTGATTTTGATGATAACAAACAAGATTAAGAATGATTAATCTTTTAAGCTCAAATTATTTAATATTATTTTTAAATAAATCATTATTTTCACATTATAAATGTTTTATATTTAATGGAAAAATGATTTTATGAAATTGATTGTTTTTATTCTTTTTAAATAAATCATTATTTTCACATTATAAATGTTTCATATTTAATGGAAAAATGGTTTTATGAAATTGGTTGCTTTTCAAAGTTTATGGTTTAATTGAAAGAATTTTGAAAACTTTGAAATAAACATGTATTGCTTGAAATCTTGGTAAAGGACTTATTTGAAAAGTGTCATAGCATTTTGGGCTATACCATAATTTTAGAAAGTTTTGGGATTAACAAAGCATTACTTAGAAATTCTGAAATTGGACCTATGTGCAAAGTTTCATAACGTTTTGGGCCGTAATACAGTTTTATAACGTTTTCGGGTCAAAATATAAATTTGGAAAATACTTTCACTGTAGCAAACGGCTAACCGTTTATTTAAAACGGCTAACCGATAATTTCCAGAAAGCATGTTCTGCAAAGTATTATTAAAATGATGATTCTGGAAACTAACGGTGAACCGTTTACTGAAAACGGTTAACCGATTATTTCCAGATTGCTAACCTTGAACCGTTTAGTAAGAACGGTTAAACCAAATTTGTTTTACAGGTCTCTGTAAATTAACGGTGAAAGGGTAAGCCTAAACGGCTAACCGTTTATTTGAAAATTGGCCCAACGGTAACTTTGACCGGCTTAAACGGTTAACCGTTAATGGTTAACGGCGAACCGTTTTCGAGCAGACAGTCTATAACGGCTAGTTTTTCAGCTCCAACTATAAATAAGCTCAATCCAATTCAAACAAGAAGGAATTCCAACGATCATCATTGAGCAAAATATTGAGAATACAACTTTCATTGAGCTTTAAATCTTTGTATTCATCTCATTCATTCACACATTGAGCTTTCACTTGTGATCAAACACATTGTGTGAGAGAGATTCATTTGTAATCTTTTTTGTAAAATCAAGTTAAAAGATTGTAAGTGTTGGGATACACTTGGGTTAAGAGATTGGGGATAATCTCTTGTTGTAAAGGTCCATTGACACCTTGGAAGTCAATTGTGAGCGTTTGAAGCCTTGGGAGGCTAGCTTAGTGAAATCCTCAAGCCTGGTGAGCTTGGAGGCGTGGACGTAGGCGGGGATTGCCGAACCACGTAAAAATCATTGTGTTCGTTTTCTCTTCCCTTACTCTTTTAATATTGTGCATAATTGAATTTATTGTTTTCAATTTGATTAAGGCAATAGATTAAATTGTTGTGTGGTTTGCTTAGCTTAAATTTTAAAATCCCAATTCACCCCCCCTCTTGGGTTGCCTAGTTAGTATTTCACAAACGACGATCCGATATCTAAGTAACGGCGATCTGACAGTGTGCAAAAAGTCAATAACGGCTAGTTTTTAGCTCCAACTATAAATAAGCTCATTCAAATTCAAACAAAGTTGATCACAACACAACCATTGAGCTTATATTTGAGAATACAATCTTCATAGAGCTTTAAAACACATTCTTGCTTCATCTATTCACACATTGGGCATTGATTTGTAATCTTAAATATTGTATGAGAGAAAAACAATTTTTAATCTTCTACCTTGAGTGATTGTAAGTGCTGGGATACACTTGGGTTAAGAGATTGGGGATAATCTCTTGTTGTAAAGGTTCATTGACACCTTGGAAGTCAAGTGTAAGCATTTGAAGCCTTGGAGGCTTGCTTAGTGAAATCATCAAGCCCGGAAGGCTTGGAGACGTGGACGTAGGCGAGGTTGGCCGAACCACGTAAAAATCTTCGTGTTTGAATCTCTCTTCCCTGATCTCTTTATATTGTAATTGATTTAATTGTTATTCCATTAAATTCATTTTAAATTTGCTTGATAATTTGCTTTAGAATCTAATAATTTTTAGAATCCCAATTCACCCCCCTCTTGGGTTGCATACTTGTATTTCATATTTGAGAATACATAATGAGATCGAGAGGAGATTTAAGTATTTTTATTCTGTGTAATGGATGTCATGAATTGAACGAAAGACAGAGATGTGCCAACGTGATTCGTGCAGTTTTTTTTTTAAAGAATTTCCATAGAGCTTAATGAATCTTTGCATATTTAAATTCACATAGAGATATAATGGGTTAATATGTGGAGGTATTTTTTATATTACTCAAGAGAGGATATTGAATAGATTAGGGAAATTTACTGTCAACATGGGTAATAAACTTTAATAGTATAGATGGAGGATTAAATTGGATTGGTTATGGTGAAATCAGATGTCTTAGTGTTTTAATCTCTTGGTGATTTCTATTATTACATGCATCTTTATTTAATTTTTAGTTGTTTTATTTTAATCCAAATTCGCCTATTCGATTGTTCAAATAAATTAGGATTAAAATAATTTCGGTAACTAATAGGATATACAATCTCTGTGGGATGATACTCTACTCTTCATTATATTATTTGTGCTGCCTGCCTAATACACTTGCTAATTTACGTATCATAACTTACAGCAGAGGTGGAGCTTTAGCAAGGGAACCGATGACTTTAACTGTTACTGCAAGTTTCCAAGCTTGGAGGAACTGGAGGCCTGTGCCCTGGGCCCATGGGAGGTGTGACGTTTACTTGCCCTATTCTTTCACGTTTAATGATTTTTCATGTCTATCTGCTAACCTCTTGGAAATTCATTTACATATTTAATTTTTTGAAATGGATTAGAGAATATCCTTTATATATATATATATATATGTTTAACTTTCCAGCTGATGGATATGACTAATGCACAGCTCTGGTACATCGTTAGAGAGTTTCTCTTTAATTCTTAGTTGTGGATTATGAGATTCTTGTATTTTTTTTCTTTTTTTATTATGAATTACTTGTATTACGTTCCAATTATTGGTAAGTAACTCAATGACTTGAAAACATTTTATTGAGGAAGAGAATTGATTATCTCATTTGATTTTGCAGGGTTTCATTCTCGGTGTAAGCATTTACATTAGCTTTACTATAGTATTGGCTGTCCTCTGTTAGTATTGAAATGTAAAATGTTGTTATTGATATACAATTTTGAGAAATTAATGCTCAGTAAACTAAAGCTTTGTATTTTTTTTCAAAAGAATCGTGATAGTCATTTGTCATCTAACATTGCAATGAATGAACGATAGATTTTATTTTCCATTAATATGTTAGTGAGTAAAACCGAGGCGGGTTCAATGCTAGTTTTGTAAAGGTTAAACGAAAATAGAACAAGTCTACCGAAGTACGAAGAATGGAACCTAAAGGGTATTTTTCTCCAATTGTAATTTTAATTTTTTTTCATTTTATTACAGTATTCATATGAAACAGACGCATTTTTTGTTTGTTTGTTTTGTTGGTTTTTTTCTTTCTTTTTAATAAACAAGCATGAATCTTCTAACTGCTTACAAAGTATTTAAATTGAGAACTATCCAACAAGTTCTTTTGGAGCTAGTACTTTGGAGTAGCTAGTTCATTTCGAGTTGGAATTAGAGGCACAAGAAAATCCTTAAATAGTGAATCAAAAACTACTCCATATTCATTAGGCTCAAGCTTTTTGAAGAAGCAAAATGTGACCATAGTTTCCACAATAAATAAATTAAAAAAATATTAAGAACAAAAAAAAAAGGAATCTAAAAAAGATAGCATTCCCAAATCATCTGATGAACAGTCAAATGAGTGCAATGTTGCAAGATCTTGAAGTAGGGGAATTTCAAGGAGCTACAACAAAGAGGCTAGTGTGAGGGAAAAACATGATATACACAATGCACCAGCAACATAAATAATATTTTACTGTTGAAAACATATTATCTTGCAATTAGATTCATCCTTTTTTCTTTGGACAACATCTGCAATTATACTACTTTATGAAACCAAAACAACCAAGAGACCTTAACTGAAAACTTAGCTGAATTTTACTTATCTCAGAGCCACTTTGTAAATTTAATAGTTTCTGCCCCATTTTTTTTGAATCTTTTGTCTGAAATAGTTCATTGCTCAAAATGATCATCGTATCCAAAACTTCATTATGCTTCAACAAGTACTCTACCAATCGTAGTTCATCTTTTTGATCGTCATGTCCCTTGATTTCATTGACATGCTAAAGCAAACAATGGGACACATTTTTTGTTTCAATCTATCCAAATTGTTCTTCACTCAATTTGAACCCACATTTCTGATAAGAAAGAGACTATATTAGAAACTAAAAAATCGAGTAGCATTTAGTTTTAAAGTTCATCAGATATTCACTTTCTGTAAGACAAAAGTCTATAAGTTGGACGAGTTACTGAGGATGATAGGAAGAACTTGCTATCCAAATTCTCAAAGCTTCACTTTTAATAGGTCAAATTGGGAAATGAAGGAAAGAAATTCTCATAAGCACATTCAAGCGCCTTTGCATGGAAAAATCAAAAGAAAGAAATAAACAATTCGTTGCAATTGAATTTCATTCAATAACAAAAATTGTCCCAACAATCTATTTTAAGACAATGTCCTCCCTACTAGACGGCGTACAAAAACCAAAAGAAAGAAAAAATAAATATATAGAATGAAACCTGAAGAATTCTCATACGTATTAGATAGCCTAAAACAGAGTAAGAGAAATATAATTCCAACAGATAAAGTGAGAAATTTGCTCTTGATGAGACCTATGAGCAGTTGTAAAGCACAGTTAGGATCATCCTATGCCGATTCCAGAGCTAAACTATCTAATAACACTTTGTTTAAGGAATGTAGTTCATGTACCATATATGATATTAAAATGTCATCAGCAATATGGAGATATTCAAGATTTAGAGTCCTAATCATAACATTGTGCTCAATATGAGTGAAAAAATAATCTTCTATGGTCACCATAAAAGCCAACCTCTTCAGTATAGAGGGCAAAACGATGAAGTTAGTTGTAGGACCATCTGCGCTCAAATAAGCCAGTATTGACAAATCTTCAAACGAATAGCAAACGAAAAACAGCTTCTCAGTTACATTGTTATTAGGATATTGCAGTAAAGCACGAAGAATCTTCATATTTGGAAAAAAACTTATTTCTAATAAGAGGAACTTTGATGACAAATTTTGAATCAAATTTAAGAACTTTAAGTGTTCTGGAAGTGTAAATACTATTTGGGTAACTCAATGCAGCATTGATTACCAAGACCAAGTTCAATCTGAAGGACATTGTGTATAACTATAGAAGAAACCCAAAAATTAAAAATAAACAAAATAGTTAGTCTAGAACAATGGAGAGAAAACTTGTCAATATCTACCGGCTGACTTTGAAGAAGCACTATATATACAAATTGCTCAAACTTTGAAGAAGCACTATATATACAAATTGCTCAAACCCAGCCACTGCAATATTAGTCAAAGTAGCAGGCCTTAAGCATAACCTATCATCAAAGCAAAGATTATGAAGTGAAATCTAAACAAGCTTCCCTCTTAGAGATAGAATGGAAGTCGCCACGGCGTATGTTGTGGGTATATATGAAAAAATTTGGCATGGGATTGAATTAAGTAAATAACGGATCCTATCCTCAGCATCGTGATTGCCCACTCTTCTAAGTCTTTTGGATTTCTTATCATCATATTTGATGATTTCAGCATTAAAAAAGCCCTAGACAAACTTGAGGAATATAAACATATACAATGTTAAAATAATGTAAAAGGAAAAAGGTAAATTTGTTGGATTTAAAATGACTAACAATCTCAACGACAGTAGTTAACCAGACTTCATAATAAAGACAACAATAGTTGAAACCCGTTCATTCATTTAAACCTGTACTGAAAGGTTAGATGAGTACAAGTAACACCAGTTCCTACATCATTTTAACATTGAATATAGTATTTTTCCCAGCTCCCTATGGGGGAAAAAAAAACCAATACTCTATTTTTAAGTTACTATCGGCCTATAACTAATTCAGGAGCCAAAACTTTGCTCAATACAAAATTGCAAATATAAAAAATCCAACAGTTAATGTATTTATATATCAGTATTAAATATAGAGAACCTAATGAAACTGCACGAATATGAAGAAAAAGGAGTTGCTATTTTTTTCTCTCCCCAAATCTTGCAGTCCAACAACGCATGCTGATATTTTGATTATGATAATAGTTGTTAGACAAAGAAATATGCGAATTTTGTATTTTGCCCACTCTCCCTTAAGAATCTAGGAGCAAGGAATTTGATTTGAAATCGGCACGAAATGACTGGCGATCGGAGGTGAGGATAGAGGTTACGAACTCCCAAGCAGCGTCAATTTGCTGAAACTAAATGAGTCATTATAATTTGCTGCCACTCGATTGTAGAAAATTTGGGGGTGGATTTTGATCAGGATGCTGTTGAAGGAGA
The DNA here is from genome assembly GCA_039657385.1 of Citrus x changshan-huyou. Lineage (NCBI taxonomy): Eukaryota > Viridiplantae > Streptophyta > Magnoliopsida > Sapindales > Rutaceae > Citrus > Citrus x changshan-huyou. Next base: position 9,395,654 of record CM077550.1, read on the forward strand.
TGAAAATTTGTGAGATGTTGGGTGACATTTTGGGTTTTGTTAATTTAAAATTTCCATCAAAAATTTATTTGGGAAACCACTTTATTTCCCTCTATTACAATTGGCAGTCTAACGCAGTCTTTTAGAGTTCACTTTTTTTTTTTAATGCTGATTTGATTAGCTAGTTCAATTTTCTTTGTAAGTTTGTCTCCTTTTTCAAGGCTTAAATTTTTTTTCATAAGGAATAAGTAAACCAATTTAATCATCAAGAAATAAAGAATTAAGATCTTTAACTTTTTTTATGGCCATTCCTTTAGGTCTCCATTCTTTTAGTAATTTTCTTCACTTTTTTACTACTTGAAAAAGTCTTTCCTAAGAGTCTTAGAGTGTTTACAATATCCGCGAATTAAATATACAAAGTATGTACACTCTCGTTTTGCTCCATTTGAAATAGTTCATGTTGTCTAATATACCTACTAATTTTGGAATCTTTAACTTAATAAGTCCACTCATAGACAATTTAAAGTTTTCTCCGAACTTCATAAGCATTAAAGCAACCTAAAACTGTATGAAATTCATTTTTATCTAAGACACAAAATAGAGCATTCACTGTTTTGGAATTCAGAGAAGTTTTTTTGTTTTCTAACTCATTCCATTCATGTGAAGGTTTTAGAAATTCTTTCATTTCTTCATTTTTATTTATAAGTATGAATGGACTATCACAAACAACTTCTCATATTTCATAGTCTAGTGCTGCAAGTAAATTCCATCTTAGTTTTTTTAATAAGGGTAGGCATTTCCATTAAAAAAATGGAGATCTAGTAGTAGATTGACCTTTTTTAAAAGTTGAGTCATTTTGAGTTGCTATAGATATTTTACTCCAGACAATTAAGTCATAATAAGAGAACCTTACTTTAATACCAAATGAATGTCTAGCTAAACAACCTAAGAAGGGGTGTGAATTTTTTTTCAAATACTAAATAATAAAATCAAAATCCAATATCAATTTACAATTTAACTAGCTAATAGCAATAAATATAATAATGAGTAAATTTAAAGAGGCGAGGGAAAGGAAATCAAACATAAGATTTTTAAACGGTTTGGTAAAATCAGCCTATTTCCACGCCTCAAAGCCAATCGCACTTGAGGATTCCACTATCTAAGGTTTCAAGATATTTACAATTGACTTATAAGGTATTAATGAATTACAATGAGAGATGATCACACATCCTTTTCTCAAGTGTTTTCCACACTCACTAGCACTCAATTTTTAAAATGAAATTAAAGTTTACAAAGATTGAACTATGATGTAGGATGTTATGTGTCGCGAGCAGAGTACATTCTGAAGACCATAACTTGGGTTACAAGTGTCCTTTTTTGCGTATATTATATCATTTTGAAGCTTACTACGAGACGAACAAAACTCAATATTGCCTAAGCTATTATGTCATGTGGTTGAGCTGAAAATTCTGCTTCTTTCCTAGTTATTTTTTAGTTTTAAGATTTTTTTTCTATTTTTCCTTATTCTTCTAGGATTTTTATCTTTTTTTTTTTCTAGAACTTGGATTTGAGTGCCGTTTATTTTCCTTCTATTTTGATTAGTAGAATTTAATTATCATACTTTATTTCATATTTGCCTATTTTGGTAAATTCACGATATTTAGGCTTGTTATAAAAAAAGGTCTCAAAAACCCTAGTTTATTCATTCAAACTTTTAATAAAATTTCTCATTATTCAGAAACCTAATTTCTTCTTTCAATCAAGTTTTATAACATTTCTATTTCATTACACTCTCAGAGAGTATGTTTGCAAATGATAGCTCAAATATAAATCAATGAATGTGTGTAAGCAAATAAAAGCTCAAGACTCTTTCAAACTATGATAAAGATTTCGGAAAAAAAAAATCAATTTGAAATGAGTTTTCCTTGGCTATTTATTGATTGAACAATAAAGTTACATGTTATTAACTTTTTAACAATGATCAATATACCGCTTGTAATGAAACAGATTACCGTTTGCTCTATGGCAACTTATTGTTAAGAATAAGTGCACAATTGGATTGCGACTTAAGAGTTGTTGGTTTACCATTTAATTCTAGAGACTCCACTGATTGCATTTGGTTTGCTTCTTGCAATTAATCAGTTTTACTATTTTAGTGTTGCGGCATGCTATTTGTTTCTAGAAACCTTTCCTAGTCTTATCGGCTTACTACATGAATTTTAGCGGTTAGCCGTTTGAGTTATAGAAAGTGTAATTTTGGTAGAAAACTTTTATGAAATTTAGAAAGCTCTTATTATTCTAATTAAAAACAACATTTGTTATTTAAAACCTTTTAAACCATTTTTAGTATTGTTTAGTAACTCATTTCATAAGATTATAATAAGCTTTTAAGTGCTTTGATTATGCATTCATATAATTTTTTCAAAACAAGATATCTAAGCTTAGTACCCTTGATGCTCATTTATGTCTAGGTAAAGCTTTGTGCGTTTGAATTTCTTAGCTTATGAGTTTGAATTTCTTAGCTTATGAACAATGCATTTCCTATTCTACCTTTGATACATGATTTGCTATTATCAAAATCGAAGGATTGTATACCTGTATAAGTCAACACTAAAATCCATAAATGGAAATAAAAGGGGAAGATCAGTAATTATATACAGAAAGGACAGAACATCTCGAAGCAACAAAAGAAAATTACCAATAGCTAGATGCGTATTTAATAATTTGGCAAAAAATAATGAAAACTTAGTTGGATCAGAGAAGACAAATGAAAATCAGCCCCACTAGGCAGATGATGAAGAAATTGAATTGCCTAATATATTAGATATAAAAAGAGAAATAGAATATGATGGAATTGGTAAAGTAGAGGCAACAAAGACTATATAATGCAAGATTATCTGGAATATGCAATGTGGTAACACCAGCAACAACAAAAGGCTGATGGTTTTACAAGAAGGCTAGAAATTTACTAAAGGAGATTGATTCAGGGATTATGTCAGGACTGTGCATTTTGGAGACCGTGCATTATGGAGAATAACATGGATTGTTTATTTTGTGAGTGCTTTGACTTTAGATGTGATTGGTAGATTGAAGGAACATGATGCCATGGTATCTAATTTTTATCGTCACTAAATATAGACCAAATCTCGATTATGTCTCAAGAGAACCAATGTTCACAAAAATAGCACAGTGGCTCATGTAGCACTATTTGCATATCTGGGACCATGATCAAGGTGGTGGAATGTTGTGGGTGAAGAAGGAAACTAATACAAAAACAATTTATTAATGAATGCACGGAAAATTGCCCAAGAGATGGTTGGGCAATGCTATACATAAGGCTATAGAAGATTCTACAATTTATTTGAGGCAATTATGAAGGCATATAAGTTTAACCATGTAATTATCAATATACAATGGTTGGATTCATAGTGTAGGTGCAATGAAATTTTCTTGGCATTATTTGAAACTTATTAGGATTCTTAATAAAATGTAGGAAACTTATTTTCTTAGATGGCTCGCCAATTGGAAAAGAATTTCATGGTAGTAGTCTAGATGCAAATGACACAATATGCCCGACATTATTTTTTAAGGGTACAGAAGAAAATATGGATACATGGGCTGAATTCATGGCACAACTTAATAAAGTGCTTATGTTCAATGCTGAAGAATGTTTTTGCGTTATGAGTGACGACAAGAACAACGAGATGCTGCTCTTGTAGAAGCAATGCCTAGGGTATCAAGAACATGTGCTAGATATGTGTACAAGAGAATGGCAATGCAATTCCAAGAATATATGTCTTAGTAGACTCTTTTGGCAAGCATACTATAACAACTCAGAAAAATAGTTTAAACTCAATCTTGAAATCATGAGGAATGAAGACAAAGACTATTATTATTGAATTAGTCAAGAGAATTAGAATAAATGGGCTCTAGATTACATGCCTAATTGGGTGAAATGAACAAATGTATGAATGATGTAAGTAAGCATGTCAAGAGGTAGTTGCAAGATAGTACGACAGTGAATATATTATGAAGGTTTGAAAGAATCATTAGAAGAATTTAGACTTTGCTTAATTTTAGATATGCATAATTATGGTCACGAAGTGATAAATTTACTCTAGCGGTGAGCATAAACACCAATAAGTGCATGATAAGAAGGAAAGACATGCCAGTGGACATAGAAATTGGGTTTGGCAAGGTGAATGTGACATGAAATAGGCCTTCTCTCTAAGATTTTTATCATATTTCTTGCCCTAATTACAATACACTAGCTTTTGATCCAAAGAAAGGTTTTTGAATGCTTCCACACATTGTCATGTTATCCTTATATTCCAAAACTTATATTATATATGGACTGTCAATTGTCATATTGACAATTCTTTTTTTAGTTCAAGAACATACCTCCTTAGTAACGCATGCCCCAATTACAATACTTTAGCTTTTACCACATATTAGGTAAAATGATTATGCTTACACACATTGTCATGTTATTCTTATATTATTTAAAACTTATATTATATATGAACTGTCAATTGTCATATATGATAATTCATTTTTTAGTTCAAGAACGTACCTCCTTAGTAATGCATGCCCTTGATTCTTTGTTTTAATGTTTTGAATAGCCTCTCTGCTAAAATGATAAAATAACTATAAAAAATCACGAAGAACAACACTTCCATTCACAATTTTCTCATAATATTACACAAACAATAAGCCAACAAAAAATAAATGATTTTATAACTAACAATACTTTATTGTCCCTTACTCGTTCTATCGATTCAACAATAACATAGGTCAAATACTTCCAAGTAATTTATAAAATTAAATCAACAAATAACTTCCAAACAAAAATTAATATCATTTGCAGATTATGTATTCTTGTTGCCCATATTATGTAGAATTTCTAAAATCAACAGAAACTATGTCAATAAAATAAATTATTAATTAAATTAACTTTGCTTTAAAACTTATAATTAAGAAACACAGTCGTACATGTTTTTCCTTTTAATTTTGAAATCTGACCATCATTGGCCAATTAGTTTGCCAGTCTTTTTACAGCATGACTTGCGTTTATGAATCTGGGGCTCATTGCTTTACTTTGCGATATGCAGCCACAAATTATTATTCCTACTATAATGAAAGTCAGAATGAGATCAAATATACTCACTCATTATTACTAATCTTTATATGACTTCTAATCTGAAGCCCCATCGCTTTTCTTTCCAACATGCGGCCACAAATTAATACTCTAATACACTCGAACTCAAATATGGTATCGAATATACATGCTAGTTATTCATAGATCTTTTTTAAAGCTTTATTGAAGTATCTTTATTATATTTGGATATATTTGCCCTCTCAAAAAGTAATCTATAATCATGTACAATACATGTATTGTAAGTACATGTAATCCTAGCTGTCATAGGGAGGAGTGGCTATGATTATATTAGTTGGCTCCATGTTGGAGCAACTCCAATATAGTCGGACCCATAATTTATTATTAGATGGGGACCTACTACATTAAATCGTTAGTTCTAAAATTAAAAAGAGTCATGTCAGCTTTAATCTTGCCCCTTGATTAAGATATTGTGCCTAAATTTGTTTTTAAAAGTATGACTCTTGAATTTTATATATATATATAATTCACGTGACATTAATACGTTGATGACAATATGAACATTTATTCATGTCATGGATTCATATGTTGAGATTTCTTTATACGAACGTGATATGATTAATAAACAAGTTGACACAAACATGACACATTTAATAATTATATCAAATTTTTTTAATTCTAATCAACCAAAATTTGGGAAATTCACCCATCTAGGCACTTTCTAACTTTCGCTATAAAAAAGATCACACCTCTATTTTTGTTACAATATCACCTATTTTCAAACCTTAAGGATCAAAATACCTCTAAGATTTAAAACAAACAAACCCAAACCTTCAAGTAATGGCCAAAACCCATCTTTACAATACTTCAACAAAATACACTCTATTTCACTCATCTCACATACATCGGACAAAAATTATTATCCAAGTATCACCTATCCCACATTCATGAAAAGAATTTTTATGGAAGCATTAATGACAAAATTAATTAAAAATTTAAAGAGCAAGAATAAATTAAGGTTAATGTTTGTTCAATTTTATTTATTTGGGCGTGTTTAGTACAAAGGAGTGCTTTTGTTCATTTTATTACAATGTGGGTACATAAAATGGTTAATGTGAGGCAATTAATTCATAAATTAGTAAAATTATGACAAAATCCAATAAAAATGGGTGTCTCACTATCTTGAAGACAAAATCCAAGATCCGGGCAACAATTGTTCATCGCCGAGTAGTGCCCACTTCACCTAGACTTACAAGCACTTGTGATTCGAGTGACAAGTGTAGTTGTATGGGGGATAGCACACCTTGTCCAGATCATAGTATATTGGATGACACCAATACCAATAGCTTGCTTTTCCTAAACTATTATTATTATGTTGAAATTAATAGTGTCTTAGTTATTAATTAAAAGTATGTTGAAACTTGGCGATGAAAAAAAAATCAAACAATATGAAAACTTGTGATATCAAGTGTTTGTAAACTATGACATATTAAATTTTTGTTAAAATGCCTCTAAGAAACTATTGCTCTAAAATGATTGTTAAATTGAGCTTAAAGAGAATATTAGCATAACAACCTTTTGAGATATGAACACTGAAATACTAGTTATGCAACTTAAGAGGGGGTGGATTAGATTATAAAAAAAAATTATACAATAAAAAACACATTACAATATAAATTGCTTCTTCAAGGAATATGAATAACAATAAATCTAACAAAGCAAAATGGAGGTATGGTCTTTTTTTGTAGTGAAAGTTGGCAAGAGCTTAGATGGGTAAATTTTCCAATAAAATTGTGTTGTGTCCTATATTACCACCTCTATTTCTATGAAAGAAAGTCAGGTCTTCAAGATCTAGGCCATTAGTTGAAGAGTAATGATAGAGCCACAAACTCTTGTACAAATTTATTTTGTACAAACTCATGTGGCATGATAAGATTGGTTGAATTAAATATCATTTGGCCCACATGATTTGTTTTTATTATTTTATATTTTTATTCAACCAATGAATTAATGCCACGTCAGTTTGTACAAGATAAATTTGTACAAGAGTTTGTGGCTCTATCATCACTCTTAGTCGAATGGTATTATGGACAATACTACGTGAAAATACTTTACCATTCAATATAATATTAAGTAGCATTGTTAATTAAATCTAATTTAAAAAACATAAGAATTATTGAGGTGTAATATTTTTATATGTTCACTGAAAATTGTGTTGAATCCCATATTAAGTGTTCGATCACAAGTTCACAACAAAAGAGCCTACTAAATATCGATTGGTCAAAATATTAATCCTAATCCAATTTCCCAATTGTTCTAAATGTCACAAGTCTAAATTACCCAAATAAAATTCCTAGTGTTGTAACTTGTTAGATTTTTATTTTTATTTAATTAAAATAAATTAATAAAATAAAAAAATGTATATCACAAAGCACTAATGATTAGGCTATAGAGAGAGGATCCAACCATTAGGCCTGAGTTTGCTAGCCTTATAAATTTTATTTTCAATTTTAAATTTAACTAAAGACAATTGAGCAATTGTAGTTTTATTATACAAACTTTTAACCGGAGTGAAATTTAGTCCTGATTTTAAAATTATGTATCAAATCTTATACTATTCGGTGTGAAATCCCCAATTTTATCAGGATAATTATTTCTACCAATCCTAAATTGTTAATTAGGAAAAGTAAAATATTTTACTATTTTCTCTTTTTTGCCATTAATCAATAGATCATACTTGATGAAAAGTAAATTATCAAATATTCTTTTGGTTGTGTATAAAAAGACTTAAATTAGATAAGAATAATACTATAATATCAAATGATTCTTTTTAGATTATTCTGGCATCCATCCAAAATCTTCTTAAAACTCCTCTTTTAGTTATAGTTCACTTAATGTCAAAAAGAGTTTTTTTTCTCCCCAATAAACACCCTTATTATTTTAAATCATTCAAACTCTCTAGGAAACTCAAAAACACTAATTTTTCAAAAATATAAGTAATCAATATGAATAAATAAGAGAAAAGAAGAAAAAATTGATTTTTTTTTAACCACGATATAAGTTCCAATAACATCCTTCTCTACGAAAAGTTTGAAGCTCACATTGGCGATTTTGGATTTGCAAAGCCGATCGACATGCCACAATAATCAAGTCAATGTCTACTATTGCAGATTCTCATGGCTAAAAGGCTTTTGGCAAGCTCCTGTTCATGTACCCCATTGCCTCTTCAGTTGTAAATGGATTAAATAAAAAAGAGCAAATTGAATTTCTCCACAGTACTTTTTACTTTCTAGATGGTTGGCTATTAATTAGCCAACCTTAAAACACTACATTGACACTTCACCATCAAGTTTATTAGCTACAAAGAATCAAACAAAAGAAAAATCATTTGAGTAGAAAATAATAGAGAGTGGTTAGATAAAGTAAATAAAAAAAAGATACAGGGGTTTAAAAAATAAAATATGCGTTTTATATAAGTGAAGTTATTTTATTAGTATTTGTCTTAATTTTATTAGTATTTGTCTTTAAATGTCATTATAATACAACAAGAGTTATTAATAAAGTAGTGCTAGTAGTCCAGCTCTTTTTTTGTTAATATTGAATCAAATCACAAATGTATCTAGGGTAAGAAAAGTCAATACAACCCAATAAACCTAATCCAATTCAACATAACCTAATGGACCTAGTTCAATCCAATTCAACCCAATTAAATTTAGATAGCGTTTATATTTTGGATTGGAGTGGGAAACCTGAGGAGTAGGAATCTTAGAATTAGGAGTGTGAAGTGGGAGTGAGAGTAAGTTGTTTACTTACATTGGAATAGAAGCATGGAATGAAGATTGTAATTCAATTTATGTGTTTACTTTGTCTTGGATTGGGAGTAAATAGTTTCAATTATAATTTTACGCTTATTTAAAGAATTATAGTTTTTAATTACAAAGTTAATAAAAAATATATTTGATGAATAAACATTTATTTTATTATTATTATTATTCTTAATTATGTACATCACAATTTTTTCTTAATTTTAATTTTAATTATGTAAATTAAAAATTATTGATAAGGACAATATAAATGAAACATTTTTACTATTAAGATAGTACGAAATTAATATTTTATTAGAATAAACTATTTATTACAATTAATTATTAATATTAAATAAATATAATATTGTTATTTTTAAATAAATATAATAATATTATATTTTCAAATAAAGATAGTATATAGTAATATTATTAATTCTCTATTAATATAATAATATTAATTTTTAAGTAATTTTGGCTTAGAATCAAACCAAATTATTATTAAGTATAATAATATTATTTAAATAATTATAATATTATTTATTTTATTTTATTAAATATAATTATAGTAAATTTATTGAAATTTATTTATTAAATTGACGAGCTAAAGACAATTTATTCTGCTACTAAAAATCAATTTATGAAAGGGAAAAAAAAGAATGTGCAAAAGAAGCAATTTAATCTTTGATATGATGATAATAATTTTACACAAAAAATTAAATAAATAAATTTACCCTTTAAAAATTAAATAAATTAAATCAATTTATGAAGTACCTAGCACCACACGGTCAATTTTACAAAATTCATAAAGGGTAATTTTTGCCCTTTAAGAAGGAAAAACAGCAAATGATGATTTAATTACAAAATTCATAAAAGGTTAATTATATGGTCTTTTACGCTCCAGGGGTAAAATTGATCTTTTATGAATTTTCCGTTACATATTAACTGAGTTTTAACGGAATGGTGGGAAAATGCTAACAATTTAAACATTTGATAGTAAATTGATAGTTTTACCAAACCGTGGTACTGACATGATGTGTCAGAATACATTTGGTGGGAAAATGATAATATCCTTATTCTTTATAAAGAGACTCTTTTAACCCAACCTAATCCGATGATTTAAGGATTGCATTAGCTTAGATTAGATACATCTATTTGGTTAAGTTAGATCGAGGGCTCCCTTGAGATTACTTTTGGAAGGTTTAAAAGTGATTTTGAAAAACTAAAAGTTAATTTTGATGTTTGATAAATTATTTTAGAACTCACTTTTGGCAAAATAACTCCCTTCTACAATTAATTTTGAAAAGGAGGGAAAAAATAGTTTTTTAAAATCTAATTTTGAGAATCACTTTTATACTTAATACAATTCTATACATATATATGTTAAAAAATTTCAAAATTATCCTTAATAATTAGGAAATAAAATCATTAACTTTAAACAAATTATTATTATTACCAATTAAATTGAGATAAAAATAAAAAAATTAATTAATAATATAAAATATTTATTTTAATTATTAATTATTATATATACATTAAAGATATTTTATAAACAAGTTTATAAACATGTAAATAAATTTTATTCAACATTATGTTTAATTTAGTCAATTATTTTTTATAGCAGTTTAATAGTAAGATTTATCAAATATACATGATTGCTTTTTAAATTTATATTTTTTAAAATAAATTTTATTATATATTTAACTTATTCACTTTACAACTAATTATTTCTACAACATAAATAAGAATAATTATTTTAAAAGTTACAACATTACCAAACTATCCTGAGTTGATTTTTTTTTTCAATTTAATCAATAATGGGCTGGATTTGATTCTCACAAATTCAATCAAACCCAATCCATACTCACCCTACTTAAATCTCATTCGGCTTGACCAGTGATTTAGTTGGTAATTTTTACTATATTTGCATAAAAAGATAGCAAAAAATTCGACTTAAAGATTTGTTTGTTCAAATCACCTTTCTTACAGAATCAAGTTTACCCTTACCCTTCTTTTGATGAAGAGTAAAGTTTACTCTTGTTGAAAATTAGTAAATGAACGATGAGAGGTAAAATAATAATAATAATAATAATTGAAGTCCTCATGGTTTCAATATTTTGTATTTAAAGGACGGTATAATTCGTAACTTGAAATCTCTTTGAACTTTGGCCAAACGATTACAGAATGGAAGAATAAATAATACATATTAGGACAAAACTACTTTGCAACCGTTGTACTAAATCCCCAAATTTTATATTTTCTTTAACAATCCCTATTATTTTCTCTAAATAATAAAATTTACAAGTTTAAAAAATTTTATGCAATAAGCCCCAATTAAAATATAATAATTTCAAAATTTAAAAAAATTTATTTAACGTTTTCTTTAGCAATCCCCATTGTTTTTTGTAAATCATAAAAATCATATGTTTTAATAATTTTATGTAATAAGCCCCAATTAAAATATAATAATTTTCGAATTCTAAAAATTTATTTTTTCTATCTCCTTCTCAAATCAGTTTGTCCTACTTTAAATCTTAATTTATTCATTATCAAACATATAATTCTTCTAAAACTAAAAAAATAAGAGTCTTCTAACTGCATAAATTAGATTAATTTCTTAAACACAAATCCTCAAAAACATAATACTTGCATTTTCTCAAAAGAAATATATTGCGTTTATGTTTTTTTTCTTTCTATAACAAGATCTAATCAATTAGGGTTTGCTAAATGCGATTAAAGATGGTGGGACGAGTTTATTTTACTAAAATTTAATCTCAATAAGGTGTTTAGCATGAATAAGTAAACTAAAAATAATAAAGCTTAGGCTACCAAATTATCATGTGATAATGATGTTTTTTTTTTACCCTAAGGAGACCCTAGAATGAGTTTTTTAGACTAAATTTCTGTTTTATGTTAACAAAAGAAAATAAAAATGTTACGTTAGAAGTCTAAAAAGTTAGATATAGGGATGGCAATGGGGCAGATATGGGTTGGATCTACTCTGCTCCAGATCCAAATCCATAATAAAAATCAAGATCCGTATCTGCTCCAGATCCGTTATGAATCCATATTTTTCGTTCCATATCCAAATCCAAAAAAGAAATAAATATCTATATCTACTCCAAATCCGAAAAAAAATTAAAATCCAAATCTGCTCTAGATCCGTCATGAATTCTAAAATTCAGTAATAAAAAAGTAATAATTTTTTAGATTGAAAATTGAAGGCTAAAATGTATTGATAACAAATAAATTATATAATTTTTCTCAAAAATATAATAAATATTGTACCTTATACTTTTACACCAAAACAACAAATAAGAAAGATAATAAAATATCATTCAGAAGTAATTGCAGGAGTAAGATCAATCTAATATTCTATTGTCTCCTTCATCATTCTAATATCCACGATACACCTACCCTCATTCCTACAACATTAGATAATGACATATAAATTAAATATGATTTATATTAAGTCCTTTATTATTTTTATTATGACCATATTTGACTAAATATATGAATAACTATATTCCTTAAAAAATATTTGGCCAATATGATAAAATAAATTACCAGGTTATATTACTTGGCTTGCAATTTGAATATTGTATGTACATGCTTTGAGGCTGGCTGACTTTTAAATTTACAAAACTAACCTTTAAGTTTTAAGAGTTTAAATACATGGTAAATACTACTAATATGCTATGAATAAAATTTATTATCATTATCATTCCACAATTATTAAGAAACTTTTAAAATAAATTAAAATTAAAAGATGAGTGGATATGGATATAGTTTAGATATTAAGATAGATCCAGATCTGCTCCAGATCCGTCTTAAATACGCACATCGATATCCAAATCCGATCCAAATTCATTTTAAACCGATCCAAATCCGATCCGATTGGATTTGGGTCACGTGGATCTTGGATCCAATCCATTGCCATCCCTAGTTAGATAATTTTAATTTTTTTGAAAGGTATTCTTCCATAATCTATTAATTTAAGTTATTATTCATTCTTTGCAATTTTAAATTTAAGTAATAGAATAAATATTATACAACACATTTTTTTTTCACATTAAATAAATAATTGATCAGCTTTATACATGTAAAAGGTATAAATAATTTTACATAATTTCAAGTTTACATATAGAAATTTATTATTTTGAAAATATTATTTATAAACTCCATAATGAAATTTAAACGACTATCCAATTATTTATTTAATAGTTATTTGTTTTTCATTTTAATATTGTCAAAATTTTTATAAAACCTTGTCCAATCTTGTATTACACTAAAAACAAGATAATATTATTATAATCCAATTGATATTTTAAGTAAATGGGAGTGGAGAGTACATCTCCTAATCATTTTTATACTCAATTTTAATGTTATATACTTTCTCAATATTATGGATAATTAATTATAGAAGTAGACATGAAAATAATAGTAATAATTAGAGAATTATAAAATATTGATGTACTTGTGGAATAAATTAAGGGATTTGTCTTTCTAAAGTTCATAGGCTTTGTTGTATTTAAGAGGTTGTGGCTCTCATGGATGCGCAACTAAATCATACATTATAATTACCCAATATTAATAATAAAAAATACTCTCAAAATTCCCTATATCTTCTTTATTCGTATTATTTAATAACTTAGCCAATAAATAAAAATATTTACTAAAATAAATAAAATAAAACAACTAAGATAAAAAGAAAAAAACATGAAAGTCTAAATATGAATCACGGGTTGCATGAGAAATAGAGATGAGGATAACTATTGATGGGGTGGGAGGGTAAAATAATAATAATAATATTAATTCTGACGTTTTGGAAAACTATAGGGACTCCAATGTTAATTACCTAAGTAAATACATCCTACCGTTGCTTTTACTTTTACAATTCTTTCATTGGATCTAACGGTTAGGTCACAAAAAGACAAAAAAAACTTAGCTGGACCCATTTTATATATTAACACTTAATTGTATGTTTCCTTAAAATAGAGTTTATTTAAGTAAAATTTTTATTAATAAAATTTTTATAAATAATATATTTTTTTAAAATTTTAATTATTTAATTATTAATAAAAATTATAAAAATTATATATATCATTTAAATTAAAATAAAATTATTAAATAAATAAAGAATATTTTAAATATTATAATATCTAAAAAATTTAAACAACGAAAAAAAAAAAGCAATTAAATAAGTAGTTACGGTTAGGCTGTCCCAAAATACTCATTCAACACAAATCGTGATTCAGTTGGTGGGTTAGAAAACAAACGTCAATTCAATTCATTTTCAGTTCAATTTGCCTATTCTGAGAGTTGAGATAGAGTAGTGAAAGCTGAAGTAGAAAACGGAGTAAATGGAACTGCTACCGGCGGAGGGGTCGCAGATCGCGAAGAAGCACGGATTCCGGTCGCTGAAACTGGTGAGCTTCGACTTGAACGAAGAGCTTGGCGAGCAGCCATTCGGAGTTGACTACGGCAGGCTCGATAATGGCCTTTTTTACTACGTTCGTTGCAACTCTAAGCCGAGAATGCGCGCTGCTCTCGCTCTCGCTGTCAAAGCCGGGTAATTATTTGATTGGACTTGTTTGCATAATTTTCTTCGCTTGCATGTGTTATACTTTTGAGGTTGTTGATGCTAATTTGTGTTGTTAAGTTGATGAACTTGTGGCAATTTGTGGAATGCAAGCCTATCACCTTGTAGGTTTTAGTGCAATTATGACATTCTGGGAGCTTATTTGTGGAAAATGTCGATGACTTTAGTTATGTTGTGGAACTGAAAGGGAGTTAACTCCTTTGGTTGATTAAAACTTGTACATGAATATGGAGTGTTGCTTTTAGGGTTTAGGGCTTACAAGTCGTTTACTGTGGCTAAGTTGTGGAGCGATTTGAGTTCCTATTTCTACTTTATAATTGCTTATGTGAAGTTGCTAGGTTCAATCACGGGAATGTATGGAGATTCATGTTGGAGTGAAGCTAATTTATTCCGTTCATGGCAGCTCAGTTTTAGAAGAGGAGCATGAGCGAGGAGTTGCACACATAGTCGAGCATCTTGCATTTAGTGCTACTGAGAAATACACGAATCATGACATCATCAAATTTCTAGAAAGTATTGGAGCGGAATTTGGTGCCTGTCAGAATGCTGTAACATCTGCGGATGAGACTGTATATGAGCTGTTCGTGCCTGTTGACAAGCCTGAACTTCTGTCCCGGGCCATTTCAGTCTTGGCAGAATTCAGTACAGAGGTACCAAATAACTGTTTGTCCGATTACATCTGTACTGGCTACTTCTTTTAGTCTAATAATTTTTGCAATGCAGGTTCGAGTTTCAAAAGATGACTTGGAAAAAGAAAGAGGCGCCGTATTGGAAGAGTACAGGGGAAACCGGAATGCTAGTGGGAGAATGCAAGATGCACATTGGGTCCTGATGATGGAAGGATCAAAGGTGCTGCACTATGTCTTGTAACCTGTTTGTCATTTGTTCGCTTGTTAGTTACCTTCTGATTTATAGCTAGTTATTTCTTGGAGATATCAGTTGCATTCTTGCAGTGTAAAAATGCTGTTTACTTATCTCTCCTGTCTAACTGGATGAGCCAATTTAGTTTATCTATGATCTATTATATGATTTTCAGACCATATTCCTGGTTTCCTTCTAACATTTTGCCAAGAAATAGAGTTCTTATTAGTGTCCGTTACATTTGGTTGTAATGTCTTGGTATACAGCCACAAAGGGAGGGTACAAGAAGTGGGCCCTTGGAAAGGAGGGATTGGAGTATCTTTATTCTTCTGAGCATTAGAGTTTGATTTTGACTTTGTCAGGATAAGGGTCTTACTCTGATTATGGGTACACGAGAGTTTTCTCGTCTGGCTCACTGTTTAGAGACATGCCCAGAGTTTTAATCAATAATTTTCTACATATGTTTGGTTTAGCTTATGACTGTTCAGCTACAATTTGATTTCTATCCTTTATATGTTTTTGCAGTATGCTGAGTGCTTACCCATTGGATTAGAGAAGGTAATTAGGACGGTTTCTTCTGACACTGTAAAAAGATTTTATCAAAAGTGGTACCGTTTGCAGAATATGGCAGTGATAGCAGTTGGAGATTTTCCTGATACTAAGGTTTGTATATGTAATATGCATATTCACCTGTTTTAGTTAACATATGAATGCTAATCAAGATTCTTAACTCTCTCTCTCTTTCTATGTCCCTCTCTCCATGTCTTCAAAGGGTGTGGTTGAGTTGATAAACACTCACTTTGGGCAGAAAAAGTCAGCAACTGATCCTCCGGTTACACCAAAATTTCCAGTTCCTTCTCATCAGGAGCCTCGTTTTTCATGTTTCATTGAATCTGAAGCTGGTGGGGTTAGTATTCTATGAGTCTTAAAATTTTTTGTTTATATATTTTTGTCCTGTTAACTACATATGCAGATGCATAAATAGTCATCTTAATTTGCCTGTTCTGACATTTTTATTTGTTCTGCTTGACCAGTCAGCAGTGATTGTTAGCTATAAGATGCCAGTGAACGAGCTAAAGACAATAAAAGACTACAAGGAAATGCTCACAGAATCCATGTTCCTACATGCTCTAAATCAGAGGTTCTTTAAATTATCGCGCAGAAAGGATCCCCCTTATTTCTCATGCTCAGCTTCTGCAGATGATCTGGTTCGCCCATTAAAGGCTTATATAATGTCCTCCTCTTGTAAAGAAAGAGGGACTTTGAAGGCCTTAGAGTCAATGCTCATTGAGGTGTGCTTTTATCTTAATCTCAATTGGGTCCGTTTTGTAGTTGTCTTTATTTATTTACTTATTTATTTATTTTTATTGGGAATAGATACTAAAGTACATTAAAGAAGAAAGACAAAACTTACAAAGGTAGACCAGATGTCCATGTGTAAAATCCTCAAAAACAGATATAAAGGGGAAGGGAAACAATCTGTACTAAAGCCATCCAACAATCCCAAAGAATCCATCCTTCTATAGAATTAACCCAAAACCTCCTCCCAGCTGAGATTTATGAAAAAAAAAAAAAACAATCTTTAAAGTCATTTGTGCACTAGGTTCGTTGCTGAAGCATTTTGTATTAGGTTGCAAGGGTACGGCTACATGGGTTTTCAGAACGGGAAGTATCTGTAGCTCGAGCTTTGCTGATGTCAGAGGTCGAATCTGCCTATCTAGAGCGTGATCAAATGCAATCAACCAACTTGCGAGATGAATGCTTACAAGTATAACTGTAGATCCTTAAATTTTCCAACCATTTCATGTGAAACTTTTCATTCGGTCAGCCAAAGTAAGTATTTTTTTTTTTTTGTAGCATTTTCTCTGCAAAGAACCTATTATTGGGATTGAATATGAAGCTCGGCTCCAGAAAACTCTTCTACCTCGTGAGTAAACATTACTATATTTTTTAACTCATGTTGAGGCTTACTGTAATAAGCCAAGTAGGAAATCATTTACAGTTGTTCTAATCGGGCTTTTTATGTGCATAGATATATCGGCATTAGAGGTTTCCAGATATTCAGAGAAGTTACAAACATCATGCAGCTGTGTCATAAAGACAATTGAACCTCAAACTTTTTCAACAATTGATGATCTGAAAAATATTGTGTTGAAGATTAAAAATCTTGAGGAAAAAAACATTTCTCCTTGGGATGAGGAAAACATACCTGAAGAAATTGTTAGTACAAAACCCAGTCCAGGGTAAGAATGGGTCCTTTTCTACCGTATTATCTGTTTATAGTCTTTATGGTATACGTAATTATGATAATATGGTCCCTGTAGCACCTCCTATAACTGCGCCACCTATTTCAAACTTTTCTACCCTCTCTATGAATCAAAAAATGCTGTACGATTCAGTGTAATTGACTAGGTATAGATCATAATCTGTTGGATTATGTAATCTACCTAATGGGAGATTCTTGTTTATCTTAGCACTTTTGAGTGTGACTTCACAATGAAATAAATTTATGAAATTTGAGTATTTTAGCCATAAAGAGACCTCTTAGCATGTGAGTTTGTCCTGTTGTATTATAGGCGCATTGTGTGAAATGTGTTCTCTGTTGGTTGGGTCTGTAATTGTGGTTTAGAAAATGAGTGATTCCTGGTTAGTCTCCAATGTTCCACCATAGTTCTATGATTTCTAATCTATTTTTTCCGGTTATTTGGAACCCAACTTTTGTCTCTTACTCCTTGAAGTATGTTCTTATGTGATTTCTCTTTCCCAGTCCAAGACTGGTTATTTATCTCTTCCCTTTTCTTTTTTCTCTTTTCTCTTTTCTCTTTTTGACGATCGCGCCTTTTACCATCCCCCATGTGATTCATCAGCCCCCTCCTATTTGTTTCACATTTTTGAATCTTTACTCTCTGCGTGTATAAGGTGGGAAGATGCCATATGGCTTCAAGAGGGTTTGCACATTTCTGGGTTGAAAACTTGTACTGTTTAAAGCAATCACTCGATTTAGGGTTATGGATAATAATCTCAGTTGGTGAGTAATATGATGTCTCATTTAACTTATCTGTGACTGACCTAATTTCTCCTGAGGGTTCAACTAGTTTCCTTTTTCTTCAATTTGGAAACTTGATGCTCTCATATATTATTTCTTTTATTTGATGTTGGCCCAAATAACAGTTTTCAAAGGTCTTGGTCTTCATAACTTATTAATTGCTTAATCTAAACTTGGTCCATTTATTTCTTTCAGGAATATTGTACAGCAGTTTGAATATGAGAATTTAGGAGCCACTGAGTTGGTTTTATCAAATGGCATGCGAGTATGCTATAAGTGTACAGACTTTCTTGATGACCAGGTACAGTGGCATTCAAGTTTCCTATAATCATTTTTTAGTGTCAGTTGATGTGAAACATTATAATTTTTTATCAACTGTTTGTTTCAACAGGTTCTTTTTACAGGTTTCTCATATGGGGGCCTGTCTGAACTTCCAGAAAGTGAGTATCTTTCATGCTCCATGGGATCAACCATTGCTGGAGAAATTGGTGTATTTGGTTATAGACCATCAATGTTAATGGACATGCTTGCTGGAAAGAGAGTTGAAGGTGGAACAAAGGTTGGAGCATACATGAGAACCTTTTCTGGTGACTGTTCACCCTCGGATCTGGAAACTGCATTGCAGGTTTGCTTTATTGGATTAATCACATCGATTTCCTTCTCTTTTCCCACCCTTAGATTATTATTTGAAATATTGACATATAGGAGACTGCAATATACTAATATTTTCTTCTCAGAAATCTATTTGCATGTGTGAATGTAAGAAAATAATTGTTAGTGTTGATGATTAGTGATTGCAAAATTCTTTGCAATATTTTCTTGGACATCAATTGTTATTTTTCTCTTTGTTTTTGTTTTTGTTTTTGCATTGGGGTCGCTAGGCTGGGGGGATGATTGTATGACTTCTCTGTGATCAATGTGCTAAATGACTGTTTCTTCTTACTGTGGGGTCTTGACCTATCTTTTTTTTTTTTTCCCTCTTTTATTATGATTGTTATGATTGTTGTGGTGGCAGCTTGTATATCAACTTTTCACTACAAACGTAGCACCAGGAGAGGAAGAAGTCGAAATAGTGATGCAAATAGCAGAAGAGGTGATTCGTGCTCAAGAGAGGGATCCGTACACTGCATTTGCAAACCGGGTGAAGGAGATCAACTATGGAAACTCTTATTTTTTTAGGGTATGCCTCATTTGTTGTTTTGAATTCTTTCAATGGAGATGCCCTCCTTAACTCTTGGTTATTTCTGGTGAATCAGCCTATTCGAATAAGTGACCTTCAAAAAGTGGATCCATTGAAAGCTTGTGATTATTTCAATAGCTGTTTTAAGGATCCATCAACTTTCACTGTTGTGATTGTTGGCAACATTGATCCTTCAAATGGAATTCCTTTGATATTGCAGTATTTGGTGAGTTGAAAATTTCTTGCTTAACTGCTTCTGCCTGGAGAATTTAAATATCACATTAATTGGGTGTTCTGATTTTCAATGCAGGGCGGAATACCAAAGCCTCCTGAACCAATTCTCCATTTTAACCGTGATAATCTTAAAGGCTTACCATTTACATTTCCCTCATCAATAATTAGGTTTGTATTTCTGGCTATATAGAGGTTTATATATCATCTATTTTGATCAATTTTATTCAACCTGCTGGGTTGCCTCAACTGTTCTCAACTTCAAGAGTTAAAAGTGTTTTGTCTTGCCTTGAATGCATGCATGCTAACTCACTTGCCAACCTCCCTTTTGTTATCTTCTCTCTATTGCCAGCCTCAGCCTCAGTTTTGATAGCTACCTGCCTACCATTCTTTTGACATTGCTACAGTCTAAAGACATGATTTTGGTGCTCTATTGTCACATGTTCTTTTTCCAGTTGCAATCCATGTCCCTCTAATGCATTGATTATACTTGCAGAGAGGTGGTCCGCAGTCCCATGGTCGAAGCACAATGCTCAGTCCAGCTGTGCTTTCCTGTTGAGCTGAAGAATGGAACACTGGTTTCTGGCTCTCTTTTGATCTATGCTTTCTTGTTGAGCTGATGCCTTGAATTCTGCTTATGATAGTTTATCATCTGAATATCTATTGGATAATTAAATTGCAGGTTGAAGAGATAAACTATGTGGGTTTCTTGAGCAAACTTCTTGAAACAAAGATGATGCAGGTTCTCCGTTTCAAGCATGGACAGGTTTGTGCTTCCAAGTTCCAACTATTGTGCTGTTATTAGTTTTCTTATTCTTTGACCTAATGTTTCTTAATGTCCTGTATTTCTCAGATCTATTCTGCAAGTGTTTCAGTATTCCTTGGCGGTAATAAACATTCAAGAACTGGTGATGTACGGGGTGATATTAGCATAAATTTCTCTTGTGATCCGGAGATCTCTTTCAAGCTGGTATGTGTATAGTTGTATATTTTGCCATCTTTTATTTTTATATTTAAGTGTGCCAACTGCCTATCAGCTCAATTTTTTGGTTTGTGCAATGTCTTTCTACAGGTAGACCTTGCCTTGGATGAAATCTCGCGTCTTCAAAAGGAAGGGCCTTCTGATGAGGATGTTTCCACCATACTTGAACTTGAGCAAAGAGCTCATGAAACTGGATTGCAGGTTTAATTTCTTTATTTGTTTGTATCTAATAATGGCCCATTGATTGGCAAGTGATAAAGGCAAGGTAGATGCATTCTGAATCTTACTCCTATGTTTCAACCCTATATGGTGGTTGAACTCCAAATCAAGCATGGAGTTTAGTTCCCTTGATGGGAGAAATGAAAGTTATCCAGCGCCATTTATTTCTGTTACTGATTGCTATTGCTCTTTCAGGAGAACTACCACTGGCTGGATAGGATTTTATGCAGCTACCAGTCAAGAGTCTACTCTGGAGATGTTGGCACTTCTTTTAAGGTGATAGTCTATTGTTATTTTATGCTACAGTCCTGAAATTGTAGTTTGTATCCATTTTGTATCTTTTCATGTTTAGTATGTATTGAGTAACTGGTTATCACAAAAGCTTAAACTGATAGAATTACAGAAAGGTTCCAGAATAGAATCTGGTACCGGAGGTCTAAGGTTCGAACCCTGCTAACATGGGTAGGGAGGGTTTTCCATTCATGCAATGCTAAGAAGAAAATATGTCACTTCAGTACTTATCTAGAAGAGAATTCTGAATATGAATAATATGATAGGACTTAAAGCTAAATTAGGGTTGATTTTTATTTATTGAATTAAAAAAAAAGGAACAATCCTAACCGACAATTCGAGAGGTAGGTCAATCTATCCCAAAACTCTTAATTATTCCTAACTCTAGAAAAAACTCAACATAAACTCTAAATGACTCTTCAATCTCTTTATTTATACCTGAGCCCTAATTAACGAATAAATAAAATTACTAAACTACCATTGTCCCTAAAATTACTAAATTGTCCTTGGTCCTTTATATTTGCACCTAAAATAAGTTTTATTGGTCTAACATTACTCCCCTCCCAAAAAGACACCTTGCCCTCAAGGTGAAATCTAGGAAACTGTTGCCTCTTCTTCCTCGACTTCTTCCCTGCATTTCTCCTTATCACACACAGTCAGAACTTGTAGTGATTTATCCTTACATCGATGCCCCAGTGAAAATTTCTCATCGCATCGAAAACACAACTCATTCGCCCTCATATCCTAAATCTCTTTCTCCGTGAGGCATTTGAAAGTCACCCTGGTCGGGCACCACTAACCCGATCCCTTTGGGAATCTCTTTGTAACCCCATGATTTGCTTTGGAACTCTCGCTAAAACCCCATAGTCTGGGACCAATGGCGTGCTGTTTCGGTATGAAAATTGACTGAACTGCTCCTATTAACCCATTCTACTGTGTTCTTATCCTCAATCATCTGTGCCAACTCCATTAACTCCCCTACCCCTCTCGGCCTTAGCCAGCGAAGCGAGGCTTGGATTTCTGGTTTCAGTCTCTTCATAAAATTCCCTTGCAATACCGCCTCTGGGATTCCCCCTAGACGCCCCGATAGCAACTCAAACTTCTCCCTATACTCCATGACCGTTCTCTCCTGGGTCAAAGCAAAAAACTGCTCATGCAAATCTCCCTCTTGAATGGCCCGAAACCTCTCCAACAGCCGGTCCTTAAATTCACCCCACGACCTCAATGGTTGTCGTTGTTCTCGCCATTGAAACTACGAAAGGGCCTTTCCCTCCGAACATAATGCCACCACCATCAATTTTTCCCTTTCTGAGATTCCTTTGATGGTGAAATAGTGCTCTACCTTATACACCCATCCATAGGCATCCTCGCCTTCG
This sequence comes from Citrus x changshan-huyou, assembly GCA_039657385.1. Lineage (NCBI taxonomy): Eukaryota > Viridiplantae > Streptophyta > Magnoliopsida > Sapindales > Rutaceae > Citrus > Citrus x changshan-huyou. The sequence continues at coordinate 9,418,340 of CM077550.1, forward strand.
AAAATAGGCATTTTCAGTTTCCTTACCCTAGAATCTACCCCAAATTGAGTTTGCCCCGCCCAATTTCACGCCATTGGAGGTCTCCAACCTCTTGAATCTACTCTAGTTTCAGCAAATCCCAAAGACCCAGCCCAAAATTCTCCTTGCCCAGCCCCATATTGGGCTGAAATCCCTTGCCCAGCCACATTCCAGTCATAACCGCTCCCTCTCTCGTCGGAAATCCCTCCTCCTTGCCATCCGCCCCTAAATCCGACTTGTCTAGACCCAAAACCGCCCTGCCTAGGCCCAAATCCAGCCTGCCCAGCCCAAAATCCGGCCTGCCCAGGCCATGCATCACCCCCAAACGCCACCAAGTCGCCAAGACCGACCATCCAACTCCTGTGCGCCCCATTCCGGTGCCGAAATGCCGATTCCTAACCCTAAGCTGCCTCCTCCAGCCGTGACCCAGCTTCTTCCACCGCGCCTGACACCGGGAAAGGCTCCCCCAAGTCGCGAGTCCCTTGGGCCGACCTCCCCGCCTCCAAATCTGTCTTGACCATCACCCCTGGCTGTGCTAGACTGGTGGTTTTCTGCCCTCCGCCCTCTGCGTCGCCGCCGACCACGGGTTCCGTACCACCGGAGCTTTCTCCCGCCACGCTGCCGTGGCCTGTCGATGTTGCCAGTGGGGGGTTAAGGTGGAGTTCCGTCAATTTCAGCAACATGGCTTCAAGGGATGAAAATTGCTGTTGAACGGTGTTAAATCGCTTGTCAATGGTGGCCTTGAGCGATCCAACCTCCATTTCCAATTTCTCTTCAAGTGCGTCCACCTTCTTCGCTGCCATAGTCTCGGGATTCTTGCACTGATACCACTTTGATAGGACGGAGAGCTAACTTAGGGCTGATTTTTATTGATTGAATCAAAAGAAAGAACAATCATGACCTACAATTTGAGAGGGAGGTCAATCTCTCCCAAAAGTCCTAATTATTCCTAGCTCTAGACAAAACACAACATAAACCTTAAATGACTCCTTAATCTCTTATTTATACTTGAGCCCTAATTAACGAATAAATAAAATTACTAAACTGCCCCGGCCCTTAAAATTACTAAACTGTCCCTGCCCCTTTATATTTGCGCCTAACATAAGTTTTATTGGTCTAACATAATAGTGGCAGTAAACCTTGGAGTCATCTGTCTATTTTTCTCTTTAAATGTTGAGGAAAAGAGAACAAAATGAGTGTTAGCCTGCTATTGTTGCAATCATTTTAAAGTTCTCATCATTGTATGGTGCTTTTTGTTGCCAAAGCTTGGACGGAAGCTTGGCAGAAACGTATAAAATCATCTCTTGCCTTTTTATTGGTTTAAGTTAAAATATTGATTATTTTTTATTTTAAATTTCAGTGATGATTAATTATTGAATTTGTGTCCTTTGCAGATTCAAGATGAAGCGCGATCCAAAGTTAGAAATTCTCTGCAACCATTAACATTACAGTTAGCATTACAAAGAATAATGCCTTATCCTTGCAACAAGCAGTTTACTGTAGTGATTCTTATGCCACAAGTATCTCGATTTAAGTTCTTAAGATCATTATTTCGACATAACCAGACCTATCATCTTGGAGATGCAAAGGTCAGTTTGTGCCTGTTATTTGCTTTGTCACATATTTAGTACTGAGTACACATTTAATCAACGAATTTGTATCTTCTGGCAGTTATTCTCTGAATGCCGGTAACTCCTCAAATTTTTTGCTTTGCACATTTCATCTTTTTCCTCGGTGGAATTAATAATCTGCTGATTTTTTTTTTCCTTGTGATATATATATTTATATTATTGTGAAACTATTGATTGCTTTTTACATTATCTATGCCATCTCCACTTCCCCGCTAATCATTGCTTTTCTTTATTCAAGTTTGGTATCATCAATTCTCAGTATTGTTGACTTTCATAAATTTATTAATGCTGTAATATTGTTGGTTGTGGCAGGCTTTAGCTGCTGTTGCTGGTTTGACATTTTTGGCCTTTAGTTTGTGGAGATATTCTCGGAGAACCCTGAAATCCTAGGACCTTTATGGAGCAAAGCTCAACATACTTCAGGAAAATTGAGACTTCCAGCAGGAATTAGGATGTATCTAATCATATTTTGATGAATGGTAGAAAATGCATATTAGGTACCAAAGAATTGTTTAGGAGGACTGTAACTGCCGCCAACTTCTTTACCCATCAAGGGCTTCTCACAATCAATGTACATCTGGTTAGATGATTAGACACCAATTCTTTCAGTCTTCATGTATCCTCCTTTAAAATACTTGAAGGTATTACTGTATTGCTTATGATGAACTCAAGATTTACGATGGGGTTACGGTAAGGGGGATGCATATTTGTGACAAAAGTTGTGGAAAATACGGTACATTGCAGATAATGAACTATTGAATTGAATGGGCAGTGCCGCAGTGATTTCAACGCAGCATTTTTTATTTTTTTAAATTTTTATCTTCGCCTGTTATATCTGTGTTTTGGGCCTGCGACACAAATGAGATTAACTATAGGTACCACTAAATCTGGGATTTTCTTGATGTAGTTTTAAATTCAATAATTCAGTGCATTGTGATGTTCAGAAAAAGAGATGCTTCAGAGTCAAGAAGCAAAGGTGCTGTCTAACTGAGACTTTGTGTATACCACTGCTATAGCTAAAGACGTAGAACATAGTAACAGATGTAAAGAAAACTGTGTTTAGATGAGGGTTTTCAGAATTATTTTAGGACATCAGATTAGCATTTTAAAATTGGAATAAGTAATATTTTTTTTTCTACAAGATTATGTCTAATTATATGGGAAAGAGAAGTGATATTTCGACAAAAATTTTATAGATCGCTTACAGGAAAAATAGTTCACTGAGTCAAGATTATGTATTAAAAAAATAATTACTTAACACAGTAACCCACGCTGTATGTGCTCTTATCCCATCGGTGCTGCAAAGTTTCTTCAGAGTTTAAGTCGAATCTCTTCTTCTATTCTTATATTGTGTTGGAATTGTAGTTAGAAAATTATAGCATTAAAGTGTTTATTTAAAAACACTAGTTACTGTATTTTAAAAATTAAGTTGATTTAATTTCGTATTTACATAATAAAAAAATATAATATTTTTACTAATTTTACTAAAATTATTATTTAAAAAATTTATTTTATATATAATATTAGTTTTTATTTTATATTTAAAGTTTTTTTCACAACTACAACTCAAAAACTACAATATTTTAATAACAAACAGGAACTTAGTTTCTCATAACTACATTTCAATTTAAATAAATTCATTCTAGTTTTTTTAATTAATTTTTTCTCTTCTCCCAAAAAAAAAAAATATTACTACAGTTCATACGAAACACTGGAGACGTCAGCCCAAGTCGGAGCACACGTCATAAAGCCCACTGAAAAATAAGGCGGACTTAAAATCTCAAACGCCAGGTAAACAAAATTAAATACCCTTACAACTTGGTGAAACTATCAGAAACGCCATTTTGTGTCGAAACTCGAAACCCCCACCATTTTTCTGAGGGAGAGACCAGCGTGTAAAGCCAAGCCTTGGGTGTATTAGCAGTGCCCAGATGGGGAGGAGGATATTAAACAATGCGTTGAGAGCGATAGTAAATGCAGAGAGGAGGGGAAAAGCTACTGTTGAGCTGCAACCAATCTCTACTGTCATGTCTTCTTTCCTTAATATCATGAAATATCGAGGTGAATGTATTTTTGTACATATTCCTATTTAAAATGTATTTTTACTTGGTAAATTAGGCTGAAGTAATGGTAACTGTAAGTGGGTTCATTGTAATTTTGTCTACTTTTTTGCATCAGTAGCCTAGCCATTGGTAATAGTAATTCAGATATTAGGAAATAAAGTCTAGCAGATTTATTATTGTTTCAATTTATGGTTATGTTCTAGTTCTACAATAAATACATATTGGATGTATGAATGATAGGTGGTTGAGTGTTTCCATAGTGTGTTTCAAACTCGAAAATCTATAAAGAAGATTGATATATACACGTGCGGATTTGTGTGTAGGTGAAGAAAGAGAGATTTGGAGCAATTTCATGGATGTGATAGGAGCAATTAGCATGATCTGGGTTCTTTTGTTTTCAATGATTTTATTATCCTTTATTATTATCTTGGGGGTTGTATGATACATGCTTGCAAACTTTGAAGTACAACAATTAAATCAAACTTTTGTACTTTTTTGTCCACAAGGCCTTGGGTTTTATTTCATTACAGCCGAAGATATATGGAGATTATTTGGATCTAAATAGAAAACGAATGCAAATATAAAACTTGGATCCAAGTTTTATTGAGAATGCTATTTTCACTTTTTAATTATGCTTATGTCTACATTATTGTCTCATCACATGGAAGTCTACCTTCCATACTCATTTCAATGGGTATACATGGTATGCAACACGTTATTTGAGTGAAAACGCTTCATCAGACATCTATATCTGCTGGTGGTTAGTAAATTTAGAGTGGACATGGACAGATACCGCATGAAATTCTCTACAACCAAAAATGTGTCTCTGAACTGCTGCAGAATATTTTTTAGAATCTGTGTGAAATGTAGCAGACTTGTCTTGTTTAATGATGTACCCTAATTTTTATCAGGGTGCTTGCTCACAGACATGAATTTTGAACACAACAAGTTGTTTGCTTTTAATTTTTCTTTTGGGGAGAGATTTCCTTTATATTATTTAATGCTTCTATTCTGTTGTCGTCCCGGTTCTGGTTCATACCACTTAAATTTCAGATCAATCGAATTAACCTTATGTATTTGAGAGTGATTTGCTTGTCCTACTAATTGGTTGCAATTTTGCAAGTTTGGTTACCATCATAGATGCATGGGACATTTTGTTAAGGCTTTGGCAGTTAGGTTTCTTTATTCTTTTTTTTATTATGTTTGGTGAATGAACATGGTAGTGCTTTTGTTCTTAATTTCTTACCATTAAATGTTTATTCTGTGTATTAGAGACTTTGATTTTTGTTTATCTATTAAATCTATTGTTCAGAAAGAAAGAAATATGAAACAAATAAAATTATCTCTTGACTGGAACTTATTGACCTTCTTCAGTCTTTATCTGTAACGAGTTTCATTCTGTTCTTTAATTTTATTGTAGTTAGAGGCTCCAAAATGTTCAATCTTTGAATTTTTAATGGCTATTGTTTATTAACTTGCCATTTTCTCTTTCTTGTATTTTTAACAAATTTAAAGGATACGTCAAGGATTTTCAAGTTTATGATCCACATAGGGTGGGCAAGATCAAAGTTGAACTGCTAGGCAGGGTTAATGATTGTCGGGCTCTCACCTATAGGCAGGATATTAAAGCAAGCGAAATTGAAGGGTACACAGTGCGTGCTCTTCCAACTAGACAGGTTTGTTTATAACTCTTTCAAGTCCTTTGTAGTTGCCACTGGCAAGAAAGGTTGTGTGGTATGTTTATGAATCTGACACTTTTGCCAAATAATCAGACAGTATGCAGGAACTTATGTCTTGCCGTTTTTATTTTGATTTCTTTCAATACAGTGGGGTTATGTTGTTATAACAACTCCAGATGGTGTTTTGGATCATGAAGAGGCCTTGAGACGAAATGTGGGTGGCCAAGTTCTTGGTTATTTCCATTAGATATCCTTGCTATGTGTGGAAGCGAAGGTTCTTCGATGACGTTGCAGCCTGCAAGAATGTGTTAAACTTTCAATTAGAGACAATCTGAATTTTGTATTTATTTGAGCGGAATGATAGAACAGTGTTTGTTTCACCTCTCTTCATAAATTTTTTTTTATCTTCATGGAACATAAGTTTTAAAAGTGGGTTTTAAAGACTTGTCTGCTCCTGGCAGAAATAACAAGATTTATGAAGACATGTCCGACGATGACTAGGGTGTGGGATACTTTAGTTCGAGTCCCTTGCCCCGAACATTTTCACTAGAAAATTGTCACTTCGGATCAACAACAAAACAAGCTCAACTTGCTTCAAAAGAAGCATTAAACTTTAAGCGCGTCTATTTTTAAATTTATACGGGCCCGTTTGGTATTGTTTCTAAATTTATATTTTTTAAAAATAAAAATAAAAATAAAAATAAAAATAATATTTTATAATTATTGTATTTCGAATTTAAGTATGTGTTTAATATTATTTTCTATATTCTGTATTTAAAAACTGAAAACAATAATATACGTTCGGTAGATATAGTTAAAAATAATAAAAATAAAAAATATGCATTCGGTAATACTTTTTTTAAAAATAATTTTTACTAACATTTACGTCATATTTATAGTTATAAAATAATTATTTAGCTAGAACATACACAAATACAACATAATAATTTAAACAAAATTATTATAAAAAAATTACGTGATAATAAAGTTTTAGAATTAGCATTAATTAAAAAAACTTTTACATTGTCATTATTTTTACACCATAATTAAGATATATATTACAACACATGATTTAAACAAAATAATTATAAAAAAATTACATAATAGATATTATACATTACGTATGTAATCATGCCACATAGAAACTGCAATTCTATCTCTTGTAGCATTTATCTCTGCGACACTTGTAGGAGATAAATCAACATTAGTAAGTGACCTACTAGTGTCTCCTTCGTTGGTAACCAAATCTTGCACATCAAAGTCTCCAAATAACCTATCACAAGCAATAAATTCAAATTGTGAATTCCATCTAAAGCAATAAATTGAAATTACAGATTGTTTGATTGAATTCTATCCAGGGCAAAGCTTGAAAAATCTCTATTTCTCTCTAATAACAAAAGTCCAATTTACCTAATGCATTTTCTCTGTAAAAAAAAAGTGACAGGCAATAAATTCAACTTTTGCATCATCAACAAAATGGAATTTGGAGTAAAATCAATATCATGGCAATGACAGTAGTGAACAATATCATCTTTACATGCTATTAAAAACAATTAAAATCACTCAAATGATTTCTGAAAATTTTTATTAAATTCTCAGGCTTTTTTTTTCATTCTAATTGTCATATATACAAATTCATCGCTGTCCAAAAACATCATACTTTAAGAAATATTTAAAAGTTAATTAAGTCAAAAATCTTATAAATTATAATGTCCTTTTTTTTCGTTTTAAATTGGTTTCCAAAGAATGATGTCTATGCTTACAGAAGCAAAACATGCCAAACAGCAGCAGCGACATTTTGTGGATTGTTTTTAACTTAAAAAAAACAAATACCGGCAAGTGACAGATCCGGGAGAGCAACAACAGCTGGGTGAAGACGAGCAGCAACGGCTAAGCAGCAGCGGAGCAGAGCAACAGCAGAAACAGAGCAGCGGGGGCTATGGCGGAAACACAGCAACGGCAGTGGCTGAGAGTGCAGATTTGCTGAGGAAAGGGAGAGAGTGCAGATTTGCTGCAACTAAATCAGGAAGGCTGCGAGGGAAGGGGGAAGAGAGAGAGGCAATGAAGAGATAAGGAAGAGAGAGTGGATCGGGAGAAATAAAGAGAGAGAAAGATGTTGGATGAAGATAAGGGGAGGGAGAGAGTGCAGATTTGCTGCAATTGGATGAAAAAGCTGCGGGCAAGAGAGAGTGGCAGTGAAGAGATAAGGAGGAGGTCACGATTTTTCTTTTGTTTTTTAATTCATTTTTAGGTTTAGTCCGTAAAATTTGGAGAACATGTTTAACTTGTTTTTAGTTGTGTAGTTATAATAATGAATCCGGATTTTATGTTTTGTAATTTATTTTGTGAAAAAAGTTCACCAAACATGTTTTATGTGTGTATTATAAAAATAAAAACGAAAACATGGTTTGAAAAAGGGTACCGAACGGGCCCTAAAGGATTTTGTTACAAACTTTCGCGTTAAAGCCAGCCTTCGGAACACAAGTGTTTTTTTTTCTGTACTTTTCAATTCAACGTTAAGGATGGCTAGCAGGTCGGGTGGCATGTGGTATGACACATGTTTATATAATATAATATGACACGAGCACATTTTTTTAAGGCACGTGATATGGTACGGCACGTACGTGAGTGAAGTTGGATTTATAATTTCAGATATGTGGGCTGGATCGGGCTAAGAATTTTAGGTACGTGGGCCTTAAAAATACAATACGATTAAAAATGAGTCAAAACATAGCATATGAAAAGTACATAATAAATACGCTTTATTGGTGTGCTAGTACGCAACTCGTAAGCCATCAATAATATGTGTGCCAAAATATATTAAAGTAAAAATTTTTAATGAAAAGTAAATACCAAATGTTATGACTTTACAAATATCTTGAAATTAAAATTTTTAATATATTTTGTTAGTATAGGCTTTTAAAAATTAATTTAAATCTTATATTAAAAAATTCCAATTTTATGTTTATAATTTATTAACTGAATAAATGAAATTTGAATAATTTCTTTGAATATTTATATATTTTGGCCACTTGAGTTTATAGATTTGTATTAATCGTTATTATGATCTATGGAATTAAATTTATGTATTGTTGTATTATAATGGGTTATTATGAAATTAAATATATAGTTGTGAAATTGTAATAAACTGATAATGAAATGTTAATTGTTCCCTTAATAAAAACTATTATTATTATTGTTATTATTGTTGTTATTGTTGTTATTATTTTATTATAAGTGTATGGGCTGATGGGCGTGAAAAAGTACGCCACATACGTGAGTTTAAACAAAATATGCTAGGCACATAGGTTTGAAAAAACACGCTAGACATGTGAACTTAAAAAAAAAAGTTGGCGGGCTTTTTTTAAGAGCACATCACGTGTGGACTTATACCGTGGGCCGTGCCAAACTTAAAAAAATAATAATTACAATACGGCATGGTCCATTTACTTAGTGGGTTGTGTCGTGCTGGTCCATGTGCCTTAATGGATCTTGGTTTGATTTATTAGCACGGCTGTTAGCCACCTTTATTCAATGCAGTATTAATTTCTGTTAATAAAATGGGTAGCAATTAAAATTAAAAAATTAATATATATATATATATAAGAAGGGAAAATTCTATAATGCCGTAATAAAAATTATGGTATCAATGCCGTAGTTATTGTGTATCGTTGGATTAGATCAACAACATATAATAATTATAATATAATAAAAAAAATTTTAAAAAATTTCATTAACCAGTTTACAACTGGTTAAACATTTATTTAAAAAAATTAACTGGTTAAAATTTCAAAATCATATCTATACTTTTAAAACTGAAACCTACGAAAGTTCAAATAGAATCAAAGTCTTGTCATAATTCGAAGGTCCCGAAATCGAATCTAAGAAATCGTAGCATGAAGGATCTTGTATTTTTGAAGCGATCGGGTTTGCTGGCTAATCCGAATTTTGTTTTCCTCAATCGTTCCTCTTTTGCTGCAATCTTCGCTTTGAAAACTGCTTGAAGCAAAAAAGAAGCGAGAAATAAGAAGCTCTACAACGGTTCGTGTTGGTGAAGGGGCTGGGTTTGTGTTCAATAATGGGTTTTGTTGTTAATTTCAGTAGGTGTTTTTTTTTTTTTAAACAATTTATTTTACCAATAGACAGCGAATATGTATGTATATATATAGAGCATGCATTAGACTTTAATTTGATCTTTTAACTGTTTCTAAGTGAGAGACAAACGAGAATTATACAGATGTTACACCCATAATGAAACATTGGCTATGTAATAGAGAAGATCAAATAATTATTCAAAATAATTGTTTATTTTGAACATACGCATCCAGCCCCAAAAGTATAAAATCAGCCTTAATTCTGTTCTGTCTGTTGAGTATCATTGTAAGTGTCAATGCAGCCATAGATTCCTTTTTTACAAACCCACTTAGAAAAATTTATTTGTTCGTGGTTCTATTTTAATTTATTTATTTTTGAGTGCTTTGCCTATGTGTCAAAATTGTGCTTGGATCCTACACATTGGTAGTTTATGCTGATGTTTTGTTGGAAAATTTCTAAGTAGAGTCTTCAAGTTAATTGTTGAAATGCCTGACAGAAACAACAAATTTGTATATGTTCTATTATTCCAATATGAGGTATGAAAATGACTGCAACCCTAACACTATCCTTAGAATAAATAAATACATCATTGTTTAAAAGAATAAACAAATACATCATGCTCTATGTATGTACACACCTAATTTATGTTTAACTTCATTATTTAGAAATTGAGTTATTATATTTGCTCTCCAAAAATTTTAACCCCATCTCAATATATAGTTTCGCTAAAAAATCAGAAATTATTTATTTCCTTGTTCAAAATGTCGAATTTCAATAATTTTTAATTATTTATCATCAAATCGTACTTGAATTTGGGCCCACTAAGATTTAGTTAAGGATAATTATCTATTTTGAAAGTGAAATTTCCATCAATTACTTATTTCTTTAATGCTTAAAAAAATTATGCAACGAAATTTTTGTTATTTCCGATTAAAACACAATCTCTTATTCTTCAAAATCTCTCAAAAATAAGCCTACATGAATATAACCCAAAAAATCTTTGAAATTAATACATGTACAAAATATGTTAAGGATTTATATCTAAAAACATAAATCATTCATATTTATCGTAAAAGTTTAAATTAATCTCACATTACCTTTCATTTATATAAAAATGGGTAAATTAGAAATTTTGCCTACGGCCAAAAATTTTATTGAGCTGGCCCTTGATGCAGGACATCCGAGGCAATTTTACTGCTTAGTCCCAGATAAATTTTAACTGCTTCATTTTATTTTATTTTTTTTCGTGTTCATTAATTTATAAAAATATATTGTTAGAGTGTGAATTTGGCATTTTCACAGACATATTAACGACGTGAGACTTGTACAAAATTTATTTTGTCTTTGGATAGTACTCAAATCATTCAATCACGACGTGACAAACATATTTCATGTGGAGAATGTGGCCCGAATTGCCAAAATGTGGTTTATCTTAAATTTAATTGCGATGTACTAAAAATATCAAAATATGACTAGGATTGAATTAATATGAACTTGGTTTATTAAACAATAAAATACGTTGTTTTATTGGCTAATTAAAATTTGGGTCCAGCTATGTGCCACAATTGTATGGTACCACAGTTGGATCCAGCATTTAAATCTAATTTTGGTGATAACTGTGGGCTAGATCTAATGGTTAGATCCAGCTGTGGTACCATACAACTGTGGTACTATAACTTTGCTCTTAAAATTCTAAAACTAACAGACAATTAACTAACAAACTCTTTCTCATATTTCTTGTTCACACAAACAAACTTTAATAATTGATCTGCGACATCAATTATTATTGTTATTTTTTTAACTATCATTCTAGGAGCCACAATTGAATTGAGAATAAGAAAAAGGAACGATCATTTATGTATGCAAAATAAATTGTAAACTAGCAGCATAAGTTAAATTGCGGATACGCAATAACAAGAATGGATTCGTATCTAATCTAACATAAAGAATTTTTAAAAGAAATTAAGTTATTTTCGATTACGGGCTGCTGCATATGTAACATGTAATTCGATTGATGGGATAAAAAAAAATGGTTTGAATTGCCATTTTTTGGCTCTATGAGAAACTTGAATCGCATCAGAACACCAAAGTTCATCAATCTACGAGGATTAAATTATCCGAATTTTTTAATATGTCGAGGCTTTTCGGTCCTAATATTTCGTTTTTGCTCAAATTTGCTTGTCAAAGTTTTAAGTCTGTGAGAGAGAAGAAAAAAAGTTCGGGGGGGGGGGGGGGGGGGGAGGAGAAGAATAGAAGAAGGCAAGAAGCACCAGCAAGATGATATGAAATTCAGCTAATCATGCTATTTAACGGCGGTCAATTTTGGAGTTATAGCCAAAAAAATTATGGGATTTGCTGTGTAATAAGGAAAGCTCAAAATAAATTAAATCCTAACTATAAAAAAATTAAATAAAATGTGCCATAATATCTTACAAAAATTTAGAAAAAAAAATTGATTAAAAGAGAATTCACATCTGATTCAAACACCCTTCTGATTTCAGTCAATGAATATTATTAATTAAATGTAATTAATCGTATAAAAGCACCACAGACTAAGTCCTCAATTTTCTTGAATGAAGTTATTATTTTGGGGTATTTTCCAAACACAATACTACTAGACTTAAAAGATGAAGCCATACAAGTATCATGGGAGAAGACTCTAGGAGTAGAGATGACAAGATTTCCCGGCCTCCAAGTCCAATGGGAAGTGATCATATGCCAGAGGGCCAATAAAACAATGAAGCTTTTTTGATGATGTTTTTGTGGCTTATGAAGCTGCAAGTAACATTATAGGATATCGTAGAGATGGAAGAAATGATAGTTTTGGGTTACAGAATGGCACACTTTAATATCTTTTATGGAGGCCCGGAGGGTAGTATGGATAAATGATTAAAATGTAACATTTCATATGATTGAAAGAGATAATGTCTTTTTATACAACAAATGTGTGAGTTTATTTCATAAAAAAGCGACACATTATATAGGCAAATATAATTAATATGTTGACACATACAATAACTTTTATTTATTTATTTTTCTTTTCAAGAAAATACTTAACTTAAAAGCAAACAAGAAAGATCTCTTGTATATCTCAAGAAATCTTATAAGTTACACTAAACTAGACTGAGACATTGACATGATTGATAGGTAATAGTATACCTATCATTTATTTAATTAAACAAAACATAAAAGAGCAGTATTGCACTTAACCCATATGGTCGGGGTTTCTTTCATATTGAGAAACAATAAGAAAATCAAGATTGTCGTTCATGATATCATATTTATGTATGGGATTTCTTCCATATTTATGTATACCTATCATCATTAGCAATTGTTGGGAAAATATGCTCTTTAAAAGCATATGTGTTTATTTAATTGTAATAAACAATTTTTCTGATTAATAAAATAAATGAGGTATTTTATTCAAATATCTTAATTGCATTAATATTTGTATTAAAGTCCATTTAATCATATTATATGTATTTATGTGATCACCATGTGGATTCACAGAAGACATAAATACAAGTTATCTTATGATTAAATAAATTTAGTTCGCAGTTGATAAATAAAGTTGGGCACTTTATTTAGGTATAGACTGTAATAAATTCATTGAATGATTTGTCTTAATCATGTATGAATTTATTGATGTAGTACGACTACATTGAACAGGATCACATATGAGATTTAATTAACTTTGTAATAACTGTCAGACTTATTAAATCTCATAGGCGTTGATTTTACTGTAATCTTAATCTTGAGTTAATTATGATTTCATGATTGTGATTGTTATTTCATTTGAGTTACCAATGGGCACGACACATCCTTGTGGTCAAGATTACCCGGTATCTTGGTGGGAGCAATTATGAGTATTGGAGTTATGGATTAACAATATAGAATTTGTACAACACATCTCTTGATAGGTTTTCGGTACTTGATCATAGAATTCTCTGGCCAGAGTGTGTCAACATATTTAGTATGTTGAAAATGATCATTAGAGAAAACCAGTAAGGATCAAGGAATAAGATGTTATTAAATTGATTGGACAGTTGAGATATCAATTTAATTAACGATGTGGTACAAAGGATTGTGCAGTAAAGAAATCAATGTGGCTTGGGACGAATTATTATTCGAGCATACAATTATGGAAGTCAGTTCCAATCTTTTAGTGGAGTAGATTTGGAATTAAATAATTGGGCTAGTTTAATTACAGGCCTAATTATTGTAGCCACTATTGTATGTTCCCAAATGATCCCCGGGTTAGCTCATTTAATTGATTGCACCACTGCTGGACTAATAAGCAAGATAACTAGCTATTTAGGTCAAAAGCCTAAATATATCATTTAGTGGGAGGCTCCATTTAATAAAGCTTATGTGTAAGGGGCCTTATGTTATTTTACATGGTGGGTCCCCTATTAAATGAAAAGTAACGTGAGTTTTATTTTGGGGGAATCCTTGGAGCCTAGGGTTTTCACTAAAGGGAGATATATAAGGCTTATTTTCCCAAAAAGGAAAAGGGAAGCCACTTTATACAAATCAGAGAATAAGATTTTTCTCTCCATTGTTGAGAGAAAAATTTTCTCATGCTAGTTGCTTTGGTAGTGATAAAGGCGCCCACACGTCAAGTGCAGATCGAACCTGAGTCATAACCTGGAAGATCATTGGAGACAGTTCGTGATCTAACAAGCGTGGTGGTGACGGATCGTGATCTAACAGGAGTGGTGGTGGCGGATCGTGATCTAGGAGCCTAAATCACTTCAGCGGAAAAAGCAAACTCAGATTTACAAGGTACGATTTCTAGAATACGAATTCTTATATATTATATGAGAGCGATCTTCAAAAGGTTTTATAAAAATTTAAAAACCTGATTTTTCCCCAACAATTGGTATCAGAGCCATCTCATATTAATATATAAGAATTTCGTATGAAATTAATCTTGAAATTTATGTATTAGAGTGGCACAATTTATTCAGATGTATATTATTTATTTAATATATGAATAAAGCATGCTTATGGTTTGTCTTAATTCATGGTTAGATTTTCTTTTGTATTGTTCTTTGGATCTGTAACAAGAGGGGTGGTTTTTTATCACCATGTTTCCCTCTTGATTTATTTTACAGTTATAGAATTTTTGTAAGCCAAAATTGGTCTAGGAAATTTGTAAATTAATCTCAGATTTTCAAGATCGGAGCGACGGAGGCCGGAAATTATGACAGCGGCAGCAAACCAGGGCATGCTGCAGCAGCGTGCGCGGCCAGCAATGGCCAGCATCGCGCGCTGCGCTGTGCGCAGCAAAGCAGCGCGCGCGGCCAACATTGGCCAGCGGCGCGCGCTGCGCTGTGCGCAGCAAGCAGCGCGCGCGGCCAGCGTGGCCAGCAGCGCGCGCTGCATGTGCTGCAGCTGGAAGCAACGCTGCCGAGGCCAGCAGAAAGTTGCGCGCGGGTTTTGGCACGTTTTCCGGCCAGGCGGCAGCAGTTGGTTTGGCGTCGGCGTCGGCGTCGGAGGTCGGCTGGCGTCTGAACAGTGAAGGAGGATTTTGGAGATGGCGGCTGGGGAAGAAGAAAGAAAGAAAAATATGGATTTAGGGTTGCATGGCTTTTGTCATGGAGGTCCCTATGGTTCCATAATTTTTTATTTGGGCAGTCAAGTTTTAATTTTTTGCGTTTAAATCCAAAAATAGTTTTGGATTTAATGAATCCTAGTTTTAGGCCTAATTTCAATTGGGCTTAATGGATTAAAAATGCATAGACAAAATTAAATATATTAAATTTATTTTTGGTCCAAAATTTTTATTTCAATAAAAAAATAAAATAAAAATAAAATAATTTATTTATTTATTTCCTTTCAAAATTAAAATTGGACCAATTATAAATTTAAAAGCTCAATTTCCCCTAGTCCATTAACAAAAACAAGCTTATGGAAGATGGACATTGACAAGAAGCCCAATGAAGATTAGGCTTAGGGTTAATGTATTTTTCATTATTAGGAAAGCCATGAATTAAGATTATTTAATAGTTTTTCTATATGTTATGTTTTGGATGATAACATGCCATGATAACATGTCATATAGAATAGGTAGTGCCACTCTATGCATAATGATACATGTCATTCATTAATAATGAATTTCATTATATTGTTTGAAATTTGTATATGCTTAATAATATTTGATATCATCTAGATAATATTATAGGAAGCATGCAATTAACAATATGTATGTTTTAAAAAGGAAAAACCAATTTTAAAATATTGAGTGGGAGAGGGAAAATTCAAGATAATTTTCCCACGGGCTCCATTGTTAGTTCAATAATAAAATTATATATATACCTCGACTTCATGATACGGTGATGCTCCCTTCGGAGGGTATATATATTAGATATTTTATTTGATGAACTTCTTCAAAGATAAAATTGAAATATTTTTCAATCGATTGTTCACCCCAACGGTGACTATTGATATGAAAAATACGTAGATTGAAACAATGGTTATACACTCAACTAAAGTTTGTTATTAACCTTCCCAACGAAGCTCTGTTAACAAATTTAGGTCCAAAGGGATAACGATAATTATTTATCATGTCTCTACATGAAAGTAAATAATCCAATGGATAATTGGGTCTAGTAAGTGTAGACATGACTTCCCCAACGGATAGCTTGTCAAAGCGGTACTAGATTATCGTTACAATAAATTAAAATGCATTTATGGTTTTTTTTGCATTTTTGTCATTTATTGTGAATATTGTTTCAAAGTATTTATGCATGTGTATTTTGTTTTTTCAGAAAATGTCTTCCATCAACCCATTATTATTTATCCTTGTTAAAAATGAACTCACTGGCGAAAATTATTTAGATTGGAAACGCAATCTATTTAATATTCTCACTGCTAAGGGAAGCAAATATGTGTTGACCCAGCCTTGCCCTCCTGAACCATCGTTATACGATTATAGAAATCAGAGGGAGCCTTATGAGAAATGGTGCGAAGCTAACAAAATGGCTAAGCGCTATATATTGGCTTCGATTTCTGTGGAACTGCATAAGAAACATCGGAGCATGGAAACAGCTACTGAAATAATGGCTAGTCTTCATCAGATGTTTGGGCAAAATACCCATTTTGCCAGAGAAGCAGCATTAAAACGTATTACGGATACTCAGATGGAAGAGGGCACAAAAGTTCGTGATCATGTCCTCAAAATGATGGACTATTTGAATGAGGTAGAGATTCATGGTGTTCAAATCAATGATAAATCAAAGATTAACATGGTGATTGAATCTTTACCTGATACATTCAAAGAGTTTAAGGTCAGCTATATCTTAAACAATAAAGATATGACCTTAATTGAATTAATGCACGAACTACATGCTATAGAAGAATTTTATCATAGCAGAAAACTTCCTGAAAAAGGATTCTCTTCAAGGCTTAAGTCAAAAGACAAGAATGAGCAAGCAAGAGTTGGGATCGGCAAACTGTCCATTAAAAGAAGTGGCAAGCCAAAAGGCAAGTGTTACAAATGTGGACAGAAGGGTCACTGGAAGAAAGATTGTCCTAAGATTATTAAAATCAGGTATAGGAAATCTTTAAGCTTCCTAATTAGTTCAGATTTCTATTGATTCATACAATAATGAATTCTGAGATAACTAATCTTATTTGTAATTCATTTATTTGGTTTTCAGGAAACCAAGAGATTAAGTGAAGAAAGCTTCAAATAGCAGTTGAGGATGTGCTAGTTTATATCAATTGAAAGACTAGATCAATTTTACAAGACTTTAGTTTTGATATTTGTCTTTATTTTTCCAAATATTAGAGGAATTTAATTTCAGTGGCTTGTTTTAATAAACAGGAGTACACTGTTATTTTTGGATCCTCTGTTTATTACTTATTTTGGTTATTTATAAAGACAATTTATATCATAAAAGTACATTGATCTATTCAAAGTAAGATATAATGATTAAAAGTATATGCATTTATCTAAGAAAAGAAATGTTTCTTCTAACCAAAAATCACCTCTGATAGTTATGCTTAAGTCATATAAGCTATAATAAGATTTTAAGAAAATGATTAATGATAGACTTGTTGGCCTATTAAGATTGATCATTGTAACTCTATAAATCTTATTTAGAAAAGTAATATGACAAGGATACTCTTTATGAGCTAAAAGCATAACATTGTATTTGATGATTTAGCGCATACAAATGTATACGGACTAATCAGTTTACATGTTATAAAAGGTTATGAGTATTCTATCAATCTAGTTGATGAATATTCATTTTATGTTTGTCTAAATGAGTCATGATTCCATTGCTTTTGAAATTCAAAAGAGTACGTGAATAAGACAGAAGCAATTAGACAGGAACATAAAAGAATTTCGATATGATCGAAACAAAGAATATCTCTATGGAGAATTCAAGCACTATTTGGTTGTCAATGAACACTATGATACAATAGTGTAATTAAATAGAGAAACAAGATTCTTTTGGATAAGACAAGATATATACTAAGTGATTTATCATTTACCTTTTTGATTCCAGATACTAGTATTTGAAACTACAAAGTTTATTGAGCTTAGTTTCATCTATCTCGGTGTCCACTACTCCAAGAAATTATGAAAAAGTCACAAACATGGTTTGAGACACATTCGTATTTGGAGTTTACTAGTATTTCTACTAGAATCAGAGATAGAGAAGATGGATTCGTGTTCAGAAGCTTGCATGTTTTAGGTATCTTAAAGGAATAAGGGAAAGTCTGAATTATAGTCCTCAAGATAGGAATGTATTTATAGAAATATTTTTTACTTTCTTTGAGGAAGACTATATAATGACTTATAACCTAAGAGTAAGGTAAAACTAGAGAAATAAAAGAGATCAGGTTGATGCTCAGCTTTCAACACCTGTTATAGAACAGGAAGAACAGCAACAACCAGCTGATCAGCACAAGATTATCCTTGAACAACCATCACTTTTAGAACCTCGTCGTAGTGGGAGGGTAACTAGGTTACCTGCAAGATACATGTTTTTGGGAGAAACCTATAAGGCTATCTCAGATGAACATGTACAAGATCCCACTAGTTACAACGAAGCTCTAATAGATAGAGATGATGAATTTTGAAAAAGGCCATGAATCAAGAAATGGAATCTATCTATTCCAATAAAGTCTGGGAACTTGTAGAGGCACCAAATGGGGTAAAACCTATAGGGTGCAAGTGGATCTACAAGAGAAAAAGAGGAGTAGACGGAAGGGTGGAAACATTTAAAGCAAGATTAGTAGCCGAAGGGTTTACTCAGAAAGAAGGAATCAATTATGAGGAAACCTTTTCTCCGGTTGCTATGCTTAAATCCATCAGGATTCTGCTCTCCATTGCTGCAGTGCTAGATTATGAAATTTGGCAAATGGATGTCAAGACTGCCTTTCTTAACAGGCATCTTGAAGAAAACATCTACATACAGCAACCAGATGGATTTATACAAAAAAGGCCAAGAACACATGGTATGTAAGTTGCAGAGATCTATTTATGGATTGAAGCAAGCATCCCAGTCATGGAACATCAGATTTGATCAAGCGATTAAATCACTTGGATTCATTCAGAACATTGATGAACCATGTGTGTACAAGAAAATTCAGGGAAAATTTGTAGCCTTCCTAGTTCTTTGTGTAGACAATATTCTCCTGATTGGAAACGATATAGGAGTATTGACTACAATAAAGATTTGGTTAGCAAAACAATTTGATATGAAAGACCTGGGAGAGACAAGTTATATTCTTGGTATCAAGTTACTATGAGACCGGAAGAATAAAACTTTAGCCTTGTCTCAAGCGGTCTATATCGATAAGATATTGGCTAGATTTAGTATGGAAAATTCCAAGACTGGTTTATTACCATTCAGACATGGAATTACATTCTCTAAGGATCAATCACCTAAAACATCTGAAGAGATAGAGAGAATGAGACGAGTTCCCTATGCAGAAGCTGTGGGAAGTCTCATGAATGCCATGCTTTGCACTAGGCCAGACATCTGTTTTGCGGTAGGGATGGTTAGTAGATATCAATCTAATCCTGGACCTGAACACTGGACTGCGGTCAAACATATAATGAAGTATCTGAAAAGAACTTAAAATTATATGCTTATGTATTCTGGTGATGAACTTATTCTAGTGGGTTATACTAATTCTGATTTTTTGTCAGATAAGGATTTTAGAAAATCAACTTCCGGCTATGTGTTTACATTGGGAAGTGGAGCTACTAGTTGGATGAGTGTGAAACAATCTTGTATCACAGACTCAACAACTAAAGCTGAATATGTGGCTACATCTGAAGCTGCAAAAGAAGCTATATGGCTCTGCAAGTTCCTACGAAATCTTGAGGTGGTACCTGTTGTAACTGCACCCCTTAAACTATTTTGTGATAATGGTGGTGCGGTAGCTCAATCTAAGGAACCAAGGAACCACAAGAAACAAAACATATTGAAAGGAAGTATCATCTTATAAGGGAATAGTGTAGAAAGGTTATATGACAATACCCCAAGTGGCATTAGATGCTAAATGGCAGATCTTATTACAATGGCCATTAGTGGGAAACCTTTATAACCTGCACTTAGAGCCCTAGAGCATGTGCAATATGCCAGATATGCTTTGAGAGCTAGTGGGAGATTGTTGGGAAAATATGCTCTTTAAAAGCATATGTGTTTATTTAATTGTAATAAACAATTTTTCTGATTAATAAAATAAATGAGGTATTTTATTCAAATATCTTAATTGCATTAATATTTGTATTAAAGTCCATTTAATCATATTATATGTATTTATGTGATCACCATGTGGATTCACAGAAGACATAAATACAAGTTATCTTATGATTAAATAAATTTAGTTCGCAGTTGATAAATAAAGTTGGGCACTTTATTTAGGTATAGACTGTAATAAATTCATTGAATGATTTGTCTTAATCATGTATGAATTTATTGATGTAGTACGACTACATTGAACAGGATCACATATGAGATTTAATTAACTTTGTAATAACTGTCAGACTTATTAAATCTCATAGGCGTTGATTTTACTGTAATCTTAATCTTGAGTTAATTATGATTTCATGATTGTGATTGTTATTTCATTTGAGTTACCAATGGGCACGACACATCCTTGTGGTCAAGATTACCCGGTATCTTGGTGGGAGCAATTATGAGTATTGGAGTTATGGATTAACAATATAGAATTTGTACAACACATCTCTTGATAGGTTTTCGGTACTTGATCATAGAATTCTCTGGCCAGAGTGTGTCAACATATTTAGTATGTTGAAAATGATCATTAGAGAAAACCAGTAAGGATCAAGGAATAAGATGTTATTAAATTGATTGGACAGTTGAGATATCAATTTAATTAACGATGTGGTACAAAGGATTGTGCAGTAAAGAAATCAATGTGGCTTGGGACGAATTATTATTCGAGCATACAATTATGGAAGTCAGTTCCAATCTTTTAGTGGAGTAGATTTGGAATTAAATAATTGGGCTAGTTTAATTACAGGCCTAATTATTGTAGCCACTATTGTATGTTCCCAAATGATCCTCGGGTTAGCTCATTTAATTGATTGCACCACTGCTGGACTAATAAGCAAGATAACTAGCTATTTGGGTCAAAAGCCTAAATATATCATTTAGTGGGAGGCTCCATTTAATAAAGCTTATGTGTAAGGGGCCTTATGTTATTTTACATGGTGGGTCCCCTATTAAATGAAAAGTAACGTGAGTTTTATTTTGGGGGAATCCTTGGAGCCTAGGGTTTTCACTAAAGGGAGATATATAAGGCTTATTTTCCCAAAAAGGAAAAGGGAAGCCACTTTATACAAATCAGAGAATAAGATTTTTCTCTCCATTGTTGAGAGAAAAATTTTCTCGTGCTAGTTGCTTTGGTAGTGATAAAGGCGCCCACACGTCAAGTGCAGATCGAACCTGAGTCATAACCTGGAAGATCATTGGAGACAATTCGTGATCTAACAAGCGTGGTGGTGACGGATCGTGATCTAACAGGAGTGGTGGTGGCGGATCGTGATCTAGGAGCCTAAATCACTTCAGCGGAAAAAGCAAACTCAGATTTACAAGGTACGATTTCTAGAATACGAATTCTTATATATTATATGAGAGCGATCTTCAAAAGGTTTTATAAAAATTTAAAAACCTGATTTTTCCCCAACAGCAATACCTTGGTACCATAAGTTAAAACCCTCTGACCACTTTTTTCCTGAAAAATTCATATAAAAAATTAAATTTATAAACGTGTATACTAAAATAAGAATTATAAACAATATATATTAAAATGAAGTTGGCCTATAAAACTGCGCATGTAGTTTCCATGTTCTTCAAATCCGAAAGATCTCTGCTTACGGGAATCAAAGTTCGAAAGTAATTAAGTTGCTTTTTCGAGTTCTTACTTCCGGTTTGATAATTTGATGTAATATATATAGATGGTTCAAGTATGCCTGGTGATCCCCAAACGAAAGAAAAAAAAAAAAAAGGGGGTATACTGTTGGATAAAAAAAAAAGGGGTATACTGTTGGATAAGTAGATAACGAATACATGGCTATAGTTTAATTACACGAATTACGTGAGTCTCCTCCGATGACAATAATTGATTACCGGGGAAAACTACGGCAATTAGCACGTGAAGTCTTTTCTTTCACATCTCATTGCTACAATAATTTTGTAAATTACAAAAGTTTCTTTTAGTCTGTTTCGTCTTGGACATAGCCAATGAAAGATAGTCTTGGAAATGAAATTTTCTAATTCCCAATTTCATTTCTGTTATTTAAAAAAAAATTATTCCATCAAAAGTTTATTTTCTAACATATAAAAGAAAAAAAAATCTTAAACTCAAAGTGATGAAATTGATTATTTAAATATTTGAATTTACATGATTGACAATGGTTCTTAATTTGTTTATAATTTCATAAGTTTTTTCTTTGTTTAATGTAAGTGGGAGACAACGACGAAAATTTGTTTATTCCAATTTTATTAAGACTTCCTCGTCAAAATAATAATGAAAAAAATCAATTTTAGCCAATTAAAGAATTTGTACAATAAAATTATTGATGGATCATTGATATTTTAATATAATCGAATTAGCTAGGGATGATAAACACATAGATCAATATGAGCCAATAAAAGAAATAAAGTCAATAACGTCTTATTAGAAAACTTGACCTGTATTATACGCCTCTCCAAATAATCCAAATGAGAAAAACATCTAATTAATTAAGACCAATTTCGAAAACACATCTAATTAATTAAGACCAATTTCTAACTTTGTAGTAGATGTCAATAACATAGACACGCATAATAAATTGATACAATCATATAAAGATTCAGATTTTATTTGTTTAATTATTATTCAATTGCAATTGCCTCCTGATCCAAAAAAAAGAATATTATAATTTCTAGGCCCTAGGCTTTGGTGCTTCATAATCGGTAAGATTTTGTAACGTAGCAAATCAAATAATAATGCATGTTTGGTACTTACGTATAACGAATCGACGGCGGAATTTCTATTGTTCATAAAATAGATTAATCGGTAAGATTAACGGCTACGGTTAAATTGCATATTGAAGACGTGGGTGCACGAATGGGTCCACGGAGTAAATAATTGTACACAAGAACGACAAAGAAAGTAGTAATACCAATGTCTTCCAAAAAAAAAAAAAAATAGAGTAGTAATACCAATCACGTGAAGGTAAAATGGGTCCCCACAAATTAGTGAAGGTTAAAGCGGAGCTTCGGGATATGTATGACCTAGTGGCAGTCTCGAAGATTGCAAAAATAAATGCCGTGCATAATAGCAAGATAAAATATGGCCAGAACGCCAGTAGTGGCAGAGCCGCTGAGAGAATAGTGCGAGCAGTTGCCTCCGGTCTGTCTAAAAAGTCCAACGGTTGGGCCGAGCTGCTCCACGGTGAGCATGGATCATAACCATATAATTATACAAATAATTATTAAATTTGTCTTTATATTATGATTTATCAGTTATCATCAGTATTCTATGATAAAGCAGTTCTACCATAGTAACTGCCAAAATTTAAAGAATATATTTAATTTAGAAGTTGAACTTATAAATTTGAACTTAAATTTAAATGCATCAAATTTAAGTTCAAATTTATTTTAAAATCACAAGCAAATCTTGTCTAAAATCATAATTTAAATGCCCAAAACCTAATTAAATCCATTAAAAAAAAGATTTAAGATTTAATATATTTGATCCGATTTAGCAAATGTCAAATTTAATATTAAAAATCTATCAAAAATTAAATTTTTTATTTAAAAAGGAGAACAAAAATTTTTGCTCCTCAATCTTTATGATTTAGCTGCCTTCTCTTAAATTTATGGTTTCTTAGAAAAAGGGATCAGAAAATGAGGGAAAAATAGAGTCATTCTCAATTTCATTGTTTAGTTTAATTTAGAATTCATCTCTTTTTTCCTTATTTATTTCCCCTCATTCTCCTTATCTCTCATCTCCTCTTATTTTATTTCTTCAAATTAAACATGCTATAAAGTCATATGTAAGGAGAGATACTAAAAAAATTAAAAAAAAAAAGATAACTAAGACAGTAAATTTTTTCTTTCTTTATATTTTATGTCGGTCATTTTTCCCACTAATTTGATTTTCTAAGTACATCACTGACAGAAAAACGGTCCAGATGTCTAATAGGAAGAATTTGACAATCAGAAACTAAGTTTGACACTTTGGTTCAACATCCATGGTTGTTTAATAACTTGTGTTTATATGAACAAATAAGATGTGTTATGACAGTTTTAAAGATTTATCCTTTATCTAGATTGGTAATTTTACTTTTCGAGTACTTAAGAAATTAATAGGGGTTTTCAGTCATTTTGTAATAAAATTATTTATTGATTTAGGGTATGAAGAGTGATTTAATGAGTTCAAATATACTCACTGTTATGCAAATTTTATTGAACTCGCAAAAGTGCACGAATATATTGTAGAATAGATCAATGGTGACGAATGTCGATCCCACGAGGAGGTGGATTTTAATTATGTGTAGAATTAATTTTCTAAGTGGGTGGTTGGATTTAAGGTAAAAATGACTTGGAATATCCTAAAATTTAAATTGAAATGACATAATTAAATTAAAGTGAAAAATATTATAATTGAAGCACTTGGGTATCTGGATCTGCATCAACATGCACCATGGGCTAAATATTCATTGTTAGTGTCAATTAAATCATGAGGGGGGTATCAACTCCTCATGAACCACACTCTAATCAATATGGTGCTAAGGGTTTATCGTGCCAAATAGTAATAAACTTGTACTAGGGAGCCGGTTAAACCAGTGCGGTATCTAGACAAGATTATTACTATTTATCGACGAAAAGTCAAAATATCTACAAAAATTAGAGGGGAAGAGAAAGTAAATTTACCAATTAAAGCCCATGGTACATGTTGAGACTTCACTTTCAACCCAAGCTTGAAAGAAAATTAGTTACTCATAATTGAACTAGGGGCAAAATGAGAATTTATTAAAATACGTAGAAAATACAAGATGGAGAAGGAATTACAGAAAATTGAACTCAAAAATGAATTCAGGGATGCCAAATTAGGGGGGAGGAGCCCCTTTTGTTATAAATACATTGAGTAAATCATGACCATTGGATTAAAAACAATTTGGACGCTCAAGATTGCGTTACGTCATCAGTCAATATTACGCGGTTTGACCACACGGTTTGAATAGTGACGCGGTTTGACCACGCGATTTGAATCATGACACGGTTTGAACAGTGAGGCGGTTTGGTTATAAGTTATCCCATGTATATACATGTACCGTACGCACGGTTTTTGGTCCACTAACATGTTGCCACGTCACCGATCAACATTACACAAGAATTTTAGTCTAATAGAATCGTGACACCTCATCAGTCAATGCTACATTATCGGTCAATGTCATGTCATCGTTCCGTATATGTGAACAGTGTCATGAACAGTAACATGGACAATACCGTATATGTGAACAGTGAAATTTTTCCTTTTATGCTCCTCCTAAGATTTTTGACTGTCCTGAGTTGAAAAGTGATGTTCATTTTACTGTCTGATCTCTAGTTCATTGTAAAATGACCATGATGCCCCTAAAACATAAAATACTTAATTAAAAATAAAAAAACACATAATTAAATCACAAGAGAGTTAAATAGATAAAAGTAGGAATGTTAGTAAAACTTGAAGTGTAAAATGGTGATTTTCTTCTAACACTCAACACACCCCCCAACCAACTTATTGCTAGTCCTTAACAATTAAAGCGAAAATAAAATTCAAACCCAAAATGATTTTTTTTATAAAAACAATCGTTTTTATTCAATCAGACTAATGATAGCAATCAAATAAAAGTACAAGCATTATCATCAGTCTAAGGAAATATCACCCCCACATCAACCATCCACATGCATAAGTTCAGCAGACTTTGTCATAGCTACTTTCAAGAATGACATGTCAAACCCCAAAATCTCACTAGAAGTAGTAACACTCTCACAAGGAAATTAAACTCAATAAGAATAGTCACTCCAATGAATGCTAAATTTGAGAGAAAATAATAAAGAAGTCATAGCACACGCTCTCACCAAAATGAAAGAAATATGCCCACAGCTTAGAAATAATACGATCTTAAGTCAAACAAAAATGCTAGTAAACCCAATTTATTTATTATTTTTTTTATGCACCACTACATTTTTTTAGCCCATATAACTAGCTTCTACTTCAGACAATAGCTCCCTAAAATCATGAAGGACTTTTATTAGAATGTAACGTAGGTTAGGACATGACTAACAAATGAAGAAAAATAGGAAAAAAAACAAAGTATATGTTTGAGAAAAAGTAGAGATATTTTAGAAATTACAAGGTGCATTTTGCTTATTTATTATTATTGTTATTTTTCTCTCTCTTTTTTTTCTTTCTTTTTTCTTTTTTTTTGAAACAATTTTTTTTTGTATGACACAACTTTACTGAACAAGATAATTAAGATAATTATTTACATTTTTCTCAAACATAAATAGGTGATAGAACTTGTAAGATATCGGGTAATATTCAAAATCGGGGTGGGTCAAGATAATAAGTTGACAAAGAATTTTTTTTTAAAAAATAAATAAAAGGCTCAAAATGGCTAACTATGAATATTTCACAAAAGGGATGGCTAGAAAGGCTCAAACGGGTCAAAGATGGCATTTCCATCGTCTATTAGGGCTCTAAATAATCTTCCATATCTTCTAGTTAGATGGACCTCCAGATGTAGCAACACACATTTTTTCCTTTTTTCTTTTTTTTTTTACAATTTTTTAGAGGGTTGACTCAAAAGAAATCTAGAGATCATGTATAAAATAATAAACTGCTAAGCTGTATGAAGAATGGGCAAAAATGGTTACTCTTCAAGAAAAATGACAGGCTCAAAAACTCACTTGGTATTTATTATGACATGTGCATTCCTTCAAGCAACTCATATTTGTCTCCGACATCAACATGTAGAATAGCAAACATGATGTAACATCACTTAAGACCAAAGATAATACAAATACTAAAATTTGAATGTCATCATGTCATCCAATGTTAAAAAAAATACACAATTTTTCTTTTTTTTTTTAGGTTCAAACGACATTCTACCCCCCAACCTATTCTAAACATGAAAAGAAATATGCATGCAGAAATGTGAAAATAATACAGAAAAACTAATTAGAAAGGTTACACTTAAAATGATAGAAAAAGAAAATGCTTGAATTTTTTTTTTAACTAAGAAGATGCGTTTCTAGAGTCATTACACTCCATATTCAGCCATCTTCGACTCAAAATTTTGAAAGTGTATATTTATAAAGGAGAAATTAGAAAGAAGAAGTTAGAAAAAGAAATGATTGTCAAAGCTTAATACAGAAAAAGAAAATGTCTGGAATTTTTTTTTGTTTTTCTTTTAAACGAAGAAGATGCGTTTCTAGAGTAACTACACTCCATATTCAGCCATCTTCGACTAAAAACTTTAGCCACGGTTAGTCTCTACAACAAAAAAATCAGTAAAAACATAACCAAGATTCCACAATTGTCAATTATTCCCTCCCCCCAACCAGAACGAAATATTGTCCTCAATGTTTTAAAGGAAAGAAGTAGAGTTTAGAAGACATCACCTGGGTGGTGCAACACAAAAGAAAATATTTACAAGCGGAAAGTTAAATCTAATTTGTATTTCTTACTGCGGCTACTGTTACCATCATTATTTGGAGACTCCAACACAAAGGTCTTGGGGTCTGGCTCTGGTCTATAAACTTGTAACAGATCAAGTAGCTCATTAGCAGTGTGAGCACAGATAAAAAGTTTTTTCGTTGTGGAAGGAATGAAATAATTTTTTATTGCATGGTTCAGAAATGCGATGAAGCCATCATAAAAGTTATTGACATTTAAAAAACCGATGGGTTTCTGGTGAATGTGCAGATGGGCTCAAGATGCTAATGTGATAAGTGCCTCTAGAGTTGCAAGATCTCTTGGTAGAAAAATAAAAGCATCAGCATGATTTAGCATTTAAGTTATTCTCTCTTGCATACCTGAGACGACTAACTCTTCTCCAGTCGGTGAGTCAGACAAACTGCCCAAAGGTTTTAGGGCTCTTGGAATGATGCCTAACACTTTGCTTCTTCTGACAAAAGCAGCTTTTGAGATCAATTTTGATAACCCTCGGTTACCTCCTCCATACATCAAGTGTAATTTTCTCTCTGCTATGCTTTGACCAAGATCTATGGATGCCTCAACGAATTCTTTATGTTTGCCATAGTTAAATCCAGAAAACACACAAATATTCTTGAATTGTTTATTGGGAGTAGCTGCCATTGTGATACTTCTTAAAAACAGTGATACTTCTTAAAAATAATTTGTGAGTGTTTAACAAAAAAATCATATTTAAGGATCTTGGTGACAGTGGGTTACAGCTGTGTATGAGGTAGTATGTCAGTGTCAATTAACGCGTAAAGCACATGACTCGAGAGTAAAAAAAGAAACAGTAAAAAAAATGATAAAAAAAATTATTAAAGACAATAATGCAAATGATAAAATAACAGTAAAATAAAACAACAGTAAAGTAAAAGGATATTTACCGGTAGTTACGACATTAGCTCACATCTTCCTTTGGTTTTACGTCCAGAAACAGCTTGAACGCACTCTATGGGTCGAGGATAGGCTTTCCATCCAGTTTTCTTATAAACTGGCAAATAGGGTCGTTTATAGTCAGATTCCCGAGACTATATCGTGCACGTTCTTTCTGGAATAAAAGCCATAACTAGAGAATCGCTCCTTGTACATATCTACTGGGATGCGTTTCAAGAGACAAAAGGATATCATCCAATGACTCCTTATTCAAGCCATCCCTAATGAATTGAATCTTATCTTCCCTGTTATCAGGCACCATTCCTAAAGAACATGATTTTTTATTGCATCTCATTTTGGCACACTTATGACAAGCAATATAAAGTCTTTGAGATCTTCGTTTTCTTGCATAATTTCATTTACCACAATGAGGCATGTATGCAATAAATTTAGGAGGCAACTCACCTGCCAATCGTACTTTGGCCTCGATTAACCAGCGGATGTCAGCAGGTATGTTATTCCTCATAAGCAATCGCATGCGTTCGGACCGAGCTTTATGGATTGTAAGGAGGGCATTCTGAGGACGTGAAGGGAATCAATTATGAAGCTTTGCTAGAATCTCGTTTATGTTTATACCTTCGCCTCAGAATATCAGTTATTATGGGAAACTGAAGTAACCGACTTGATTGTCACGGAGTACTGTTATCCGCCACTTCACTGGGGTAACAAACTAAAGCACACAAACAAAGTAACAAACTAAAACACACAAAGAAAATTACAATCGTCCTCTTATTGAATTTACCTCAAGCTCCAACTGAATGTTGTAGACACCTCCCTCAATGTCTCTGAGTTTTCGTTCTAAATCCTCAGCATGGGATACTAACTCTAGTGGTTGTAGAGCCCAAATATGATGTGTTTTACAAAATCGAATCTGGCTTATGAGATGAGATTTTACACGTTGAAGTCGTTTAAGAATGTTCAGGAGGATCTGTTTAGCTGAGGCACTCATGATTAACAATGACAAGAGAAAACTTAATGGTTAAACAAACACACTTATGCAAAAAATAATTTCAATTCGCAAAAGAATAGTAAAAAGAAAAAATCAAATCACTGAAAAGAAAAAAAAATTCAATTCAAATCTAGTGAGTTACTCAAATTTATTTTGGTGTTCTCTCCATGTGGTTGGTACTCTAGATATACCTTTAATATTTGACCATTAACTTTAAAAGTGACACCGTTCTTTGGGTTCTTAATTTCAATTGCCCCATGTGGAAAAACAGTGTGAACAATAAAAGTGCCAGACCATCGAGAGCGTAACTTACCTAGGAATAGGTGCAAGCGAGAATTGAATAAAAGCACTTGCTGACCTGGAGTCAAAGATTTTCTCATAATTTGCTTGTCATGAAAGACTTCCATTCGCTGCTTGTAAATCTTGGCATTTTCGTATGCATCATTGTAAATTTCTTCAAGTTCTGCCAGCTGTAATATTCTTTCTGAGCTAGCTTGCTGCATGTCAAAGTTGAATTTCTTGATGGCCCAGTATGCATGATGCTCGAGTTCCACAGGTAGGTGGCAAGCTTTTCCATACACTAGCCTATAGAGTGACATCCCAATCGGGGTCTTGAAAGTCATTCTATATGCCCATAATGCATCATTGAGTCTTAATGACTAATCTTTTCTATCTGGCCTCACCGTCTTTTCTAATATGTGCTTTATTTCTCGATTAGAGATCTCAACTTGGCCACTGGTTTGTCGATGATATGGGGTCGCCACTTTGTGAGTGATGGAATAATTTGTTAAAAGAGCTTTGAAGGATTTTTTGCAAAAGTGGGTACCACCATCACTGATTATTGCTCGAGGGAATCCAAAGCGTGAAACAATATTGCTTTTTAAAAATCTTATCACCACCTTGTGATCATTGGTTCTACATGCAATTGCTTCTACCCATTTCGATACGTAGTCAACAACAACCAATATGTATTGATGGCCAAAAGAAGGAGGAAAAAGTCCCATGAAGTCAATACCCCACACATAAAAAATCTCAACCACTAAAATTGAATTTCGTGGCATCATATTCCTTCGTGTAATGCTCCCTATTCGTTGACACCTATCACATGAAGAGCAAAAGATGTAAGCATCTCGAAATATAGTTGGCCAATAGAAACCACATTGTAAAACTTTAGTTGCTGTTTCCTTATCACTGAAATGACCTCCACAAGCTTGTTCATGGCAGAATGAAAGAATATTTTGAAATTCATTTTCTAGGACACATCGTCTAACAATTTGATCTGCACAATACTTGAACAGATAAGGGTCATCCCAAAAGAAATTCTTTATTTCTGTAAAAAATTTGGCCTTATCTTGCTTGGTCCAATGTTCTGGAAATTGACATGTAACAAAGCAATTAACTATATCAGCATACCATGGTAATACTTCCACACTCATCAATTGTTCATCTGGAAATGACTCATTCAATGTTAATGGTTCTGTAATTGTGTCAAAATGGACATGAGAGAGATTGTCAGCCACAACATTTTCTGTGCCTTTCTTATCTTTAAATTCCAAGTCGAATTCCTGCAAAAGTAACACCCAACGAATTAGTCTAGCTTTTGCATCTTTCTTTGTGAGAAGATATTTAAGAGCAGCATGATCTGTGAACACAATTATTTTACAACCAATGAGATAAGATCGAAATTTCTCTAATGCAAACACTACTGCTAGCATTTCTTTTTTAGTGGTTGAATAGTTCAATTGTGCATCATTCAATGTCATACTAGCATAGTAAATAACATAAGGAATTCGATCAACGCTTTGTCCTAATACTGCTCCTACTGCATAATCAGATGCATTACACATGAACTCAAATGGTAAACTCTAGTTTGGGGGCTGAATGATGGGTGATGATGTCAACAACTGCTTTACTTTTTCAAATGCCACAAGACATGAATCATCAAATACAAAAGGTACATCCTTAGCAAGTAGATTGCATAAGGGTCTAGGAACTTTGCTAAAATCTTTAATGAAACGTCTATAAAAACCAGCATGCCAAAGGAAAGATCTTACTTCTCTGATTGTTTTATGTGGAGGAAGATTGGAAATGAGATCCAACTTGCCTTTATCAACCTCAATACCTTTGCTCGAAATGATGTGACCGAGAACAATACCTTATTTTACCATAAAATGACACTTTTCCCAATTTAAGACCAAATTCTTCTCTATAGATCTCTACAGAACTAGTGCTAGATGATGTAAACATTGATAAAATGAATCACCAAAAATAGAAAAGTCATCCATAAAGACTTCAAGGAATCGTTCAACCATATTATAAAAAATACTTAACATGCATTTTTGAAATGTAGCAGGTGTATTACATAATCCAAATGGTATCCTCCTATATGCAAAATTGCCAAAAGAGCAAGTGAAAGTGGTATTTTCTTGATCTTTTGGTGCTATGGGAATCTGATTATATCCTGAGTAGCCATCTAGAAAGCAATAAAATTCATGGTCTGCTAATCTATCAAGCATTTGATCGATAAATGGTAAAGGAAAATGGTCTTTACGTGTGACAGAATTCAACTTTCTATAATCAATGCATACACGTCATCCTGTAGTTACTCTAATGGGTATCAATTCATTATCAGCATTGGTAACTATTGTGACTCCTGACTTTTTGGGGACAACTTGCACATGACTGACCCATGAACTATCAGAAATAGGGTAAATGATACATGCGTCTAATAGTTTAAGGACTTCAGTTCTAACAACTTCTTTCATGTTAGGATTTAACCGACATTGCATTTCCCTAGTAGGTTTAGCATTTTCATCAAAGTGAATATAATGCATGCAGTCTACTGGGTTTATACCTTTTATATCGGCTATAGTCCATCCTAATGCTCATTTGTGCTCCTTTAAAACATCCAACAACTTACCTTTTTGTTCGTCATTTAGGGATGATGAGATGATTACTGGCAGAGTGCTTTCTTCTGCCAAAAATACATATTCCAAAGTGTTGGGTAATGGTTTGAGTTTGAGTTTCGGTGGTGATTCTGATGATGGAATGAGTTTCTTCTCTGATGGTGCTAATTGTTCAACTCTTAACTTCCATTTATTAGTGTCCATGGATTGTGCTGAGTCAAATAAAGCGGTGACCTCATCGACCGATTTGTCAATATCAAAATTCAAACTAAAGTGAGTTAAACATGTTTGTAAAGGGAAATCACTAAGGTTTGAAAGAAAAGTATTATCAACTAATACTTCTATTAAATCCACGTCAATAATTCCATCATCTGCATTGTGAGGTTGTTTGACAATGTTGAAAATGTTTAGCTCTATAGTCATGTTGCCAAAGGACAACTGCATATTTCCAGTCCTACATTGAATGTGAGCATTCGCAGTTGCCAAGAAAGGTCGGCCTAGGATAATGGGGATGTGCTTCCTTGAATCCTAGATTGGTTGAGTGTCAATTACAATGAAATCAACAAGAAAATAAAACTTGTCTACCTGGATAAGCACGTCCTTTACAATACCACGAGGTATTTTCGTGGACCGATCTGCAAGCTGTAACACCACTGGAGTTGGGTGTAATTCTCTCAGTCTAAGTTTCACAAATACTGAATAAGGCAACATATTTACACTAGCTCCTAAATCCAACAAATCATTCTCAATTGTGTGGTTCTATATACTATATGAGATAGTAGGGGAGCCTGAATCTTTGTATTTTAGAGGAATTTTGTGTTAGAGTATAGAACTAATGTTTTCTGTTAAAAATGCATTCTTTTGAACATGAATGTTTCTCTTTTTAGTACAAAGGTCTTTAAGAAACTTGGCATAAAATGACACTTGTTTTATAGCATCAAGCAAAGGGATATTAACACTTACCTGTTTGAAGATTTCAAAAATCTCACCTGTGGATTTTTCCTTCTTTCCTTTAGCTAACCTCTGAGGAAATGGGGTTTTAGGAACATATTCTCGTGGGTTGATTTCTTTTTTCTCCTCTGATGATGATTTCTCAGCATTTACAGGTACAATTTGATTTGTTTGTCACCGACATCTCCACTTTGTTGTCGACTTCTTTCCCTTTTCGCAAGGTCATGACGGCTTTGACCTCTCCATGCTGCTGTGGTGAACTGGTACTTGCTTCATGCACTTCTTTAGGATTAGGCACTGGTTGACTTGGAAATTTGTCTTTCTCAACAGTCATTGTCAAAGTTTGAACTGAAGAGGCAAGCTATCCCACCATCTTCTTGAGGTTTGAAACTGATTGGGTTTGTGAGTTGAAGCCTGCTCTCATCTTATTTCGTAGTTCATCAATGATGCGGTTCTGTTGCTCAATCGTGGAGTAAGTAAGATTTTTGAAATTTTGGAATGCATCCTCCCATGATCTAGGTTGAGAGTAATTCTGATTCTGATTGTATGGTCTAAATGGTGGCTGAGAGGCTTAAGGAACTTGAGGAATTGGTTTCATTGGTGGAGCTGGAGCTGTTGGTCCATTCTGTTGGAATCCTTGAGACCATGAAAAATTGGGGTGGTCTCTCCATCTAGGGTTCTATGTGTTGAAGTATGAGTTGTAATTTAATAGTTTTCTAATTACACCTATGGCATTGGCTTGATTTGGGTATGTGTCATGGTCATGTGGTTTTATTGATTTAGCAGTCATTAACGATGCTATTTGTCGAGAAAGACCTTCAACCATCTCTTTGACTTCTTTGATTCCTGAACTTGACTCGCCAATGTGAACCTCATTTACTCCTTTAATTCTTTTAGTATTCCTGAGCGATCGACTCTGTTGTTGGGAATTATCCGCTTGTCGCTGGAAGAATTCCTAAATCTCTGATGCACTTTTTGATATTAGTTCTCCTCCACTTGTTGCCATTAGACATTCTTGCACATGCGGCAATAATCCCTCCAAAACGTATTGGCATTGGTGTCATTTCTCGTACCTAATTTGTGGATACTTTAAAAGTAGCCCATTGAATCGCTTCCATGTTTCAAAAAACTGATTGTCTTCTCTTTGGGTAAACTCTGAGATTTCCCTGCGAATAACATTTGTTTTATGCATTGGGAAATATTTATTCAAAAATTTTGTTACCATTTGTTCCCATGATGTAATGCTATTAGCATGCACTTCTTTAGGATTAAGCACTAGTTGACTTGGAAATTTGTCTTTCTCAACAATCATTGTCAAAGTTTGAACTGAAGAGGCAAGCTATCCCACCATTTTCTTGAGGTTTGAAACTGATTGGGCTTGTGAGTTGAAGCCTGCTCTCATCTCATTTCGTAGTTCATCAATGGTGCGGTTCTGTTGCTCAATCGTGGAGTGAGTAAGATTCTTGAAATTTTGGAATGCATCCTCCCATGGTCTAGGTTAAGAGTAATTCTGATTCTGATTGTATGGTCTAAATGGTGGCTGAGAGGCTTAAGGAACTTGAGGAATTGGTTTCATTGGTGGAGCTGGAGCTGTTGGTCTATTCTGTTGGAATCCTTGAGACCATGAAAAATTGGGGTGGTCTCTCCATCCAGGGTTATATGTGTTGAAGTATGGGTTGTAATTTAATGGTTTTCTAATTGCACCTATGGCATTGGCTTGATTTGGGTATGTGTCATGGTCATGTGGTTTTATTGATTTAGCAGTCATTAACGATACTATTTGTCAAGAAAGACCTTCAACCATCTCTTTGACTTCTTTGATTCCTGAACTTGACTCGCCAATGTGAACCTCATTTACTCCTTTAATTCTTTTAGTATTCCTGAGCGATCGACTCTGTTGTTGGGAATTATCCGCTTGTCGCTGGAAGAATTCCCAAATCTCTGATGCACTTTTTGACATTAGTTCTCCTCCACTTGTTGCCATTAGACATTCTTGCACATGCGGCAATAATCCCTCCAAAACGTATTGGCATTGGTGTTATTTCTCGTACCCATGTTGTGGACACTTTAAAAGTAGCCCATTGAATCGCTCCCATGTTTCAAAAAACTGATCGTCTTCTCTTTGGGTAAACTCTAAGATTTCCCTGCGAATAGCATTGGTTTTATGCACTGGGAAATATTTATTCAAAAATTTTGTTACCATTTGTTCCCATGATGTAATGCTATTAGCAAGCAATGTATTGAGCCATGAAAGAGCTCTATCCTTTAAAGAAAATGAGAATAGTCTAAGTTTAACATCATCATCTGAAAAATTCTCATATTTAAAAGTTTGACAAACAACATGAAAATCATTCAAATGATTATATGGGTCCTCATTTTCTAGGCCATAGAATGTTGGGAGATAATTTAGCACACTAGGTTTTAACTCAAAACTCCTAGCAGTTACGTTTGGGTATCTTATGCATGATGTGCTTAAGTTAGCTAAAGGACTGAAGTAGTCCTTAAATGGCCTCTCCTGTGGTGCTTGTTGTTGTTGCAAATCCATTTCAATTTTATTTTTAATTGCAACATGTTTGTGTGTGCGAAGTGTTATTTCGAGTTCAAAATCTATAGGCTCAAGATTAGGTAATAATGACCTTCGACCATGCATGCAAAGAATACAAAAAAAAAAAAAGAGAACAAATCAAACAAAAATAAAGAAGAAGGAGAAATTACGATACTAACCTTATCACGCTGTTATAACCTTTCTATAAAAACACACTAAAATAAATACGTAAAATAAATTAACTAAAAATAAATTAGTAAGATAAACAAAAAATTACAAAGAAAAATAACTTGAAAATTAAATTACAGAATTTTAAAGAAGAGAAAAAGAAAATAATTTCTTACCTCAAAATGTAGATTCACTTTTTTTTCTTTTTTTTAAATAATAAAAAAATTACAAGAAAGCAATTGAAAGAAATTATTTACAAAAATTAATTCTACGAATTAAAATAACTTACCTCCCTGGCAACGGTGCCAAACACTTGTTGTGCAAATTTTATTGAACTCGCAAGTGCACGAATTTATTGTAGAATAGATCAATGGTGACGAGTGTCGATCCCACGAGGAGGTGAATTTTAATTATGTGCAGAATTAATTTTCTAAGTGGGTGATTGGATTTAAGGTAAAAATGATTTGGAATATCCATGGTTGTTTAATAACTTGTGTTTATATGAACAAATAAGATGTGTTATGACAGTTTTAAAGATTTATCCTTTATCTAGATTGGTAATTTTACTTTTCGAGTACTTAAGAAATTAATAGGGTTTTTAAGTCATTTTGTAATAAAATTATTTATTGATTTAGGGTATGAAGAGTGATTTAATGAGTTCAAATATACTCACTGTTGTGCAAATTTTATTGAACTCGCAAGTGCACGAATCTATTGTAGAATAGATCAATGGTGACGAGTGTCGATCCTACGAGGAGGTGGATTTTAATTATGTATAGAATTAATATTCTAAGTGGGTGGTTGGATTTAAGGTAAAAATGATTTGGAATATCCTAAAATTTAAATTGAAATGACAGAATTAAATTAAAGTGGAAAATATTATAATTGAAGCGCTTGGGTATCTGGATCTGCATCAACATGCACCATGGGCTAAATATTCCTTATTAGTGCTAATTAAATCATGAGGGGGGTATCTACTCCTCATGAACCACGCTCTAATCAATATGGTACTAAGGGCTTATCGTGCCAAATAATAATAACCTTGTACTAGGGAGCTAGTTAAACCAGTGCGGTATCTAGACAAGATTATTACTATTTGTCGATGAAAAGTCAAAATATCCACAAAAATTAGAGGGGAAGAGAAAATAAATTTACCAATTAAAGTCCATGGCACATGTTGAGACTTCACCTTCAACCCAAGCTTGAAAGAAAATTAGTTACTCATAATTGAACTAGGGGCAAAATGAGAATTTATTAAAATACGTAGAAAATACAAGATGGAGAAGGAATTACAGAAAATTGAACTCAAAAATGAATTCAGGGATGCCAAATTAGGGGGGAGGAGCCCCTTTTGTTATAAATACATTGAGTAAATCATGACCATTGGATTAAAAACAATTTGGACGCTTAGGATTGCGCCACGTCATCGGTCAACAGTATGCGGTTTGACCACACGGTTTGAATAGTGACGCGGTTTGAATAGTGACCGGTTTGAACAGTGACGCGGTTTGGTTGTAAGTTATCTCGTGTATATGCATGTACCGTACGCATGATTTTTGGTCCACTAACATGCTGCCACGTCACTGATCAACAGTACATAAGAATTTTAGTCTAATAGAATCGTGACACCTCATCAGTCAATGCCACATCATCGGTCAATGCCACGTCATCGTTCCGTATATGTGAACAGTGTCATGAACAATAACATGGACAATACCGTACATGTGAATAGTACCGTACATGTGAACAATGACATTTTTCTTTTTATGCTCCTCTTAAGGTTTTCAACTGTCCTGAGTTCAAAAGTGATGTCTATTTTGCTGTCTGATCTCTCGTTCATTATAAAATGACCATGATGCCCCTAAAATACATAAAATACTTAATTAAAAATAAAACACACATAATTAAAATCACAAGAGACTTAAATAGATAAAAGTAGGAATGTTAGTGAAACTTAAAGTGTAAAATAACAATTTTCTCCTTTGTAAATATACACTTTCTAACACTTAGCACTCACTCACAATTGTTTCACGCAATAATAAATTGATAGAATAAAATAATAAAAGAAATTTAGCCTTTGGACAAGAAATTGACTGATTAATGAATGCATTAACACTCCTTAGCTGATCTGTTTCTTACTTTGATGCATATATGTCTTTTATGTACAACGATTTCAGAAATCTTTGGGAGCTAGGCTACCGGTACTTGCATAGAGATGAGCCCTTTAATATGTGCAAATAAAATTAAGAAGCCAATCTTGGTGATCCGTGGAGAGACTAATAACAACCTTTTAATTAACTGATTATTATATAATTCGATATCTTCTAAAGAAATTCAAATAATCTCATTTTGACTTTGAGCAAGATTGTTAGTGTTCATTATCTCGTAACTTATTTTTGCATTTGCACAACATTAAGTGTGAAATGAAAAAAAAAATTTGTAAACCACACATAAAACTAGTAAATTGATGGAAAAAAATGATAAATTAATCTTGGAGTTGTAAATTGTAAGAAGAACTTGTAAACAAAATAAAAACTTAGAAAAATGACAGAGAACTTGTAGTGAAATGAAACAAAAAATGTGTAAATCACACATAAAACTAGTAATTGATGGAAAAAGAAGTAAATTAATGATGGAGTTGTAAATTAGAAGAAAAAAGTGTAAACAAAACAAAAACTTAGAAAAATGACATAAAACTTGTAAATTGACATGAAGTGTGAAATGAAACAAAAAATTTGTAAACCACACATAAAACTAGTAAATTAATGAAAAAAGGTAAATTAATGTTGGAGTTGTAAGTTGTAAGAAGAACTTGCAAACAAAACAAAAACTTAGAAAAATGACATAAAACTTGTAAATTGACATTAAGTCTGAAATGAAATAAAAAATGTGTAAATCACACATAAAACTAGTAAATTGATGAAAAAAGAGGTAAATTAATGACGTGGTTGTAAATTAGAAGAAAAAAGTGTAAACAAAACAAGAAAAATGACATAAAACTTGTAAATTGACATTAAGTGTGAAATGAAATAAAAACTTTGTAAACCGTACATAAAACTAGTAAATTGATGGAAAAAGAAGTAAATTAATGATGAAGTTGTAAATTAGAAGAAAAAAGTGTAAATAAAACAAAACTTAGAAAAATGACATAAAACTTGTAAATTGACATTAAGTGTGAAATGAACTAAAAAAATTTGTAAACCACACATAAAACTAGTAAATTGATGGAAAAAATGGTAAATTAATGTTGGAGTTGTAAATTATAAAAAGAACTTGTAAACAAAACAAAAACTTAAAAAAATAACATAGAACTTGTAGTGAAATGAAGCAAAAAATGTGTAAATCACATATAAAACTAGTAAATTGATGGAAAAAAAGGTACATTAATGATGGAGTTGTCAATTAGAAGAAAAAACTGTAAACAAAACAAAAACTTAGAAAAATGACATAAAACTTGTAAATTGACATGAAGTGTGAAATGAAACAAAAAATTTGTAAACCACACATAAACTAATAAATTGATGGAATAAATGGTAAACAATTAAAACATTATTGATACTGTAAAAAAATAAAAGCATCGTAAAGAAATCCTTAAAAAAATCATGGATATTAAAAAAAAAGGAAACATATGGATACTTCTGAGTTTCCCTCCAATTTCCTTTGCCCTTAATGATCCTTTACTCTTTCTTCCCTGCATTCTTTTTCTCTCGCTATTTCACAATATTTTTTTCCAACTCTCTCTTAAGAGCTTCTCTCTTCTCCAAGACTGAACAACCATGGCCGCCAATATCCATTTCTTCGAGCAACCCCCGTACTACATTTGCAGAACTTGCGGTACCTACATCACATTAGAAGCCAATATAACCCATTATGTAAGAGTGATTCTTTATTAGTTTTCTTGGTTCTTTATGAAGCATCAACTGCCGCTGTCTGTTACAGACTTTATCCCTTTCTTTGCTGTTATATTATTGGTGTTGTTTATGGGAAAAATCTTTTTAGGAATTTGTGAAGTTGTTGCGTGCTTAATCATTTTATACAAGTGGGCACATAACATCACTGGAGTTTGTTCAACTTAACAATAATTTATGTGTTATTATTCATATTTTGGTAGATAATAACGTAAGCCCTGGCATTTCTGTGAGCAGAAATTAGTATGAGTTATCTTTTATCTATTGAGAAGACGATATTGGATTCTATGTTGCAATGTCAACCAAGATCCTCAAAATCTGAGGCATTGTTTAAATTTTTTTTTAGACTATTTAAGTTTAAAAATTAATGGACATTGATTCATTTGTTAAGATTGTGCCATCGAAGCAAAGGATAATGTCAAAATTGGCTTTGGAAACTTATATGTTTATACATATATTTTTTGTCCCCAACATTATTAGCTACAAAGGAAAGAAGAAAATTCCAACCTTTAGGTCCCTCTTGTGTTAAGATACTAATGTCCTAATCTTTCTCCAAAAAGATGTTTGCATCTTTGGGACTATAAAGCACAACGATTAGTTTTTATTCTTGTATTCTTTTTCTACTGTTAAAATGGCTCTACAAGCATACAACCAACCTCCAATTTTTTTCAATATGTTTTGATTCATTTAATGGGAGGCTATTTTACTAGATTCTATAAGTTTCTTCAAATTTTGTGAGGTTCATTTTTGGAGGACTTTTATATGGTTGGATTACAAAGAAAATTGTGCTTTGCTTATAATATTCTTGTTTAATCTAATATTGGCTACTTTATTAGATATGATGAGTAATTTATTACTCAACCTCTCTACCTTTGGCCGAGTGGCTAGAACTTAATTCTTTCTTCAATTATGGACAATAATGACAATGTTATGTAGGATTTAATATATAAACTATTCTCAAAACATGCTACAATGATAATGCTATATAAAATTTAATGTAAACTAGTGTCAAGAGAGTGTTATATGAGATTTAATGTAAACTAATTAAAAATAATGATAGTACCATATAAGATTTAATGTAAATAAGTCCAAATAATTGGACATTTCTAAATGTTAATTGGACATTTCAAAATGTGAATGGAGCAGACAATCCTATATAATTGGATAGTGCTATATAGGGTTTAATAAAAATTTTGTACAGCACTATATAAGATTTAATGTAAACTAGTCCTAATTTAATGTATACTTATTTAATGTAAACTAGCCCCAATAAGATTTAATATAAACTAGTCTCATATGAATTAGTCTTAATAATTGACAATGCTATATAATATTTAATGTAAACTAGAGTAAAAATCTAATATAAGCTAGTCCCAATAAGTGGACAACGTTATATAAGATTTAATGTAAACTAGTTATATAAGATTTAATGTAAACTAGTCCTAAATTAATGTAAACTAATCCTAACAATTAGATGTGTTATATAACATTTATTGTAAATTAGGGTAAAAATCTAATACAAGCTAGTCCTAATAAGTGGATAGTGTTATATAAGATTTAATAAACATTTTAAATGGTGCTATATAAAATTTAATGTAAATTAGTCCCAATCAGATTTAATTTAAGATAGTCCCAATAATTGGACAATACTGTGTAAGATTTAATATAATCTAATCTCGTAGTACTCAGTATTGACACTTCTCTTGTTTTTACAATAAATAATTTGTAGTATTACTTTCTTTGAAATCTTGTGAGATTCGTTTCGTAGTAAGCAATTAGTGGTATTACTTGTTATAGTTTGTTGGGAATGATATTTAACTACATTTTACAAGTTTACGACCTGCATTTTTTCTTGAGATCTTGTGAGACATATTCATTTCGTATTACTTTCTTCAAATTCATGGTTTTTATTTTATTTTTTTTACTTTAATTTTGTTGAGTCTATTGACAGTGTCCAATAACAAACATTATCGTTGTTAATAGTGGGTAAGATTTTCTTCACATTTAGTTCTTTTGTTTAGTGATATATTTTTTCTTCGATTAACAAGCAAATTTTATTATTTTTTTAAGAAAGAATATCGGGACTTTACCTTCCAATCATCATCACTATTATTTGCTGAGATTTGGTCCTTTATCAGCAACGAAAGCCTTTGAAAAAAATTGTAAAGTAGTGAATCTTTACCCAATCCACAATATTAGCATCTTCAGATATTTGATTTGCACCTTAAAACCTTTCCGAAATTCACCACATTTAATATTTAATAATTTTTCCGCTAATTTTCTCCAATATTTCAATCTTAAATATGCTTTAAAGGAAAAAATTACAAAATAAAGGTTAATAATAGTAAATTCGTTGTTTGCTTTATTTGTTTCATTCACATATTAGATGCTAAACATTGTCAAATATGATAATTGTGAGTGAAAATCACTTGTAATATATGAATTTTCACTAGGGACACCAAAATTTGGATCTAGATTAAATTATATGGATATTTGTAGTGTTAGTGAATTGACTTTCCGGATCTAAATCATCATAAAGATCTTAAAGTCAATACAATTACACTTTGATGTCCACTCACTTGAAATTGCCATGCGAAATTGTGTTCATATTTTATTTAGTGTTTGGATATGAAAGACCAATTTGATATTGCCATAACTTTCAAATAATAATTGTTAGCTGTGTTGTAAAAATAATTAATTGTGAAGAGAATTTGTTAAATATTTAAAAAAATTTATTTTTAAAAGTACTATTAATTTTAGTATTAAACGTATATATTTAGTAAATCTTACTAAGTTTTTCCCTTAAGAAGATAAAAAGGGAGGAAATTGCACCATATATGACATAAAATTCCCACATGTTGACATATATGGCAACATTATCATTATTTCTACTAATATGACAACAATTCAAGGAAAGTTCCAAATTACCCTTAGTTCTCTATAATTTAACCCTACTACTCCCATATAACCCAAACCTTTCTCTCCCATTCACTCTCAATTACTCAACACTAACTGCTCGTTATTCAGAAGATTACCTTAGTCATCTTTGTCACTTTCTCCGTACACTCTCATTTACTAATAGCTATGAAAATTAAAATAAAATAAAGTTGTAAAGATTATGGAAAATTCAAGTTAGGGTTTATTGTTTGCTTTTAAATTGTAAATTTACCCAACCACAATTAGATTGCCTATTAGATAAAGGTTCAGGTACTTGGATATTAGTTTAAGTAATTGAG
The DNA here is from genome assembly GCA_039657385.1 of Citrus x changshan-huyou. NCBI lineage: Eukaryota > Viridiplantae > Streptophyta > Magnoliopsida > Sapindales > Rutaceae > Citrus > Citrus x changshan-huyou. The sequence continues at coordinate 9,461,650 of CM077550.1, forward strand.
TATTGAGGTCAAGTAATGTACAAAGGGCTATACATTTCTATAGGTACAATAATATGTTCTTGATTTGGTTGGGTATTTAAAAGTTAAAGTCGTCTATTCAAAATTATTAGGTTAGGTATTTCAACAAAATTTTGTTTTATTCCTTATTTTGGATTATATGCAATTTACAAGCTTACTATCATCAATTATTTTTTATTTGAAAAGGTTGCCATGTGGATGTTCATGTACAACTATGAAACCCTCTCATACAAGCGCCTATACATTTGAAAATTAAAAAAGTGTTTGAAGACATTTTTGTCATTCATTTCAATATAAGTGATGGTGCTAGGATTTTTCTTATTCAACATATGACAATATAATGGTAAAAGCATGTAACACTTCTCTGCCGAACCTTGATAAGATGCATAGCACGTTCTCTAACTCTCTATACCTTAAGGTAACTTATAGAGTGCCTCAATTGTTTTAAAATGTCTCATTGAATAGATATTAGTGCATAAAAAAATGAATCCCATTCAAACTTCGATTTGATCTTGTTGGCAATCAATTTTAAGAAAGCTGACAATGATCCCTTTCAAGATAATTGAGAGAGCATAAATGAAAATATGCATAGAGTATTATTCATCCCTATGGTGTTTAGGCACCATCGACAAGTCTTGTCAATATATATATATATATATATATATATGTATATATATATACATACATACATACATACATATATAGATACATACATATATATATATATATATGTATGTATATATATATATACATACATATATATATATATATATATGTATGTATATATATATATACATACATATATATATATATATATATATATATATACATACATACATACATATATATACATACATATATATATATATATGTATGTATGTATGTATGTATGTATGTATGTATGTATGTATGTATGTATGTATATGTATGTATGTATAATCTAAAGTGCGAGCATCCTATTTTTTTTTTATGCGGACATACTATTAACCCACATGGTTTTATAGTTAATTGAACAATAACTCTATTAAACCGTGTGGTTTAATAGTGAATTGAAACTGGTTCTATAAAATCATAGGGCTTGATATTGTGTCCGAATGAGAAAAAAATGGGGCGCCTGTACTTGAGAATGAATACACAAACACACACACACCCTAATTTAATTGTCTTGAATTGAATTAGGTAGACTATTAAATCTTCTTTTATATTAAATATTTCCTTTGAATTGCGTAGTTGCAAGAATGAAGTCCATGTTTCTAAAACAAAGAAACAAGCATAGTATTAACAAGTGTAAAACTACATTTCTGCTTAGTTACTCGACCTAAATAATTAATAACTCAACCCCTGCTCAACCTTCAAGGATTTATATAACCATTACTCTCAACCTTACCATTACCCAAACTGGGGTTTGGTAATCGTCTAGTATTTTCTACGAATAACAATTTTTTTATCACAAATTGTAGCTATAAATTTGGATATTTCACAATAATAACTTACTATTTCTATAGTATAACCTTATTATTATCACAATTTCTTAAATTAAAAAAAATAATACACATAAACCATAGATTTTAGTAAATACAGCTCTTTAATAATTTATTTACTTTAAGAGAGTATTATAAATAAGAAAATTTAAGTTTGAGCATAGAATTACCTTTATTGGAGCTAGATCCATCCAATATATGTGTCCTCATAGATGAAACGAAAATGATTTTGAGTGTTCTAAAAATTTTTGGTGTGTTTAGAAAAAGAAGTATGGGAAATTGAGAAGAAAATAGGTTTATGCTAAAATAATTTTTTTATATAGGTAAGGGTATCTTTGTTTTTACTTAGGTCTATTTATCATACAAATGAACAAAAAAGAGAGGGGGTGTATTTTTTAAAATAAGGCAACTTGGCTGTATATATAGACAAAAAAAAAAAAAATTGGATAAAAGAGGTGGACAAAGCTCAAATCTCCTTAGGATTTGATTTTGGGTGACTAGGTAAATAAAGCTACTTGAAAATCAATCACCAATGACATTACGAGTAGATAAGTCTTATTATTATTAGAGTTAACAAGCTTGTTTGGTTTGAGAGAAAATAAGAAGGAAAATGATTGAGAAATATATGGAAGAAATTATAACTTTTATTGAATGAATCTATAACACATATGATAACTCTATGAAATAAGAGTTATCAAGGCATTTTTAAACTTAAACTAATATTACTTAGAGAGTAAATGATGTGTTTTTATTGCATTTTTAGTTACTTTTGCATGAGCATTTGTTTAGGTTTAATTTTAATAAATTGATTGTGTTTTAGATCACTTTGTGCTCTGATTATGAGCATGATTGTAGGTGACAAAAAAGCTCAAGCTTTATGGATGGATGGATGCTGCTGCAGCAGACCTGCAGAAATTACAAAGAACTTATCTGTAGATGAACTAAAACAAACCTGAATAAGAGAAGATGTTGTAGCAATTGCTACAGCAATCCACGAGCAAAATACAAACAAGATTGCCCACATGTTAACTAACAATGCATATTGTAGCCGTTATTGCACTGTCACTATCACATGCAGAAAAAAGCAAACAAAACAATGACAGGAGGAACAAAACGATATACGATCTAAGGTTGCCAAAAAGAGACATGTGGCCATATGCTTTTAGTTGCCCTAATTCCAAGATATAAAAAGAGCACATATGAAAGAAAAATAGGAGAGAGAGAGCCGTCATACAAAAACAGCGGGGAGAAAAAGAAAAAGAAGAGAATAAGAGAGTTTTGAGGGTTGTAGCAAGGAGTTTCTAAGGAAAAGAATGAGAGAACACAAAACTTAAAGATAATGACATATTGGATTTGGCGAATCTCTACTTTACCTTTTATTTGCTTGTTTTAATCTCTTATCAAGGTTGTATTTGATGGAAAAAATATGTGTTATGACTATTTTATCACCTATAATAAACTAAGCTTTGATATAGTTAGGTGTTAAACAAGCTTAATGGTTATTTGGCTTGTATATGTGTATTGCTTAGAATCTGTTGTAGCATTTTGTTTTGAGTTTACTTATTGCAAATTTCTATTTCAGTTGACCACCTATTTAGTGGATATTAGTTAAGAAGGAGACTCAAAAAGGTCTGAATTAGTGGAAAAAATTAAGACAATACATAGTTTTAGATTGAGTTTCCCACGTTAAGTTAATCTCGATCTAAATAGAGCATGCTTAATCTAAGATTAGTGAAGAACTAAACATGAGGATTCACCTTGTAGGGCAATTATAATCTAGAACGCATAATGCTATATTTAATTTTAGCATAACAACTGGTCATTTTTAGGTTGCATATAAATATAAGATATCCAACATGCGACAACTGATGATGCATGAGAGATTCTGTCTAGTGCTTTAGTAGATGCTGTAGCAACAATATCGTAATTGAAGAAACAGTCAATACCATTAAGTGAGTTTAAGTACTCAACTACCCCTTTCCTATTGAGTATATCTTTGTGTTTGACTTTAGATTTTCTTATTGCATTCTGTTCATTGCATTTTTAATTTCATTAGATCAATAATTTCATCAGTTATTTTATTTTAATTAGACTAGAATTGCACTGTTAAGATTGCTGTAACAAGTTTTGTAACATCAATCTCTGTAGAGACGATCTAGATACTCATCATATCATTACTTGTTGTGTACACTTGCACATTGACACCTATAGCAATACCCTTCAACAATAAAATATAAGTTTATTTGCTTTATTTATAGATGCCTACAAGTTATAGCTAACAACGAATCTAATAACAAAATTGCTAACAACTTAAACTTTCAATCAATTATAATATGTTGTGTGGCTATTCACAATTTGCATGTGAAGCTTGATCAACAAACTTGACACATCAGCACTTCATCAACACATATTAGTTAATCACCATGCTAGCTCATCTGAGCACATCAAGTGAATTCAGCTCATTATTATAATATCTAACATCTATCGTCAAGCTCAACTTGGTGAAGCACATTTGAGCTTATCATGTAAGTAATGAAATGGGTGATGAGCTAAGTCTTAAATAAGGATATTTGGAGTGTTATTGGAGCTGGAAACATAACTGACCTGAAAACTTTGACTTGTAACCTTTTCCCTCACGAAGTGAGTAGTAAGATCTATATGCTTTGTGCAAGTATTAAACTTAGGATTGCTAGTAAAGGTTGTTGCACTTCGATTGTCACACCTGAGAATTAGTGTAGAGAATACAATAATGCCAAATTTTGTCAACAAAGACTTGATCTATAAAACTTTAGAAGCTATCGTTGCCAAGGCTCTGTACTCTGGCTCTGTACTAAACCTGGAAACCATAACTTGTTTCTTTGAGCACCATAAGACTAAGTTTGGGCCAAAATAAAAACAATAACCAGCTATCAATCTTTTATCATCTTTGTCACTTGCCTCAATCTACATCACTAAAGCAATCAATAAGTAAAAGGCCATGACTGTAGAATTACAATGCTATATGTAATACACCCTTAAGATACATACGTATTCTCTTGCATGCTTGCCAATGATCAATAATTAGAGCAATTAAAAACTAAGCTTATTAGCTAGAAAAGCTATCTCAGGTTGGTTAATGTAGTATATTACAAAGCATTAATAGTACTTCTATATAAAGTAATGTCAGCAAAGGTTTTACTGACTTGTTTAGTAAGAGCAATGCCTACAGCCATTGGAGTTAAGAGCAAGGTATGCAATCTAGCATCTGAATTTTGCCAAGAAGATCAATAATGTATTTAAACTATAAAAGGTGTAGACTAGCATGATTCTGAATATGGAATTGAATCTAAATCTATTGCTGGAGTAGGTGATTGATAAAAAGATGCATCAATTTGTGCAGTAGTTTAAGTTTGAAAGAAATTGACAAAAGGATTAACTGAAGTATCACAATCCTTAAATAAGTAGGAACCACAAATTGAAGATGGAACCACAAATTGAAGAAAAATTAACTCATAAATGAAAAAGAAAGGTAGACGCATAAAAAAATAATATGAATGAAAACACTTATATCCTTCGTGGAGAGAGTTGTAACCAAGAAAGACATATTTACCACTTTTAAATGCAAGTTTATGATGATTATAAGGCCTAAGATATGGATAACATGAACAACAAAAGACTCGCATGATGGTATAGATAAGTAATTTATGAAAGAGCTTTTCAAATGGAGATTTATTATCTAAAACAGGGGATATAAGTCTATGGATGAGAAATATGACAGTATAAAAGGCATTCCACTGAAATTTACATGTAAATGAGCTTGAGCTAAGAATTTCAGACTAGTTTCAATAATGTGTCTATGTTTTCACTATATTTTACATTTTAGTGATGGGTATAAGGGCATGGACGTTTAAATTTAATACCTTATTTTCGAAGATAAGACATAAATGACTTGAATTCACCTCCCCAATCAGTTTAAATACATTTTATTCTCATGTTTAGATTATTCTCAATCGCAATTTTGAAACTTATGAATACTAATAGAGTGTCTGATTTTGTTGTAAGAAGAAATATCTAGGTGAATCTAGTGTAATCATCCAGAACTGGTAGGTAGTAATGATACTTATGAGATGAAGGAATAAGGATTCATCCCAAAAGATCAGCATAGAGGAATTCTAAAGGCCATGTAGTGGTAGTTTCAATAGAGGAAAAATGTTGCATATGGCATTTACCAAATTGAAATGCATCACAGAACTTATACTAAGTATTTTTATCTATATTAACAATTGCATTTAAACTCTTTATGACCCGCTTTAGAGCACAACTAATTAGATTGGATGCCCTATTATGTTTGCAATGGATTTATTAGAAGAAACGACAAAAGTCATTGAGGTATTTTTCTTGAATTGCAAACTAGTTACAAACATTAGAGAAGTGAGAAGACTAGATGAACTTGGTTGAGTAAGTGTAGATACTATACTATTTATTGAATTTGAAAATGACTTTGACAAACTAGACATAGAAACATAAGATGACAAATTGGAATTAATGCAGACTGCATTTAAGTTTTCAACTTGACACAGGCCTCCTCTAGCAATCCCCTTGAGTAATATAATCCTTGTATTCTTAGCTTTAACAAAATAAACATTATCACAAAAGTCAATGAGAATATTGTTATCAGCAAGTAATTGAGAGATACTAAGAAATTTTTTTGTAATGCCAGTGACATGCAAAACATTATGGAGATAAATGGGTATTGCAGATAATATTTTACCAACAGCAACCAATGTCATGAATAGGTAGTCCTATACTATTTTCTATATGCAACTTTTCAGTGCCATTATAAATTGAGCATTGAGAAAGAATACTTGCATCCCGAGTAACATGATAAGTAGCTCCTGAATCAATGCACCAAGCTAGATTAGCAACACTGCCATAATTGGCTAAGAGTACTGCAACAGAAATAGTGTTGTGAGAAAATCCAAAATTGTCAAAATACACATTATTAGTTGTAGCTCCATGAGAAACAACATTACATGCACTATTAACACTTTGAGTATTAAGAAAGTATTGAGGATACACAAAGCTCGGATTTTGATGGGTGATAACTCTATGAAATGAGAGTAATCAAGGCATTTCTAGACTTAAACTAATATTACTTAGAGAATAAATGATGTGTTTTATTGCATTTTTAGTTACATTTTGCATGAGCATCTATTTAAGTTTAATTATAATAAATTGATTGTGTTTTGGATTACTTTGTGCTATGATTATGTGTATAATTATAGGTGACCAAAAAAAAAAAAGCTCAAGCTTTATGTATGGATGCTACAGCAGCAAACCTGAAGAAAAGACAAAGAACTTGTCTGCAGAGGAACTAAAACAAGTCTGCATCAGAGAAGATATCAATTGCTACAACAATTGAGGAGTAAAAGACAGACAAGACTATCCACGTGTTAACTAACGACACATCCTGCAACCATTACTGCACTGTCATTGTCACGTGCAGACAAAACAGTGATAGGCAGCACAAAAAGATATAAGATTTGAGCTTACCAAATAAAGAGACGTGGCCACATGCTTTTGGTTGCCCAAGTTCCAAGATATAAAAAGAGCACACATTAAAAAAAAAAGGGATAGAAAGGAGGCAGTTGTACGCTTTCTAATACTATTAGTGTCAATGTCCAAATGTACACAACAAGTAATATAATGATAAGTATTCAAGATCGTCTCCATATGGATTGTTGTTATAGGAATTGCTACAACAATTTTATCAGTGCAATTTTTATTCTAAATTAGAATCAAAACAAATTATGAAACTAATGAACAAATTAAAATAAAAATGCAATAAGAAAAATGCAATAAAGTAAATTGTCACAGCAAACACAAGGATGTAATAAATGGGAATGCAGTAGTTGAGTGATTAAACTCACTCAATGGTTTTGACTATTTTTTTTAATTTTTGGACCGGTTTCTACAATATCTATTATAACACTAGGCAAAACCCTTATGCATCCTCAGCTGTCGCTTATTGGATGTCTTATATCTTATTGCAACTTAATAGTGCCAATTGTTATGATAAACTAAGATATAACATTATACGTTTTAGATTATAATTACCCTACAAGGTGAATATTTATGTCTAGTTGATCACTAATTCTAGATTAAGCATGACCCTTTTCGAATCAAGTTAAACCCAACTCAGGAAACCCAATCTAAAACCAAGTATTGCTCTGATATGTTTCACTAAGACAAGCCTTTTTTTAGGCTTTTTCTTAGCTAGTATCACTAAATAGGTGGTCAACCGAAATAGTGAATTGAAATAAGTATTATCAAAACAACATGCTATAGCAAACATGTAGCAACACAGAATATCAGTCAATTAACCATCAAGTTTGTTTATCACTCACTACAAATAAATTTAGTTCTAATTTGTGAGGAATCAAAATCCAAAATAGTTTCAGCCATCAAACAAATTGTCATAACAAGTTAAAAACTAGAGAACAAGAATGAGAGTTGAAATTCGCTCGTCCTTATGAATCTGCTTGATATTTTTGAATCCTTTGTTGCGGTCTTCAATTCTCTCTCTTGATATTTGTTTTCTCTTATATTGTTTCTCTATTCTTTTTCTCTAATGACGACTCCTCTTTTCCTTTTTTTTCTTTACTTGTATGCTTCTTTTTATAGCTTAGAATTAGGGCAACCGGAAGTCTAGGGCGCACATCTTCCAGTTTAGGAAACTCCATATCGTAATCTTTAAAGTATCTCGTGCGAAATCTTCTCTGTCAATGCTCCAGGATTGCTACAGCAACGGTGCTCCAGCAACAGTGCTACAACAAAAACTTCAGCATCTGCACTGTTTCAGACTTGTTTCAATTCTTCTTTAACTAAGTTCTCTGCTTATCTTTACAAGCCTATTGCAGCAGCATTCCTTCCTTGAAATTTGAGCTTTCGGTCACATAAAATTATACATATGATCTAAGCACACAATTTATTCTAAATCAAATAAAACTTATTAAAAGTAAACTAAAACGGATGTTCATGCAAAACATTACTAAAGTGCAATAAAAACATGTCATTTACTCTCTAAGTAATCATGATTTAAGTCTAAAAGTGCTACGATAACTCTTATTTCATAGAATTATCACACCCCCAAACTTAAACCATTACTTGTCCTCAAGTAATGACAACAACACTTACACTTCAATCACAAAATTATGCAACAAATAACTTAGTTCTGTCATCAAATTTGTAAGGATTCTTCAACCCTCAGTTCACTCTCTTAATTATGCAAAATTACCATAACAGTTCAGTTCTAGACTTAGACCTCGTTCTTTCCAAAGTGTGTGTATGCACTTTGATCAAATTCTAGAGGTGCTCCAGCATTGGACAAACATTATATAACTCAGAGGTAAAACATAAGTACATTCATACATGGGGGAGCAGAAGTCACAAACAAGTTCAAACTGTGCTATAGCAAAATATTCTTTTTTTTTTGTCAAATTCTCTTCAATGTGTCATTGATTTTTCATGTAAATGTTTATCATTTGTAATAATGACACCCAATTACTTAACCAATGCACAGATCAGAGTTCCTGCAGTAATGCTCATAGCATAATCCTATCTAAAGATGCATTTAACTCAAGGCCGAACATGGGGCTCATAAACAGACCTGGCTACTTAGTATCTTAAACAGAGGACTTTCTTTCTTTCTTTTTTTTAATGCTACAACAATGCTCATAGTTCTTTTTTTTTTTTAAATGCTACAACAATGTTATGGGGTGCATACTCAACTTTGGTTATTCAGCAACTTAAGCCATTGGAGTAGAATTTATTTCATAACAAGCACAATTCAATAAAAATTTGCAAAAAATTTTCCCAAAACTTAAGATATTTTCTACCCTTTTTTATTTTCCTGGCTCTACTACAACATTCTCATAAAACTCAACCGAAGCGTAAGTGTTGGGACAGAATTTTAACATCCGTCTATAAACTATCCTTACTTGGCAGTCACAAATACTGAATAACACTCAATTTATCTTCATTAGGTTTTCCAATCCATACACAAATATAGATAACAAAGCTTCACATAACACACAACATAAACACATGCACTTACAAAAACATTACACCATAACACAACCCCCCAAACTTGAGAGGTATTGTGTCCTCACAAGCACACTAAACCAAATAATGATAAACATGCATACACTAAATAAAAAGACATGCAAAATAAATAGTAAAATAAAATTAGATGAAAGAAAAGTTGCTAGAAAGAAATAAAATAAACTAGTTAGTATGGAGTACTCTCCTGTTGTTGGAGGGCTATGCTGCAGCATTAGTGAAGCAGAATAACTACTATTGGGCTCAACCTCGAGCACTCTTCCTTAGTGAGATTCGTGTTGCAGCAACTAATTTCTTCTTCTTCTTGCTTGGACTGGTTAGGGGGTATTAGCAGCTTCTTGAGGAGCGAGCTGATTAGACTTAGCTTTCTTAGTTTCTGGTTCTTTTGATGCTTGCATTGTTGTAGCATCTCCAGAGGGTAATGCCCCATTATACTTGCTGGATACCCTGGGAGTTCGGCTAGGAGATTTGATGAGAAGTTTCTGAACAGTGGTTACTAGAGGGGTTGTTGTAGAGGCTTCCCTAGATGTGATTTCAACAATAATATCCAGCAAACTCTTCCTTTCTTCAGCAGTTCTTACAGCCCTGGTAGCAGCTGCTTCAATTTTGGCCTCAATATCATCTTGATCTTTTTCTGATTCTTCATCAACCAAATTTTTTTCCTTACCTTTGCTTAGAAATATTGCAACTGGCAGATCATCATCTTGTTCATCATCTATCTCCCCTTTATAAGCTTTTATGATGTGCTTCTTTCTTCGTTTAAAGGCACCACTAGAGGTACCTCATCATTCTCCTCTACTAATGCTTCTTATATACTATGTTCCTCATCTGTTTCTTTTTTTTTTCCATCTTGTATTTCTCTTCCTCAACTGGTTGCTTTTCCTTTTTCAGATTCTGTTGTTTTTTCACTCTTAGCTTCTACTTCTGCTGCTTGAGCACCTTCTGTTGCTGATTGAAAATTAAATTGTTGCAATAAGATGTCAAGGAAGACTCTATTCTTTCTCTTTATGTAGACTGCAAGTTAGTGTATATAGTCTTCAAGGTGCATCAGATAATTCAAAAAAATTTTATTTTCTTCTCATTGGCCTCTTCACAGTCATTGATGCTGTCACTCAATTCTTGCAGCTTCCTTTCAATGCAAGTGACCTTCCCTGTTCTGGTTACAACAATATATTCTACTATTACTGCAGTAACAATTTCCCCAGTAATTCTTTCTACAGTTCTAGCCATAAGAGCTCTTTCATTCTTAATTTTCTCATTCTTGGCAGATATTTTCACCCCAGACACTACACAGATGGTGGTGATGAGTGAGGTAAACAAAAAAACAGCAGTCTTCTGCTTCTTCATTCTCTAATCTCCCTCTCAATGATTTTCCCAACATCAATTGTTAAACCCTTGAGGATGACATATAATAGAATAAGCCTTTCATGAGATACGGTGGTGGTGTGTGTGGTAAGCATTAATCTAGATTTTAGAAATTTTACCCACACTTTGGCTGTGGGTTTCAAGTCAATTCTATTCACTACTCTGCCATCCTCATTCAGCCATGAACTACCCTCCATCGTTAGGGTTTTAAGCACATCACTCCACTTTTTAGCAGTCATATTCTCAACTATGTTTGAATATTCACAATCAATATCAAATGGTAAGTTATAAAAAGCATTAATTACCTTCAGATCTAGGGGGACTTGAACATTACTCCACTTCTTAGCAGCCATATTCTCAACCATGTTTGAATATTCACAAACAATATCAAATGGTAAGTTATAAAAAGCATTAATTACCTCCAAATCTAAGGGGACTTGAACATTCCTTACCATGACTATGCGTTGGTCCTGTTGTAGTTTGTTGGAGTAAAACTCCTTTACAATTGGTAGTACAAGGTCCCCTGGGTGAGTGCAAAAATCTAGCCAGCCTCGCTTTGCTGCAACAGTATAGATGGTGTGGATTAATCCTGATCCCTGTTGAAGAAATTGGAAACCCTTTTCCTCTAGGATATTTCTTAGCTCGATGATATCTTTGAATTTCTCCTCAACCTTGTAACCGTGAAAACGTTTAGAATTTTTCAATCGTTCAGCTCTTTCTTTGATTTTTGGCATTGTTGCAGCAAATCACAGAACTCTATTGTGTTTAAAAAATTAAAATTGGGAGAAAATATGATGGCACTTAAGAGATAGAGGTTGGTGAGATATGGGCGATGAAGTTGATATGAAATAGGTAAAGTAAAAACCCTAATTTATAGCCACGAAAATGAGAAAGTGAAAAGTAATTAATTAACAAGATAATTATGGAAGTAAATCTCTTTAATTTTTTAAACCACTTGGAAAAAGGAAAGGCTAGATATGCGTCACGGAATTAAAAGGGTATCATGAATTTGATTTTGAAAATGACTGTTCTGCTGACATCAGTGTGTCAGCCTTCCAAACGGTAAATTTGATGGAGGTCTGTCATCTTTAACAATAAAAAAATTCTAACTGCTGAATGACACGTTGTTTGAGCATTTAACGATGCTGCATCATTAGCGTCAGTGGCTTAACCATAATATTGGCTTTCTGATTTCATTAATGTTACAAACAATGCTGTAGCATTATGAGTGTCTGACATTTTGTGCAACTCTATTAGTCTTCCCAGTTATATTTCCAGCCTTTTTTTTCCTTTACTGAAAGAAAGAAAATAATAGTCAAAGAAACGAGAACATAAATTAAAACCTATAAAATTAATTCAATAAAAGATTACACTAATTAAAATTAAAACAAATTGTGCGAAAATTTAAAGTTTTCTTCCCTGATTGGGTTGCCTCCCAATTAGCGCTTGATTTACGGTTTTTCAGCCTAATCTTCCTCTAATTGCTCAAGCTGGGCGTGTGAGGCATAATTCCTTCATTGAATTATGCAAAACATCATTCATATAATGTTTAACTCATTGCCCATTTATCATAAATTCCTGGCATGTTCTCTTATCCTTGAGCTCCAAAGCTCTGTAAGATGGATTTTGGTAAGTGTGAAAGATCCTACCCATTTAGACTTTAACTTTCTCAGAAAAGGTTTGAATTTAGAGTTGTATAGTAAAACTTGTTGCCCTCGAATTAACTCCATTTGCTGGATATGTTTATCATGTCATTGTTTTGTTTTCTCTTTGTAAATCCTTGCATTTTCATAAGAGAACAATTTTAACTCTTCAAGTTCACAAAGTTGCAATTTTCTATGCTATGCTGCAGCATGCATGTCCATATTCAGTTGTTTTAGCGCCCAATATGCTTTATGCTCTAACTCCAATGGCAAATGGCAAGCTTTTCCATATACAATTCTGTATAAAGACATGTCAAGTAGTGTCTTGTAAGTTGTGCGATATGCCCATAATGAATCATGTAGTCTAAGAGACCAATCTTTTCTAGTAGAGTTCACCACTTTTTCTAAAATCTTTTTTATTTCCCCGTTGGACACTTCTGCCTGACCATTAAATTAAGGGTGATATGTTGTAGCAATCTTGTGCTTAATTCCATATTTAGCCAATGCGGCAGCAAATATCCTATTGAAAAAATGAGTGCCTTCATCACTGATGATGGCTCTAGAAGCCCCAAATCTTGTAAAAATGTTCTTCTGAAGGAATTTTACCACGACTTTGGCATCATTTGTTAGTAGTGCTACAGTATCCACCCATTTGGATACATAGTCTACAGCAACTAGAATGTATAAATTTCCAAAAGATGGTGGAAACGGACCTATAAAATCTATCCCTTAGACATTAAAAAGCTCAACTTCTAAATGTTAGTTAATGACATTTTATACTTCTGAGATATGTTCTCTGTTCTTTAGCACATGTCACAACATTTAACAAACTTATAAGCATCCTTAAAAATAGAAGGCCAGTAATAACCTGATTGTAGAACTTTGACTATGTTCTGTGGCCTCCAAAATGTCCTCCATATGCTATAGCATGACATGATTGTAGGATGTTTGGAATTTCTTCATCAGGTACACATCTTCTGATCACATGGTCTGAATATATCTTGTACAAATAAGGTCATCCCACTAATAACTTCTAACACCATGGAGAAATCTCTTCTTCTACTGATAACTCAGATTAGGTGGTAACAATCTACTTACTAAGGAATTAGCAAAATCTACATATCATGGAAGTCCAGATTGCTACAACATCTGTGCATGTTGTAGCATTAACACTTGCTCATCAGGAAATGTCTCTGTGATCTCTTGCTTTGTCAAAATGCTTTCATCTACTTCCAGCCTTGAAAGATGATCTGCTACTTGGTTCTTAATCCTTTTTTCTATTCTTCATCTCCAAGTCAAATTCTTGTAGCAAAAGAATCTACTTATCAACCGTGGTTTTGCATCTTTCTTTGAAATCAAATACTTTATGGCTGAGTGATCTATGTAAACAGTCTCTTTGGTACCAAACAAATAGGCGCTAAATTTCTCAAATGCAAAGACAACTTATAGTAACTCCTTTTCCAGTGGTAGTGTAATTAATCTAAGCATCGGCTAAAGTTTTGCTAGCATAATAAATGGATTGAAAAATTTTGTTCTTCTTCTACTCGAGCACTGTTCCAATAGAGTGTCATTGGCATCATACATCAACTCAAAAGGTAAACTTCAATTTAGTTCTATAACAATTGGTGCTGTGACAAGAGCTTTCTTCAATTCAATAAAAGTCTTTAAACAGTGCTCATCAAAATGGAAGGGCCTATCATGCTCCAACAACTGACTTATGGGTTTTGATATTTTGGAAAAATCCCTAATAAATCATTTATAGAATCTTGCATGTCCTAAGAAACTCCTAATGCCTTTAATTGAAGTAGGTGGTGGAAGTTTATCAATCACCTCCATTTTGGCCTTATCCACTTCTATTCCCTTTCTAGAGACTCTATGGCCCATGACTATCCATTTTTGTACCATAAAATGGCATTTTTCCCAATTTAGTACTAAATTCGTCTCCTTACATCTTTTAAGCACATTTTCTAGATTATGCAAACATTTATTATATGTTTCCCCAAAAATTGAGAAGTCATCCATGAATACCTCAAGTGTTTACTTCGCCATATCTAAAAAAATGGACATTATAGACCTCTGGAATGTTGCTGGAGCATTGCACAAGCTGAAGGGCACCCTTCTGAAAGCAAAGGTTCCATAAAGACAAGTAAATATTGTCTTCTCCCGATCCTCTAGTGCTATAGCAATCTAGTTGTAGCCTAAATACCCATCCAAGAAACAATAATATTTTTTTCCAGTAAGTCTATCCAGCATCTGGTCTAAAGGCAACGAGAAGTGATCATTCCTTATGACTTTGTTTAGCTTCCTATAGTCCATGCAAACTCTCAATCCATTCATTGTTCTTGTGGGAATAAGTTCATTCTTCCATTTGCTACAACAATCACTTCGCATTTCTTTGGAACACATTGTACTGGACTCACTCAGAAGCTGTCAGATATTGGGTAGATGATTTCAGCATCAAGCCATTTGATAGTCTCTTTCTTCACAACTTCTTTCATGATGAGATTTAATCTTCTCTGCTGCTTTACTGAGTTGTTGTAGCAATCCTCCAACAGGATCTTGTGCATACATATGGAGGGCTGATTCTTTTAATAGCTATTATGGTATATCCAATGACTTTCTTGTATCTCCCTAACACATCCACCAAGCTCTTCTCTTGATCTGCATTCAAAGAAGATGAAATAATTACAGGTAGTGTATTATTGTTACTAAGACAAACATGTTTTATATGTGAAGGCAAAAGTTTTAATTATAAAACAAGAGGTAATTCAACAGATGGTTCAGCAAGTTTCACTTCCTTGTTTGAAATATCAACAAGCTCAAAATGTCTATCAGTCCTCAAAGGTTACTTCTCTCCTAAACATGCTAAATGTGCTGTTGCAGCATCTTCATTTTCAAGTTCTTCGAATCTGGTAGCCTTGATTTCTACTTTGCTGTAGCAATTATTCAAGCTGTCTGTGACAATAAGTTCCACAGCACTGAAAAAATGGCAATCTTCCACTTCATCAGGACTCTTCATTGCTTCCAACGCATTAAAGGTAACTTGTTGATCATTGACCCTCATTGTCAGTTCCCCTTTTTAAACATTAATTAGAGTCTTTAATGTGGGTAAAAGGGGTCTGGCTAGAATAATTGGTACTTCCTTATCTGCCTCAAAGTCCAACACTATGAAATCCACTGGAAAAATGAATTTATCTACCTTAATCAGCACATCTTCAATCTTGCCCTCATGATATGCATGAGATCTGTCAGCCAATTGCAGTGTCACCGTAGTTTGTCTGACTTCTTCAACTTCCAATTGCTTGAACATTGATAATGGCATAAGATTGATACTTGCTCCCAAATCACAAAGTGCTTTACCACTGTATTTAGTTCCTATGGAAGAAGGAATTGTAAAACTTCTTGGATCCTTCAACTTCTGAAGTATTTTGCTTTAGAGCATATGGCTGCATTCTTGTGTTAGAGTAACTATTTTGAATTCTCCAAGCCTCATTTTCCCTACAAATATATCTTTTAAAAACTTCACATAATTTGGCATTTGTTCCAATGCTTCCACAAAAGGAATGTTGATATGTAATTGTTTTAACACTTTCAAGAATTTACTGAATTACTTGTCTTACTTTTGCTTTTGAAATCTTCAGGGGGTTGGTGGATGTCTAAACTGCCGTGCTGCAGCAGGCTGTACAGACTACTTTTCTTTTGCCATGTTCTGCACCAAAGTAGTTGGCGCTGGATCATAATTTTTTGCAGATGTTGTAGCAGAAATGTGCTGATTTACATTTTGAAAAGTGAAAGACTATGACTCCACTTCTATTTGAGTGTCTTCTTGGCCTTCGTCTCACTTTATTCTTCTCTTTGGTACTCCAACTAAAGTATTAACATCTTTTCTCGATCTTAAGTTAATTACCTTACAATGTTCTTTTCTCTCTCTTCTTGAATCTTCTGTGTTGCTAGGCAAACTGCCCTGAGGTCTGTTACCTAATGCTGTAGCAAGTTTTTTAATTTGATTTTCTAAATTTCTCAATGAAATAGCCCGACTTTAGACAACTGCTACATTCTTCACAATATACTTCTTAATCAGAGTTTCAGGATAATCGAATTGATCATTATTGGTGTTTCTTTGCCCTTGATTTTGCTAGTGAAAATCAGGTGGTTGAGTAGGTCTGTTCTATCCACTAGATGCTACAGCATGCTGATTCCAATTGCTCTATAAAATGTTTGGGTGCTGTCTCCATCCAAGGTTATCGGTGTTTGAATAAGAATTGTTTTGATTTTGTCTATTGAAGTTGCCCACATAATTGACTGAAGCTGGATTCCTAGGATAGTTATCATATAGATGCCTCTCTCTACAATAAACACAAGAGACTTCAATAACTTAGTTAACTATTCATGGAGCAGTGGTCATCACTTTTACCATATTTGTCAATGAGGTTACTTGGACTGACAATGCTGTCAATGCATCCACATTGTGTACTCCTACTGATCCTCTTGCTACGGCTTATCTAGTTGATGGCTACTGATAGTTGTTATTAACAATTCTTTCTAAAATTTCATAGGCTTCATTATAAGATTTAGACAATAAAACCCCATTTGCTGAAGTATTTACCATCAATCTAGTGCTTGGGTTCAACCCATTGCATAAAGTTTTCAATTGTATGCAACAAAGAATATCATGAGGGCATCTCCTGAGTAACTTCTTAAATCTTTCCCATGCGTCATACAAGCTTTCATCTTCAAGTTGATGGAAATGTGTGATCTCATTCTTCAACTTTGCATTCTTGGTCGAGGGAAAATATTTCATTAAAAATTTATCAGCCAAATCATTCTATGTGGTGATAGAGTCTGGTGGCAAAGAATTCAACATTGCCCTTACTCGATCTCTTAAAGAATACAGGAAAGTCTAAGTCTCAATACATCCTGTGATGCTTCAGTAATTTTGAAAGCATCACTCACCTCCAAAAATAGTTTAAGGTGAAGATGAAGATCTTCTGATGACAATTCGTTGAATTGCCTCACTGTTTGCAACATCTAAAACATAACTAGTTTGAGTTCAAAATTGGCAGCTTGTACTTCAGATCTAATTATTCCAAGATGTATAACTTGAGGGGTCATCACGGTATAGTCTCTAATGGCTCTATCTCTATAATCTGCCATGTAGATAATATTATTGTTCCATTCTTGGCCATTAACTGGTTGTATATTCTCTGCAATGGTTTAAGTTTCTCATTTCTTATAAATTATCTATGTCTAGCAACTCTTAAATTCTTATTCTCTTTCCTTAATCTCCTTACAGTTCTTTTAATTTCTGGATCAAATTGGAATTCAAAAGGTTTGTATTTGTGCATGCAAGGGTTGTTAGAGCAACTCTGCAAACACAGTAAACAAAAAGAAGATTAAAATTTTACACCAACTAAAATTGGTTTCATAAATCACAATAAGCACCAACCCCCAGCAACGGTGCCAAAAACTTGTTGTATGCTTTCTAATTCTATTGGTATCAATGTGCAAGCGTACACAATAGGTAATATAATGATAAGTATTCAAGATCATCTCCATATGAATTGTTGTTATAGGAATTGCTATAGCAATTTTATCAGTGCAATTTTTATTCTAAATTAGAATTAAAACAAATTATGAAACTAATGAACTAGTTAAAATAAAAATGCAATAAAGTAAATTGTCACAGCAAACACAAGGATATAACCAATGGGAATGGAGTAGTTGAGTGATTAAACTCACTCAATAGTTTTGACTATTTTTCTAATTTTTAGATCGGTTGCTACAGTATCTGCTACAGTACTGGGCAGAATCTTTATGCATCCTCAGCTGTCGCTTGTTAGATATCTTATATCTTAATGCAACTTAATAGTGACCAATTGTTATGATAACATAAGATATAACATTACACATTTTAGATTCCAATTACCCTATAAGGTGAATTCCTATGTCTAGTTCATCACTAATTCTATATTAAGCATGGCCCTTTTCGAATCAAGTTAAACCCAACTCATGAAACCTAATTTAAAACCAAGTATTATTCTGATATGTTCAAATAAGACAGGCATTTTTTAGGCTCTTTCTTAGGTAGTATCACTAAATGGTGGTCAACCGAAATAGTGAATTGAAATAAGTATTATCAAAACAACGTGCTATAGCAAACATGCAGCAACACAAAATATCAGCCAATTAACCATCAAGTTTGTTTATCACTAAACTACAAATAAATTTAATTCATAATTTATGAGGAATCAAAATCCAAAATAGTTTCAGCCATCAAACAAATTATCATAACAAGATAAAAACTAGAGAACAAGAATAAAAGTTGAAATCCGCTCGTCCTTATGAATCTGCTTGATGTTCTTCTTGAATCCTTTGTTGCGATCCTTAATTCTCTCTCTTGATCTTTGTTTTTCTTATATTGTTTCCCTATTCTTTTTCTCTAATGACGGCTCCTCCTCTCTTTTTTTTCTTTGCTTGTATGCCTCTTTTTATAGCTTAGAATTAGGGCAATCGGAAGTCTAAGGCGCGCATCTTCTAGTTTAGGAAATTCCAGATCGCAATCTTCAAAGTATCTCGCGCGAGATCTTCTTTGTCAATGCTTCAGGAGTGCTACAACAATAACTTCAGCACTTGCACTATTCCAGACTTTTTTCAATTCTTCTCTAACCAAGTTCTTTCATTATCTTTACAAGCCTATTGCAGCGGCATTCATTCCTTGAAATTTGAGCTTCCGGTCACCTATAATTATGCATATGATCTAAGCACACAATTTATTCTAAATCAAACAAAACTTATTAAAAGTAAACTAAAATGGATGTTCATGCAAAACACTACTAAAGTGCAAGCAAAACGTTGCTAAAGTACAATAAAAACATGTCATTTACTCTCTAAGTAATCATGATTTAACTCTCATTTCATAGAGTTATTAGAGGCCATCATAACAAAAACAATAGAGAAAGTTGAGAGTTGCAGTAAGGAGTTTCTAAGGGAAAGAAGGACAGAACGCAAAACCTAAGAAAGAGACATATTGGATTTGGCGAATCTCTACTTCTACTCTTTATTTGCTTGTTTTAATCTCTTATTGAGGATGTATTTGATAGAAAAAAATGTGTGTGATTGTTTTGTTGCCTATCGTGAACAAAAATTTGATGTAGTTGAGTGTTAAACAAGCTTAATAGTTATTTGACTTATACAAATGTGTTGCTTAGAATTTGCTGTAGCATTTTGGTTTGATTATACTTATTGCAAACCTCTATTTCGGTTTAACACTCATTTAGTAGATACCAACTAAGAATGAGTTTAAAAAATGTCTGACTTAGTAAAACAAGGCAAGGCAATACATGATTTTAGATTGAGTTTTCCAAGTTGACTTAATCTCGATTTGAACAAGACTATGCTTAATCTAAGATTAGTGAAGAGCCAAATATGGGGATTCACCTTGTGGGGCAATTAGAATATAAAATGCATAATGTTATATCTAATGATAGCATAACAGCTGGTCACTGTTAGGTTGCATATAAATATAAGATATCCAACATGCAACAGCTGAGGATGCATGAGAGATTATATTCAGCATTGTAGTAGATGTTGTAGCAACAGTATTGTAATTCAAAAAACAGTCAATACCATTAAGTGCGTTTAAGCACTCATCTACTCATTTCCCATTTAGTATTTTCTTGTGTTTGAGTTTAGATTTTTCCTTATTACATTCAATTTATTTTATTTTTATTTTTATTAGGTCATCAACTTCGTTAATTATTTTGTTTTAATTAATCTAGAACTACACTGTTAAAATTCCTATAGCAAGTCCTGTAACGTCAATCCCTATGGAGACGATCTGAATATTTATTAGTATATTACTTATTGTGTACACTTGCACATTGACATACTATAGTGATACACATAGAAAAAATTTTGGCGTTGTTGTTGGGGATTGAATGCTTATTATGATTTGTGAAGTCAATTTTAGTTGGTGCTAATTTTAGTTTTTTTTAAATTTTTTTATTGTGTTGACAAAAGTGCTCTAACAACCCTTGCTTGTGCAAATACAAACCTGTTGATTTCTAGTTTGATCCAGAAATTGAAAGAACTATAAGGAAATTGAGAAAAAAAAGCATGGAAATTTAAGATCTGCTGCAGACATAGATGATTTGCAAGATATAAGGAATTTGAAACCTTAAGGAGAAATACAATCAGTTAATGCACAAGAAGGTCAGAATGGACATAATATTCATGGGCAACTAGAGAACAACAATATTATCTACATGGCAGATGATAGAGACAGAGCCATTCGAGACTTGCAATGTTGACCCCTCAAGGCATATGTCCTAGAATAGTCAGACCTGAGGTGCAAGTTGATAATTTTGAGCTTAAACCATTGATGTTTCAAATGCTACAAACAGTGTTTCAATTCAATGGACATCAGAAGATCCTCATATTCACCTTAAACTGTTTTTGGAGGTGAGTGATGCTTTCAAGATTGCTAGAGCATCACAAGAAGCATGAAGACTTAGACTTTTCCCATTTTCTCTAAGGGATCGAGTAAGAACATGGTTGAACTCTCTACAGCCTGACTCTATTACTATATGGAATGACTTGACTGATAAATTTTTAATGAAGTACTTCCCACCTACCAAAAATGCAAAATTGAGAAATGAGATTACATCTTTCCATCAATTGGAAGATGAAAGCTTGTATGATGCATGTGAAAGATTCAAGGAATTACTTAGGAGATATCCCCATTATGATATTCCTTGTTGTATATAGTTGGAAACTTTCTACAATGGTCTCAATGCAAGCATTAGATTTGATGGTAGATGCTTTAGCAAATCCAACAAATTAGAGAACTAAAGTTAAACTTTTTAACAATCCAATTAGAACTGATGTTATGTACAAAATTCATATAATGGAAATCTGTGAGTCATTCTTCATACGCACTGAGTCAAACACCCTAAGCAGTTACCGACTTACTGAACAGTTTTTGGAGAAAGCTGATCCAAAATCATTTGAATAAGCTCTTGACTGAAATTGGAAGGCAAGGACTTACCCACTAGCCAATCTTAGAGGGGGATATATCGGAAAAATAATTTCAAGATATCATTTTCTAACAAACAAACAATAATAATTGATTCTTCCAAAATCTATTACTAATGTACCCATGATATTTACTTAAGTATATGTATTTAGTTGTGTTATTTATTAGTGTTATATTATATATAATTAATTTTACAATTGTAATTTATTTATTTGATTTATGTTAAATAACATATTTCATATTATATTTTATATTTAATGGTAATAGATTTTGAAAGATTTATTTATAAAAGATTATCACAATACAAATTTAAAGAAGAGTTGAAAAATAATTTTAAATAAAATATGCTATTTAAGTGAAATTGCTTCAAACTCTAAGGGTGGTCACAGTTATTTTACAAAATTAATGTTGGAGTTGTAAATTGTAAGAAGAACTTGTAAACAAAACAAAAACTTAGAAAAATGACATAGAACTTGTATATTGACATTAAGTGTGAAATGAAATAAAAATGTGTAAATCACATATAAAACAAGTAAATTGATGGAAAAGAGGTAAATTAATGATGAAGTTGTAAATTAGAAGAAAAAAGTTTAAACAAAACAAGAAAAATGACATAAAACTTGTAAATTGACATTAAGTGTGAAATGAAATAAAAATTTTGTAAACCACACATAAAACTAGTAAATTGATGGAAAAAGAGATAAATTAATGATGAAGTTGTAAATTAGAAGAAAAAAGTGTAAACAAAACAAAAACTTAGAAAAATGAAATAAAACTTATAAATTGACATTAAGTATGAAATGAAATAAAAAAATTTGTAAACCACACATAAAACTAGTAAATTGATGGAAAATATGATAAATTTATATTAGAGTTGTAAATTGTAACAAGAACTTGTAAACAAAGCAAAAACTTAGAAAAATGACATAAAACTTGTAAATTGACATTAAGTGTGAAATAAAATAAAAATGTGTAAATCACATATAAAACTAATAAATTGATGGAAAATGAGGTAAATTAATGATGGAATTGTAAATTAGAAGAAAAAAATGTAAACAAAATAAAAACTTAAGAAAAATGACATAAAACTTGTAAATTGACATTAAGTATGAAATGAAACAAAAAATTTATAAACCACACATAAAACTAGTAAATTGATGGAAAAATAGGTAAATTAATGTTGGAGTTGTAAATTACAAGAAAAACTTGTAAACAAAACAAAAATTTAAAAAAATGACACAAAACTTGTAAATTGATATTAAGTATGAAATAAAACAAAAAATTTATAAATCACACATAAAATTAGTAAAGTAATGGAAAAATGGGTAAGTTAATGTTTGAGTTGTAAATTGTAAGAAAAACTTATAAACAAAATAAAAACTTGTAACTGTTGTATAAGATTTGTAAATCAACATTAACTTGTAAATCACACATAAGATTAATAAATGTAATTTAAAACTTGAATAAAAAATAATTATTACTTACTACTTAAGTAATAGGTTACCTATTTATTTAAAATTAATTATATAAATTTTTTTTTTTAAATCGAACGATTTGCATCTATTACGGTATTAATACGGTAAATTTAATTACGACATTATATAATAAGATCCACCTACGTTGCAACAGTTGCAACGTACAATATTTTTTGTCCTCATGTATAATTATCGTAAGATTTGGAGGGCTTCCATCTAACGGCTCATATGAGTCCCACACATAAGTAAAGTAGTCGGTTGTATGCTGAGACTGTAGGTAAATATAATAAAAAAAATCCAAAATAATTAAAATTAGGTGATTGAATCAGTGTTGAGAGGATATCGTCGAAATCATAGCAAAATCCTATAAATTGCTCAAATCTGTTCCATATATAGTAAAATCGGATCATGAAATTAATTGCCAATGGGAGTGCGGTCGTATGAGGCTGAAGTAAATTTGAAATCGCTGTAGAGAAATTGAAGTCGAATACATCTCTGTGGCAACCAACTACGGCCGACATTGGGCAGAGCCGAAACTTTAGGAATTAGGCAAATGTAATTTATGGAAAAGGGTTGGAAAAAGTCTGTTTGATCTTTTGATGAGCCGTTCGATCGGACGCAACAGGTAACTACTGATAAGAAATTGTAAATTTTGTTTGAAAGATTTAATGGTGGTAATTAGGTTAAGATTGTGGGTTATGTTTTTTATAGAAGAATTATAGAATGGGAGAATGCATTCCAGGAACCATTGTTTAATTTCTTTGTAACAAGTGCAGGATGGAAGAAGCAAGAGGATATTTATTTATTGGAGAAGAAATTGAAGAAGGAGCATGCATATAGTTTTCAATAAATTTGTCCAACGAACTGTGCAGGTAGAAGTTGCTTAATTTTTCTAAGGATCATTTGGTTATATGGCTAATTAGTAAGGTGTTACTTGTATGGTATTGTCTTCAGAGAATGAGAGCATATTGTCTAAAGTTCTTTCAAATCTGAATTAGATTAATGATCAGATCCATTATGCTTTTAGCAGCCAAATTATGGAGCATTAGCCTAAATGTGGCAAAGGAATTTCCTTAACCGTGGACAACCTCCTTAATTGAGTTCTAAATAAGCTATTGTCTAAATCTTAATGAGTCATGCTTAAATATGCTATAAGAGGTTGGCTGAGTTGTAAATAAGCTATTGTCTAAATCCTAATGAGTCATGCTTAAATATGATATAAGAGGTTGGTCTTGGCTAAGACGAAGATTTATCTGTCTGGTCCAAACTATAATCTAAGGCAACTATTCAGTGGTTAATATTTCTTAAATTCTTTTGCTTATTCATTTGTTTTTTAACTCTTTGGTTAGTGGTAGTTCATTGTCATACAGTATTCAGAGGAAGATGACTTCATGAGCAATTTATATCAAAAGTTGGAAAAAGAAATGCACAAAATGGTGGCAGTCTTTTCAAATGAAACGGGAACAACTGCAAAGGCTCAAGTGAATAGTTTAATGAAGCTGTTGAAAGTGTTGGGCTAAACCGAGGTGAAGATGCGGTTTAGGCTTGAATCAGTATTAGCAAGTTTCATTTCTTTCTTTCCTATATTTATCTCAAAAAGTATTCTATGTTAAAAGAAAACTAGGCTCTTTTTTCTGCCCTGAGTTTAGGATTTAATAATTCATTTACATCTTGAAGGGGATTTTGATTCAAGTTTGAGTAACCCCAGACATATGTATTAGGCAGTAACTCTTATGTTTGTTAACTCCATGTGAAGATCAGTGTGTTAAAATATCAATGATAATGATTAGGTTAGTTAAAATCGAGCTTTTTCTTGCTTTGAGTTTGGTTTTGGTTAATTGAGTTTACTGGAGTTGGTATGTTTAAATTTTCTGCTGCTATTAGGAATTAACTTCCCCAAAGTAGCCATGAACTAGTCTATTTTTTACCAGGATGTTTAAGCTCTTCAAATATTTGAATTTCAGCATATGTATATATCTTCTTATGATTGCAAGTCATTACAGTAGCTTTACGTGTTGATAATTGGAATTCTATACTTTTATGGTCTAGGCTGCAGTTGCAAAGTGCATTTTTGCATTTAACTGCAGAGAAATGAGATGTTCAATGAATAGCTAATTAGTCTACATCTACCCCCAAGATTATGTTTAGCATAGGAATACTAGTAGTATGGACAAAAGTACCTCTAATGTTTTTACTTTAGTTACTCCTCCATGGATTCTGTCGAGGGTCACAAGTCCACTCCTTAAGCATATGAGTTTTTGGATTTTGGATTTTGAATCATTCGCTTATATGGTTTTTTAATTTAGATTTTGGATCAACTTTAATAAATTTTATTCTAGTAATTCACTCTGTTAAAAGATTGAATTGATTAAGACAGGTGGTGGCCTCGATGTATTGGCCAGAAGTAATCAAGTACAGAGGAGTTGTCTCTGCTCGGTCACACCATGAGGAAATTATCTGAGATCTCTATAAATCTATTCAAGATCCTCAGAAAGGTTTAGTTCATGGCGGAATAATCAGGTTAGTAGACATGGAAATACATTTCAGGCGCCTTAATTGAGAGAAACTTATGCTTCTGTTTGTCGTTTACAGGGAGCATGATCTACTACCATCAGCTTACTACAATCATGAAGTAACAACAAAAAATGGCTTGTTCAACTTAAGCCCATGCGTTGAACTAAGTGACTTTATTTGGGAATAATTGTTTTCATTTCTATTAATACATGACGTAAATATTGTCTGCCCCCAACCTCACTTTTATTTGCATTACTTACAAAGATCCAAAATATTAATTCAGTGTTTATATGTCAAAATGTTTGCATATTTCGAATGTTTTGCGGGCAAATGGCATGTGGGAACTTCACCATAAAGAAGGCCACCAACCGTTGTAATTTAGATATAATCGAATGAAATATAACAAATGCTTACTACTCTAGCTTCTGTTCTCTCCCTCTTCACCTGACTTCTTTCAACTAAAACTTTTAAGTTCTTATTCATAAATATTCCATAAACTTAGGATACTTCCATAATAAATTTGTAATAATCAGACAATATAACCATTGTACAGAATTTCAAAAGAACGGACAATGGAAAGAAAAAAAAAAGAGAGAGAACTCTTAAAACAGTATACGATGCATAGACTTCGATTATCTGCACTAATTAACTGTGTGTGTCTGATGGACGCAATATTATTGTAACAAAAGGGAGGTCCTTGTCATTCCGATGACTCAGTGTTAATGTGATCATCTTCACTCAAAACAGATAGGCAAGTGTTAATTCATCAATTGGGAGTCTGAAGAGACAGTCATTCATCTGAGAAGTAGACATGCCATTAAGAAAATTACTTTTGTTGGTCTCGATTTGTTGCCAAATATCGTCAGAAAAACCACCCTCATCTCATTGCAGAATCCACAAAAAAATGAAAGTTTTTCATCCAAGGCTTGAAGCATATCATGGTATTCAGCAAATGTCAGGTAAGACTAAAAAAGCAAAATAAGAGCATGGTAAATTGTGTCCCCAATAATAGCCAATTTGAATTTCATCTTGAGCACTATCTAAAACATTAAGAGAATGCCCGTAAGGTGATGGCATATGCTTCCCATAATCGCATATCATGCCGGAAAAGATCAAAAAGTACCTGCAAAGAGCCGGAAGGAAAATCTTAATATGCAAGGATACTATTGTCATAATAAATCAGGTAACAACTTCAGGAGAATTGGAGTGATTAAACTAGTGCCTACCTATCATGATGCAACCATATGAGATAATAGTTATTTATACTACCTCAAAAGTCAAAACTAGCTATTTTGAATACATCATCTTTGGATGCCTGAAAAATTATTATTTTTGATTCTATCCAGTATTCTATATCATACTCTTCCTAGGTTCCATTACTTTTAGAGCTTCCAAACTTTACCACCATAGTCTCATATAAAATAAACAACCAGCAAAAGTGCTAGCAAATTCAACGAGTTATAGTTATACAACCAAGATGATATAAAGAAAAAATTCAAGCAGCTTGAAATGAGATGGCCAAGCAAAAATCCTCAGAAAAATATCAATGAAATTTTCTCTTGAAAAGCATCTAGTTTTGCCCAACATAATTTTCCTTTCTACAGTGAACTAAGTTCCACCTAAAGCATCAGATGCAATACTTTATGATTTAAAAATATAAATATCTTCACAGAAGTTCAGATCCTCAATTCTGACTCAATAATTTTGAGCTTCTCATAAATTCCAAAATGCTGTAAGGTAAAACAGATAAAGTAAAAGCAATAATGGGGGCATTATACCTTAGATCGTCTCAAAAGAGTTGCCAGAACCATTATTCACTCTTTGAATCTTACAGACCACATATGAGCCAGAAGGAATTCTGCATCCAATTGGCTCTGCAGTGTACCCATTTGAAGCTGGAATATTATGAAAGATAATTCAATCAATGAAGAAATGTCAAGATATATATAATTCAACAATTCCTTGTGGCATATAATAGTAATGAAATTACAAAGAGCTGAACGATTCAAAAGTGAGATCTCATCAGTGTCTAGTTGATCACTTTTGAAAGAAAAATTTATGTTAATGTTATAACTCTCTATGAATCCAGTTAAGAGTAAAAAGGAAGTTATAAAATACCTAACCATCTTGACTCAAGTACTTTTTAGAAATTTTTGCAAACAAAATATTTACACTATCAGCTTTGAAACGAAAAATAAATAAAAAAATCTAAGAGAAAAACATCACACTTTAGGCTCTTTTGACTGTTGATTTCAACTTGTTGGGTGATCTCATTGAACTTTCCTTGTGTTAATTGTGAACTTTCAACATATTTAATACTTCCTCAAATCTTCTCAGTCACATCACGGAATGGTTCCAAGGCATCTTGAATGATCAATTTCAGAACATGTGCAGCAAAGCGGACAGCAAACAATTGGCTTATCCTACATCTTTGAACCTTAATGCATGTAGGTACTTTTAACCAAAGAACTCACTCTACTTTCAATTTCATAAACTGGATACATTACATCTAACGATTGCCTACAAGTGAGGCCATTTTCATGTACTAATGATCGGAAATTTTAATTCCCCAAATTCGATCCTTTACAACCAATTTCAGTCTTAAGTGCTGCCTAAAGGTCAATGTCAAGATTTTTCCATGAAAGCCTAATGACTGGTTAGAAAATTATGGAACTCACGCTCAGCTTACAGCTCCTAAATGAATGCATAACCGGTTGTAAAGTATTTTTTTCAAAGAAAAATCTGTATCTGCCATAAAAATTCAATAGTTATAGTATCAAACTCGAGGAGAGTGTTGTCATAAATTTCTTGATCGACATCACAACAATAACATATCAAAGCCAAAATACAAATTCCAAAATCCAATGCTAAAACCCTAACTCTGCCAACAATTATGCATAATAATAACTCAAATAATAGGCCATTGAAATGAAAAATTAAGAGACATTTTATTACCAAAACTTTTGAAAATCCATCAAAAGTCAAATAAAAAGGTCATTTGACGGCTTTCTCTACTGCAGTTGCCGAGTTATCATCAGTCCATGGATCGCTCTCTTGCTATTTCTTCTACAATGACTTCCGATGAGTTCTCGCCACTTGTCGACTGCAGTTCTGCAGACAAATCCGACGCCGAAGAAATAGAGCAATCGATGAACCTTTGTGCCAGCGGGGCCTACCGTCATCTCTTCTCCCGTCATCTTTCTCTACGGTGTGTGTGTTAGTTACTCATTTCGTCATTTTCTTGGGGATTGTTTGGCAGCTGCGAAATGTAACGAGAGAATATAACCGGTTGTAAAGGTTGCCAGTGGTTGATTAAATTAACCAATAATTAATTTCAGCCGTTAGATTAAATTTGAAAGCATCCTACGATTTTGTCGGAAAAAGACAAAAGGCGTGGTAAGCTACCACTGTGGCAACGTAGGTGAGTCCTATATAGTAACCCGTAAAAGAAGAGCTTTTTTTTTTTCTTCCGCGTTTTTGACTCTACTATTTACAAATTCCATACAGGAAAAGTGAGAGGCGAGCAGCACCCTAAACCGTCTCCAAACCCTTAAAGAGCAGCCAGCTTTATTTCAACGCTCATTTTCAATTTTTTTTTTTAAATTATTGTATCACAATCATCTTGTTCCCTTGAAGAAATAAAATTGTTTGCTTTCTTCTTTCTCTATACTCGCAAATTACTAAAGAGAAAAAAAAAAAAAAAGGGAAGCGATGGAGGATAATAGTAATGTTATGGCGTCAGTTCACTCTACAGTCTTCAAGGAATCGGAATCCCTCGAAGGCAAAGGCACTAAAATCGAGGGTTATGATTTTAATCAAGGCGTTAATTACTCTCAGCTTCTTAAATCAATGGTCTCCACTGGCTTTCAAGCTTCTAATTTCGGTGACGCCATTGAAGTCGTCAATCAAATGGTTTGTTTCTCCTCCCAACAATTCCAATCATTCGTTAAATTCTTCTTCTTCTTCTTCTTTTAACTATCATGCTAAAAAGTTTTATATATATTTTAAAAAAAAATTGGATTGAAGCTAGATTGGAGGCTTGCTGACGAGGTGATACCGGAAGATTGTGATGAGAGAGAGAGGGATCCGGAGTACAGGAAGTCTGTTCGATGCAAAGTGTTTCTGGGTTTTACTTCTAATCTTATTTCCTCTGGTGTTAGAGATACCGTTCGCTATCTTGTACAGCATCATATGGTCAGCGTCTTATTTTAATTTTTATGTTTGATAATTTTACATAGAGGAAGATATTTCGATTTTTCAGACCTGATTATTATATTATTAGCTGCATTCTAATCATGACACTAGTATTTTGAGCGAGTTTGTGTGTGATATAAGATGCTTTAGTGAAGATACTGTCTTTCACATTCTTGTAACATGAAGAGTTTTCCGTTTGAATTTTTACTTCCACGTTGAATTTGAGAACATAATATCGGAGAAATTATGATAAGAGTTGACCGACTTACATTTGGCTCCTGGATTTCTTCTCCTCGATGTAATATATGCCAATATGGGCTTCTCACTGGTTCTAGTCTGCACTCTTTAAAAGCTTATGAATGTTCCAGCTGCTTATAAGAAATAGGTTCTTCATGCTAACTGGTTGGGCTGATTGGCGATAGGGGAAAAATCTCCCTCTCTCTCATATGTTAGTTCAGCTGTTAAGAGATATCTTTGAATATTAATGACTTGGTTTTTCTGATTGTTCATGTTTGTGAATCCTCACCCTGCTCAGTTTTTATTTTTTGGGTTGTGATTAATGAATGGATTTTGCATCTTTATGATTTGGTTGCTTTTCATTTTGACTAGATTGTTAGAATTGGCACTTCTAATATGACTGCAGGTAGATGTAGTGGTAACAACAGCTGGTGGTATTGAAGAGGATCTCGTAAAATGCCTTGCACCTACCTTTAAAGGGGATTTTGCTCTACCTGGAGCTTATTTACGATCAAAAGGATTGAACCGCATTGGGAATCTGTTGGTTCCTAATGACAACTACTGCAAATTTGAGGATTGGATCATTCCCATTTTTGACCAGATGCTGAAAGAACAAAATGAAGAGGCACTTTCTCATCTTTCTATAATTTTTTGTTCATATTTATGTTTGTAAGATATTCTCTTGAGTGTATGTTTCTATGTATTTCTCTAATTAATTCGCTTGATGTTAGCATTTCACTTTCTAAATGTTTATTCATGTCTGTCATATCAAGATATGTGAACCCGTAAGTTAGTTCTATATTCTTTTACCAAAGTTAGAAAGAAAGGAAGATTTTTTTAAATTTAAATCTAAATTATTCTGCCTTATTAAATATTTGAGTTTATAAACATGAAAGCATTTATTGTTGGCAATTACGGGTTGTAGAAGTCATTGTTTTGATATGCCAATTACTATCTCCTAGTTGTTTTTTATAATTTGCTGCTGTAATTAGTGGCATTATAATTACGAAGAGGAGTGCCTTTTTTTTTTTCTTTAATTATTCTTCACCCTTAGGTCTTTGTCCAAAGCATTTTGTCTTATGCTCAAGTTATATGCCATCGTTGGCAATCATGTACTGAGCCCTAAGAACATTAGTACCCTGTCTCCTTTTGGTTTCACAGGAGATATCGTGGACACCATCTAAGGTAATTGCTCGGCTAGGAAAAGAAATAAATGATGAGAGTTCATATCTTTACTGGGCATATAAGGTAAGTATTCATTCAAGTTTAGCTTCATATTTTTATTCCCTTCTTTTTCATCATGGCACATTAATCAACATTCTTGTCCGTAACCAATCACATTTTATGATTATCCTCATTTATATTTCCTTAACATCTTTCAGCAATTAGTATCTGCTCTGCATGCCCCTTCATTATTTTCAAATAAATGAATAACATATTATCTCCCTCTCTTTTCTTTTCCCTTTTATTAATCTTTTTTCTTTCTTTTTACTCAAATGGTTCTCTTTTGTTACATATCATGTACATTTCATAATCTCAAACCAGCGATCGGGTATGTAAGTGACTCAAAAGTTTTGACCATGAAAATTGAAATCTTTCATCTCCGCATAGTAACCTATGTGGTAGGAGATTATAAATCTTTTTAATTCATTCTCTCATGTTCATACAAACATACATACATTCTTCTGAAATCTCTGGTTTAATAAGTTTCTGGAACTTGAGAGAAATTTCACTATCCAAAGTTTGGGTCTGCAAGGTAAAATTCCCATAGCTGTTTTGTGGAAATATCTGCAGCCAACATGTGTGGCAGTACTTCACACTCTGTTATGGAATTTAGTTTGAAGGGGACAGCAATGTCTATTTAGTACAAAAGTCGCAATCCAATAGGGATTGTGATTTTGAGTAACAACAGAATCATAAATGGGTTTTATACTGAATGCATCAGTAGTAGGGAATTTAAATGTGTTCGCTAGATGTTATACCATGAGTGCAAATCTGCATAATATGCAGTGTTTACTCTTATGTAATGCTACTCTTAGTTGTTGTACTGTTTATTCATATAAAATGCTACTCTGAGGTTGAGATGTGGTTCAATATAATGCGAAGTAATGGTAAACATTCAATGTCTGCCAGTCTGCAATCTATGTACGGTTTATTCTTATATGATGCTACTCTAAGCTGTTCAATTCAATGCCAAGTAATGGTAACAGTCAACGCCTTCAAGATATTTTGATATTCTTCTGGGACATTCTGCAGAACAATATTCCAGTCTTTTGTCCGGGCTTAACTGATGGCTCACTGGGGGATATGTTGTATTTTCATTCCTTCCGAAGCCCAGGCCTGATCATTGACATTGTGCAAGGTAGATTTTTCCTATTTCCATGTCTAGTTAGCAGTTTCAGATTTTTATCTAAAAAGATATTTGAACAGATATCAGGGCAATTAATGGTGAAGCTGTTCATGCAAGTCCTAGGAAAACTGGGTTGATAATTTTAGGAGGTGGGTTACCAAAGCATCATATTTGCAATGCCAATATGATGCGTAATGGAGCAGATTATGCTGTCTTTATCAATACAGCCCAGGAATTTGATGGGAGTGATTCCGGTGCCCGCCCTGATGAGGCTGTGTCGTGGGGAAAAATTCGAGGTTCAGCAAAAACTGTGAAGGTATTTCTCCATTTTATTCTTATAGGTTGTTTGTTGGTTTTATTTTCTTTTGCAGATGCATATGATTCTAACATTTCCTTTCCATTGGTTTTAATCAGGTACACTGTGACGCAACCATTGCTTTTCCTCTGTTGGTTGCTGAAACATTTGCCTCAAGAAGAAATAAATGTGTTGAGACTGAGCGCTAAAAATTGAACTTTGGCCATGTGAAGATTTACATGATGAACTGCTGTTACAGTCCTGATTAAGTTATTACTTGGCCTGTTTTACAACTGCCTCAGATTATATAAGTGGACGCAACTACGAATCAAAGAGGATAGCTATCGTATCTGACAAGAATTTTCCTGCTAATTGATTCTTTTCTATGGTTACATAGTGACTTGTATTGAATGTAACTCATGGAAGTATAGGGAATTTCTTTTTCCGACAAGTTGTCTTTAGCTTTTAATCTTGAAATATCAATTCATTCACCAGCATTGGATGTAGCTTGTTCTTGTTGTGAAAGTGACTTCTCGGATCATGAAATAAACGTACATCAGTTTTTGGAGAGGATTAAGCATGTGCCATTTACTAAAATGAATCAATGAATCAATGATCATCGTTTTTTTCAGGCTATGAGACATCTAGCTTATTATTATCAACACGTATATAAGCAGTTATTGCAGAAGAAATTTCTGCCGCAAATAGTAATGCCAGTGTGTCCACCTTGGTTTTCGGATCGTCCCACAAAATTTCAACAGGTTCAGTAAATACTTCTTACAAACCATCACCTAATGGGACCTGAGCTAGCAAATAATTTGTCAAGGTTCCAATTTGGTTGCCTGGTACTTCTCAAAATCTCCGGAACCTGCTCTTCAGCCATGGCTACTGTTCCTCCCCAGAGTGTGTTATCATAGATGACTATCCCGCCCACTTTGAACAATGTCATTAATCTTTCACGGTAGTTCCAGTAATTATCCTTGTCAGCATCCACAAAAGCATAGTCAAAACTGCTTTCATTTTTGTTCTGCAAATTAAAACGCCAAAAAGGTTTCTTAAGTAAAAAGTAAGTGTATCTTGTTCAGGAAAGAAAACGTAGATTAAAATTTTCGAAAAACAAATGAATCTTTTCGTCTTTAAGTAGCTGATCAAGAGCTGGTAAGGCCCTGGACTCCATCAAGTTTATCTTTAGATCAACTCCAACTTTTTTAATAATAGGTAATCCCGTTTCAGATGACTCACGACTCACATCAATCGCTACAATCTGAAGAAATGTGATATATTAAACAAAATTTAAGGCAAACAAATACATTTTCATACAAAGTAAATGAAGAAGGTGCTTTCGAGATTAAATGGCATTTATTAATACTAGCTTTACCATCATCTGGAATGTTAAGAGCAGTGAGGAGAAGAGTGTTGGGAAAATATGCTCTTTAAAAGCATATGTGTTTATTTAATTATAATAAACATTTTTTTTATTAATAAAATTAATGAGGTATTTTATTCAAATATCTTAATTGTATTAATATTTTGATCAAAGTCCATTTAATCATATTATATGTATTTATGTGATCACCATGTGGATTCACAGAAGACATAAATATAAGTTATTTTATGATTAAATAAATTTAGTTCGTAGTTGATAAATAAAGTTGGGCACTTTATTTAGGTATAGACTGTAATGAATTCATTGAATGATTTATCTTAATCATGTATGAATTTATTGATGTAGTATGACTACATTGAACAGGATCACATATGAGATTTAATTAACTTTGTAATAACTGTCAGACTTATTAAATCTCATAGGCATTGATTTTACTGTAATCTTAATCTTGAGTTAATTATGATTTCATGAATGTAATTGTTATTCCATTTGAGTTACTAATGGGCACGACACATACTTGTGGTTAAGATTACCCGGTATCTTGGTGGGAGCAATTATGAGTATTGGAGTTATAGATTAACAATATAGAATTTGTACAACACGTCTCTTGATGGGTTTTCGGCATTTGATCATAGAATTCTCTGGCCAGAGTGTGTCAACATATTTAGTATGTTGAAAATGATCATTAGAGAAAACCAGTAAGAATCAAGGAACAAGATGTAATTAAATTGATTGGACAGTTGATATATCGATTTAATTAATGATGTGGTACAAAGGATTCCGCAATAAAGAAATCAATGTGGCTTGGGACGAATTACCCGGTATCTTGGTGGTTAAGATTACCCGGTATCTTGGTGGGAGCAATTATGAGTATTGGAGTTATAGATTAACAATATAGAATTTGTACAACACATCTCTTGATGGGTTTTCGGCATTTGATCATAGAATTCTCTGGCCAGAGTGTGTCAACATATTTAGTATGTTGAAAATGATCATTAGAGAAAACCAGTAAGAATCAAGGAACAAGATGTAATTAAATTGATTGGACAGTTGAGATATCGATTTAATTAATGATGTGGTACAAATGATTGTGCAATAAAGAAATCAATGTGGCTTGGGACGAATTATTATTCGAGCATACAATTATGGAGGTCAATTCCAATCTTTTAGTGGAGTAGATTTGAAATTAAATAATTAGACTATTTTAATTACAGGCCTAATTGTTATAGCTACTATTGTATATTCCCAATTGATCCTCGGGTTAGCTCATTTAATTGACTGCACCACTACTGGATTAATAAGCAAAATAACTAGCTATTTGGGTCAAAAGCCTAAATATAACATTTAGTGGGAGGCTCCATTTAATTAGCTTGTGTGTAAGGGGCCTTATGTTATTTTACAATGTGGGTCCCCTATAGGTAAAAGCAAGTAACGTGAGTTTTGATTTTCATTTTTGGAGCCTAGGGTTTAGGGATGGCAAATAAACCCGAACCCGGATCGGACCCGGATGAACCCGGATGATCCAGACCGGGTTTAACCCGTACCGGATTTATGAAATATCCAGATCCGGATGCATTTTTTCTAACCCGGATGAATCCAGGTCCGATTCCGGGTTTACCTAAACTCGGATTTCCAGAACCCGGACCCGCATTTTAATGTTTTTAATTATTTAAATAAATAATTTTTAATTGTTAGTTATAAATATAAGAGCAAAAAGTAAGTGAAAAAACAAAAGCAGCCCTAAAAATCTAAGCCTCACGGGGTCAAACCAGCCGCATCTTTCATCTTCCTCATCCCCCATCATCAAGGCAGCCACCTCCTCTAACCACACCAGCTCTGCAATCTCTAGATGTCTGAAGCTTCTCTGCTTCATCGTCTCTCTTCTCTACTCCAGTTTTTTGTTCGGTAATGGTAGGAGGTACTATGGTAATTGAGGCTTTGTGGGTCACTTAAGAATGGGAAATTCTTCTTCTGTTTGTTATGAATGCGTTTGTGACTTGTTTTCTTTACTGTTTTAAAAAGGTTGCTTAGTTACTTGAACTGCAATATGATTGTTGATTTAATGGATTGGTCTTTGCATTTTATTTGTTTTTACCAAGATGCAAGTGCTGAAGATATTGATTTTGGGGGAAAAAATTCGGGTTTAGAACCCGCAATCCGAAAACCCGGATTTTTTCGGGTTTAACCCGGATCGGACCCGGATTAAAAAAATACGGGTTTTACCTGGGTCCGGTATAATGAATTGGTCTTCCGGGTCCGAAACCGGGAAGGCCAAACCTGGACCCGGACCCGGACCCGGACCCGAATTTTGCCATCCCTACTGGGGTTTTCACTAAATGGAGATATAAAAAGACTTATTTTCTCTAAAGAAAGAGAGAACAGCCACATTATACAGATCAGAGAAAAAGATTTTTCTCTCTATTGTTGAGAGAAAAATTTTCTCGTGCTAGTTGCTTTGGTAGTGATAAAGGCGCCCACACGTCAAGTGCAGATCAAACCTGAGTCATAACCTGGAAGATCATTGGTGACAGTTCGTGATTTGACAAGCGTGGTGGTGACGGATCGTGATCTAACAGGAGTGGTGGTGACGGATCGTGATCTGGGAGCCTAAATCACTTCAGCGGAAAAAGCCAAATCGAATTTTCAAGGTACGATTTCTAAATTACAAATTCTTATATATTGTATGAGAGCGATCTTAAAAGGTTTTATAAAAATTTAAAAACTTGATTTTTCTTCAACAATTGGTATCAGAGCTATCTCATATTAATATATAAGAATTTCGTATGAAATCAATCTTAATATTTATGCATTAGAGTGGCACAAATTATTTAGAAATATATTATTTGTTTAATATATTAATAAAGCATGCTTATGGTTTGTCTTAATTCATGGTTAGATTCTTTACTGTATTTTTTCTTTGGATCTGTAATAAGAGGGGTGGTCTTTTATCACCATGTTTCCCTCTTGATTTATTTTACTGTAATAGAAATTTTGTAAGCCAAAATTGGCGTAGAAAATTTGTAAATCACTGAAGAATCATCACTGGAAAACGAGCTCAAAGAATTGAGGCCGGAAATTTCAGCAACGAGCAGCCAACAGCACACGCTGCTGCGCGAGCAGCGCGCGGCCAGCAGCACATGTTGCCAGCAGCGCACACTACACACGCAGCAGCTGCAGTGCGCGCTGCAACGCTGCAAGCAGCGCGGGCAAGGACTTGTGACGCGCGTGCGCAAGCTGCTGGCGGAGGGCCTCGTTTGGTGTGTTTCCGGCGTGACGGCGGCAGCAAACTCGGCGTCGGAGATGGCTGGAAATTGTGACCAGCGGCTGGCTTTGTGTTGATGGCGGCTGGAGAAGAAGAAGAAAGAAAAATATGATTTTAGGGTTTCATAGTTTTTATCATGGAGGTCCCTATGGTTTCATAATTTTTTCTTCGGGCATAAATTTTTTAATTTTTTGCGTTTAAATCCAAAGATAAATTTGGGCTTAATGGATTAAAATGCATAGACAAAATTGAATACATTAAATTTAGTTTTGGTCCAAAAGTTTTATTTTAATAAATTTTTTAATTATTTATTTATTTCCTTTCAAAATTAAAATTGGACCAATTATAAATTTAAAAGCCCAATTTCCCCTAGTCCATTAACAAAGACAAGCTTATGGAAGATGGACATTGACAAGAAGCCCAATAAAGATTAGGCTTAGGGTTAATATATTTTTCATTATTAGGAAAGTCATGAATTAAGATTGTTTAATTATTTTTTTATATGTTATGTTTTGGATGATTACATGCCATGATAACATGTTATATAGAATAGGCAGTGCCACTCTATGCATAATGATACATGTCATTCATTAATAATGAATTTCATTATATTGTTTGAAATTTGCGTATGCTTAATAATATTGGATATCATCTAGATAATATTATAGGAATCATGCAATTAACAATATGTATGTTTTAAAAAGGAAAAACCAATTTTAAAATATTGAGTGGGAGAGGGAAAATTCAAGATAATTTTCCCACGGGCTCCATTGTTAGTTCAATAATAAAATTATATATATACCTCGACTTCATGATATGGTGATGCTCCATTCAGAGGGTATATATATTAGATATTTTATTTGATGAACTTCTTCAAAGATAAAATTGAAATATTTTTCAATCGATTGTTCACCCCAACGGTGACTATTGATATGAAAAATACATAGATTGAAACAATGGCTATACACTTAACTAAAATTTGTTATTAACCTTCCCAACGAAGCTCTGTTAACAAATTTAGGCCTAAAAAGAATAACGATAATTATTTATCATGTCTCTACATTAAAGTAAATAATCCAATGGGTAATTGGGTCTAGTAAGTATAGACATGACTTCCCCAACGGATGGCTTGTCAAAGTGGAACTAGATTATCGTTACAATAAATTAAAATGCATTTATGGTTTTATGCATTTTTGTCATTTATTGTGAATATTATTTCAAATTATTTATGCATGGATGTTTTATTTTTCAGAAAATGTCTTCCCTGAGCCCACTTACTATTATTCTGAGTCAAAACAAACTCACTGAAGAGAACTATATAGATTGGAAAAGAAATCTATTCATTGTCCTGACTGCTGAAAATTATAAATATGTCTTAACCCAGTCATGCCCTCCAGTTCCAGTGGATGATGCTCATAGAAATCAGAGGAGGCTTTATGAGAAATGGTAAAAGGCCAATGAAATGGCAAAATGCTACATTTTAGCCTCGATTTCTAATATTCTGCAGACCAAACATCCGAACTTGGAGACTGCCACTGAACTAATGGATAGTCTCTAACAGATGTTCGAGCAGAGTACTCACTCCGAGAGACAAGCAGCGCTGAAAGGAATTATGAACAGTAAAATGGGGAAGGGCACAAGAGTTCGTGATCATGTCCTCAAAATGATGGACTATTTAAATGAGGCTGAAATTCATGGAGCACAAATCGATGATAACTCAAAGATTGATATGGTGCTAGAATCTCTGCCAGAAACATTCAAGGAGTTTAAGGTCAATTATAACATGAACAAAAGAAACATGACCTTAACTGAATTAACGAACGAACTCCATTCTGCTGAAGAGATCTATCTTGCTGAGAAATCTCTGGGAAGCATAAATATTGTTGAAAAAGCTTCTTCTTCTAGACCTAAGTCGAAAGGCAAAGGTAAGAAGAAAGCTGGGAAAAAGGGACCGTCTATCAAGCAAGATGGCAAGCCGAAAGGCAAATGCTTCAAGTGTGGACAGAAAGGTCACTGGAAAAATGATTGCCCTAAAATTGTGAAATTAGGTATGGGAAATCTTTTTGTAATTGAGGCTTGTTTAGTTCAGAATCCTATTGACACTTGGGTGTTGGATTCAGGAGCAACTAATCATATTTGTAATTCCCTTTATTGGTTTCAGTAAACCAGGAAAATAAGTGAAGGAAGAGTCAAGCTGCAGTTAGGGACAGGACAGTTCGTGTCAGCAGTGAAGACTGGATCATTTTATTATCTTTTAATATTGAGACTTTAGTTTTGAATAATTGTCTTTATGTTCCAGACATTAAGAGGAATTTAATTTCAGTAGCTTGTTTGTCAAAGTAAAGGTACACTATAAATTTTGGATCCTCTGTTTCTATTTTTCATAATAAGAGACTTATTTGTTTTGGTACATTGGAAGATAATTTATATCATTTAAGTCTAATGATCCATTCTATGCATGACATAGTGATCAATAATGATGAGCATACACATTTATCTAAGAAAAGAAATATTTCTTCCAACCAATGTTACCTCTGGCACTTATGTTTGAGTCATATCAACCAAAATAGGATACAGAGAATGATCAAAGATGGGCTCTTGGGTCCATTAGAAACTAAATCATTGCCACTCTATGAATCCTGTTTAGAAGGAAAAATGACCAAAAGGCCATTCTCGGCCAAAGGAGTACGTGCAATAGTACCACTTGAATTGGTACATACATATGTATGTGGACCAATCAATGTACAAGCTCGAGGAGGTTATGAGTATTTCATCACTTTCACTGATGATTACTCGAGATACGGTTATGTTTATCTGATGCGTCACAAGTCTGAAGCTCTTGAGAAATTCAAAGAGTATAGGGCTGAGACAGAAAAGCAATTAGATAAGAACATAAAGAAACTTCGATCTGATCGAGGTGGTGAATTTCTCTCAGGAGATTTCAAAGACTATCTGGTTGAAAATGGGATTATATCTCAGTTGACTGCCCCAGGAACACCACAACAAAATGAGGGTAGCTGAAAGAAGAAATAGAACTCTTTTGGATATGGTGAGATCTATGCTTAGTTATTCGCCATTACCAATCTCTTTTTGGGGACTAGCACTAGAAACTGCAGTTTACCTCTTGAACTTAGTTCCATCTAAGTCAGTGCCTAAAACCCTAATAGAGTTATGGTCAGGTCGCAAACCAAGTTTACGACATGTCCGTATTTAGGGATCACCAGCACATGTGCTGAAACCAAAGGCAGACAAAATGGATTCACGTTCTGAGGTTTGTATGTTTGTGGGGTATCCCAAAGGAACAAGGGGAGGTTTATTTTATAGTCCTCGAGATAGGAAAGTGATCGTGAGCACACATTTCACTTCCCTCGAGGAAGACTATATGAATAATTTCAAACCTAAGAGTAAGGTAATACTTAAAGAACTGTCAGGTGATCAGGTTGATGCTCAGTTTTCAACGCCTGTTACAGAATAGGAAGAACAACAACTACCAGATGATCAACACAGGATTATCCCTGAATAACCATCACTTTTAAAACCTCGTCGTAGTGGGAGGGCAACTAGGTTACCTGCGAGATACATGCTCTTGGGAGAAACCTATACGGCTATCTCAAATAAACATGTACAAGATCCCACTAGTTACAACGAAGCTCTAATAGATAGAGATGTTGAATTTTGGAAAAAGGCCATGAATCAAGAAATGGAATCTATGTATTCCAATAAAGTCTGGGAACTTGTAGAGGCACCGAATGGGGTAAAACCTATAGGGTGCAAGTGGATCTACAAGAGAAAAAGAGGAGTAGACGGAAGGGTGGAAACATTTAAAGCAAGATTAGTAGCCAAAGGGTTTACTCAGAAAGAGGGAATCGATTATGAGGAAACCTTTTCTCCGGTTGCTATGCTTAAATCTATCAGGATTCTGCTCTCTATTGCTGCAGTGCTAGATTATGAAATTTGGCAAATGGATGTCAAGACTGCATTTCTTAACGGGCATCTTGAAGAAAACATTTACATGCAGCATCCAGATGGATTTATACAAAAAGGCCAAGAACACATGGTATGTAAGTTACAGAGATCCATTTATGGATTGAAGTAAGCATCCCGGTCATGGAACATCAGATTTGATCAAGCGATTAAATCGTTTGGATTCATTCAGAACATTGATGAACCATGTGTGTACAAGAAAATTCAAGAAAAATCTGTAGCCTTCCTAATTCTTTATGTAGACGATATTCTCCTAATTGGAAACGATATAGGAGTATGGACTACAATAAAGAGTTGGTTAGCGAAACAATTTGATATAAAAGACCTGGGAGAGGCAAGTTATATTCTTGGTATCAAGTTACTATGAGACTGGAAGAATAAAACTTTAGTCTTGTCTCAAGCGGTCTATGTCGATAAGATATTGGCTAGATTTAGCATGGAAAATTCCAAGACTGTTTATTACCATTCAGACATGGAATTACATTCTCTAAGGATTAATCACCTAAAATATCTGAAGAGATAGAGAGAATGAGAGGTGTTCCCTACGCAGAAGCTGTGGGAAGTCTCATGTATGCCATGCTTTGCACTAAGCCAGACATCTGTTTTGCGGTATGGATGGTTAGTAGATATCAATCTAATCCTGGACCTGAACACTGGACTACGGTCAAGCATATAATGAAGTATCTGAAAAGAACTAAAAATCATATGCTTGTGTATTCTGGTGATGAACTCTTTCCGGTGGGTTATACTGATTATGACTTTATGTCAGATAAGGATTCTAGAAAATCAACTTCCGGCTATGTGTTTACATTGGGAAGTGGAGCTATTAGTTGGAGGAGTGTGAAACAATCTTGTATTGCAGACTCCACAACTGAAGCTGAATATGTGGCTGCATCTGAAGCTGCAAAAGAAACTATATGGCTCCGCAAGTTCCTACAAGATCTTGAGGTGGTACCTGCTGTAACTGCACCCCTTAAACTATTTTGCGATAATAGTGGTGCGGTAGCTCAATCTAAGGAACCAAGGAACCACAAGAAACAAAAACATATTGAGAGGAAGTATCATCTTATAAGGGATATAGTGCAGAGAGGTGATGTGGAGGTTACTCAGATTGCGTCACAGCAAAACTTGGCAGATCCTTTTACTAAGGCCATACTTGGGAAACCTTTTAACTTGCACTTAGAATCCATGGGCATGCGTGAGATGCCAAATATGCTTTGAGAGCTAGTGGGAGATTGTTGGGAAAATATGCTCTTTAAAAGCATATGTGTTTATTTAATTGTAATAAATATTTTTTCTGATTAATAAAATTAATGAGGTATTTTATTCAAATATCTTAATTGCATTAATATTTTTATCAAAGTCCATTTAATCATATTATATGTATTTATGTGATCACCATGTGGATTCACAGAAGACATAAATATAAGTTATCTTATGATTAAACAAATTAAGTTCGCAGTTGATAAATAAAGTTGGGCGCTCTATTTATGTTTAGACTGTAGTAAATTCATTGAATGATTTGTCTTAATCATGTATGAATTTACTGATGTAGTTTGACTACATTGAACAGGATCACATATGAGATTTAATTAACTTTGTAATAACTGTCAGACTTATTAAATCTCATAGGCATTGATTTTACTGTAATCTTAATCTTGAGTTAATTATGATTTCATGATTGTAATTGTTATTCCATTTGAGTTACTAATAGGCACGACACATACTTGTGGTTACCCGGTATCTTGGTGGGAGCAATTATGAGTATTGAAGTTATGGATTAACAATATAGAATTTGTACAACACATCTTTTGATGGGTTTTCGGCATTTGATCATAGAATTCTCTGGCCAGAGTGTGTCAACATATTTAGTATGTTGAAAATGATCATTAGAGAAAACCAGTAAGAATCAAGGAACAAGATGTAATTAAATTGATTGGACAGTTGAGATATCGATTTAATTAATGATGTGGTACAAAGGATTGTGCAGTAAAGAAATCAATGTGGCTTGAGACGAATTATTATTCGAGCATACAATTATAGAGGTCAATTCCAATCTTTTAGTGGAGTAGATTTGGAATTAAATAATTAGACTATTTTAATTACAGGCCTAATTGTTATAGCCACTATTGTATGTTCCCAAATTATCCTCGGGTTAGCTCATTTAATTGACTGCACCACTACTGGATTAATAAACAAAATAACTAGCTATTTGGGTCAAAAGCCTAAATATAACATTTACTGGGAGACTCCATTTAATTAGCTTGTGTGTAAGGGGCCTTATGTTATTTTACAAGGTGGGTCCCCTATAGGTAAAAGCAAGTAACGTGAGTTTTGATTTTCATTTTTGGAGCGGTTTTCACTAAAGGGAGATATAAAAAGGTTTATTTTCTCTAAAGAAAGAGAGAACAGTCATATTATACAGATCAGAGAAAAAGATTTTCTCTCTATTGTTAAGAGAAAAATTTTCTCGTGCTAGTTGCTTTGGTAGTGATAAAGGCGCCCACACGTCAAGTGCAGATCAAACCTGAGTCATAACTTAGAAGATCATTGGTGACAGTTCGTGATCTGACAAGCGTGGTGGTGACGGATTGTGATCTAACAGGAGTGGTAGTGACGGATCGTGATCTGGGAGCCTAAATCACTTCAGCGGAAAAAGCCAAATCGAATTTTCAAGGTACGATTTCTAGATTACAAATTCTTATATGTTGTATGAGAGTGATCTTAAAAGGTTTTATAAAAATTTAAAAACCTGATTTTTCTCCAACAAAGAGAACATCCGGTGAATACTCTAAGTTATCGTTTTCTTAGCGTCTACAGCTTCCAGATCATGGCTATAAACTTACCTGCATCTGGTGTTGTGCCCATCATGGCTCTGGAAATCAATAACATACTGAGCAACCTTCTAAGCACATACATAAAGTGAGGAAAAAAAAAAATTGGAGGCGCAACAATAATATCCGTTATCTCCTTCAGAGGCGTCGGCTCTAGTGGGAACACACTGGTCTCCAGTAGATATGTCACAATATTAGAACATTACGCAAAAATTAGAATTAGAAAATTCAGAAAATGAAGTGGATGATACATAAAGATTCCTTGTATAACTCTTCACTTTGCAGTAGACCCTTTGGGACACATGCTGCCTGTTTGGTGTTCTTTTCCATTGCATGCGCTAGATCTTTTAACTGGACTTGTAAAAGAAAAGCTAAAGCGAAGTAAATTGATCAAAATTTTGTAGAAACAACTGTCATATCATATTGAAAGCAAGATGGTTAACAATATTAAATATAGAAATTCTACTGCAAATGGATATATTCAATCAAAGTTGGTAAGTGTTTTTTTTTTATTTTAATTAAATCAACCAAAGAATGAACATAAGGAGGGGGACGTA
Organism: Citrus x changshan-huyou; assembly: GCA_039657385.1. Classification (NCBI taxonomy): domain Eukaryota; kingdom Viridiplantae; phylum Streptophyta; class Magnoliopsida; order Sapindales; family Rutaceae; genus Citrus; species Citrus x changshan-huyou. The sequence goes on from CM077550.1 coordinate 9,506,380, forward strand.
AATCAAAACCAACCAATAGAAGCAAAAATTTTAGCATTCAATATACAAACAGTCCCAAGTCAAGGTGATTAATGTCGAATAGATGGAATCTCGAGAGTGTCCAAATGTAGAATGCTAGATAAGCCAGTTGGAAGTTCTCCAGGATTGAAAAATCACTGACAAGTCTGATAAGTACAAGCCCAGTTGGCCATAAAGTCAGCAGCAGATATAACTTCTCGAAAAATATGCGTAATAACAATAGATGGGCTAGAAGCCAATGCCCGAACTCTAGAGGTGGCAAAACGAATAAACGAATCGAATTTGAATCGAATCGTAAACGAATTGGGTCAAAATTCTACCGATTCAGATTATTAAACGAATCGAATTATTAAATTGAAATCTCGGGATTTTGATTCGATTCATTTATTAAACAAAATATAATTAATAAACAAAATTAAGCAAAACCCAAACCATATTCTAGGATTAAATATACGGTCATCCAAATTACGATATTAACCTTCAAATTTAAAAAAAATCAAATAAATTTAAGGACAAAAAAGTAATTTAATTAAACGAATAATAAACGAATTTAAAAAAAATCGACCTATATTTGATTCATTTATGACCTGTTTATTAAACGAATCCCAAACAAATAAATGAATCAATATCTTTAAACCCGGATTCAATTCGTTTAATTAGTAAATCAAATCGAATTCACCCATTTATTAAACAAATCAATTTTTTCAAACTCAAACCCATTTAATTCGCATCGAATTGAATCGAATAAACGAATCCCAACCCATATTGTCACCCCTACCGAACTCAACCAAAGAGATAAGAAAAATCCCACTGCACAGATCTCATTGAAATAGCCTAAGAAACCACAGTGGTCGAATCAGATTCCACCTCAAGAGCAGAAAAACCAAGCTAAGCAGCAAGATCTAAACCCTCTAACAGAGCCATCAACTCAGCAAAAGGAATAGACTAGTGCCCCAAAAAGGAACCAAAAGCAGCAAACACCACTCCTTGATGATCTTACAAAATACCACCAGTCAAAACCATACAAGGGTTTCCCCAAGAACAACCATCCACACTCAACTTCACTACCCCCGGCGACGGTTTCATCCAAAAAATAAATCGAAGAGATCTACGGGGAGGCATGATAATTCATAATCCCTCCCCAATCTGAGTATCCAAAACACCTTCAATTGAGATGGCTTAAAACCAAAAGCGTCACTGACCAACCTAAGATCCAGGAGCACCCTAAAAATAACAGCGTCCATATTAAAGGCAACAAAATCAAACCTGAAAATGTTTTGAGCCTTCCAAACATGCCACAAAATGAAGCATGGGAGAATGACTCAAATATGTTTTGAAGAACGGCAGCACCGCTGCTAGTATCTAAGCAAAGCATGGGGAGACAAAAAGGAATATATCGAAGACCAACCATTGAATAAAACTGCCGTTAGATCTGTCAAACCACCGGACAATCCAGAAATAAGTGTCTAATAGTCTTAGTATTCGGATTATAATGAGACTAGGAAACCATGTGAAAACCTCTCAAGCACAAGCATCATCCGTAGCCAAAAAACCATGCAACAAACGCCACAAGAAAAAAGAGACCCGTGAAGGAATATGTCGCTGCCAAATTAAAGAAAAAACCTCACTCTAGCTACGGGACCCACGTACAAATTCCCAATTACTCCTCAGAGAAAAATTTTCATCCCTAGATAAGGCCTAACGGAGTATATTTGGCCCAACACTAGAAATAGGTGTCAACAAAATCTTATCAACAACTGAAGATGGCAACACTGATAAAAGTATCCCTCTATCCCAAACCACACCACATTAAAAAGAAGATACCAGGGCCATAGAAGTTGTTGTACGATTAAAATGGAAAAGAGGCATATTGCCAAGCTAGCAATCATACCAGAAACTGCTATCACTAGATATAACCAGCCGACGAATATGAGGCTCAGCAATACAACGAATAGAGCATAATCATCTCCACAGAAGAGAAACAGGATAGCGAAATTGAACTATACTTGGGTGCTTAACTCTACAATACTTAGCTTTCATGAAGCAAGCCCAAAACAAATGTTTGTCCCGAAACCGCCACCATACTTTCATCTTGAAAGCATCAGCCAAATCAGAAAAGGGAGGAACTCCCAGACCACCCTCCGCCTCTAGAAAGAAGACAGTTGGCCATCTGCACCAATGAATGTGTCGCCGAGAATTCGTATCACACCCTAAGAATCTGGTGAATAATTGCTCAAGGTTCTAAACGACCGTAGCAGGCGGCCGAAGGACATGAAAAAAATAAAGTGACATGGATGAAAGCACATGCTGAGTGAGCACAAGCTTACCTCCAAAGGAAAGAAGCCAATTGGCCCACCAATAAATCCTTCCCCTGATCTTACGGACCATATCATCAAAGTGTTGAATCCACACACCACCCATATACATTGGACAACCCAAAACAGAAACTGTCGTGGTTGAAAACCAGTGATAGATTGAACTATAGTCTTCATAAAACTGAAACCTGTCTCCTGACATAAAAACTGATCTTCGACTGATTGATCAATTAACCCGAAACAACCTCATGATGATGTAAAAAATCCATAAGACAATGAAGGCTAGATTAGCACCCATTCAAAAATATAATAATATCATCACTGAAGCTCAAATGGGAAACACACTTAGAAGTAGCTGTAATGTATCTCAAGGAAGGGTGCTGAGAATATAATTGTTCCAAACCTCGAGACAAAAATTCAGTAGCAATGATTAAGTGGCAAGGCGACATGAAATCACCTTGCCGAAGACTACTCTACGACTACAAGAAACCATGATTGACCCCATTAACCAGTATTGAAAACCATGGCCCATAAATCGCCCGTTTGATCAAGGATATCCAACGATCAAAGAACCCAAAGCACCGGAGCATCTGAAGAATAAAGGACCATGACATCCTGTCATAAGCCTTTGCCATATCTAACTTAAGAACCACATTACCACCTCGAGTACGACGATTAATATCATGAACGAGCTCTTGGACCAACAATACATTATCATGTAACACCCGAACCGGGACAAAGCCACTCTGGGATGGAGATATAATCCGAGAAAGAAGAGCGGACAGTCGCAAAACCAGCATCTTAATCAAAGCTGGTAAGTTTTCACATGCACAATTGAATGCATTAAACATCTTATAGAGGTCAGAGTAGAAACATAATAAAATTGAAAGTTATATATTTAAACAATGTATTAAAAGTGACATCAAACATTAATTTTCATAACAAAATTCGTAAGTCTTAATAGAACTTATTACTTACTTTTCCATATCCGGCTCTTAGAAATTCTAAGAGTTAAATAAAATTGAGTCCACGCGTTGGAAACTATCCAATTGGAATGCGATAATGGTAGAGGAAATTTTCAACAAAGCGGTGAAATGCATAGAGATCGGAAAAAACACCAACGGCGAAAACACTCTGCTGGACCGACAATTGTTAATCATTTTTTATAGACAAAGAGTTCAACAATAAGTATTCCCACTTTCGTCAAATCTTTAATAACTAAACTTTTCTAAGTGATCAAAATAAACAGACTAATTTCTCCCCCTCAAATAGATGCCACACAAAAATGATAGGATAAACATATATAGAATGAAATAAAATTCATTCAATTCAGTAGATTTCTCAAAAAGTATCGAAATTCCCATAACATAATTATTACTATGTTTCATTTTAGTATCCTCTACTATCTTAAATGTTGTAATGCCTCCATTAATATGTTAAATAAATATCTCAGAGTAATATTTCAAGGTTCAATAATATGATTTTCCATTATTACAATATGATGATACAAATGGTAAAAAAATTGTGATTATAATGCATTAATAATTCATATCTAATTGTTTTCTAATCCATCACACAAAAGTCACGCAATGTTATCAGTTGATCACAAATAATTCTCCGAGCATTGCAAGTGAAAGTTAATATATTTGCAATTCATCCTTTTTGAGATTTAAAAGTGACTTGTCTTCCGTTTTAATTTATAACTCTACTTAGATGTTAATTTAGAAGCAAGGCAAAATATCGTTTCAGAGGCACAAAAGACATAAGAAACCATGATGGAACTAATTCCTTTTTACATCTTCTGGAAGTTCAATTTTGCTCGAGTATAAAGAAGTACCCAAGACAAAAATCCGCAGCAATAAGAAGTGTAATCAAGAAATTGTCAACCACCTTAGTTTTGTCTTGAATTCTCAAATTGTTAAAAGGTAATTATTATTCATTCCCAATGAATTATTTAAGCAAGTTCAAGGGACCCTTACAAACAAACACTGCCTATATCATAGAACAAGTAAAATGTGAAATTTTCAACTAGAAATTTAGAATATACGCCTGCAGATTGTGATCCCATCACCTAAAGGAACATGAGAAAGTTGGATACGAGGATCATCCGCAAGTGATCTGTTAAGGTCCAATGTTGCTTGCCTGCCACCTCTTAAACGGTCCGGAACCTGCTCTTCAGACATTGCAACTGTTCCCCCCCAGAGTGTGTTGTCATAGACAGCTATACCGCCCACTTTCAACAACTTCATCAACCTCTCATGGTAGTTCCAGTAGTTGACCTTGTCAGCATCAACAAAAGCATAGTCAAAACTGCCTTCATTTTCACTCTGCAGCAGATTCCAGAAAGGATATTTGTTCAAAACAAAAAAAGTCAATTGAGTGGAAGAGTAAGTAGGGAAAAAAGGCACGTGTTTCAGAGTATTAAATCCTTACATCTTTTAGTAGCTGATCAAGAACTGATAGTGCCTCGGACTCAATGAAGTTTATCTTGTGATCAACTCCAGCCTTTTTAATGACAGGTAATCCTATTTCATATGTCTCACGATTCACATCAATTGCCATAATCTGCGGTATTATGTTTCCAGTCAGAAATAGCTTAATAGGCAAGTGCATGATATGAAAATAAGATTAACACAATTTAACAAAACCGTAACATACTACAAGAACACTGCATTTGTAAATTCAATTTTACAGCATCACGTATGATGATGGACTATTTACCTGACCATCCTCTGGAATTGTAAGTGCAGTGAGGAGAAGAGAATATCCAGTGAAAACTCCAATTTCAATAGTTTTCTTGGCATTCACTAGCTTCAAGAGCATGGCCATTAACTGACCTGCATCTGGTGCAGTACTCATCATGGCCCTGAGAATTAACTAAGCAGCATTCTAAATACACATTGGTTTGAATTGATAACGTTTGAAAGTCTTATCTCAAATTTATGGCATTTTCAGTGAATTCCATAAACAAGCTTAAAGGTTCCTTTAAAGGGTACTTATCTGATAACTGATGCAGTTATATAGTATTCGTCATCATTCAGTATATTTTAGGAACTTAATCCTTCTACGAGGTGGTTAAGAAAAAGATGAAAAATTGTAGCTGCTTAAAGAAGTGTATTAAGTATATATAAAGACAGATACCTTGGATGGTCAGCAGTAACGTCCCTTATCTCCTTCAGATGCTCTGGTTCTCTTGGGTAAACACTCGTCCCCAGGATATACTGCCACAGTAACTGTTATAATTAAAACTGAAGAACAAAAAAACGTAATAATCGTAACAAAGAGAACATATAGGGATGATACCCTGTATAACTCTTCACTTTGCAACAATCCCTTGCTACTTGCTTCTTTTTTTGCCTTTTCTGCCATTGCTCTCCACCTGCTTCACACAAGATATTTTGACTGACTCCTAAAAGGGGGAAAAAAAAAATGAAGCTTTCTTCCAAACTGCACAAATTCTAAGTGACAGGAAGTGATAAGATCATATGAAGATGTCATTCTGACGTGCACATATGATAGCAAGTGATGCACATACAGAAAAGATAATACCATTATGTGATGCACATAAAGACACAGATAAAGGCCATTCTATGATGAATATATGACAAGAATCAAAACCTTTATGGCATAGAATCAAGACTATTGTATCATACTGGAGATAAACAAGACATTTGTGTGAAGGTAAATTTGGAAGATGAATCCTGTTTTATAGTGTTTAATTATCTCTTTTTATGTCATTTGAGTTTATTGCACAGATTGGCTCTTTTTCATAACTGTTATTCAGTTAATTTGTCACTAATGTGAAGAAGGAAAATTTTATTCTTTATTAAAGGCTAGGCACCAACCCTGAGTCAAGATTACAGTTACATCTATAAATTCAGGTTCAAATATTTACGTAGTAATAAATACAAACGTTAAAAATCCAGGAAAATTATGAATAAAGGAATTATATAACAAAAATAAAAAAGTATTTACAAAAGCAAGCAAAATTGTTTTAGCTATACGCCAATCTATCCGTGTTAGGCTTTCTAATATAATGCCAAAATGATCTATATGGATTAAAAAAAAAATCTTGGATTAAATTAAAAAAATCTGAAAAATTGTTATAAGAAATACCAAGGGCATCATTTATATCGAAGAGCAAGGCAAATTTCATAATTCAAGCACAGAAAGAAAAGAAATTCACAAAGATAAGATAAAGAGAAAAAGGAGAGTACCCAGATACAGTAATGTGAAGACAGCAATCCTGGTAATAATAAGAGGATTTGACCTCTCTTCCTCCTGAGATATTAGTTTTTTAAATGCTCGAATCCGCCCACGCATATGGGTTGGAACTTGGAAATTGAGTTGCCTTTTGGGTAAATAAAAATAAATAAATAATTACAAAGCTTTCACTTTGGTTTTCTTTCGTTTAATAAGGCTATAAACACCTCGCACAAATAAATGTGTATAAAATTAATGTAGTAAAAAGAGATTAATTGTATAAAATTATCATATAATTTAAAAAATAATACTTATTTATATTAATTTATTTATAGCTCTATCATTATTGTTAATATTAAAAATATTCTTCTTACGTCTATAGACAAATTACTTCTTGAAATTTACACCGTATTTCTTATTTGCTTAAAAATCATCAACACAAGAAATAAAAATGATCTCAAATATTTTAATTTTACATACACATATGTAGTGTTTACTTTCTGGAGTAAAAGTGAAAAGTATGGATTTCTTCCACTCTAGTATTTACTTACAATTTTTAAAGAGCAGTGTGAATCCCACTTTATGGGTCCCACTTAATTTTGGGAGTGGAATTCCCACTCTCATGGGTCCCATCTTCCCTTTTTATCTTTATATTTAATAAAATAAAATAAATAATATTTAATAAAAAAAATAAATGATATCATATTTATTTAAATAATAATATTATATTATTTTATAAATTAAATTTATTAAAAATAATAATATTAAACATATTTAAATATAATATTATTATATTTAATTAAAAATAATAATTTACATTGATTCTAAGTTAAAATCACTTAAAAATAATATTATTATACTCATAGAGAATTAATAATATTACTATATTCTATCTTTACTTGAAAATATAATATTATTATATTTATTTAAAAATAATAGTATTATATTTATTTAATACTAGTAATTAATAATAATAAATATTTTATTCTAAAAAATATTAATTTTGGACAATATTATCAATAATAATGTTTCATATGTGTTGCTCTTATTAATAAATTTTTATTTACATAATTAAAATTAATAAAAAATTGTGATTTACATAATTAATAATATTATTAATTATTATTAATTTACAAATATAGTAAAGTAAATATTTTATTTTTCAAATATATTTTTTTATTAATTTTGTAATTAAAAACTATAATTCTTTAAATAAGGGTAAAACTGTAATTTAAAACCATTTACTCCCAATCCAAAACAATATAAATGCATAAATTGGATTCGGGTTTCAATTCCATACTTTCATTCTAATGTAAATAAACAACTTACTCTCACTCCCACTCCACACTCCTAATATCAGGATTCCCACTCCAATCCAAAATGTAAACGCTACCATAGTGTTGATATAGTACAAGATAGTGGTTTTATTAAAGTTTAAGGACACTATTATCTCATATGGTGTATTATACTAATATACCATATGATGTAATAGCTTTTTCAGACTTCAACAAAATACAAGATCTTGAATTAGATATATATATATATATATATCCTATTTCCTTCTGGTATCAGAGCCAATGGGAGGATTGTGTAAAGCAGTTTAGAGTTTTGTGTTTAAAATCTTGTGTTTTATTTTGAAGTTTTGTTTGTGTGGTGAATTTTTACTGGTAGTAAGTCCCGTCCCAGGATAAGTTTTCCGTTTAGGGCTGTAAAACCATACCTGTAGCCATCCTGACCAAACCAAAAAATAGACCATAGGGTGCTAACCATGAATCCTCTACACTGTAGAACATCGTCCTTTTCTAGCTCTTCTTCTGGGAAGACTAGTGATTCAAAGCATGTTGTGAGTTCAGAAGAATTCGTTATTGAGAACTTTGATAAAGCAATTGATTGTTGGGAACTTCCAAAGATTTCAAAAGAACAAATTTACAAAACAAAAAAGTTTGATTTCTTAAAGAGTGATTATGTCATAAAAACCGAAGAAAGAGACATAACCCTTTCTTCACCATTTGAAACGATTCATTTGTTTTCAGAAAAGTCTTTAAAGAAGTTAAAAGAAAAGAATTTTAATTACATCCACATTGGTTTAATCCAAATAGGAATAAAGCCTTTAACCAAAGAAGGCTTGGATACTTCTATCCTTGCTGTCCTTAGAGATGGTCGATTCATCTCTTTTGATGATTCTTTGCTAAGTAGCATCGAGTCTAGTCTATGTAAATGTCCAATTTCTTTTGACTGTTATCCAAACATAACGCTTTCTCTTAAAGAAAAAAATATTTTGAAAAGCATGATTTTACAGATTAAAACGCATAATTATAATATGATAGAGGGATCTGTCCCAGTTGCTTTAATCTTTAAAATCTCGTATAAGGCTATGATCTCTGCGTTTAGCACGCAGCATAAATTCCAGTCAAAAAGAGATGAGACTCTTCTCTTGCAGACTGACTTGTCTAAAGCAAACACAGTCATTCCAAAACCGATCCAATGGAAAGATGTCAATCTTCCAGAGGAATGGATTCTTGAAGGAATTGCTCCACCAGCAATTCCAAAACAACTTGAGCCAAATACAGAGTTGCAAAATGTGACTCAGTATTCTGATGGTAAAGTCAAATTGTCATTCAGAAGATCTAATTCAACTAGATTTTCTGATAAAGAGTCGTGCTCAAGTATTCCTTCATTAGAAAGGAAATTTACAAAAATCCCTTCTGTTATAAATCTTCCTTTTCAAAGTCAATCGAGGTTTTCCACTTCGGATTTACCTAGCTCCTCCATTCGTTCTGTTGACTATACCACAAAAGTACCTCATCCCATTTATATTAGCAGTCAACATGAACAAAGACAGGAAGAGAAGGAAGCTTCTCCTCCAACTTCCCCTACGTTCTCTGCTGTCACAGAAAACGTTATAAATGTGATTGAAAGGCACTTTGATTTGGATAAAACTCTTCTTCATAATGATTTTTATTCAAATGAAAACGAAGAAAAAAGACTTTGGTTTTTTGAGCATTTTCTAGATCAAAGAAAAGAAATCCAACAAACTTACTATGAATTTGTGAATCTACATCAAGTTCATATATTGTTTTTTGATTGGTTCAAAATATATTCTTCTGAGAACAACATTTCTTATCCTTTTAAAGAATCAAGCCCTATTACTATTAGGAAGAAAATTCCTGAATGGAAACTCACTGATAGTAATAAAACCATAGAATCTGAACATCCACCTTTTAGGAGTATAACCATAGATCATGGTGAACCTCCTATCGAAATCAGAGCTTCTCCTTACAAAATTCCAAAGCCAAATGATTCTGAAGCCAATTTGAGTAGTATTATCCAACAGAATAATTTATGTAATACTAACTTAAATACTATCGGAAAGCAGTTGACTAGAATAGAAAACCAATTCCAAAAGTCAACCATCACAGTTTCTTCAACTTCTCCTATTTCATCAAAATCGGATTCTGACAAAAAGCTTAAGGAACCTATTTTCAAACCTTTTCAGGTTTCGAAAACTAGTCAAAAGCTAGTCCATGAGTCAAAATCAGATTTTGCTAAAGCCATTAGAGAACAACTAGATAGGATAGAAGCTGCTTCTTCCTCATCTAGCAAAGTTCAGATAGCCCCTGATACTCCCCAATCTAGCAAGATTGGAGTATTAAATCTAGACCAGGTTTCTATTGCCTCTTCTGACCTAGAAGCCTTTACCGAAGAACCTGTTCCTAAAGCCAATAAAATCCAATGGGATTTAGCTCTCCCTATTTCCAAATCTCCACCTGATTTGACTATAGACAACAGGCCTAGTGCATTAAATCAATCCCGATATAATGCATCCTCTGTCTATGAGTGGAATATAGATGGAATGTCAGAATACAACATTCTAGGTGTATTGCAGCAAATGACCATGGCAGCCAATGCCTATAAAACCCAATCGGGAACTTCTGACAAAGCCATTGCAGAAATCCTAATTGCTGGTTTTACTGGTCAACTTAAAGGATGGTGGGATCATCTTCTCACTAAATTGCAGCAATTAGACATCTTAAATGCCATCCAAATCGATGAGAATGGTGCTCCCATTCTTGACGAATTCAATAATCCTATTCAGGATGCTGTTGCTACCCTGATTTTAACCATATCCCTTCATTTCATAGGTGACCCTTCTCACCTTAGAGACAAAAACGTCGAGTTACTACACAACTTAAGATGTAGAAAACTCAGTGAATTCCAAGATTACAAAACCACTTTCTTTACTAGACTCTTCCTAAGGGATGATGCTAATCATGTAACTTGGAAGGAGAAATTCCTTGCAGGTTTACCTACCCTTTTGGGAGAAAAGGTTAGAAATTCCATCAAAGCTCTTTATGACAATCGTGTTCCTTATGACGAGCTCACCTATGGTGAACTAGTCAGTTTTGTCAATAAAGAAGGTTTAAAGATCTGTCAAGATTTGAAACTACAGAGACGTCTAAAATGGGAGCTTAGGAAATCTAAGCAAGAATTAGGCGGTTTCTGTAAGCAATTCAATTATGACCCCTTTAAAACTTCCACTTCTAAATATTGTAATGGTAAGTGTTCTTCAAAACCTTACAAGAAACATTACAAGTCTAAAAGCCATAGGAAACCCTTTCATGATTTTAGAAAACTTCCTTATAAGAAACCTTCGAGGCCTTATAAGAAACATAGTTTCTCTAAAAGGAAGGAGTTTAAAACCAAACCTAAAACCCCATTCAATTTCAAAGATGCTACATGTTTCAAATGTGGTATGAAAGGCCATACTGCAAAATTTTACAGAATGAACAAAAGACTCCATGAGCTTGACCTCAATGAGGAAATCCTTTCCAAAATAGCCCCCCTTCTTGTAGAGTCTTCTGACTCTGAGTCTTCCATGTCGGGAGATAGTGACCCCCTCCAGGTTGATGAGTTATTTGATTCGGATACATCTGCATCTAGCAGTAGTGATTCTGATTCGGATTCTTATTTAAAGAAAATCAATGTTTTGACTAAAGACCAAGAGATTTTCCTTGAACTTGTAAAGCATATTTCTGATCTAAATCTTCAAAAAAATTATCTTGACAAACTTTTGAAAACCATGGATTCAAACAAAGCAGAAACTTCTAAAGTTCCTATTGTTAAAAAGAATTCTTACGATCTTACTGAGATTTTAAACAAAAAGAAAACAAAGAAATCTACCCCTAGTATCCAAGATCTTCAAAAGGAGATCAAGGATATTAAACTAGAGATAAAGGATTTGAAAGAAAAACAAAAAAGTGATTCTAATACTATTCAACTTCTTTTACAAAAACATTTACAGGATAACTCAGACAATGAGTCAACTCCTGATGATGATGATCATATTGATCAAAAAGTTGAAAACATTAAGTCTGTTCCAAAAGATTTTTTGTTTGTTTTAAAACAAATCACCACCAGAAAATATTTTGTGAAAATTACTTTAATCTTTTCCAAAGATTTTGCAATGGACGCCATTGCTCTTTTTGACACTGGTGCTGATTTAAATTGCATTCGTGAGGACATTGTTCCAAAAAGATTTCATGAAAAGACAAATGAAAGACTTTCTGCTGCAAATAATTCAAAATTAAAAGTTAATTCCAAAGTTGAGGCTTCAATTTATAATGATGAAATTGAATTTAAAACCTCTTTTGTTCTTACAAATGATATACACCATGCTATCATTTTATGAACCCCTTTTATAAACCTCATAACCCCTTATGCTGTCAATTATGATGGTATATATTTCAGAGCAAAATCCAAAGATCTCGTTTTCTCATTTATTGAAAAACCAAAGACAAGGAATATTAACATTGTCAAAGCTTGTTCTGTTTACCAAAACAAAGTCAATGCCATTCTTAAATCTAAACAAGATGATTTATTTTGTTTACAAAAGGATTTAAGTTTCCAAAGAATTGAAAGTCAATTACAAAATTATTTTATACAAAGAAAAATCTCCGATTTCAAAAGCCTTATTGAAAAAGAGATATGTGCTGATTTACCTTCTGCTTTTTGGAATAGAAAACAACACTTGGTTGATTTGCCTTATGAAAATTCTTTTGATGAAAAGCAAATACCTACTAAAGCTCGTCCAATCCAAATGAATATGGAATTGGAACAATTTTGTAAAAGTGAAATAAAAGATTTAGAAACCAAAGGTCTCATTGTAAAGTCAAGATCACCATGGTCTTGTGCCGCTTTTTACGTTAATAAGAATTCTGAAATTGAAAGAGGTATTCTGAGACTTGTGATAAATTACAAACCTTTGAATAAAGCTTTAAAATGGATTAGGTATCCCATACCTAACAAAAAAGATTTGCTTCAAAAACTCTGCTCAGCTTTCATTTTTTCAAAATTTGATATGAAATCTGGTTTTTGGCAAATTCAGATTCACCCTAAAGACCGTTATAAAACAGCTTTTACTGTTCCCTTTGGTCAATACGAATGGACAGTAATGCCTTTTGGTTTGAAAAATGCACCCTCAGAATTTCAAAGAATCATGAACGACATTTACAATCCCTATTCTGAGTTTTGCATTGTGTATATTGATGACGTGTTGATTTTTTCCCAGACTATTGATCAACATTTCAAACATTTAAAGACTTTTTATCTTGCTACTAGAAAGGCTGGGTTAGCCCTCTCTAGTTCAAAAATTTCATTATTTCAAACCAAAGTCAGGTTCCTCGGTCACCATATTTCCAAAGGAACCATCACCCCAATTGAAAGATCACTTTTGTTTGCGGATAAATTCCCAGATAAAATTTTGGATAAAACCCAATTACAAAGATTTCTTGGTAGTTTAAATTATGTTCTCGATTTCTGCCCTAACATCAATAGGATGTCTAAACCTTTGCATGATAGGTTGAAAAAGAATCATGTTGCATGGTCAGAAGAACATACTAAAGTTGTTAGATTAATAAAGCAATCTGTGAAAAATATCCCATGCTTATTTCTTGCGAATCCTGCATTACCTAAAATTGTTGAAACTGATGCATCTGATATAGGTTATGGAGGTATATTGAAACAAAAAGAAAATGATAAAGAACAGATAGTACAATATGTTTCTGCACATTGGAATGATTGCCAGAAAAATTATTCTACTATCAAAAAAGAAATTCTTTCTATTGTTTTATGCATATCTAAATTCCAAAGTGATTTATTAAATCAAAAATTTTTACTTAGAATTGATTGCAAAGCTGCAAAACATGTTTTAGAAAAAGATGTTCAAAACATTGCATCCAAACAAATTTTTGCACGATGGCAAGCTATTTTAAGTGTTTTTTATTTTGATATTGAATTTATTAAAGGTGACAAAAACTCTGTTCCTGATTTTCTAACCAGAGAATTTCTTCAAAACAGATAATGCCGCCAAAGAAAAAGGACAAAGGAAAAGCAGTTCTTAAAGACACTGGATCCCAAGAACCTTCTAAAGAACCTCAAACAACCCCTTCTAAAGAAAAACTTCTTTCTTCTGCCTTGCCTATCAAATCCTGGATTGAAATGGTTGAAGAACATGAAGCCCAATACAAATTCATTTCTTCTGATGACCAAGTAAAGCAATGGATGAGTTCCATTACAAAATCCCCTGAGCTTATGCTCGCTTTACAAAACCTTTCTCAAAGCCAATCTTCTCCCAGCAAAGAAGAAAAAGAAAAGCCCATTTCCAAAGAAATTTCAAAGTCTTCTTCCCAAAATGTTGTTGTATCCTGTGAAAGCTCATCCTCTCAAATTGTGCTTTCTCAGCCAACACTTTCAAAGAAAACCTCCGATTGGTTTGATAAAACCCATTTTCAAAATATTCTTTCTATGGAAGATGGATTTTACCATACTGATCCTTTTCAAAGCATTTCAAAGTTTTTTCCCAAAGGCTGGTTTTTTAAACCATGGGATTTAATAAAACCCTAGTCTTATTATCAAAGCATTTTAGAAATTACTGAGTCAGTTAAATTCAAACATTTCTTTCTCAGCAATTCTCACTCTGACCCGGCCTATTCCACGGCCACAATCCTAAAAGTATTGAGCCCAAACCAGTGGGGTGACCTACTCCACAATTTCAAAACTTTCCCTTTAAATTTTGAGACCCGTTTACCACATTGTCGGACTTTTTCCTACTGGGATTACCAACAAGCCTGGTATAACACCTTTTTTATCCAAAATCCTAAAAAATCCCACTCTTGGTTATTTTTCTTCAATTAAAAAATAACCGTTGAAAGTCTACCAAATTGGTTCCAACACTGGTGGAATCACTTTGGGCCTAGTCCAGATATTCTTACCCCTAACGCCTTAAACTGTTTAAACCTTTTCAAAGCCTATTACAAGCCTTCTGAGTCTGAGAAAAGATTTCCTCCTTTTCTCTGTTTTTGTACAAATTTCTTTCTCCCTTGGGTTTGGATATGGAGTCTCCGACTTCATACTCAAGATTCCCAATTTATCCTTCAAAGAACCTTCAAAGTCAAATGGTGGTCAAAATTCGATGAACAATCCAAATTGACTACTATCGATATTGAAAAATGGCTTTCTTCTAAAGGCCATTTACAACCAACCATCAAAGACATCAAAGCCCAAGGCACTTTCCTTTCTCAAAAATCCAAAGCCCAAGCTCTTTTGGCAAGTGCCAAAACAGAAGAAGAATACTTCAAAGCCATGGAACAGCTCCTCGCCTCTCGGTCCAAGTCCTCAGTAGCAAATTCCTCTGAAGATGAAGACGACGATGATGACGAGCCAACCGTTTCTCTCGGAGATGAAAATGAAGATGATTGTTTTGGAATTTTCTCTCCTTTAAAGCATTGTAAATAGTTCATGTAACTATTTAAAAAAAAAAAAGTATTTTCGTATTTTACATTTTCGGGTGGTCCCTTGGACACAAGTGAGAGCGCACATGTCTCTTCACCCGTGTTACAAAATCTTCAAAGATATCATCCAAAGTTTTCTGCTCTACCTATTCCTGCTCGGCATACCAGCTGCAGTGATTCCTGCTCGGCATCCCAGCAGCAGTGATTCCTGCTCGACTTAACAGTTGCAATATTTCCTGCTCGGCATACCAGCTGCAGTAATTCTTGCTCGGCACGAGTTATAAAGCCACAAGTAAACAGTGCCAATTTCCAAAGATTACTGTGCACTCAAAGCTCCGCTATAGTGAACAGTGCCAATTTCCAAAGATTACTGTGCACTCAAAGCTCCGCTACAGTGAACAGTTTAAAAAAAAAAAATTGTATATAACCTAAGAGGAAGACTTAGACTCCTCGGGTTCTTTCATTTTTAGTTTTAGAACTTCTCTCTCTTCTTCTCTTCCTTCTCTCTAAAAACTCTCTCTCTCTGGGAATAGGAATCTGGAATCCAAAGACAAAAAGGAAATTCTCCTGTCTTCAGATTAATTTCCCATTATTTCCCTTTCTTCTCTACAAAGAACAGAAATCAATGTAAGCATTCCATTTTAGTTTTTTTTTAAAGCACTTGTAATTTTATTTAAAGCCATTTCAATTCCATGTACATTTAAATTTCTGCAATTTACTTTAAAGCAATTTAATTTTCGGTACTTTAAATTTTAAAGCATGCTTGCAGACTGATCTGTATCAGATCTGCCATATAAATTGTACATTCCTCTGAGGCAAAGAGACCAGATCTCGATCCTCAGTTGTAAATCTTCTCTTCTCCCTCCATTCCTTCAGAGCACCATTTCCGGTAACCGGATCTGGTACTGTGTATGCACCAAAGCCTTTAGATGTATGTGTTGCTAGGCTTGCTAAAGAACTTAATAAATATTTGGTAAAAATAATTGGTATATCGGCTGGAAACTAGAACGTGCGGGATATTGATCTGTCCTAAGTCAGATCTGGTTCCAAAGGCAGACCTGGCTCTGCATCGATCTAGATACAACGCCACGTACCTCTCTAAAATAGGACCAACTGCGTTGTAAAGCAAATCTACTTAATTTAAAGTTGGTAATTTACTTTAAAATTTGGACAAAGCCGATCCATTTCAATCCATTGTTATTTCAGAGTTTAATTTTTTGAGTTCCAACGAAAGCACACCCATCCTTCGATCCTATTTTCTTCTGGTATATATATATATATATATATATATATATATATATATATATATATATATATAGAGAGAGAGAGAGAGAGAGAGAGAGAGAGAGAGAGTTTAGCATCGATTTAATATTGATTCTTAACTAAATCACTGATATCAAATATACAATTTCAATAATTTCATACCTCTATAATTTGTATCTCAAGTGATGTGTCATGTGTTAAGTGTTTGTTGACATTATTTTTTATTATTAATGTGATAATTGACACAGTGCTGAAGCGATACTAGATGTTCGTGTTCTAGCATACATTCTTGAAAGTAAAAAAAAAGTTAGCTCTTAAAGAGAGAAAACATCGAATTAATGACAAAGATAAATCGAAAGGAACTAATAAGAAATATTAATGATTAGAAGCTTAAAAGTGTTACCATAAACTATGAATAATAAGCCTATATATACTAGCAGCTAACTTAATCTTAATTCTTCTCAAACAAAAGAAATAATCTAAAATCCTAAATAGATTAGAATTACAGATATGACTCAAATAAGCTTAATAAAATACTAAAGTGACTCAAATACTATAATTTCTAATATATTCTACCCTATATACTTCCTACATAAGTCTCTTCCTCTACAGAAAAAACTCGAACTCCTAATCTTTTATACCAATTTTCCTTGAAACTTGAAATGCTCTATACTTTATTTTCTTTTTGGTCTTGTTAGTCACCCTATGAAAAGGTAAAGTCTTATACGAACAAATAACTTCTAGGCCTCTCAAGTCTTATGTCAATCCTTGCTCAATGTTCCTGCCAATTAACTTTATCTTAGTAACCATATCTTCTTCAAGAATAACTTTCTTATCTCCACTATGAATGGGCAAAATTATATCAATTATCTTTGGGGCTTCTTGAATAATTGGTTGGCTTTAACTTCAAAAATTAATTATCTCTACATGATATTTTTGAAGTATAATGCTCTTTTCATCAACTTGATTTGATGAAGTCATATCAGTCATATTACCCTTTATAACAATTGATGCCTCTTCAACTTGAGTTTCTTAAAATTCGAATGTACCATTTAACTCAGTGTTCAAATTAAGATCAGAAGCTACCTCATCTTGGTAATTTTGGGCACGACTTCAATTATTTTATGATGCTTATAGGTATATATTTGATTAAGTTGAAGTTCTAATAATGATTCTTGAGATTCTCTTGTTGAACTCTCTGTTGCCCCAGTTGAACGTTACATTGATGGCAATGCCTTCATTGAATCTTGTAATGCCTTTAATGATAGTTCAAGATGCTTTTCTTGTCGTTCATCTTCTATTTCCTCTTCATTTGAATCGTCTAAACTCAGAGGGGATAAAGTAGCTTTTGCATTTCTACTAGAGCTACCTATTTTTTTAGCTTTGTTAATCGTCCTTTGGTTATCAAAATAATTGCTTGGATCAACATTATTGATACACTTTATTTCCTAGTTATCTCTTTGGGCAAGTTTAATTTCTTTTAAATCTTATTTCACACCACGTAATATTTCTTCTATTACTGTAATATGAGTTTGCATTGACTATAAGGCTTTTGTTGTTTCATACGATGCTTCTTCTAAATGGTTTTGTGATTATTTGAGTAGCTCTAATCTTCAAATTGAGTATTACTTTCTCTAGAAACCATTATTGCTTTTTTTTTTCTTGGTTTTTGGTTTTTTTTTGGGTTTTTATAAGAACAAAAAAATTAAAGGATAATAATATCATTAAAAGAAAATAACAGGCAAAACTTATAGATTAAAAAATATGAATTTACCGACGATGGTGATAGGGGAAAAGGGAAAAGGAAGGTAGAACTAGAAGATTTGATGTTGGTGAGTGTGATAGCGTGGTGGTTTGACTTGGACCGTGATGTTTGGATCGAAAAATTGAAGTGAATGTTGCAATTGGAATCTTGGTTTCATTTATGACCAACAATGAAGTAGCGGATTGAGGCAATAGTCCAGAAGGATAGAGTAAATAATGAAGAAAAGTTTGGTTATGGCATGGTGGATGAATCAATGTGGTTTGCAGCCAAACAAGTGGTAGTTAGTGTGGTAG
Source organism: Citrus x changshan-huyou (assembly GCA_039657385.1). Taxonomy (NCBI): domain Eukaryota; kingdom Viridiplantae; phylum Streptophyta; class Magnoliopsida; order Sapindales; family Rutaceae; genus Citrus; species Citrus x changshan-huyou. The sequence continues at coordinate 9,525,026 of CM077550.1, forward strand.
TTGCGGTTGTTTTGGTGGTGTTTAAGTGACGGTTCAGTGGTGAGATAGGTTGGGGGTTTGATGGGCAGCTTTTTCTAGTTTTTATGGTGGTGGAGATCGTAGAAAAAGATAAGGAATAACAATAACAATAGCCACGTACGATGATTGTGAAGGAAGCTATTGGCGGTTAGGTTTTTGTCGATTTTTTTTTTACTTGGTGGAATTAATGGATAATGAAGGACGGATCAGTGTATGGAGGGTGGTTGGTGATTAGGAAACCTCTGCATGGTGGAAACCTTTGCATGGTATAGAGAAAACTTTGATAACACTTGACGCAGTGCGAAAATGATACTAGATGTCGCTCTAGTGTACGTTCTTAAAACTCAAGAAAGAATAACTCTCAAATAGAAAATATCGAATTAATGACAAAGATAAACCCGAAGGGAATAATTTGAAATATTATTAATGAAAAACTTAAAGGTGTTGCCGCAAACTATGAATAAAAAGCCTATATATACTAGTAGCTAACTTAATTCTCGATACTTATAAAAGATACTCTAACGTTTATGTTTGTCTTTCATTAAAAAGTGTTTAAAAAAAGAAGCATTGATCTTCTTTCAATCTTTCTTGTTATTAGAATGGTTTAATTGGTTTTGAATGTTCCACCTTCAAAATCGATTTGTCTTTGTTCTTTAGTTTATTATCTGAATCTTAAAAGGCATGTGATTGTGAACATAAAAGTTTTCTCTACATGTTTCTTTTCCTCTAAAAAAGAATATTAAGTAGAAGTAGGCATGGGTCTCTGACCCGAAGATTCACCCACATAGTAAGTGCTAGTTTCACTTTTTTTTTATATTATTATTCTAGCTTTTAAGATCAATAAAGGTGGTTCTAAGAGTATAGTTAACGATTAGTGAAAGTTTTAAGTTCACGGCGTGAGAGTTAGTGAGGATAATGTGAGGGGAGGGGTTTATTGGTGTGTGAAGCTTTAACATCCCTTTAAAGCTCTAATGGATATAGCAAAGTTAATCCATAAATTTGAAAGAGGAGTACAATGATATAATTTCTTTTGTAAGTAGAATGAAGTTAGAAAAAGAGAAAATATCAACTGGATGTTTGATTAGAAAGGCCTTGTAAACAAGATGAGTAAATAAAGAAAGGCTTAAAATTGTGATGCAATAGGTTTGGAGAATAGAAAAGAGGTGAAGATAAAGATAAAAGCTTAGGAGAAAATATTTTCTTGTTTTAATTCGCCTCAGAGTATGACAAGAAGAAAGTGTTTGCAAATGGCCCATGGCATTTTAAGAAAGCTCTCATAGTTCTTTAAGAACCCGAGTAGGCAGCATCCTAAAATAGGAGTTCCCAAAAGCTGCCTTTTAGGTTCAAATACATAATGTCCTAATAATGTGTATGGATGTGGATACCATTAGAGGAATAAGATAGAACATTAGGAAAGATGAAGAAGTTAGTACCGATGCTGAAAGGGAATGTATTGGAGAATTCATTAGAGTAAGGGTATATATTGATATTATTAAGCCTCTCAAAAAGATTCTTACATAAAGCTAGAGAATAATAAGACGGTGTCAGTGCCACTAGTCTATAAAAGATTACCAGACTTTTGTTTTTATTGTGGGTGTATTGGCCACTTATACAAGGAGTATGTTAATTACAAAGAGTAGTACAAAGAGGATTTGGTTTATGATGTTTGGTGAAAGCAATCAAATCCATTGATAAATCCAAGTCTAGTACAAGTAGGGAACAATAGAGTAGAGATTCCAACAAACCGCACAAGGAATATGCAAGCATAGAGAAAGCTATAAGTCCTCAACAACAACATGACCAATCAAACTCGGAGAGTGAAAGTAGGTCAGGGTCAACCCAAAAAATCAATAAAGGATCAATGTAACACCAATGAAAACTTGTCAGGTAGAGAAGGTTATTGAAACGTCATTAATAAAAGAGGTTGAAGTTCCAAGAAAGCAGCAAGTTGCCTATGAAAAAAAACTAATAAAGGTAGCTAGTAATATCACATCCTAAAATGAGCGGGGCACAAAGGCGGGAAAAGAAAAAGTGAGGGAAACTAAAGTTGAAATATACATGGACAAAGGCAATAATTTCGGCCTAAACTACAGTGATGTCACGACACCAAATCAAGCCCAAATTAATTTGGAGGCAGAAGAGGAGGCAGTTAATGGGTTCAATCGAAATAAACGCAAGCCAGAAAAAAGAAAATGAAAAAAAAAAGGCTAGAAGCACAATTAAGCATAAGGGAATTGGTTTGGGCTGATAGCTTCCAAACAACCTAATAGTGAAATAAGACGATCAAGCCCTAAAATGAAACAACATAAGAAAGTAAGCCCAAACAAAAGAACACCAAAACACCATCAACTCAATTCCCCTTCAGTACAACTTAAACTCTACTGGGATGCTACAATAAGGGACGTAATGGAAGTATCAATTTCAACAATAGAGGGTTCATTGTTGGTAGCTGGAACACAATCCTGTCAATAGCCATGAATATCCTTAGCTAAATGTTTGGGGTTTACAGAATGACTGAACATTCCTAGCTCTAAAAGAAATTATTGAGTTGCATGGACCTCAAATTGTATTTTTATGTCAAACAAAGTTGATGTCTAGGTAAATTGATTAACACTAGAAAGTGTATATTTAATAACTTAGAAGTCTTTAGAAGAATCGCTAGTTTTTTTTATTTGACATTATTTCTGAACGGTTGAGATCGTGCCACATGTCCGAGCTCATATGCACCTTGTTGTAAATTAGGAAGATCAAAAGGAGGATCTTGCTTTGGCTTCAAATGTAGTAATTAATTATGTTGAATCCAACGATCCATAATGGTTGCAATTTCAGACCCCTAGATTGTACCATTAAATCTCATCCCAAGGTTGCAATAGTAAGCTCACCAAAACTTTCATGTAAATACCCACACTTGATCACTCAAAATTTGCCTACATAAAAGCAAGAGCTTAATTAGGTGTGCTAGATATTGGAGAAAGAATGAAATGAGAGAATTGTGTGGTGGATTTTATGGATGAGCTTTTTGGGTGTAATTTTGGAGTGAATTTTAGAGGAAAAGTTTTTGTCTTCTATTTTGTTTTCAATTTTCTTTTATTATACTTCATGAGTTTATTAAATAAAATGAGTATTTTTCTTGTCAATATAAATGGCTAATTTAATAAACTAAGATGAAGGGTGAAGCTTGAGGATTTAGATCATGAAGTTAATTACCCTCTTAAGTGAGTTCTAAGTTTATTTTATTTGTTACATGCTTATAATTTGTATTCATTTTTTACCGGTTACTATTATGGCATGTTAATTTATAGATGTCCATTCCCTTTGAATCTATATGGCATTTTGACATGATGTCGACACGCTAGCATTATGGACTTGATCCCATATTTATTTATACAAACTGTTGGTTAAGAATTAAATGACATAACAATTAATTGGCAAAATAAATGCAAAATACAAATATGAGAGAGTATTATGACTATAATTTAAAAGCCGAGAGTGAATCTCGTAACTTTAGTCATTTTCTAGATTGTTCTCTATAAATTTCTTTTTCTACAATTAATTTTTTTTTAATAATTAACTACTATATTTTTAGATTCCTCATGGCTTGACCCCGTACTTGTCAAAATGAAGTTTTGACAAGTTTTATAATAATACCAAAATTTCAGTCCTTGAACTAGTAAACTGAATTGGAGCTTGATTATGACTTGTCCTTTGTAGGCTAAATGAACATGGATTTTGGAATTTGAAAATTACAATTAAGGCTTGAAATTTAAATTGATTACCTAACTAGTCGGTAGTTTTTAAGAGCTGTTTTAAAAAAGAAAAGAGTTCCACCTCTCGAGGTAAGTATTTCTTTCTTTTATCTTTCTTGTAATTTCATTTTTCTTTAATTCCATTATTTTTTTAGCATTTTATTTTATACTTTATTATTGTTGGTGGCTAGTTCTATAATACTACCTAAATTGTTAATATTTTGTTAATATGTTGTTATCTTTGATTAATTATTTATATGGCTGGTTCAACTGCCTGTTATTTTAATTTTAGTTAACTAAGTTTTAGTTTATTTATTTTTTCGCATTTATTTATTGTTTTTTTAAGTCTTGTGTGTATATATGTATATATATATATATATTGTATATTGCTTGCTAATTTAATTTTCAATTTTTTTATTTTGCGTAATTTTCATTTAATGTTTCATGCATTACTTGTTTCTGCATCATTTTTTTAACTTATTTGACACTCACTCACACATCATCAACATTGTATGAGACATTCATCTTGTACAAATAGTGGCAGTTTAAAATCACAAATCACCTTTACTACCCTTAGACATGGCTAACTTTGAATCTTATAAACTTTTAGAGCAAGGAAATAATCAAACCCCACAAAATGTTCATGAACATCCTAAGACACTTAGCGATTTCATACATCCTATTAGAATAGGAGTACTGTCATGTATAGTTTTCCCTCATGATGCATCACGTTTTAATTTCAAACCTCGTATCATTCAACTTTTACCTACTTTTCATGGTTTTAAGTATGAAAATCAATACCTATATTTGAGAGAATTTGAGGAAGTTTGCAATATTTGTATTGATCAAAATTATAGCATGGACATAATCATACTTAATTTTTTTCCTTTTTTCACCAAAGGAAAAAGATAAAACATGGCTACAAAATCTTAGGTTAGGATTTATCACAACTTGGGATAAAATGCAAGCACAATTTTTAAAAATATTCTTTCCACCTTAGAGAACAAACTCTTTTAAAATTCAAATCACTACCTTCACTCAAAAGTTAGGAGAGATTCTTTACCAATGTTGGGATAGGTTCAAAGAATTACGTAACATTTTCCCACATTATGTTTTTGAAACATGTGGTTAATGTCACATTTCTATGCGTGATTAACATCCTAAGTAGATAGGTTGTTGAAATGATATATAATGGTGAGTTTATAAACAAAAGTCCTGAAGTTGCATTACATTATCTTGGCATATAGCAGAGAACACACAACAGTTAGACATAGTTAGCTCTTATGAGTCGTCGAGTAAACCCCAATTATCTCTATTTGGTAAATGCATGCACAACCTTGGGGAAAAAGAGTGATCATGTTAAATCTATTCAAGAGATTTCATGTCATGTTTGCAAACAATTTCAAAAGGCTGAACCATATCTATACTCGTAGACCTACAACTCCAGTTTGAGAAATCACCCAAATTTCAGTTGGAGAAATGACAATCATGCACAGAGTTACCCACCTTACGTCCCACCACCAAAAGAAAAAAAAACTCTTGAAAGATATATTACATTCATTCATTGAAAAAAAGAGTCTATCAATAATCAAACCATGCAAATCTCAACCAATTTGATAAACACCATCTCCAAACTTACATCGGCCCTCACAATTAAAAAAGAAGATAAGTTTCCTTCTCAATTAGAATAAAATCCCAAGAATCAACAACATCCTCAATTAGTACATGAAAACCAAAACATGAGCCAAATTAAATTGGTTATAACCCTTCCTAGTGGTAAAGTGGTCAAAAAACACATTCTTAATTGTCATGAAATTAGTAAGGAGTCAATTTCAAAGACTAAGGAAGAGTTGAATGAACCTCTAACCCATTAAAAGATAACCAACTCTTCTCATGTACCCCCATTTCGTCAAGTAGTAATCAAGTCAAAGAAATCAAACCACAATCCTAAGATTTATGAAATTTTTAAACAAGTAAAGATCAACATTCATTTGCTGGACATAATTGAATATGTACCATCTTATGCTAAATTTCTAAAATATTATGCACTGTAAAAAGGAAACATAAGGTGCAAAAAAAAAAAAAAAAACATTCTAACAACATAGGTAAGTTTTATTCTCATCTAATAATGCTTTGTCCAACTATTTCTTGCATTACGGTGACCATAAAATTGAACATGTTATGCTAGTGTCAACTTATTTACTTATTCAGTATAGCAAAAATATAATCTTGGTGAGCTAAAACCAACTTCTACGATTTTTTTAGTTGTCGATAGGTCAATTAGAGTACGAAAAGGGATAATTGAAGATGTATTATTCTGAGTCAATAAATTTATATATCCTGTGGATTTTATTATTTTGAAAATTAAACCAATTACTAGCGAATACAAACAATTTTTGTCATATTAGGTTGACTATTTCTAGGCACTGCTAATGCTTTGATTAATTGTCAGAATGGAGTGATGAATTTATCTTTCAATAATATGACATTGGAACTCAATGTATTCAATATGTGTAAACGACCTTGTGAAAAAGAAGATGAAGACAATGAGAATGAGAAGATTGAGCTAATTAAACCAATCATTGAAGACCACATTCAGGACAAGAAATTTACGAACTCTATGGAAATTTGTTTTTGCTAGTTCACTTAAACCAAGTAAAGAATTAGTGTTATATCCTTGATTCTACGTAGGTGGCTGAAGATGACAGTAGCACATTGAACTTTAAAGACTTGATACAATTTTAAGGGACCAAAAAAGAGGAAGCATCAAAGCTTGAATTGAAGCTCTTACCTGAAGAACTAAAGTATGGACTCTTAGAAGATTAGCAAATCTATCTAATGGTAATTTCTTCCTAACTCACAAACGACCAAGAAGGTGAGTTATTGACTGTTCTAAAAAGGCATAAAACTGCATTTGGTTGGACCTTGCAGAACATAAAAGAGCATTAACCCTTTAACAAATTACAAAGAAGACTAAACCCTTTAATTTGTACACATAAAATACAGTTAGAGGAAAATGCCAAAATAACCCGTCAACCACAAATAAGACTAAACCCTCATATGAAAGAAGTGGTAAAGAATAAGGTCCACAAAGCTATTATATTTAGGAATGATCTATCTTATCTCTTATAGTAAATAGATAAGTCCAACACAAGTATTACCAAATAAATCTAGAATAACTATTGTAAAAAATGAAAAAGGTAAGTCAATCTCGACATAAATCCCACTGAAAAAGTACAGTAACATACCTATATCCAGACAAAGCTAATAAAACTAAATACTATTAATAATTTAATCAGTAATAATAAATAATTAGAAAAGATTAAAGAGCTATTTAAAAAAAGACCAATTTAAAAAAAAAAAAAAAACAGAGCAAGTCACTTTGCTAGTTGGCTGGCAGCAAAGTAATGGAAGGAACGACAGCGGCAAGTCGGCAGCAAGGATAAAGCACTACCAGCCACCGACAGATGGGACTTAGGGTTTGAGTTTGTTGCTTTGTGCAGACAACTGAAAGTGAGAGGGTAGAGGCCGAGAGTAGTGCAAACATGCATAATTTGTGTATATATTGTTGGAGAAAAATCAGTTTTTTTAAATAAAACCTTTTAAGATCGCTCTTATATAATATATAGGAATACGTAATCTCGAAATCGTACTTTGAAAATCCGATTTAACTTTTTTCGCTGAAGTGATTTAGGCTCCCAGATTACGATCCGTCACCACCACGCTTGTTAGATCACGAATTGTCACCAATGATCTTCTAGGTTATGACTCAGGTTTGATTTGCACTTAACGTGTGGGCGCCTTTATTACTACCAAAGCAACTAGCACGAGAAAATTTTTCTCTCAACAATAGAGAGAAAAATCTTTTTCTCTGATCTGTATAAAGTGGCAGCTCTTTTTTCTTTTGGGAGAAAATCAGCCTTTTTATATTCCTATTTAGTGGAAACCCTAGGCTCCATATTTATTTATTTATTTTTAATTCTATTAAATCACATTTGATTTAAATTAAAAAACAATAAAACAAAAGTCACGTTACTTGTTCTTGTGTTATGGGGGCCCACCTTGTAAAATAACACAAACCCCCTTACACTCAAGCATATTAATGGAGCCTCCCACTAAATAATATATTTAGGCTTTTAACTTAAATAGCTAGTTATCTTACTTATTAATCCAGTAGCAGCGCAGTCAATTAAATGAGCTAACCCGGGGATCATATGTGTACATACAATAGTGGCTACAATAATTAGGCATGTAATTAAACTAGCCCAATTACTTAATTCCAAATCTACTCCACTAAAAGATTGGAATTGACCTCCATAATTGTATGTTATCTAGGATAGTGTTCTCGAATAATAATTCGACCCATGCCACATTGATTTCTTTACTGCATAATCCTTTGTACCACATCGTTAATTAAATTGATATCTCAACTGTCCAATCGATTTAATTACAACTTGTTCCTTGAAACTTACTGGTTTTCTCTAATGATCATTTTCAACATACTAAATATGTTGACACACTCTGACCAGAGAATTCTATGATCAAGTGCCGAAAACCCATCAAGAGATGTTTGTACAAATTCTATATTGTCAATTTATAACTCCAATATTCATAATTGCTCCCACCAAGATACCGGGTAATCTTGACTACAAGTATGTGTCGTGCCCATTGGTAACTCAAATGAAATAACAATTACAATCATGAAATCATAATTAACTCAAGATTAAGATTACAGTAAAATCAATGCCTATGAGATTTAATAAGTCTGACAGTCATTTCAAGGTTAATTAAATCTCATATGTGATCCAACTCAATGTAGTCAAACTACATAGTAAATTCATACATGATTAAGACAAATCATTCAATGAATTTACTACAGTCTAAACATAAATAGAGCGCCCAACTTTATTTATCAACTGCGAACTTAATTTGTTTAATCATAAGATAACTTGTATTTATGTCTTATGTGGATCTATATGATGATCACACAAATACATATAATATGATTAAACGAACCTTATTCAAAATATTTATGCAATTGAAAATATCTCCAATATTTTATTAATTAGAAAATAAATTAATATGCTTTAAAAGAGCATATAATCCCAACAATCTCCCACTAGCTCTTAAAGCATATATGGCATATTGCACATGCTCTAGGGCTCTAAGTGCAAGTTATAAAGGTTTTCCACTGATGCCCATTGTAATAAGATTTGTCATTTAGCATCTAATGTCATTTGGGGTACTGTCATATAACATTTCTACACTATTCCCTTATAAGATGATACTTCCTCTCAATATTTTTTGTTTCTTGTGGTTCATTGGATCCTTAGATTGAGCTACCGCACCACCATAATCATAAAATAGTTTAAGGGGTGCAGTTACAACAGGTACCACCTCAAGATTTTGTAGGAACTTACGGAGCCATATAGCTTCTTTTGCAACTTCAGATGTAGCCACATATTCAGCTTCAGTTGTTGAGTTTGTGATACAAGATTGTTTCACACTCATCCAACTAATAGCTCCACTTCCTAATGTAAACACATAGCCGGAAGTTGATTTTTTAAAATCCTTATCTGACAAAAAATCAGAATTAGTATAACCCACTGGAATAAGTTCATCACCAGAACACACAAGCATATAATTTTTAGTTCCTTTCATATACTTTATAATATGCTTGACTGCAGTCCAGTATTGAGGTCCAGGATTAGATTGATATCTGCTAACCATCCCTACCGCAAAACAGACGTTTGGCCTAGTGTAAAGCATGGCATATATGAGACTTCCCATAGCTTCTGCATAGGGAACTCGTCTCATTTTCTCGATCTCTTCAGATGTTTTAGGTGATTGATCCTTAGAGAATACAATTCCATGTCTGAATGGTAATAAACCAGTCTTGAAATTTTCCATGCTAAATCTAGCCAATATCTTGTCGATAGACACCGCTTGAGACAAGGCTAAAGTTTTATTCTTCCGGTCTTGTAGTAATTTGATACCAAGAATATAACATGCCTCTCCCAGGTCTTTCATATCAAATTGTTTTGCTAACCAAATCTTTATTGTAGTCAATACTCCTATATCGTTTCCAATCAGGAGAATATTGTCTACACAAAGAACTAGCAAGGCTAAAAATTTTCCTTGAATCTTCTTGTACACACATGGTTCATCAATGTTCTGAATGAATCCAAGCGATTTAATCTCTTGATCAAATCTGATGTTCCATGACCGGGATGCTTGCTTTAATCCATAAATGGATTTCTACAACTTACATACCATGTGTTCTTGGCCTTTTTGTACGAATCCATCTGGTTGCTGCATATAGATGTCTTCTTCAAGATGCCCGTTAAGAAAGGCTATCTTAACATCCATTTGTCAAATTTCATAATCTAGCACTGCAGCAATAGAGAGCAGAATCCTGATGGATTTAAGCATAGCAACCGCAGAAAAGGTTTCCTCATAATCGATTCCCTCTTTCTGAGTAAACCCTTTGGCTACTAATCTTACTTTAAATGTTTCCATCCTTCTGTCTACTCCTCTTTTTCTCTTGTAGATTCACTTGCACCTTATAGGTTTTACCCCATTTGGTGCCTCTACAAGTTCCCATACTTTATTGAAATACATAGATTCCATTTCTTGATTTATGACCTTTTTACAAAATTCAATATCTCTGTCTATTAGAGCTTCGTTGTAGCTAGTGGGATATTGTACATGTTCAATTGAGATCGCTGTATAAGTTTCTCTCAATAACATGTATCTCGCAGGTAACCTAGTTACCCTCCCACTACGACGAAGTTCTAAAAGTGATGGTTGTTTAGGGATAATCCTATGCTGATCAGCTGGTTATTGTTGTTTTTCCTGTTCTATAACAGGTGTTGAAAGCTGAGCATTAACCTGATCTATTTTATTTCTCTAGTTTTACCTTACTCTTAGGTTATAAGTCATTATATAATCTTCCTCAAAGAAAGTAAAGAATATGTCTATAAATACATTCCTATCTTGAGGACTATAATTCAGACTTTCCCTTATTCCTTTAAGATACCTAAAACATGCAAGCTTCTGAACACGAATCCATCTTCTCTACCTCTGATTCTAGTAGAAATACTAGTAAACTCCAAATATGAATGTGTCTTAAACCATGTTTGTGACTTTTTCATAATTTCTTGGAGTAGTAGACACCGAGATAGATGAAACTAAGTTCAATAAACTTTACAGTTTTAAATACTAGTATCTGGAATAAAAAAGGTAAATGATAAACCACTTAGTATATATCTTGTCTTATCCAAAAGAATCGTGTTTCTCCATTTAATTACACTATTGTATCATAATGTTCATTATATGAGGGAGTTTATCCCATTTGACAACCAAATAGAGCTTGAATTCTCCATAGAGATATTCTTTGTTTCGATCATATCGAAGTTCTTTTATGTTCCTGTTTAATTGCTCCTGTCTTATCCACGTACTCTTTTGAATTTCAAAAGCAATGGAATCATGACGCATTTAGGCAAACATAAATAAAATGAATATTCATCAACAAGATTGATAGAATACTCATAACCTCTTATAACATATAAACTGATTAGTCTGTATACATTTGTATGCGCTAAATCATCCAATACAATGTTGTGCTTTTAGCTCAAAAAGAGCATCCTCGTCATATTACTTTTCCAAATAAGATTTATAGAGTTACAATGATCAATCTTAATAGGCCAACAAGTCTATCATCAATCATTTTCTTAAAATCTTATTATAGTTTATATGACTTAAGCATAAATATCATAGCTGATTTTGGTTAGAAGAAACGTTTCTTTTCTTAGATAAATGCATATACTCTTTATCATTATATCTTACTTTGAATAGATCAATGGACTTATATGATATAAATTGTCTTTATAAATAACCAAAATAAGTAATAAACAGAGGATCCAAAAATAACAGTGTACTCCTGTTTATTAAAACAAGCCACCGAAATTAAATTCCTCTAATATTTGGAATAGTAAAGACAAATATCAAATCTAAAGTCTTGTAAAATTGATCTAGCCTTTCAACTGATATAAACTAGCATGTCCTCAACTGCTGTTTGAAGCTTTCTTCATTTAATCTCTTGGTTTCCTGAAAACCAAATAAATGAATTACAAATAAGATTAATTATATCAGAATTCACTATTGCATGAATCAATAGAAATCCAAACTAATTAGGAAGCTTAAAGATTTCTTATACCTGATTTTAATAATCTTCGGACAATCTTTCTTCCAGTGACCCTTCTGTCCACATTTGTAACACTTGTCTTTTGGCTTGCCACCTTTTTTAATGGACAATTTTTCAATCCCAACTCTTTCTTGCTTATTCCTGTCTTTCGACTTAAGCCTTGAAGAGAATCATTTTTTAGGAAGTTTTCTGCTATGATAAAATTCTTTTATAGCATGTAGTTCGTGCATTAATTCAATTAAGGTCATATCTTTATTGTTTAAGATATAACTGACCTTAAACTCTTTGAATGTATCAGGTAAAGATTCAATCACCATGTTAATCTTTGTTTTATCATTGATTTGAACACCATGAATCTCTACCTCAATCAAATAGTCTATCATTTTGAGGACATGATCACGAACTCTTGTGCCCTCTTCCATCTTAGTATCCGTAATACGTTTTAATGCTGCTTCTTTGGCAAAATGAGGATTTTGCCCAAACATCTGATGAAGACTAGCCATTATTTCAGTGGTTGTGTCCATGCTCCGATGTTTCTTATGCAGTTCCATAGAAATCGAAGCCAATATATAGCACTTAGCCATTTTGTTATCTTCGTACCATTTCTCATAAGGCTCCCTCTGATTTCTATAATCGTATAACATTGGTTCTGGAGGGCATGGCTGGGTCAACACATATTTGCAGCCTTTATCAGTGAGAATATTAAATAGATTGCGTTTCCAATCTAAATAATTTTCGCCATTGAGTTCATTTTTAACAAGGATAATTAATAATGGGTTGATGGAAGACATTTTCTGAAAAAAACAAAATAGACATGCATAAATATTTTAAAACAATATTCACAATAAATGACAAAAATGCAAAAAACCATAAATGCATTTAAATTTATTGTAACGATAATCTAGTACCGCTTTGACAAGCTATCCGTTGGGGAAGTCATGTCTATACTTACTAGACTCAATTATCCATTGGATTATTTACTTTCATGTAGAGACATGATAAATAATTATCGTTATCCCTTTGGGCCTAAATTTGTTAACAAAGCTTCGTTGGGAAGGTTAATAACAAATTTTAGTTGAGTGTATAACCATTGTTTCAATCTACGTATTTTTCATATCAATAGTCACCGTTGGGGTGAACAATCGATTGAAAAATATTTCAATTTTATCTTTGAAGAAGTTCATCAAATAAAATATCTAATATATATACCCTCCATAGGGAGCATCACCGTATCATGAAGTCGAGGTATACATATAATTTTATTATTAAACTAACAATGAAGCCCGTGGGAAAAATTATCTTGAATTTTTCCTCTCCCACTCAATATTTTAAAATTGATTTTTCCTTTTTAAAACATACATATTGTTAACTGCATGCTTTCTATAATATTATCTAGATGATATCCAATATTATTAAGCATACGCAAATTACAAACAATATAATGAGATTCATAATTAATGAATGACATGTATCATTATGCATAGAGTGGCACTACCTATTTTATATGACATATTATCATAGCATGTTATCATACAAAACATAACATATAGAAAAATAATTAAATAATCTTAATTCATGACTTTCCTAAAATGAAAAAATACAATAACCCTAAGCCTAATCTTTATTGGGCTTCTTGTCAATGTTCATATTCCATAGGCTTGTTAATGGACTAGGGAAAATTGGTCTTTTAAATTTATTATTGGTCCAGTTTTAATTTTGAAAGGAAATAAATAATAATTTAATTTTTTTTAAATAAAATTTTTGGACCAAAATAAATTTAATGTGTTCAATTTTATCTATGCATTTTAATCCATCAAGCTCAACTTCAATTGGGCCTAAAACTAAGATTCATTAAGTCCAAAACTGTTTTTAGACTCAAATGCAAAACATTAAAATTTTTCTGCCCAAAAAAAAATTACGAAACTATAGGGATCTCCATGATAAAAATCATGAAGCCCTACAAATCCATATTTTTCTTTCGCCTTCTTCCCCAGCCGCCATCTCCACAAAGCACATCCGCTGGTTACAATTTGCAGCCATCTCCGACGCCGAGTTTGCTGCGGCCGTCACTCCGGAAACTCACCAAACAACGCCTCCCTCACGCTGCACCGGAAGCCCCTACTCGCGCTGCCTGCTGCGCGCGCTGGTTGCTGCGCGCTGGTTGTTGCACGCGAGCGTGCGCATGCGCGCTGCTTGCTGTTTGCTGTACGCGCTGTTGCAGCGCGTGCTGCTGGCATGCGCTTGCAACGGGTGCGTTTTTTCGGTGTTGCCGCTGAAATTTCCAGCCTTCCGTTTCTTTGATATAGCATTTGTGATTAATTTACAAATTTCCTAAACCAATTTTTGGCTTACAAAAATTCTATAACAGTAAATTAAATCAATAGGAAAATATGGTGATAATAATCCACCCTCCTTGTTACAGATCCAAAAAAAAAATACAACAGAGAATCTAACCATGAATTAAGACAAACCAAAACATGCTTAATTAATATATTAAACAAATAATATATATCTGAATAAATTGTGCTACTCTAATACATAAATTTCAAGATTGATTTCATAGAATATTCTTATATATTAATATGAGATGGCTCTGATACCAATTATTGGAGAAAAATCAATTTTTTTAAATAAAACCTTTTAAGATCGCTCTCATATAATATATAGGAATACGTAATCTAAAAATCGTACCTTGAAAATCCGATTTAGCTTTTTCCGTTGAAGTGATTTAGGCTCTCAGATCACGATCCGTCACCACCACGCCTATTAGATCACGATCCGTCACCACCACGCTTGTTAGATCACGAATTGTCACCAATGATCTTCCAGGTTATGACTCAGGTTTGATTTGCACTTGACGTGTGGGCGCCTTTATCACTACCAAAGCAACTAGCACGAGAAAATTTTTCTCTCAACAATAGAGAGAAAAATCTTTTTCTCTGATCTGTATAAAGTGGCAGCTCTTTTTTCTTTTGGGAGAAAATAAGCCCTTTTATATTCCTATTTAGTGGAAACCCTAGGCTCCATATTTATTTATTTATTTTTAATTCTATTAAATCACATTTGATTTAAATTAAAAAACAATAAAACAAAAGTCACGTTACTTGTTCCTATGTTATGGGGGCCCACCTTGTAAAATAACACAAACCCCCTTACACTCAAGCATATTAATGGAGCCTCCCACTAAATAATATATTTAGGCTTTTAACTTAAATAGCTAGTTATCTTACTTATTAATTCAGTAGCAGCGCAGTCAATTAAATGAGCTAACCCGGGGATCATATGTGTACATACAATAATTGCTACAATAATTAGGCCTATAATTAAACTAGCCCAATTACTTAATTCCAAATCTACTCCACTAAAATATTGGAATTGACCTCCACAATTGTATGCTATCTAGGATAGTGTTCTCGAATAATAATTCGACCCATGCCACATTGATTTCTTTACTGCATAATCCTTTGTACCACATCGTTAATTAAATTGATATCTCAACTGTCCAATCGATTTAATTACAACTTGTTCCTTGAAACTTACTGGTTTTCTCTAATGATCATTTTCAACATACTAAATATGTTGACACACTCTGGCCAGAGAATTCTATGATCAAGTGCCGAAAACCCATCAAGAGATGTGTTATACAAATTCTATATTGTCAATTTATAACTCCAATATTCATAATTGCTCTCACCAAGATACCGGGTAATCTTGACTACAAGTATGTGTCGTGCCCATTGGTAACTCAAATAGAATAACAATTACAATCATGAAATCATAATTAACTCAAGATTAAGATTACAGTAAAATCAATGCCTATGAGATTTAATAAGTCTGACAGTTATTTCAAGGTTAATTAAATCTCATATGTGATCCAACTCAATGTAGTCAAACTACATCAGTAAATTCATACATGATTAAGACAAATCATTCAATGAATTTACTACAGTCTAAACATAAATAGAGCGCCCAACTCTATTTATCAACTGCGAACTTAATTTGTTTAATCATAAGATAACTTGTATTTATGTCTTCTGTGAATCCATATGATGATCACATAAATACATATAATATGATTAAACGAACCTTATTCAAAATATTTATGCAATTGAAAATATTTCCAATATTTTATTAATTAGAAAATAAATTAATATGCTTTAAAAGAGCATATAATCCCAACATATATATGTTGCAATGAAATTACAAAAATGCGTTAATATCGGCTCGGTTTGAGTTTTATAATTTTTTATCCAAAATTCAAATCGAACCAAACCATTCGATTCAGTATTTATAAATTCAGATTTTTAGTTCTAAAAAAATCAAACTGAAACCAAAAAATTGAACCAAACCAAATTTTTTCCAATTTCAATTCGGTTTTACCCACCCCTAATATATAAAACCCCGAATATATAAAAACAATTTATTTAAAGTGACATCATACATTAGTTTTCATAACAAAACTTGTAAGTCATTTATTGCTTCCTTGTCCATATCCGCAAATAATCTTCTTCTTTTTTCGTTCATACATATTTTATATATTCCATAAATATACATAGAGTTAAATATAAAGTTTCATTCGATTTCACCAAATTTCTTGAAGGTACCGGAAGTGCCATAACATAATTATTACTGTGGTTGATTTTAGTATCCTCTATTAATATGTGATGCCTCAATTAATATGTTGGATAACTATCTCGAGTAAGATTTTAAATAATATGATTTTTCATTACTACAATAGGTTGATATAAACAATAAAAGATTTGTGTGGTTATAATGCATTAATAAATCATATCTAATGTATTTTCCAATCTATCACACAAGAAGCACGCAATACCATTAATTGATCACAAATAATTCACCGAGCATCTCATTGCAAGTGAAAATTAATATATCTGCAATTCATCTTATTTAAGAGTGACTTGTCTTCCGTTTTAATTTATAACATGGATGACTTACTGTTAATTAATTTAGAAGCAAGGCAAAATATCGTCTCAGTGGTACACAAGACTTTAAGAAACTATGATGGAACTAATTCTTAGTACCTAGAGACAAAAGTCCACAGCAATAAGTGCAATCAAGAAATTGTTAACAGCTACAGAAATTGCTTGCAACCTCCTTAGTTTTGTCTTGAATGCTGAAATTGTTAACAGGTAATTATTATTCATTCCCAATGAATTATTTAAGCGAGTTCAAGGGACCCTTACAAACAAACACTGCCTATACCATAGAACAAGTAAAATGTGAAATTTTCAACTAGAAATTCAGAATATACGCCTGCAGATTGTGATCCCATCACCTAAAGAAACATGAGAAAGTTGGACACGAGGATCATCCGCAAGTGATCTGTTAAGGTCCAATATTGCTTGCCTGCTGCTGCTGCTGCTGCTGCCTCTAAAATGGTCCGGAACCTGCTCTTCAGGCACTGCAACTGTTCCCCCCCAGAGTGTGTTGTCATAGACAGCTATACCGCCCACTTTCAACAACTTCATCAACCTCTCATGGTAGTTACAGTAGTTGTCCTCGTCGGCATCCACAAAAGCATAGTCAAAACTGCCTTCATTTTCACTCTGCAGCAGATTCCAGAAAGGATATTTGTTCAAAAACAAAAGTCAATTGAATGGAAGAGTAATGGAGGGAACAAAGGTACATATTTCAGAGTATTAAATCTTTACATCTTTTAGTAGCTGATCAAGAACTGATAGTGCCTCGGACTCAATGAAGTTTATCTTGTGATCAACTCCAGCCTTTTTAATGATAGGTAATCCTATTTCATATGTCTCACGATTCACATCAATTGCTGTAATCTGCAGTATTTTGTTTCCAGTCATAAATAGCTTAGTAGGCAAGTGCATGATATGATAATAAGATGTTAACACAATTTAACCAAAGCCATAACATATTGCAGGAACACTGCATTAATAAATTCAATTCTACAGCATCACATATGATGATGGACTATTTACCTGACCATCCTCTGGAATTGTGAGTGCAGTGAGGAGAAGAGAATATCCAGTGAAAACTCCAATTTCAATAGTTTTCTTGGCATTCACTAGCCTCAAGAGCATGGCCATTAACTGACCTGCATCCGGTGCAGTGCCCATCATGGCCCTGAGAATTAACTAAGCAACATTCTAGATACACATTGATATGAATTGATAACATTTGAAAGTCTTCATCTCAATTTTACGGCATTTTCAGTGAGTTCCATAAACAAGCTTAAAGGTTCCTTTAAAGGGTTCTTATCTGATAACTGATGCAGTTATATACTATTTTGTCATCATTCAGTATATTTTGGGAATTTAATTCTTATATGAGGTGGTTAAAATAAGGATGAAAAATTGTAGCTGCTTAAAGAAGCAGTATTAAGTATATATAAAGACAAATACCATGGATGGTCAGCAGTAACATCTCTTATCTTCTTCAGTGGCTCTGGCTCTCTTGGGTAAACACTCGTCTCAAGGATATACTGCCACGGTAAAAGTAATAATTAAAAATGGAAAACAAGAAAATGAAGTAATCATAACGGGGAGAATGTGTTGGATGGTACCCTGTATAAATCTTCACTTTGCAACAATCCCTTGCTACTTGCTGCTTGGTTTGCTTTGTCTGTCATTGCTCTCCACCTGCTTCACATAAGATATTTTGACTGACCCCTCAAAGGAAAATAAATAAATAAATAAAAAAAGAAGCTCTCTTCGGAAGTGCACAAATTCTAAGTGAGAGGAAGTGATAAGATCATATGAAGATGTCATTCTGACATGCACATATCATATGGTAGCAGGTGACGCACATACAGAAAAGATAATACCATTATGTGATGCACATGAAAACGCAGATCAAGGCCATTATGTGATGAATATATGACAAGAATCTATGGCAAAGAATCAAAACTATTATATTATACTGGAAAAAAAAAGGACCATTGTGTATATGTAAATTTGGAATATGAATCCTGTTTTATAATATTTAATTTATTTCTTTTTATGTCATTTGAATTTATTGTATAGGTTGGCTCTGTTTCATAACTGTTATTCAATTAATTTGTCACTAAGGTGAAGAAGGCAAATCTCATTTCTTATTAAAAGCTAGGCAGCATCTCTGAGTCAAGATTACAGTTACATCTATAAAATTCAGGTTCAAATATTTACGTAATATTAAATACAAACGTTAAAAATCCAGGAAAAATATGAATCGATCCAAATTTCCATTGCAAAAATAAAGGAATTATATAACAAAACAAAAATCAAGAAGTATTTACAAAAGCAAGCAATATTGTTTTAGCTATAGGCCAATCTAACTGTGCAAGGCTTTCTAATATGTTACCAAAATGATCTATATGTATTTAAAAAAAAAAAAAACTTGGATTAAATAAAAAATCTAAAAAATTGTTATAAGAAATATCAAGGGCTTCATTCATATCGAAGAGCAAGGCAAATCTCATAATGCATGCACAGAAAGAAAAGAAACTCGCAAAGATAAGACAGAGAGAAAAGAAAGTACCCAGATCCAGTGACGTGAGGACAGCAATCCGGCGAATCTTATCCAATTGGCCTCTCTTTCACTTCGGTTTTCTTTTGCTTAATATTACATCAACGATAGAGCTACAAAACACTTCGTATAAATAAGTGTGTATAAAATTAGTATAGTATAAGGAGATGATTGTATAAAGTACCTATAGACTCACGTAATTAAAAAAAAAATAACACTAATTTATACAAAATCATTTGTATCTTTGTCAATATTATTAATATCAAACATGCTCTTCCTAGGCCTATAAATAAATTACTTCTCGTAATTTACACTGTGGTTCTTGTTTGCTTAAAAATTAACAAATCACAAAAGATAAAAATCATAGTTTTTCTCAAATATTTTAACTATCTATATATATATATAGTTAGCCCAATTTAATATTATCACTAATTAAAATATGTCATGTATTAAGTGTTTGTTGACATTATTTTTTTTTTATCAATGTGATAACACTTATCAATTAATAAGATATTCATATACTACATCAGTTGACATAAAACTATGTATCACAAATATGTATTTGTCGCATTATCCAAATCATAGTAAGGGTTATTATCAGATCTGGAACTAAATTCCAGGACTTTTAACGTCGGATTAGAAAATTTTTCATCATGCTAATACATGCACGCTTAATTAATAATGAAGGGAAATATCTTGTCGGTGCCTATAAAAGACACTCTTTAACACTTAAGTTCCCTCAATTTATCACATGATATTAGTTCTGAATGTCCTACCTTTCAAAATCGATTTGTGAATTCAAAAGACTTCGCTTCATTATTGGAAATTCAAATGGAAAATATTGTACAAACAAGTTATATATTATCAATGACTAAATTAAGCAAATAATACTAAAGACTTGCATCCAGTATTCCATTAAAAGAAAAATGTTTTCTCCAAAAACCTATCATCGGCTTTTGATTGCTTGGACTTCAAATTCTTGACCTGGAACCTGAGCCTTTGATTTATTGCCTTCACTATTTAATCAATTAAACTATTAATTGGAGATTCTAGAAAGGATTACCTTTACATATATTCCCTAATTGAAATCATATTTCAATGGCCTCTAAAGTAATTATAGTTAAGAAATCATTGGATGTCTTTTTTCTTACAATTTTATTTATTGTCGGCAAATAATTTACAAAAGAATCTTTTGGTAAGTATTTGATATATTACTTCGAAATTGGTGACCGCAAATAAAAACCTCAAAAAAAGTATTACAACAAGCCACAAGAGTCATGACATTGGTCCATCATGTTTCGTTCATTTTTCAAAGAGAAAAAATTAGGTTTATTTTTGCCATTTTTAGAGCAAGAGAGATAGATCTAATGAGCGAGAGAAAAAAATATATATAAAAAGTAAATATATGATCAATTTCTACTCCATCCATAACAAGTAGGCTGGCTTTTCTCATAATCATACCTCAAACATGCTACACTTTCTAATATGCTCCAGTAGCAGGTTGAACACTTCGTTACATCCTGTATGTAGATATGAAGCCCTCCATTATTCCATTTAAAGCTGCAATTGAATAAGGTTTGCCCAAAAAGCTTGTCATGGAAACTAAAGGAGTAGCTCTGGTTTGGAGACGGCACATGCTCACCGACATCATCGTCCTTCGACTTGCAGTGAACAGTTAGATCAAACCTTCCTTCCGAAGTATTATTTGTTATCACAACTACTCTTTTTGGTGTTATGTTTAAACCACCATTACTCTGCCTCACGGTTGCCGCAAGAAGAGTTACCAACAACATAATTTCTTTCAAATTCTTCATTCCTAAGTCTTCAACTCTTGTTTGTGTTTTTAAATTTTTTCAAGTACTTCATATAGGGCAACTTACCTCTGCCAAATGTGGCGTCCAATAACCAACTGGGCTATTATTGGCGGTTAAAGTGAACCTTAACTGAAATAGACTGAGTAATCTCTATTTTGGGATGTTATTGTCTTATTGATCGTTCAAGCTTTTTGAAGTGACTAGTGTTGAATTATCCAATTACAAGTGGTTGCTGAATCATCTCCTGGTACAAGCTAACATTTTTAGCATAAATCTTCCCACTAACTAATGAGTTAAGCAACTCACAGAATGGAGATCTAAAGCATAAAAAAGGATGGAGTATATTTCGATCATGTTATCAGATATCAGACAGGATATCGAATTCATGTTCAATGCCGCATTCTTCATCATAACAGCAGAGATTAAGCAAACATCACTGTCAAATAATGTTTTGCACGGAAAAAAAAAAAGAATAACAAAAATTGGGCAAAAACAATAAATTTTATTTTATGATTTGGAAGCAAATGTCATAACAAATGTGAACTCAATTTTGTTTCAATAGAACAGAAAAATCAGAGCATTTCTAGATCAATTATGAGGAACAAGTATATCACAGATCCCATCTAAGTTTTCTGATCTTGTATCATTTAATCAAATTATACACGTGCACATGTAAAAAAAAATGAAAAAAAAAAACAAACAATAAATTCATATAGAACTACATATACTAAGATGAGAAAATACCAATATTCACTAGCGATCTGTTCGGAGAGACTGCAAGTGGGCAGTTAATGCATCAAAGTCAGGAAGCTTCGGGTGAACATGACTAGCTTTCTTATTAGATGGAGTCTGCTCACTTGAACTTGCAGAGTTCAAATTTTCAGTATTTCCTGATGTTACTATCTTACGAAGGGATTTGGATGGTTGTTCCTTTTCGGATGGCTTCAAACGGTCATTGAAAGAAGATCTCTTTGACTCTTGAATTCGCTTATTGGCCGCTTGTTCCTCCAATCTAGGCTGCGCAGCACTTCCTAAACGATCTGAGATCTTACTCCGAGATATTGGTCTTTGACTGGTTTGGTTACTAAATAAACTCCTTGAAGGGGAATTCCTTTCTTCAACATAGCCTGGACTTACTGATGGCTTTGACAAAATTGTAGCCTTCGAATTAAAACTTCCCTTAGAGTTTGAAGGAGATGCTTTTGTCCTTCGAGATAATCCAGAGTTGAAACGTGCTTTATTCGTTGAAGCCTCTGTAGGAAGGTCATCCTCGGAATCACTATTGCTTGAATCAAAATATTTGAACTGGGTTCTTGAGCTTGACCTTTTATTTTCTTCAATACCACCTCCCTTAGTGTAATGCTCTTGGCTGCTAGTAGAAGTTTGCCGTGCGTGTTCATCACGTGCATCATCATCATGAGAACCAACATATGCTCCAGCACTTGGCCTTGTATCTGCTTCTGCCCTCATATCCCTATTGTATGTATCCTGACTGGTAGCCCCAGGATCAACTGAAACATTTACAGTTGCAGAGAGTGATTCTTCAGTCTTGGTGGAAGTATGCTCGGTTGTCTCTTTAGATAATAAAGCATTATGTGATGGATTCACTACATATGGCGGATGCTTATAACCTTTATTCCGAAGGCCACCTGTCAACATTGCAAAGTTCAATTCTTTACCACTTCCCGGACTGGAGTCTTTTGAAGTTTCAGTATCTTCCACGGATTTGGCCAGAACATTGTCCCTAACTTCATGGCCCATTGAAAACCTTGAAGGTTGTTGAGACTGCTCATGCTTCCCTTCACCTACCTGGTGACTGTGTGAATATGGGTCATCAAAAGACGAAGACTGTAACCATGGCTTGCTAGGACTCCCATTTTCCTCGTCTACAAAAGAACTGAAGAACCCATGATTCTCACCTTGGGTCATCTCTGAAGTTCTAGAGTAAATATTACCTTCATTTGTATCCTTACTCTTATCTTGCTTAGCCTTGTCCAGCTCCTCTTCACTTTTTGAAATTGGAACATCATAATCATCAAAAGTCGCAGGTAACATCTCATCTGGTTGAGAAGGAACTGTAGAACTTTTCCAACTCTCAGTAAACACGGGATCTGATTGGTGCTCTATGGAGAAGTGGGATCGTGAAATAGGAAGTCTTGTTGACTCATCAATATTTTGCTTCTCCCTCCAAGCATTTGTATCTGAAAACATATGAGTAGGTGGTTTTCCACTATGGGGTGAAAATTCCGAATATTCATGTCCCTTTTGCTGATGTTGTAGATCAATTTTGGGCTCATCCTCATCTGAAACATAATCATCATAGACCACAGAAGCACTTACAGGAAAATTTGCTTTATTAGAGTTTGTACGGATAACCCCCTCGTTGTTAACAGCAAAAGGGTTCTCATCAGCATCACTTCCTAAACTCCGGTTGTAGTAATTGGATACATCGTGATCATCACTAAATGTGCTTGAACGAGAATAAGAGGCATAATGACTAGATTGGTTTCTGAATTTTGCTTCTTCCAAATCATCAAAACTCTTAGAATCCATACCTTGTAATTTGCCTGCATAATCTACCTCAGATTGACTAGACTGTTCCTTTAAACTAGTTTCACTTAAATTGTCCTTCTGCCCTAATTCAGATGAGTTCTTCCGAGAATATCTATCAGCCATTTGGAGATTATTCACAAATGCTGACTGGCCAGATTTATTGGTACTCTTGAGAGAGTCCCCATGACTATTATCTGCAACTCCTGCCACATCATCTTGCTGATGGTTGTTGAATTGTTCATAATCCATCCTGGAATTCCTTCCATGAACAATATTTACCGGACCTTTAGCATGATGTTCACCATGCAATGTTGAGTTTGCATATCTACTCAGCTCTTCATCTCTTCTTGTATCAGCCAAGTACTGCCAGGCATTATTCCCACGACTTGAAAGTTCTGCAGCTGCTCTGGCAGCCAAACTTGCTCTTTCGGCAGATTCAGCAGCTGCCCGAGCAGCAGCAGCAGCATCCTTGAATTCCATATTCCAGTTTTGGCCACCCATAGAGGAAGCATTCCCATCTCCAGAATATGAATGCCTAAATTCCATCCTTTCAGTACCAGATCCTGCAAGATAGAGCCGACAACAATCATTAAAACTAAAGACTAAAATACATATTCAAATATGAATCTAAATACTAACCAGTAAAACATGTTTCAATGACTGATTCATATACCTGTAGGCATAGACTCCGGATGAAAAGCAGCAGAAAAATTTGTTTTATTGGCACCACTGTCTGTTTGAGAACTAGGAGGTCTTAAGTTGTGTTCGTGAACGTTTGCAGGTGCACCATGAATTTCATTGGTCTTGGTTGGAGCATGGAAAATTGAGTGTCCTTTGTCATCAAGATTAGGTGGAGATTGCACATTCGAAGGGTTCACAAACATTTGACTAGCACTGCTAAAAGTACTAGGCCCATTCTGTCCAAACAAAGTCATTCAAAGGAATGCAGGTTAAGAAATAATTAAACATACTCAGAAAATAAGGCCAGTTTGCAATTCAATGTTGGGTTTACTTTATCAGCAAGTAATACCAGTCAATAGATGAAACACTATGAGCTGAATTAATCTTACCAGCAAGTCCTCAGAGGGCCTTGAATCTTTCTCTCCAAATGAATTTGGATCCCATTTGATATTATGTTCTTCAGCAATTGCAGTCAGAATTTTAATTTTGGTTGGACCATCAGGTGCTTTGACTGATAATTTCTCAACCAACTACAACAAAAAACAACAATAATAATAAGATTAAAACCAACTAATAACAATAAATCGCTGGCTTGAACAACATCTAACTAGCCCACTTCAGTGAATGACCAAAAAGTTTTTTGCATATTTCAAATATCAATGAATTACATATTCTGAAAGAACGTACCAAGCGACTAACGCCACAATCAGGACGCAGTTCAACAGCAGCAGATACAAAATCTTTTCCATATTTTGAGGTAAACATTTTACGTACATCCATGAGTTCAGGTATATCAGCACATCTTGGAGATGCAAATATTACACTACAAATAGCTTCCTTCAAGTCGATTGGGCAGTTTCTGGAATAATAAGATACAGATCAATAAAATGCAGTTGCACACAACACAAAAATAATAAAATAAAATAAATTCCTTAATTGAATGATTTAGTTTGTCTGCAACATACTTCTGTGACTCAATAATCGGCAACCGCGTCACAATAAGTTCACAGTAAATCTCCAGGAGATCATATGCTGCCATCGTGTTCTCTTCCCTGACCACATGTTCCACCTGAAAACACATAATTGGGAATAAATAAATACAACGCCCTATCTCAAGAAAGACACCACAAACAGAGAACCAGTGAATAGGCAAATTAATTTTTACTTCACAAAATAAAAGAAACAGACTCTTAGCCTAATCAAAAAAATAAAAAAATGATTTCAGCAAGATAAAAGCACACATATGTGATCATTTAATTAACTTAAAAACACTTTGTTGAATGCTTAATCACCCCCAGAAAGGAAAAAAACGACGATCATAAATCGAGATTCAGCTGATTTTATATATAATATAAAATAATAAAAGATAAAGGTTTACCCGAATTCTGGCAGTCTGGTCCTGGCCGGACTCGAGCAATTGAGCCAATTCCCTCTTCAGCTGCTTCACCTGCGATCCTCTTTTATTCTTCAGTAGCTTTATACGCGACGACGCAAGTTTTAAAGGCGTTTTGCTGCAATCCACAGGAGAAAAAAAAAATTCAATAGATAATTTCATATATAAAACAGTTAATTTAAACAAATGAACGAAACCGTTCAACAGCCAATTCAACGCCAATTTTTCTAAAAAGTTAAAAATAAAAAGGAGGAATTACCATTTTGCAGGCTTGAAACTCCGGTGAAGCATTACGGTTGAAAGTTGACGGAAAAAATGATCACTTTTCTATAATTATTCGATTTTCAGATATTTTCTCTTTTCCTGTTTTCGTAGAAGAATGATAAAGGGGTATGAATTAGTCTTTTTATTTTTTTTCATTTGATAACGAAATTAAGGATCTTAGAGGCGAAGAAAATTTTTAGTCATTTTATTTGAAGTTTCGTCGAAAGCGATGGAATCTAAATCGTGAATAGGGAAAAGGAATGGGGAATGGCTTGACCTGGGAATATGAGCATAAAACAAAATTCAGGTATGGAAAGGTACACGGAAACCTAATCATGAGACTAACTACTTCATTATCATGATGACTGATTTGCCCTTCTTTGGTCTACGTCTTGGCCGTTCTTGTTATTGTCTTAAGAGTCGGCCAGGGCCTAGAAGGCCGATAAATCTGACAGACAGATTGTTACCGCCTTCACGCCTTACCACACTTGTCATTATTGAAAGTAAAACCAAAACCTTCTCAAATTTTGACTCGACTAATTCATTTTTTCAATTGTAATTAATTTCCCATAAAAAAATGTAATTAATTTAGAGGTAAACATGTATTGTAAAACAATCAAATTAAAAAATAAATTTCAATACGTTATTTTTAAAAAAAATAACAGTTTGTTACATCTCTATCACTTCCATTAATTGACCCGTTAGTTGACATATAAAATATTAATTTTATCCTTACTAAATAACTCCTAAAAAAAGTGACATATATTAATTTATAATTTTACCTTACTCTTAGTGTGAAAAATCATATCATTGCCGCCTAATTTTACAATGATAATTAAACGACAATATTACCCTCAAATTGATCTAAATTGCATGATTAGTTGTAAATTAATGAAATTGCAGTAAATTGTTATTCTTAAAAAGTTAATATAGAGAAGTGTTATTTTTCAATAATTCATATAGTGATTTGTTATTTCACAATACTTACTTACTGTAATGAAAGGATAACAACCCCAAGACTTAATTACAAATTTAGATTTTATTTGATGAAAATATGATTTCGCCCGGACAACATTAGTGTGACATCATCTTTTCACTAACAGTCGTGACGAAAATGTAATAAATTAGTACTTTTAAAAAGTTAATTTAATAAAATATTATCATTCAATAATTCGTGTAGTGATTTGTTGCTTCATAATATTTAGCATGATGAAAGGATAATAAATGTATTAATAAATATATAAAAATATTATTTTTTTAAATCATCATTTACAATTTATTTAGGGAGACTTCAATCCTCCATTTTAAGATTGAAACAAGGGGCCGTCACTTCGACCACTAAGTGCTTAAAAATAACAGTCTTAAATTAATCTATCAAATTTTGCATGTACGTACACAACGCATGAAAAAAAAACTCTGTTGTGTGATGGTTTAAAAGGTTAGTTGTTAAAACTGTTAATCGTAACAAGGAACGTGCTCAGTTTGGAAGTAGAAGACCACATTGGCTCAATTTGCACGAAAGTATATACAAACGACTCTATTGTGTGATGATAACTGATGGAATGGGAGAAAATTTAGAATATATAAGAGGTATCATGTTATCTATACAGAAAACAAATCATGTTATAATACGTGTGTATTTATTTTAAAAAATAATTATGTAAGTGGTGGTTATATTAAATTCAATTACATATATCAGGTAATACATCAGATGTATTCTAGAATTTCTCATTTAACAAAGACTAATGTCACAAGTTATTTTTTTTAATGGGAAAATGAGAATTAATTAAAAGATAAAAAAATATAAAAATTTTATTTTTAATAAGTTGAAATTTTATATTTTTAACTTGATCCTCGTCATTAAAAATGGGGGATACTTTTTTTAGAAATTATTTAATTTTAAAATATTAAAAAATGATAGATAGATAATAAAAAATTGATAAATATAACCAAAAAAAAACTTGTTGTATACTCTAGAAAGAAAAAAAAAATTACGTAAGCCAGTTTTATCACTTCAACTTCGATACTAAGATTCAATCACTTGGCATAGCAAATTAGCAAGTATAGGATCCACTAAAATTTAATTGAAAAAAAAAATAGTAAGTCTGGTTATGGGACACACTTATTTTGCTAAATGGCAAAATCCAGTAGCGGATCCTACTTTCTCATCCAACTAAAGTAATAGACCTGACCTACACAAAAATCTCTTCTCTAGAAGCCTTTAAAAGTTTAAAAAGCTGCTCGTGTGGAGGCGAGGTTGACCCAATCCACACGCTAAAACGCCTTTTATCTGGAAAACGTAACGCTGAACTCGTTTTGCATATGGTTTCTTGTGTGATTGTAGCTAACCAAATTCTTACACGCGTAGCCATTAGGCCAGCCCGCCCTATCCACCCAAGTAAAATATGATCTAAGGACTCGACTAGCTTACAGAATCTGTAAGGTACAGACTGCAGCATCAGCCGTTGGATGTGGTTGGATGTGGAGTGAGAAACTAAACAATAGAAAATCGGATGGTGGGATGACGGGAGATGTTTGTTACAGAATCTGTACCATAGACAGGTCCATGATCTAATCCAAGAAAGCTAAAAGTGTCGTGACATTGGCGTCTTGACAGTTACATTTACATCACCGTCACCATCAAGGTTTTTAAACTTTTTATTATGGGTGAGTCAACCTACCATGCAAGCGCTGCATCTCATACAGCGCTTGCATGGGACCGGTATAACCGGTTTTTAACCGGTTAATAATAAAAATTACATTTTTTAATTGTTTTTTATGTGAAAAAAGGGAAAATAGTGAAAATTGCATTTAAATGAGATAAAACATTGTACTAATTTTAAATTTATAAATATCATAAAAACTTATAAAAAATACAATAAATATGTCACAAAATAATCATATTCCTACTTTTTTTTTATTACATTCCAATATTTATATTACATGTCTCAAGTTTATTTTTTAAATTTCTATTTTTCATTATGATTTATCTAAATTTTTGTAAGTTGTTTCAAATCATTTTTTCACCAGTCTTTTATTTTATATTTCCATTCATTTCATTAAATTTCACTTTTTTAAGTGTATATTTCAAGTTTACTTTCATATCCCTACATTCTATTAGACTTTATCTAATTTTTAATAAGTTATTCCTACTCGTTTTCCAACAACTTTTATGTCTTACAATCCTACTATGTTCATTGAGTTTCAATATTTTAGGTAGATGTTTCCAGTTCACTTTTTAAATCCCTACTTCGCATTAGAATTTACCAAATTCTTTATAAATTATTCCAACTTTTAGATTAAGTTCATCAACCCTTATTCCTACTACTTATAAATTCTATATTCCTTTTTTTTTATATAAAATTCTAACATTTTGGGTGAAAGTTTCAAGTACATTTTTAGATCTCTACTTCCCGTTAATATTTATCAAATTATTATTAAATTATTTCAATTTCTAGGTTAAGTTCATCAACTCTCCTTCTCATCACTTTTAAGTTCTATATTCCTCTTTCTTTTATTGAATTCCAACATTTTAGGTGAATATGTCAAGTTTTATTTTTTAGATCCCTACTTCTCATTAAAATTTATCAAATTCTTATTAAGTTATTCCAACTTTTAAGTTAAGCTTTTCAACTCTTATTCCCACCATTTTTTTGTTATTTATTTCTATTCTTTTTATTGAATTCCAATATTTTGAGTGAATGTTTCAAGTTCACTTTTTAAATCCCTACTTCATGTTAAAATTTATCAAATTCTTAGTAACTTGTTCTTACTTTTAGATTAAGTTCTTTCACTCTTATTTCCACCACTTTTTGGTTTTATATTAATACTCTTTTTATTAAATTTTAAGAGTTAGGTGGAAGTTTCAAGTTTACTTTTTGTATCCCTAATTTCAGTTGGAATTACTCAAATTCTTCATGAGTTGTTCCCAATTTTGGGTGAGGTTTTTCTTCACACTACTTTTTAGTTCTATATTTCTACTCTTTTTATTGAATTCCAATATTTTGAGTGAAGTTTCAAGTTCATTTTTTAGATTTCTACTTGCCATTGTAATTTATTAAATTATTGGTAAGTCCTTTACAATTTTTAGGTTAAGTTCACCACTCTTTTTCCATTATTTTTTGATTATATATTCCATCTTTTTTTAATGAATTCCAATATTATTTTTGTAGAAGTTTCAAGTTTAATTTTTAGATCTCAATTTCCATTGAAATTTATCAAATTATCATTTAGTAGTTTCAACTTTTAAGTTGACTCTCCCACTTTTTTCCCACCATTTTTTGGTTCTGTATGCCTATATATATATATATATATATTATTGAATTCCAACATTTAGGTGAATGTTTCAAGTTCATGATTTAGATTTCTACTTCTCATTGAAATTTATCAAATCATTAGTAAATCGTCCCAACTTTTAAATTAAGTTCTTCAACTTTTATTTTTACCATTTTTTGTTTTATATTCCAATTGTATTCACTGCATACCAAAATTCTCGCTAGCTGTTCGAGTCTCCTTTTATTTTTATTATAGTAAATGATTATGGCATTGAGTTAAATTATGTGTGACCCCCCTTTTATTTTTACAAATATCAACTTACAATATAATTTTGAAAAATCAACAATAAAGTCTATTTTTGAACTATTTTTATATTATTAAACTATCACAACCAATTTTTATAAGTTACAAAATTTAAAACCAGAGCTAAAATATCTTTATTTATTCGATATCAAAATTCATTACTTCATGAGATATGATCATGAATTTTATCACCATTTCTTTTATACAAATTCCTATTATTTTTACTAAGTTCCAACATTTTGTATAAATGTTCCAAGTTGATAAATTTGTATGCAATTTACAAAATTCTTATCAAACCATTCCAACTTTTTTAGTTGACTCTTCTACTTTTGTTTTAATCATTTGTTTGTTCTATATTCCTAATCCTTTTATTGGATTCCAACATTTAAGTGGATATTTCAAGTTTATTTTTAGATCTATACTTATTCCTTTTATTGAGTTTATCATTTACTTTAAATTTTTTTCTTTTGAATTCATATAAAAAATTTTCCACTCTATTTTCTTTTCAAAATATTTTCATTAATTTCTTATCACTTTAACCAAAAATTCACGTTATTATTAGTATTATCAGTATATTTATATTTTTTTATTTGTACTATTACTACTACATTTGTTTTTACTATTACTACAAATATAATCATCATCATCATACGCTTGAGATTTATAGTTAAATGTAATAAGAATGTATATGCCCTATACTACTTTTGAACTATTATTAGACTACTAAAATATTAATAGCATTTTCATTGCACAATTTATTTATATGAGTTACAAAACTTAAGAACTAGCGCTGAAATAACCTTTTTTTTTAATTTGATATCTATGTTCATTATTTTAGGAGATTTGATCATCTATACTTAAGTATTGACTTTGTACATATTTATGGTCATTTATCATTTAAAAATATATAATTAGTTAACAACATTTTTTTTCTTTTTTGTTTACAATGAGCATTATTCTTTTTTTTTTAAGTATGTATGTCTTCTAAAAAATTATGTATATAGAGTTCAATTTACAAAATAAATTCTTCAAATTTTCACGACTTAGCGAGAATCTCTTATAAAGCTTATTTAAACTAAAATGGTATTAAGATAACATAACACTATAGTAATAATATTTATTGATATGATTAATTTATTAATATATTATTTCCTTCTAACACCCACAAAATTATTTCCCCGCGGCCTCCTTCATTCTTCATTTTTTTCATCATTCTTAACTTTTTCTTGTTTCAATTATAATTTTAAAACGTCCTTTTTTTTAACCACTTGATCAAATTTCTTGTTCTTAATTTTGTTTATACTTAACTTTTGATCTTTTTCATTTTATGTATGATATACTCAATTATACTTTTTCATTATTGTTACTATCATAATAATGATAGTAATACTAATATTAGCATATTTGATCCAACTTTTGACATCATAATTATGCTCATTTATCATTTAAATAGGTAAAATTAACTACCAACATTTTTTGAATAATAAGAATCCTAGTATAAATCTAAAAAATGCAAAATAAACATACCCTTCAACAAAGTTAATAACTTTTTTAGTAAAAGTGTTATCACCTTATTTTTGTAAAATTCCATAATTTTGCTATACAAAATAAAGAATTGCAACTAAAATCACATTCAAATCAACAAACAAATCCAATTAAGCACTTAACTCTATCAATGCATAATTAATCGATTAACTTTATCAGTTAGAGAGTTCAACCAGTACTTTTATATCAGGTAAAGTCAAGGATAAAATCCTCACCAGCAAAAGTCAAGAGAAAAAAGCAAAATTGGCAACCTTGGCAGCTGAATTGTAATTGTTACCACATCCATACTCTAAATATTTCAAGAGGAACAGCACGATAGGAAATAACAAGATAATTTATCCACTGACTTGTAGAATACCGAATGCCCTTGAAAAGAAAAAGAAATCATATCATGACAATAAATTATATGTGGAGTAACTAAAATTATATATGAATACAAGACTAAGGAAATTTTGGAAACATATAAGCTGAGTAAAATCTTAAGAATTAAGATTTACTGACACCAATTTTCAAAAAGGTTATTAAGTAAATGAATTTGTATTATAAACATCATAAATATTCATCACCAAAGAAAACTCAAAGGGAGAAATGAAGGAAATAATTAATTGAAAAGACCGGTTAGTAAAATAAAGATTTGTGTATGTACCTGTGTAGGGAATGCAAATCATCTTGTACGTGTTGGTGCCATATTAAATGAGGCAAAAATGGTTTTTAAAAAAACTTACCAACTATTAAAATTAACTTTTAATTTTAAAAATCACTTTTGAGTATCTCAAAAGTAATCCTAAAATGGCCCTTAGTTACATATATTCAAAAAACTTTCCTTGACATACATCTGCACATGCATATAATTAGTTGAAAATATTATTTTTTAATTAACAATGAGTAACATTTTCTTATTACATAATTTTTGAATTTCCAAATATATTTTTTTATTTTCATGACAAAAAGCAAAAATTACCTTAATAGCTAAAGAAAATTTAAAAAATGAAAAAGAAAATATATTTGGGCTCTATGTGACTTAGTTTATAAGTGTTCTCCATTTACACTAAACATTAACTTTGTTCCACTACACCAAATTATTCAATCCCAAGTTCTTTGAGATCTAGTAAGAAAGATTAAGGATCTTGAAAAAACCTGTAACTGAAAATAAGGACATTACTCATACGATCATGAATTGCACCAAATTTGGCTTAAAAGTAAAAAATAAAATAGACAATAAGAAGAAGCAATCACAAGATCCCAAACAGGTAATTTTCAAACCACATCCATTTTGTTGAGATGTGGATAAAAGTGTGATTTTCACCACTAATTTTATTATTCCTATGGGATAACGGCAGCATTTGGAATAAGTTCAAAAAAAAAAATTGCTAAATGAGTTTTCATTTATGCACTTTTTTGAACCTGCATAAATGAAACCTAATTCTTTAAAATTATTTTAATATAATTATAATAATAGGACTTTTATAAATTTATTAAAGTTAAAATTTAGTTGAATGCCAAAATAAAATTATATTAAACATATTTCATGCCACATAAGATTATATGGGTCTTACTAAGTTACATAATCTATAACTTACATCAACTTTAAATTAATTTTTTTAATGACTCAATTGTTGCTTGTTAAACAACTAAAAGGCTATAGAAAAATAATTTTGGATCAATTTTTTTATTATTTATCACATCATCTACTAATTTTGGATCAATTGTAAGTTACAATTAATACAATTAATGTAACTTGGCAGTTGCAAAGATTATAATAAGTTCAAGGCATATAAATAAAAATATATTTACACGCTATACTTCTCTTGAATAGTACAAAATTAGGAAGTTTCAAAAATCTTAAATTTAGTGAAGTGGACTCTCCTTCATCTGAAAATGGGAGATTAGAGAATATATCTAATAGTTAAAAGAATATCTAAAAGAGCGATGAAGATAATTGATAATACATATCATAATTGAATTTAGATTAAATGATTATATTTGTGAGCAAAGATAATTATTAAAAGGGTCCAGCTAAGTTGGATTAGTTCCACTGTAAAGTATTTCTAATGACCGTACGATCATTGAGATAAATATTAAATCTGCACTTATTGTTATGATCTAACAGTCATCATCAGTGCTTCACCATGGAACTGATCAAACTTAGTTACTACCTTATTAAAAACATAATAATAAAGCTTATATAGTTCAAATTCACTATTTGTATCATTAATTATGTGTTAGCATCATTAATTATCATGTGCAAGTGTTAGCTAACTTTGTTATTTATTATTTATGTGCTAATTTTATAACCTCTATCAATGAGTGACTTGTCATTAAGGATACAAACCATGTAAAGTGTAATATTACTCTTGATAGTATTCATACCAACCATAATACTTATTTGTGCAAAATAATGGGTACAATGTTTAAGATCCACTCACATTGATTGGGAGGAAATTAGGTTGCTGTTAAATTATAATAAAAATAAATTAGCTACAATAATGTTGAGTGTTCTTATAACATTAATCACAATTCCATATCTCTAATATTTATTATGTAATAAACAATCAAGGCTACTTGAAATAATTTTTAACATTACTTTAATTTGTATGAGATAATTTGCATAATAAGTTGTATGCATATTACTCAAAATATCAAATTAATATTCCATATGATGATGCTTTATATTTGTAAACAAAATTAATATTTATATGATTTGACGAGTAACTTTAAAGTTTTTTAATTTAGAAAAAAATAACATTTCCAATTTAACATTATTCATGTTAAATTGATTAAATATTAATATGATTTGACGAGTAACTTTAAAGTTTCTTAATTTAGAAAAAAAAATGTTTCCAATTTAACATTAAAGAAAATATCCACCGTTTACCCGTTTTTCCAACTTTTTAAAAAATGCACATTTTTTTTTTTGCTGGAATCCACTTAAAGTTACATTTTGTTTCACTTTTTCACTTCCGTTTGGAATCCATTAAGAAAACTAACGAAAACTTAAAAAATGATCATTTTATCCCCCAAAACGAAATTACAATTTCACCTTAAAAATTATTTTCCCCATCGGTCAATAAAGAAATTAATTCCATAACCATCAAATGCAGGGTTTTTTTAAAATATGTCTGTAATTAGAATGCTAAATTATAACAGTAGTATTAAGAATAGTTCAATCTCGCAAACCATCAATTGAATTTAAGATAAATAGAGTTTTATTATTCATTGAGTCATAATCTCTAGTAGTTAAGATTTTTTTGTACTTCATTAATGTACCAATAATGATATTCATCATTAAATCTGATTATTTTTGGCATTTTTTAGGGTGAAATTGTAATTTTCGTTTTGGAGGTAAAATGGTTATTTTTTTAAGTTTCTGTTAGTTTTCTTAACGGATTCCAAACGGAAGTGGAAAATTGAAATAAAATGTAACTTTAAGTGAATTCTAGCAAAAAAAAAAATTGTATATTTTTGAAAAAGTTGGAAAAAACGGGTGGACGGTGGATATTTTTCCTTAACATTATTCATGATAAATTGAGGGGGTGTTTGCTAATTTTCTAATATCAATAACTATATTTTTAATTTATACAAAGTACAAGTAGATAATTGATAATTACCGTTGACATTTGCCATCCACCAATTGTTCTCCGCCAGTTTGGGTTGCCAGATTTAATGAGAAAATGTCTCAACCGTTGATGGCCTCATAAGAAATCCAACGGTTTATAAAATTTTAATAAAAAATTCAAATACCGTTGTATGTGATGCGGTGTTGCATTATAGGTGGAGCCTTCTATTATAAGCACAATAAGTATTTTCAAAGATGTTTTCAGTACTTTGGAAATTATTACTTGTCAAATTCCGCCAATATTAAAATATTCAACTGGGCCACTGGGGTCTTTCAGGGACAAAAATTCTAACAGGGTGAATCAGATCCACCAAACTTGGATTGCTTGTCTTGTATGCAGTATGCCCCTGATTGCTTGCTTATGTAAACTTATTAAAAACATAAACAAATTGTAGCTACATAATCATCACCATTAGTATTAGTCATTTATTGATCAGGGACTGCAAGTTCATTGAAAGGAAATAGTGGTTCTAACACTACTAAAAAATCTGATACATCAAATCAAATCCAAATTCTTGTGTGTCAAGGATCAGCCAAAGGGGATTGTGTTTTTGCTTGCTCCGGAATTAACATCCCTGAAGGAAAATGTCTCACATGCCAATGTATATAATTAGTCTCAAATTCATACTGCTAGAAATCCTACTCCAATGACTGGATCACACTCAACACACCCTTGTGCTGATATTAAACCACCAGGTCGGACAAGCATTTCTAGATTTTTAATCTTGCAAATAAGCAATCATAGCATAAATTATTCACTTTAGTGCTGGTAAAAGAATTAAAAAACCATGGACAACGTCCACATCTCTATAAATTCTTCTAAAATCAATTTCCATACAATGAATGCATGCATCTGAAGAATAGGGGAATTCCTCTTTCCCAGTTATAATAATCTTTCCAAAACTACAAGTTATAGTTCAAACTTTGAGCCGCCTAATTGGCTCAGTAAGATTGCCATGTCCATACCCTGTACCATAGTGGGCACCACTGTGTCATAGGGACATTCCCAAGAAAATCCGACCTTCCCCGATTTCTGTACTTTCTTAATGCATCTCTTAAACTTTTCGTGGCATTTAATATTTGTCAATCCTGATATTACAAACATTACAAGTCAGTGCGCTTGCAGAGATACCAAAGAATCACCAGATTTTTGTTCTACATTTTATATATTTGGTATTTTGAATTCTTAGAAGCAATTTAACTTGCCTAGCTATGTGAACATAGAGAACTAGTCCAGTGAATGGAGTGCAATATTATTGATATGTTGGCTACAGTGCAAAATCCCATGGCATCATATAGGTGCTACTTCCTAGATACATATACAATTATGTGCCATAAAGTTCAAGGAGATGCACATTGTAAATATTGTATTGCAGCAAATATATATATATAGAGAGTGAGTCAAGGATCTCTGAACATATCAAAATTAGGGATAAATTAAGAAGACAAAAAACACAGACAATATATGCTGCATTAAATTCTGTATATTTTACTTATTCAGGATCCTTGATTGGTGTGTGTGTGTGTGTAAAACCCATGATGCATATTCTCAAATTCTGAAATGAATTTACAAAATTGTTCTACGAATTACCAATTGCAAGTTAATTTTAATTTTGTTGGAAAATAGGCTGACATACAATTGCGCATAAGAGCCATCAAAATTTAGCATTCAGTGAGATAAACTTAATAGCAAAGCAATGCATTTACCTTTCTTATCGACGCATTCATCGTGGATCTTGCAACAAGCATCCAGATCGTCACATGGTTTCTCTCCAGGACAGCCGGACCACCCTACTCCACAATACTTCCCGTACCGGATCCCAACAGCTAAAATTTCATTTCATACATTAAAAAAATTTAAAAAAACCATAAATTATGAAATTGTAAAAACACATAAAAATAGAGAGTTTTGGGGAACAAATTTAACGCAGTACGCTTACAATTACAGTTCTCTGCAACACAAGTTCTGCTGCATTTGACCTGCATCAAATATTAAAACTAAATATATTCCGGATCCAGTATATATTTAATTTATACCTTTTTATTGTGACGTTACCTGAGAATCGTTGAGCGCACTGGCGGACTCGGAGAAGACGATGATGAATACAAAGGCGAATGCTGCGATGACACACGTCCGAAACGGGACGAATGCACCAAGCAGCATTTTTTTCTCTCGTTTTCCGTCTTCTCTGCGGTCTTCTACTCTTCTTGTTTGTTTGCCCTGTGCGCTTAAAAAAATTGTTTATTGACGAAGAAATTAAATAGAATTACTAGAATACCCTTGGGCAGAGACAATTGAATCTGTCCAACAATGCAACTGGACTGAGCCACAGAGAGGCTGTGACACAATAGCCTTCTTTGTCTGAACAAACTAAATCTGTCCAACGAGTGCCAATGAGCCACATGGCATCTCCGACGACTCAGAACACAAGCTAATTGAAGGCAAGCCATCATTGAGTGGCTGTTGTCGTTAGATATCAATAATCTTTCTAGTAAATGGAAGTATAATATAATTGCCACTTTGATTCTTTGAAAGTGGGCATGGATGGGCCTCATTCTTCTTCCCGAATCAAATTTAGAGTAAGTATCAATCGATTGCTTCAATCATCTCGGGCAAGCATCCAAGCAAAGAGGAGATGAATGTCTCTCAAAGAACATGAAAATCAGCGCGTTTAAATGACCCGTAAACGGAAACAAGTTTCTGGTTTGTGTTAGAAATCTTGGCAGCGAAATTGAAGCTGTAACACTGACGGGGAATGGGCTGGACATAGAGAAGCAGAAATGTACAAGGCTAGCATAAAATGCAAGCAAACACACTGGCGTAGATGGGCGTCTGAGAATGCAAATATAAAGCTTAACAAAAGCCTCCGCTGAAGAAAATTATAAATTTATAATTACATGATAAACCTAGACGGTCTGTCGAAAATCATTATGAAAGAAAGAAAGATTTTATCCACACGAGTTCATTAACCTGCACGGGCATAATTTGCCTGCAAGACTCGATATGCATACACACCCCGACGCAATTAAAGGGATCAAGTAACCAACATCCAACAAGTAAATTGGAGGAGAAGAGTGCACCCATTAATAACTTTAATCTTATCATCAATCATGGGTAGCAGTAGCAGTAACTTCTAATGAAGATAGCAAAACAACAGCAAGGTTTGTCATTGTCAACCTAAGATCACTTTGGATACAAAAATTATTGAGGCTACCAAAGTTACCCACTGATTTCTCAGCTTCAAAAATTTTGCAGAAACAATGAAAATTTTCATGAACAGTGGCCGTGAATCAATCACCCAAAGAAGCTTACATATTTTTTTCCCCAAAAACACATTTTACCAAGTATTTGTCCTCAGACATCAGACATAGTACCCAGTGAAAGTGAATCCCCTTCCCACAATCTCGCCAGCACAAAACCAGGCAAAGCACTCCAGACCAAACAATGCAGCAATGCCAGCATCCTCAACCTTCAGATCTTGCCTGTTCTTCCATAAATTCTTGACATAGTCGAGTTCCTTCCAGAATGCCTCACGCCTTGTGGGAATACTGAAGCAATAAAGAAGTTGGGTGGCACATAAATGCATAACCAAAGGCAGTCATATACATAGTTACAATATATTGGATGAGCAAGATATGTGCTTGGGATGCCAACTGTCACCTAAATGAGTGCCTTTATGAAGTATTAAAAATATTAATAAGCAGAGTGAAAAATCTCATCAGGCACATTATCATAATAGTCAACAGGATGAGCAAAAAGATGCCAGATATACAAACACATTCACATGCTTCACATCATTCAGTTCTTATAAAAGACAAACAAAAGCAACTTATTGTTCTGGTTTAACATGTCTGTTAGGGAGTTGATAGGAAGCATGTTTTACTTCATTTTGCTTCCCCAAAGTTGATCAGCTAAAATGTATTACTTCATGAGTCTTTCACCGTCCTTCTGCAAGTGCAACTTTGGGAGGGACTCCGGAACAGAACTAAGACTAGGCAGTTAAAATAATGAACCATTAGATACATCAGCTAATGAACCATTAGATACATCAGCTTATCCTACCTGGAATCACAGATAATGGAACGCCTTTAAGTTTAACAAGGTACAGATATGGCAATTTCAACCACATTAACACAAATTAACCATCATCCTAGCCTTAGAAATCATCAATCTCCCTCCTTCCCAAGCTTGATATCTACATGTTGATGGATTTGTTTTATTGATAAGAATTCTCTTGGGGACTAAGAAACAAAGCGCACAAAGTATTAGATCTTAAAATTCAAAATGGATGATACCCAGGCACTGAAAATATTTTTTCCATGGCTTTTCTAAACCATCATATATTGTAATATCATTGCAGTTTACCAATTATTCTAATAGATGGAGAGATATCACAATCAAGACTCTGCATGAATACTGGTTAAGCTAGATCTCACATTAACTATCATAACTCCTTTTACGTAGCTAGTCCTCCTAGGTTTTCCCTCTGATTCACAAATATAAGGACTCAAAAGAGAAACTAAAATCATTAAGATTCAGCATCTCATAGAGCAAATAATTCAAAATT
This sequence comes from Citrus x changshan-huyou, assembly GCA_039657385.1. NCBI lineage: Eukaryota > Viridiplantae > Streptophyta > Magnoliopsida > Sapindales > Rutaceae > Citrus > Citrus x changshan-huyou. Next base: position 9,565,496 of record CM077550.1, read on the forward strand.
CTCATTGTCTGAAAGTTTTTGATAGACACTTATCATGCTGCAGATGAGGAAAACCAAAGACATCTTTACTTTAGGCAAGATGTGGCTAACTCCATAAAATTTAAAAAAGAAAATGAAAAGAGAGGAAAAAGAACTTAGTGATTTTACATATCAAGTTTTAGGCAAGAAAGAATTACTTCTACAACAAACAAAAGGGAAAAGTGAAATAAAAGAAAAAAGAACAAAGCACAACCTTGAAGCAAAATGAAAAAAAAATTCCAAACAGCCCTTGTGACAAAATAATTTCATCAATCAGCAATGAGAAGTACATGTCTCAAACAAACATGTGCTTAAAGAAAGAAACAACAGTAGTAGGAGTTTATATGTTGTAAAAACAGTAACACAATCAAATGCCAAAAACCAAGGATTTAAAAAGGGGATAAACAATGTATAGTGAGGATGTCACAGCAACTCAAATTTATGATATGCATGGGTTGCCACAATAGCAAGTCAGAAGCAAAGGATTGAGCAGTAAAGTCGAGCAAAATAATGCACATATATCTTGTACAAATTTTATAAGAAACTAAAGGTTTAAAAGCACCTATGATAAGTATAAATCAATTAGGAATTGTACCTATAACAAACATACATTACTAATGAATTAAGTAAAGTAGTTTCAACAAAACATGGCACATTCCACTAGAGATATTAAACAGAGTCGATACTTTGACTTTAGAAATTCAGAAGCGCTTATACTAAGCAGCATGGTGTCAAGACATTCGTATCCATTTCATGGTCATTAGAACTCCTGCCAAACCGAATAAAAACGAAAATGAAATATAAAGATAAGAAAAGGTTAAAGAAAATAACCTAGCAAGACGAGTGTAAAACAATTGTTTCGACAACAAGTTGCATTTCTCCACAGTGGGTGGCTCCTGAATGTATTGCTTGTTCTGCTCCAACAACTGCTTGTAGTAGGCAGTTCCATGCTGCGATACAAATTTTGACGCCTGGCATGCCTTGGATTGCAACTGTTGTAACTTTGACGCCATCAACTCCCAAACTTACCCTAAAGCCACAAAAACAATAAACCCAATTTTTTTAATTTAAAAAAAAACTTCTAACTAAAAATTTCCATTTATCGACCGAATAAAATTTTCGCCCAAAAATAAGTAGTCCTTGCAACAAATCAAGATGACTTTGATTATTCCTCCATAAAACAACAACATTTTCATCGATTCACTTAAAAAAACAAACACTTTTATGAAGTAAAAGTCAAAACAAGGTCTAAAATCTCGCTGAAACCCTAACATAAACAATCTTCATATTAGAATTCAAAGATCATACAAGAAATCAATGCCTTAATTACCTTTATCAAATTAACTAAACAACCCCTAGATAAACAGATCTAAGAATTAACAAGACAACAGAGAATCCAATGAACCACGATTGTATTCTATATGCAATATATTATAAATTGCGAATCTGAACATCCGACGACTTTGATTTTACCTTCTGATTGTTATTGGAAGCAGAAACGTTCGACGAAGACAGGAGGGACAGGTGCGGCTCTGTACTTTGTGGCCGCTTGGGCATTAGCTAGTGCAGAACTAAAGAGAGAGAATGCGAACGTTTTTGGGATCTGTGGTTTTGGGTTTTGATGGGTTCGTTTTAAACATGGGTGATAATGTAGATATCAGAAAATTTAGGGTAATTCTAGATATTTCGTTCCCACCATGATAACAATATTAAGAATATTATTTTTTAATCAAAATTATGAAATTGATCTTTGATTTTTGAATTCAGTATTAGACTCACCTTTCTGTTAATATTTTTTTAATAAAGACACAATTGATAGTCATTGGATAAAAATATATAAACTTATTAAATTTTAATCATGTATTACTGTACATGCACTTGGGGTAGAAAATTATGAAAAATTGAGTACATATCAACTTAGTATTGGATCCAAATTCAAGATGATAATATCTTAATAATACTTCTTGTGATTTTAATTATTTCATTTACAGTGAAATTGTGAAAGCTTTTATTTTGAAAAAAATTATGTATTTTTTTAATATATTTATACATAGACAAGATTGGTAATAATTAATTTTTTGATATCATATACTTTCAACCAATAAGTTCCACTCTAATCTAAGGAGTTATTGTTAAACATCTGAAATTTGAAACTTAATAATTTCAAACTTTTTCTAAATTTTTTTGTTGTAATTAATCTAATTTTTCTAAATTTTGAATAAATTTGAATACGAATATCTAAATGACATATTTATTTTTCTTTTTTAAATATCTGAATATAAATGATATTTTATTTATTTTTATTTATAAAAACATCTTCAACATGGTTATGTAACATTTATATCCTTATAAATCAAAATAAAAAAGGGAGGATATGTTTTATAATGTAAGAAATAAATATATTTTTTAGATATATTTTTGGAATATAATACTTGCTTCTCATTTAGATCTTTCTGTATCAAGATAAAGTTTTTTTTTATATATATTTAGATATAAATATTTAAAAATAAAGCATAAATTACAAAAAACAAGTAAGTAATTTTTTTTTTTAAAAAGTCTAAAATAAATAAAAGTGTTTAGTCAACACTTTTTAGAATTGATTATTTGAAAATCTAATTCTTAAACATGGTTATTTGATATTCATGTCCTTATAAAACAAAACAAAACAAAAAAGGGACCAGGTTTTATAGTTTAGGAAATAAGTATATTTTATAAAGATATTTTTAGAATATAATGTTTATTTCTCTTTCATATATTTTTCTATTCAGATAAAAGTCAGAAAAAGTTTATTTTTTTATTCGGATGTAAATGTCTAAAAGTAAAGCATAAATTGTAGAAACCAAATAAGTAAATTTTAAAAAAGGTCTAAGATTAATAAAAGTGTTTGATAAATACTTTTTAAAATTGATTATTTGAAAATCTAATTCTCAAATAATCTATTTTTATATAACTTTTATGTCCTCATAAATCAAAACAAAAAATGGACTAAGTTTTATAGTTTAGGAAATAAGTATATTTTATAGAGATATTTTTAGAATATAATATTTATTTCTCACTTAGATCTTTTTCCATTCAGATGAAAGTAAAAAAAGTTTATTTTTTTATTTAGACATAAATGTATAAAAATAAAGTATAAATTATAACAAGCAAGCAAGTAAATTTTTTCTTATTTCATTCATTCTACAAGTTACACTTAAATAGAATGCAGAATTTCTTATTTCTTTCATTCTACAAGTTACACTTAAATAGAATGCAGAAACAAACTCCTAAAAAATATCCTCATAATTGTAGGATACTTATCTAAACTTGAATTAAAAAAAAAACTAATTATCTAAAACTTTATTCTGATAAGATTTTAAAACTAACTGAAAAATTCTAACTTCTCGACACTCCCCCTCAAGTTGGTGCGTAGATGTCAATCATTCCCAACTTGCTGACAAGATGTACAAAGTTAGGTTTGAGGAGTCCCTTGGTGAGGATATCTACTGTTTGTTGTTTTGTTAGAACAAACAATAGGTAGATAATCTAATTCATAAGTTTCTCCTTGATGAAGTGACAGTCAATTTCAATATGCTTAGTCCTATCATGTTGCACTGGGTTATGTGCAATACTGATTGCTACTTTGTTGTCGCAGTAACCTCATAGGTAGAACTCTGGGTCTTCTCAAATCCTCTAGAACTTGTTTCAACCACAATACTTCAGAAAGCCCATGTGCCATAGCTCTAAATTCAGCTTCAGTAGTACTCCGTGCAACCACATTTTGTTTTTTATTCCTCCAAGTCACTAAATTACCCTATACAAAAGTGCAATAGCCTGTAGTAGTCTTCATGTTTGTAACTAAACCTGCCCAATCAGCATCAGTGTATACCTCAATACCTTTATTCTCTGTTTTTCTAAACAAAAGTCCATTTTCCCTCCACCTTTTAGATATATGAGAATTCTGTAAACAACTTTAAGATGTTCTTCCCGAGGATGATGCATGAAGCGACTTATTATACTGACTGCATAAGTGATGTATGATCTAGTATGAGACAAGTAAATAAGTTTTCTTACCAAATTCTGGTATCATCGTGTATCCACTAAGGCTTTTTCTCTTTCACCTAGCTTTAGATTGTACTCCACAGGTGTATCAAATGGTTTGCAACCACTCATTCTAGTTTCCTTCAATAAATCAAGGATGTATTTCCTTTGTGAGACAACTATATCTTTCTTGGAACGAGCAACTTCCATTCCAAGAAAGTATTTCAAGGTACTTAAGTCCTTGATTTCAAAATCAATGGTTAGGCTTTGCTTCAATCTGTCCATTTCAACTAAATCATCTCCAATAAGAATAATGTCATCCACATACACTATAAGCAAAGTGATTTTACCTTTAGCTGAAACTCTAGTGAACATTGTGTGATAAGCCTGACTTTGTTTTTAACTTTGTCTTTTCACAACTATAGTAAATTTCACAAACCAAGCCCTAGGCGATTGTTTGAGACCATACAAGGACTTTTGCAACTTGCACACATTTAACCAAAATTTTTCAAAGAAACCAGGAGGAGGATCCATATACACTTCCTCTTTTAAATCCCCGTTGAGAAATGCATTCTTCACATTCAATTGTTGTAATGGCCAATCTAAGTTTGTAGCGATAGACAAGAGAACTCGTACAAAGTTTAACTTTGCTACTGGTGCAAAGGTCTTTGAATAGTCAATGGCGAGCCTTGTATCTCTCAAGTGAACCTCTGAATTGTATTTGACAGTAAATACCCTCTTACATCCAACTGTTGACTTTCCTCTAGGCAAATTGACCACCTTCCAAGTCTGATTCTTCTTAAGAGCATTCATCTCTTCAAGGACAACTGCCTTTCATTTAGGTACACTTAGAGCATCCTGCACATTCTTTGGAATTTCTACACTAAAACGTTGTGAGGTAAATGCATAGAAAGAAGATGATAAGTTGTGATATGAAACAAAGTTAGACAATGGGTATTTGGCACAACTTCTAGTACTTTCCTAAGAGCAATAGGTATGTCTAGATCACTAAGAACTTGAGAATTTGAATTTAACTCACAAGAAGGATTAGAATCAGAATTACTTAAAGAAGAAGAAGTCTGATCTGACCTTGGATTGGAATCTGGCCTTGCTACAAAGTAGGGTTCTCTCTTCTTTGATTAGTACATTTTCTTGAGTAAACAATAAACTCAGATTGTTTATTACTCTATCTTGCACATAAATCTGGTTCTAATGGCACATTAGAAGGCTGTCCATGTTTATTAGCTTTTACATTATTAGCTTTAGTGATGTTTTCTTGTAGTTTAGGTGCACTAGGTTCTAATATGGGATCAAGAATGGTAGAACTAGGTATAGAAGTGTTTAGAACATGTATGATAGTATTAGGTTCAGGTATAGTAGCCTCAAGACTTTTTTCTGGACTGAGTGAGTCTAGCACAGAAGAAATAGAAGGGGTTTCTAGGTGAATAGTGTTAAAGATAGAATCTTCACTCTTATTTTCCCCCTGAAAATGATTATCTACATAATATCTTCGTTTTTCAAAAAATGTAACATCCGTGGTAACAAGCATTTTTTTTTTAAAATGAGATCAAAACACTTATAACCCTTTTTTGTTGGAGAATATCTAACAAAAATGCATTTTCTAGCCTTTGGAGCAAGTTTGCCACGATTCTAGTTGTGAATATGGACAAAAGCAACACAACCGAATATTTTAGGTGGAAGTGTGACTGAAATTCTTGAGGTAGAGAAACATTGATTAAATAAATCATATGGAGTTTGAAATTGTAGAACTTTTGAAGGCATTCAATTTATCAAATATGCAGCGATAAGTACAGCTTCCCCCCCATAAATACATAGGAACTTGAGTTGTAAAAAGTAAGGATCTAGCAACTTTAAGGAGATGCTTATTTTTGCGTTCAGCAATTCCATTTTGTTGGGGGTATCCGTAAATGAACTTTGATGAAATATGCCATTTTCCACAAAATAATCTCCTAAAAACTTGTTAAAGTATTCTTTCCCATTGTAAGTTCGAAAAACTTGAATTTTAGTTTGAAATTGAGTTTGTACCATGTTATTAAAAATTTTAAAAATCGTTCCCACATCTAATTTTTCCTTCATTAAATATACCTAAGAAATACGGGTATGATAATCAATGAAGGTAATAAACCATCTTTTTCCTGTTAATGTAGAAATTCTATTAGGTCCCCAAACATCACTATGAATCACATAAAAAGATTTTGAGGCTTTGTAGGGTTGGGAAGGAAATGATGCACAATGATGTTGTGCTAATTCACAAATTTCACATTTAAAGGAAAAAAGAACTTTTATTAGCAAACAAGTTGGGAAACAAATATTGCAAATACTGAAAGCTAGGATGGCCTAACCTAAAGTGCCACCACAAAACTTCATTGTCATTATTAACATCAGAAATAGAATTGAAATAGGTACGTGGAGGTTGTTGTTGAGTATTAGAAAATGCATATTTATAAAGGAGAAAACTGTCATTTTACGTTTCAAGTCTTACTGACAACCCTTACTTTTATGTATTTAACCTTCTTGTGATGTAATTACGTGTGTGTTATTTTAATTAAGTATTTTATGTATTTTAGGGGCATTATAGTCATTTCACAATAAAGGAGAGATCAGACGGCAAAACAGACATCACTTTTGAACTCTGGACGGTCGAAAACCTTAGGAGGAGCATAAAAGGAAAAATGGCATTATTCACATGTACGGTACTATTCACGTGTACGGTACTGTCTACGTTACTATTCACGACACTGTTCACATAGACGGATCGATGACGTGGCATTGACCGATGATGTGGCATTGACTGATGAGGTGTCACGATCCTGTTGGACTAAAATTCTTATGTACTGTTGATGGTGACGTGGCAGCATATCAGTGGACGAAAAATCTCGCGTACGGTGCATGTATCACACAGGATTATTTTCAACCAAACCGTGTTACTGTTCATCCGGGACAAACCGTGTTACTATTCATACGCGTGGTCAAACCGTGGACTGTTGACTGATGACGTGGCGCAATCCTGAGCGTCTAAACTGTTTTTAATCCGATGGCCATGATTTACTTCATGTATCTATAAAAAGGGGGCATCCCCCCCTAATTTGATATCTCTGAATCCATTTTTGGGATCCATTTTCTGTAATTCCTTCTCCATATTGTATTTTCTTTGTATTTTAATAAATTTCCATTTCGCCCCTAGTTCAATTATGAGTAGCTAATTTCCTTTCAAGCTTGGGTTGAAGGTGAAGTCTCAACATGTGTCATGGGCTTTATTTGGTAAATTTATTTTATTTTCCCCTCTAGTTTTTGTGGATGATTTGACTTATCGTCGACAAATAATACTGATCTTGTCTAGATACCGCCTTGGTTACACCGGCTCTCTAGTATAAGGTTATTATTATTTGGCACAATAAGCCCTTAGCACCATATTGATTAGAGCGTGGTTCATGAGGTGTGGATTCCCCCCTCATGATTTAATTGGCATTAATACGGATTATTTAGCCCATGATGCATGTTGATACGGATCCAGATACCCAAGTAAGTCAATTTAATCGATTTTCTCTACAATTTATTCTCGCCATTGCAATTCCAATTTTAACATATTTTAAATCACTTCCACCACAGATCCAATCAACCATTTGCAAAATTAATTCTATACACAATTAAAATCCACCTCCTCGTGGGATCGATACTCGTCACCATTGATCTATACTACAATAGATTCGTGCGCTTGCGAGTACATTAAAATTTACACAACAAGTTTTTGGCGCCGTTGCCGGGGAGGTAAGTAATTTTAATTCATAGAATTAATTTTTGTGAATAATTTCTTTTATTTGTTTTCTTGTATTTTTTTTATTATTAAAAAAAAAAGTAAATCTACATTTAAATGTTAGTATTTCTTTTCTTTTTCTCATCTTTAAAATTCTGTAATTTATTTTTCAATTTATTTTTCTTTATAATTTTTTTTCTTTATGTTATTAATTTAATTTTTTAATTTATTTCACGTATTTGTTTTAGTGTGTTTTTATAGAAAAGTTGTAACAGTGCAATATGGTTAGTATCGTAATTTCTCCCTCTTCTTTATTTTTATTTGTTTTGTTCCCATATTTATTTTTATTTTATTTGTTTTGCATGCATGGTCGTAGGTCATTATTACCTAATCTTGAACCTATAGACCTTGAACTTGAGAAAACACTTCGCACACAAAGCACATTAATAAATTTGGAATGGATTTACAAGCACCACAGGAGAGGCTATTTAAGGATTATTTAAGTCCTTTAGCTAATTTGAGCACATCATGCATAAGATACCCAAATGTAGCTGCTAGGAGTTTTGAACTAAAACCTAGTGTGCTAAATTGTCTCCCCACATTTTATGGCCTAGAAAATGAGGACCCATATAATCATCTGAATGATTTTCATGCTATTTGTCAAACTTTTAAATACGAGAATTTTTCAGATGATGATGTAAAGCTTAGATTATTCCCATTTTCTTTAAAAGATAGAGCTCGTTCATGGCTTAATACATTGCCTGCTAATAGCATTGCATCATGGGAACAAATGGTTACAAAATTTCTAAATAAATATTTCCCAGTGCATAAAACCAATTCTATTCGCAGGGAAATTTCAGAGTTTACACAAAGAGAGGACGAGCAGTTTTTCGAAACTTGGGAGCGATTCAATGGGCTACTCTTGAAGTGTCCACATCATGGGTACGAAAAATGGCATCAATGCCAATACTTTTTGGAGGGATTATTGCCGAATGTGCAAGAATGGCTAATGGCAACAAGTGGAGGAGAGCTAATGTCAAAAAGTGCAACAGAGATTTGGGAATTCTTCCAGCGACAAGCGGATAATTCCCAACAACGGAGTCGATCACTCAGGAATACTAGAAGAATTAAAGGAGTGAATGAGGTTCAAATTGGCGAGTCAAATTCAGAAATCAAAGAAGTCAAAGCAATAATAGAAGGTCTCTCTCGACAAATAGCATCGTTATCGACTGCTAAATCAACAGAGCCACATGACCATGACTCATACTCAGATCAAGCCAATGCCATAGGTGTAATGAGAAAACCATCTAATTACAACCCATACTCCAACACATATAATCCTGGATGGAGAGACCACCCCAATTTTTCATGGTCTCAAGGATTCCAGCAGAATGGACCAGCAGCTCCAGCTCCACAAATTCCTCAAGTTCCTCAAGCCTCTCAGCCCCCATTTAGACCATTCAATCAGAACCAGAACTACTCTCAACCCAGACCATGGGAGGATTCATTCCAGAATCTCAAGAATCTTACTCATTCCACGATTGAGCAACAGAATCGCACCATTGATGGACTACGAAATGAGTTGAGAGCGGGCTTCAATTCACAAGCCCAATCAGTTTCAAGCCTCAAGAAGATGGTGGGATAACTTGCTTCTTCAGTTCAGACCTTGGCAATGACTGTTGAGAAAGGTAAATTTCCAAGTCAACCAGTGCCTAATCCTAAAGGAGTACATGAAGCAAGTACTAGTTCACCACAACAGCATGGAGAGGTCAAAGCAGTCATGACCTTGCGAAAAGGAAAGGAAGTCGACAACAAAGTGGAGATGCCGGTGACAAAAGAAAATCAAATTGTACCTGTGAATGTTGAAGACTCACCACCGGAGGAGAGAGAAGAAACCAACCCACGAGAATATGTTCCGAAAGCTCCATTTCCTCAGAGGTTAGCTAAAGGAAAGAAGGGAAAATCCACAGGTGAGATTCTCAAAATCTTCAAACAGGTAAGTGTTAACATCCCTTTACTTGATGCTATAAAGCAAGTTCCATCTTATGCCAAGTTTCTTAAAGACCTTTGTACTAAAAAGTGAAATATGCATGTTCAAAAGAAGACATTTTTAACAGAAAACGTTAGTTCTATACTCCAACATAAAATTCCTTTAAAATGCAAAGACCCAGGCTCCCCCACTATCTCATGTAGTATAGGGAACCCCACAATTGAGAATGCTTTGTTGGATTTAGGAGCTAGTGCAAATCTTTTGCCTTACTCTGTATTCGTGAAACTTGGACTGGGAGAATTACACCCAACTCCAGTGGTGTTACAGCTTGCAGATGGGTCCACGAAAATACCTCGTGGTATTGTGGAGGACGTGCTTATCCAGGTAGACAAGTTTTATTTTCCTGTTGATTTCATTGTAATTGACACTCAACCAATACAGGACTCAAGGAAGCACATCCCCATTATTCTAGGCCGACCTTTCTTGGCAACTGCAGATGCTCATATTCAATGTAGGACCGGAAATATGCAATTGTCCTTCGGCAACATGACTATGGAGCTAAATATCTTCAACATTGCCAAACAACCTCACAGTGCAGATGATGGAATTGTTGATGTGGATTTAATAGAAACAATAGTTGATAATACTTTTCTTTCAAACCTTAGTGATGATCCTTTACAAACATGTTTAACTCACTTTGGTTTGGATTTTGATATTGACAGATCGGTCGAAGAAGTCAACGCCCTACTTGACTCAGCACCATCCATGGACACTAATAAATGGAAGTCAAGAGTAGAACAACTAGCACCATCAGAAAAGAAACTCATCCCATCATCAGAATCACCACCGAAACTCGAGCTCAAACCATTACCCAACACTTTGGAATATGCGTTTTTGGGAGAAGAAAGCACTCTACCGGTAATCATCTTATCATCCCTCAATGACGAACAAAAAGGTAAGTTGTTGGATGTTTTAAAAGAGCACAAAGGAGCATTAGGATGGACCATAGCGGACATAAAAGGTATAAACCCAGTAGACTGCATGCATTACATTCACCTTGATGAAAATGCTAAATCTACTAGGGAAATGCAACGTCGGTTAAATCCTAATATGAAAGAAGTTGTTAGAACAGAAGTCCTTAAGCTATTAGACGTAGGTATCATTTACCCAATTTCTGATAGTTCATGGGTCAGTCCTGTACAAGTTGTCCCCAAAAAGTCAGGAGTCACAGTAGTTACCAATGCTGATAATGAATTGATACCAACTAGAGTAACTACAGGATGGCGTGTATGCATTGATTATAGAAAGTTGAATTCTGTCACACGTAAAGACCATTTTCCTTTACCATTTATTGATCAAATGCTTGATAGATTAGCAGGCCATGAATTTTATTGCTTTCTAGATGGCTACTCAGGATATAATCAGATTCCCATAGCACCAAAAGATCAGGAGAAAACTACTTTCACTTGCCCTTTTGGCACTTTTGCATATAGGAGAATGACATTTGGATTATGTAATGCACCTGCTACATTCCAACGATGCATGTTGAGCATTTTTTCTGATATGGTTGAACGATTCCTTGAAGTCTTTATGGATGATTTTTCTGTCTTTGGTGACTCGTTTGATCAATGTTTACATCATCTAACACTAGTTCTGCAGAGATGTATTGAGAAGAACTTAGTCTTAAATTGGGAGAAATGCCATTTCATGGTAAAACAAGGTATTGTTCTCGGTCACATCATTTCGAGCAAAGGTATTGAGGTTGACAAAGCCAAGGTGGATCTCATTTCTAATCTTCCTCCACCTAAAACAGTCAGAGAAGTAAGATCTTTCCTTGGGCATGCTGGTTTCTATAGACGTTTCATTAAAGATTTTAGCAAAGTTTCTAGACCCTTATGTAATTTACTTGCTAAGGATGTACCTTTTATCTTTAATGATTCATGTCTCATGGCGTTTGAAAAATTAAAGCAGTTGTTGACATCATCACCCATTATTCAGGCCCCAAACTGGAACTTACCATTTGAGCTCATGTGTGATGCATCTGATTATGCAGTAGGAGCATTATTAGGACAAAGAGTTGATCGAATTCCCCATGTTATTTACTATGCTAGTATGACATTGAATGATGCACAGTTGAACTATTCAACTACTGAAAAAGAAATGCTAGCAGTAGTGTTTGCATTGGAAAAATTTCGATCTTATCTCATTGGTTGTAAAATAATTATATTCACAGATCATGCTGCTCTTAAATATCTTCTCACAAAGAAAGATGCAAAAGCTAGACTAATTCGTTGGGTGTTACTTTTGCAGGAATTCGACTTGGAATTCAAGGATAAGAAAGGCACAGAAAATGTTGTGGCGGACCACCTCTCTCGTCTCCATTTTGACACAATTACAGAGCCATTAATATTAAATAAGTCATTTCCAGATGAACAATTAATGAGTGTGGAAGTATTACCTTGGTATGCTGATATAGTTAATTATCTTGTTACAGGTAAGCTTCCAGAGCATTAGACCAAGCAAGACAAGGCTAAATTCTTTGCGGAAATAAAGAATTTCTTTTGGGATGACCCATATTTGTTCAAGTATTGTGCAGACCAAATTGTTAGACGATGTGTCCCTGAAAATGAAATTCAGAATATTCTTTCATTCTGCCATGCATAAGCTTGTGGAGGCCACTTCAGTGCTAAGAAAACCGCGACTAAAGTTTTACAATGTGGTTTTTATTGGCCAACTATATTTCGAGATGCTTACACTTTCTGTTCTTCATGTGATAGGTGTCAACGAATGGGGAGCATTATATGAAGGAACATGATGCCACTAAATCCAATTTTAGTGGTTGAGATTTTTGACGTATGGGGTATTGACTTCATGGGACCCTTTCCCCCTTCTTTTGGCCATCAATACATATTGGTTGGTGTTGACTACGTATCGAAATGGGTGGAAGCAATTCCATGCAGAACCAATGATCACAAAGTGGTGATAGGATTTTTGAAAAGCAACATTGTTTCACGCTTTGGATTCCCTCGAGCGATAATCAGTGATGGTGGTGCCCACTTTTGTAACAAAGCATTCAAGGCTCTTTTGACAAAGTATTCAATCACACACAAAGTGGCGACCCCGTATCATCCGCAAACCAGTGGCCAAGTTGAGATCTCCAATCGAGAAATAAAGCACATATTAGAAAAAACAGTGAGGCCAGACAGAAAAGATTGGTCATTAAAACTTGATGATGCATTATGGGCATATAGAACGGCTTTCAAGACCCCGATTGGGATGTCACCCTACAAGCTAGTGTATGGAAAAGCTTGCCACCTACCTGTGGAACTCGAGCATCGTGCATATTGGGCCATCAAGAAATTCAACTTTGACATGCAGCAAGCCAGCTCAGAAAGAAGATTACAACTGGCAGAACTTGAAGAAATTCGCAATGATGCATACGAAAATGCCAAAATTTACAAGCAACGAATGAAAGTCTTTCATGACAAGCACATTATGAGAAAATCTTTCACTCCAGGTCAGAAAGTGCTTTTATTCAATTCTCGCTTGCACCTATTCCCAGGTAAGTTACGCTCTCGATGGTCTGGTCCCTTTATTGTTCATACTGTTTTTCCACATGGGGCAATTGAAATTAAGGACCCAAAGAACGGTGTCACGTTTAAAGTTAATGGTCAAAGATTAAAGCCATATCTAGAATACCAACCACATGGAGAAGACACCGAAATAAATTTGAGTGACCCACCAGATTTGAATTGATTTTTTTTTCTTTTCGTTGATTTGATTTTGTTTTCTTTCTTTATATTATTCTTCTACTAATTGAAATTATTTTTGCATAAGTGTGTTTGTTTAACTATTAAGTTTTCTCTTATCATTTTTAATCATGAGTACCTTGCTTAGACCATTCCTCCTGAACATTCTTAAACCACTTCAACGTGTCAAAACTCATCTCAAAAGGCAGATTCAATTTTGTAAAACACATCGCATTTGGGCTCTACAACCACCAAAGTTAGTAGCCTATGTTGAGAATCTAGAAAGCCAACTCCGAGATATTGAGAGAAGTGTTTATGACATCCAGTTGGAGCTTGAGGTAAATTCAATAAGAGGACGATTTTAATTTTCTTTGTGTGTTTTGATTTGTTTTTCTGTTTGTGTGCTTTAGTTTGTTACCCCGGTGAAGTGGCGGATAACGGTACTCCGTGACAATCAAGTCGGTTACTTCGCTTTCCCATAATAACTGATATTCTGAGGCAAAGGTATGGACAAAAATGAGATTCTAGCGAAGCTTCACAAGCGATTCCCTTCACTTCCTTAGAATGCCCTCCTTACAATCTATAAAGCCCGGTCCGAACGCATGCGATTGCTCATGAAGAATAACATACCTGCTGACATCCGTTGGTTAATCGAGGCTAAAGTACGATCGGCAGGTGAGTTACCTCCAAAATTTATTGCATTCATGCCTGGTTGTGGTAAAGGAAATTATGCAAGAAAACGACGAGCTCGAAGAATTTCTGTTGCTTGTCATAAGTGTGCCAGAATGAGTTGCGATAGAAACCCATGTTCTTTAGGAATGGTGTCTGATAACAGGGAAGATAAGATTCAATTCATTAGGGATGGCTTGAATAAGGAGTCATTGGATGATATCCTTTTGTCTTTTGAAACGCATCCCAGTGGATATGTGCAAGGAGCAATTCTCCAGTTATGGCCATTATTCCAGAAAGAGCATGCACGATACAGTCTCGGGAATCTGACTATAAACGACCCTGTTTGCCAGTTTATAAGAAAACTGGATGGGAAGCCTATCCTCGACCCATAGAGGGCGTTCAAGTCATTTCTGGACGTAAAACCAGAGGAAGATGTGAGCCACAGTCGCAACTACGTGTAAATATCCTTTTACTTTACTGTTATTTTATTTCATTTCACTGTTGTTTTACTGTTTGCATTATTGTTTTTAATAATTTTATTACTGTTTGTTTTTTCCTTTTTACTGTTTCCTTTTTGACTTAAGAGCCATATGCTTTACGCGTTATTTGACATTGACATGCTACCTCATACACAACTGTGACCCATATTCACCAAGACTCTTAAATGTGATTTCTTTTGTCAAGCACTCACAAATTATTTTTGAGAAGTATCACAATGGCAGCTACTCCCAATAGACAATTCAAGAACATTTGTGTGCTTTCTGGATTTACCTATGGCAAACATAAAGAGTTCGTGGAGGCAGCCATAGATCTTGGTCGAAGCATAGCAGCGAGAAAATTACACTTGGTGTATGGAGGAGGTAACCGAGGGTTATCAAAAATGGTCTCAGAAGCAGTTTTTATCAGAGGAAGTCAAGTGTTAGGCATCATCCCAAGAGTCCTAAAACCATTGGGCAGTTCGTCTGACTCATCAACTGGAGAAGAGTTAGTCGTCTCAGGTATGCAAGAAAGAATAACTGAAATGCTTAATCATGCTGATGCTTTTATTTTCCTTCCAGGAGATCTTGCAACACTAGAGGCACTTATGACACTAGCATCTTGGGCCCATCTGCACATCCACCAGAAACCCATCGGTTTGTTAAATGTCAATAACTTTTATGATGGCTTTCTCGCATTTCTTAACCATGCAATAAAAAACTATTTCATTCATTCTAATGTGAAAAAACTCTTTATTTGTGCTCACACTGCTAATAAGCTACTTGATATGTTACAAGCTTATAAACCGGAGCCAGACCCCTGGACCTTTGTGTTGGAGCGATCAAATAATGATGGTAACAGTAGCCGCAGTAAGAAGTACAAATTAGATTTAACTCTCTGCCTGTAAATATTTTCTTCTGTGTTGCACCACCCAGGTGATGTCTTCTAAACTCTACTTCTTTCCTTTAAAACATTGAGGACAATGTTTCGTTCTGGTTGGAGGGAGGGAATAGTCGACAATTGTGGAATATTGGTTAAGTTTTTACTGATTTTTTGTTGTAGAAACTAACTGTTGCTAACGTTTTGTGTTGAAGATGGCTGAATATGGAGTGTAGTTACTCTAGAAACGCATCTTCATCGTTTAAAAAAAAAAATTGTTTTCTTCCTCTTTCTCCTTTATAAATATATAGTTTCAAATTTTTGAGTCAAAGATGGCTGAATATGGAGTGTAGTGCCTCTAGAAAC
Source organism: Citrus x changshan-huyou (assembly GCA_039657385.1). Taxonomy (NCBI): domain Eukaryota; kingdom Viridiplantae; phylum Streptophyta; class Magnoliopsida; order Sapindales; family Rutaceae; genus Citrus; species Citrus x changshan-huyou. The sequence continues at coordinate 9,581,442 of CM077550.1, forward strand.
GCATCTTCTTAGTTTAAAAAAAAAAAAAAATTCTTTTTCTAATTAATTTTTCTACATCATTTTCACATTTCTGCATGCATATTTTCCTTTCATGTTTACAATAGGTTGGGGGGTAGAATGTTGTTTAAAAAAAAAAAAAATTTGTGTTATTTGTTTTAACATTGGATGACATGATTAATTTCAAATTTTAGTATTTGTATTATCTTTGGTCTTAAGTGATGTTACGCTATGTTTGCTACTTTACATGTTGATGTCGGAGACAAATATGAGTTGCTTGAAGGAATGAACATGTCATAAATAAGTGCCAAGTGAGTTGTTGAGCCTATCATTTTCTTGGAGAGTAACCCTTTTGCCCATTTTCTATACAACTTAGCAGTTTATTATTTTATACATGATCTCTAGATTTCTTTTGAGTTAACCCTTTAAAAAAAATGGTAAAATTAAAAAAAAAAGAAAAAAGAAAAAAATGTGTGTTGCTACATTGGGAGGCCCATCTAACTAGTAGATATGGATAATTATTTAGAGCTCTAAAAGACGATGGAAAGGCCATCTTTGATCCGTTTGAGCCTTTCTAGTCATCCCTTTTATTAAATATCCATAGTTACCCCTTTTGAGCCTTTAAAAAAAAAAAACATTTTCTTTATCAACTTATCATCTTGACCCACTCCGATTTGGAGTATTACCCGATGTCTTATAAGTTCCATCATCTATTTATGTTTGAGAAAATGTAAATAATTATGTTATTCAGTGAAGTTATGCCAAATAAAAGAAAAAAAAACAAAAAAACAAAAAAAAAAACAAAAGTTGTTTCAAAAGAATAAAATAACAATAATAGGTGAAATCCACCTTGCAACTTCAAGAAAAAAAAAAAATATTTCTGCATTTTTCTCAAACATACACTTTGTTTTCCTTATTTCCTTTCTTTGTTAGCCATATCCCTAACCTACGTTACGTCCTAATAAAAGTCCTTCTTGATTTTAGGGAACTATAGTTTGAAGTAGAAGCTAGTTATATGGGCTAAAAAGATGTAGTGGTGCATATAAAAAAATAAATAAATAAATTGGGTTGACTAACATTTTTTTTATTTGACTTGAGATCGTATTATTTCTAAGCTGAGGGCATATTTATTTCATCTTGGTGAGAGCATGTGATATCACTTTTTCATTATTTTCTCTCAATTACCATTCATTGGAGTGACTATTTTTTGGGTTTAATTTCTTTGTGAGAGTGTCACTACTTCCAGTGAGATTTTGGGGTTTGACATGTCATTCTTGAAAGTAGCTATAACAAAGTCTACTGGGCCGATTCATGTGGATGGTTGATGTGGGTGTGATATTGCTTTAGACTGGAGATAATGCTTATACTTTTATTTGATTGTTATCATTAATCTGATTGAATAAACACGAGTGTTTCTAAAAAAAAAAAAAAAAATTTTGAATTTGAATTTTGTTTTCGCTTTATTTGCCAGGGACTAGCAATAAGCTGGTTGGGGGGTGTGTTGAGTGTTAGAAAATGCATATTTATAAAGGAGAAAACTGTCATTTTACGTTTCAAGTCTTACTAACAACCCTTACTTTTATGTATTTAACCTTTTTGTGATGTAATTACGTGTGTGTTATTTTAATTAAGTATTTTATGTATTTTAGGGGCATTATAGTCATTTCACAATAAAGGAGAGATCAGACGGCAAAACAGACATCACTTTTGAACTCTGGACGGTTGAAAACCTTAGGAGGAGCATAAAAGGAAAAATGGCACTATTCACATGTACGGTACTATTCACGTGTACGGTACTGTCTACGTTACTATTCATGACACTGTTCACATAGACGGATCGATGACGTGGCATTGACCGATGATGTGGCATTGACTGATGAGGTGTCACGATCCTGTTGGACTAAAATTCTTATGTACTGTTGATGGTGACGTGGCAGCATATCAGTGGACGAAAAATCTCGCGTACGGTGCATGTATCACACAGGATTATTTTCAACCAAACCGTGTTACTGTTCATCCGGGACAAACCGTGTTACTATTCATACGCGTGGTCAAACCGTGGACTGTTGACTGATGACGTGGCGCAATCCTGAGCGTCTAAACTGTTTTTAATCCGATGGCCATGATTTACTTCATGTATCTATAAAAAGGGGGCATCCCCCCCTAATTTGATATCTCTGAATCCATTTTTGGGATCCATTTTCTGTAATTCCTTCTCCATCTTGTATTTTCTTTGTATTTTAATAAATTTCCATTTCGCCCCTAGTTCAATTATGAGTAGCTAATTTCCTTTCAAGCTTGGGTTGAAGGTGAAGTCTCAACATGTGTCATGGGCTTTATTTGGTAAATTTATTTTATTTTCCCCTCTAGTTTTTGTGGATGATTTGACTTATCGTCGACAAATAATACTGATCTTGTCTAGATACCGCCTTGGTTACACCGGCTCTCTAGTATAAGGTTATTATTATTTGGCACGATAAGCCCTTAGCACCATATTGATTAGAGCGTGGTTCATGAGGTGTGGATTCCCCCCTCATGATTTAATTGGCATTAATACGGATTATTTAGCTCATGATGCATGTTGATACGGATCCAGATACCCAAGTAAGTCAATTTAATCGATTTTCTCTACAATTTATTCTCGCCATTGCAATTCCAATTTTAACATATTTTAAATCACTTCCACCACAGATCCAATCAACCATTTGCAAAATTAATTCTATACACAATTAAAATCCACCTCCTCGTGGGATCGACACTCGTCACCATTGATCTATACTACAATAGATTCGTGCGCTTGCGAGTACATTAAAATTTGCACAACAGTTGTCGTCTCAAAATTGGTACTTTTTCAAAGAAATACAGCCCCCTCACTTTATGTAGCACTGCCAATCATCTTCCCCGAGGTCAAATCCTGGAATTCACAATGATTTTGGAGGAAATTAGCACAACAGTTTAGGTCAAATGTTAATTTGCTAATAGACAAAAGATTGCAAGATAGGTTAGGAACATGCAAAACATTATGAAGAGTGAGAGTGGAAGAAAGAATGATAGGCCGAAAGGGATCCATCGGCGATCTTGATTTTTTGATTTCCTACACATGTCTTATAGGCAGAAAACAAAGATGGAGAGCCTGTCATGTGATTGGTTGCTCTTGAATCGATAATCCAAGAACAAGGATTCGAAGGATGACAAACAAGGGCAGTAGAAAAATAATTACTTTTTTGAGCTAATGAACAAGAGAGAGTGGATGCATTGAAATATGGGGATTGAAACAGTTTATATAAGTGCTCTAATTGATCTTTGGTGAAAAGTGATGACCCTGAAGAACCTGATTGCTCTTGATTTGAAGTAGCTTGGAAGGCTCGTCCATCACCGCCTTATTTCTTCTTCACATGAGGAGGCTTGCCATGTAACTTCCAGCAAGTTTCTCTTATATGGAAAGCCTTTTTACAGAAGTCGCACCAAGGTTTCTTTGAATTCCTTCAATCTCTATCAGGTTCAGGTGCCTTTGAACCTGAAACAAGAGCAGAACTCTTTACTTCACTGGTGGCTTTAACATCACTAAGCATGACATTCTATCGTGCTTCTTTTCTTCTTACCTCAGAAAGCACTTCTCGAATAAGTGGAAGGGGTTTCTTGCTCAGAATTCTGCTTCTCACCTCTTCTAAATGGGGATTAAGCCCAACCAAGCACATATACTCTGTCATTTTCCAACATCTTCTCATACTTTACACTATCACTTGAACAGTCCCACTGCTCATCATAACAAAGATCTAATTCCTGCGAAAGGATCAACAATTCATTATAGTAAGCAGTGACCTCCCAATGACCTTTCTTGGACTACCACAGTCGAGTTTTCAACTCAAATATCTGAGATGAATTTTCTAAATCAGAATAAGTATCTTGGACTGCATCCCACACTACCTTGACTGTCGGTAAGAAGAGATAAGGCTTACCAATCATAGGCTCCATTGAGTTTATTAACCATGCAATAACCATCGAATTTAGTGATCTCCAGGTCGGAAGAGAAGGATCTCCAATCGCTGGTTTTTTCAGTTCACTAGTCAAATGCCCTAACTTTCCGTTTCCATCAATTACCAACTTCACGCACTGTACCCACTCTAAGTAATTTTTTTTATTCAATTTATGAACAGTTAGTTGCAAATAAGAGTTATCCTGGTTATATTCAGACTGTTGCAGCAGCAGTTGAGGAGTTGTGGTGTTACTGTCATCATCTTCAACACTAGATGCCGATGTCGATGAGCTCTTTGTAGCTCCAGTCATGACAGTTTCATCATTTGAGAAACAGACCTCTAAATATTCATTGCTCTGATACCATGTGAGTATTTAGAGTCTGAAATACTATTTTTTTTAATTTCATTTATTATACAAGTTACACTTAAATAGAATGCAGAAAACAAACTCTTAAAAAATATCCCCATAATTGTAGGATACATATCTAAACTTCAATTTCAAAAAACTAATTATCTAAAAATTTATTCTGATAAGACTTTAAAACTAACTGAAAAATCCTAACTTCTCGACATAAATGTATAAAAATAAAGCATAAATTATAAAAAGCAAGCAAGTAATTTTTTTTAAAAAAAGTCTAAATTTGGTACACTTTTTAAAATTGATTATTTGAAAATCTAATTCTTAAATTATCTATTTTTATATAACATTAAAAGTCATTGGGAGCAGCTTTTGGAAATCAATTTTTTTAGAATATGATTTTCTAAGATATAATCCTAAATTATCTTCATCTTAAAATTATATTCCAAATATAACCGATACAAAAAGAAGTTAACTTATTTATATTTAAAATTTTTAATTGAAAAATTATAACACAATACTATTGTTGCCAGTATTTTCCTCCAATTACGTCGTCAGCTTTTGGTGAGTTACTCTTTACTTGACACTACTTATATGTTTAGATTCGAAATTGTTCACCCCACTCAACGATGATGGAATTGACGGCGGAATGGAATTGGAGGTGATGCACGCACGTCAAATATAAAGCGGCCACCACAATGTCGTTATCATATGGAGATGAATGAATGTCAAATGCCATCACCATATGATAGATCGGCAAACCCTAACTTAAAATCAAGTGGTTTTGCGTTGTGAGATGCCGTCGTTGAATGGCAACCTAGCAGTTCCCATGAAGACTTGGATGGTCCGTGCTCCTCCACCAAGCCTCTGTTGCCAAAAAAATTTCCCACCATTGAGTAGATCTCAAGATCTTGATCCAATGGTACCTAGTTTGCGAGAATATGTCAATAATTATTGTCGCCCAAAATGGCAATGAAATTAACGAGCGAATTGCGTGGGATATACCCCGTTTCCCTCAAAATATCCAAAATATACCTCCATCTATTAAAATCTGTAACTTTACACATACATACTTTAAAAAATAGGGAAAATACAAAAATAGCCTCAATAAAATGCCAACAAAACTGAACTGATTCCCTCCCAAAATCATAAAGTCCAGTAAACAAAAAGAAAAGGAAAAACTCCTTGAAGAACAAACCGCCCCTACCCATTTTTCACTTCAACTATCACCACCGTCTAGTCTTGCCTCCGTCATTGGTTGCTAGGTAAGTAATTTTCATTTTCTTCTTTCTCCTACAAATATTCAAAGAAACATTTTAGGGTTTTTTTTGAAAATAATAAGTGATTTAGTGAATTGGGTACACTTTCTGGGATTACATTGTCGATGAAAATGGAAAGAATTAGAAGTATAACTTGAACAATGTAATACAATACATCATGAAGAGGCATACAAAAACAAATGCCAGACATCATATTTTTATTTGATGAACTTTATATTTATTGTGTTTCCTTAATGGATTTTGTGTCCTTATTTTTGTTTGAGTGCAATAATTAAGTGTTATTTGGCAACAATGTGGTTAAAGAGAAGTTGATTAAAGAAACATGTGTGCTAGTTTTCCCAATTTTTGCTTTGTGGTTGGAGAAATGGATGTGTTTAGTTTTGAAACATTATGATCCAATGTTAAAGGTTATTTGATTGTGTTCATTGGATCCGCCTTTTATTGATTATTGTTTTGAAATTTGTTATAAACATATTGTTCTGGAAATTTGTCAAATTAAGGCTGTGGTGTAAGAATCTATATGTGTTGTGTTCTAAATTCTAATCATCACATGAGATAAGTACTATATTTGTGGAGTTATTAATTTTAAGGAGCAAATACAATAATGATTTTTTTGTTTTTAGACCAACAAATTGTATACTATATTACAACCTAAAGTGATTGTCGAAGATCAAATCATAAATTCATAGAATAACCATATTGTTTTCATCTTATTTAGCGGGACATATTTCTCATGTCGTATAAAGGCATAACAATAAACACATAAAGTAACAGCTTGCGTGTTCATAATCATATTAGCTTTGATTATGATGCCACTTGATATGGTTAAAACTGGGTTGTAGGTTTTTTGGTACTGACCCAAATGCAGGCTTGTTATTTTTCATACTCTAGTAAAAATTAGAGTCGGATACCTAAAATCAGGCTTAGAGTTCAATTATGAACTGGAAAATAATTGTTGGCATATTATTAGCCTAATAACATTTGAATTGTTTAGTATCAGGCTTCATTTGATTAGTTTCTGAACCCATTTAACCTCTAGGTAAAACCTTTTGCTTGATCTTGTAGGTTCTGGACTATATACGAAAAAGATCATGGCATTCGATAGATAACCACAATCAGAAGGCGCTTTTAGTAAAAGTGTCTAATATGTCATTGTTAAAGGCACTTTCACTTATAAAGCAACGTCTAGCAGAGCAACAATATGAAATGTTTAAGGAAACATGCTTTGGTCATTTTGTTTTCCTTCAAGATCTACAATTCTCTGGCCAAATTGTTCGTGTAAGATCAACTGATAAGGCAATGTACTTCAAAATAGGACAAAAAGAGTGCAGATTTTCTATGCTTGAGTTTGCCTTAATTACGGGATTGAAATGCCATAAAGAACATGATCTTCTAGTACACGAGAAAGACAATGGTGATAATATATGTGATGTGTTCATAGGGGACAATCATGAATTTACTCAAAAGCAATTACAAAAAGCTTTTTCAACAGCCCAATCTAATGATGATACCTTGATGGTAAAGTTTGCCATGTTTTATTTCTTAGAGTTTGTGCTGCTAGGAAATGAGCCCAAGAATAAGATTGATGACCTCCATATTAGTCTATTAGACAACTTTAAAGAATTTAATAATTATCCATGGGGTCGTTCGTCATTCGAGGCAACAATATTAAGCTTGAAGAACACAATTACAAGGAGAAGCAAAAGAATTGGTTCATTAGATCCAAACACAGAAGAGAAATATAGCCTTTATGGTTTCTCATTTACGTTTCAGGTGAGAATACTTATTTATTTATTTTTTATAATAAATATATGATTTTTTATACAATAAATACCTTAATAGCACGAAGACGCCATTTACAGTTTTTATCTACGCAAGTGACAACAAGTAGATTCTTACCAGACTTAAAGGTTTTATAGTCAAAAAAATTTGTTATAGCGTAGGCACTGAGCATGCCTTGCAAGACATTTTTGGAAGAAAATTATTGTCTTTCTATAAATCCATTGCTGTCATCACCAACTTCATTTGATGCTAAATTGTCAACAGTAAGGAATGAATCATTTGTGCATATTGAATTACTACTCCCAGGAAACTATGTCTCGGCAAATAGTTATTACTACACCGTGGCTAAGTTACGGTTAACACCGGTGGACTATCAGTTCATGCTTCAATATCTGATAGTGTTCTGTCTTCGACATCAAGATGGACCTCGGTTGGATCATGTTCCATATTAACCTGAGTGTTAGGAATAAGTTCTTGTTCTAATTCATTTCCACTACTAAATTGGTCAGGAATAAAACTATCATCTTCTATATTGACTCTGTCAACTTCATGTTGGGAAGCTAATAAATCAGTGGTTGGATAATAATGACTCTCCTCCCAAGAAAAGTGTCTTGCAGGTGGACTATTCTCTGCCCTTATATCGCCATTAGGCTCGATAATATTTACTTTACGTTCATAAGTGATGCAAAGAGAATTTCTGAAACCGCTACTAGCTTCTTCAAAAAAAAATTCTACATCACAATCATTCAAAATTTCCATAGGTGACAAAGGCTCTGACGATGTTTTGAACTTGGACTTTATGCTAATAACAAATTGCTCAAGTGTAGTTGAATGTGGCACTTTAATACCCCGTATTTGAGTGCCGGTAAATCTGTATTCACCATTTTCCTGAGTCCATTCACCATTATACAATATAGGAACACGTACAGTTGCCATTGATGAGTGAAGACACTGCCATCCTTCGAAAAATTTTAGTAAAAAAATTATTAAAACAGTTGAATAAAATTATAGTACAAGCCTGACTTAACTTATTTAATTTAACTTACTCGACTGGATCAAATGACTTACTCGACTCATACTCGACTTGTGCAAAAAACTTACTCGACTTATTTTTAAAAATTACTCGACTTAATACTCGACATTCAACATACTAACTCAATTTCTTACTCGACTAGATACTCGACTTACTCAACTCATTTTTTACTCAACAAAATACTCGACTTACCGGACTTCATACTTGACTTTTTAAAAAAATTACATAACTCTTACTTTAATTGTAATAAATTACTCAACTTTTACTTGATTTGTTTTAAATATTACTTGAGTTAATGCTTGACATATTCAACTTGATCAAGTGACATTTTACTGAACATTATTACTCAGCTCTTACCCGACGTGTTAAACAACTTACTTGACATTTACTCTACTTGTTTAAACATTTACTCGACTTAATACTTGACTTGTTCAACACACTTACTTCACTTGATTACGTGAATTTTTACTCAACATTATTACGTAGCTCTTACCCAACATGTTCAAAAACTTACTTGACATTTACCGGACTTGTTTAAAACATTACTCGACTTTTACTCAACTCAATACTCAACTCATTTTATATGCTAACTCGATTTCTTATCCCACCAGATAATCGACTAACTCAACTCCTTTACTTCACTTCTTACTCAACTGAATAAGTCGACTTATCAGACGTCATACTCGACTTCTTTAAAAATAACGTAACTAAGACTCCACTTGTTCAAAAAAGTTACTCAACTTTTACTTGATTTGTTTTAAATATTATTCGATTTAATACTCGATTCATCCAATACACTTACTCGACTTGATCAAGTGATTTCTTACTCAACATAATAACTTATCTTTTCCCCTACGTGTTCAAACACTTAGTTGACGTTACTTGACTTGGTTAAAAAATTAATACTCGACTCATTTAATCTACTTACTCGACTTCGTACTCAACTTATTCAATTACTTTCACTTCTTATTCGACTGAATGCTCAACTTACCAGACTTCATACCTGACTTCGTACTCGACTAGATACTCGATTTATTTAATTGCCTTCACTTCTTACTCGACTGAATGCTCGACTTACCAGACTTCATACTCGACTTCTTTTAAAATATTAATACTCGACCTCTTTAATAATTACATAATTTTTACTTGACTTTTTACTTATTACTCGATCACTTAATAATCGATTCATTTAATATGCTTACTCGACTTTCTACTGGACCATATACTCGACTTACTTATCTCCAATTCTTACTCGACTAAATTCTCGATTTACCCGACTTCGTACTCGACTTCTTCCTGCACTGATTCTTCAATCACTCATAACTTAAATGGAGTCTTAAATCCCTACATTCTATGAAATAGTGTGTGTGCAAGCACAAAAAATGAATAATGTACTATTAAAATTCTTAAATCATTAGCAACTACACTTATAATGAAATGAAATCAAAACCTAACCATATAAATAGAATGTATTTCAAACATACCTTGATAATGCACCTTTTTAACAGTTCATTTTTATCAAAAACCCTTGTATTGGAGTTAAATAATGAAATGGTGAGATATAAGGAAACTGTCAAAGAAGGAAAATGGTGAGAAGAGAAGAAAACCATTAAAGAGGGAAAATGTTGAGAAGAGAAATACAGAAGAAGAGAATGATGAGAGAAGCCCAAAAGAGAGAAGTTGTGAGAGGAAAAAAGGTGTGAATTCTTGGTTTTTTTAAGGTTATTTTTTATTTTTCCTATCTTCATGGGGTGTATGTATGTAATAGGGTATAAATTTGGTATTTAAGGGAAAATTGGGGATATTTAAATAAAAAACCCGAAATTAACGCTAACAAGGGAAATATACTTTTTAAATTATTAAATATTTATACTTATTTAATAAAATTATATTCTTATTTATTAACGAGTTCTTATTTGTTAAGAAAAATTCTTAATTGTTATATTTTTTGGTAATTATTTCATAATTATTTGTAATGTAAATAAAAATTCCATTTGTTAAATAAAACGTTGACATTTTAGTTATTGTATTTGCACATCTCACATTTAGGATCAATTTATCAAACGTGTATACCGATTTCTTTTTTTACTTTTTTTTTTTTTGGGAAAAGTGATTGTTTCATAATCTAAGTCTATTACACAAATTATGAATTTATTTGAAAAGCTGATTATTATGAAATCTAATTTAGAAGTGATTAATTGAGAATCAAAGCAATTTCAAACATACCCTTTGTCTTGCAATTGGTGTTGGTTTCATTATTATAAACCAAATCGATAGGACCGAACCAATCCTATCATATTTTATGTTACTTGATTTCCTAATGTGGCAAGATATAGAATAGTATTTGTTTACGTCATTATGTGTAAGTAAACATGCATGCACCTTATCATAGCCCCCTGCCCCCGCAAGTGCAATGTAAACTCATTAATTTTGCTAGCCCTCCTATTTTTTCATTGTCGCCACTCCCGCCCTTACTGTCAAATTTTTGTCATCGCCGGCATAATCTTGTCATTCGATCACTGTCAAAGCCCCCAACAAGTGCTAGGTCTTCATTATCTGTTTGGGTTTTTGTAGTTAATAACATAAAGCAAACATCACGCGACTAACAATATTTGCCAAGTCTCATGTGATTATCATGTGGTTGCCCAACTCGGTGGGGGCTAAGAGCAGACTCAATCAAGGCCCAAAAGGGGCTAGCCCGTTATGAATTATAACCCTCGTCTAAGATTTGTCTTTTTTTTTTCATAAATATTTTGGGTCCAAATCTTACGAATTGTGTAAGGTGTGTTTGTTGGTAGCTTACACCAGTTAGCACAACATGGTGGGCATGGTTAACATAGTTTTAACCGTTCAACGACATAGAAGTAGATTATTTAACCAAAGAAAATGAAAGTACGAAGAAAATGAACAATGACTAATTATATTGTTTTAAAATTGACCAAAGAACAAAAAAATTTGAAAACTTTGCTTTTCACAATCAAACCAATCTAAACCGATTAGGTAGATTGGTTTGAGTTAGGGCTAGTTTGGAATTATAGTATTTGATAAAATAAATTGTTTGTATTGTACAAATGAAATAAGTTACTGATTACAAAAGTAGCTTATACTCGGTAAACTATATTGTTGCTATAGTTATTATATTATGTCTAAAATAGTCATAAGTTATATTACTAGTGAGTTTTTTCTAGTCCAATTCATAAATGAAAATTGCTTGATTATATATACTTTCTGATAAATGAAATATAGACCTTAACTTTTTATCTATAAAGATAAGAACTAATGGTATAAGAAATTTAGAATTAATGCTACGTTCAAGAAAGAAGAGAAATATTATGAGTGATAAGTCAAGAAAGAATGCCATAAGATAAAATCCTGATAGGTTTTATAAGTTCTTTAAAGAACCACAAAAAAAGTTCTCAATATTACTATAAACTCGGATCCAAAATTTCCAGTAGAATTACATGGGTTTATACCGTTAAATTTTACTAATGGAATAAGATTTTTCTTATTTCTAAATATAACCTAAAATAAAAAGGAAATAAATATCCTAAGTAAAAGGGGAGAAAAAAGGAATTGTTTCCAAAACATATTAAGAAATTAAAGAATGTTTTTATTTTTTTCCTAGTTTAATAAAGGCCTTGTTTATTTTGCATGCAAGTCACTCTAAATCAGACTTAGAAGTTTGAATAACATTAGTAAGGTATTGACCAATATGAATACTCAATTCGAATAGATTAGTTTCTTGAATAAGGTATGAATTTGAAATGTGCTCAATTAATGTATTTTATGTTTATTCTTATTTTTTTTATTCTTACCCTTATCATTGGACCTCCATGGATTCTCAATGGATTTGGTGAAGTTTTAACAATCTAATTCTCATCACTAATCAGTAGTATTAATAACTTGTTATATTACACATACCCACTTGTTTGCTTATTAATTAAGGTCATCGCTAGTCCACCTCAACGATGGAGGAAATCATCCTAACATATAATGGCACAATAAGCGGATAAAAATTTGTAAATCTAATATTAACATAAAACACGTCTGGAATAAAACACTTCTGGAACAAATATTAAGTTCATAAGGTGCTAAAAAATCATTATTCCCATCCTAGGTACTAACGACCATGGGCATGATTTTCCTATCTTATATTGTGAAGATGCCACTCTCCGAGAAAGTGTCAAGAAGGCCCAAGCCTACGATTGGAAAGCTAAAGCCTTCCCTTAGAAAGCGCCGGATTGAGATGATACTTCGGAGGATGCCCATGGAAATTGACTATATATATATATATAGTGATGATACAACCACAAACTCTTGTACAAATTTATCTTGTACAAACTGACGTGTCATTAATTCATTGGTTGAATGAAAATATAAAATAATAAAAACAAATCATGTGGGTCAAGTGATATTTAATTCAACCAATCTTATCATGACACGTCAGTTTGTACAAAATAAGTTTGTACAAGAGTTTGTGACTATATCATTATTCATATATATAATACTTTTTCTTTCATTAATTATACAAATGAAATGATGACGAATATCTAAGTTATGCTTTATATGTAATGTACATCTTCAATCACATGCCACATCTTATTTATAATTTTCTCCATATCCTTCAGCTATATATATAACTACGCATTGCATTATCAGATCATATATCTTTTCTATCAACCCTATTATTGCATACCGGCTGCACGCAATCTTTTTCACAGCTTGTGCAAATGATAAATCAATTAACATGCTTGAAATCAGATTGTAATCAAATGTGGACCATGCATATATAAACTCCATCAAAGCTCCCCATTCATCTATTATACATCTTGTGTGTGCTAATAATCAAACACAAATAAGATCAAGAATATGATCAACTGTGGACCAGTACTGTCGTTACAATTTTTGTTCGACACGTAATAACTAACTTTTTGCTTCGAATTCCTTTCTATATTACACTTTGTGAATCATCTCTCCATGATATGAAAGTTTTTGTTGTCAAATGTTCTGCAAAAGAAATGAAATTGTCAAAGGGTGCCGGGGTTGCCGGCGATAACCCTCCGACGCTCAAGTCAGCATTTCAAATTTTATCATAGAGAGAGAAAATTCAAAGAAAAAAAAGGACAGCATTTCGTTACCATTTTTTCCCCTTTCTTTTGTGTGGAAAGTTCTGATCATTATATAGGCAGTTTGATTCATGAGGTGGAGGTGTCATCATGACACGTGGTATTGTTTTAGTGACAAGTGTCTTCGAAACTCATGCATGAAGACACCTGTCATTACGTGTCAAACTTGCTCACTATCAAGTCTCCTTTGGACACTTGTCATGATTTCGAGCTCTTGACCTTTGTTGGGCTCGAGCATTTCAGCTCTTATATTGGTTCCTTGTAAGGAGGAATAGTTTTGCGGCATTTCGCATGTATGTAACTTTTGTAGAATGTTACTTTCAAGTAAATGCTGAACATCTAAGTAATTATTTGTAGAAAATGGACCTAGGTCATTCTTTGTAATGAATAGGTCTAGGTCGCTCTTTGTAGATACAAACGTTTGGCGTTTTGCCGAAAAGTTACCCTTTGAGCGTTTAAAATGGACCTAGGTCCCTCTTTATGAAGAGGGGACCTAGGTCACTCTTTGTAGATACGAACGTTCGGCGTTTTGCCGAAAAGTTGCCCTTTGGGCGTTTAAAATGGATCTAGGTCCCTCTTTATGAAGAGTGGACCTAGGTCACTTTTTTGTACATATAAACGTTTGGCTTTTTACCGAAAAGCTGCCCTTTGGGCATTTGAAATGGACCTAGGTCCCTCTTTATGAAGAGTGGACTTAGGTCACTCTTTGTAGATACGAATGTTCAGCGTTTTGCCGAAAAGTTGCCCTTTGGGCGTTTAAAATGGACCTAGGTCCCTCTTTATGAAGAGTGGACCTAGGTCACTCTTTGTAGATATAAACGTTTGGCTTTTTGCCGAAAAGTTGCCCTTTGGGCATTTGAAATGGACCTAGGTCCCTCTTTATGAAGAGTGGACTTAGGTCACTCTTTGTAGATACGAACGTTCGGCGTTTTGCCGAAAAGTTTCCCTTTGGGCGTTTAAAATGGACCTAGGTCCCTCTTTATGAAGAGTGGACCTAGGTCACTCTTTGTAGATACGAACGTTCGGCGTTTTGCCGAAAAGTTGCCCTTTGGGCGTTTAAAATGGACCTAGGTCCCTATTTATGAAGAGTGGACCTAGGTCACTCTTTGTAGATATAAACGTTTGGCTTTTTACTGAAAAGTTGCCCTTTGGGCGTTTGAAATGGACCTAGGTCCATGGACTTAAGTCACTCTTTGTAGATACGAACGTTCGGCGTTTTGCCAAAAAGTTACCCTTTGGGCGTTTAAAACGGACCTAGGTCCTTCTTTATGAAGAGTGGACCTAGGTCACTCTTTGTAGATACGAACGTTCGGCGTTTTGCCAAAAAGTTGCCCTTTGGGCGTTTAAAACGGACCTAGGTCCTTCTTTATGAAGAGTGGATCTAGGTCGCTTTTTGTAGAAAATGTATATTGGTCACCTTTTGTAAAAAGTTACCTTTAGCGTTTTGTCGAAGAGTCGCCCTTTGGGCATTTTATCTAGAATGGACCTAGGTTACTACTTATTGGGCCTATACTCATGTGGGCTTCTCTTTTTTGTTTTTTTTGTTGGGGCTTATTATAATTTTGGTACAACAGAGGCCCCCCAAGTCTATCTTTTCAAATTTGAGAAGTTAGACTTATTTGTTACTGTGATTTACTTCATGTGCTTTAGGTTGGGCCACGAGCGTTTTCCTCAAAAAATTATTTCTAAGGAATTGGACCTAGGTCATCCTATGCGAGAAAGGATCTAGGTCCCTGGCCTTACAATATCTTTCACAATGTAAGGTCCTTCCCAGTTTGGCCCAAGAGTCCCAACCCCCGGATCTTGCATATTAGGAATGACTTTCTTCAAGACCAAATCTCTAACTCTGAAACGTCGATTCTTTACACGAGCATTGTAATATCGAGCCACTCTCCCTTGGTAAACAGCCACTCTGATCATTGCTTGATCTCGTTTTTCTTCTAAGAAATCTAAGTTTTGAAGTTGAAGATTATCATTGCGCTCGGGATTGAAGTGTTGGACTCGATAAGTTGGCATTCCTATTTCTGCAGGAACTACAGCTTCAGTGCCAAAAGCCAGAGAGAATGGGGTCTCGCCGGTAGGTATCCTTGGAGTAGTTATGTACGACCATAGGACAAAGGGAAGTTCTTCCGGCCAATCGCCCTTAGCTTTTTCAAGCTTAGTCTTGAGAGTTTGCTTTATCACTCGATTGGCTGCCTCTACTTGCCCATTTGCTTGAGGATGAGCTGGAGAGGAATAGTGATTTGTTATGCCAAGGGCCTTACAGAAGGCTTTAAAACTGGCATTGTCAAATTGCTTGCCGTTATCAGTGATGATGGTATGAGGGACTCCAAATCTACAGATGATGTTTCTTTTGATGAAGTCTGTTATCTTTTTTTCAGTAATTGTTGCCAAAGGCTCCGCTTCGACCCACTTAGTAAAGTAGTCTATAGCAACAATAGCAAACTTTACTTGGCCCTTTCCAGTAGGCAAAGGGCCAATAAGATCGATACCCCACTGGGCAAAAGGCCAAGGCGAAAGCAAAGGAATTAAGTCTTCCAGTGGCTGCCTTGGGATTTTAGCAAACCTTTGACATTTATCACATTTCTTCGTCAACTCAAGGGCGTCTTTATGCATGGTTGGCCAAAAATATCCTTGCCTTATTGCCTTGTATGCTAGCATCCTGCCACCCGAGTGGTTTCCACATATTCCCTCATGAATTTCTCTTAACACATAATTTGCATCCGCAGGAGCAAGACATTTCAAGAGGGGGAGAGAGAAACCTCGTTTGTATAGTTCACCATCAACAAACAGATATCTGGCAGCTCTAAGTCTGACTTTTCGAGCTTCATTTTTATCTGCTGGTAACTCCCCATTTATCAAGTACTTCTCAATAGGCTCCATCCATGTTGCCCTTCTATCTATAGTAGCCACTTCTTTAACCTCTGGTCGCAAGATACTTGGTTATGGGATCGTAGCAATTGGGACTGACCTCAACAAATTTCCTTCAGGTGTAGATGCGAGTTGGGCTAAGGCATCTGCTCGTTGGTTTTGTTCTCGAGGAATTTGCCTTATTTCAAACCTCTCAAAATCTTTCAGCAACTCATTAACTCGCTCAAGATAAGCGATCATGTTTAAATCTCGAGCTTCATAGTTACAATTGACTTGATTGACTACTAGTTGTGAGTCGCTAAATATCAACAAGTTCTTCACACCAAGGGCTTGTACTAATCTAAGTCCAGCAAGCAAGGCTTCATACTCGGCCTCGTTATTAGTTGCATCAAATCCAAATCGCAGGGCACATCCAATTTCTGTTTTATCCGGTGTGATAACAATTAATCCTCCTCCACTGCCCTTACTATTAAATGCGCCATCAACATAAAGAGTCCATTGCTCGGGTTGTTCTTCTAAAACTTCCGAATGTGGAGTTTCTACTTCTGTAAAGTCTGCAATGAAATCTGCTACTGCTTGCCCTTTAACTGAAGTGCGAGGTTTAAATTGAATATCAAATTCACCCAACTCTACTGCCCATTTGACCAATCTCCCTGACACATCAGGTTTTGCCAAAGTCCGCTTCAGTGGTTGGTTTGTTAATACGATGACCTCATGAGCTTGGAAGTATGGCCGTAATCTCCGCGCTGAAACGACTAGCGCTAGAGCAAGCTTCTCTAAATTTGAATATTGAGTCTCTGCATCGGCTAAGGCTCGACTTGTGTAATAAATTGGCCTTTGGACCCCTTTGTCATCTCGAACAAGAACGGAACTTGTTGCTGAGTTAGAAACTGCTAAGTACATGTAAAGTGACTCGCCCTCAGATGGTTTGACCAGAAGCGGTGGATTGCTGAGATAGTCTTTTAACTTTTGAAATGCTTCTTCGCATTCTTTGGTCCATATCATCTCTTTCCCTTTCTTTAAGGCTTTAAAAAAAGGAAGGCATTTGTCAGTAGCCCTTGAGACAAAACGATTCAGAGCAGCGATTCGTCCAGTTAGCTGCTGGATTTCTTTCACATTCTTCGGTGACTTCATGTTGATCAAGGCTTGGATTTTTTCAGGGTTAACTTCAATTCCTCTTTGATTTACCATAAATCCCAAAAACTTTCCTGAGGCCACTCCAAAGGCACACTTAGCTAGATTAAGCTTCATCTTGAAGTTCCTTAGGATATCAAAAGTTTCACGGAGATTTCTGATGTGATCATTTGAGTTTTTGCTCTTTGTCAGCATGTCATCCACATAGACTTCCATTGTGTGACCTATCTGATTGGCGAACATTGCATTCACAAGCCTTTGATAGGTTGCCCCAACATTCTTAAGCCCAAAAGGCATGACTTTATAACAATAAAGGCCTCGATCAGTAATGAATGCAGTCTTTTCTTGATCAGGCTCATGCATCCGAATCTGGTTGTACCCGGAATAGGCGTCCATGAAACTAAGGAGTTCATGTCCAGCTGTGGCATCCACAAGCTGATCAATCCGTGGCAAAGGGAAGCTATCCTTGGGACATGCTTTGTTGAGGTCAGTAAAGTTTACACACATCCTCCACTTTCCATGGGCTTTCTTTACCATGACAACGTTTGCAAGCCATTATGGATACCTAGCTTGTTTGATAAATTTTACCTTTAAGAGTTTGTCCACCTCCTCTTTAACAGTTGCAGCTCTCTCGGCATTCAAACTCCTCTTTTTTTGTCGAACAGGTTTTGTCAGAGGTTTAGTACTTAAGCGATGAATAATTATCCTCGAATCAATTCTCGGCATATCCTGGTGAGTCCATGCAAACACATCTGAGTATTCCTTTAGGAAATCCACAAGTTGTTCCCTAAGTGGATCGACTAATTGGGACCCAATTTTAACTGCCTTGTTGAGATCATCTCCAAGGGGAATTTCAACCAAGTCTTCAACGGGATTCGCTCGTTGATCATCCTTCACTGTTCTGGGGTCCAGACTTGTGATTTGAAATGACTCATTTCCTTTCTTGAAGGAAATCTCATAACATTCTCGAGCCTCTTTCTGATTTCCTCGAACTACTCCAATGCCAGCCTCCGTAGGAAACTTCAAAGTATAATGATAAACATAAGTTGCAGCCTTAATAGCATATAAGGTTGGTCGTCCTAAGACTGAATTGTATGCACTCGGTTGATCTACCACTATAAATCGAACCATTGAGGTAACTTTGGTCGGAGTTTTGCCAAAAGATACAGCAAGCTCAATCATTCCCTCAGGGATAACATTTCCTCCAGCAAATCCATGCAATGGAGTAGTGTATAGCATTAATTGAGATCTTTCCAATCCCATCTTTGTGAAGGCTGAAAGAAATAATATATCAGCCGAGCTTCCATTATCGATCAAGATTCGGTGGAGTCGTTTATTTGCCACGGGTAGAGTTACAACAATGGCATCACAATGAGGATGATGAATGCCCCGAGTGTCTTCTTCAGAAAAAATTATTGGAGTGTCACGAAACCTTGAATTCTGTAGGCGATCTATTAAATTTATATCCAGCCCACTAGGCTCATGCCTTGCCTGCCTGGCTAAGTTCTTCCTCGCCTTGCCAGAATTACCAGCAAAAGGACCACCCCAAATATGGTTGACATCAGACATATTCTCATCACTATCATTTTCTTTCTTTTTTCCTTTGTCTTTTCTTGAAGATTCTGGTAGGTCTCTATTTTCTCGACTACCTTGGCCTTTGACATATTCTTGTAGCTGACCTTGTCGTACCAAACTTTCAATTTGTTCTTTGAGGTCAAAACACTCAGATGTATCATACCCAACATCTTTATGAAAATGACAATACTTCTTTTGGTTCCTCCGCGAACGATCAGATTTCAGTGGCGGAGGGGCTTTAAACAAGGTGGAATTTTTTATTTGCATTAGAATGTGCTCCCTAGGAGCATTCAACTCAGTATAGTTAGTAAACTGTATAGGAGGCCGAGAACGAGGCTCTTGAGAGCTGAGTTG
This sequence comes from Citrus x changshan-huyou, assembly GCA_039657385.1. Lineage (NCBI taxonomy): Eukaryota > Viridiplantae > Streptophyta > Magnoliopsida > Sapindales > Rutaceae > Citrus > Citrus x changshan-huyou. The sequence continues at coordinate 9,600,929 of CM077550.1, forward strand.
GTCCATGGGGCAGAATTGATCCTTTCTAGAAGCTTGATCGGGTCGTCCAGGTCTTACATCACGCATGTCTTCCTTCTTCTTCTTATTTTTACTTGATTCACCTTTTTCTCACCCTTTCTTACTTTGAAATCTTTCTTCTGCATTGGCATATTTCTCAGCCCGAGAGAGCATATCTGAATATGTCGATGGTGGATTCTTTACTACTGACCACCATAGTCTTCCCATCTGTAGGCCTTCCATTAGCCCGGAAAGAGCAACCCCGTCATCATATCCGTCCACTTGAGTGGTCTCGGCATTATACCTTTGAATATACTCCCTTAGAGATTCACCTTCATGTTGTTTTACTGTCAAAAGGCTTTCCTCTTTGTCTTGCACTATGAAAATGCATTGTAAATTCTCGGATCAATTCATTGAATGAAGAAATAGAGTTTGGCCTTAACCTTCGAAACCACCTTCTTGCAGCCCCAGACAAGGTAAGAGGAAAAGCTCGACATAAAATGGCTGAAGACACGCCCTGAACTTCCATAAGAGAACGATACAGCTCGACATGCTCCATAGGATCTTTTTGTCCGTCATAAGGCTCTATTGATGGAAGTCGAAACCCTGACGGGTATCTAGCTCTCATGATTTCTTGTGTAAATGGTGGCTCAGACTCAGCCATCATATCGTCTTGTGATCCCTTTCCACGAACCATTTGTTCAAGTCTTTGCATTCTCTCTTGTAAATCAGATGGCTCATCATTATCCCGGGTTGCTCTTTGTCATGTCCGTCTCTGATTGAGAGCATGTCTCAAATCATCATCACTCAAATCATCTCTTGATCTTGTCCGGGAAGAGCTGGAGTTTGCTGCATTGCTATCAAAGTTGCTGAAGTTAGCTTGTTCATCATTTCGACCTTGAAACTGATCGAACATTCTATTGAAGTTTGTTGTCAATTGTTCTATTTGCCTCTGAAGTCGGGCAATCCTACCACGCCTTTGGCGTCGAGCTTGAACATTTGGATCTGGCTGTGGATGTTGTGCATGAAATTGTTGATTTGGATTTTGTTGGAGGTTAGGTGGATGCATTGGGACTGTAGATTCACTTCCGGGATCTACAACATATCTTTATCGTTGAAAATGAATCTCGGCATCCCTGGAACTTTCATCATCAGCATCAAGCTCAGAGTAGTTATAATTGTCGCCTATGCTTAAGGTGATCACATTGGCTTTTTACTCTTCCCCACAGACGGCGCCAACTGTCGTTACAATTTTTGTTCGACACGTAATAACTAACTTTTTACTTCGAATTCCTTTCTATATTACACTTTGTGAATCATCTCTCCATGATATGAAAGTTTCTGTTGTCAAATGTTCTGCAAAAGAAATGAAATTGTCAAAGGGTGCCGGGGTTGCCGGCGATAACCCTCCGACGCTCAAGTCAGCCTTTTAAATTTTATCATAGAGAGAGAAAATTCAAAGAAAAAAAAGGACAGCATTTCGTTACCATTTTTTCCCCTTTCTTTTGTGTGGAAAGTTCTGATCATTATATAGGCAGTTTGATTCATGAGGTGGAGGTGTCATCATGACACGTGGTATTGTTTTAGTGACAAGTGTCTTCGAAACTCATGCATGAAGACACCTGTCATTACGTGTCAAACTTGCTCACTATCAAGTCTCCTTTGGACACTTGTCATGATTTCGAGCTCTTGACCTTTGTTGGGCTCGAGCATTTCAGCTCTTATGTTGGTTCCTTGTAAGGAGGAATGGTTTTGCGGCATTTCGCATGTATGTAACTTTTGTAGAATGTTACTTTCAAGTAAATGCTGAACATCTAAGTAATTATTTGTAGAAAATGGACCTAGGTCATTCTTTGTAATGAATAGGTCTAGGTCGCTCTTTGTAGATACAAACGTTTGGCGTTTTGCCGAAAAGTTGCCCTTTGAGCGTTTAAAATGGACATAGGTCCCTCTTTATGAAGAGGGGACCTAGGTCACTCTTTGTAGATACGAACGTTCGGCGTTTTGCCGAAAAGTTGCCCTTTGGGCGTTTAAAATGGATCTAGGTCCCTCTTTATGAAGAGTGGACCTAGGTCACTCTTTGTACATATAAACGTTTGGCTTTTTGCCGAAAAGCTGCCCTTTGGGCATTTGAAATGGACCTAGGTCCCTCTTTATGAAGAGTGGACTTAGGTCACTCTTTGTAGATACGAATGTTCAGCGTTTTGCCGAAAAGTTGCCCTTTGGGCGTTTAAAATGGACCTAGGTCCCTCTTTATGAAGAGTGGACCTAGGTCACTCTTTGTAGATATAAACGTTTGGCTTTTTGCCGAAAAGTTGCCCTTTGGGCATTTGAAATGGATCTAGGTCCCTCTTTATGAAGAGTGAACTTAGGTCACTCTTTGTAGATACGAACGTTCAGCGTTTTGCCGAAAAGTTACCCTTTGGGCGTTTAAAATGGACCTAGGTCCCTCTTTATGAAGAGTGGATCTAGGTCACTCTTTGTAGATGCGAACGTTCGGCGTTTTGCCGAAAAGTTGCCCTTTGGGCGTTTAAAATGGACCTAGGTCCCTCTTTATGAAGAGTGGACCTAGGTCACTCTTTGTAGATATAAACGTTTGGCTTTTTACCGAAAAGTTGCCCTTTGGGCGTTTGAAATGGACCTAGGTCCATGGACTTAAGTCACTCTTTGTAGATACGAATGTTCGGCGTTTTGCCGAAAAGTTACCCTTTGGGCGTTTAAAACGGACCTAGGTCCTTCTTTATGAAGAGTGGACCTAGGTCACTCTTTGTAGATACGAACGTTCGGCGCTTTGCCGAAAAGTTGCCATTTGGGCGTTTAAAACGGACCTAGGTCCTTCTTTATGAAGAGTGGACCTAGGTCGCTCTTTGTAGAAAATGTATATTGGTCACCTTTTGTAAAAAGTTACCTTTAGCGTTTTGTCGAAGAGTCGCCCTTTGGGCATTTTATCTAGAATGGACCTAGGTTACTACTTATTGGGCCTATACTCATGTGGGCTTCTCTTTTTTGTTTTTTTTGTTGGGGCTTATTATAATTTTGGTACAACAACTACTATAAATTAACAAAAATCATGCAGCATGAAACTGCATGGGCTTTTTTTATATAAAAACCCTAAGCACACACAATCAACCACAATGCATTCAAGATTTGTGATCAAATGTGGACCAATACTGTAACAACAACAATTATGCCTGCAGCATGAAAGTTTAAACTGCATGGACTATTTAATACAAAACCTGAGCAAACAATAATCAACAAAAACGTGATCAGATTTGATCAAAATGTGGACCAATGGCTCGATGGCAGCGAAGATCGCGCAACTGAAAGAGTACGAATTACTCGGCACTTTATAGACTTTCAATGAAGAATTTGTTGCTGCCAGGATGTAATGATATGACTATGATAACATATCATATGCTTATGTGGCACATTATGGCTGTCATCGTGAGCCACACGGGTGACTTTAACGGTCCAGATTTAACCAAGCTTTTAGCGCGTGGTTGACTTTTGACTACAATGGTGGTTGGTGCGCCGTGTGGGTGTTGTTAATTAAGAAATTGTCAGTGAGAAGCTCTTATACGGAGTAAGCAAAATCCTATCAACCACGTTCACACGTGAGGCACCAAATGTATATATCTCTAATTAGTTATGATTCAAAATTTGGATTCAATAAGTTAATGGCTCCTGCCGACAACTCCTTAACTGAGTTGCTCAATGCTTTCCCCTCTTATTCTTAAAATGGAAGGAATTGAGTCTCCTCATATTACTATAAGAGTTTATTTGATTTTCTTCAATTTGCTATATTGAACTTTTGTACTAAATTTTAATTGTCCATTTCTTTGAACTTATATGCCTAGCTATTTGTATTGTTTATAATATTAAAAAAACATGTTAATTACTAGTGTTATAAGAACTAATTACCAACTGATTTCATGTTTATTTGGAAGGCCAATTAGACAACGGACTAAAAAAATTCATTTGAATTTTATCTACCACCACCTTACCTTTTAAATTAATTGAAAAAAAAATTGTAAACCCAAAAGTCAAACGATCACTCTCAAAACAAAATGTTAAAAAATATGAGGAAACATGTAAACCTAATATTGAAAGTTGTCTTCTTGTCAAAGTATATCTAGTAATGATGAAATAGACATTTTCAATACAACCAATTAAAAAGTACAGCCAAAACCATAAAGCTACTTGATGGTTAATTAATAACTAATAATATAATACCCATTATCCCAATTGGATGATTAGGGCCTCTTATAGTTAATTTTGGTTAATGGATTGGCTAGCTAGCTTATGTAGCTATACAAACATTTAATTAAATCATTGTTACATAATATCACTTCCTAGCACATTAGTGTTAGTTGTCAAGGATGTTGATCGCAATTATAATTATTGATCCAGATTGAATGGTATCATGCTGTGGACCATTGGTTTGGTATTGAGCATGGATCATACGCTAAGTTCTTAATTATATATGTATAGAATTAATGAATCCCATATCTTATTTTATAATTTATAATTAACTTGGGTAATCAAACCAATTAATGCCATGCATACATGTATTACCAAATTATTTCGATCTTAATCAAGCCTGTATATTTGTGTTATTGACCATGACAACATCTAACTCTAGGTGTGAAATTAAGCCTAGAAGAATACATAAAAATAAATATCGATCGAAAAAGTCGAAATGTCAAATGTTTCGAGAAGTCCAATTGTCCAATCAAACAATATAATGAGGTTGTGGCTTAATTTTGGTCCCCAGCAGCTGCTTAATTAATTATGATTCCATAATCTTTCAAACGCCATTATTAATTAATAATATATAAGCAATATATAAAGGAATGTCGATCGAACTCCAACTAATTATCTTGATACTAAAAATTCAATAATGTTGCTTACTTAAAACGTACTTGGGCCTGGTGACTCATTTGAATCAATAATTAATGGCAAGTACTGAGTTTACAGTTGCATTTGGTTAGTCTCTAATAATCTTTATTTGTTCTTGAGTATACTTTTAAGTTAATTCTCTTAAAAAGACATTCCACGTAAGATTTATTTCATTTTTCCCTTTTCTCTAAACAGGTTAATTCTGCATAAATTGCCGGCCTGATAAAGTTCCTTACAATTCTTCAACTCTCTCAAAACCCATTTAAAACAGTTGCTTTTCTTTTTGTTTGGGCTAAGAATTAAGATTTCTTCAAAGACAAAAATAAAGTCAAAATGTTGTCTTCATCTAATGAATTGACTGCAGAAAAAGGTTGTGCATGCGGTTTGTTGAGGGGATGACACTTGACAAACAACTAGGAAGAGTTGAAAAAAGTAAGTCCATTGACGTTTCTCTCATAGAAAAATAGATGTTTGAGAAATGTAAATGTGAACAAGTTTGTATATGTATTACTGACGATTTTGATTTTCACATTGAAGTTACTGACGATTTTTGTTTGGTAGTTTTGATTTTCAACTATGTTTTTGGAAGTTTTAGCCCCTATTACTATTGAGAATATGCGTGTTAATACTTCTTCCCACTATGTGACTTAAGAAATGGATTTTTAGTAGAGCGTTTTTTTAAAGTTGGTATATGTATTACTGACGATTCAAAAGTCAAACAAACCTATTTCTTGCTTGAATTAAATAGTGACCAAGTCAAAGACAGAACAACATTACTTTTCATTAGGTGATGAAAAAAACTACAAGTACAGCAAATATTAATGGAATTACTTAGTAACTTGCTTAGCAAGAAGCAAGAAAACAATAATATAATCTCAACTTCAAACTAATGTACAGTATAATGAGACAAACAAACCCTGTTGTTCGTAATTGATTTTGTCACGCAAAGAATCAAAATAATGGGTAAAATTTACCCAAAAAAATAACAACAAGAATGCAGTAACCATAATTAATTTCTGCGTCTCTCTCTTTTTTGCATGAAATTATGTATTCTTTTCAATGCAACTTCTAGTGTTTGCTCACTCATGTTAGCAAAACACACCCTGAACCAACCGGGTTCAGAACAATGGCAAGATGAACCGGGTGAAATGTTAAGCTTCACTTCATGCAACATAGAATCCCAAAGAGCCAATTCTCCTTCTCTCGTTTGTTCCTCCAACAATGGGCCTAGATTCATCCAGCAAAACAGCCCGGCATTCCCTTTCAAACACTCGATCCCGGCGCTTCTCAAGCCTTCAATGATCATCTGATATCTTTTCTGAAGCCTCTCTCTATTTGTCTTGATGTAATTCTCAGTAAATTTCTTATTTGACAACATGGAAGCTAAGAGATATTGTGTTTGGGAAGAAATGAGAGTGAAGCTGGACATTCTCCTGGCAGTGGTAACAACTTTGTCGTTATACGAGTAAATAGTCCCAACTCTAAATCCTGGGAGACCAAGATCTTTAGAGAGACTGTAAACTATGTGAACTCTTTCAGAATCTTTATACTCACGGGCCTCTAGGATTTCAGCAATGCTAACGAATTCGGACGATGAGAAAGCTGAGCCGGAGTAGATTTCATCAGAGACTAAATGGATGTTTTTGCGTGTAGCGAAATCTAGAAGCTCTTCTAGAACTGACCGTTGGATTGTTGCGCCTAACGGGTTTGAAGGGTTGGTTATCAGGACTCCTCTAACTCTCATGTCCTTGGATTGTGCTTCTTTGTATGCAGCTTCCAATGCTTGAGGGGTAATTTGGAAATTGTTTGAGCTGTCGCAATGGATTGGAACAATTTTGATTCCAGTTCTCCATCTTAAATCTCTGTCAAATCTGGAGATTAATAGAAACGAAATCAATGAGTAATGATATTCAGACAGAAAAATTTGAACAGGATGCTGATAAAAATAGTGATAAACAAAATCTTACCCTGGGTAGTATGGAGTAGGGACCAACAAAGCATCACCAGGATCCGCAAGAATGAAGGTTAAAAGCTCATTGGCTGCAGTGGCGCCTGCCGTTAGGACAATTCTATTAAGATCAACTTTAGCTCTTCCTCCTCTTATTTGTTCCATGAAGCTTGCCATTGCCTGTCTGAACGATTTGAGTCCATGGTAATCTTGAAACAAAGCATTTTCTCTGAAGCCTGGAGCCCCTTTGCCCCAAGTTGAGGCTTCTGGGTGCTGTTCCAAGTACTCTTCAAGCAAATCAAATGAAACCTGAAGTCCAAAATGAAACAGCAAACATTAGTATTACTATATTCCAAAGTATACCCCGGACTTGCCCTAATTGTTAAGCAGCATTCTTTAGCTGGTCATAAGCTTATTATTTTTTTCTGTTTGGTGTGACACTTACTTGATTCTCTGCTAATCCCATTTGAATGACTCCCGATGGGTTAGTTGATTCCTCATAAGGGTTTTCATCATATGCTTTCCAGCCAGCAAAATATGGAGAGTCTTCACCATGGGTTTCAGAAACAGCAACTTTTGAAAGACCAACAGATACAGATGGTTGCTCAATCTCTATAGCCATCACTATCTAGCTTTCTTGAATTGATTTATGATGAGGCTTTAATAGAAAGCTTTTTATGTACGACTGTTAGAGATGAGAGAGAGAGAAGAGAGAAATGTGAAAGAAAGAAATTAAGAAAGCTAGTTTGTTGAATGAAACACTTATCAAAGTGTCCCTATATATAGAGGAAGCTCAAGGCTTTGACAAAAAAGAATTCTCCCATCAGCTTGCCCCGGTTCTGACACACAAAAAGAAAATGAATGAATAAAAAAAATCAAATGATTGATTTCGTAGTGTAAGCATGATCAACTCGCTTTTACAGATATAGTTTTTATCTCTCTTGACAACTGTACGTTTGGCTTCTGTCATCTTGTTCCAAGCTTTCTTTATCTCAATCTCTTATACAATCAATAGCGAATATGGTGGTTGATGGGGAGTGGGTATTATATTTTTTCCTTATAATTTCCAGTCTCCAATTTTTTTCCCCTCTTAGAATGGGGCAATTAATAATTAATAAGTTAAGGTTCCTTACTTTTGCTTTAAATCTTCATCATATAATTACTATATCTTCATTTTCTAATTAATTATTAGTATTTTGATTTAATAATAATGTTGGGTGAGTCCTCAATTCGCAAACCTATGACTAATCAAATCTTTGCTGAATAAACTCTAAATTCTTTGTAGAAACTAAAGTCATGCATGAGGACTACATTTAGCATACAAAGATATTCCAAAAGATCTAAGAGTAGTTAAGTTTTGATGACCTGACAAAGATACCAATTTAACCCAAGATTAAGATTCTGATTTGTGAACAAAGCTAAGACAAAGTAGAAGCTCTGAGAAGATCTTAGGACCCCACACTACCATTTCCATTTTTTCGTTAAAAGGATCAGATCTTAAGCAGTGATTACCAGCCCAAAAAAAAAAAAATGTTAGAGCTGAAAACCAACTTTAAACTGATATCGATTTAATCACTTAAATATAAATATGATAAATCAAAAACCATTAATGTTGTTTTTATCAACATTCTGTTAGCCCTCTATTTCTTTAAAATTTTCTTATTTTCCTTATGATACCACATATTTTTGTAAACATTATGGTTACTCTCTAAACACCTTGGATATTCATATAGATCATGCATACTAACGCATTGATTGTATTTGTGTGGGAATAAATTTGATGGGAAAGAATTTTGTATTTGGTGAATATGCATGCCGATGTAAGAATTAAGATATTTGTCAAGATTGTGTTGCTAGAATGGTTTTCAACTAACCAACTTGCAAAATAAATTAACATCCAAGTTCAAAAAGAGAGTAGAAGAGAATATATAGTTAGATATTTAAAATGGATTAAGCGACGTGGGGCTCGAGATCGATCATGAATATCCATGTGCAAGAACTCAACAGCATGATATTTGCAATTAATAGACTGCATCGATACAATGCTCAAAATATGCATGACAACGTGAAATGAGTGGTAGATGATGACGACTATTGTGCCCAATTCCACTTTGAAAGGAGAGACAACAAAAGTATCAAACAATTAGTTTGTTCTTTCTTTTCTTCAAGGAGATTATTCTTGTTTTTTTTTTTCAACTGGCAGGTATCTTCAACTAGTTAACAATTCTTTACTTCTTTAATAGATTTTTAAACAGTTTTCTTTCATTGATTATTCGAATTTAAATTATGAAAAAATAAAAAGACTTCAAATCAATCTAGATATTTTTATATACACACACGATCTTGTAATACGCATATAGCAATACTTAAGTTCATCATAACATATACAAATAGAAAAAATCAAAACCATCATGTGACCTAAGAAGCATGATCATTATGACAACATACGATATCTCATGTACATATTATAAGAATTATGATTATTATGTTGTAAATGTGCGATGGGTATTTCAAAATACCGCTACACAATTGAATTTGAATTAAATAAAAAGAGTTCCAATTTAAACTTAATGGAAAGCCAAATAACATTAACAAAATTGTTGAAAGTTAATTAACTAGAGTTAATTGACTCATTTTAATAACGTTAAATTTGGTTAAAGGAGAAAGTTACGGTAGTTATGGAAATAACTTTAAAAAAAGTTGAAAGTAGTTAAAAGAGAGTTAAGTTAAATGGTGGCTATTCGAAGAGGTATTTGGAATAGACACCTTTAGTATATAAATAGTGGCCTACAGATTACTGTAAGATATTGATTTTTTCTCTACTTTTTCAACTCTACTTCTTCCATATTGTAAACACTACCAAATAAATCATCGTATTGTATATTTAATTATTTGTTGTTCTAAATTGTTGTATTGAGTGTGCACTCCAACAACAATCATTACATCCTAAGAACTATTCGTCAACAGCCTGTTTGCGCCAAAATAATATTTTGAGGTGTAGAAATAGTCTTAAGAACAATGTGTAGCACACCTTGACTTTTTTTTTTTAATTTATTCATAGCCATTTTCTATTTTTCATAGCATCTTTTTTACTATATTAATTTTTTTTAACATGTTATATTTGTGAAAATATGAAATATGAATCTTAGAATGTTTGAATTTAATTATTTACCTTTGTTATATATAGTATATTCTTGTATAAATAGATCATCCTAGCTATTTGGAATTCCATTAGTTTATATTTTTCTTCGAAAACTACAACTTGAAATATGCAAGCGTTGGAGAATAAATTTTTAACTAATAGCTACATGAAAAACAAGCCCATGGTATTGGTCGAAAAGCATGGAGTATAGACATAAAATAAACTCTCGTGTTCCTCGAGTTCCAACTCACAGCAACTTTAGCATTGCATCATTCATAATGACAGGGATAGACATGAAGATTAATATTGGAGCTTTGTTCGTTAATTAATCAATAACCAAATTAATTATCCAAACATTACACATATAGGTAAGCAGTTACTTCATCGTATATAGTTTATTCATAATGCTTTATGACCTTTTACTTTAATGTATATATGTTTGGGAATCACCAAAACGCACCTTCAGAAGCTAAAATAAATAAATAAATTGGAAAAAAGATATTGGTTTCAGTGTGTTAGGTAACCCAAAAAGGCAATAAAATTACCATGTAAACCTAGTTGCTGAAGATGTGTTTTTGTGCCCAGCTAAGTAAGTAAGTGGATTCCAACTGAGAAGTGTAAGCATCCTAGAAGTTAGGGCTTTAATTTACGTATATAAAAACAAAGGAAAACAAACATGCTTTTGGCTATCTAATAATTAAGCTCACGTCTGGGCTGACTGAAGCAGCACTTTTCAACATTTAGACTATATTTAATTAAATTAACTAAGTAGGTTTTGATTTTCCAAGAAAGAAAAATAGAAAAAAGAACGAAGTAGCTTTTGAAGAATCAATACATTTAAGCCTTAATTAATTGTCAACAGCTCATTTTGTCAACATCTTAAGAGTAACAAATTGCCATGTTTGTCACTTCATGTTGAGCATGTGGACTACAAATGCGTGAAAAGGACTGCTTCTGTGTCCCTCAATTTACTTGTGACCTAAGTAGCCTTAATTAGCTATCCAACAATCAAATTAAAATAAGGCAGATTCTGCTTTGCAGTGGTAGTAGCTGCCTGGTGGTTTCATACATATAATCAAGTCTATTTTAATTGACCTTTTTGTGAGGTAATTACAAGTTGTATCATCAATTTTTTTTTTTTTTTAAATTAACGTAGATGAGATAATAAAATTCAAGCCAATATTTTTAAACCGATTTAAATTTAGATGGTTAGTCAATGAAGTTATTTTAAAATTACTCAACAAAGTCTTGGGGTACATTAACTACTTGCTTGATTAAATGCAAGAGGATTATTGTAAATTGAGTGAAGTGGATTGGCCATGTAGGATTGATGATCGAATGAGGGGAAGATCATTTAGTGGGGTTTCCTATGATTGGATGAAAAAGATATTAGTATGTTTTGTATCCAAATCATATGGCATGTATCTTCTTGGAAGATATATAGCCAATAACGACGCGCCACATGGGAGTCTCTATTCCAATCATGCCAAGATCACGTCAAAAGAGAGATAACTGCAGAATATTGGGTAGGTCAGATATATTAATATTCACCCATGGCCTTATTCATTAATTTAATAAGAAGAATACATGTTTGTTATCACAATCGTGCATGTCTTTCTTTTCTATTCTTTCTTCCCCCCAACAACCCCCCCCCCCCCCCCCCTCCCCAATCCTTGCTTTTCAGTAAAATTCAATTCACAGTTATTTATATGGAAATAACCCATGAAAATGAAGAAATTAACAAAGTAAGAAAATTATATTCCCCCTTTTATTGGATTGACATTGACTAAAATGCCAATTTAGGTTTTAGACAAAGAAAGTAAATAATATAAAAGGAAAACATAGTACAATATTCTTACCATATTATGTGTATTCCATGTTGATTTTTAACTCTTGGCAAGTGCATAAGTGCGTTAGATTTGATTTTTAAAATCAAAGGTAATTAAATAATTAATCAAAATATTCTTAATGTTCTTTTTATATAATTTGTCCACTTACATTAATTTTGTACTATTTTTCCAATATTTATATTAATATTCGCATTTTCTTAACATGTGTAGAATGTAGGATCATAATAGATACGTTGTTGCCTAAACTACTGCACCCACATACCATCAATTCATATGTCATCGTACTTTTATGCCTCTTAATAATGTATTGATAATGTTCTCCTTCTCAAGTTAGGATGTCACTGAAATGTAAAAAAACAGATTTCATTATATTAATGTAATTTTTTTGTTTGTTAGTATATTGAATATTTGTGTTTTTTTTTTACTGACATTTTCACTTTAATAAAATAAAGATGCCTTCACTAGAGAATGATTATACATATAAATACACACATATATTGTTTTTTTTTTTCGACTTGCATTTCTTTTCTACTAATTTCCCAAATATTTTTATTAACGGATAGTTACAAATTAAATTTTATTAGCTAGGCCCACTACTAAGCATAAGTCAAGAATGGCCTTTTTGGTGAACCATGCACATGTGCTCGCCTTTATACATTCTCATGTTACAGCAAGACCAAGAATTATAATTTATATATGGTTGTCACAGAATCAATAATAACATTGAAATATATAATTGATTGCCCTTCTTAAATTGTGATCCAAGAACTTCCACACAGGCCGATCGAAGGATATAATATTAATTGCAATTACAATTATGTAGAAAACATGCAATGATTTATTTCTTGCTTTGATTCTAAGTGTGTGGGTATTCACTACTACTTTCTTCTCAAGTTGTCTTTAGTATCTAGTTTATCTTTCATTTGAGTGTATGTGAATACATAATTCCAGCTATTTGCCAACCAATGTTACAATCATCAATATAAATCATACTTTTATATACATTATTGGAACTCTTGAATAGTGTATATATATGTAGAGTGGTCTGACAAGACCTCGTAAATTGATCAAACACACACATGCATGCAAGAAGAACTTGCATGATCATCACCTCCTTCAATTGATAGCCTTGTTGGGTACTTCAATTAAGGGGGGAAAAAACATTGACAAGAGAAAACCACTTGGAATAAAATGATCTTTCAGTTCACTTCATATTTGCATATGTTTTTGTACAATTAATATACATATCTTACAGTTCTCGTTTCATTGACATTATTTATTATTCAATCCCCATGTCTCCTTGTTTTTTAGTTTAATAATTAAGATCTTAAATTCCCATTATGGTGGATGTTTCGGTGATAAGACTATGGAAGAAAATGAGAAGGGGAAAGAGAAAATTATCAGAGAGCTGCAATGAATTGAAAATATTCTGGATTATACTAGAGATTTACATTAGTTCCTAAAGAGCATATAATATTTGCTTAATTACAAATAATATACCATCCTTGGAGTCTTTAAAGCCTTCGCTCTCTGGCTATGATATATCCTTATACATGACTTATATATGTACTTAACTCAATATTTGTACTCAGTCAATGTGAGATATAATATTCTTAACATTTCTGTGTAAATTGGTCTTTTTATCTAGTCATTGTCACATAAAAGAGTGATGCTTTTAGCACCCCTCTAATATGCTAATGAAATCCCTTCATTGGAATTTAAAATTTTATCCATGCTTATAATTGCATGAAGCTCCCCATATAATTTCATCCTGTCTTGTGTAAACTTTTTACACGACAAATTACGGACTTCATAGCATGAATTTTTGACACCCACTTATATATATATAGACACGCACACAAACATATACACACGTACAATCCAAGTCAAAATATTGGAAAAGGTGCAGAGAACTTGTCATTGTATCTTTGATCACAAATTCTGTTTCCATTTATTGTTACGTTTGTGAAAAAAAAACTGTACACTGTTGTCTTGTTCCTCGAACTACAACTCGCATGCGAGTTTTCAAAATTCATTGGTTTACTTGTTGATGCGTCATTTGTGCTATTGTTGTTATATAAAAACAACCACTTGGCATTTTTTTGTTTTGGCAAGCATCCATCTTATTTTGAAATTCATCAATTTTCTCCATTTTTTTTTTATCTACAACTGAAATCGTCTTGGATTGGCAAGAGCAGGAAATTGCTAATTTCTCCTATTGAAATTAACATATACTACTTATTCCTTTACTATTTTTATAATACCAATAACCATCCTAGCACCATAATATTATAGTATTACTCCTATTTTTAAATGTACTTTTAGTTATATTTATTATAAATTTATAAATCATATAACTTGAAACTAAAACAAAAAGTTAAATACTAAAAATAAGAAACATAGATATCGATGTGAATAAAAAAATTAATAATATATATTTTTCTTGCACTTTTTTATTTTATTCATTTTTTCTTATATATAGTAATTAAATATTTAATCTTTCCAAGATCAAATATAAATAAAATGACTCATTACCCTCTTTTCTTTTAAATTTGTGGTCCTACGTAGATGGTTGAGTATTATAAAAACAGTAAGGCATAAGTAATATATACTAATTTTAGTAGGGGAAAATTGGCAATCTATCTACAAGAGCCTAGTATTTTTTTCCCTTCTCTGTTGTTAGCTTTCTTGCTCATGGATCCAATCTCTCTCTCTTTCTCTCTTTTTTTTTTGTGCAAATTCAAGGAAAAAGTCATAAACTATAGTTTCTTTTTATATGCATTAAAAATATTAGACCTATAGAGATGACAATGATTAATTAAAGAAAAATACCAGTGCCACGACTCTCCACGTGGTGGAAAGATAGGGTGGGCGTACTAGTGCAAAAGTGTGGTTCTTATTACTTTATAAAAAGTCCACAACTAACTTATACTCAAAAGATAGTTCAAGAGTTTATGGTTGTCCCAAAAATGTATATCAAGTGAATAGGTGGTGTGGGCCCATTCATGCAGCCAATGTACAATAATATTATTAACACCTACTATTACGCATAAATTATTCTGTCACGTGAAAAGGTACTATGGGCGTATTTGTGCATTGATTTGACTCTAATACCATATAAAAGCCCATGACCTAACTCATACTAAAACATTATCTCAAGAATCGAGAGTTCCCTTCAACTAATATTATTAATTTAATTTCAGTGAGATAATATCCTCAATAATTATAACAAGTTCATTCTATACAGTATTGAATAGAATTGTTAACCAAACCATTCTGGTTTGACGCTCAACCCTCTTTTAAAAAATGGATCAATTATTGCTTCTGCTCTCGGGTGACTTCGTTGATCAATGGACCTGTTCAATTGGTAAAATATGGTTAGCTCTTCTGTCCATAATACATGCATTTATGATGCATGCATATGAGGGTATGCAATATGCATGAACAGATAAATAGGTATATTAACCTTGAATTGTTACCTTATGTCACTGTTAATTAACTTCTCCACTCTATTGATTTGTGTAAAAATTCCATGGTGAAACTTCACATATTATTGATATGTAAGAACGATACATCATGTAAGCATATGAATTGGACCAAGATTTTGAACTTATTTATTCTTCTATCGAAGATTCTCTCTTATCTTAATTTTTAGATTCAGAGTTGAATTGACATTTTTACTAATATTTTAGAAATATACAATTAATGGTTATTAGATAAAAAAATAATATTAACAATATATCATTATATATACATGTGTAGTAAAAACTTATGAAGAATTGAGTATAGATCAGTTCAGTACTGAATCTAAATCGGTATCATGAGTATGAGTATGTTAACTTTTGCCAATATTTTATTTAAAAAAAAATGAAGCCCAAAAGTTGAGAAACTATGCTGATTATGTACATATAAAACATCACTCTTTCCTTGAGTTTCATTTTCCTGAAAAATAAACTATGATTACATTATCATTATTATTTAGGCAATTCATGAGTCCACGTTCATATATCTTATGAACCATAAGCTGGTCATTAGCATTGATGTAATCTCATTGGACCAAAGAAGTCTTAAATTTTACCATCGATATTCTTACGTATATAGGTGGCATCACTGGCATGCATGCTATGTAGCCAAGAGAAGCCAGCAAGTTTCCACTTTGACTACTTCAAGTCATACCAGACAATTGCCCATTTTAAATTAATCTTGCCGAAAATTGTCACTCTGAGAGGAAGTAAGATGCTCCTACTACCACAAACAATAGATCCTACTGGCCATTTTATAATCGAAGATGCTGAACAATGAAATTTCTAATATGCTCTTTCTACCACATAACATATCTAGGAAGGAATATAATTTCCATATGATATGATCAATACATCTAAATTGGAATCATAGACAATCTCCATAAATCCTGATTCTTTTGCCACAAAATCATTGATTGATATTCCAGCGATCAAGCTTATGTCACATATCTACCCCAATTCGAATCAAAGGTTTTAGAATACATGTCAACCATAAATTGGGAATTTTTGCCATGAAAAATTTCGTGTACATCACAGAAGACATGCATGTATCTTACATGTTCTAGGAGACATAATTTACTGGCAATAACAACGAGGCACACATTCTCTGTCTACAGATAAAACACAGCAAAATAATTTTTCATTTTGTTGTCGATCAGTTGTGGTGTAAACTGACCCAAGCATCGTGTAAAGCTACTTTGATATGGATTCTCTAAGATAAAAATCATAAACAATAGAGGTCACTTGCAACTCCAAAATGGAAAACTATCAAATATTCATCCTCAATGAAAGTTTGAAAATATCCAAATATTTTTTAAATTATCAGTAACCTAACCCCACATAAAAACAAATAAAAGTTAAAATATGTATATTTTTATGGATTCCCTTAAAATTTGAATTAATAACAAAATTGCCTCAAAAAATTAAAATTGCTCGGGTAAATATCATTATTCCTATCGGCAGTCCACCCAAAATTTGTAGAGTATACCAATTTTTCATTTTTTTTCATTAACGGAGTTAGAATCTTTTTAAAAATCTCAACAACTTGAGCATGTTGCTTTTGAAAAGTATTTTAACTTTGAAAAAAACTCATTGGCCCATCGAAATAGCAAATTTGGTAAAAGCAAAAATGTAAAAGCACATTAAGCAAAACTCTCGCCAGTTTTTTCAAAGACCATCCGCACTTGACCCTCACTAGTAACATTCCACTTACGAGGAAAAAAATATCGTTTGAAGTGATCTATACTGCATAAGGCGTGCCATAAATAATTCCTCATCAGCTCTTTTTTGGGGAAATTGTCCCTTAGCAACTAGGGGTGGGCAATTTCGGATTCGGATGAATCTGATCGGATTTCAGATAATTCGGATTGAAAAAAAATTCATCCAAATTCAATCCGACTTTAAATTTGATCTTTCATCCGATCTGAATAATTCGGATTGGATGAAAATATTGGATTACTCGGATTCAGATAGGATCGGATGAGTTTGGATTTCAGATTAATTTTCGGATTCCTATTATATTTTGGATTCGGATTAATTCGGATTGAAATCGGATTTGGACCTTTTTCACAATTCTCACAAAAAATTTATGAAATCTATAATTAATGAAAACTTATTAACCATTAAAAAAAAATGAAAACAAGCTGACAAATGACAATGTATTGTTTCCTTGACAATATGGCATTGACATATACCAAGAAAACAAGCCGATACAAAGTTTCCATTCACAAAAATAAAAAATTATAAACCATTAAAATGAAAATATTTAAATAATCAAATCTAATAATCTATAATCAACGGCCCATTTATATTCTCATATGCATTCATTTTGTACAAACACTCCCATTTCATTTAATTAGTAATGCTCTTACAAGTTAGGTGCATAAACATTACTCCAAGTCCAAGCCTCCAAATAAGCAACACAAAATAAACATTGCTCCAAGTTTCTAAATAAACAACACAAAATAAACATTGCTCCAACTCTCCAAAGTCCAAATGAATAACACAAAATAAACTTTGCTCCAACTCCAAGTCTCCAAGTAAACACAAAATCAACATTACTCCAAGTCTCCAAACAAACAACACAAAATAAACAATTAAATATTACTCCAAATCTCCAAATAAATAAACAACACAAAATCAAAAAATAAATATTATCATTATATCATCCAACAATAAAATAAACCAAAATAAAAATTATCATCCAAAAACATTTAGATAGACTACAAGTTCTTCAAACCAAAAGTACAATAACACCAAATTAAACTCACAACACACTTTGACTAGTTCTTAACTTTTGCTTTCCAACTACCAACTTCAACTTTCCTAACATAAGATCACAAACAATTATCATGTTACAATTGACTTAAAACCAAATGTAAAACAATTATAAATATAATACCTTGAAACCAAAAGATCTATTAAATTTAAGAGTTACATATTCAAATATCATGACGAGTACTAGCACCCATCGTTGTAATTGTTGAAGCTTGTGATTGTACATACTCTTTAAAATGAAAAAAAAAACATAATAACTTATAATTAGTGCATGAGTAATATAAAAAATGTGTTATAATAAATTTAAAAGGTATTATATAAAAAATGTAATATAAAAAAGTTACCTTCTTGTAACTCCATTTGATATTTATGATCTTTCAACTCTTGATTAAGGTCATAGATGGGAGTGGCAAAAAGTTTAGACTGCAACCAATTTTCAGTGCAAGTCAATGCTTCAATCATAGTGGGAGTTAAAGAACTCCTATATTCGTTAATGATACGACCCCTAGTGCTAAAGGCGGACTCCGAAACCACAGTGGATACCGGAATTGCAAGGATATCCCTTGCTATTTTCTGTAATATCGAATACTTCAACCCGTTCACCTTCCACCATTATAAAACATTTAGTTTATCATTACTAGAATCTTCAATCGGGTCAAGTAAGTATCTTTCCACCTCGGTTGTCACAAGCTTGCCCTCGCTTTGAATTAAAACTTTCTTAGCATAGCAACTCGTAAAGTATCATCACCATGTTCCATTATGTACCCTTGTTGCCGATCTGTGTCATCTACAAGGTGCGGAGAAGAACTAGAACTGCCACCGCCACCACTGGCACTGCCACTAGGAAAACTCTCACTAGGCAATGGTGGTGATGAGTTCCATCTACTATATGCATCAAAAAGTGAATTCAACAAGCCTTTCATCACCGCGACCATTTCTTTAATCTTCACACTATTATCGGAAAAAATCATACTAAAAATATGCGGATTAAGTATTGAGGCAATAATCAAGATTTTGTTGATTTTCTCCATGCACTCCCAATATTTGTCATATTTTTCCCTTACACTAGAAGCCATCAAATGCACATAAACATTTTTGCTTTTTTCTAATGCACTCAATGAATTCTCGATTAAGCCAATTGTATCGTAACAAAGATTAGAAGTGACACTCAAAGAGGCTGAAAAAGTCAATGTAGCATCATAAAAGATCTTTAAAAACCTTACAATTCTTTCGGCATGTTCCCAATCTTCAAGCTCAGGTGGCCCCACCTTTTTTTTCCCGTTTTCTTCATCTCTTAAGTATGCTTCATATGGTTTATCCACTTCTGCCATCCTCTCAAATGCCTCCCGAAATTTCAAAGTAGTCATCAACATCAAATAGGTGGAATTCCACCTAGTGATACAATCCAAAACCACAGTTCCATTAGGGCCTTTCACATGATCTACACACTGTTTAAATGCTTTCAATCTCGAAGTGGATGATCTCACATATTTCACAACATTTCGAATACTGGCAACTGAGGCATGCAACTCTTTTAACCCCCCAGTGACAATCAAATTTAAGATATGTGCACAACAACGCACATGCATGTAATCACCCCGCAACACAAGTGCATTAACATTCTTCCACATAAGCATTTGGTTCTTCACATAATCAATAGCAACATCATTGCCCGACACATTATCAACAATTATTGCACACACCCTCTCTATTCCCCATTCAAGCAAACAAGCCTCAATCTTTTTGCCAATCGACTTCCCTTTATGGTCTTCCATTACGCTAAAACTGATAATCTTCCTATGTAAACACCAACTCATGTTCTGAACTGAAGTCCATATGTCAGTTGTAAGAGACACTCTCTGCTTATTCTTACATATCAAACTCTTCAAAATTCCTTTTTCTTCCAAGAACATATCCATAACATCTCTACTAATAGTTCTCCGAGATGGCATAATAAACTAAGGAATAACTACATTGCAAAAATGCCTAAACCCTTTATTGTCAACAAAATTAAGCGGCAGCTCGCCCAAGATAATCATTTTACTGACTGCCCTTCTACAAGCTTCTTGACTCCATCCTTTGGCCAAAACTATATTACTTACATTTCCTTCACCACTCTTGGCTGCCAACTTTTGTTGTCTTTCATCTTGCTCTCGCTTCACGTTCAAGTATGCTTCACATACTTTTAAATGAGTTCCCATATTGCTAATCCCATTAAACCTAGGATGGCACTGATATATCTTGCCAGAATGGTTGCACTTTGCTTTATATTAATTGTCCTCAAGTACAATGTAATGATTTCATGTCTTGGATCTTTTCTTCATTGGTCGTCTCTGAGTTGGCTTCTTTCGCTTTGTATTTGTCTTTTTTGTGGGTTCTTGTACACTTTCTACTTCATCATCATCATTGGAATTTGATTTTGAATGTCCAGTCATCTGAAAATACAAAAACCATATCAATCGTCATTGTTCTGTAACTTCCGTTTATAAAATTTCAACTAAAAAATAATATGACTTTTGACTATATATAATCTCTTCAGCCTAGCTTACTAGCTATACAAATTCATTCATCAAATTATTATTTGGAAATAAAGCAATTAATGACATTAACTTATCATAAATAATTATACTACCACAACGTACAGTATGAAGTTGAATTTTTAGTTTTAAAGAATTGATATTGTTCCTTAGTTTATTAATAATTAATAAACTAATGTTACAAATGAATAATCATACATTAAATAATGATAATTATTTAATAATTAATAAATTTAGATTTTTAAGTTTGATGAAACGATATTGTTTCTTAGTTTATTAATAATTAATAAAATTCAGCTAAGCTCCTTAAATAATGAATTATCAGACAATGAAAATGAAATAATGAAAAAATTAAAAGAAAAAATTTCAACTGTGGAGACTGGAGGGAATGAAAATATGAACAAATAGTATATTTCAAAGTTTCAATACATGAACAAATAAATTCATCTTTTGTTGTCTTTCTCAAAAGACAAAATATATTTATATTTTATAGTTATACATCAATACATATTCATGTCTTTCTCAACTAATGTTACAAATGAATAATCAGACATTAGAAAAAATAAAAGGAAAAAACAGAACAATTCAAGAACAATAATTTTTTTAATTTCCAAGTTTCAAACAAATCGCATAGACACAGACATGTTAGACCTTGAGAGAGAATAAAGAGAGGTTGAAGAAAGCAAGAGAAAGGGGAAGAAAAAACCTTAAAAAGCAAGAGAAAGGGGAAGAAACCCCTAGCCGCTTGGTCAAGGGTTTGGGGGCAGTTTCCAAGCGGCTAGCCGCTTGCTCTCGGGTTTAGGGGCATTTTTCAAGCGGCCACCAGCGACTAAAAGAAGCATGAAATTCTAAGTTTCAACTTTCAATTGTCATGGGTCGAGTTTAATTGCTTACCATGAATAAAGTTGCTAGCTACTCGGGAATAGTGGAAGTGGACTATCGGCGTTTGGCGTGGCAATTGGCTGGCTGGACGTGATCAGTGGTTGAAGAGACAGTTGCCAGCTGGGTTTAGGTCGATTAACTGGCTTCCGTTTTCCTGGGTTTCGCTCGAAATCGGCTAGCTTCCAGTCGATTGGTGACGGCGGGCCGACGGTAGCTGAGTTTTGGTGTGGTCGTTGGACTCACGGGTCGCCGGTGGGTTAATGGGTTCAAGACAAATGACGGGATGAAGCTGGTTTTGGCGTTTTGCTTTTGCTCGGCTACTTGCTGAGTCGCTGTGTCTTTTGTTAATGTTTGACAGTTTGAGTTGGTACTTGGTACTTGGATGTGACTGAGATCTAAGAGTGAGTGAACTGGTGAGTGGTGAATTAGGCTTAGCTTAGTCCTTAGAGTTAGTTGTTTAGCTTTTTTTTTAATTTTAATTTTTTTTTGGTTTACAGTGCAGATCCGATCGGATGATTCAGATTGATCTGAATCGATCCGATCCGAACCAAATCCGATTGGATCGCACAAATTTCATCCAATCAGATTTGCCTTCAAATTCGAATCTGATCCAAATTAGTTCAAATCGGATTAGATCAGATCAGATTTATCCGAATCCGATCCGATGCCCACCCTTATTTGCAATAATGATATGGCCGGATACGTACGTTAATGGTTGATGTATATAACTTGGTCACTTTTACTGTTTTTGTACATGCATTTGAAAATTGGTTTGTTGCAAATGAATTATACTTTGTACTTTACTCTCTACACGAATTATACTTTAGTTTGCAATTTATACTTAGAGAGATGCGATGATCTATATGAGAGATATGTGTACTTTCTAATAATGATCAAGAGATATTTTGCTCTCTCCAAATAAATAAAAATTTGTCTTAACAATTTGATAGTCCAAAACACATATGTAACTGTTGGAAAAGAGACTCATACAAGCAACTTTAAATTAACAGAAACAAAACTCTTTCCTTCTTTCTGTGATTAAAATAGGATATGTACCATAAATAAATAGGTAGAAAATAAACCAACAATGTAGAAAACTTAAAGCGGAAAAAACCACGGGACTATAGTTCGATATAATCTTCCACTATTTTAATAGAATTACAGCACAAATTCTTCTTTAGATAATACTAGAGGCTAACAACATCAAGAATCTCAATATTCTTGGCTTACAGTAACCGTCTAATATTTATCTCGCTAACAAGTGGGTATCTCAAATAACAACCAACGAGAGGGTAAAACAAAAATCAAGACTAGTACAATTGTAGAGAGCGATGCCAGAAACTTTCTCTCAAAATTTGGGAGAAAACAGAGTTAATTTCGCCTTCCGATCGTCCAATCAAACATTGAAAACCCTTACCCCAAAATAATCTCAACACCACTATCTTTCTCTTTCTCTCTCGTCTTTTTCCCACGCACAAAAGTTATTGTCACCTCTACTTATTCTTGTTTATATAGCCACATTTTCAAAAACCTAATTTTTTTAATGTAAAATTTCATTTTGCCCCTTCAAGTTTCCTTTAATTACTTAGCTACTCAAACTTATAAAACTTTGGGTTTGGGCCACCCAAATTAGATGGACCCAACAAATGTTCCTCTCCAGATCATATAGGGGGGCACCAACAAGCTCACTTTCTGCATACAGCTTTTCAGCTTCTCCTTGGGTAATGACTTTGTCATTATATCTGACCCATTCTCCATTGTGTGAATCTTTTCAATCTGTAACTGTTTTTTTTTTCAAGCACATCTCATATTCAATGATATCTCACATCAATATGCTTGGATTTTGAATGGTATATCGAATTCTTTGCTAAGTGAATAGTACTCTGACTGTCACAGTACACAATATAGCTGTCTTGTTTCACATCCTGTTCTTGTAGAAAATTCTTCATCCACAAGGTTTCTTTACAACCTTTAATAATTGTAATATACTCTACTTCTGTGGTAGACAGAGCAGTACACTACTGAAGTCTGAATTGCCATGAGACTGCTCCCATTGCAAAAGTGAGCAAATATCCTGATATGGATTTTCTAGAATCAACATCTCCTACTACATCTGTATCTATATACATTTGTAACTCAGGTTTGTTACTGTTAAAACATAAACATGCCTTGAAAGTGCCACTGAGATATCTGAGAATCTATTTCACTGCTGTCCGGTGCTCTTTTCTAAGATTAGAAAGAAATCAGCTGGTTACACCAACTGCATGAGCAATATTTAGTCTTGTACAAATCATGACACACATAAGACTACTAATTGCTAAAGCATAAGGAAATCTTCTCATCTCTTGCTTCTTTTTTTCACTTAAAATGACTTGCAAGTGGAGAACAAATAGATTTTCCCTTGCTTATGTTAAATCTTTCAAGAACCCTTTCAACATATACTTCTTGAGATAACCATAACTTCCCAAATTTTCTATCATGGGAAATCTTGAAGCCAGAAATATGTTTTGTCAGTCCCAAGTCCTTCATTGCAAAAGACTTGCTAAACTCTTTGTTCAAATAGTCAATCTTACTACCATCTTGGCCAACAATCAACATGTCATCCACATAAAGTAAAAAAATGATGAAATCATTATCACCAAACTTTTTCACAAAAAACATAATGATTACACATTGTCTTGTTAAAACCATGATTCTCCATGAAAGAATCAAACTTCTTGTACTACTATCTTGTTGGCTGTTTCAGCCCATTCAAACTTTTCTTTAACTTACACACGAGTTCTTCTTTGCCTTTGACACTAAACCCTTCAGGCTGCTCTATGTATATTTCCTTTTTTAAGTCACCATGTAAGAAAGTCGTCTTTACATCTAGTCATTCAATCTCCAAATTCAAGCTAACTGTTAATTCCAGAACAACTCGGATAAAGACATCTTCACCATAAGAGAAAATATTTCTTCAAAATCAACGCTTTTCTTTTGACCGAAATCCTTCACAACCAATTTAACCTTGTACTGTTGTTGTGAGTTATTTCAGTCTTTAACCAGTAAACTCATTTGTTCTTCAGTGCCCTCTATCCCTTAGGCAGCTTTACTAAGTTATAATTATGGTTCTCATTCAAAGATTTCATCTCATTTTGCATGGCTTTAACTCACTCATTTTTGTGCTGGTGAGACATGACTTCTCCAAAAATTCTGGCTTCCCTCCATCTATAAGCATTACATACTCATATGGAGGATATCTAGTGGAAGGTCGTCGTTCTCTAGTGGATTTTCTTAATTCTGGCTTAATTGGTGGTGTAGGTGGTTATGGAGGTGCTTGCTCCACTGGTTATTCTGGACCATTATTATTATCTTCTTCAGCTCTCCCATGATTTTTATGAACTACAGGCAAAGAAACTAAAATTGGAATAATAAAAATCTCTGGAGATGATTCAAATTCATCACTTTTCTTTGGATAACCAATATAATCTTTAAGAAACACAATATCTCTACTTTTGATCAGTTTTCTTACCACCAGATCCCATATTATGTATCCAAATTCTTCATACCCATAGCTTAAGAAAATGTATTCTTTGGCTTTATCATCAAGTTTTGATAATTCATCATCAAGAATGTGAATATATGCTCTGCAATCAAACACTCTTAAGTGTTTATAAGAAATATCTTTCCCAGTCTAAAATCTCTTAGGTACATTGCCATCTAATGGAGCTGAAGAAGAAAGGTTAATTAAGTCAACTGCAGGACTCATAGCCTCAGCCTAAAAAGATTTAGGAAGCTTGACATTAGAAAACATACACTTGACTCTTTCTTCAATTATTTTATTTATCCTTTATATAACACTATTCTATTGAGGGGTTTTTGGTATAATCTTCTTAAGTATGATTCCATATAATCTACAATACTGCTCAAAGAGCCCTCTGTACTCACCACCATTGTCTGCCTTGACACATTTTAATTTTCTTCATGTTTCTCTCTTAATATAAGTATAGAAGAACCTTAAATGTATCAAGCACCTGATCTTCCGATTTTAAAGCAAAGACCTACACTTTTCTAGAACAATCATCAATTAAAATCACAAAATTACATCTCTTATTGATCTACTTTGTATTATGCAAACATCAGTGTGAATCAAATCAAGGATTTACGACTTTCTAGATGGAGAACATCTTTTAAAAGCTACTTTGTTTGTCTTACCAGCTAAGCAATGAACACAAATATTGAGAGACATACTTACGAAGCTAGGTAGAAATCCTTTTTTGGCAAGAGATTCTAATCTTTTCTCATTAATGTAACCAAGTCTTTTGTGTCACGTCTCAATGTCAGAAGCTGTTATAAACACATTCACATATTTTTTCTTGATCTTGGCTGCTATCACATAGAGAGTTTACTTTCCTCCTCTTAGCTAACACTAGGGAGCCTTTGGTGAGCTTCCATTTTCCTTCACGAAATTGGTTAGTATAACCATCATCATCAACTTGCTTGTAGAGATCAAATTAAGGCGAAATCTGGTACATGTCTGACATCTTTAAGCAACAACTTACAACCAATGTTGGTTTTCATGCAAATATCTCATATGCCCATAATCTTGAATGCTCCATCATTTCCCATCAGAACATGGCCATAATCACCATTAAAATAGGATGTAAAGTAATCGCGATGTGCAGTGACATAAAAACGAAGCACCCGAATCAATCACCCAATCACTAGTATGACAAGTGAGATTTACAGAGCTCTCATCATGAATAATACCCATATCACTATCAATTATGGCAGCAATGTTCTCTTAATCATTTTTCATAGCATCATTTTTTCTTTTGCCTATTCTCTTTTCCACAATCTATGCTCTCTTTTAACGTGATCCATTTTCTAATAATGAAAACATTTCATGTTTCTCCTCTGGGACTTAGATTTTTCTCTGGGTTATCATTGTTCTGCTGGTAAGAATTTCTGCTTTGGCTTCTCCACCGTCTTTCTTACTTTTCTAAGACGAGTGTATTTGACTCAGAGGGAATTGCTTCAACACTCTTTCTTCTAGATTCTTCATTTCACAGCCTATCTATAACTATATCCAAGGTTAATTTCTCGTTTGACTTTGAATTATTTACTGACACTACTAATGTCTTCTAATTGTCAGGTAAAGAACTAAGCAACAACAACGCTTGTAACTCATCATTTAAAATAATTTTCATAGTAGTCAACTGATCGACCAAGCCCTAAAACTCACTAATGTGTTTAGTTATATTGCGCCCCCCCTTGTATTTCAAGTTAACAAGCATTTTCATCAAATTGACTTTATAGTGTGCCGTTAGCTGCTCATAAATTGCTTCTAATTTCCTCTAAACAACATCAACCATGGATTCCTTCACGACATGGTGGTACGCACTTTGATCAATCCATGATCTAATAATACCCACTACTTTCTGGTTTAATTGAGCCCATTTCCTGTCATCTAAATCAATGGGCTTAGCTTCGTTACCTTTAATGGGTTCATGTAAGTCTTTCACGTCCAGAAAATTTTCCATTCTAGACTTCTAAATACTATAATTTCATAATTTTAATTTAATCATGCATGCTGAGTACTTCTCCATCTCAACCACACAAGTAATAAAAACACAAAACTTGACGCTCTGATACCACTTTGTTGGGAAAGGGACTCACATAAGTAGTTGCAAATTAAGTGGAAACAAAACTCTTTCCATCTTTATGTGATTAAAATAGGATGTGTAGCACAAATAAATAGGCAGAAACCTCCAAAGCAAAAAACTAACCACAAAAGACAAAAATATTTACATGAAAAAACCAAAGCAGGAAAAATCACAGGACCGTAGTCTGATATAATCTTCTACTTTATTAATAGGATTACAATATAAATTTTTCTCTAGATAATACTAGAGGGTAACAACATCAAGAATCTCAATATTTTTGACTTATAGTAACAACTTAATATCTATCTCTCTAACAAGTGGGTATCTCAAATAACAGCCAACGAGAGGATAAACAAAAATCAAGACCTATAGGATTGTAGAGGGCGATGCCTAGAACTTACCTTAAAAAAATTGAGAGAAAACATAGTTAATTTCACCTCTGATCGTCCAATCAAAGATTGAATATCCTTACCCCCAAAATAATCTCAACACCACTGTCCTTTTTTTTTTCTCTCTCGTTTTTTTCCCATGCAAGAAAGTTGATGCCACCTCCACTTATTCTTGTTTATATAGCCAAGTTTTGAAAACCTAATTTTTAATGTAAAATCTCATTTCACCCCTTTAAGTTTCCTTTAATTATTTAACTACCCAAACTTATAAAACTTTAGGCTAGGGCCACCTAAATGAAGACCCAATAGTAACCACATCACCTAACAAGGATTCAAGATAGAAAATATAATTATAAATACTAGTAGAAGGATATATGTATGAAATACAAGTTATGCAATCCAAGAGGGGGGGTGAATTGGTATTTTAAAACTTATCATAATCAAACCAAATAACAATCTAATCTACTGCCCTAATAAAATTCGAAAACAATAAATTCAATGAAAGCACAATAATAAATTAGTAGGGAAAGAGAAAGCAAACTCAAGGATTTTTACATGGTTTGGCAATCATCGCCTACGTCCACGCCTCCAAGCAACCCAAGCTTGAGGATTTCACTATCCAAGCCTTCTAAGACTTCAAATGCTTACAATTGACTTCCAAGGTGTCAATGAACCTTTACAACAAAGAGATTATCTCCAAATCTCTTCACTCAAGTATCTCACACACTTAAACACTCACAAATTTGATGGGGAAATGAAAATTACAACAAAAACTCTCTTAAAGAGTATATATACAAATTAAAGAACAAAGATGATTCAATAAATAATGATTTACGAAATGAGAGCTCAATAAATGTTGTGTGCCTTTTGTTTTTACTTGCAAGAGAGCTTGAAAATGAATCGGATTTGAGTTTATATAGTTTGAGCTCAAAAACTAGCCGTTATGCACATTTTGGTGATAACCGGCTTACCGTTTATGAAATTCGGTTAGTCACTTTTATATTACCGTTACAACAAAAATTTGAATTTCAGAACATCCGACATACTGTTTTTCATATCTGGATAGCTGCTTTCGAAATCCGGATAGCCGTTTATGTTCCAGAAGCTTACTGCCCAAAATCCGGTCTTCCGCTTGTCAAATCCGGTTAGCCGCTTGCTACAGTAACTGTTACAGTGAACTAGTTTTTAAAATTATAATTTGACCTCAAAACTTTATAAAACTATTTGTGGCCCCAAACGTTATAAGCTTAGGTGCAATTTCAGAATTTCTAAATAATGCTTTGTCAATCCCAAAACTTTATGAAATTATGATATGACCCAAAATATGTGAAATTATATAATGGCCCAAAATATTTAAATATTTTCAAATAGGTCCCAATTCGAAATTTAAAATAATATTTATTAAAATCAAAGATTGTAAAATTCTTTCATTTTAGTCCACAACTTGAAAAACAACTTAACTCCATAAAGTCATTTTCTTATTATAAAAGTACAATACATAAATCTTTGTTTAACCAATACATGTAGTTTGTTATCATCAAAATCAATATTTATAGCCATATAGGCTAACAATCTCCCCCTTTTTTTATGATAACAAAACACATTATAAAAATTTAATTTAGTTATGAAAAGCTCCCCCGTAATCAATGCAAGATTAAAAATTAATTTGAAAATGATTTAAAAGACTCTCCCAGCATAAATGCATATGAATATTTTTCATAACAATCATATCTCCCCCTTCCATATTATATCTCCCCCTTCATCATAAAAAAGAGTAAAAACTCCCCCTATCAATCATCAAAATCTCAAGATAAGCACATTAGTTCAAAGTTATCCAAAACATAAGTAAAGAACATAACAACCAACCGTATCAAATCCATATCATCCAAAACAAATATATAATCCAAAATCATAAACTCGCAAATCAAGGACATTAGTTCCACATGATCCAGAAACATAAGAGACTACTGAGGTGGTGAGGATGGTGGTGATGGAGGTGGATACAGATATGGAATGCCGAAGTGCTCAAAGAGAAGGCGATGTCCATGAATGAGCTGCTGATGTTGCTGTGAAAAGCGCTGGTGCTCTGCAAGTATGTGCTGCTCAAAGTCTGTCTGTCGCACAAAAAGTGTTCGCACCTCATCCATAACTTGCTGAAGAGTAACCTCTTCAGAGGCTGGAGGCTCTGGTGGTGATGAAACAGATGCAGTGGCATCAAGAACAAAGGCAGACACTAGAGGGTCTCAGCGTCTATGCTAACCCCAAAAAGGTATTGAGAAATCAGGAAGTTGATCAGTAGGAACCACAACGTTGAGTGGTCGATCATCACTCGGAGCAAGAAAAGTGAACTTGTTGTAAGTGAATTTTACCCGAGTTTTATTTTTCCACTCAAATCCTAAGGCATATACAGCTTCATCCCTGATACTCTTAGAAGGTTTGCATGATGGTTCATTAATCGAAACCTTAAAGTATTTAAGGATCCGCGTGATAAAATGACCATACAGAAGGGAACGAGTAATCAAGTTAGGAATTGAAAGCATAGTTCGAATAATGGTATACCCCAAATTAACCGGACGACGTCTAAGGATGCAATCAATCAAAGCAACATCCATGTGGGAAACCTCATCCAAATACCCTGATCTAAAAAGTACAATAGACTGAATAAAACGAAGCAAAATCCGAGTATGGAGACAGAGGTATTGAGTACGAAAATGAATGGTGCAATTTTCAACAGAAAGGTCATTACGCCGGCATATATTTCAAACGACGTCAACATAAACATAACTATCAAGTTTGGGAGATTTCCTACGCGAGAAAATTTCTAAGCCATAATCGGAGGTTCCTAGAATAGAATTTAACTCTGAAACATCAAAATCAATTAAAACTCCTCTAACCTTGGTGATTACTCGATTCTTTTTCTCCTCAGAAATGTCCATATTCAAGTAAAACACTTTCACCAAGTCGGGATACATATTCTCCTCAATCATAAGTGCATTAATCTAACTAACTTCTTCCAACAATTGATACAAATTTCTATGACTAATATTGAGACTATGAAGCCAATCTGGTAAAATGAAAAATATAGAGAGTACCTCACCGGTCATTAAGCTTTGGTGAAACCGTTTGACTAAATGCTTGTTCTGAAAGTGTGTGGACTCAAAGTTGGATTGATTAGAGGTGTCCCCTGCTTGCCGTAACCGGTTGGTTTGTTGAACAGGTTCTTTGCCTTTTCCTCGAACCGGCCGTGAGCTTGACATGGTGATTTTGATTGATTTAAAGTTAAATGAAGCAATGAGAAGGGAGATGATGATGATTTAAAGAGATTTTGAGGTGCAATTTGGTTCAAAAACGACTTAAGAGGAAGAAATCTAGAGAGAGAAAAATTCAGTTGAAACCCTATATTTGATTTCAGATCTAGTGATTATGAAGTTGAAAATGGATTTGAAAGATGATTTTGGACACAAGAATGAATGGAGAATAAGTTTTATGGATCGATTTGAATCGAAAACGAGTGGAAATGATGGATTTTGGAGTGAAAAAGAATGAAATAAGAAACGATTTTTAGAGAGAGAATGGTATCCGGTTTGCCGAAAGAGGGAAGAAGAAGAAAAACTTTTATAATCACGAATCCGGCTATCCGAATAGCACTAACCGGTTATCCGGTTGTTGGGCAGTGAGTTAGTTACGCGAATCCAAATTTCAGGATAGAGGAACCGGCTGTCCGGTTTTGAGGCAGAAAAGAGGTTTGCAAATTTGGCTTTCTGGATTAGATAACCGGCTATCCGATTGTGATGCAGTGAGTTCAAAAACCAAAACCGGTTTTCGGAATTCGCTAACTGGTTAACCGAATATTTTCCAGAAATTTTTCAAAAGTAATTCGGCTTACCGATTTGAAGAACCGGCTGTCCGATTTTGAGGCAGAAAAGAAGCTTTGCAATTCCGGCTTTCAGGATTGCATAACCGGATGACTGGTTTGTGTCCAGTAAGTTCCAAGCTGAATATGGCTTTCCAGATTTCCAATCCGATTATCCGGATGTTGACCCGAGATTAAGCAAACCTCATCCGGCTTACCAGTTTTCTGAATATGGTTATCCGAATGTGATCCAAAGAATAATCATTAAGAAAAATGGTTTTCCGGTTGAAAGACAGTTAATCTTTGGAAATTATTTTGACTCTTATTGAATTTTGGTAAGCACTTAGACATGTATTAGACACACCATTTTATTTTTGGCTTAAAAATTGATCAATTTTAAATCATTTTGTGATTTAAATTTTTCAATAAGTCATTTTAAAATAAATGAAACATAAATGCATACAAGAACAATCATATAAACTTAATCAACAAATCGTAATTCAAGATGCAACATTCATCATTCCAAGCTCATGTCTTATCTTTATAAAATGCTCTTCACTAAGAGGTTTTGTAAAGATATCCGCAAGTTGATTTTCAGTAGAAACAAATTTAATTACAATATTTCATTTTTGAGCATGATCTATAAGGAAGTGATGCCTAATTTCTATATGCTTAGCCCTAGAATGTTGAATGAGATTCTTGGATAGATTAATAGCACTAGTATTGTCACACAAGATAGGTATTTGATCAAGATTAATACCATAGCCTCTAAGGGTTTGTTTCATCCAAAGAATTTGTGCACAACAACTACCTGCAGCAATATATTCTGCCTCAGTGGTTGAGAGCGCAACCGAATTTTGTTTCTTACTAAACCAAGAGGCAAGTGAATGACCTAAGAAGTGACATGTTCCACTAGTACTTTTTCTATCAACCTTATATCTGGCAAAATCGGCATCCGAATAACAAGTTAAGTCAATATGAGTCCCCCGAGGATACCAAAAGCCGAGATTAATGGTGCCTATCAAATATCAAAAAATTCGTTTAACAGCAAGCAAGTATGACTCTTTAGGACAAGATTGAAATCTAGCACACAAGCATACACTAAACATAATATCAGGCCTACTAGCAGTCAAGTAGAGAAAAAATCCGATCATACCTCGATAAGTCTTGATGTCAATTTCCTTACCTTTCTCATCTTTGTCCAGCTTGATGGTAGAACTCATTGGAGTGCTTTTTGCCGTTCCATTATCATAGCCAAATCTTTTGAGTAGATCTTTCACGTACTTGGCTTGATTTGGAGTCCAAGGAAGTACTTCAACTCTCCCATCATACTCATCTCAAATTCCTTGCTCATACACGATGAAAATTCTTTACACAACAATTCATTAGTAGAACCAAAGATAATGTCATCAACATAAATTTGAACAATAAGTATATCTTGGTTCTTATGCTTAACAAAGAGAGTTGTGCTCACTTTTTCCATCGAAAAATCGTTATCTAACAAGAAGCTTTTAAGCCTATCATACCATGCTCTAGGTGCTTGTTTTAATCCATATAATGCCTTAGACAACTTATACACATGATTTGAAAATTTTTCATTTTCAAAGCCAGGAGGTTGTTTCATATGAACTTCCTCCATAATATAACCATTTAAGAAAGCACTCTTGACATCCATTTGATATAAAATAAAATCTTTATGACATGCAAAAGCTAAGAGCATTCTAATGGATTTTAGTCTCGCTACAGGTGCAAATGTTTTATCAAAATCAATTCACTCTTCTTGGTTGTAACCTTGAGCCACTAGTCTAGCTTTATTTCTTACAACCACACCGGATTCATCCATTTTGTTTCTAAATACCCATTTAGTACCTATGATGGATTAATATTCCGGATTAGGAACTAATTCCCCTACATTGTTTCTCTCAAATTAATTCAACTCCTCTTGAATTGTCATAATCCAAGATTCATCATTTTCCACATCCACAAAGGATTTTGGTTCAATTTGAGAAATGAATGCAGCATGCTCAGATGTGTTCCTAAGTGATGATCTAGTGGTTACACCTCGTGAGGGATCTCCTAAAATTACATCTTTAGGGTGAGAAGAAACATACCTCCATTCTTTGGGGAATGATTGAGACGTACCTTCATTTTGCTTGGCATTCGCCTCTTCATGTTGCTGCTCTTGGTTTTCTGCATTCTTTTGGCTATCCTTTGATGAATCTTTTTGTAGCTTTTCATCTACATCATCATCCACAACAGCTTTCTCCGTAGAAGAAGGGTTAGACTCATCAAATGTAACCTGTATAGACTCTTCCACAACCAAAGTTATTTTATTATATACTCTATAAGCTTTACTTGAGTTTGAATAACCAAGAAAAATACCAACATCAGATTTTGGATCAAATTTACCAAGATTATTTTTTGTGTTCAAAATAAAATATTTGCATCCAAAAACTTTGAAATAACCAATGTTGGGTTTTCTATCTTTCCAAAGCTCATAGGGAGGTTTATTGAGATGAGGTCTAATCAACACTCGATTTAAAACATAACAAGCGGTGTTGACGGCTTCGGCCCAAAAATATTTTGGTAAAACATTTTCATTCAACATGGTCCTAACCATTTCTTGAATAGACCTATTCTTTCTTTCAACAACTTCAATTTGTTGTGGAGTCCTAGGTGATGAATATTGATGCTCAAAGCCAAAATCATTACAAATATTCTCAAATGCATGATTTTCAAATTCTCCACCATGGTCACTTCTAATACAAGTAATAGAATAATATTTTTCATTTTGAACCTTTTTACAGAAGATTTTGAATGCATCAAAGGCATCATCCTTATTAGCTAAGAACAATACCCATGTGTATTTAGAGTAATCATCCACTTAAACTAGCATATCTAGAAAGTCCAAATAAATTTATGTGAAGCATTTGAAGTGGTTTTAAAGTAGAGATATAATTTTTTTTTTAAAGAAGTTTTGATTTGTTTTCCAAATTGGCAAGCTTCACAAACTTTATTTTTTTGAAAACTAATTTTTGGAAGACCTTTAACCAAATCATTTTTCGAGATTTTTGAGATCAAATCCATACTTGCATGACCTAATCTTCTATGCCATAACCAACCGTCATCATGCAATGCAGAGAAACTTTTATCATTTGTAGATGCACAATCTATATTAATGGTATAGACATTAACACATCTATTTCCTACAAACAAAACCTTACCATCACATACATTCTCAATAACACATTTTGATTAATCAAAGATAATTCTATATCCTTTATCACATAATTGACTAATGCTAAGCAAGTTGTGTTTTAAGTTTTCAACTAAACATACATTTTCAATAAGAGTAGATGATATATTACCAACATTGCCAATACCAATGATTTTTTCTTTTGAATTATCTCCAAATGACACATCTCCATAATTTTAGATCTTGGTAAAACTTGAAAACCAAGAATAATTCTCTGTCATGTGTCTTGAACAACCACTATCCAAGTACCACTTATTCTTCTTATTTTTCAAGCCCTGCAGAGAAAATCTCAAGTTTTAGGTATCCAAACCTTTTTGGGTCCTTGAGAGTTAGCAATAGTTCCTTTTGGAACCCAAACGTATTTCATACCATAATATGCATTTCTCTTCACTGGACATCTATTTTTTATATGACCATCTTGATTACA
The DNA here is from genome assembly GCA_039657385.1 of Citrus x changshan-huyou. Taxonomy (NCBI): domain Eukaryota; kingdom Viridiplantae; phylum Streptophyta; class Magnoliopsida; order Sapindales; family Rutaceae; genus Citrus; species Citrus x changshan-huyou. The sequence goes on from CM077550.1 coordinate 9,636,053, forward strand.
ATAATGACATACAACTTGATTGTTAATAGACGTATTCTTCACAAAGTAGTTCTTATAATACTTTTGCTTCAAATTAGGCTTATAACCAAGACCTCCTTTGTCAAACACACATTTTTTTGTGAATTAAGCAAGTTATCTAACATCTTTTGCCCATTTATAAATTTTAAAACAATCTCATTTAACTCATTGCTCTTCTTCTTAAGCATTTCATTTTCATTTTTCAAGTCATTTATGTGTGATTCTAGATGCTCATGTGAAGTGCTAGATTTTTCATTTGATAAAGCAACTCTATCATGCAATGGTTTATTCTCTAATTCTAGGCATGTAATCTTTGCACTAAATGATTCATTTTCATTTTAAAGCTCTATCATTTTCTTCTTAAGACATATATTCTTTTTACCAATCTTCATCCACTCATCATGCAATTCTTTAAAGGCATCATGTAATTCATCGTATGTAGGAAGATCACTTACCTCATCAAGTTCATCACATGATTCTTCACCAAATGCCATGAGAGCTAAATTTGTCATCTCTTGTTACTCTTCATCATCACTTATTTCCTCATCTCTATCATCCCACGTGGCCACCATAGCTTTCTTTTTGAATTTATTGAGGAGAGGACATTTCGGTCGTATGTGTCTGGGCTTCTTGCATTCATAGCAAGTAATTGGCTATTTCTTCTCATTTTTATTTTTGTGACTTCTGAACTTTCTTTGCTCATTAGTCTTCTTGTAAAATTTTATGAATCTTCTAGCCAACATAGCCAACTCCTCATCATTCATCTTGCTTTCCTCATCACTCTCACGTTTTGAGGCTTTGAGAGCAATGTTTTTCTTCTTTTCCGCATGCCCTTTTTCTGCTGCCAAATCTTCTTCATATGAAATGAGAGAACCAATTAAATCATCAATAGGTAATGTATTTAAATCTTTAGCTTCCTTAATGGTAGTCCTTTTTTGTCTCTATTCCTTAGGTAGCGACCTAGTGATTTTCTTAACTTTCTCGCTATTTGAAAATGTCTTTCCTAGGGCTTCTAGAGTGTTCACTACGTCCGTAAATCTAGTATACATAGAATACACACTCTCATTTTGTTCCATTTGGAACAATTCATATTGTCGAGTGTGCCTACTTATTTTAGACTCTTTCACTTGATTCGTGCCTTCAGAAACAACTTCAAGTTTGTGCCAAATTTCATTAGCACTTTCGTAACTAGACACTCTATGAAACTCTTTCTTATCTAGTGCACAAAATAATACATTAATAGCTTTGGAATTTAGAGAAGTTTTTCTTTTTTCCAATTCATTCCATTCCCGTGAAGGTTTTGAAATATCTTCCCCAACTTCACTTTTAGTCAAAGGCATAAAATGACCATTATTAATGATTTCCTAAATTTCGTAATCTAAAGCTTGCAAGTAAATTTTAATCCTAGTTTTCCAATACGGATAATCGTTTCTATCAAAATATAGTGGTCTAGTGGTGGATTGTCCTTCTCTAAATGTGGAATTATTTTGAGTTGCCATTGATCTTAGCTCTAAACGGTTAAGTCTAAATAAGAGCACCTTGCTCTAATACCAAATGAATACAAGTTATGATACCCAAGAGGGGGGGTGAATTGGTATTTTAAAACTTATCCTAATTTAACCAAACAACAATCCAATCTAATACCTTAATAAAATTCGAAAACAATAAATTCAATGAAAGCACAATAATAAATGAGTAGGGAAAGAGAAAGCAAACTCAAGGATTTTTACGTGGTTCGGCAATCCTCGCCTACGTCCACGCCTCCAAGCAACCCAAACTTGAAGATTTCATTATCCAAGCCTTCTAAGGTTTCAAATGCTTACAATTGACTTCCAAGGTGTCAATGAATCTTTACAACAAAGAGATTATCTCCAAATCTCTTCACTCAAGTGTCTCACACACTTAAACACTCACAAATTTGATGAGGAAATGAAAATTACAACAAAAACTCTCTTAAAGAGTATATATACAAATTGAAGAACAAAGATGATTTAATGAATAATGATTTGCGAAACGAGAGCTCAATAAATGTTGTGTGCCTTTTGTTTTTACTTACAAGAGAGCTTGAAAATGAATCGGATTTGAGTTTATATAGTTTGAGCTTAAAAACTAGCCGTTATGCACATTTTGGTGATAACCGGCTTACTGTTTATGGAATTCAGTTAGTCACTTTTATGTTACCGTTACAGTAAAAATTTAAATTACAGAACATCCGGCATACCGCTTTTCATATCCGGATAGCCGCTTTTGAAATCCGAATAGCCACTTTCGAAATCCGGATAGTCGTTTATGTTCCAGAAGCTCACTGCCCAAAATTCGGTCTTCTGCTTGTCAAATCCGGTTAGCTGCTTGCTACAGTGAATTAGTTTTCAAAATTATAATTTGACCCCAAAACTTTATAAAACTATTTTATGGCCCCCAAACGTTATAAACGCTCTCAAATATGTCAAATTTTAGAATTTCTAAATAATACTTTGTCAATCCTAAAACTTTCTGTTATTATGATATGATCTAAAATATATGAAATTATAGAATGACCCAAAATATTTAAATATTTTCAAATAGGTCCCAATTTGAAATTTAAAACAATATTTATTAAAATCAAAGATTGTAAAATTCTTTCATTTTAGTTCACAACTTGAAAAACAACTTAGCTCTATAAAATCATTTTCTTATTATAAAAGCACAATACATAAATCTTTGTTTAACCAACACATGTGGTTTGTTATCATCAAAATCAATATTTATAGTCATATAGGCTAACAATGTAGGCTTTAATTGGTATGAATATCTACATCACCAATTAAGTGTCAATCTTCTAACCTTTATTTCTAGTGAAGTCTTCTAATTTCATTTTTTTTTTTACACTTTGCTTATAATGATGGTAGAAGTAAACACAAGAATAGTATAATCATCTTTATTTTCTGATGTAGAAAGTCTAATTTAATAGCAACAATAGCCATATTAAATGAATAAAATAAAAGTAAGAGACAATTGGGTACTTTACTACCTCTTATGACAAAGATTCATTTCTCTAATATTGTGTTGCGAATCTAAAAGAAAATATTCAAACTATTCAAGCTTACTTTGTTGTAAGAAAAAGCTTAGGGAGCCAAGAGAAAACATGCAAGAAGATAAAATAAGCTTTGACCATAGATAAAACTCTCATAAGTGAGAAATTCTATAAATACATCAAAGGTATCATGTTTGCCATATAATAAGCAAATGATGCTATGACACATGTCCATTTATTTTGAAAAATCACCATGCTAATGGTGATTATATTAATTACACATATCAAGCGTACATCAATTGGCTATATTACCTTTGATATATTGTAGAATTATTCCTCATGAGCTTGTGTTAAATTGAACTTGGAATGGATGAATTACAAAAGGAATGATTCTATTTAGTGCAATACTAACTTTTTTAGCATGTATCCATGTGCAAGTTACAGGTCTCATTAATTTAATATTCCAATTATATTGTGCAACGTGTCCAACACCCTTGAATAATTAAAATGGTACAAAAAGAATTAAGGAAAAAGATGAAAGGGTTTTCTAGTTCTAACATTAAAAATAAAAAAATAATATAAAAGAGTGACACCTAAAAAGAGGATACTACTGAACATCTCTTTTCTCGACTAAGAAAAGTGATAGCTATCACACTTTTTGGAAAGAGAGAAGTAGAGATCTCCAAAGAAGCAACAACGCTCCTCACATCAAGTTATAATTAATTTTTTTATAAATAAATTGATTTGATGTATAAGTGGTTAGTAAGTAAAAAAATAAGAAAATATATGAATAAATTAGTTAATTGTTATGAAGGTAGTATAATATAATAATGATATACCTCAATTTGTATTAAAAGAAATATAAAAATTTGTAAAGTAGGGAGGAGTTACGTGGGACATAGCCCACTCCCTCCAAGATACCTAATATATGCCTAAAATTATAACACACTTTAATTTTGCACATATATACTTAAAAATACAGGGTAAATACAAAAATAACCTCAATTAAATCCTCACAAAACTAAACTCATATCCTAAAGTGAAGCAAAGTCGAGTAAGATCAAAAACTAAAAATGAAAGAAAAACTTTGTGAACTAAAATAAGACAACATCACCACTTTTGTTGTCACTACCGCCTCATTGGTATCACCACAACCTCATCTTGGCTCTACCATTGGTTATTAGGTAAGCAATTGTTTGTATTTTTTTCTCCTTTAAATACTCAATGAAAAATTTTAGGGTTTTTGCTAAAAATAATAAGAAGACTAATTGGTGATTTTAGTGAAATTATGAGTCTTTATTGATGTTGAAAATGGGTAAATGATTGCTATTTTTGTACCTAAAATGAATTGGGTATACTTGCCAGGATTTTTCATATTTAAAGTTAAAAGGTGGTTATTCGAGTTCAGACCCACTAACTCCAACCATTACTACTAGTGTATTGAGCTGGCCTTTGAGGTTTGCATGATACCTGCTTCTTGAGCAAGAAAGATGGTGACAATAAGGGTAATATAATGATGATTAGGCCAGATTAAAAAACTATGATGGCATTCCAAAGAGTGAGTGCATCCATGGTTGGTGGTGTATCGGCTCTGATTATAATGCCACTTAATATAATTAAAACTGGGTTGCAAGTTTTGGGTGGGATGAGAATCAAAAGTGAGGGCCGACTTTAGGTAAGCTATGAGCAATTTTGTTAAAGAAGGTGGTTGGATGGCTTGTTACGAACCTTCCCAAGAATCATGAGGTTTTGTATGAATAAAAAAGAATAGAGTAGGCTAGAACAATTATTTCCTTTTCCTTTATAGTAGTTAATTATTTTTAGTGTCCCATTAAGCAAGAGTGGGGATGCTACTGTCGATTTAAAAACTTATTTATTTACCTAATCAAAACCATGAGCAAACAACATAAAATAGATTTATTTTTGTCTTAAAAAAAGTTGTTATGTAGTTTGGAATTCAAATCAATCTCATTAGTTTATGAACTAGTTTAACCTTTAGCTAAAATCTTTTTTTCTTGATAATGCAGGTTCTTGACCACATTCTAAAAGGATCATGGCATTTGATGATAATTCAAATAACGATGATTAGAAGGCACTTTTATTAATAGTGTCTAATATGTCATCATTAAATGCGTTTTCACTTATAAAATGAATGTCTCATGAAGCAACAATATGAAATGTTTAAGGAAACATGCTTTGGTCATTTCGTGTACCTTCAAGATGTACAATTCTCCAGCCAAATTGTTCATGTGTTATTATTACGATATGTCAGATCAACCAATAAGGCAATGTACTTTAAGATAGGATAGAAAGAATGTAGATTTTCTATGCTAGAGTTTCCCTTGGTTATGGGGCTAAAATGCCGAAAAGAACATAATCGTTTAGTGCATAAGAAAGACAATGGTGATAGTGTATGTGATTTTTTCATGAGGGGTAATCGTGAGTTTATACAAACACAATTGCACGAAGCTTCTTCAATAGTCCAATCCGATTATGATACCTTGATGGTAAAGTTTGTTATGCTATATTCCTTAAGTTTGTACTTTTGGGAAAGGAGCGTAAAAATAAAATTAACGACCTTTGTATTTGTATATTAGACAATTTTAAGGAATTCAATAATTATCCTTGAGTTCGCTTATCATTTGAGGCAACAATATTGGGATTGAAGAATACAATTACAAAGACAAGTAAAAGAATTGGTTCATTGGATCAAAGCACGGAAGAGAAATATAGACTTTATGGTTTCCCGTTTGTCTTTCTGGTGAGGATGCTTACTTAATTTTTTTTATATAATAAATGCATGAATGTTTTATGATATTGATATATTATTATAACATTAAAGGTGTGGATCCAAGCACGGAAGAGAAATATAGCCTTTATGGTTTCCCGTTTGTCTTTCTGGTAAGGATGCTTACTTAATTTTTTTTATATGATAAATGCATTAATTTTTTATGATATTGATATATTGTTATAACATTAAAGGTGTGGACATATGAGGTGATTATTGAATTCGGCAAAAATTTACAATTGAATTGGGTGATTTGAAGATTTTAAGAAATGTTAAATGGTTTTGTAAGAATAAGATTATGGCTTATGTAATAAGTAAAGCCTTAAAAGAGGAAGACATCGTAAGTATTTCACACTTGTTTGGTCTGAAGCATTAACACAAGTTATTTTGTTTAAAGCATTAGTACTTTGTTACTTTATTGACATCTATATTATATAGCTTACGATAACGATGGCCTTATATGCCACTGGAAGTGGTAGAAGTAATGAGATTGTACAATCTTACATACAATGGTTCTTAGCTTCGAAAATGGAGTGGAAGTAAGAGCTTGGCAAAACTTATGTCGTAAGTAAGGATGAGCCTAACAACGAACCAAATTTTGTTATGGATGATGGGCATGCAGCTGTATGCATATGCTTTTCAAAGGACTATATCATTACCTAAAAAAAGAAGCAAAACTTTAAGTTAGTTGATTTTTTTGAAGACAGTGTTAGGTTTTGACTTATCAAAGTAACTTAGCAGTATACCCTAAAACATGTTCACAGGTCACTCCGCTTTGTCATTTCAACATAGATAATCATGTTGGTCTAACATTTCAGAAAATTAATGATAGGTTAAGCAAGATTAAAGAAAAGGTGCAAAAGATTGAAGTTATGGAAGAAAAGCTCGATAAGATTACAAAAGATTTGTGGAGAATGACAAAGTTACTCGAGGAATTCATAATATCTTCTGATGTAAGCAAAGATAGTCACAGTGATTAGATTTGCAAAATTTAATTAAGCTAAAAAAATTGTCAAGATATTTTTAATTTTTTAATAATTTTTATGTATATAGCCACCACTATATGATGTTTTTACCTCAGTGGCTTCTGACGTAGACAGAGATAAAATTGATGTTCACGTTTCTAATATTAAATTCAGTTAACAATAATTGCATAGGTGTTGAGTGCTGAAGAATGCATATTTATAAACGATAAAATCATCATTTTGCACTCCAAACCTCACTAACATTTCTACTTTTATGTATTTAAGTCCTTTAAACTTTAATTGTGTGTGTTTTGTTATAATTTGGGTATTTTATGTATTTTAGAGGTATTTGGTTATTTTATTTTAATGAGAAGTCTAACAATGAAACATATATAATTTTTTAGTTCAGAATAGCTAAAAACTTTAGAAGAGAAAAAAGGGTAAAACTATAATTTTACTATCTTGGTGGGGACCAGCTAACATGGCATTGATCGATAATGTGGCAGCATCCTATTGCACGAAAAATGTTGATATGGTGTTGATCGTTGTTGTGGTATTGACCGATGACGTGGCAATATCCTATTGGAATGAAAAATGCTTACGTAGCATTGATCGATAATGTGGCGGCATATTATTGGACTTGATGATGTGTTCCAACCAATTAAATCTTGCCACACGGCACAATCCTGAGCATCTGAATTATTTTTAATATGATAGTCATGATTTACTCATTGTATCTGTAAATAGGGGGCTCCCCCTTAGTTTGACAACTCTAAATCTAAATTTGAACTCCATTTTTTTGAAATTCTCTCTTCATCTTATATTTTCTACATATTTTAATATAATTACCATTTTGCGTCTTATTCAATTATAAGTGAATAATTTAATTTTAAATTTGCGTTGAAGGTAAAGCCTCAACATAATCCATAGGCTTAATTTAGTGAGTTTATTTTCTTTTCCTCTCTGATTTATGTAGTTGTTTTTTCCTTTTTGTTGACAGATAGTGTATCTTGCTAGGTTTTGTACAGTATACCTACTCTCTGGTGAAAGGCTGTTATTGTCACTACAATAAAAATGAAATTGTATTATAAAAAAATTAGTCACTAAAAATAATAAATTAATCACTTTATATTTTTTATGACAAAAAATAAATCGTCACACATTAGTCGTAGAAATACCGTCTTAAAAGGTTTTAGCGACCAAAATTATTTTCGTCACTTTAAATTTTCGCTCATTTTTAAGGGGAAACTCTACCAAAATTTTCGCTCGCCAAAACCGGATAACTTCTTTAACGGATTTGCGTTTTTCCTTTCTCTCTTTTCTTTTTGATGATGAATGGGGAGATAATTATGGGGAGATTTAGAATGAATTTAAAAATATTTTCTTAAGCAAAAATCTTTTTTATTGGACATTTCTTAATTTGGCCTTACATTTAGGGGGAGCACATATTAAGGGGGAGCTAAATATTGAATGAAGTTTTGTCATCATCAAAAAGGGGGAGATTGTTAACATGAATATGTTAATAATATTGATTTTGATGATAACAAACTTTAAATGGTTTTTGATAAAAATGTTGGAGCCATTCCTTAATAAACGAAAGCCTTAATAATCATTCCATTCATATTCATAATTAGTCAGATTTTATAATCTCATTCATACATTCAATAATGTTAGTATTCATAATATTGTAACGTCTCTCATCAAAGTGTGAACGTGTCCACTTGTCAATCCCTACTTCTTCGAGATACTTTCCAACTGCCTCACTAACCTTATATATCTTATTCATATAATATATGAAGTATACTAGTGCATATACTTTGAAGCCACTTTAAATATACTACCAACATCAACGTCCTTAAAGTGAGCCCAAAGGTTTTGCTTTAAATAGTACGTACAAACCCCAGAGGTGGCATTCGGAAATACAGTAGCTATACATTTCTAAATATTTATATGGCAATCAGAAATGAAAACCAAATTTTCAACTTTCCTAATTGATTCCCTCGATTTTGTGAAAGACCATAGCCAAAATGCATCATTCTCATTATCATCAACACCGAAAGCTAATGGATAAATCTGATTGTTACCATCCTTACAAGTGGCAATGAATATGATTCCTTTATATTTTCTTTTGAGGCAATAATTGGCCTAATGTAAGAAGAAAATCCCCTTAAAGAACTTTCTATTTCCATGAAGAAATACTTAAGTGATTTTAGTCATCACCTCAAGGAAAGTTTGGGTTCCTAGATACTTCTTCTTAACCATTGCCATATATTGAGGAAGCAATTTACCAGACTCGTCGTGTGATCCTTGAGCAATTTGCATTGCAAGTTCCCTTACTCTCCATGCTTTGTGATAACTTATATCGTAACCATTTTGTTATCGAAAATCTTGCCTAATTTCTGTAGCCTTGTATGACAAAAACGAACTATCATACTTAAACTAAATATTTTGAACAATTAACTTCTTAGAAGCTTGTCGATGATCTTTCTTAGAGACATCATGGGAACAAGAATGTAGATGGTAATACTTTCTGATTTTGAACATATCTCAATCATTGACCTTAACAGCACGAAAACGTCATTTACAATTTTTGTCCACACAAGTGACAACAAGTATATCCTTACCAAACTTGAAGGTTTTATATTCAAATTTTTTTTGTTACAACATATGTGTTGAGCAAGCCTTGAAAGACCGCTTTAGAAGAAAATTGTTGTCTTTTCACAAGTCCACCGTTGTCATCACCAACTTTGTTCAATGCTAAATTGCCAACATTAAAGAATGAATCATTCATGCATACTGAACTACTACTAGCAAGCAAACTGAGGGGCCGTTTGTTTTTTGTGACTTAATAACTTATTGACTTAATTTCAATCAGTTAAGTTATTAAGTCTATCTGTTTTTTCAACTTAATGAAATTTTTTTACCATTAAGTCATTAAGTTATTAAGCTAATTTTTTTAATTTTTGCTTAATTTAAAAAGTCTAAATGATATCAATAAAAGACATTCTCCAAAAAAATCTCTATCTAATTAGTTAATTTTTATCCTTACCTAAATAAAATTTAATAATTAGCATTATTACTCATCTCTATATAACTTGTGATAATAGATAGTGGAAGAGTATTATAATTTTTATCTTTTTATTTTCTTCAAATTAGCATTATTTATCTTCATAATTTTTTATGAATATTTTTCATATAAAAACATCATAAACTATAATAAAATTAATTAACATATATAATATAGATTATTAAAGAGTTGTATTCAATTGAATATAAATTATCCTATGATAATATATTATCTTATTTATATTTTGTGAGATGTTTATTATTTTTTTAACATTTATAATTTATAAGGGCATCAATGTAAAGATATTAGTTTTCAGATTTTTTAAGTTAAAAAGACAAACAACTTAATATTTATTTTTAGTAATTCAAACAAAAAAATATATAATTTAGATTCAAACATTAAGCTCTATTCAGGTCTATTCATATTTCAAATAAAATAAAAAACGTCACCTAAGTCTTAACAAATAGTTGCTACCAAAGCGTGGCTGAGTTACAATCAACACCGGTGGACCATCTGTTGATGCTTTAATATTTAGTAGTGTTGTGTGCTCCATAAGAAAATGGACCTCGATTAGTTCATGTTCCACATTAGCCTGAGCATTGGGCATAAGTTCTTGCTCTAATTCATTTCCATTGCCAAAATGGTCAGGAATAAAACCATCATATTCTATGTTAGCTTTTTCAACTTCATGTTGAAAGGTTGATAAACCAATGATTGGATAATAATGACTCTCCTCCCAGAAAACGTTTGTTGAGAGTGGACTATTCTCTTTAAATGGCCATTAGGCTCGACAATATTTAGTTTATGTTCATAAGTGATGCAAAGAGGATTTCTGAAACCGTTACTAGCTTCTTTAAGAAAAAAAAATCTACATCAGAATCATTCAAAAATTCCATTAGTGGCAAAGGCTCTGACGATGTTTTGTACTTGAACTTTATGTTTTAACAAATTCAGAAAGGTCAACAGAAATGACTTGTGCAGCTCTTTTGACAAATTGCTCAAATGTAGATGAATGTGGCACTTTAATACCCGTATCTGAGTACCAGTAAATCTATATTCACCATTCTCTTGAGTCCATTGACCATGATGAGTGAAAACACTACCGTCATTAAAAGGTTTTAGCAAAAAAATTATTGAAATTGTTGAATAAAATTACACTACAAGATTTACTCAACCTATTCAAATGACTTACTCGACCTTATTACTCGGCTCTTACTCGACTAGTTCAGAAAACTTACTCGACTTTTTACTCGACTGTTTTAAAAAATTACTTTACTCTTGTTCAACTTGTTCAAAAAACTTACTCGAGTTTCATTGGACTTATTTAAAAAATTACTCAACTCTTACTCGACTTGCTCAAAAAACTTACTCGACTTGTTTTAAAAGCTTACTCTTACTCAACTTATTTAATAGATTTACTCGACTTCCTACTCCACTAATACTTGACTTACTCAACTCTCATACTTCACTTTGTACTCGATTAAATACTCGACTTACCCGACTTCATACTTGACTTCTTTAAAAAAAGTTACATAACTCTTACTCAACTTATTCAAAAAATTTACTCGACTTATTTTAAAAGTTACTCGACTCTTACTGGACTTAATATTTGACTTGTTCAATATACTTACTCAACTTCCTACTCAATTAGATACTCGACTAGATCCTCGACTTACTCGTCTCCCTTACTTCACTTCTTACTCGACTAAATATTCGACATGCTCGACTTCATACTCGACTTCTTCGTGGACTAATTTTTCAATTCGCTCATAACTTAAATTGGGGTCTTAAATCCCTACATTTTATGCAATAGTGTGTGTGTGTGTGTGTGTGTGTGTGTGTGTGTGTGCAAGAGAAAAAATGAATAATGTACTATTAAAACTCATAAATCATTAGCAAATATATTTGTAATGAAATCAAATTAAATCTTTAGCATACAAAATGGTTGCATTTCAAACATACCTCATCCACCACTTGACAATGCACCTTTTGAAGAGCTTGTTTTTATCAAAAACCTTTGTATTAGAGGTAAGACATGAAATGGTGAGAGAAGGAAACTATGAGAGGAAGAAATGATGAGAAGAGGAAACTGTAAAAGGAAGAAATGGTGTAGATTCATGGCTTTTTTAAAGGTATTTTTTACTTTTTTGACCTTCATGAGACATATGTATGTAATAGGATATAGATTTGGAAGGGGCAAATAGAGTATATTAAAATAAAGAGTCAGACTATTAGCACCCATCCAAAATCCTATTGAAACCCCTGTTTCAATTATATCCCATTTAATGCCAAAAATATCTTTTTTTCCTAAATAAACACACTTTTCATTTATGAATTTTTCAATTTCTAATAAAATTTCTTACTTTTTCATTCTTAATATTTGTATTCCTCTCTTCAAACTTTCTTTATTATTTAATTTCTAATGAAAAAAATCTAAAAGAAAAAAGCAAGAAGAACATTATACTTAGAAAATAATGAATATCTTATGTGTCTAATACAATTCTATCCTACCTGTAAATTTTGGATTCAACAATTAGTTTGAGAATCCTTAAAAAATTATTTGTAGTAGGATAAAATTTTATTTAATTTATTTTTTCATTGTATTGTATCTTAATTAAATTGTTATGTTTAATTACAAGAATTTTATTTTGGCTTAGAAATTACTTCTTAAATTTAGATTATTTTAATGATAATAAAAAATTTATATTGTCGAGGAAAATAAAATTGAAAAGAAAAAGAAAATATCTGAGGAGTCTAAGTCTTCCTCTCGATTTAAATACAAAGACTGGGTCTTTAACTGTAGCGAGCCTGTAGCTTCACAACTGTAGCGAAATTGTAGCTTCCTGACTGTAGCGAAACTGTAGCTTGAAATAGTGGCTTTGCAAAATAATTACATGGAATTATATAAGAGGAAATTTCGGGTGAAGAGACATGTGCGCTCTCACTTGTGTCCATGGGACCACCCAAAAATATACAAGTATAAAAGAGTACTTGTTACAAAAGGAAAAATACAATGGAAATTACATAGAATTTTACAAGAATTATAAAATTGAATACAAGCGACAAGTGATAAGTACAGAGGAAATTTTGAAAAGTAGTTTTTTTTTTTTTTTTTAACTTTACAAATTCTTTAAGAATGCTTTACAGGGGGGAAAATGCCGAAGCAATCATCTTCATTCTCATCTCCAAGTGAGATGAATGGCGCGGCTTCTCCAGAAGAGCTTGAACCGGAACTTGCAACTGATGGTTCAGATCTTGATGCGAGAAGTTGTTCCATGACTTTGAAATATTCTTCTTCTGTTTTGGCACTGGCCAAAAGAGATTGGGCTTTGGATTTTTGGGTAAGGAAGGTTCCTTGGGCTTTAATGTCTTTGATGGTTGGTTGTAGAAGGCCTTTAGAGGAGAGCCAATTTTCAATCATGTTAACAGTCAATTTGGACTGTTCATCAAATTTTGACTACCATTTAACTAAGAGGAAGACTTAGACTCCTCATATTTTATTTTTTCTCTTCTCTCTCTCTGGGAATCAGGAATCGGAAGACAACAAGGAATTTTTCTTGTCTTCAGATTAATTTCCCATTTCTTCTGTAATATTTTCCTTTAAAGAAGAACAAAGCAAGAAGAATCAAATGTAAGATTTGTAATTCCTTTTAAAGTTTGTAATAAATTTAAATTTCTGTATGTTTAAATTTCTGCAGTTTAATTTCCGCAATTTATTTTAAAGCATTTAAATTTCAGTAATTTAAGTTTTATGTATGCTTTGCAGACTGATCTATATCAGATCTGCCATATAAATTGTTACGTTCCTCAGAAGCAAAGGGACCGGATCCCTGTCTTCTGTTGTATCTTCTCTTCTCCCTCCAACCATTCAAAGTATTATTTCTGGGATCCAGATCTAATATTGTCTATGAGCCTTTAGATCTGTTGCTAGGCTTGCTAAAAAATATGTTTCTAAAGAATTTTGGTATATAGGCTGGAAAACAGAACGTGCGGAATATTGATCTGTTCTAAGTCAGATCTGGTTCCAAAGGCAGATTAAGTTCTGCAACGATCTGGGAACAACGCCACGTACCAATTAAAAATAATCCTTAAAATCAATTGATCATTAAATTTTTTAATATTGACTTTTCTTGGACACTCACACACTTTCCACGATCCCGGTCTATTCTAAGTCAGATCTGGTTCCAAAGGCAGATTAAGTTCTGCATCGATCTGGGAACAACGCCACATACCAATTAAAAATAATCCTTAAAATCAATTGATCATTAAATTTTTTAATATTGACTTTTCTTGGACACTCACACACTTTCCACGATCCCGGTCTATTTGGTATCAGAGCCAAGGGAAAGTAGGTGTAATATTTGGTAAAGCATTTGTGTTGTTTATTTCTTTTATTAAAAATTAATGTGTTTGCTGAATTTTTTACTGGTAGTAAGTCCCGCCTTAGGATAAGGATTTCCGCATAGGGCAGTAAAACCATACCTGTAGGCATTCATATAGGTTTTTATTTAAGTTTTAAATTGCATGGATTCTCTACTGCATAGAACATCATCTTTCTCTAGCTCTTCTTCCGAGAAGACTAGTGTTTCAAAGAACGTGGTGAATTCAGAAGAATTCATTATTGAAGATTTTAATAAAGCAATTGACAATTGGGATTTACCAAAAGTTTCTAAAGATAAAATTTATAAAATGAAAAAACTCGATTTTTTAAAGACTGATTGTGTTATAAAGACAGAAGAAAGAGATATCACACTCTCAAAGCCATTTTAGACAATTCATTTGTTTTCTGAGCATTCTTTATATTAAATGTGTTGAACCAGACCTATTGATAATCCTAGTAGGAATATGACAGGCAATGAGGTAAACGCATTTGGAAATTTGCGGGGAAGGGCTTTAAATTATGAAGTTGGTCTCCCCACTGTTTTGGGCTCAAAACTTTTAAAATGGTGGCTGTGGAGTAAGCTGGTTCTGTATGGGCTTCATTGAGGAAGAAGTGTTTGAATTTGACAGACTCAGTAGACTCCAAAATGCTTTGGTAATAAGACTGAGGTTTTGTCAAATCCCAAGGTTTGAAAAACCAGCTTTAGGAAAAATTTTTGAAATTGCTTGAAAAGGATCAGTGTGGTAAAAACCATCTTCAATAGATAAAATATTTTGGAAATGGGTTTTATCATACCAATCCGAAGTTTTTTTTTTTTGGAAGCTTTGTTTGTGAAAGAATAATTTGAGAAGATGAACTTTCACTAGAAAGAACCACATTTTGTGAAGAAGTTTTAGAAGTTTCTTTAGAAATAGGTTTTTCTTCTTTAGGAGAAATCTGACTTTGAGAAAAACTTTGTAAGGCAAGCAGAAGCTCAGGGGATTTAGAAATGGATTTCATCCATTCATTTACCTGCTCCTAGAGGCAAGGGCTTTGGATTGGGCTTCTTAGTCTTCAATAGCGTCAATCTAAGACTTTATAGGCATTGCTGAAGAGAGCAATTTTTCTTTAGGAGGAGAAGATTGGGAGGCTTTAGGGGTTGTTTTAGGTATGGGTTCTGTGAGGATCCCTTTCCCTTTGTCTCGTCTTTTTGGCAGCATTATATGTTTTGAAGAAATTCCCTGGTTAGGAAATCAGGGAGAGAATTTGTATCTCCTTTAATAAATTCAATATCAAAAACAAAAACACTTAAAATAGCTTGCCAACGTGCAAAAATTTGTTTAGATGCAATGTTCTGAACATCTTTTTTCCAAAACGTGTTTTGCAGCTTTGCAATCAATTCTAAAGAGAAATTTTTGATTTAATAAATCGCGTTGAAATTTGGAAATGCATAAAACAATGGATAAAATTTCTTTTTTAATAATAGAATAATTTTTCTGGCATTTATTCCAATGTGCAGAAACATATTGTACTATCTGTTCTTTATTATGATCAACTTGCTTTAATATCCCACCATAACCTAGGTCTGATGCATCAGTCTCAACAATTTTAGGCAATGCAGGATTTGCAAGAAATAAACATGGAATGTTTTTAACTATGGTCTTTATGTGTTTAACAATTTTTGTATGTTCTTCTGACCATGCAACAGGAGTTTTCTTTAATCTATCATGCAATGGTTTGGCAATCCTATTGATATTAGGACAAAAATCAAGAACATAATTTAAACTGCCTAAAAATTTTTGTAGTTGGGTTTTATCAAGGATTTTATTAGGAAACTTGTCAGTAAAGGCAAGTGACCTTTCAATGGGAGTGATAGTTCCTTTGGAAATGTAATGACCAAGAAACCGAACTTTAGTTTGGAATAAAGAGATTTTAGAACTAGAGATGGCTAGACCAGCTTTTCTAGTAGCCAGATAAAAAGTCTTTAAATGTGTGAAGTGTTGTTCAATTGATTGAGAGAAGATCAACACATCATCTATATAAACAATGCAAAAATCAGAAAAATGATTATAAATATCGTTCATAATTCTTTGAAATTCTGAAGGTGCATTTTTCAAACCAAAAAGCATTACTGTCCATTCGTATTGTCCAAATGGAACAGTGAAAGCGGTTTTATAACGGTCTTTAGGATGAATTTGAATTTGCCAAAAACCAGATTTCATGTCAAATTTTGAAAATATGAATGCAGAGTGTAGTTTTTGGAGCAAATCTTTTTTATTAGGTATGGGATACCTGATCCATTTTAATGCTTTATTTAAGGGCTTGTAATTTATTACAAGTCTGGGTGTCCCTCTATCTATTTCAGAGTTTTTATTAACGTAGAAAGCGGCACAAGACCATGGAGATCTGGATTTTACAATGAGTCCTTTGGACTCCAAATCTTGGATTTCATTTTTACAATGTCTTTCCAAATCCATGTTCATTTGGATAGGACAAGCTTTAGTGGGTATTTGTTTTTCATCAAAGGAATTTTCATAAGGCAAATCTACCAAATGTTGTTTTCGATTCCAAAAAGCAGTTGGTAAATCAGCACATATTTCTTTTTCAATTAAATTTTGGAAGTCAGAAATTTTTGTTTGTATAAATTGATTTCTCAATTGGTTTTCAATTCTTTGTAAACTCAAATCTTTTTGTAAACAGGCTAAATCGGTTTGTTTTGTTTTAAGCAAAACATTTATTTGGTTCTAGTAGACAGAACAGGCTTTAACAATATTTAAATTTTTGGTTTTAGGTTTTTCAATAAAAGGAAAAATTAATTTGTTCTTTTTTGCTTTAAAATATATACTATCGTAATTAACAGTATAGGGAGTAATAAGATTTATAAAAGGAGTTCCCAAAATAACAGCATGATGAATATCATTTGTTAAAAGGAAGGTAGTCTTGAATTCAAAACCATTGTTGTGAATTGAGGCGTCAACTTTGGATTTGATGTTCAATTTTGAATTATTTGCAGCTGAAAGCCTTTCATTAGTCTTTTCATGAAATTTCCTTGGAACAATGTCTGCTTTTATACAATTCAAATCAGCACCAGTGTCAAAAAGGGCAATGGTGTCAATTTTAAAATCTTTAGAGAATTTTAAAGTGATTTTAATTAAGTATTTTCTCGTGGTGATTTGTTTTAAAACAAAAAGAAAATCATTGGGGATTGATTCAATGTTTTCAAGTTGTTGTTCATTTTCTTCACCAGAGTTTGATTCTTTATCAGAATTGTCTTCCAGTTGTTTTTGCAATAAAAGCTGGATTGTTTCTGAGTCATTTTTCTGCTTCTCTTTTAATTCTTTAATTTCATTTTTGATTTCTTTAATCTCTTTTTGAAGATCTTGAATGTTTGGAGTGGCTTTCTTGGGTTTTTTATTGTTCAAGATTTCCGTGAGATCATAAGCATTCTTTTTAATAGTCGGGACTTTAGAAGTTTCTGGTTTGTCTTTTAGTTCCAGAGTCTTTAGCAGTTTGTCAAGGTATTCCTTCTGGAGAATGGGGTCAGAAATATGCTTTACAAGTTCAAGAA
The DNA here is from genome assembly GCA_039657385.1 of Citrus x changshan-huyou. Lineage (NCBI taxonomy): Eukaryota > Viridiplantae > Streptophyta > Magnoliopsida > Sapindales > Rutaceae > Citrus > Citrus x changshan-huyou. The sequence continues at coordinate 9,653,832 of CM077550.1, forward strand.
AAGTTTCTTGTTCTTTAGTCAAAACATTAATCTTCTTTAAAAGGTTTCTGAATCAGAACTGCTTGATACAGATGTTTCTGAGTCAATCAACTCATCAACCTGTAAAGGATCACTATTTCCCGACAGGGAAGAACTTGAATCAGAGTCAAAAGACTCAATGAGCAGAGGAGCTATTTTGGAAAGGACTTCTTCATCAAGATCAATTTCTTGAAGTCTTCTGTTTATCCTGCAGTATTTTGCAGTATGTCCTTTCTTGCCACATTTAAAACATGTAGCTTCTTTATAATTAAAAGAGGTTTTTTGTTTAAAAGAGGAAGAATGTTTGGCTTTAGAGTCTTTTCTTTTAGAGAAATGAGGTTTTTTATAAGGTCTCGAGGACTTCTTATAAAAAGGTTCTCTAAAATTTCTTGAAGGTTGTTGGTATTTATGACTTCTAGACTTGTAATGTTTTTTGTAAGGTTTAGAAGAACGCTTACCATTACAATCTTTTGAAATAGAAGTTTTAAAGGGGTCATAGTTGAATTGTTTACAGAAACTGCCTAATTCTTGCTTAGACTTTCTAAGCTCCCATTTTAGCCGTTTCTGTAATTTCAAATCTTGACAGATCTTTAGACCTTCTTTATTGACAAAACTGACTAGTTCACCATAGGTGAGCTCGTCATAAGGAATGCGATTATCATAAAGGGCTTTGATGGAATTTCTAACTTTTTCTCCCAATAGGTAGGCAAGCCTGCAAGGAATTTTTCCTTCCAGGTTGTATGATTTGCATCATCCCTAAGGAAAAGTCTGGTAAAGAAAGTGGTTTTGTAACTTTGGAATTCACTAAGTTTCCTACATCTCAAGTTATGTAGTAACTCAGCATTTTTATCTCTAAGGTGAGAAGGGTCACCTATAAAATGAAGGGAAATAATCAGAATCAAGGTAGCAACAGCATCCTGAACAGGATTATTGAATTCGTCGAGAATGGGGGCTCCATTTTCGTCTACTTGGATAGAATTTAGGATGTCTAGTTGTTGCTGTTGGGTGAGGAGATGATCCCACCAACCTTTTAGTTGATCGGTAAAACCAGCAATGAGAATTTCTGCAATGGCTTTGTCAGAAGTTCCTTGTTGAGTTTTATAGGCATTGGCTGCCATGGTCATTTGCTGCAACAATCCTAGGATATTGTATTCAGACATACCATCAATATTCCATTCATAGACAGAGGATGCATTAAAACGAGATTGGTTTAATGCACTTAGTCTATTATCGATGGCAAGGTCTGGAGGAGTTCTTACAGTTGGGAGAGCAAGTTCCCAATAGATTTTATTGGCTTTAGGGATAGACTCATCTTTGAAAGCTTTTATGTCAGAAAAGGCTATAGAAGATTGATCTTGTTCTAGTACGCCAATCTTGCTAGATTGAGCACTATCAGGAGCAATTTGGACTTTAGAAGTAGAAGCGAAAAAAGAAGATGCTTCTATTCTATCAAGTTGTTCTTTAATGGCTTTAGCGAAATCTTATTTAGATTCTTGAACAAGCTTTTGACTATGTTTCGAAACCTGAAAATGTTTGAAAATATGTTCTTTAAGCTTTTTCAAGGAATCAGACTTTGAGGGAGTAGAAAATGGGGCAATGACGGTTGACTTTTGGAATTGACTTTCGATTCGGGTCAATTGTTTTCCTATTGTATTTAGATTAGCATTACAGAAATTATTCTGTTGAATGATGCTATCTAAATCCGTATCTAGGTCTTTATGGATTTTATAAGGTGAGGCTTTGATCTCAACAGGGGGTTCACCATGTTCAATGGTCAGGCTCCTAAGAGGTGGATGCTCAGATTCAATGATTATTCCACTACCAGAAAGGTTCCATTCAGCAGTTTTCTTTCTGACAGTAATGGGATTTGATTCTTTAAAAGGATAGGAAATGTTATTTTCCGAGACATAAATATCAAACCAATCAAAAAATAAGATATGAATTTTATGCAGGTTCACAAATTCAAAATAAACTTTTTGAATTTCTTTTCTCTGATTTAAGAAATGTTTAAAAAACCAAAGTCTTTTTTCTTTATTAACTTCGGAATAAAAATCATTGTGTAAAAGAGTTTTATCTAGTTCGAAATCCTTTTCTAAGACATTTATTACATTTTCAGTGACAGCAGAAATGTGGGAGAAGTTGGAGGAGAAGGTTTCTTCTCTTCCTGGCTTTGGCGACTAGTGTAAATAGGGTGGGGAACACTAGTTGCATAGTCAACAGAATGTATGGAAGAGCTAGGTATGTCCGAGGTGGAAAACCTAGGTTGACTATTTATAGGTTGAAAAGGGAGATTTATAACAGAGGGAATTTTTGAAAATTTCTTTTGTAAATGAGGAATACTGGAACTTGAATCTTTATCGGAGAATCTAGAGGATGTAGATCTCCTAAAAGATAGTTTGACTTTACCATCTGAATACTGAGTCACATTTTGTAACTTTTTATTTGGCTCAAGTTGTTTCGGAATCACTGGTTGAGTGGCTCCTTCAAGAATCCATTCGTCTGGAAGAGTGATATCTTTCCATTGGATTGGTTTTGGAATAACGATGTTGGCTTTAGACATGTCAGTCTGCAAGAGAAGAGTCTCATCTTTTTTTTACTGGAATTTATGCTGGGTATTAAATGCTGAAATCATTGCTTTATAAGATATTTTGAAAATTAATGCAACCGGAACAGATCCTTCTAACATGTGATAGTTATGTGTTTTGATCTGTAAAATCATGCTTTTCAAAATATTCTTATCTTTCAAAGAGACCGTTATGTTAGGATAACAATCAAAAGAAATTGGTCATTTACAGAGACTAGATTCAATACTACTAAGTAAGGAATCATCAAAGGAGATGAACCTCCCATCTCTGAGGACAGCAAGAATGGAAGTATTTAATCCTTCTTTAGTTAAGGGTTTTATGCCGACTTGGATTAAGCCAATATGAACATAATTGAAATTTTTTATATTTATCCTTAAATATAATTATAATATAAAAGAAATTTTATGAGATTAATGAAGGGGTGCCAAGCCAATAGTCCAACTCTAATATAAAAAAAAACCCGTAATGCAGCAACAATTCTCTCTCTTAATCGTGACAAGACTCTTACAGAAATTGGATTCTTTTCATTAGTTAAATTCAGGGCGATTTTTAGAAACCTCCCCTGAGGTTTGATATAATTTCACTTAGATGACGAGATTGATTGTATTCTCACTTATCTCCCAAGCCATTAGTATACATACATGTATAACGTTAGTATTTAGGACAAAAATGTAAAAGACAAGCTAAAATTCTAAAAAATCAAATAACAATAAAAAAATGGTTTAAAATCTATTGGATAATTGTATTAACCGATTACACACAATATCCATTGTGTAAAAGAGTGCATTTCTCTTTCCCCACCACAAAAAAACAATGAAGATAAACACCATTTTCACTCACAATTTTCACTCTACTCCACTCCACTCCATTTTCATTCACAATTGTCAATCTTCACCATTTCTTTCTCTCACAATTTTCACTCCACTCCCCTACTCTCATTTGTTGGAACAAAAGGAAATAAACACCAAGAGCCTATATAACCCATGAAGAAGAAAAACATAGGTGGTCGGAGAAGGCCGCCGACTAGTGACGATCAACGGTGGCCAGGATATGCCACTGGTATTAGAGTTTGTAAGAGGTTAGTTACTTTATCAAAGTCTAAAATTTTAAAATACCTTTGATTTTTTTTATTTTTTGAGATTTTATAAGTGGTTGTTGTTGGTTGTGTTTGATTTGTCTTGTTCATGAGTTGGTGGTGGAAAAATTGATTAAAAGGAGAATGGGTTCAACTATATGTGACCATGAGTTGAAAAAAATTAATTATTGGTTATTTTATGTTTGTGATTTACACCATACATAGTGTAATAAGACATATAAAGCCAAGAATTTGTTATTCTTATGCAAATGGATGTGTAAAATAAAAGTAGTCTTAGCTGTAATTTTTATTTTTCTCACCAAAGTTTGCTAAAATTGGTCTGTTTATAAATTTGCAGTGTTTATGTGCGCCTGTCGCACGAACACAGTTCCTGCGCTTTTGGGCGACAAGGCTTGTCTCCCATGCGACAACCCATCGTCGCACGAACACAGTTTCTGTATTTTTGGGTGACCTTTCACTTATTAATGTGTGCTTATTGACATATGATAGGGACAAAAGGCCAATTGAACTGTCTGCTGTTCCACTGGAACTTGCAGCAGAAATGGATAATGTAATGTATAAAGTATAACTTAGCTACCATGTCACAATGTTAGTGTAGTTGTTATTTTTGTTCTTTTTGTGTATATGAGCGACTATTGGATGCACAGACTGATGAAATTCAGTCAAATTGTGATTGTTACCAACAGTAAGCTGCAAAAATGTATATGTGACTGTTATTTAAATGATGGTGTCATTCTACTTAGTGTTATTTTCCAATTCAATTAACTCATACTAATTTTTTTCCTCTCGGCACAAATTAAAATGTTTGTTATTTTTTATTTGTGTTGCTGGTTTGGTGACATACAACTTGATGGTTTTCAATTTAATTATTTCTTTAAATAAGTAAAATATTGGTGGTTTGTTTGGTGGAGACTAGTATAGTTTATTACTGATATAACTAAATTATGTTTTAGTGGTTTTTGATTTCACTCTCTAGCACTACAAGCATTCTGTAATTTGGAGAGACAAACACTTGTTACCCGAGAAACAATATTCGTCGCTCGAAATTACAAAAATAAACATTCTGTAATTTAGGGAGACAAGCATTTGTCGCTCGCGAGACATGTTCTGTCTCCCCAAATTGGTTTGGATATTGTAGTCATTTCGCAAGTCAACTAACGGTCAACCAGTATGTATACTAACAGCAGGGGAGGTAAGTGAGAATATAATCAATCTCGCTATCTAAGTAAAATTATATCAAACCTCAAGGGAAGTTTCTAAAAATAGCCTGTCAAATTCACTAGTGGAGCATCTACTTTTTAGGCCGAGTCATTCTGCAAAGCCCAGATCCAAAGCCCAACAGAGCCCAAGATGCCGAATCAGAACGTCGTCATTTTAAAATAGCGCCCGTCAAGTCCGTCGTTTATTTTTCAGTTACTTATAGAACGCAGTTTGTAAAAGTGAACGAACACCAGTCGAAACGAAAGAAGCCATTTCAATGGCTTCGTCATCGTCACTCTCACCTCCTAAAGTTCCCAAGGAGCTCTACTTCATCAACCGCGAAAAGGTCCTTAATTCACTCCGCCAACACCTCACAGAAACATCTCGTCCTTTACACGGCTTCGTCCTTCTACAGGTAATCAATCAATCTTCTTCATAATGATATGCAATAACTATAAATTAATCATGTTCTTACATTTATATGATCGCTGGTCGATTTTTTCGATCAATCCTTTTACAGGGAGGCGAGGAGCAGACACGTTACTGCACCGATCACCTCGAACTCTTCAGGTGCGTGATCAGGGATCACTTGATAACATCCTTAATATTTTTCATATTTAGATTTCAGTGCTTGTAGCTTGTGATTATTGATGATTGTTGATTGGATTATTAGGCAGGAGAGTTATTTTGCTTACCTGTTTGGAGTTATAGAGCCTGGCTTCTATGGAGCTATTGTGAGCTCATTCTGCTTTTTTGTTATTGCTGCTAAATATGTTTATATCTATTGGTGTGGAAGCTTATGTGATTTATTGATCATTGAATTTATCTATTTATTTATTTATTTTTGGTTATTCTTTCTCAAAGGATATTGCGACTGGAAAATCTATTCTATTTGCTCCTAGACTACCTCCTGATTATGCAGTTTGGTTGGGGAAAATAAAGCCATTATCCTACTTTCAGGTGACTACAATGTCAGTGATGGTTGATTTGCTTGGTTGAATTGTGATGAATATTCATTGTTTATATTTTTATTTGCAATTTTACTTCCCTCTCCTGCAGGAAAAATACATGGTTAACATGGTCTACTATACTGATGAGATTGTAGGAGTTTTACAAGGCCATTACAAAGAGCCTGGAAAACCTTTACTGTTTCTCTTGCACGGACTGAACACTGATAGTAATAATTTTTCAAAACCGGCTCAGTTTGAGGTTTTAGTCTCATTCTTTTATTATCTTCCTGTGTTTTTCGTTTCTGCCTTACAAAAAGAGTGATGATTAAGTTTTTAAGTTTCCTTATTGTTGGCATTACTGCATTGCATCATTTATATCTTGAAGTCAACAGTGTTGCATAGATATCAAAATTCCAAAATTATGTCAAAGTATATGTTTTGATTTTAATTTAATTGGTTTATTTCTTGATTTAGGGGATGGAAAAGTTTGAGACTGAGCTGAATACATTGCATCCTATTTTGTCTGAGTGCCGAGTTTTTAAGTCAGACCACGAGCTTGCTCTTATCCAGTTTGCAAATGATATAAGCTCTGAGGCTCATGTTGAGGTAACTATTTGGTGATGGTTATGTCGTATCAATGAATACCAATGTATTTTATTTAGATGAATTTAAAGAGCAGTGTCTTTGATAGTTCATTGGCCATAGAACCATGGAACCATAATCTTTTAATATTTTTTTAAAAGGGTTCACTAATTTCTTCTTAGTTGTTTTACCTGACCCTCCTTGAGAAGGTATTCTATTTGTTTAACCATAGACCTAGCTAATAGTTTCTGCAAATCAGTTGTGTATCCATAGAACAATTAATCACTTATTATACTGTCACGACATCTGGATTGGGTAAGTGGCTTCATAAACTCTTTGCAAGGAAACAAATAGGACACAGGGGGAAGACAATCCTTCTAATATTTGGAAATCTATTGAGCAAAACCATTCTTGTCTTGTCCTGATTTCAAAAATTATGTTTTAATATAATGTGTGTTGCTATTTGGCATTCCAACTAGGTTATGAAAAAAACTAGAGTAGGCATGAAAGAGTATCAGATGGAGAGCATGTTTCTTCACCACACTTACATGTACGGTGGCTGTAGGCATTGTTCGTATACATGTATTTGTGCCACTGGTGAGAACAGGTGAGAGATTTCTTAAACTGCAACTTTTTATCATTCTAGGATAGTGATGCCTATTAGCTGCATGTTAATGAAACTTCGATGCGTGTGTATTGAGGATACATCTAAGTCAAAGGAAAATATGTAACTTCAAATAGCTAATATTTCGTTCTTTGATTTCTGAAATATTCAATAATATTTGGTCATTTGTTTTATTATGTTCTTGCATGTGCTTTGAAATATTTCTTTCCAAAAGTGTTTCAGTCTGTAAGAGAAAATAGAGCACCAACAAGTTATGTTGCTGCTTTGGTTGATTATGAAGGGTCTAATGAAGGATAAATCATCGAAACTATGTTTTTAAACTTAATGTTTGATTAGAAATATTGTTGCAGGAACGCTTCAAAGCCATTGAATTGGATAACCCAATGCAAACTCAATCTGTCTATATCTCCCGTGTCCTGCCATCATTCCTGAGTGCATGGTTTGTTCGTATAGGCTTATTGTAGATGCATATAAGCTTCTTGAGATGAAACCTTTGACTCTGTGATTGTCCCTTTTCTATTTCTTGAACTGGAAGATGTTGATTTAATTTCTTCACTTAGAAATTTAATTGAGGATATTTCATTTAATAATATAGATGAAATAGAGGTTAATCATGTCATTTAATTATTTGAAGAAAAATGTTTCCTTCAGACCTCTTTATTAATAATGGTTGCTTTCTGAATTGAATTCTATCCCGAGCATTTTGGAATTCATACTTACAAGCACCAGCTTTCTATGTGAAAACAATATTTGTCTTCCAGAAAGGCTAAGCACGCTATTTGTTAGTTATTCACAAGGGTTCTGCAGTCAGTATTTAGTTTAGATTTTTGCAGCTGCTTATTTATGCATTAAAAATATAGTGTCAGTTTGATTGGTGTTTGGTGTTATTTTTTAATGTAAGTTTTACTTCCACATATAGAATAGCTAACGGCATTTATGTTTTATGGTTTAGTGCTGTTCTCCATTATGGGCATGCGGCAGCTCCAAATGACAGGGTACAGTTGACTCTGCTTCTTTATCCTTTCATCATTTTTAAATAATGGTTGAATCAATGCCTTAAGAAGCTATAACTACCATGCTATTTTCAATCTGGTTATTTTTTTTGAAGCCAAAAGTAGTGACATTTTATTTTTTTATTATCTGTTGTGGTGAATCCTGTTTAAAAGGCAAGATAATATGTAGTTTTGGTTAATACTTTGAAAGAAATGAAACGTTGTTTTGAATTTGAATGCGTGATCTTGGATTTAGACATGGAGAACCATGCACTTGAGAAAAATGGACGTTTTATGTTGGAAGTTGTCTCCATTGCATAACCTGGTAAAATTGTATTGGTATCACTAAAACATGCTATCTTGTTCGGAGCATGAAAGAACATTTCATTGTAATAGATAGATAAATTGGTGGATAGGTGGAAACAATTACATAAATAGGAAAAGAATATCAGCAAGACATAACATTCTCTTTGTTTAAAGCTTCAAGATTTATGTCCGTTGGTCTGGTTCCTGCAAGCAAATACTCAATGATTCTATCCAAGTAGATTCATATTTGTTGATTTTAGTATTTCTTACACATGCATGAACACTTCTGTAATTTCTTGATCAGTTTAATATGTAATATGTCGTATGATTGAAGATCTTAAATGTTCTTGAAGCTAGGATCCTTTTTGGTGCAGAGTTGAATTAATTATTTGTGAATCATCAGATTAGGAGATGAAGTCTGATATTGGCTCTATGTGATTGCGATCTGATTCGTACTATGACTTCTGCTTTTTCGTTCATTTTCTTTAAACACCGTATGGTACTTTGATGGAAACTTTATGGCTGAATAGTTAATATGTGAATGGTTTTATCCATTAGAAGACTGGTTCAGAATTCTCAGTTACTTATCCAGTTAATTAGTTAAGTTTGTTAAGTTTCTGTAATCTGTCTAATGCTTTTTCTGCAGACCTTTGAAGATGGAGATATGGCATTGCTTGATATGGGAGCTGAGTACCAATTTTACGGGTCTGACATTACTTGCTCATTCCCTGTGAGTCCTTGTACTACAAAGGATTACCCCATGTTGTTTTCTGTTCCTTTATCTTAGTTCTTAAATATTTCAAACTGTTTTTGCAGGTAAATGGGAAGTTTACAAGTGATCAGAGTCTTATATATAATGTAAGTGATGCACTTAGGGGCATGTTTATTACCACCTCTTCCTTCCCATTTCTGCTTTGAGGGAGAGCTGGCTTCAAATTAAATCCTCTGTCATTAGAAAGAAGTTCATAGTCAGTGTCTCGTAGGGTTTTCACTGCTAGGATTTCCTGTTTTTTAATTAACATGGTCTGCAGGCCGTCCTCAAAGCTCACAATGCTGTCATAAATGCAATGAAACCTGGAGTGTGCTGGGTGGATATGCACAAGTAAGTTTAAAAGTGAAAATGAGTGTTTTACTTATATATACTCACTGAATGTGGTTTCATTCATGATTCTCAGTAGGCATGAAGTTGCATATTCTGCTTTGTTTTCTTCACTTGAAGATATCCTTTGACTTTTTTTAAAAAATGCTGATAACTTTTTCTTAGCCTTGCAATCGGCAAATTGGTAATGGTTTGTTGTTACTATCATAGATTGGCAGAGAAAATTATTCTGGAGTCGCTGAAGAAGGGTGGTGTCATGGTTGGGTAATTTGCAATTTCACTGCAACTCCTTGTCATTTACTTTCAGGTTCTCATCTTTTTTAGAAGAGAAAAAAACAATTTCTACATATTCTGAATCTATCTGTAGGAATGTGGATGAGATGATGGCTGCACGATTGGGTGCTGTTTTCATGCCTCATGGTCTTGGGCATTTCTTGGGTATTGACACTCATGATCCTGGCGGCTACCCAAAGGTTTATATGATCAAGTTAACAGCTGATGGATTTTAGTTCCTTTCCTTGTTTTGTCTTCTTATTTCTTTGGACTGGAACAATGAAAATGATTTTCAGGGAACAGAAAGATCAAAAGAACCTGGCTTAAAATCTCTACGTACAGTTAGAGAACTCCAGGAGAGAATGGTAACCAATGTTTTTTTAAGTCAAACTTGTGCTCTGTTTAAGATTATGATTAAATCTTATAGATTATCTGCTACTAATTTTCTTCTATTTCTTTTAATTCTAAATTGGTTTTCTACCGGATTTTCAAATATGCAATTTGTCTTTCCAAATTATTTCCCAAGAGATCGTACTTGGAATTTTAATATGATTGTCGTTTTTTATTTACTTGACTAAAATTTTCTGTGGGGCAGGTTAATTTACTAAAATTAAAAAAGTAAAAATTGATTTAAAATTTAAAACATAGCATTATATGTGATCCACCTTGATGTGCCTAGCTTGTATAATGTGATTTACATATTACATAATGACCTATGATCAAAGTGATTGCTTTCTCCTATGTTTTACTCGGAGGATTCATTTTGGGTTAAGTTTTCAGATGATGTGGTATAGGCATATACTTATGCCTCATGAAAATCAAATCATTCTGCTGCATTTACAGTGATATTGATGGATCTTGAATGTCTATTTAAATGCAATGGTTATCTAGATATTGCATTGTTGCTGTCCTTTGGATATTGCATTGTTGCTGTACTTTGACGTTGTTGTTAGTTGTCTTCTTTTGTTGTTTCTCACATTGGCTCTATTATTGAGACGAATTGTTCTTTGAAAGACATGGGAAACATCTAAGCTTAGATGTTATCTTATAGGTGATCACAGTGGAGCCTGGATGTTATTTCATTGATGCTCTGTTGGTCCCGGCCATGGAAAATGAAAGCACTTCCAAGTTTTTTAATCATGAAGTAATTGGCAGATTCAAAGATTTTGGCGGTGTTCGCATTGAAAGTGATGTGGTACTCCTCTATGCACTGCTCACATTTGCCCCTAATTGGAAGAAAATTTCTTGCTTTTGCATCATACTTGCATATTTATTATTCTGACTTGAGACATTTTTTACGATATCTTGTGATTATTTGATGGTTTATACTTTTTCTTTTTCAATGTACTTAGCTTGTCACTGCCAATGGAAGCAAGAACATGACAAGTGTACCTCGGGAAATATCAGATATTGAAGCCATAATGGCAGGCGCTCCATGGCCTTCTAACAAGACTGCTCCATCAAATAGTTGAAAGTAGTGCCAAAGATCTAAGAATAAGGCTCTGTTAGTGGAAGTTTTGGTCATAAACACCAAATTTCTTGTTAGAATTATGAGCCAATTATTTTGAAACTGGAACTCTGAAACTAGAATTTTATCAAATGGCAAGTGCTTGTCGTTCTCACTATTGAATTTGAGTGGTTAGCTTTGGACAAAAGTTGTCTCTGTGTAAATGAATGGGGAAGAAAGTAATCCACTATGTTCTTTTCTTTAGAGATTATGCATATGGTTTTCGTCACAAGGACCAATAGATAATTTTTACTTCGGTTTGAAAGATACATTTATATCAGGGTGGTTGGTTGCCTTAAAATTTAACTTTTCATCCATTAGATTTATGCAATCCAATAGTAGATAGGTAGAGATATAAAATATTACTTTTTGACTTTAAATCTTTATCATTAGAATCATAAAAAAATAAGTCATTTTTTTAAGTTAGGTGGATGTTACCCGACACCTTAATTTTAAAAACTAAATTTTGGTTTGTCCATCTTTCCAAATATCAAATAGTTGGCAATTAAACACTCTACATTTTCTTCAAATAGGAAAAAAAAAATTCTTTTTGATAAATAAAATAACAAATGTTTGTTTCTTCTTTATACACATAAAAATTATTCTTTGCTATAAAAATGCAGTTACAAAATATGGCACCTAGCTATTTGTTCATTTAAAATATTTCTCAAAAATTAATTTAATTTTATTATTTTAAATATTTATTTACTTACGTGATAAGCGAAAAATAAGTTGTTTTTCAAAAAGATTTTTCAAACAAAAAAAAAATGTTTATATTTTTTTAATCAAATTCTCTTCTCGTCAAATTTAATTACTCTTCATACTTTTTTAATGACGTAATCATAGTGCTTCTCTTTCTTCAATTATAATGAAATAAAAAATAAAATATTAATATTTGAAGAGTCTTTTGGATTTGTTAAAAAGAGAAGAAGAATCTTATTTGAAGATTTTTTTGAAACCCTTATTACTAATACAACTCTTCAAATAAGAAATAAAATCTCATTTGAAGAACTTTTGAAGATACGTACAAGGAAGCAAAATATAAACATGAACAATTGTCTTCTTTATGGAAAAGTTGTCTGGAAAAACTAATTTAAAGTGTTTGAGATTGCATTAACCTACTAAGTAATTAATTTCCACCTTGATTCTCAAGCAATCAACTTTACAAATAACTCAATAGGGTGTTTGGTGAATAATGACTATTTGAATAATAGGGTGTTTAATAAATTATGATTATTTGACAATCACTTTTTAAATAATTTATTATGCTTGATTGATAACGAATTTAAAAATATAGTGTTAATGTACAATGAGAAAAAAAAATGATGTTGTTACATTTTTTATTATTTGAATTTTATTTTTCACATACTGTTTATTTTTACAATATATTCTACTTTATTTATTGTATACTTAATATGTCATTATAATAATAATTAATTAATTAATTAACTACATTTTTATAGCAATTAAAAAGTTTAGTGGACGATGATAACTTATGGTGAGCGACAATACCATTTGATATTATTTGATTGATGCATAGTTGAAATACTATTCATTGGGAATCATAGAGTTCTATGTCCAGGTGCTCACCATATATATTTATATTATCTTTGCATTAAACTTGTAATAATATTGTCTCTTATCCTTTAGAAACATTACTACCACAATATTCTTCTTGAATATCTACCTCAGTGTTTATCTCCCCATCTAAAACAAAATCTTAAGTCATTCTCAATTTTTCCAAAATGATAGTCATGTGAAGCAAACTTCCTAATATAATTATGCAATACCATGATTGCAACGATTATCTTCACATACTTATTGAACGATTCGTATATATTGGCATACCTCTTAAAATTCTCCATCTTTGTTTCCATACTCTAAAAGTACGGTTGATGACATTTTTGAGTGAAGAATGTGCATAGTTGAATACCTCTTATTGACTAATGATTAGCTATTTTGACAAAAAATATAGCACGTGATATATCTCCCCCCATTATGTGGTCCCATGAACGCTATCTCGTAAGGATATCGTGCTATAAATAGTATTTTTATAATATTAAAACACATTTAGTTAGTGAGTAATGTTAAAGAGAGAGAAAGATGAGAGAATTTTACTCTTTCTCTACCCAACACATTCTCTCTCTTTCTTTTCAACACACTTTCTCTCTCTTTAGTTCTCTTTCTGCACTGCTTAAAATACATTTTAAGCACATTATAAAATCAAAACGCTGGATTCCTTAAAATAAGCACATTATAAGCTCACAAACTACATGTGCTAGTGCTCGAAACTCTGCTTCTGCACTGCTTCGTGCCACTACAGTTTGCTTCTTGCTTCTCCAAATTACAAGGTTTCCCCACACCTTAGTACGATAACCTGTTGTAGACTTCCTATCCATGACGTTTCTAACCCAATCCACATCAATAAAAGCTTCTATATTCTTTTTTTCTCCCTTCTCAAAATAAAGTCCATTTCCCGGTGTTGACTTTAGGTATTGAAGTATCCGGTTTACTACCACTAAGTGAGCTTCTCTTGGAGAGTGCATAAACTGGCTCACTAAGCTAACCACAAAAGCAATATCAGGTCTAGTATGGGAAAAATAAATTAATCTCCCTACTAGTCTTTGATATCTCCCCCTCTCCATGGGTGCACTATTTGTTCAAGACCCAACTTGCTATTTGGTTCAACTAGTGTGGCAGCAGGTTTACAGTCAGTCATACCAGTATCCTTTAGCAAATCTAGGGTGTATTTCCACTGTGTAACTAGAATACTTTCAGTTGTTCTAGCTACCTCCATACCCAAAAAATAACGTAGTGGTCTAAGATCATTGATTTCAAACTCACAAGCTAATTTTGCCTTTAATCCTTCCAGCTCTTCTTTGTCATTCCTTGTTAGTATAATGTCGTCAACATACACGATCAAAATAGCTAACTTCCCTTCTTTAGACTGTTTGTAGAACATAGTGTGATCAGCTTGCCCTTGAGAATAACTATAGTTCTTTAAGACTTTTCCAAATCGGTCGAACTAGGCCCCATGGGACTGTTTAAGGCCATAGAGAGACCTTTTTAACCGAAAAACTCTTCCAACAGGTTTTTTTTCTTCAAAACCAAGCGGCATATCCATGTAAACTTCCTCTTCCAATTCTCCATTCAAGAAGGCATTCTTGATATCAAGCTAGTTGATAGGCCAATCTAAATTTGCAGCAAGAGAGAGAATGATCCTTACAGTATTAAGCTTTGCCACTAGGGTAAAAGTCTCTAGGTAGTCCACCCCATAGGTTTGTATGAAACCCTTCGCCATGAGTCTTGCTTTGTACTTGTCCACACTTCCATCAACCTTATATTTAACTGTAAATACTCACTTGCACCTTACAGTCCTCTTGTTTTTAGGTTTTGGACAAGCTTCCATGTGTTATTCTTTATTAAGGCTGTCATTTCTTCTTGAACAGCTTTCTTCCACTCATTTGACTCAAGGGCTTCATAGATGTTCCTTGGAATATTGGTATTAAATAGATTAGTCACAAAATTCCTATACTCCTTAGATATATTTGCATATGACAAGAATTTGTAGATAAGATGTTTGGTGTAATTTCTTACCCTTTTCCTTATTGCAATAGGCAAATCTGTGGACTTCTGAACTTTGTTCTCAGCATATTCAGTATGTGGGTTTTGATCCTCCCTTAGTTTAGATCTTGGTTCTGCTTGGTCTATAAGCGGTTGTACCTCTTAAGTTTTATTCTTCCTTCGTGAATAGACATGAAACTCGCTTATAGATTCCTCCAAATGTGAATTGGCTTTTATCCCTTCATTCCTTGGTGACACTATTGATTGATTAAGTTTTATGGTGTTAGGTAGGTTAAGATGAATGTCTGGACTGAGGGAGAAGGTATTTGGCAAATTGAGTTGTAGGTTGGAATTACTAGGTAGATTGGGTTTTATACCGGAATTACGGGGCACATTGGGTTTTAGGCTAGAACTGCTGGACATATTGGGTTCTAGGCTGGAATTACTAGGCATCTTAGGTTCTAAAATGTCAAGAAGATCCCAAGAATTATCTTCTCTCAAATTCTGCCCCTGAAGAGAATTACTCAGGTTAAAAGGCTGATTTTCAAATAACTTAACATCCATGGTGATGAATAATTTTTTTGTAAGAGGATTATAGCACTTGTACCATTTCTTGGTTGGAGAATATCCTGGAAATAAGCACTTGATGGCTCTAGGAGACAACTTTGTTTTTTGAAGACTCAGAAGATATACAAAGGCTGTACAACCAAAAGTTTTGAGTGCAAGATTAGAGGTAGCAATGTGATTTTATAGGTAGCTGTCAAGAAAAACAGAAATATGTGTCTTGAATTTAAGAACTCGAGAGGGCATACAGTTTATGAGATAAGATGCTATAAGAATGGCCTCTCTCCAATATATTTTTGGTACATTAGTTGTGAATATAATGGCCCTATCAACCTCTAAAAGGTGTCTGTTTTTACGTTCCGTAACCCCATTTTTTTGTGGTGTTCCGGAACAAGAACTTTGGTAGACAATTCCTTGTTATGATAGGTAACTCCCTAAAATAGAATTGAAATACTCAGTTCCATTATCTGTACGGAGTACACGAATGTCAGTTTGAAATTGAGTTTTTACCATGGCATGGAATTGTTTAAAAGTTTGTCCAGCTTCAGATTTTTCCTTCAGAAGGTACACTCAAGTGGTCCTAGAGTGGTCATCTATTAATGTAATGAATCATTTTGCTTTAGACAGGTTGTTGACCCTTGAGGGACCCTAAATATCACTATGAATCAAAGAGAAAGGTTGGGATGGTTTATAAGTACGGGCAGGAAATAGAACACATGTTTGTTTAGCCATTTGAAAAAAATCACAATATAATAAACTCAAATCTTTATTTTTAAATAAGAAAAGAAACTAGGTTTTTAGATATAGAAAGCTAAGGTGGCCTAACCTATAGTGCCACAACATTATTTCAGAAGAAACAAATTCACATTGAGAGACATGCGCGTGTCCTTTCACAAGTCCTTTATTCTCGAGATAATACAGCCCCTCATATTCCTTCGCATTCCCAATCATCCTCCCCAAGATTGGATCCTAAAATAAACATTTAGAACCACATAATTTAGCTACACAGTTTGTGTCCTTGTAAGTTTACTAACTGAAAGAAGATTACATTTAAGATTTGGGACATGTAAAACTGAAAAAAGATACAAACAATCTAGTAGTTTTACTGTTCCTTTTCCAGCAACAGTGGATAATGATCCATCAGCAATCCTCACTTTATAATTACTTGGACATGGAGTGTAACTAGAGAAAAATTGAAAAGACCTTGTCATATGGTCTGAGACCCATGAATCAACAATCCAAAGACCTTTTTCAAGGGATTGGATGCTAAGGGCTGATGGGTTACCTGTATGGACTACATTACAACTAGAAGAGATCAAGTCATTTCTTTTTGCTTGGTGGTTTTGTATGAGAAGTTGTTGCAGCATCTCAAATTCATCTTTTGTGAGGGCAAATTGACTAGTTTTCTCTGTCACCATTCCCTTTGCTTCTTGCTAATGTTTTGATTTCCAATCTGTTGGCTTTCCATGAAGCCTCCAGCATGAGTTTCGAGTATGTCCTTTCTTGCGGCAATAGTCACAGTAGGGACGTTTTCTATGTTTTTGTCCCTTCTAGTCAGCTGACTGATTTGTCTTTTTGGTCACCAGCACTGATCTCTCTGTCTCGGGTCCCTTCACCAGTCCCATCATGACTCTCTTTCGACTTTCTTCACGCCTCATCTCAGTAAAAACTTCTCGGATGGAGGGTAGAGGATTTTTTCCCAATTTTCTGCCACTAACTTCATCAAGTTCTTTGTTGAGTCCATAAAGAAAATAAAAAAGGCGTTCTTTATCCAACATCCTTTTATATTTGATGGCATACTCAGAACAATGCCATTGTGATTCATAGTAAAAGTTGAGTTCTTACCATATATTGTTTAGAGAATTGAAGTATTGAGTCACCGAAAGACTCCCTTGCTTCTGGTCACGTAATTGTGACTTGATTTCAAAGAGCTGAGCCGCATTCCCAAGGTCAGAGTAGGTTTCTGTCACGGCTTCCTAAAGCTCCTTCGCAGATGGTAGGAAGAGATAAGTCCTACCAATATCCACATCCATCAAGTTGATCAACCAGGCTTGCACCATTGAATTTTCAGCATCCCACTGCGGATAACCAGGATCCAAGACATCAGGGGCTTTGGTTTCCCCTATAATATACCCTAATCGGCCTTTGCCACGAAGAAATAGGTGACGGATTGAGACCATTGTAAAAAGTTTCTGTTATTTAACTTGTGCAGAGTTATTTGCAAAGAGGGGTTTTCGGTACCTAAGGAGACCGAAGAGATGTCCTGCCTTGTTACAGAACTGGAGGAAATCTCAGATTCTTGTGTAGGGTTTGTTGTCTTCTCCATTGGAAGGCTTGAGACTTTAGAATGGAAGAAGAGAAAAATTCAGAGGCTCAGTTCAAAAGAGTTGCTCTGATACCATGTGAAAATTTAGATTTCTTCAGTTTTTAATCTCTATTTTCTCATCTTATACAATAGAGAATAATAGCTATTTATGTACATTACACCCTAGAAACAAAATGGTAAAAACAGCTAGGATATTGCAAATCAGTATCCCTGAAAATTAGAAATTATATCTCCTAAAATCTAGTATTTAAGTCAACATATAGCTGTAAAATACAGCTGACATCTACAACATTAAGTACTAAAAATAAGAAAATATATGTTTCAGAGTGAAAAAAAAAATTAGTAGTAAGATATTTTTTTATAAATATTTTTCTTATAACAAAAATGTACTTATATTACCAAAATAAATTATAAAATAAATGACTGATTTACCCTACTTTTTCTTTAAATTTATTATACTAAGATAATTTTTCGATACTATAAAAATAATAAGGAAATCAGTAGTATTCATAAATTTTAGTAAATGAAAAATTGATAGTCTCCCTCTTAATTGCTATTAACAAGCTGTCATAATACATGCACAAATAAACCTTCAGTCATTCATTGAACAACAGTCAAAATAATCTTAAGGCACTCTTTATCATGGACTTTTACCTTCGTTAGTCCTCCTCCATTAACTTCCATGCTTTTGCTGATGCCAATTGGGTTGGCAATGTCGATGACCGAATGCAGTGTAGTATATACATTTACAAGAGCGAAAAATATGTACAAGAGCCAAAAATAAATTCCTCTAGTTCCCTCCTATTTCCTATATCTCATCCTTTGTCAAATTTTAGCCAAGAGCCAGAAATAAATTCCTCTAATTCCCTTCTATTTCCAACATCTCATCCTTTGTCAAATTTTGGGCAAGTCATGAAATTCAGTAAAAACTCAAGTTCAAGCCATTGATCTTACATAAAGCAAGAAAATCGAACCAAACCCTTTAGCCTCATATAGGTTAATTTAGTAAGAGTGATGCCATAATGAAGGACGAATTTATTAACAAAAGGGTGTAATGAACGTCTAAGACCTTACACCACATAAAATGGATGCGCAGGTACAAGACAGTAGAATTAACTAAATTCACCTGATGTAGAGGCAATCAAAAAAGTTGTATAAGTGAATATATAACCTATAGAGAAGTTGCTTAATCCAACCAATCTTATTTATACAATGGAAAGGGTTACTGATAGGGATGGCAATAGGCACCGCCGGCAATGAGTTTGCTATTACCAAATCTAAACTCTCATAAAATTAAATTATCAAACTCATTCATTGTGGGTTTTAATCCTTTTAAGAAAACCCACCCGCTACGGGTTTGACAATTACCAAATCTGCAATAATTCCCGACGAATTTTTTGCAGGTTTCCACGTCTAAAATCACAAATTTTCAATACGTAAATTTATAATAATAACCTAAAAGTTCACATAATATACTCAATTCTAAATTTAACCAATGTAAATATAAAATTAAAATTTCAACATCAATCCAACACAAATTCGCAGATTTAAGTATAAAATATACAAATCCATAAAAATTCCACGATGTAGTGTCTAAAAATAACAATTATCATTCAACACAAGTTACAAGAAGATCTTTATTTCATTCACCACCATTAGCAACCATCCAACAAGATTCCTACAATAATAATTAAGATTAATATTTTCTAAAGAATAATACTTTTTAAATACTAATCCAAAGAACAAAATTATAATAATGAAATAATCCATGCATTAAGTTAAAAACTAATAGTCTATACAAAATTATAATAAGTATATAATAGTCCATGCATTAAGTTAAAGCCTCTTACGATTTAGGCACTTTGCAACTTGCACATGCGTTTGCACATTTCATTATTTACTTTATATATTTTTAAATTTAAATATTTTTAATTAAAATGAAATAAAAACATTTAATTAAAGCTACGGGTTGACAGATACCCATGTGGGTATTTACCGGATATTTGACTGATACTAAATCCACTAGCAACCTAATGCGGGTTTTAATTTACAATATCAAACTCGCCTATAACCTATAAAATTACCTGCAGTCGCGAGTTTGGGCGAATTTACCAGTACCATTACTATCCCAAACCACCGGTTTATCTCTCCATCAAATCAAATTAGCCAACTGGTGTATGCGTTCATGAACCCACACTAAAGTTTCAATCAAAAGTGGTGCTATTGGCATTCAAGTAACTCTTTTAAAACTCCTTGCCAACTTCTACTACATTAATGACCGTATATCTTCATTTTTAATAAAGTGATAAATCCATCACTGCAAATTAATCGTGAGCATGTTTGGTCTCCGACAACCTTTGGCCAACCAAACCCACTAGTAAACAAATTCCAAGAAGGAAGCCACTACAGCAATAGTAGAAGACGCCAATATAAAGTCAAACAATTACAGTTAGAATGCATTTGACACACTTATATTACATTAGTTGTATTGTATTAAATTGTATTAAGTTATAATGTGATATCATATTTGATTCAATATGGATAATAGTATATATAATAATATTTTATATCATCAAAATTAATAGTATCCAATTATTTAAGTTATATTATTAGTTAAATAAAATTATTTAAAAATAGTTAATTTTTGTAATATAATTAAATAATGTAATATTATATTATATTTTTATTTTTATATATTATTTTAGTATTTATTATTAGTATATTAAATTGTCAAATAATAATCAATTCTTATATATTAATTATTATAATACAATTAAATAACACATTATTTAGTTATATTTTGAATATTTTAAAATAAAAATATAATATTATTGGATAATAAATTATAAATTTATAAATTTATATTAATAATTATTATATAAAAATAAAAGAAAAGAAAAATTAATATTATATTATTTTATATTTTTTATATGTTATTCTAAGTAAAAAAAACTAATGCTGCAATTTGTTGTATTATGGGCGTGTTTGGCAACCCTTATGTTTGGTTACAACAAATTGCTGCATTGGCTAAACCCGACTCCCAGTCAGATTTAGCTAATGTCATAGTTTTTTGGATTAGTTTTTTTTATTACAATAATAAATAAAATAATTTTTTATTGTAATATATTATACAATGTTAATTTTTATTTTCTTTTATTTTACATTATAATTATTAATATAAATTAAGAAAATTTTAATTTATTATTCAATAATGTAATATAATATTTTTATTTTAATTATATTAAAAATATAACTAAATAATATATAATTTGAATGTATTATAATAATTAATATATAGAATTTTTTATTATCTAATAACTTAATATAATTAATAATAAATATTAAAAAAATATAGAAATAAAAATATAACATAATATCGCATTATTTAATTATATTATAATAATAATTGTTTGGGCTAAAGCAATAGGTTTAATTTTAGTTCAACCCAACATTATGAGAGCTTTTTCTATAGAGGGTGGCTTTCTGGTGAAGATAGAGTCTAAGATGCTCGGAAATAGCCTGCTAGGGGAGGTTGCAATTGAGATAAAACTGAAACCACAAGAAATAGTTGTTAGAGGCGATGCCGGTGGTGGCCGATGACAGTTCTTTGGCGATCAAGTCAATGAGAGGTCAAAGGAGGTGGTGGGTTTCAAAGAAACGCTAGAATATGAAAGAAATTGGGTGTTTTTGATGTATGGGTGAACTTATGTCTTTAGTCAGATCAACTTGATCTTTTAAAGTGGAGTGCCCTGAGGGCATTTTCATGTCTTTTTAGACACGTGACGAGCCGTTATTGATGATTGCCCTCCTCAAGTAGGATTTTAACAATAATTTGGCTTGTTTTGTGGAGGCCTTTAAGCTTACTTTGGGCTGGACAACTGTCCATTTTAGGACAGTTTGTGTTGATAATGTGCACTTAATTCTAATTGGCCCATTTTAAATAAATCAACAGGACTGAGGAGCACCTGATTTCATTGGGGATGATACGGGGTGGCTTGTCCGTGGTCCTCCTTTCTCAGTCCTAACTTTGGCGACTCACAAGGAAATACTTTAGAGACAATTTAGGTGGTGAATATATAATAGCTACGTGGCCTGGTGGCGCTGGCGTGGCTGCCATTGTTTCGTGGTCCCACGTAGACACGTGGTGACTTAGATACTTTGTAGGAGGCAACTTTATGTCACTCTTGGGCAATTTAGGTCTGATTCTTTGAAAATTTTCAATGTCATCATCCCTTTTGAACTTCCCCCTTCATTCTTTGACACAGATTTGAGTCACAATCCTCATGTGTCGTGCCCTCAATATTTTTTGTCTGTAATTTACTACCAACAATAATATATGAGAATTTATTATTATTTAACAATTTAACTAGCAATAAATACTTAAATAATATATAAAAATAAAAAATACAATTTAATATTACATTGAATAATTATATTATAATAATTAATATATAAAAATAGATTATTATTTAACAATTTAATACACTAATAATAAGTACTTAAATATTAATAAATTTGAATATTATTAATTTAAAATTAATAGTAATATAAAGAATGATATAAAATATTATTACATATACCATCGTTCATATTGCACCATTGCACCAAACATAATATTATATTACAACCTAATAAACCTTAGTGCAATATACCACAATGCAATAAAATTAATGTAATATAAATGTACTTTATGGTACATTATAATGCACTATAATGCAGCAATTGCTGTAACCAAACATGAGGCTGCTTTGTGCATGATATGATGGGTGCCAAACACAACATTAATAAACAAAAAAGTTAACATATTTCTTAAACAAGAGCTCTGCTTCATTGCTTATTGCTCTTTGCTTTATCATTGATAAACATGAAATCTAAATTTTTGTCTACCACGACTGTGATTAAACTCATCGAACATAGATTCTAAAACTTAACGGTGCAAATTTAGATTTCAAACGTGCAACCCAATGCATTAACACAGAGAAAAATATCAATCAAATTTGAAATTTCACACTTTGGAGATAACTCTTCAAAATTTTATTTCAACCCGTCGGTAATGAGTGGACATGAGGTTAAAGAAAAAATTGAGAGATGAAACGTCAAGACCGAATTTTATAATTATATGGGTGTAAAAAGATTTTATTTTCAATATAATTGTAAATAAGTTTAAAGCATAAATACATAGGGAAAGGCGTTTTAAGAGATTTATAAAAGGATGCCAATAGTAACATTATTCAATCAATTCTTGCCAATACCCGCACAAAAAATTAAGAAAATAAATCCAGTAGCCCAAACAAAATATTAACATCCACGCCCAGACATCTTTAGTACTTATGTGGTTTGTGTCTGATTGAGCAATGAGCACACAACTCCTAGATCCTCTCTTTCTTTTTAATTATATTTTCATAATTCATTAGCTTCAATGACAAAGCTGCATTTCTTAATTATTATGGTTGCTATTATTATGTTTATTATCTAGTGGTGATCAAATTCTTTCTTTAGCGCGGAAACGAGTTTGAACTTTAAACCTCTTACACTTCTTTAAGATATTTTATTTTTAAAAAAATTAAATTGTCTGTGATTGGGGTCTTTCAAGTTTTAATAATAATTTTTAACTAAAATATGAGTGTGCAAAGTAAATAATTACTTTTAGGATGCAAAATTGCAAATAGACCCCACTTTATGTTTAAATCAGGAAACGCTGCCGTTTCGTTTCCGCCCAAACTTGCATGAATTTGATTGGCTTCCCTCTAAAAATCTCGCAATATTTAATTAAGGATTATTTCCACCTAATCCTCAAATCTTTCAATATTTTTCACCGCGCACCTAAATTTTTTGACATTTGTCACCGCACACCCAATTTTATTAATTTAACTTTTTTTAACGGAACTATTTAAAAGTTAATGAAATATCTGAAATACCCCTTATCTTGAATTAGAAAAGAATAAAATGAGATAAAATGTTAATCTAATAATTAATAGTTACATTAAAATTTCTTAATTAAAAGTAATTAATAATAATCCCATCAATTAACTTATCAAATAAATTTAATTTATCATTATTAAATAATATTTAGGGTAATAACTTCCAAATTTACCCTTTCATAGTTAGAATAAACGGTCAAATTAACGAATTTAGGTGTGAATTAAGTATTGTTAAAACATTTAGATGCAAAGTGAAATATGTTAAAACATTTGGGGGCAGGGTGGAATTAACCCTTTAATTAAACCCAAACAGGCACTCCCTCTGAGCTAAAGCTAAGCAAGCAGCCAAACTGAAACCAAAAAGCTATACCCGCACGCCCATAAACCCTAAACGAAAATTCTTCGAAAACCCTAGTCGATGGGCCGTCGCAAGAACAACAAGAGCAGCGACAACAACGAAAGCTCAACGAAAGTCTCCGACTCTAATCCCGATCGGCAGCAACACAACACTATTACTCGCTTCGCAGACGCGGAAGAAGACGACGCCACTGCGAGCTCCATTCTGGATGATTCGGTTGAGGCGCCCGTCGATGGCACTGCCATCGAAGATGAGGCCATGTGCGACGCTGACGTGTCGATGATTGACGGCGAAGACGATAAGACCAGCGCCGATTATTACTTCGATTCTTACTCTCACTTTGGTATCTATCCATTCTGTATTCTTTCATTAGCTGTAACTAAATGGGGTTTTTTGAACTTACTAATCGATCGATACTTGGATGAATGCAAATTTTATTGCTCCTGTTTCTTGCAAAACTCATTTTGGCTTTCTGTCCTTTTGTTTTTGTTTGCAGGTATTCATGAAGTATGTACGCTGAACCTGGACACAAAACTCTTTGGCTTTTGCTATTGAAACATTATATCTCTAACACATTTGTTCAGATCCAATTTGGATGTTGTATTATCTTCTTTCCGACATAATGGAATGTTGGTGTATGTTGTGCTGTCTGTAGTTTGTAGAAGTTTCTTCTGCCAATTACTTTCTTTTAAATACATTTTTTTGTTAATGTTTTAAAGTTTTAATCCTTAAATGATATGTTTATTGTTAGACTGGCTATTCGATATTTTTGATCATCTGCTTATTGTGCTTAAATGATTGTGTTGCACTTACAATATAAAAGCAGTTGCAAGATAATAAGCTTCTTGTTAGAATTCAATGCATTAATTTGCTTTCTTTAGCTATCTGAAAACCTTGCCTGTGTCAGTGAATTTTGCTCAATCACTTGTTCTTTAGGGGAATTGTTCTCCCATTTTTCCTTCGGACTTCGTGCTTAGAATTTCTACACATGGTAGACTGGCAACTTTGTTATTTGCTGTCTCTAGCGTATTCTTCTTTATTTCCTCATGGAAGGCCAATTGAGTTCATCCCAATTTGAAAAAAAAATAGTAGATCATTGCTGACAGTTTATTAAATTGCAGGAAATGCTAAAGGATGTAGTGAGAACTAAGTCATATCAAAATGTTATTTATCAGAACAAGTTTCTTTTCAAGGACAAAGTAGTTCTTGATGTTGGAGCCGGGACTGGAATTTTATCCTTATTTTGTGCAAAAGCAGGGGCAGCTCATGTTTATGCAGTATGTATTGCCCTTATTTTATTTGATTTTTTCTTTAATTAATATCTTCTCAACCAATATAGTGCATACGATACCTGGCTTTTGTATGTAGTTTCTCATGCGTTTATCTATGCTCGCTGGATGTGGCTAACAAATTTCATATCTCCAGGTTGAGTGCTCCCAAATGGCTAACATGGCTAAACAGATTGTCGAAGCAAATGGATTTTCTAATGGTGATTTCACTCAAGTCCATATCCCATTTGTGACTTCTTGTATAATTGCTTTGAAAGTTTAGCCTTTTGCTCACTCATTTTTCATTTTATTATTACAGTTATAACAGTTTTAAAAGGGAAGATTGAAGAAATTGAGCTCCCAGTTACAAAAGTGGATATAATTATTTCAGAGTGGATGGGTTATTTTTTGTTGTTCGAGAACATGCTAAATACAGTCTTGTATGCTCGTGATAAATGGCTAGTAAGATGCACCTAAATTTTTATATCTCACTGTGCTTTCAGTTAAATTTATAATATATTGAATTTTGGACGGTTACTATCATATATCTAATCATTATTCCATTGCAGATATATGAACGCATTTCTTCCTATTTTTCCATATATTTTTTTTTCAAAAAAAAAAATCCTTGATGATTAATCAGTGTCATGGTCAAAGAATTGCTATCTTTTTTTCTTGTGCTAAGTTTCTAGACTATATACTTTAAACTACCATATCAGTTAAATATTTTCACACAGTATATATATATATATATATATATATATAATTGTGAATTGTTTGCTATGCTGAGCTTGTACTGGTAGTTTTCCATTCACAAGCCAAATTCTGTGTTTATCCATGTCATATGTTGACATGTGTTACTGACAAAACATCATGTGTGAGCATGCGTTTTTAAGTCTGTTGGGTCTTCTTGTTGCTGAGGGATGCAGGCATTCTTTGAAAGTCAACCTACTCTGAACTTCATTTTACATATATTTAGCTTGTTAAATTATCTGGGCATTAGCTAGGTGGTATACATTCTCTTGATGACTTAATCTGAGTACTAGACGTGTGAAGTCTGCATTGAGGATATACATTGATCCAAAATTAATTCGGATTGATAGAGATTAATTGTCTTGTTTAAATGAAATGGCAACGTATGGTCAATTTGATGGCTTTATGAAAAGACTTAGTTAACTTGCAACTTGGTTGAGGCCCTCATAGGACCTTCGGGCTGAGCTGGGTCATGTGTTTGTTTGAGTTGCAGTCTTATTTTTCCATTCAATATGGAATTTCCATGAAGTTGAATTTTTAGTTATATTGCTGCTTGCACCCTGTTTGGCTAGCTACCCTTAATGTAATCTTTTCCTCGCCTTCTGCCAAGTGCTTTTTGGTAGTGCCCCAATCGAGTTTACTTTTTGTTCTTACTAGACCATGTTTTGGCAATTTAAATCAATTAACATATGCCTTGACTGATTGTAGGTTGATGATGGAATTGTGTTACCAGATAAAGCTTCTCTCTATTTGACAGCCATTGAAGATGCTGAGTACAAAGATGACAAGATTGAATGTGAGTCTATTGCCCTCTTGCATGGGTTCAATTAAGTAATCTAGTTCATATAGGGAATATGTGAAAGAAATTAGTTTGCATCATGTGGTTGGGGTTTCAGCTGCTCTTGAAGTGTTTTTATTACTGTACATTAATTTTTAATGCGTTGCATTTTATTGGCTCACGCATACTACTCTTTCCTTTTGCCATTCTCACTTGTTTAGTTTGGAATAACGTCTATGGCTTTGACATGAGCTGCATCAAGAAGCAAGCTATGATGGAACCTCTTGTTGACACAGTTGATCAGAATCAAATTGTTACCAACTGCCAGCTACTCAAGGTTGTGGATGAAAACTTACTAAATGCCTTTTCTTTCAACAGTGTGTGTGTGTTCCCTCTGCTTTCTGAGCCATTCCCCTCAAGATATTAATAGACTTGTTGGCTGATGCACTTGAATTGTTTTTACAACAGACGATGGATATCTCCAAGATGGGACCTGGGGATGCTTCCTTTACAGCTCCATTTAAGCTTGTGGCACAACGTAATGATTACATCCATGCTCTTGTAGCATATTTTGACGTAACCTTTACCAAGTGCCACAAATTAATGGGCTTCTCAACAGGTTCATTTCTCTGTCCTTCAACTTCTTCACTTCATTTATCTTTATCTTTATCTGGACAAATGAGCATTGAATCTGAAAAGTGACCTCCAAGCATTTATGAAGTTTTTTCTCGTTAGTTAAATGGGCTTACTCTAGATATCTGCTGCTTCAAATCTTAGTTCTCTTTAAAATCAATAAGCCTGTGAATCACGGTTCAGAATGGTTTTTTCCAAAAATCTGTACGGTTTTTGTAGTTAATTGCTGGCAAAATTTTGATGTGTTTTTGACAACTTGAAGTATATAATACAGGTCCAAAATCACGGGCTACACATTGGAAGCAAACAGTTCTTTATCTGGAAGATGTATTAACTATTTGTGAGGGGGAGGCAATAAGTGGGAGCTTGACTGTGGCGCCAAACAAAAAGAATCCACGAGATGTTGATATAATGCTGAAATATTCATTGCAGGGTAGGCATTCTGCTATTTCCAGGATCCAATATTACAAGATGCGTTGAGTTTGGCCATTGTCGGCGATAACTTGTGTTCCCCCACCCCGCCAAAAAAAACAACCCCCCTCTCTCCCTCCCTTCTTTTCCCACTCCAACGGTTATAGTTCTCATTGCACCAGTATCTGGAAAAATGAGTTGGTTTTATTAAGTGTAACTTTGTCTGTAGTTCGTATTTATTCTTTTTAACGTATGTTCCAGCTGATGGAAATGTATTCTTAAAATTTTGATATTTGTACCGCTGTACCAATTTTTCCCCTCCTAGTGAATCTTTCCTAAGGGTCGCTGACCTAACAGTTTTGGCAAATTTAAACCCTTGTTCCCTTTCAGAAAAACAAAACCCTCGTTCGCATAAAAGATTTTCCTTCAAATATCGGTATTCTTTGGGTCCACAGGTGACTGAGTATTCGGCTTTATTGGATCATGCCTGCTACTCAACATGCAACAATAATGCGTTGCATTTTATTGGCTCACGCATACTACTCTTTCCTTTTGCCATTATTGTTGCATGTTGAAGCATGTTTCCAGTGCCATTGATAGTCACAGTTGGGTGACCATCTGCCTAATTACAGACCTCACAAAAGAGCAGAAACAATCATCTTACCAAAATAATTTGCTACGGAGAGTTAAACATAAACAGTTGTATGACATTCATTCGCAGAAGAGGTATGTACTTCAGATGTTGAAAGTGCAAGAACCCAAATTTCATGACTTTCGTACCATTTATCGATGAGTGCCTCGGAAGTCAAAACCACATTAGTACATCAAAAAAGGTTGTTCATTGGTGATCCTTTGTTTCCATTCATAACTTTTTACTCTCTCTCTTCCAAAACTTCACCCTATGCAAGTTTGGGTTTCAAGAGTTCATGAACAAACATGAAAACTTTAATAGGATATAAGGTAAATTACAGAGTCCAGGCACTAGGGTTGCTGTTTACTCTTTCCAAGGATCATAGACTGGCTCACACATTAATATGTTTAGCTGCTAATTCAGGGGCAAAATAAACGATTTTCTAACAGATGGCGATGCCTATGAAGATAAACCATTACATGACGGAGAGTGCAAGCTGCCATAATAGAAAACACTTAAAGAAAATTGCTACTGCTCTGACGGAACTAGCTACAATATCCTGTGACAGCCTTAAGACTACTCATCCACAGTCTACTCCTCTCTGTTCTTTTTTTTGCTCCTAATTTACTGATTATTTTGGTATCATTTTGTCGAAATATGGTTTTTGAAAAAGAAATTCAAAGTTCTCACTTTTATCTGAAAACACTTGTCCATTGGTACATTTGAACGAAAAACTTTACATTTCTTAGGCATCCATCTCTTCTCTTCTTTTTCTTACTCCAATCCCATGTCTCCCTTACCCTCATCACTTCACTCTTTTTTCCTCTCATTATCCTCATTCAAGCAACCCCTGACACTCATATTTAAGAGATACCAGAGAAAAGCTACAAATAGTTAATTCAGACTTATCCATCCAGGACGTATTTATGGGAAAAAAAACAAAAAGACTTATCCATCCAGGACATATTGAGAGAGAGAGAAAAAAAAGTACTTATGAATCCAGGTATATTTGGATAATCCAACAGATTTGGAACCACAATTTTCTATAGGTAACTAAAGAGCTCTAGAGGATCACTAAATTTCATTTGAATCTGAAAAATGAAAAGATCAATGATAAGAAGAAAAACAAAAATCTCCAATATTGACAAGTTTGTAGTCCTCTGGAAGGCATACATCAATGTTAAGGTTTTCAAACAGGGATCACCATTAATTTGGGCACCGGTGGTGGCTTGTTGCTGCATGCTATACTCAAGTCGTTATATAGATAATTCACCAACGATTCAATGTCAGGATAGGATGTCTATGGATATTCAGCAACTTCAGTGTCAGAATATCCAAAACCTAAAAAATTTCCAATTGCAGTCCAGATATACATACAATATGTTCAAGTTGAAGACAAAAAATTGGTAAAACTACAGAAACTTTGAGGTGAATGATTTCCTACGCTACCACTATGTGGTAGACAGCCATCATCACGGAAGTAACAAGGACAATAAACACCACATATAGCTTAAATTCAGGCCACATGATACACTGTAACCAAAGAGAAGGCATAAGTCTCACCTCTTGATGGGAGCACTTGGTTATCTTGCACTCTGAATTGCATTGTCTCTCCACTTCCTACTCAACCAGCTGAAAATGGAGGCAACTTTATGAGTAATCGGTTGAACTTATCTAGCAAGAGAATAATGTACATAAAATCAACACAAACATATCTCATTAACTCATTCTTGGTTACTGACCACTATAATTCTGTCTAAAAATGGTGAACCAGTTTTTTGGATCCCATCAAACATTACTATGAACTTGAAGTCAACGATTGAATTGAAATCACAACATCTTAAATACCAACAAACAAACCAATAATTATTCTCTTACCTTCAATTAATCTCCTAGTTCAACTAGATCGATCTTCAAAATCCAGCCAGCTTCCCTTCCTTCAAATTACAAACATTCTCCGCAATCCCAGTAATCTCAAACGCTGAAATCCGAGAACCCATAAAAGACAAAGTACAAAAAGTGAGGGGAAAAAAAAACAAAAAGAAAAAACCAAGTATAATGTAGGAATCATAAGCCGCATTCCTGAAAAGTAAACCCAGTATAATGTAGTGAAGGGAAAGTCAAGAAAACAGTTTGGAAGAATTCATCAATGGTTTCTGTGTATCGGAAAGGGAAATTAGTACCTTTTCAGTAAAATTATCTGCTTTAATGATGAGAATTGGGCAATTAAATATGCAATCAGAAAAACAAGAGCAGAAATTTTATGATTTTGGTATCCCACTGTATAAGGTTACTAATAAGAAATCTACCAACAATCATAAATATGTTCGGAACATCTAAAGCACATACCTGAATAAAGGAATTCCCTGTTTGTCCTCACTCAAACTGGTGGATATTGACTGAACGAAATTCTCATGAGAAATGATAATTCCACATTATAATGGCTGGATATCAATCTCATAGCACCTTACCGCTTGGTCCATTGACCCAACAATTACATATATAGCAAATAAACTATCCACAAGGAGAGAAATCTACCCAACTATAGCCTGTTGGCTTCTTGATATTATTGCTTTTCATCAGCAGCCTTACTTCATTTGCATCATCCCATCGTCCCACATCAGCATACATATTATATAGCAACACATAAGGGGTTGAATTTTCTGGTTCTAGTTTCATCAATGCCTCAGCTGCAACTTGAGCCAACTCCACATTGTTATATACCCTGCATGCACCCAGTAATGCACCCCACACAGCCTTATCTGGCTCAAATGGCATGCCTTTGATCAAATCCATAGCATCCTCAAGCCGCCCATGCCTACCCACAATGTCCACAAGCGAGGCAAAGTGTTCGATTCTTGGCTCAATACCATATTCATTGACCATGGATTTAAAATGCTGACGGCCTTCTTCAACTAGACCAGCATGGGCACAAGCACTTAAAACAGAAATAAATGTTATATACGTAGGCAAGACTTTGAAACTCTTCATTGATTTGAAAAGTTCTAAAGCCTCTGTAGCAAAACCATGAGATGCACATCCCCCTATCATTGCATTCCAAGAGACTACATTTTTCAAAAGTTTCATCTCTTCAAAAATAATACGTGCCTCCACAATAGCCCCGCATCTTGCGTACATGGTAATAAGGGCATTGTTTATGGGCACATCTGGAATAACTGTTTTAGTGACCATCTGATGAATCTGCATTCCCAGGTGTAGATCCACAATTCCAGAAGACATGCTGAGAATTGAAGAAAAGGTGTGTCTATCAGGTTTTTCTCCTTCAACTTGCATCTGGATGAAGAGCTTAATTGCTCCTTCATAGTCCTTATTTGTCTCACACCCAGCTATCATTGAATTCCATGAGACCAAGTTCTTTTGTGGCATCCTCTTGAAGAAATCAAGAGCAAGTTCTAAATTACCAATCTGAGCATAACCAGAGACCATAGCATTCCACGTTAATGTGTCAGGATGTGGCATTTTAACAAAGAGATTTGACGCTTCTTCCATATCCAACACATGAATATAGCCACTAATCATAGTATTCCATGAAAAAGTGTCTCGTTCCAACATTTGGTCAAAAATTTCCCTAGCAGAAACCACATCTCCTGCCTTCGCATAGCACATAATCATAGAATTCCATGATACAATATTCCTCTTAAATCTCACATTTCCTTCCCCTCGATCACAATTCACCGGGATTTTATCAAAAAGCTTTCGAGCTTCTTCAACTCTACCTCTCTGACCATACCCCACAATCAAAGTATTATAAGCGCGCACTAAATCTTCTCCACCATCACATCTACTCCCACATTTAACTAACACTCTTGCAGCTTCATCTAGTTCACCGTTCTGAATAAGGCCAGACACGAGTGCACTTAACGAAGCAGAATCCCTCACGGGCATTCGCTCAAAAAACTCAATAGCATTTGCCACATCACCATTTTGCAGAAACCCTGAAATCATAGCATTCCAGGACACAACATTCCGCGCAGGCATGCTATTAAAAAGCCGCAACGCCTCCTCCATCTCACCAGTCTTGGCATACCCACTAATAACCGTGTTCCACGTAACACAGTCTCTCTCAGGCATTATATCAAACAAGTACCTAGCCTCCTCTAAAAACCCACTTCCACGAGACGAAATATACCCCGAAATCATCACATTCCATGAAACGACGTCTCTTTGAGGCATTTCATCAAACAGCTTCCTTGCCTTAGCCATTTCTCTTCGTTTTACATACCCACTAATCATAACATTCCATGTTTTAGTATTTCTTTGCTCCGTTTGATCAAACACTGCTCTTGCTTCGGTTAGGCGATTTGTTCTTATCAAATGGGTAATCCTTTTGATTTGTGCGTGAAAGTCCGAGCCCTGAAAGGAAGAAATATTGGGTTTCGTTGTTGAGGCGTAACGACAAGAATGTGACGGTGAAGATGCATTCTGGGAAACGCATGATCTGAGCAAGGGACTAGGAAGATAGCTTTGAGTTCGAGCTCCTCTTATTACCCGCGGCATAATAATCATATTAACAAATTTAATTAACAAACATCAACCAGAGTCTTGTCCACGCTCATTCTACCTCTATTGTTATCGTTGTTGCTGTTGTCGTTCATTTTCAAGATTTAAAAAAAAAATGAAAAAAGCAAAAACAAATTTAATTATGTACAGTGAAAATATTCGAAATTGTTAATGGGAAACATGTGGTGCAACTGTAGTACTGTGTCACAGTTGCATCCAGCCGTTGAATGTCAGTAAATTTTACCAATCTAACTATCTAAGTACATTTAACAATTTAATATAATTATGAGACGGTACCACAGTTATACCGTAATCTGATCTTTATTAATATATCAGTATGTTATTAAATATTTTTATTTAAGTTTACATAGCATGACTGCACAGCGCCAATATTTCATATAGGAGAGAGAACACCATTTTGGACTTTTGGTATAACACCGTTTTGGTCCTTAAGGCATCTCCAATACTTATAATACTATTTTGGTATAACATCAATACTAAAAATGTATTTTTTTTCAAATTAAATTATTATTTCATCTCCAACCCATTTATACTAAATTTTACACCAAAAAAATATTCTTCTTTTTATTCTTTTAATTCTCAAGAATTAATTCAATTAACACAATAAATATTATTATTAATATAGATAATTAAATAATAAGTAATTTTATATCGATTAAAAAAATATAGAAAATTATTAACTAAATTAATACATTATGAAAATTAATGATCTCCCATATTATTAAATAATTGTTATAATTTATGCTAGTAGTAGTAGCTTTTTTAATTTGCGTTAATTTAATTTTGTAATATTTAATCTAGTAATTAATGTTATTGGCATTTTATTTTTATTATTAATTTTTGTGTTGAATATTTTTTATTTAAAATATTAGTATAATATTCAAAAATTAGAAAATAAAATAAAATTAATAACAAAAATAATAATAATAACTTAAAATATTATATAAAATAGGACATATACGTAAATAAGAAAAAGTAATAATAATATTTGAGATTTTTTTTCCTAACACTAAATGAATAGTGTTGCACCATATTTAGTGTAATACTATTCATAATACCATTTTGGTGTTATATTAGATAAGTATTTTACATAAAAAATAATGTAAAAAATAATTTAGTGTTAATTTTGGTATCACATTAGAGATGGTCTTAAAACACAAATTTCTATTTAAAAGATTTGCTTTTCCCAATGAAACTTTCCAAAAGGTCGCTGGCCTTAACAGCTTTTGCAAATTTAAGCCCTTGTACACACAAAAGATTATCCATTTATCAAACCAAAACAAACCATTAGCTGTAAATTTGTCATTGTCTTTATAAACAGCAAAAAGAAAGACAGAAAAAGTAATAAAAGATGGGGATATTTTCATTGTATCACTAAAGTTATTCTAATAGATCATATTAATAACATAGTTTATTAAAAAATATATTTTATTACTAAATATTTGCGTTGTTATTAATTTATCACATTTTCATTAAAAAATTAATGTTTAACAAAAAATAAGTTAAAAGTCAATTTTACTCCCAAGAGAATAAAAGATAATTTTAATATTTGACAAGAAAGAAACAATCAACAAAAATAAGATTTAGAAAACAACGAAGAATTGTAATTAATAAAAAATAATGAATAACATGTAGAATTACAATAAATGGCAAAGAAGACAATTAATAAAATATTTATGTTTCAAAATTAATATTATAACCTATGAAATTCAAGTATTAATCACAACTAAAAACAATTTAATAATAATTTATAATAACAATAACAATTAATAAGATTTAGAAAACAACTCAAAATTCTAATTAATAAAAATAATGAACAATATGCAGAATTACGAAAAACAGCAAAAAATAATAATAATAATTCTGCTTCAAAATTAATATTATAATCTATGAAATTCAATTATTAATCACAGCTAAAAACAATAACAATTTAATTAAGAAAAAAATGCATGAGAGAGAGGGGTCAATTTTAAGGTTATCAATTTCCTAATTCTCTAATTATTTCCCTTGAAAATTTTTACTTTGTTTTTATTTATTTATTTTACACTAATAATGCAATATTTTGGCTTCAATAAGAAATATCTTTGATATCCTTATAACACTTAATGCCCTTATGACATCAACAAAACATCAAAAAAAATTTAACGTTTTTAACATAAAGGTGTTAAATTGATAACGGCCCAAATGTTTGGTGATAAAATATACTTTTCGACAAAACGTGGTACTGACATAATATGTCTGAATTACTTTAGTGGTAAAATGATAATATCCCTAAAAGAATAAAAGAAAATAAAGCATATGGTTGATTATTGTCCAATACCATTCTATTATATGCAAAGAGAAATTGGTATAATAACATCTTATTATAGTCGACATTAGAGAACGGCATATTTTCCTTCAAAGGTGTTTGAATTTATCGGCACATGCTTGCATTCCAGAGGTTAAGGCTCACTTATGTTGCCGGTGCCATTGATAACACAATCATAGATGAGTGATCATCTGGCTACGTACAGACCTCACACATGAGCAGAAACAGCATCTCAGCAAAATAATTTGCCAGTGAGAATTCAACATAAACAGTTGTGTGGCATATTCATTCGAAGAAGACAGTATGTACTTCGGATGTTGAAAGACAATATAAGAAACCAAATTTCTCGACTCTCCTACAATCTCTACATGGGTGCCTCGGAAGTAAGAACCATACTAGTACAGCGAAAAAGGTTGTTCACGACTCTTGGTATACTTTCCATCTTGGGTGGGAAGCCTATAACTCTGTCTTGCCGGGCTTTGGTTTCTTAGAACGAGCTGCTTTAATTCCTGACCACCACCGTTGTACATGGTTTGAGACTTTGTTTGCTTGCTTCTTCAATACATCACCCGTATTCAAGATTCCATCTGTGATCCTTTGTTTCCAGTCACCACTTTTACTTTCTTTCTCTCTCAAAACTTTGCCCTGTAAAAGTTAAGAGTCTCAACAGTCAGTGCACAAAGATATTCACAATAAAAAATTCAATAGGATATTAAGTTAGTACCAAATTCTTGGGAAAATCTGACTCATCATCATCATCTTCATCATCATTATCATCGCCATCTTCTCCACCAAAATTTTTCATGTTCATCAAATCTTCCTTGGAATACATTTGCATGCCGGGTGCTCCTGGCATACCCTGAACAACATTGAAACAGAATATAGACCGGAATTCAACAAAAATTGTAATGATGCATACACTGAAGAGAAAAGATTCTTACCTCCATAGATCTCATAATCCTTTCCATTTCAGCCTCTTTAGCTGGTTTGGGTACAAAAGGTTCTCCTGGTATCCGGTTCTGGGCCACAAAAACAACAATTTAACTAAATGAAAAACCGTCCTTTATCAGACATGCAAACCAAAGTATCCTCTATCAACATCATCTCACAATTAATTCAATGGCAAAAATTTTGCACTAACGACACTGATTTATCGAAGTAAATGAACCTTGATATGAGTATTTCAAGTATTGTCAGAGGCTGAACATATAAAGGTTCTGGGAAATGGAAAATCAGTTAGATGAAATAGAAAATCCACATGTCAAAAGTCAAATGAAAGTTTAAAATCACACTCATCCAAATGAGTAGTACATTTTTGGCTCACGGGACATGAAGCCAAGAAAAGAAAAAAAAAAATGCTAAAAAAATTAAAGAAAAACGTACTTTAGAACGGAAATGAAATAAATTCTTCTTAAAACCTACTAATTTAATACTCAGGTTTCTTTAACATAAAGTAGTTTATA
Source organism: Citrus x changshan-huyou (assembly GCA_039657385.1). Classification (NCBI taxonomy): domain Eukaryota; kingdom Viridiplantae; phylum Streptophyta; class Magnoliopsida; order Sapindales; family Rutaceae; genus Citrus; species Citrus x changshan-huyou. The sequence continues at coordinate 9,690,585 of CM077550.1, forward strand.
AGATAAACTGCAGAATCAATACACTTGGGTAGGTATATCAGAAAACAAACCACCAAAAGTCAGCTCCCACAATCTCAGGGATATCCTTCCTCAAGTCAATACACACTTTCCAAGGATAGGTAACACACAGAAATGCTTTAAGAATTTACTGTGGCTAATTCAGGGGAGAAATAAACAATTTCTAATAACTGGTAATGCTTTTGATCATAAATCATTATATGACAGGGAGAGTGCAAGCAACCATAACAGATGAAACTCCCAAGAAAACTGATACTGCAATGAAGGAACTAGCTATGATATCCTGTGTCAGGCCTAAGAAATCTTCTTTTTCTGTTTTTTTGTAGTTCACTAGTTATTTTGGTATCGTTTGTCTAAATATGCTTTTGAAAATCAAAATTCAAAGTTCTTACTTTTATCTGAAGCAAAGGTCTACTGAAATATTTGAACAGAAAACTTCACATTTCTTAGGCATGTCCGTCTCATCTTCATTTTCTTCCTCAACTCTCATCATCCTCTTAACATGACACCTCACTCTCGTTTTCCTACCAAAATCCTCATTCTCACAATCCCTGACACTCTTATTTCTGAGATACCAGAGAAAAACTACAAACACATGATTCAGACTTAATCATCCAGGTATATTCAGATATCCAACAGATTCAGATCCGCAATTTTGTATAGAAAACTAAAGAGCTCTGAACAAGCACTAAATTTCATCTGAGTTTGAAAACTGAAAAGATCATAAGATAAGAAGACAAACAAAATCTCTGAGATTGACAAGTCATAGTCTTCAGGGAGACATACATAATGGATTGGAAGATTATGTTCAGTTTTCAAACAGGGAATGCCGTTACCTTCGGCACTGGTGGTGGCTTGGTGCTGCATGCTTTACTCAAGTCTTTACATAGATAATTCACCAATGATTCGATGTCAGGCTTGGATGTGTAGAGATATTCAGCAACATCAGTGTCAGAATATCCCATAATCTGCAAATATTCCAATTACAATCAAATTATAGTGCAACATATTTAAGCTGAAGAGAGTCAATTGCTAAAACTAGACAAATTTTGAGTGAACGATTTCCTACACTACCACAATGTAATTTACAGCCATCATCATGCAGGTAATAAGGACAAGAAATAATTAATCGCATATAGCTTAAATTCTGGCCACATGATACACTTTACAAAATAAGTTCATACATCTTACCTCTTGACAAGCCCGCTCGATTGTCTTGCATTCTGAATTGCATTGTCCCTCAGCTTCCTGCTCAACCAACTGAAAATGGAAGCAACCTTATGAGTAATCATTTGAATTTATTGAGCAAGAGCATAATGAACATAAAATCAGCACAAACATATCTCATTAACTCAATCTTGGTATCTGACCACAACAATTTTCTGTTAAAAAGTTGAACCAGTTTCCGGATCCCATCAAACGCTACCATGAACTCGAGGTCAACTATTGTATTGAAATCAAATCATCTTAAATACCAACCCACCGATAACAACAAATCTCTTACCACCAACTTATCTCCTTGTTCAACTATATCAATCTTCAAAATCCAGTCAGCTTCCTCCTTCTTCAAATTACAAACATTCTCCGCAATCCCAATAATTTCAAACTCCGAAATCTGAAAAGAGGGGAAAAAAGGTCAAAAGAAAACAGAAAATCAACCAATCCTGGCATAATGACAATACCAAAAAAGAAACCCAGATGATAAAATTGCCTTCTTGGGAGAGATCTGGGCTTGCTTCTTTTGTACTTGATGATACAACTGAGACGCCAACTTTTCACACACTTGGCATTTGATATACGGTACGTCTTCTTTTCTAGCTCCAGCCACTGGCTTCTTTGCACAATAAGAGATCGGTGCCCACGTCGATAATAGCAATATTACTGCCACATAAACCAATACTGCTGCCTTCATTCTTGCCATCTTCTAGTCTCTCTTAAATTTTAATGAAAACTGAAGCTTTATATGGCAAATTTGAAACCCACTACACGAGTATGAGAACAATTTCGAGTTCATTCTTTCACTTAAACGTGTTTCGCGTTTTCTGATTGGTTGTTTAGATGCTGACAATATGGGCCTACTTTTTTCAGCCAATAGGATGCAACAGTACACGTAAAGGGAGTGAAAGAAGACACAGTAGACACAATGCTTACGTGTCAAAGTCTAATGCTGACTGGACCAAACCCCTAAAACCCAAACACCTTGCTCCCTAACCAACGTAAAGAAATTAGGGTTTTTATTTTTGCTTTAGCTTCACTTCCTAATTTCTCTCGCCGATTGAAAATTTTTGACAATTGAAATGCCTACGTCTCTCCTTAACGAACTCACGAGCCAACGGAATCCCAATGGGTTAATCAGCGAAAATTATAATCTCACTCTAGCCCAATCAATGCAGAGCGTTGTAGCTGAAATTGAAAAAGAAACCCCAAATTTCACTCATTTTGTAGACATATTCTACGAACTGATGCAAGCAAAGATTGACCCACCTCTCGAAACCATCTGGGTCTATGTTGCTTTGAGCTTTCGAAGACTTAATTTCACGGATGAGGATCCTTTGAATCAATTATCAGTAGTAAAAGACCTGTTTCAGTTGATATCAGCTTGTTCAGGTTCATGTGGTTCTTCAAAAAGTATTGCATTGCTGGCTCCAGTTGCTTTTCAAGTGTATAAAGTGGCTGTTGAACTACAAGGAAGGGACTTGGGTTCAAAGAGAGACAAGAAAGTGATACGAGAGCTGAAGTCTTTGATTGATGCGATTCTTGGGTTTGTAATTTTGTGTCATTGCAAGAATTTGAATGGACAAAGTGATGTTATCAGTGACAATGATTTGAATCCGATTGTGCCGGTCAAGTATCTCTTTAGTTTGTGGATGGATAAAAATGGAAATTTAGAGTCTTTTTTGCCGCTAGTAAATGCTGATGTTTTTAGAGAGATCTGTGAAAGAGAGTGTGATGTGAATCACTTGGCTGGGGTGGTGGTTGTGGAGGTGTTTTTGTTGAAATTTTGCTTGAATTTCATGGTTGGGGATGCAGGGAAGGAGTTGGAAAAAGAGTTGACAAGTTGGGTTGTTAGCTCCATAACCAAAATTCAAAATGTTTACTTCTTTGGTGAGTGCTCTTACTTATTCTTTTGTAAAAAAATTGGAGTTTCTTGATTCGGGTGGTAGTTTTTATCCCCTTATTTTAGATATATCTGTTGTTTTCAACTTTTACAAATAACTTTGCATTTTTCTACATATTGGTTTGTTAATCCTTGTTTTGATTGGAAAGTTTTGAATGTGCTCTCATCTATAGTGTGAAACTATTATATTCAACTTCTCTAGTCCATTCTTCAATACTTTTACTCTCTCAGCCGAAAATATGCCCTTGTTATTGGACGTTGGCAATTATATATTAATACAGGTGCACTTTAGGAACTTGATAGAAAAACAAGTAGTTGTATTGTATTTGTATGATATGTTTTCTTAAGCGTAATATTGATTCTAGTATGTTTTCTAGTCTGATTAGTCTCTTTCTTATTCTTAATTGCTTACCAGAGACCCTACTGAAGATGCTTTTGGAGCCATCTTTTCGTTTTACTTCGATATTGGTTAGTATGTTTTCTTTCATTTATGTGTCTTCTCCTGTTGGTTTGTACTTCTTAGTAGGTCTCTTCCTCACTTGGTAATGCTCTTGTGCTCCTGTGATCTGACTGTTACTTGAATGTAATTTTAAGAAGGAACAGACCCCCTAGCAATTTCTTATCTAAAATAAAAAATGAGGAAATGTATTTGTCTCTATGTTCATTTGGTTTTTGTTTCTACTTCATCACATTCTTTCATATGGTCCTTTTAGATGGGTTTGTAAGCCATTTGGAGAGCTACAAATTTTCCTTTTTTATCACGATTTACTTGGAGCAATGGGCTATCAACATTGCATATATTTTTTTATAGGAAAATGTTATTTCAACTGAGTCATACCCTGAGTCAAACACCAGCACTTTGAAATGCACTGTTTTACTTAAGCTAAATATATATAGATCGTGATGTTTACAGCCACAACTCTCTCCAACCACAGAGCATCCCCACAACCATTCTCCTGAAATCGCCCAATCGCCACTACCCATCATAGAAATTTACAAGTCAGCCACAACTTGCTCCAGCCACCACCCGTTGCCACCGCCCACAGCCATCACACGACAGCCACAACCACTTACAAAGCAGCAGCGACAACTCCAACCACAGAGCATGACTCCCCACAACCACATTCTCCTAAAATCAGCCAATCGCATAGCCACTGCCACCGCCACCACCCACAGCCACAACCAACCACAACCAACGTGATATTTCTGCACCTGAGTTTATTTATTATATATATGCTTGATGAATTTAAATATTCGTTCTTTCATATTTTTGATGGAAAATGAGGCCTAAGCAAATTGATTTAGTTTTTGATAAAATGGGAAGACTTTTTTTGTTAAGTTGCACATATTCTCGAACGACACATCACAGCAAATGAAGGCGCTTGAATCGTGTGGCTTGGCTAGTGGCCGGTTGCTCTGCTTCTGCTTTTGCATTTTTGTTTTTATCTAAGCTAAATCGTGTAGCCCAGAAGGAAGATAAAGGGGGTCTGTAATTGGGATGAAAAAGGGAAAGTAAAAAGCAAAAGTTCAAGTTCAAATTAAAAAAAATAGAATGAATCAAAACAGTGTCATCGTTGGTAATGCTTGGGGTTTGATTCAGGGTAAACATCAGTACTCTTATTTATTAGCCAAATTTTGCCTTTTTCTTGTGGGAGTAAGCTCCCACTTTTGAAATTTTTTTTTTGGTTATTTTAAAACTTTTATCTAATGGAGAAAATATGTGCAGAGTTCCAATGATGAAGTGTTATTGAGGAAAGTTTTATATGATGCTGTGATATTGGTGGAATATTCTTTCCTCAATCCTAAGAGAGTAGTCCATCTACCAGCTGAACGTATTAAAAGTCTTTCCTTGACAAGATTGATTGCTATGCAAGAAGCCATAGAGTTTTCAAGGTATGAATAACTGAATATTGCTCTAGAAAATTTTGATGAAGCGCTCATTTTGCTCATCGTTTGTGCATACTGCAGGGAAGATGGAGATCAGAAGAGAGCTATTTCTTATGCTAGTGCCTTCTCGAGTTCCAAATTACCTTCTGAAATCATCAAATGGATCGCAAGCCAGGTTGGCATGGATGAAAAAGCAAGTATATCAATTGGATCCTCACCTAAAGCTCTTTTGAGTAAGCAGCTCTTAATGCCATTTACTTCTTGTGTGTACCTTGTAGGTTACAATAATTTATTTTCTCCAATATTGAGCTGTAATTGATCTATTTCTTAGGATGGCTGCTAAGTCTTGAGAATCAAGGTATACGAGTTTTTGGTGATAGAATTTTGAAATCTCGTGCCAAACTAGCTGTAGATAATTCCAAAGCAGACTATGAGCATCAATCATCAAAAATTGAGGGGAAAAAAGCAAACGACAATCTTCTCTTTTACATTGATAACAAGGGAGAGGAAGAGGAAAGTGAAGGTGAGGAGAACAAAGAGATTAACGAATCCATGAATGCAGCATTTGTTGCTGCTGCTCACTCTATGAAAATGACTGAAGACGGTGGGAGAAAAAGAAAAGAAAGGGGAAGTTCTGGCAAGAAGAAAAAGATCAAGTATCACAAATTCGACCTCTCAAACACTAGTGATTCAACTAAAGAGAGGTTCTCATCCGTCAGTAACAAAGGTTCGAGTAGTGAGAGTGACATTGCAGAACCGCTTTCTGACAAAGATGTGTAAACAAAGGAGCAATAGATCTTAGATGGTGAAAGATGACATCTCTGTGGCTTTCTTATGCTACTCTCTAATGGATATGTAATGTTTTACTAATTTGAATATAGAAATACTAGCATATGAAGATACCATGATTAGCAGTTAATTAGGTCATCATTTGTGGTATGATTGTTTTGTCCCTATGAATTAAAATTTCATTAGTCATGAGTCATGACTGGTCTAAGACCATTAAGTAGCTCATTCTCTAATCAAATCCCAGTATACCTAGGGAATATCTATATTGTTTACCGTATTGCTCTAGCATAACTAATTGGTAGTGTTGTCTATCATGTTATTAGCATCTTTTTTTTTGGGTAAGTAAATAGGGAAACACATACTGCTTATAGCAGTAGTCCAGTCTCCAACTAATATGTTTTTGTGATTTAGCTATGTTTAGAATATTGTTCAATGTAATAACACTACGATAATATGATATAGTAAAAGATTAAGTAACCAACAAATGGATATAAAGAGTAAAATAGAGAATTTCATCTTTCTACACTTTGTACAAACATGAGATACATATGCAATTATCTTTGAAAAATGTTAGCAGTATTCTTTTTGCAGCAGAAATTTAGAACCTGAATGCCACAGGAAAAACTGCTATTTAATATCTTCCTGTTTATTCTTACAAAGAGAATGGCAACAAAACATCCACGGATTATATTTAGAAACTCACATAAACAAGGCTAAGGCTTACCTATATGAAAATCACCTTGTATGGTTTGCTTACCTACATATTTAGAAATTAAAAATACTCCATCTCTGTAAAACGTATTTCCAATTATTTCACCATTTATAGTTGGCTCGAGCCGGATTATAATATTATCGGTTGGACACATTTGGCTCTGTCATGAGTCAAAGCATCACCTTATAAACATGGGTTGTGTATGCTTGAATCATCAAAAAAGAAAAATATGATAGCACCTGTAAATATTGACGTAAGCAGCACTGTGGGAGATTTTGTTTATTTTGTATATTTGGAATATCTGAATTTCAGCTGCAGATGGACGGAAAGCTTCTTCAAGTTATTTGAAAAAGGATCTCCTCCAAAATTTCAGGAACCATGGTTAATGAACAAGAAATTTCCAGCAAAATTCTGTAAGAGAACACCATTTCAATTGGAAAATTTTGAGAGAGACAAAAAATAAGGAAAATTTATAAATATAGTAACACAAGGGAACAGCAATCAGCTAGAAATAGATAAATTATCAGCATTAATAAAAGTTTATGGTCAATATCAGCATATGAATTTTAATAAAAATAATATATCATTGAATTCCAGAAGAGCAGTGAAAATGCATTGACTGATATTTGAGATTTCTCACCTTCTACGAAGTCAATGGTTGATCTTAAGCCAACGATGATCCTTGTGCTCATTCAACAGAGAAGCTACTGACAGTATCAAGGACTTAAAAGTTTGACATCCAATGTCATCCAGGAAGAAGAAGTTGATGTTGCCTACAGATGCCTAGTGCATTTTTAATGAAAGGATGTGTGCATGAAGCCCAGGACAAAAAATTCTTAACTACTGTACTTGGAGGATGACAAATGGTATCAGAGCCAAACCTGGCCAGAAGTGTGGTGATCTGTCAAAAGAACCCAGAGGGTCTCATTTTGATGCTCCTAAGGGGTTATATTGCCTGCATGCATATGCAAGTGAAATTTTGAATGAAAAGAAAATTGGTGAACCATGCTGTTATACAGCAAAAGCCAAAAAAATAACATTCTCAGGAAAGGGCTTTCTTAGAAATTTAAAGTAAAATTAAAATCTAAATTACACCATAAAAAAAGGAAAAAGTAGATAGGGCAAGAAAGTTGGTTGGTCTACACACGTAAGGTTTATGTAACTTCTAACCACATCATATGTTTATCATTCTTGTTTTGAATGGAGTCTTCACAATACAAACCATTGTGGGTGCTTATCCATCAGGTGAAAAAATGCTTTTGTGGTGACTCGTGTGATAACTTCTACAGTTATCAGTAAGAGAATTAATTTTGTAATTGCACAAGTACCCACAAATTTGACCACTGAATAACCATTATTTAACCAAGAAGAATTAGATTAGTATTTTCAACAGAATTTTAAAACAATTTTCTAATAATTGCGGTAATCAAGTGACAAAGACAAATGCTTGTGATTAATTTTATTATGAGCTCAATATACAGATAACTATTATTATGTGGAGGCAAGTTCCTTAAGACAAGATCTAGAAAAGTTATAACTTGTTATAATGTGGAGTTTATTTTTATTTATTATGAACTCAAAATACAGACAAAATTGGCCTTAATTGTTAGTTTATCTTTATCGCACAAGCTACTAGTGTTGATCTAAATAGCCAATTAGTTAGAAACCCAGCAAGAGGGACAGAATAAAGACAAACATACCAAGACGTTGAGAAATGACAATATACTGCGAAAAGAAGCCCTTCAAATGAAAAACGGGAAGGAATTGCTTACAATTGGATCAGGATCTTTATCTTGGTAGCACATAACCAATGGGGGCATCGGTGTCATTTCATTCAGAGTTTGAGCAGGAGGATAATGTTCCAATGAACTTGCTGAAATTGATTCTCTAGCTGCAGTAATTCAATTAACTGTGGAAAAAAGAGGGTAAACAAAGACAATTTTTCTTGAGTTCTGCCTTCATCAATTTGACTTTAATCTCAGTGATTTATAAGTTGCCGCCTTCAGTTACAATGCAATCCAATCAATGAATTAATCAGATTAGTTAAGCTAAAAGATAATAGAAAATAAATGATTAGTGGATATAATTAAAAATACAAGTATCCAACCTTGAAAGATCCAGTTTCCGTTCTAAATTTAATAACAGAAACATTTTTCAAACAAAAGTGAAGTGCCCTGAACCACACACAGAACAAAATTTTAAAATATGAGAGAGACAGACAGAGAGAGAATGCAAAAGTTCTTATAATTAACTGGCTTTTAGAGTCAGTAGAAGGCTAATATTATTAAGTAGAAGGTTAAATATTATTACCTCAAATTCCATTAACCGCAAACATCTGGACAAATCTGGCGATATAAATGCCTGCCTGCTGCACCAACTTAATCAAACTGACCCTTGATCATATCTGAACTCAAAATGCTATAGGCATGTGTCCAACTGAAATCATATTCTCCACCAGCTCATCTAATTTTATATAAATTTCTTTGATTTTCAGATGCGACCCATCCTGAGACTTGAATATGTGGACTTGACCATCAACTTCTATCCAACTACATGAAGGCTCCTTTTTAATACCCTGACTACTCAAAAGTGCCCTGACCCCGCTGAAGTCATTGCACCTACCTTGGGTGGCAGAAATGTCAGATGGAAATACGTAATTTGACTCCATCTTCGGTTCAAGCTCTAAGAGTTTCTTTGCATCCTTCTCATCAAGTTCAATATTTCCATGCCAGCTACAAGCCCCAAGAAGATTCTCCCATACCAAGGCATTTGGGGTGAGCTTTGTCTCTGTGATAAAGTTTTCAATTTCTGATAAAGTTCAATATTTCCATGCCAGCTACAAGCCCCAAGAAGATTCTCCCATACCAAGGCATTTGGGGTGAGCTTTGTCTCTGTGATAAAGTTTTCAATTTCTGTAAATTTGCCAGCATGACCTAGAATATCAATCATACAAGCAAAATGCTTGACCGTCGGAGTTATTCCATAAATTTTTTTGATTGAGCTAAAGTGCTTTTTCCCTTCTTCAATCAAACCCATGTGGCTACATGCTGGAAGAACTACGACGAAGGTGATCTCATCTGGCACATATCCTTCATCTAGCATCATCCTGAAGGCTTCAAGAGCTTTTTCTCCTAGTCTATGTTTCACATATCCTCCTATCATCATGTTCCATGATGCCGTATCCCTTAATACCGAGCCCTTGAAAACAGCTTCTGCATCGTCAATAGATCCACATTTTGCATACATATCTACAAGTGCTGTAGAAACAAACATATCAAGTAGATGCCCTGTCTTAACTGCTATAGAATGCAGCAGCCGTCCATTTGCTAATGTTGCCACAGGAGAGCAACCATTCAAACAGCTGGCGAGAGTAAATTCATTGGGCTTTATTCCTTTAAGCCGCATCTTTCTAAAGCACTTAAGAGCCATCTCTGCTTCACCAGCTTGAGCATAACTAGTAATTATGGCTGTATAAGCAAAGAGGTCTTTATTAGCCAATCTGTTGAAAGCTACACCCGCATCTTCCAAGCATCCACTTTTGGCATACATGTCAACAAGAGATGTTCCCACAACATGGTTACCATCAAGACTGTGCTTTATGATATGAGCATGTAGTTGCTTTCCAAAACCTACATCTGAGAGGCTAGAGCAGGCCTTTAAAATGACAATAAATGTGCACATGTTGGGCTTGAATCCTTTTAAAAGCATCTGGTAGAAGATTCTTAGGCCTTGGTCAGGACTTTCATAGTCTTGAAATCCAGATAAAAGAGCATTCCATGAAACTGAATCCTGATGGGCTATTGCCTCAAACACTCGGGAACCACATGACACACGTCTGTTTTCCATATACATGCTGATCAGGGCATTGCCAACCAGAGTGTCAGATTCGAACCCATATTTGCAAATAACGGCATGGATGCTCTCACCACAACGCTGGTCACCTGTCTCAGTTGTAGCCCTAACAAGACTAGTAAGGGCGAATTGATTTGGTTTGACGCTTGACTCTCTCATTAGGTTAAATATTTTAGCTGCCTCTTGGCAACATCCTTGCTGATCAAGGCAAGTGATAATTGCACCCCAAGCTACTACATCAGGATCCTTGATCGTGTAGAAAACTTTTAGTGCATTATCTGCCAACCCACACTTGGAGTACATATCAACAAGACTACAACTAAAAAATTTATCAAGCGCACAGCCAAGTCTGATAGCCATAGCATGCACCACTTGACCCGCTTTTATATAACCTGAATTTGCAAAACCTTTTAAGACAGTTGATAAACTGAACTTGCTGAATTTCTTCTCCATATCTGTCATACTACAAAACAAATGCATAACCTTTTGGCCATCACCACTTTCAGCATAACCATTCAGCAACGCATTCCAAGACACAACGTTCAGTTCAGGCATGCTATTAAACACTCTTTCGGCGAGTTCCATCTCGCCACATTTAGCATAAAGGTCCACCAGAGCAGAACCAACAAATAAATCCAAAAAAAACCCAAGTTTTACTGCTTCCAAATGGACCTGTTTCCCAAAACCAACATCATGAGACATAGAGCAAGCTTTCAAGCAAGTAGCTAAAGCAAACTCATTAGGCCTCACACCATCCCTTCGCATTGCAAAAAACAAACAAACACCATCGCTACCATATCCCTGAGCCACAAACCCTGCGATCAGGGCACTCCAAGACACAACATCTCGTTGAGGCATTATATTAAGCACCCTCTGTGCATACACAAAGGTACCACATTTCGCGTAGGCATTTATCAACGAAACCCATAAATGTGAATCTAGTTCTAATCCGCACTTAATGACATGACCATGAATCAACTTCCCCTCTTTCAGAGACCCTTTTGCAGCAGAGTCATGCAGCAACGAGGAATATTCTCTCAACCTCCTCTTGTAGTCTCTGTCCTCGTGCTGACTTCTCGCATTTGGTTCATTTAATTTTCTGGCAATCTTGCCGGACACTCGATGAAACTCAAGTGGGAAGTTTTCGGCAAAATCATCAGTGGATTCATGTTCGGCTACAGCAAGAGCACGGGAACAAGTATTTGACCGTGTAAACAGCAATAACGAGGGTAAAGTATTATGAGGTTTATGAATTGAGGGCAATAAGAGGCTCAGCGGACGGGGCATTGCGCCTCGCATATTTAAAGGAAAAAACTCATATTTCATTCAATCCCATCTAATTTTAGAAACAAAGAGAATCGAATTGACGGCAGTTGAAGAAGAAGGACAACTGGGACCCCGACACGCATACAGGCTACAATTGTAAGAGAAGCTCTGCGAAATATGCCAGGTTCGGGTCTGTTACCGAATCGTTGTCGGTACCATTTGCAGATGGTAAATGGGCCGGGCCTGGTGAGGCAGGTCGTGGGTTTTTTGGGGAAGTCCAGTTTGAACTCGGAGAGCCGGCCTAGGCTCACAATCATCATGGGTCTAGGCCGGGCAAAGTTGAGCCTGGTCCCGGATTTTCCAGTTTTTATAATAAATCGATTTCTTGAAATATTATTCAATTATCATTCATTAATTTGAATCATTTGATACATGTATTCTGTGATCTTTAGGGGCTAAAGATTTTAGATTTAAATTTAATGTTAAAAAACTTTAAATGCCATGGGCCGAACCCAGACTTTTATCTTTAGCCTGGGCATTAGGCAGCTTTTGCAATGGACTTGAGAAATCGAGGCCCAAGCACAGGCCCTAATGGTAAATAATGAAACCATTCAGCAGTACAAAGTGCGCAAACGAAATCCACCACCAAAGCAACTTCTCCAACCGCTCTGACACAGCTTGCTCTTCTGATTTTTCGGCATACTTGTTTGCAGAATTGCAATTATAAGTAAGGAGCCCATACTACATACTGTTCATGTGAATAGATGTAAGTTATATTACCATACACCGTTCATGTAAGTTGATATAAGTTATATTAAATGTAACTTAGCATTTACCTTATAAATATTCTTCTTCGAGAGCTGACATTCCGATGGAACTTATTGAAGTTCTATTGGGGTAAAGCCATAGCCCGAGCATTCAACTTCAATCAATCATACTAAGCAAGCAGACCTTCTTTATCAATGAGGCAATGACGTGGGATCTAGTGCGAGACACGTGAAAGTTGCTGCATTGGAATAGTTGGAAACTGTAAACAATATAAAATTGTGAAAAATTATTAATCAGCTAAATTCACAACTTTCTTTAGGGTAGGACAAAGTCTGTTTCCGAAATTTCAATTCACAACTTAATCAGCTAATTAAATCACAATATCTGTAACTGCTGTATTTATTACAAAAATTATTGACTCATTTGTGTTACAAGATTATGATTTTAATTCTTGCAGTTAATCATTTAAAAAATTAAATTCACAACTTAATCAGCCAATTAAATCACAACATCTGTAAATGCTGTATTTATTTAAAAAAATTATTAACTCATTTACATTGCAAGATTATGCTTTTAATTTAATTCTTGCAGTTAATCATCTAAAATTTTAATAATTAGCTAATTAAATCACAACATCTGTGACTGTTGTATTTATTTAAAAAATTATTAACGGATTTATGTTACAAGATTATGCTTTTAATTCAGCAGTTAATCCACCACCAAAAATTAAAACCCCTCCCATGCGGACAAGCACGATAAAAAGCCTCTATGTTATGTTATTGCGCATACACACATTGAGTGATTTTACATACACCTTTTAAACCTTAGCTCTCTTTTCCCACGTGGGACAAGTGCATTTTTCTTTAATTTTTTCAACTCTATAAATGTATTTTGAGTTAATAATTTCTCATTCACTCATTTTAAATATAAAAAAAATACCATTTTGAAGCACTCGCGAAAAATTATACCAATCACCTTTTATTAAAATTAAGTGAATTCTACTCAAAATCGTACCTTAAAATAGTTGCTATTTCTTCAACACTCTTTTACTATAAATTTGATTGTAAGGCAATTATTGTCTTGCAGGTGCTTTCTACTTTTACCAAATACAGTAGTCGGTATCGCTACTCAAAAAAAAAAAAAAAAAAAACCAAGGTTATGTGAATATTTAATTATTGAAATTTTCTATTGAGGAGGTCTTTGTTATGCTTATTATAGTGAGTGTTTAAGCTTGTAAGTATGTATTTGAGTCAGTACAGTATATGTTATTGTGGTAATTTTAACAATTTGTGATGTAAATTGAAATTGCAAATCTAGTTTTTTCTTGTTTCTAGTGGAGATGTTTTAGAGTAATAAATTTAATTCTGGAAATAAATTCGTAGAATTTAGGAATTTCAAAAATTCATTATTTTAAATTTCAAAAAATTCGTGATGGACATTACTAGTCATAACCATGTGACACCTGCAACGAAATTAATTTTTCAATTAATTTGAAATATTATAATTATTTTTGTAAATTGTGACCAGTTTTTTTATATCATCTTTTTGTGACTCTACCTAAAATGTAGGGTTGGCAATTTAAGGGCCTGGGCCGGGCTTTGCCAAGCCCAGGACCAGGCCCATATAATTTTAAATAAGTCCAGGCCCTCTCAAAGCCCATCCAAGTTGAGCGGGCTTTGGGCGGGCCGGGCCTTGACGGGCCTGGGCCGGGCCGCGGGCCAAGCCCGGGCTTTTACGAAATTTTAAATTTTTTTTAAAAAAATAAAATTATAAATTTTCAAAACATAATTAACCAATACATAATACTACAATAGGCTAAAAACTTAAATATAATTCTCTAATACATGATTAGCAACACAAAATATAAAAATACTAACAATACAAATACCGTACACAACGTATAAATCAACCACTAATATAAAAAAAAAAACTAATAGAGATTTACCGATTTAGGAATTTTGACATTTTGTGACAAAACCTTTGCCCTTTCCCTTTGCCCGATTTTTTTATTATTTTGTTTAATTATTTTTTCAATTTTATAATATATTATACATTTTTTAATATATATATATATATATATATATATATATATTATTTATTATAAAGCCCGGGCTTAAGCCCGGGCTTTTCATTTAGGCCCTTGACTGAGCCCATATGTTATGGGCTTTATTAACTTTGAGCCCTTACTCATAATTTCAAGCCACGGGCCGGGCTTAAAGCCCGCGGGCCTGGGCCGGCCCGGGCTTTTCTGCCAACCCTACTAAAATGATAGATATGACAACTATTATCCACCCTTCTAAATGACAGTTTTTATTTGTCATTGTAAGTTATTTGATGTAGAATGGTTCGTAAGATGAGCATGGTAGGGTATTTTCTATAGATCATAACTTGAGTTATAGGTATTTGCTTTTTTTGTATAACATACCGTTCTAAATCTTGCAACAAGACAAATCTAATTCAAAATGCTTACGCCATATTACCCTGTCATCCAACCAAAAATTCCACTTCTTTCTTGGCTGTTTTTCAATTTTAAGATATTTACCTATTTTTCTTATTACTTTTAGGATTTTTATCTTTTTTTAAGACATATTTGGACGCTTTTTTTTTTGCTTTCCTTATTTAAATCAAGAGAATTTTATTACAAAATAATATTTTAGATTTGTTCACCTTGATAAATTCGCAATATCTAGGGTTAGTACAAAAGAGGGTTAGAACCCTAATTTTGTTCATTCAGATTTTTCCAATAAAATTTTCATTATCCACAAACCTAATTTCTCTTATCTATCAAACTTCTATATTTCTGCATCATCATCAATTTTCTTATAGCGCCTGCATCAATAACTATAGAAAATTAGTTGTTGGTTATGCTATGTTTCTCCGCCCTAATCTTATGTTTTGGTCCTTTAAAAAGTAGCTACTAGTTTCAAGGTCTAGTACAAAGGCTATATAGAGCTTTGGCTCAGGCTACCATAGAGGTGATCTAGATATAGTTCTTATTGAATGAGCTCAAGATCAAGCTTGTTATAATGCCTATCATATGATATGATAATCAAGGGTTTAGTTGTTAGCCTAAAGGACTACATGTAATGTAATTTTGATGATAACAAACATGTGTCTTAAGTAAAATTAATAAATATTGTATTTCACATTTTCACTAGTTTTTTAAGCATAATATTTATGCAAGTGAAATTAAGTTCAAGACGCTCAACGGACAACAGCGAAATCAAGAATAAAGTTCAGAGCTCAACGGATAAATTTTTGCGATAAATTCTTGTAAAGCCGATATGATTTAATTGATGCATGATTTAGCATTTGAGAAGCTCAAGAGATTAGTTTAAATAATTACTTTTCATAAACTAAAAGGTTTTATATTTATAAGATAAAGTATTTTGTGGATTTGAGTAATTTGGACTAAAATAAAAAGTTTTGGAATCTTAGAATTTAATAAGCATTATTTTAAATTCTGGAGTTGGATCTATTTGCAAACATTTAAAACGTTTTGGGTCATATAATAATTTATGAAAGTTTGAAGACCCGAAGGTAATCCAAACATTTGAAATCCAAAATTGGATGAGCAGCTAACCGCCTGAGGCAAGTGGCTTGCCGCCTGAGGAAAATATCATATTTTCAAATTTTGGATTAAAGTGAAAGATTTTGAAAACTTTGAAAAATATGGGTATTATGTTAAATTTTGAAAAGGACCTCTTTGAAAAATACTAATATATCATAATTTCATAAAGTTTTGGTACGACAAGTATTATTTAGAAATTCTGAAATTGGACATGTTTACAAAGTTTTATGACGTATTGGGCTATATTATAATTATAAAAAAATTTGGGCCAAAGTATAATTTTAATGAACATTGTTATTGTGGCAAAATTCAAATTTAATGGTAATATCATTGTTATGAGCAGCTAGCCGGGTAAATCAAGCGGCTAACCGCTTGGTTGTGGGAATTTATTTATAACGGCTAGTTTTTTGGCTTTAACTATAAAAACTCAACTCCAACTTTATTTTGAGGGCTAATGCAAGCATAAACAAGATCATATAACATATATTGAGCTTCCAAATCGCAAAATCATCATAGATTGAATTATTATTGTGCTATTATTTGCATATTCACTCTTAAAGAGAGTTTTTGTTGTAATTTTTAGTTCTTATCAAATTGTGAGTGTACAAGTGTGAGAAACACTTAGGGTGAAAAGACTGGGGAGAAAATCTCTTGATTGTAAATGTTCATTGACACCTTGAAAGTCAATTGTAAGAACTTGAAGCATTGGGAGGCTTGGACAGTGAAATCTTCGAGCTTGGTTGGCTTGGAGGCGTGGACGGAGGCGTGGACGTAGGCGGGAATTGCCGAACCACGTAAAAATCCATGTGTTTGTTTTTCTCTTCCCTTACTCTTTTATTATTATGCTTGTTTGAATTTATTGTTTTCTATTCCATTAAGGCATTAGATTGATTTGTTGTGCGAATTGTATTGCATAAGTTTTTAAAATCGCAATTCACCCCCCCTTGGGTTGCGTAACTTGCATTTCATTAGTAACTTCGGCCAAGAATCTAACATATTACTCTAAAAGAAAGCATATAGAACATATATTCATTTAAGTCACTTGTTTAAATAATTAAATAGATAAACTCATATTAATGACCCATTTACTTGGTTTAAGAGATAGTGGAAGAGTTTATTATCACTTTCAAAAAAATTTTAGAATACTTATGATGTATTACAATCAATTCATGCATGCATGACATGTGTAATTGAATTTAATATAATCACCACTTGCATGATGGTTTTTCAAAAAATATGTATACATATCATGACATTATTTGCTTGTTGTATGACTGACATGGTACCTCTAATGTATAATGAAAGTGACATGGTACCTCTTAAGGCATTAATGTTTATTAACCACTTTCATAATCTAAGTGATAAAGTTTATTAATTTCACTTCTTTGATAGAAGGAAGTGTAAAGTCTTTTAAGTTATGAAATACTACTATAAAAGGGCCTTTAACCTAGCTAACAAATGAATGCTTTGCTAAGAACTTGTTTTCCTCCACAACAGAAAGGTTATAAAGTGAAATAGACTGGATGATGCCTTATGTCAATTTGAGTATATAAAGAACAATTGAAGTTTGAACAACTATGATTGGAGATACAATCTCTATTATAATTTAAATTATTTAACATGTGGTATCAAAATCTACTTCAATTCATATTGTTCAGTATATATAGTTCTATGTTACTTTGTAATACTTACCATCAAATATAGTTTGATAAAGATATATACAATGTCGTTAAAAGGTAATATGCTTTTCATAAGTACATTTAAGAATTCACAAGTATTTTTTATAAGATTTTATTGGAGTACTTCGATTATGTAGCTGTTATCTTAAAATGTATATACAACGGTCTACGTGCCTAAGTTGACAATTCTGTTGAGAGCATGGAATAAGGTGTCGCCTCTAAATCTAGAAGTGATCACATTAACAGAGATGGGTGCTTAGAATCATCCAATTGAAGCTGGCATGACATGATTTACTCACATAAAGATGTTAGAAATGGAGCTATAGTTGTACTTATATATACATATAGTTTTATGCTCTAATTTCAAGGTCTGAGATATTCAACCATTAGCGGTGAAAAACATATGTGAGTGCTTGAATTTGATCATTTTTTACAATTATTTTTCCTTGGATACAATTTTCTCACCTTCATATTGTGTCTTTTAGTTACCAATTTTAAGAATCTTTACTCTTTTACTGAATAGTTAAAACATATAATTATGCATGAAGTATAAAATTTGGATGTTGACATACATCTTATTTTATAAAAACAATGCTAGACATATAATTAATGAATCTGAATTTTGTTTAGTGGAACTGAACATATGGTGTATATTTAATGTCATTATTGCATTATTTGATTTATTTGAGCCAAAATAAATCATATATCTTAAGAATAGCCATAGCATCTTAAGATATTTTGATATAAGATATAATGCATGAAGATATAAAATGACATTTTTATTGTAATAGATTTCAATTTTTTTATTTCCACTACATAAATAAAATCCATATTTTTCGCTACACTTAAAAGTTTGATTGTGTTAAAGAGAATCTTGACATTGTTGTAAATCGTGGAATGCAGATGTGGATTCCACCAAATATTGTTCTCCCCATTATCTTCTTTATTGTTAACAATCCTAAGTGTTCTCTCTATTAATGTTTTTATAATTAAGAAATGTGAGTGCCCCACCTACTAATGCTTATATATTACTTTTCCTTTGCTAATGACAATACACAATTCATTTTCTCCCTAAAAGTATTTTGCTCTTGTTTCTTCAATCTTCGTCTCTCTGTGATTTAAGCATCATTTGCTCATATATTATTTTTAAATAATTGTTTACATACGATTCTTTTAAATTATACCATTTATTCCCTCCAATTCATAACACGTTATTAGCATAAATTTCGCTCTAGATATAGATTTCAATAAAACGTTTGATGGAGAAATATGTTTGGCTGATAGTGCAACTACACATACGATTCTTCGAAACAAGAGGTATTTTTTTAATTTAAATATAATTAAGGAAAATGTGAATACAATATCAGGTCCAATAGATCTTATTGAAGGCACTGGAAGAGCAATGATCATATTAGCAAAAAGTACGAAATTGGATATTCATAATGCTTGATATTTATTTATACATTACTTCTAACATGTTTGGAAAGAAAGAGATATTAGAAAAGCTTCCAGCATTCTCATTTGGCTTATATTATACGATGATAAAATCAATGGAAAGCTACACAGTCATAAAAGATAAGTTATATGATTCAAAATCTTTTATATTTTGGCATGACCGCCTTGGTCACCCTGGATCAACAATAATGCGTAGAATTATTGAAAATTCTTATCGACATCCATTAAAAGATTTGAAAATTTTATTGTCAAATGAGAATAGTTGCACTACTTGTTTATAAAGAAAATTGGTAGTTAGACCATCACCCAGTAAAATTAATTTTGAATTTCCATCATTTTTACAAAAGATTCAAGGAGCTATTTGTGGACATATTCACCCGCCAAGTGGTCCATTTCGTTATTTTATGGTTTTAATTGATGCATTTGCACGGTGGTCACATGTTTATTTATTTTCTACATGTAATGTTGCATTTGCAAGATTGCTTGCACAAATAATCAGGTTATGTACAAAAATTTTAGATTATCCAATTAAGACCATACGTCCAGATAATGCTAGTGAATTTACTTCTAAAACATTTAATAATTACTGCATGACAATTGAGATTGATGTAGAACACCTAGTATCATATGTACATACTTAGAATGGATTAGCAGAATCTCTAATTAAACGTTTACATGTAATTGCCAAAACTTTATTATTACGAAGTCAATTACCTATTTCGACATGGGAACATGCTATTTTGCATGTTGTGGCATTGATCTGCTTAAGGCCTACTGCCTATCATATTCCCCATTGGAATTAGTATTGGGACATCAATCAGATTTATTCCATTTACGCATATTTGGTTGCGTAGTACAAGTGTCGATTGCACCCTCGCAACGCACCAAAATAGGACCCAAACGTCGATGGGGAAAATATGTGGGATTTGACTCGTCATTCATTATCAGATATCTTGAACCATTGACGGGTGATGTATTTACTGCACGATTTGCGCATTGTCATTTTGATGAGACAAATTTTTCTCCATTAAGAGAAAGAAAAAATATTTATATGGTTATGCATGATCCTCAGTGAAAAGTGACCCCATCTGTCTCATTTAAATCCACGCACATCTCATAGTGAAAAAGAAGTGTGTCAGATAGTTCATTTGCAGCAAATTGCATAACAATTGTCAGATGCATTTACAGAAATGGCAAAAGTGACCAAATCATATATATCAACTGCTAATATGCTCGGCCGGGTCATTGTACCTAAAGAACAATTAATGAAAAGTGCAACTGAAGAATTATTTGTGGCGTGGTAGACCAATTGGTTCAAAAGATAGTGTTCCGAGAAAAGAAAAATGATTAAACAAAGTTCTGCTGCAAATGATGATAAAAATCTAAAATAATAAATTGCTTTAGAAAAACAACTAGTCTCTGAAAATACCAGAAACCCTGACAATACACAAACTCTTCATGAGGAACAAAGCCTTGAAAAGACACTTGAATATAGAAATAGTGAGATTTTTATTGATTATACTTATGATAATATTTTAAAAATGTGTTTGGTCCTTAATGAGACTAAATACCTCAAAGAACCCCTTAAAGAGTCAAGCCTTTAAAGTGATTGGAGATAAAGAAATTATCATCAATGATATGTTTGCATTTACAGTAGCTACTGACATTGTAAATGATCATGATCCGCAAACCATTGATAAATATAGACTAAAGCATGATTGACTTAAATGGAAATAAGCAATTCACGCATAGTTGACTTCTTTAGCCAAATGTGAAGTATTCGGACCTGTAGTCCAAACACCTAAGGATGTTAAGACTGTTCCTGTTGGGTACAAATGGGTACTTATACGGAAATGTAATGAAAATGATGAAGTTATAGGATATAAAGCATGACTTGTTGCACAAGGCTTCTCACAGAAACCTGGTATTGATTATAATGAGACATACTCTCCAGTAATGTGTGCAATTATGTTTCGGTTTTTAATTAATTTGGTTGTATCAGAAAATCTTGATATGCATCTTATGAATATAGTGACAATTTATCTATATGGGTCGCTTGACATGGATATATATATATAAAGCCAGAATCTTGTTAATTATCACATCGTAGATTGTATTTAATAGAGCTACAAAAATTTATATGAATTAAAACAATATGGATGCATGTGGTATAATCACCTCAGTGAATATTTGATAAAAATAAGATACATTAATGATCCTATCTATCTATGTGTTTTTATCAAGCAATCAAAATCTGGAATTGCTATTGTCGCAGTTTATGTTGATGATTTAAATTTAATAGGAACTCTTGAAGAGCTCTAAATGACCGCTGAATGTTTGAAAAATGAATTTGAAATGAAAGATTTGGGGAAAACTAGGTATTGTCTCGAGTTGCAGACCAAGCACAAACCTAAGGTACCTTTATCCACTAGTCAAGTTATATTGAGAAAATTTTGAAATGTTTCAACATGGATAAAGCTTACCCATTAAGTACCCTAATGGTAGTCCAGTCTCTTGATCCTAAAAAGGATCCATTCCGTTCTAAAGAAGATGATGAACAAATACTTGGTCTTGAAGTATCACATCTAAATGCAATTAGTGCTCTGATGTATTTAGCACAATGTACTAGACCGAACATAGCATTTTTTGTTAATATGTTAACTCGATTTAGCTATGAACTAACTAGAATACATTGATATGGTGTCAAACACATTTTT
This sequence comes from Citrus x changshan-huyou, assembly GCA_039657385.1. Classification (NCBI taxonomy): domain Eukaryota; kingdom Viridiplantae; phylum Streptophyta; class Magnoliopsida; order Sapindales; family Rutaceae; genus Citrus; species Citrus x changshan-huyou. The sequence continues at coordinate 9,712,417 of CM077550.1, forward strand.
CATTATCTTCGAGGAACAATTGATTTAGGTTTATTTTATTATAATGAACTAACGAAAAATTTAGGTCTTGTTGGTTATGCTGATGCATGTTATTTATTTGATTTTCATAAAACTTGTTCACAAACAGGATATATTTTCACTTTCAATGGTACACCAATTTCTTAGAAGTTTACAAAATAGACTCTCATTGCAACATCCTCCAACCATTCTGAAATTCACGCACTGCATAAAACTAGTCGAGAATACATATGGTTGCGATCTGTAATCCATCATATTCAAAGTACGTGTAGAATATCTTCAAGTTCAAATATCTCAACAGTGATATATGAAGATAATGCTGCATTTATAGCTCAACTCAGAAGAGGATACATTAAAGGGAACATAATAAAACATATTCACCGAAATTCTTTTACACTCATAAGCTCCAACAAAACAAGAAGATTGATATCAAACATATATGCTTCATAGATAATTTAGCTGATATATTTACAAAAGCTCTACCTACATCTACATTTGAGAAAATTGTATATGGCATCGGCATGCATCATTTTAACAAACTATTAAATTAATACATGTTGCCTTCAAGAGGAGTACTCATCAAGAAGAGCACTCAACAAGAGGAGCATGGTCTTACAAGAGAAGAATCATAATAATATTATACGCATATGTACTGTACTTTTTTTCCTTTTGTCCATGTTTTTCCATTGGGTTTTTACTAGCAAAGGTTTTTAATGAGACAATTTAAAATCACATCCAATGTCATCAGGGGAGCACATTTTAAAGAGAAGAATTTTGCAGCCATGTTAGATAATTTTGCACTATACTCTTTTTCCTTCGATCAGATTTGCCCTAATGGTTTTACTAGCAAGGTTTTAACGAAACAATCTTAAGCACAACTAATGAATAATTGGTGAATCCAAAGGGGAGCATCGTAAATCGTGGAATGTAGATATGCATTCCACCAACTATTGCTCTCCCCATTATCTTCTTTATTGTTAACAATCCTAAGTGCTCTCTCCATTAATGTTTTTTAAAATTAAGAAATGTGAGTGCTCTACCTACTAATGCCTATATATTACTCTTCCTTTACTAATGACAATACACAATTCATTTTCTCCTGAAGTATTTTGCTCTTGTTTCTTCAATCTTTGTCTCTCTGTGATTTAAACATCGCTTGCTCATATATCATTTTTAAATAATTGTTTACATACGATTCTTTTAAATTATAGCATCCATTCCCTCCGATTCATAACAGACATCAACTTCTAGCTTGTTATTTGTGCCCAATTATTTTTAATATGCCATTTAAGTTTTAAAATGTTATTGTATCTTAAAAGTAGCCATAACAATTCAAGATATGATGATATATATTTGATGAGGAATATAATATCATATAAAGATGAATAAAATGATATATGGTATCAAAAGTTTGCAATCATTCATTAACTAGTTATTTGGCCCCATAGGGAGATAATTATTTTAATGTTTTAATTTATAATAAGATAGTAGATTGGGTATCAATTTATGAGAATTTTTCCTAGACCCATAGATATGGAATTTTTTAATGTTATGTTCATATTTGCTAGTTTTATCATTAAAAGCTCATATATATCTAATATGTAAGTAAAGATGTAATAAATTGAATGCATTTTTCAACCTCTATCTGTAGGAAGGTTTGAATTTACTATTAATTAATATTGTGATCAAAGTATAAATCTTAAGGTTAGTGGGAGCTATGAAATTTTAATTTCATATATAGATGATAATATTTTGCAATAAAGTTAAGGTTGTATACATAAAGTCATTACATGTTGTGAAAGAATATGCAAGTAGTTTGATTAACACATTTTATCAATGGTTTGAAAACTAATGTCGATATAAAGACCATCGATTATTGTAGAAGCCAAAAATAAATTTATCGATATAAACCTAAGTTATGAGATGTCACATTTATGAGCATGGGCTTACTGTTGGTCATATATAAAGATAAAGCTCATTTTAAAAGATCCCATGGTTATATTTTGCTAGCTAAAGTGTATAATGGTCATGTAGATTGTATGGTTTTATTTGCTAAATTTGAAGTTGTTTTCAGCTTTATTATTGGCTTCTATGTTGGTAAAGAATATAGATATGTCATTTGTGCACATAAATTTTTTTGAAAAGTCTATTGGACTGTCTAAGTTGAACCCTGAATAACTTATGAATTTTTATTCATAAAGTGATTATATTCAAGAAAGTTTTATACTTGTAATATATGGAAGGAAATGTTTCTTTTTAGAGGCATCACCGTCATAATTCGTGCATTGTTTATAAAATTTTAATTGTACATGGGTAACTAATAATTTGATACCCATATCAAGTTATAAATTTATTCTTCATTTATCATGTAGACCAAATTCGAGAATGTGAGAATTGTTATTATATGATCAACATGATAACTCACTTGTTTAAATAAATAAATAAATAAACTCATATTAATGACCCAGTTACTTGGTTTAAGAGATAGTGGTAGAGTTTATTAACTACTTTCATAATGAAAGTGACAAAGGCTATTAAATACATAATGAAAGTGATAAAGCGTATTAATATTTATTAACGACTTTCATAATGTAAGTGATAAAGTTTATTAATTTCACTTCTTTGATGGAAAAAAGTGTAAAGTCTTTTAAATTATGAAATACTACTATAAAAAAAAAAGGTCCCTAACCTAGCCAAAAAATGAATGCTTGAGAAGAACTTATTTTCCATCACAAGAAAAAGGTTATAAAGTGAAATAGGTTAGAAGACATATTTTGTTAATTTAAGTATATAAAGAGCAGTTAGAAGCTTAAATAGCTATCATTAAAGGTACGATCTCTATTTTTTAATTTAAATTATTCAACATTATTCACATTTCAATAAAAAATTCAAATCTTAATTCAGAGCTCGATTCCCCCATTTGATTGGCAAAACTAAAACCACAAGTACTTTCAGGTAGAAAATTGATTCAAAAGCCTTACAAATCAAAACTTTTTAAATGGCTTCACAGGATAATTTGAATATTCACGGGAGGCCTCTCACTCTCTAAATAAAAAAATTAAAAAAAAAAAACTCGCAGACGGTGGATGGCTGTCTCATACCACCTGTAATTTAATTGTATTGCTTGAAAAGGAATTGAAGAGCGTTTTCACGTGTACTGATTTTGATAAAAGGGGACCCATTAAATTGTGCAATTAATTTAATTATGGAATTAAATTAAAATTCATTAAATCCTATTCATGCACTTGGGATCTACAATACTTAATTATTCCTAGCAGCTTGGGAATTGCTCTCTTTAAACCAGCCATGTGGATTGGTGTCCCATCAAGCTGGCCAAATCAATCCAAAGTCCTAAAGAGGTGAAATATTTTTTATTTTTCCTTTTTATAATAAAAATTGCAACATTAGAGTATTAAGCTTTTATAAATTATTACAAATAGAAAATTTAATATTAGACCTCTCAAACATCTGTAATAAGTTAGTGCAATAATTTATTACCATTTGGTAAGCAAGATTTGTTCAAATTCTATTTGTTTGATGAGAACAAATATAAAAAAACAAGAGGAAAATGAAATGGTGGGTCTTTTGGCATCCAATTTGGCACCGACTATGGCACTTATAATTGTATAACACAGCCGAAATGTAATCATTATAGTTATTTTTATAATAATTATTTAATATTTAACATGAGGAATAATTTTGTAATAAAGACATCTTCATTTTAATAAAGTAAGAATGTTATTGTTCGATAAAAAAAATATATCTCAATATATAAATAGAAAAAAAAACACAATCTCTAATATATTAAAATATGTATTTTTTTATATTTTATTGTTATTCTCTATTTGTTAAAGTGAAAATATTCTCACTATAAAAAGACTCTTAATCACATGGCGAATTATGCTTATTGTAAATAAGTTTATGGACTCTTAATCATATCTTTTGGAAAGATTTTGTTTGTCATCAAAGTTTAGGCTGAATTTAGAAACAAGAAGAATAACAAAAAAGAACAAAAAATAATTAATACTAAACAAATTATCATCAACCATATGTTAGGTAGCATTGAACATCTATATATTTTTTTCTATTCTCGTAATAATTATGGTAATCAAACAATTTGATACCCTTTGCAAATAAATCCATCAAGACGGCTACATGCAATTCTAAACTCTAGCTAATTTTTCAATTTAGTAATTAATTTCTTCCATGCTTCTAATTACAACTTAATGCACCGTCGAATGATTTAAGTACTTTTTGGGTTCGAACCCTTAAAAAAGTAGGGAGCTAAAAATATTGCATTTTAATAAAAGAAATTATACAATTTTATTTATAAATTATAGAAGTGATGAATAATCAAGTCAAAAATCTTATAAGCTAGTAAAAATTGCCACAAGAAAAGTGAAGATGATAGAGCAACACATGATTAACGAGTGGAGTCAAATGAACGGCAAGCAAACGCCCGCAACAATCTGTGATGTAGCTTCGAAGGTCCCCTAAACTAATGACATGTCGACGGCTACAAGGCCGTGGCCCCCGCTTGAGAAAATGGGACCCACCAAGAGAAAGAGCATCCAATGACAGGTGTACACATCACATCACCATGACTCCATGACACCTAAACTAAAAATTTCACTTTTAGTCAAACGAAATGATAGGCCTAATATGCCATTCATCATTTCTAATTTTTTCTTTGTAAAAAAACAATAAATAAATAACTAAACAAAAAGCAAAAGCAATTCCGTAAATTCCGAAACCATATTCGCACCGGACACAATTGTTTCTGTAAGAAGCAGTAAATTTCAAACGGATGAAAGTTATTTAGGGTCGGGTTACAGTATAACTGTGGTACCGTGCCACAGTTATATCAGTTGTTGAATCTACTTAAATGAGTGTGGTCTACTTAAATGGGTAAAAATTTAACGGTAGAGTACAACTGTGGCACGGTACCACAGTTGCACCACAGTTTTATCTAATTATTTAATATGTTTAGAGTAAATTTTAGTTTTTACCACATACTCTAAATTTTTTTATTTAAAAAATTATTTCAGATAATACAGCGTTCATGAATTAATTATGAAATAATATAATTAATTTATATAATTTATACATCAATTAAAATAAATTTTGAAATATCTATCATTATTCATTTCTTATCATTACAAAAAATTTAGAGTGTACTAAATGAGTGTTAAAATGGCGTTGGATTGAGAATTAACTGTGGTAAAAGGTAAAAACTTAGAACGTAAGTTAGTTAGGGAAGGTGATTTAAAAGCGTCGGCGGAGGCTAATTTAGCTGTTAGCTCCCAATAGAGAGAAATTCGTTTTTTTATTTCATTTTATTTTATTTTATTTAAGAATTGAAGAGGGAAAGAATCAAAGAATCGCTTTGTATATAAGCCAATAAAATCACGGGCAAATAAGTTTTGAAACAATAAAATAAAAAGACAGAGCGAGAGGGAAAACATAGAAGAGTTTTAGAGAGCGAGAGAGAAAACATAGAAGAGTTTTAGAGAGCGAGAGAGAGAGGCCAAATTTGTTGAAGGCCTTTCTTTCTTTAATCTTCTTCTTCTTCATCACAGAGTTCAGACACAGAGGAGAGAAACGCGGCCATGGCCGTGGCTATGGATGATTCTAATGAATCCGTTTCCGTTAACATGGAGAAGATCTACCTCGGTGGCAAAGTTCGTAAATTTTCTTCATTTCTCGATTCTTTGTTTATCTTTTTAAGTTTATTTTATTCATTTGTTTGTTTTTACTTGTGAAACGATTTCTGCGGTGTGATGGAGAATATACGGCGTCGGTTTTTGTGATTCTCCGATCCTTACATTTTTCTTTTTTAACGGTCACAGTACTATTCAGTGTTAGTAGGTTTAATGTGTATTTTTTTATGCTACATTACATTCTTTTTTGGATTTTATTTGTTAATTTTAATTAATTTTGCTTCGTTTACTTTCTTGTTCCCGCATTTGGATTTATACATTTCTTCTTGTGAAGCTGGAATCAATTTATTTTGGTTTATTCAATGTTTTATCTTTCTTCCTTTCTTTTTCTGGCAGTCCATTGCAGAAGCATTGTTTATGCCTTTTTTTATTTAAATATATTTTGATGTCTAGCTGTTATTATTAATATTTTTTTTTTTGGTTACATTTGAGTTTTAAAGTCAATGTCTTCTTTTGATGCAAGAGATTCTTTTTAAGATGTCTTAGCTTTGTAAGAACACAATGATTAAAATCAGGAATCACTAGGTATTATTTCTTGATTCGTTTATTAACTTTTTGATAAGTTCTGTTAATTTGGTGTATCAAGTAATTTTATGTTTCCCTAAAAACTATAGCACATGGGGAAGAAGCCCTTTTTAGGGAATAATACTATCTGGTTAAAGTAGGAGCTTTCTTTTCTTTAAAGGGTCTAAGCTATAGAAGACAAATGATTGCTCTTATTTTACTGAAGCCAATTCTTGCTGAACAAGTATCCGACTCATCTGAAAATTTAATGGGAGTTGAGTGTTTGCAAGTGTTAATAGCTTTTAGTATTAGCTGGAAAATTTCTGCTTTGTTCTTTTCTTACGCAATTATTTGTTTGTTAGTAATGTGTTTATTAAAACTTTTCAGGAACATCATGTACCCACCGGCCGCGGTTCTGTGTCTGTTATTATCTATGGAGACCAAGACAAGCCTGCATTGATAACTTATCCTGATTTAGCTCTAAATCGTAAGTAGAATGGATTCAGATTTGTTAGTTGCAGATGATTGTAATAAATTTATTGATATTGTATTTGTGAAGTCTAATCCTCATCAATCCATTCATCCTTGTTAGTCTGTTGTTATTTTTTGGAGTGGGGAATTTTGGTCTTTTAGTAATCAGAAAGTTAGCTTCCCCTGCATTTGTTTCTCAATTAGTGATATGAAGATCTTCAAACTGATACTTGCTTTGCTTCTCCGTGTTCTGTTAATTTGTTGATCAGATATGTCATGCTTCCAAGGATTGTTTTTCTGGCCTGAGGCAGCTTCCATGCTGCTTCACAACTTCTGCATATACCATATTTGCCCTCCTGGGCATGAGGTCTGTAACTTAGTTCACTTGAGCTCAACTTTTATATTCTTAATGATTATTTTATTTTACATTCAATGGCTGGCCACCATTATTCACAGAGTTTCCTTTCTCGCATTTTCATAAGAGTTCTTGCAGTTGGGAGCTGCTCCAATTTGTCCAGATGATCCTGCTCCTTCTGTCAATGACTTGGCTGATCAGATCCTTGAGGTTCTCAACTACTTTGGGTATGATGCTTCGATACTATTCACAAGGAGTTAAAAATATATATGGAGTTGTTTTTTGGGTGGCAGTAACTGCTTTTTCTTGAAATTTGTACTTGTGGTTTTTTGGCATATTTTCTGATGACATGAAGTTTTTTTCTTGTTCAGACTTGGTGCAGTGATGTGTATGGGTGTAACTGCGGGTGCTTATATTCTCACCTTATTTGCTGTATGTTTTCTGATCTGATGCTACGATTAATGTTTTCTATATGATTTTCATGTCTATAAATTGATGAGGGCATTGCATTGCAGATGAAATATAGAGAACGTGTTCTTGGTTTGATACTTGTATCTCCTTTATGCAAAGCACCCTCTTGGTCAGAATGGTTTTACAATAAGGTTCTTTTTTTCTGATCCTGTTGGTTATTCTTATATCCAAATGTTTGTACTTTCTTTTCGGCCATATCACTGGAGATCACTTGTAATCTGCAGGTGATGTCAAATTTGCTCTATTTCTATGGCATGTCTGGATTGCTTAAGGAGTTTTTGCTTCAGCGGTATTTTAGCAAGGTATTCTAGCTTTTCTGCCGTGGAAGGCTGGAAAGTCATTTTCTTCTTGTTGATTTCACATATTCTTTTACTTATAGGATAGGTTGATTGATGGGATTATTATGAATTATGACAGGAAGTTCGAGGTACTGCTGAAGTTCCAGAGTCGGATATCGTTCAAGCATGTAGAAGGGTCAGTGCCCAAACTTTTCTTTTCCTATTTCAGTTATTTTTCTCTTGTTCCCTGAATATCTCATCTTCTGAATTCTGATTTTTGTTTTCTTCCATAATTAAATGATGGTTTTTCCAATATTTACATTTGTTTGACTCCTTTTTACCACTTTTTCTTCTCCAGTTGTTGGATGAGAGGCAGAGCATAAATGTTTTGCGGTTTCTGCAAGCTATTAATAGGTAAACATTCTGTGGCTGGATTGCATCCTCACTGACATTCTGGTTTTTACATCTTATTTATTATTTGAGAGGTTTTGAGATTCTTGAAAGAGACTTAAAACTTTGTTAAACCAATCTGCAGAAGACCTGACATTACCGATGGGTTGAAGAGACTGAGATGTCGCACTCTCGTTTTTGTTGGAGAAAATTCCCCTTTCCATTCTGAAGCTCTCCATATGATCTCAAAGCTAGATAAAAGATATAGTGCCTTGGTTGAGGTATGTAGCCATTACCATCAAATGTAATGATGTTTGTATAGCATTTATGAAAGGAAGAATGAGATTTTATATATCTGTCATGAAATAAGATAAAATCAAGGATCCACTGCATGCTTGAAGTTGAATCATTGGGACTTTAACATTTGAATTTGTGAACTGATTAAAGTTATGATTTGTGAATGATGTAAGTCATATCGAGTGATCCCATGTTAGGCATGCACAGCACTTGCTATGACATTTACTTGAAATAAATATGGGAAATGCAATGCTCAAATGTGGAGTATGGTTGATTATTTGCAGGTCCAGGCTTGTGGATCAGTGGTGACAGAAGAGCAACCACATGCAATGCTGATACCAATGGAATACTTCTTTATGGGATACGGGTTGTACAAACCGTGCCCCTTCAGTGACAGCCCGAGGAGCCCACTCAGCCCATCTTGCATCTCCCCGGAGCTGCTCTCTCCAGAAAGCATGGGTTTGAAGTTAAAACCGATAAAGACCCGTATGTCTCTCTAAGCTTACGGTTGAAAATGTAGATTGGGTTGGGTTCATTGACTATGCAAGATGATATGATTCAAAGGACCCTTTTTTTTCTTTTAAATTTTTTTGGTTACCTTTTTTTAATTGGGAGTTGTAGATACAGAACAGGAAGCAGGGAGGGAGTGCAGGAGGATATAAATATAGGGAGGGAGATAATCTTTTATATCATTCAATTCATTTGTTGTCAGCCATAACAGGAGTCACTATTCTGTTTGTAAATTTAACAGAGGACAGTTGTTATTTATGATGACGAGCAACCAATAATAGTGAGCAATTCCCCAATTGTGCTTAACTCTTCATAATTCTTCTGCTGCACTGGCAAATATAATAATACATAGTTAAGATTTAATTAGTTTTATATTGTTATCTAATAAATAGTAATTGTATATTTTTAAAAGTTTAACAAAAAAAAAAGAATATTTTAACACTGAATCTAAATTCAATTTTGACTCCTAATTCAATAGAGGGTATAAAAGGGTAATTTTTGAATACTTCCCCTGAGGTTTGGCCTTGCTACACTTAGATAGAATGTATGCATATATTGACATATAGCACCCCCGGACGTGTATAAGCGTTGGGGAGCCGTTTGGTAAACGGGGATAATTTTGTAATTGCAAAAGTTTATAATTTTTAAATCTTAAAAAAGTTAATTGACAGTGATTGATTAAACAAATCAATGTGTATTCAGAATGCACAATTATACAAAGCTTGGAATCGAGTGAAACAAAAGATACCCCACCTTCACTTTATCAAACCCATCTTCACTTTACCATTCAGCTTCAGTCCAAAACAAATAATGCCCACTCATCGAAGACGTCACTCCTACCAACAACTCCATCATCGCCGCCGTCGAATCCGCCGATTTGAAGAACACCACCAGTTAGAACACGAACAAAGCCAATACTAATAACAAGCGCGAAGGAGTGGTGGCTGAGAGCGGCGTCGACAGAGCTGTGAATTGGCAGAATGCGAGGTGCGAGGCGGAGATATTGTTCGCATCTGTTGTACGAGCAGCTACTCTCAGCACACGTGGCTTGCTTGAGGGTCGACACGTCGGTGGATCAGCTGCCGAGGATTGATGCTCAGCTTGCTTAGTCACAGCACGACGTCTCTAAGTACATCGCTTTAGGTGCCGGTCAAGGCTGGGTTACTGATGACCAAGAGCTCCACTATGTATTCTACTTTCATAAAGTTATTATTGATTTTAAATTTAATTTCCTTTCCATTTTGTTTGCTTGCTTGCTTGCTTTCTTGTCTTATTAGAAACTTGAATTTTAAATTCACAGAGGAATTTATTGCGCTTGCTATTGACTAATTCGAGGCATTGTACGTATTAAAAAAAATGTTTTTCTCCCCTCAATTTGGGTGATTTTTGGGTATTACTGGTATGTTTGATTACTTGAGGATGAGTTAATTGGTTATGATGATAAAGTTTTGAATCTTTGAGTACAAAGTTAAATTGTAAATTTGAAGCAGAATGAGCAAGGGTTTTGTTAGGAGACGGTAAAATTTTGAAATGGACAGCCGGATTCTAAGACGTGAGAAGTAATTCTAGTGGAAATACAAATAATTTGGCGGAAGCTACAAAGTCAGAGAACATTTTCTTTTATTGCAAATGATAAGATACTTGATTGAAAGTGATTTGGTCTATTCTCAGTTAAATGAAGGGTATTATTATAATTTCACTGACAAACCAAACAGCTTCGTAACGCTTATACGTCCAGGGGTGCTATATGTCAATATATGCATACATTCTATCTAAGTGTAGCAAGGCCAAACCTCAGGGGAGGTGTCCAAAAATTACCCGGGTATAAAATTGTTACTCTTTAACGTATTCGAGATTGTAAATTTCTTACAAATCCATCATATACACAATAAGTTGATGTAAGAACGACATAATATTTTTTTTTTTTTATATTAATCACGAGGTATATTGGGGAGGGCCCTAACTGTGGGAGGCACCTTTAAGCCCGTACCACAATCCAGATTAAAAGTCCCCGCTCGAACCGGGAGGCACAAGTTCTTCCAACAAAGACGATTTTCCTGCGACTCGAACTGGGGAACAAACCCAGTCAAACCACTTAAGGAGACTCCGTTGCCAGTGGAGCCAACACTTTATTGGTAAGAACAACATAATATGTTATATGAGTTTACAACAAATTTCATGTTTAATAATCTTTGATCCGTCAAGTACAATTTTCATTTTCCAATTCTTGGTTAACAAAAAAAATGAATGTTTAAAAAGTAATAATAAATATGAACATTGGGCCACGTTGCGGCTGCTGTTCTTCGTGGATCAGATTAACGGTCAAGATCAATTGACACCACATTACACAATACGTCGAGCCACTAGTAGATCAAACTGATCAATGTTTTTTATTTATTCAATGTCATTTGATTATTTCCCTTGAAAAAGGCTTCGTCATGTTTTCAAACAAAAAGAATATACATATGCGATAATCATCAAAATGTAAATTGAGTGGAACATAATTAATATTTTATAACTAAAAAGTGAAAGTACCAAACACTCTCCTGAAAAATTTCAAGGATATAACATAAACGACGATTACAATTTACAAATAATCTAACATCTAAATGAATTTTTTTTTTTTTCTAATTTTCTTGACAAGACTTGCATGAATTAATGTGCCCACTTCTCGCGGACGTTGAAAGAGAAATATGGACTCGTTCCTGACTGCAAGCATTTGTTTGCGGATGTTGAATGGCCATGAAGGGGGTTCCAGTTCCATGGAGTGAGTGCAGAGCCGTCATCTTTGTTGTTTAAGAATGACGTGAGGCGTGCATAGTCCACAGCCGATGATTCATCAGGCTCGAGGGGAAGACCACGAAGATGTTCTTGTTTCTTGTCTGGCTCTCGGTCATGAATCTGAAAGTTAAAAAAGGGAGGCGGCACCAGATAATGTTGAACCAGCAAATGCCTTCGCGGGATGAGGCCTGGAGAATGTTTGCCGAAAAGATAATGTGGGCGTGGCATCGCCATTCCGATGGGTTCTTGCATCATCAACAATTTTGATGATCTTATCATTACTTGCTGTTTCCTCAAGCGTGGTGGAATGAGTCTTCTAAACGGAGGTTGCTGCTCTTGTTGTTGTTGTTGTTGTTGTTGTTGGAGTTTCATCAGGCGAGGAGGGATGTTGGGTGTGTGGTGATGATTGTGAGGAGGCTTTTCTCGGAGCAGTTGCTGCTTCAGGATGCGAGGCGGTACCAGCTTCATCGACTTCCTTCTTCCCATATTACTACTTCTCTAATCTTACTCTCTCAGTTTTCTTTCGTTTTTGTGACCATGGCTTGACCTCTCTTTATATATATATATATAATAGTTGTTAGTTTCCTTTTAACCAAAAAGAATGAGGATTCCTAAACAAAATGAAGTTTCTTAATCTTAAATATCAACTTGCATCAAATTAGGAAACTATTCCAAGACAAATTAAGTTTCCTAATCTTATTCGGCTTGTATGAAAACTTAGCCTAACTTGAATCAAATTAGGAAACTATACGTATCCTCATATCGGGCAAATGCGTCATGCAAAGAAATTGCAAATGACGTGGGTCTGTTTCGGATAACAAGTAATTGTAACATCGCTACAAATAAAATTCTAAGCTTGCTTTGTGCCCAATAGTTAAACGGCATATCATCGACGGTCTCTATCTTATTAGGTTATGTTTGGGATTAGATAAATTGTGAGATTGGATTAGATTTTGAGATTAATAAAATAGTCTAATCTTAAGGTATGTTTTGGGTGTCATGGACTAATAGGATAGATTAAAACAAATTTAATTCAAAACAATTGGGATTATTAGTCCCCGTATTTTTATGGGTTTAGGTGGAATAAAATCAAATGAAAAATTTATATCCTTTTTATCACTCTATTATTTTTCATTTAACCTAATATTTCAATAAAAATTAAACATAGAAGTTAATTTCATAATTTTTTTAACCTGTAATTTTATTTTATATAGAATATCAAAATTTTATTCATTAATTTATCTAAACTAGTATTGAATATTAAATATAAAATAATCAACTATCTCTTTATAGTAGTATTGAATATTAAATATTAAAGTCAACAACTATCAATATAATTTAAAAAAATTATATTATTTAAATAGTTATTTAGCTTTATTAAATTAAATTAGTATAATCCTGTCTAATATTATATCAAACAAAAGATAATATTATTATAATTTAATATGATCCAATCTAATTTAATCCAATTTAATTTTAAAAACTAATTCAATTGAATCCAGCCTTCCAAACTTAGCCTTATTGTAGCCTTATTGATTTGATCAAATCTCATCAGCACATTACACGTAAGAAAAGACCATTTGAATATTTAAAAATAATAATAAATGTGAACAGCGGTGGGCGACATTGCGCCAGCTGTTTTTCTTTTGATCAAGTTAACGGTCATGATCAATTGACGCCACATTACAGAATACGTCCAGCCAGTAGTAGACCATTTCTCTATCGAACAACGAACATTTTTAGGGAAAACGAAATACTGATTCATCATCATAACTACTACTTTAACAGAGGAAATTTACTTTGGTGGCGCCGGGAAACTGCAATCCCGGTCGCCTGAAAATGGCGGACGTAGTGGTGGTTTTTGACTTTGACCGGACATTAATCGATGGCGACAGCGACAATTGGGTGGTGACCCAGATGGGCCTCACCCATTTATTCAATCAGCTCCGCTCTACATTGCCTTGGAACTCTCTCATGGTTCGTTTCTTTGTGCCCTCTCATGTAAAAGTTAAAGATTATTTATTTGGATTCTTATTTTTATAGATTTTTTGCTGGGTTTGTTTTGTTTTTGTCAAAAAAAATTATAGGATAGGATGATGAAGGAGCTTCATTCACAAGGCAAAACAGTTGAGGACATTGCAAATTGCTTGAGACAGTGCCCTTTAGATTCCCATGTGGCTGCAGCTATAAAATCAGCCCACTCACTTGGGTAATATTTATTTTTCATTTTGGCTTGTTTTTTATGTCAAGCTTATTTCATTTGAAGATGCCCCCCCGCAGAGGTGCTTATACAACATTATAAAAGCTTTTTACCACGCACGTCTGCACCTGAGCATGATTCTTATATCATTTATGTTGATTTGGTGGGTGCTGATGAAACTAACATAACTTTATGTGGCAATGTGGTTATTTTAGATGTGACTTGAAAATAGTTAGTGATGCAAATCAGTTCTACATTGAGACAATCATGGAACATCATGGTTTGTTGGGATGCTTTTCAGAGATTTATACGAATCCAACTTGTGTAGACGAACAAGGAAGGCTTAGGATTTTACCTTACCATGATTCTACTCTATCTCATCATGGTTGCAATCTGTGCCCTTCAAATCTGTGCAAGGTAATATAGCAAGTTCTTATGTCTATCTCATTTCTAAGGTTTTAAATTATGAAGTAAATTGTTAAGCTTTTTAAGGTTCTGTTGTAATGGATTGAGTTTTCTGATAAAATGATTAGTGGTCATCTAGTTAAACCTTTATCTTTATTTTATTTTTTTATAAGAAGCTCAAAAATGTATTAATGAAGAAGATTTAAAATAGATAGTGGATCACCCGTCCACTAAGAAAATAAAAACTAGGACTATTTGTGCTATACAAAAGTATACCCATTCACCCCTATTCAATGCTAAAATCAGTTATAACTCCCTATCTCAAAACACCATCCGAGTTTAGATGTATGAAGAAAAAGGGTTAATCGTGAAACCACTTTGAAACTGAAGCCAAAAGTAAAGCAAGAAGACAAACTCTATCCCACAATTCTTTAGCATTATCTGCGCTTTTCCCCTCAAAACCTGTATCTTTATTATTTATAAAAGAGGTATTGTTGATATTGCAATTTGATTTTGCATATAAAATCAGTCATTTTTAATATTTATATTGATAAGGTTAGAAACTGATGTTTCGTGACTGTGTGTGTTGGTAAGAAAGTCACTGACATGCCTTGTGATAGAAGTGTAACCATCATTTTATTATTAATATCTTTTTTTTTTCCATCAAGTGTAGTTGAGTACACTGCAGCTGCAGGGTTGTGGTTTAAGTTATAGCTGTGGCATTGTTCAATTTTCATGCCACCTGCTTCTTAAGAGAAGTGGGCATATTTTGCTTTGGATTTTTTCGTTATGTCATTTAAAACTTGTACCAAGTTAAAATAGTTTATTGCATCTTAGTAAGCTTTACACAACTTCCCAGTTTCAATTCATATTGAGTCATCGTTAGAAATTCCTAATGGATTTTGGTTTGTTATTCACTTCTCCTGTCCAGAGCTGTAGATTCAAAAAGATAAATGTGATAGTCCCAATGGGGTATTAGTTGATAGCTCACGAAAAAATATTAATATGAAGTTGTCATAGTCCAATAGTTTTCATCGTGTTCCAAGTAAAAATATGTCTAAGTAGATGAGATAGTGAGGTTTTATGCTATAGTTCTGCTTATGGTGCTAAATTTTTCCATCTCATAACACATTTCTATTCCTCCATCTAAATTGTTTTAAAGTTATAATTCTTGTTTTCTTCAGGGTTTCGTTCTTGACCATGTTTGCACTTCTTTTGGATGTGGGAAACAAAGATTTATTTATCTTGGGGATGGAAGAGGTGACTTTTGTCCAACACTGAAGCTCCGAGATTGTGATTTTGTGATGCCACGGAAGAACTATCCTCTATGGGACCGCATTTGCAGCAACCCGATGCTTATAAAGGCAAAAGTACACGAATGGAGCAGTGCGGAGGAGCTCAAAAAGATCTTACTCCACCTTATAGGTGCAATCTCCATTAAGGAGGACATTGATAGTACTGTATCCAGTCGACCAAACTCATCTGAATGTCAGTCTCAGACAATGCCAGTCTACTCATGAAGCATTTCCTCAAATTTATGTGTTGTTCTCATTGGTACAGGAAACGACTGAATGTTGCCAATGGCTTATATGCAATTTATTTAAATAATTTTTAGTAGATGCTTGGTATTCTGTTCTGATTTTTTTTCGTTTTGATTTAAGCAACACCTACAGTTAAGGGTTTATAGTTTGCATCATCTCAAGGTCTTGCCTTCATCTCTTTTCCCAAATGATCTCTATGTCATTTGGTTCAGGACCTTTTGTTTCAAAAACCTGCAAAATCAACCGCCCTCACTGAAAAAGGTGTTGTTGGGCACTTGGGCTTAGGGGTGATAATTTGTGGCACAATCCACACGAACATCATTGGAAGTTTGCGGACTCAGGTTATCCAAATTGAGATGGCTATTAATCGGGTTGAATATGTGCAATTTGTTTACCAAGTGTGTTGGGTTTGAGTTGAGCTCTTGACACACGAACTTGTTTACGACACGATTAAGTGTATCTTGTTGCCTTGACTTGTCTTTTATCCAATATAATTATGCTTTATTTGTATTTTAAAAATACTTTATTTATACTTAGACCAATATTCCAAATATTATTGTATGTTAAACAGATGACAAGAAAATAAGTAAGTTAATGTCAGTATTGACAAATGCTTTGTTACCTCCAATTACGCTCATTAATTACAGAGAAACTTATATGAGGCAGTCGCACCATGTCTATTAAAGATATACTTTTGATCTGTTTAATGAATTTAACGGTAATACTAATAAATTTTGTTTCAAAGTAATATAAAATTACATTATTTAATTTATAGGTATTTAACAGAAGTTCAGTGGGCGGACACTTGCCCCACATAAATTTTTCTCGACTAATTGATGTGGATTTTTTTACCCCCTTTGATAGGCTTGTTTTCCATGGTTTTGTGCTACGGCTATAATGCATATAACGCATGGTAGTGGGAAGAACACGATTAAGATTTCTTTAACCTCTAGTCGTAGTATGGAAACATGATCGATGAGTAATAATTTTATCATAATTTGTTTTCCTTCTATTTTCTTCTAGTGAAATGAGTGATCAAGATTGAGTTTTAAATTTTGATATTGACAATCAAGCCGACTTATTTCATTTTATTTATAATTGAACTGATTTTTTTTCACTAAATATATAATAATAGGAGAGAATAAGAGGAAAAAAAATAGTAGGAAAAAAATCCCAATTCAATAATAATACCACTTTCCTGTATCAATTATATTACAACTAGTTAATCATACAATTATCCTATTTAGTATTTCTTACACAATCAGCCGAATGCTTAACCCGTGGATCAAATCTATTCTATAGCCGGACCGTCCGACTCATATAAATGTTTTTGGAGAAAACACTCGGGTTTCAGCACGTGCCCTTCTTTCTGGGTGATTTTTTCAACCTCAGCATGCATTCAATTATTGAGGTCGCATTCAAAAACTCAACTATGATATGATTGTGGTACTATTTCATAACTGGACTTAATTATTAGATTTAACTACTTAATTATTAAAGTTCTAACCATAACTTGATTCAATAATTAAGTGCAGCTGTGTATGATACTACAGTTGAACCAAACTAAACCCCACGTTCAATAATTATTCCAAAATTCATAATATTAATAATGGGATTCTGAACGTGGGGCAAGAGAATTAATGCAAAAAAGAAAAGAATCACACTACCATACTGAAACTTTACACGGCCGTGATTGCAAGCCACTCAACAAACCAATAATATATTGACTTTTCAAAGAGTCTAACCATAGCGTGGGCTTTCTCTGACTTCAGACTTTGTCCGTTGCATATAAAAACCAATCTCAAAGAGACGTTTCAATTCGATTCTTCCAACATTTCACGAATTTATTCTTTCTTCAACTATAAGAAAGAGAACAGAAAATTCTCTCTTTCTTCTCTCTCTGCTAATTGCAAAAGAAGAGAGAAGAAAGAGAGATGGGTATGTTAATGGATGGAATAATAGAGGGCATGCCTGTGTTTGCAAAGGAGCTGGTTGCCGGTGGCGTTGCTGGTGGCTTCGGCAAGACTGCTGTTGCTCCACTTGAGCGCGTCAAGATTTTGTTTCAGGTAGACTCTCTCTATGTTCTTTTTTGGTTCTTGATTGTGATTCTCTGTTATGATATTTGCCTGATGATTCTTTTGGATTCATGTCGTTGAGCCATGTTAGTGATGACCAACTTAAGAAAATGCTGTTTTGATGGATGGTCGCTTTGGTTGGAGATAAATTGGATTTGGTGATCAGAATTTATAACTATTACAAAGTGGTTGTTTTTTGCAAGTGATAATCAAGGCGAAATTTGATACCCTCTTCCATTTTCTCGGTGGTTTACTGAGTCTATGCCGAATTCTAAACTGGGGTACTAACGCTATGTTGGCCTTCACTTCCCTATGAGGTGCCTGTTCGAAGAATCAAAGCACCTGAAATTAAGTCAGGAATGGAGTTCAAGACTTTTTGCTACACCCGCTTAAAGATTGGTACCTTAAATCCTGTGAAACTTGTGTGATAGTAGGAATTGAAATAGATATAGATGAACCAATTAGAAGTGTCAATGCACCAGACTTGAGTATGTCGTATATGGTGGGAAGTTTAAACCAACAATATTTGTACCAGTGATTCACAGACAAGCTGAGGCATTTTGGCTTGTGAAATGGTTAGGCTCACATTGTCAATACTCAGTATGCAAACACAATCCATGCCACTGCCACACCTATAAGGGATTAGTATCTTGAGTTTCATGCAATATTGTTATGTTATCATGTTATTTGCTCATTTAAGGCATGGACTGATTCTATGTAGGTTTACTCTTAAACCGAACATATGTTTTCTGAAAGTTAGCTCTGTTATGATAGCAAAAGTCTGCGTGAAGAACTAATTTTTAGATGGAATTTCATTAAAATTCTTTGACTTATTTGTTTGGTAAAATTTCAATAAATATCGTGGACACTTAAAGAGCCCATTTATTTCTACATCATTCACAGATTCTATTAGAACAAATGGCATGTCTCGGTCTTGATATTGCATTGGTGATTCCTTTTTATCATTGTTTTAGGGAATGTGTTTCATGTTTCTGGGTTTTGTGATGCCATTAAAAGACGTTATCTAATGTTTTCATGTTAATGCATGGTCTTAGTAAGAGTTAGTTAAGATATGGACTCCTAAATGTTGTTCATTTTTGCATAAAAGTGGCTACTCTAACAACCCAAACCTGTACTTTTGTGCTTGTCAGTCTCATATTTTCACCTTTCACATGGCAATGACCCCTTGAAGGTAAACATGAATCATGCACTAGCATTGAATCTAGAGATGTACATAAGCTGTGAAGTTGAATTGAATTAGAAATTGGTTTGAACCTGGAAAGTTATGAGGAACTTAGTCATTGATTATTTTCAGACTAGAAGAGCAGAATTTCACAGCATCGGATTGTTTGGATCCATTAAGAAGATCGCAAAAACAGAAGGTGCTATGGGTTTCTACAGGTGGATCTTCTGGACAACACATTTTATGTGAGCGTTTGCAGATTATTTTCTCCTCATCTTAACTATTTAATTTCGCAATTTGCTACAGAGGAAATGGTGCTAGTGTAGCTCGAATTGTTCCATATGCAGCACTTCATTACATGGCTTATGAAGAATATCGTAGATGGATTATCCTCAGTTTTCCTGATGTTAGCAGAGGCCCTGTACTTGATCTCATAGCAGGATCTTTTGCTGGAGGAACTGCTGTGCTGTTTACTTATCCTCTTGATTTAGTTCGAACAAAATTGGCTTATCAGGTAAATGATACAGTAAAGAATTTTAATTTTTTGTTTTCCTGCAAACTGCTGCTTCAGCCCACCACCACCCCCTGCTTTTCCTGAAGTATTCTTTTGAATTTGGATCCACGATTGCTGGAACCTGGATGTAAACAGAGATGCCTAATCTTTTTAGAAAGTGTCCTGGGGATGGTTGCAGCAGTTTACTGCCTCTTCTGTTGGCTACTTATAAGTGTTAGCAGCCTGTCCCATGAAAAGTTGTTGACGTATACATTAAACTGATAAATTAAATTTCACAACTCTGTCCTGGTTTAGACTACAAAATTGTGGGCTAAGTTGCAGTTTCTCATCAGATTGTTGATTCATCAAAAAAGAACTTTCAAGGAGTAGTTAGTGCAGAACATGTTTATAGAGGAATTCGTGATTGTTTTCGTCAGACTTACAAAGAGTCTGGGCTTAGAGGTCTATATCGTGGTGCAGGTATGGTTATCAAAACAGCTTGTTTGAGAACTGCTGTCATTGTGTTTCAGTGATAACTAACGCATGGAGGATGATTTTCAGCTCCATCGCTCTATGGAATCTTCCCATATGCTGGTTTGAAATTTTACTTCTACGAGGAGATGAAGCGCCATGTCCCTGAGGATCACAAGAAAGATATAATGGTGAAACTTGCATGTGGATCCATCGCAGGTCTATTGGGTCAGACCTTCACGTACCCTCTTGATGTTGTTAGAAGACAAATGCAGGTACTTTTGTTGTAGGTTTCTGATCTACATGTCATTGGAGCAAAGAGTTACAATTTTAACAATTGAAGACATTCTTCTTAGGTTGAAAGATTCTCAGCGTCTAATAGTGCGGAGTCAAGAGGAACAATGCAGACCCTTGTTATGATTGCTCAGAAGCAAGGATGGAAGCAATTATTTTCAGGGCTCAGCATCAACTATTTGAAGGTACAAAATCATGTCATTTATTAGTAGTTTTCCCTCATTAGTAGCTAATGATGTGTTGATGTATATACCAGGTTGTACCGTCTGTGGCAATTGGGTTTACGGTGTACGACATTATGAAATCATACCTGAGAGTTCCAGCACGAGATGAAGATGTTGTAGACGTGGTAACGAATAAGAGAAATAGTCAACCATCGCTTCACTCTTCATAAGGATTCAACTCACTTTCGAATTGGATCAAGATTCTTACTCAAGGTCATCAGAAGCTTTGATTTGTCTGAATTGTGATTTTAAATTGACTGTACCAATTCAAGCCCTTAATCTGTGCAATCTAATATTCTATTCTTTCAAGCTGTATACATCTTATGTAGATTACATTCCTGCTCTCAGTAAACTGTTACATTAGGTCTAGAGCACAGATATTAAGGGATTATCAACTACCAAACTTAGATTTTTGGGGATTTACCCTTGTAAAGTAATAGACCATCCGATGACAAAATTGACAAGTGTACATACACGTATAAGATCAATAAGAGTTTTGATTCAACTACAATGTGAATGTTTTTCTTTTCGAGTCAAGTCATCTGGTGTCATCTTCAAGCTTCACTTCCACAAAGCAACCATTAGATCATTGGTAGATTTGCTGTTACTTATGTGCCTTTTAACTTAGAATAATCTTTCTTGCAAGCTAGAAACAAGTTATACAAACTCATACAAAGTGATGTGGGATGCTCCTATGGTGAGAAGTAAAACTGTCCTGGGAGATTAAGCTCTACGGAGCAACCCCAGAACTCTTTATGGAGTTCCATCAAAACGATCACTCGAAATTCCCAAACATGGAGAATAGAAGCAAATGGAAACATGATGGGAAATCTAACGTATATTGCAAGGACATGCAAAGAACTAGGTTGGTTAATAACTCAATTTGCATTGAAATGATACTAGAATCCACATACAAGCACAATGTACAACACCAAAAAAATTTCATACAAGTAAATCTCTTTAAAAAGGTTAATTTGGCTTCCTTCATGCGGTAATATTCTAGATTGACAGTCTCTCATGAATAAGCCGAGTTGACAGCTTTACCAATAGTCTCCACATGAGCATTTGCCATCCCTGAAGTGATGAAACCGCTTGTTGTCCCGAACGATTAGCTCTCTTCCAACAATCTTTGACATGATCTTGATTGCATTGTGACAGTCACCACAGATTCTGAGGTTCTTGATAATCCTAAGAGGCATTCTAGGTGGAGTGCTAATCAAACCATAAGCAATTGCCAATCGCTCACTATGATATTGCAAGGCCTTCTCTTTTGCCTCTTCGTCAATGTCATGAAGCACATATCTTGTGTCCGGCACATACCCCGCTTCCCTCATCTGTCCATTCAAGCCTTTCATCTTTTCATACCCTCCTCTGTAGAGGTCAGTACTCCGATAGTCGCTCACTCTATTCTTCTCCTCGAGCATGTTAGTTGCAGATTGCTTCTTCCTTGGAGGCAATGGAATTTTGTCAACAATTGCCTTGGAAGGATCAAGATCACCTAGTAGCTCCTCAGCACGGTCTTCAAGCTCGACATCTCCATGAATTTGAGCAAAATTTCTAAGAGCTTCCCAAACTTCTACTGTGGGCTCAAAAGGCATTCTCTCAACAAACTCCTCAGCTTCAATCAAATGACCAGCACTTCCTAGAACCTTAATAATCGCTATATAATGCTCAATCCCAGGAACAATCCCATAGTCATTCTTCATTATTTCAAAGTACAAAAATCCTTCTTTCACTGCTTCTGCACTAGCACACGCGGCAAAAACCACCAGAAACGTCTCCTTATCTGGATGAGGGCCTGTTTTCTTCATTTGCTCAAACAACATCAACCCATCGGCACCCTGCCCATTTGCCGCATACCCACTGATCATCAAATGCCAAGAACTCAAATTCCTCTTACGCAGTTGATCAAACATCTTGCGAGCGAGCCTCGTATTACAACATTTCCCATACATTTCAATCAATTTATTGTTCAACTCAACATCTTTAACAAACGCTGACGTCCTTAACAATTCATGAACCCTTTTCCCCATCTCAATCGACTTTAAATTCCCACAGGAATCCAGCAACGAACTGAACACATCATAGCCAGCGGATGCGGAAGCGTCTTGACCCATGTACTCTATTGCTTCTCTTACCTTACCCTCTTTGCACAAGCTCAACAAATTAACATCAAGACTCTCTAATTGAGCGTTTCCACGTAATGGGTCGTTCGTATTTTGGCTATGGCCCGTGCCCGTCTTAGGCTCTTGCTCATTTGATGACGGGTTTCTCTGTTTTTTAACAAACCGAGTGTTGCGATAGACCTTGGGGTTTGGGGTTGCGTAAGCACAGAGAGGTTTCACGGGAGACGATGATTTGAGAGTGACTGAATGCGCAGAGATTGAATGGCTGATTTTGGAGTTAAAGTTAGAAGAGATTATCATGGAGTTCGCTGCGTGTTGTTGAATGGATACTAAAGACGCCATTGTTGCGAGCTCTCTTTATGCTGGATGAAACTCAGCTCAACTCCAAATTTTCTTCGTTCTGAAGCATTCCCTTTGATGATGAAGTTAATGGAAAATATCGCAAATCTATTTCGAGAAAACAGTTTCACTAGTTTTGGTTACTGCTGATCCTGATCCTCGTTCGTTATTGGTTAATAACAACTAGGTCTTTAATGCCTTCAAATTTCTAACAAAGTATTTGTCTGTTTACATCAAATAGGTTCCCTACTTGGCAGTTGCGACCCATAATTTTTAAAACATGCGATTTAAGAATGTGGTTAAAATTTTGGGATGTCTGTAATTATTACTTATGTTTTGAGAATATGGTCAAAATTGTAGAATGTCTATTATTATTATGGACATTTTAATATTGTTATTATTAGTATAGACACTATAAAATTTTATCTTAAATTATTTAGTATGTGGTTAATGACTGAATGCTATGGTTGATATTTACTAAATAATTAATTTTTTTTTAAATTTTACGTAAATTAATTAAATTATCTTACCGACCAACGATTGAATATTATATTATTTAAGATTGAATATTATATTATTTAAGATGAAATTTTAAGATAACGCAACTCGTCCAATTTTTAATGTAATAGTAGATCTGCCTTGCTCGATATTTATCAAACACATTTATCGAACATCCCAACCTTGCTCGAATATTTATCAAACACATTATTTCAGTTTCAACTTAATAACATTCTATTTGGGATTTGGTGTGTGGTTATCGTAGGTCAATTGCGCATTGCATTACGTCACTACCGTCAATAAACACCAAATATGTCATAAACCCACCTTTTATATTCACATACAATATTGTCAATATAATCAAAATCACGTTTCAAGCAAGTCTTGCAAGATATTCAATGGCTGAGACTTTGGTTTGGTTTCTTTTTAGTACACTGAAAGAATGACTAAAACAGAGAAGCATATTCGCCACTTCGGCCTTGGCCGAAGTGGTGGGCTGCTGCCCTCACAAGCATTGTGAGGGCAGCGGTTCTAGCCCCCACAAAAGCATTGTGGGGGTTAAATGTTATTTATACTTTCAAAAAATCATTCTCCCTTGCGAAATGCAAGTGGAGTATGGACATTCTTCTCCTGTGAGGGATTATTTGTTTGGGCATGTACTTCATAGAATTCAATGTCATAATATAAGTCTCAATTATGTATATCTGATTGTAAATATCAGTATAATATCTCTGCTACAATAGCAGTTGTTGTAAATATCTGTATAATGCAGTAATCTGATGATTAATCAGTATTCAAAAAAAAAAACAGAGAAACATATTCTAAGCCGAAAGACAGAATATTCTACAGGTCTACAGAATTATTCATTTCATTATTGCTTACATTATTATTTACTCTTCCATTCAAGTTACAGACTGAGCTTCATAAAACAAACAGTTCAGCACATTCTGATTTGATAGAGATCCTCAAATCCACTAGAAAAAAAAACTAAATATCTGTAACGGCTGCAACATTGTAATGCAATATTACCACAATCTTCTTATACATACATAATACAGTCACTACTAGATAGCAAGATGAGATCAATTGATCAAATAATATAATCTGACCACTCAGAGATGAAGGATGTATGATCCATGGACTCCCCTACATACATAATACAGTCACTACTAGATAGCAAAATGAGATCAATTGATCAAATAATATAATCTGACCACTCAGAGATGAAGGATGTATGATCCATGGACTCCCCTGGACATTCCTCATTTGAAGAGGTCTTCTCCTTTCCTCCCACCAACCTTGCCGGGTTCCCCACTGCAGTGGCTCTTGCTGGCACATCAATCAGTACCACCGACCCAGCCCCAACTTTCGCACCCTCTCCAATCTTCACGTTCCCTAATATGGTTGCTCCAGCCCCGATCAACACCCCATCTCCAATCTTCGGGTGCCGATCCCCGCTTGCCTTCCCCGTACCACCAAGTGTAACATGATGCAAGATTGACACATTGTTGCCAATAACTGCGGTCTCACCTATTACCACACCTGTTGCATGATCAAACAAAATCCCTTTCCCTATTTTTGCAGCTGGGTGTATATCAACAGCAAACACATCAGAGATACGGGATTGTAATGCTAGTGCCAGCGGCCTACGTGACTGAGTCCAGAGCTTGTGTGCTACTCGGTGAGCCTAATACAAAAATCCAAAAGAAAAGGCAGTTAACATTGAATTAAGCTATAAACCAAGAAATGACAGAGATCCAATTTCCTCTCCACTTTTTGTCACTCCAAAGAAAAATTCGTTACATGTACCATTCTAGCATTATAAGAAAAAAACTTAGAAAACATTAACAATCCATTTCATGAACAATCACACTAGTATAATGGAATTGTCATTTACACATACCCATAAGCGGGAAAAATATCTGCTACACTTAGCAATCTTCAGTTTCCTTAAAGATGGAAAATGGACCAACCAGTATACAGCGACTGCAGAGCATGTGTTTACGTAAAGTCTAAACTCAGTTTATTTGCGCAGAGTTTAGGGTACGGTCATGAGAGTTCTTGTAGAGAAAGAAAATGCATTTTTTAGAAGAAGCTAATCAAATGCTTCTTTGAAAAGCACTGGAAGATCTTTTATTAACCTAAAAAAGGCATTTTTTAAGAAAAGCACAAAGAAATAAAGCACCCGAAGTGCTTCTGTCATCCATCTATTGCAGTTAGCCGCCATAAAATCAATCAACACAGATGAGATGCGGCAAAAGGGCCAAAAAAAAAAAAACTAATACTTTAATAATTGAATTAAATTAGAAGTTGAAGCTAAGATTATTTAATTGTACCTGGCAAGCCAAGAAGCCTTTGTAATTGAGGAGGCAGTGAGAGAAGGAAACGCAAGCGGGGTCACGGACACGGGCGGCGCGAAGATCGGCGACGGCCGCGGCGCGGAGAGCGGGGTCGGAGGAGAAAGTGTCCAGAAAGAGATCGTACAAGAGAGTGGAGAGAAGCGTGGAGGAGCAGAGCTTGTTTCCCAAATGAAACGCCAGCGATCTCTCCAAGGAAGAGTGAGAGAGGATGGTCGAGTAGAGGTAGCTGGCTAAAGCCGGCTCAGACTCGGCGTCGCGGCGTGCCTCGGCTTTTATCTGGGCCCACACCCAAGCCTCGTCGTCGCCGGCGGCGTGTGTTTCCATCGTTAAATTTCGCGCCGGAGATGGGTACCTGAGCTCGCCCGCCGGCATCTTTCTTTATTTGTAAATAAACAATCTTACCCACTTGTTCCGAGAACGGAGGATCTAAAACCACAAAACAGTCTCGTGGTTGCTAAGGGTGGAGCTACGTGTCTCAATCGATCACGATCTACTGATGGCTTTAATCGTTTGGAGAGAGAATCTTGGAGGATGCACACAAATTAGGATTTTTTTTTTCTCTTTGTCGGGTCGGCGCACAAAGATGGCAAAAAGTGGGTTTCGGTCGGGTTTTTTTTTTTTTAAGTTAAGGCCCAAATTCACCGTAAAATAAATAGGAGGGTCGAGTTTGGGCCGATTTCATTGCGAGTTTGGATTTTTATTTATTTATTTATTTTTTTTAAATTATTATAAATTTGAAATGAGTTAACCATTAAAAATTTGTTATAATTATAAATAAATTAAGAAAATAAATATTTTAAAGTAAAATAATAAATAAAGTAAATAAAAGTTTAAAAATTTTAATTGTTATAAAACTAGATTTTCTAATTTAAGTACTTTTTTAATTAATTAATGCATAAAAGAGAGTTTAATATTTTAATTTTAATTTTTTAAATCATCATTGATTTATAAATTGAGAATTTAAGTTTTTTATGTTATTTTTTAATTTTAATTATATTATTCTAATTTATAAATTTTTTTTTTAAATATTGGGCTTGGGCCTAACCCAGCTTTTTCTTGAGCTCTTATCTAGGCCCTCATGTGTGAGGATCAGGATGAAACCTGCGAGCCTGCATTAGGATAACTCGAGCTTTTTTGCCCACCTTATGCATAATTGAGAATCTGAGATGTAATGAGCCATGTTCGATAAGTATTTCGTTTGGAATTATTTGAACTTATTAAATTTCTATCTATATTTATTTTAAAAAATAAAATTATTATAAAGAATTAAAATTATTTGTCAATGGTCATTAATCTTTTTCTCTCTCTACTTTATAATTACATATTCTCTTTTTACTCTCACATACTCTAAATTAAACACTTAATTTTACTTCTTTTGAATTTTTTGGTATATCACGATCTACATTTTATAATTTCTATGTATAAGATTTTTTTTTCAATTTCATTAGCTTTTAGCTTTTATATTTGGTAAAAATTAACTTTTTAATATTTATTAACTTTAATGGCTGATAAAAATTTGGTGATGTTTATTTTTAAATGATGGGTGATGTTCCTCTTACTTAGGGGTTGTTTGTTTTCTATCACTTTTGTCTAATTATAAAATATTTAAGTTTGAATAAAAATACTTAAATATTTTGGCTTTTGTCTGAATAGCAAAATTATTTTAATAGAATTTTAATATTCTCTCTCATTAATACCCCTATTAAATAAATTTATTTTCTATTATATAAATTATTCTTTTATTATTTTTTAATTCATTTTTTTGTTATTTGCCTCTATTCAACTTTTTTTTTTGAATGAGAATTTTAAATATAATAGTACTTTTGGTAAGTGTGTTTTATAATAGGTCAATCTCTTTGTATTTATATTTATTATATAAAAATATATTTTGAATTTTATTTAATACATTAATTTTAATTCAAATGATTAAAAAATTCTTTATTGGTTTATGTAATTAACCTGAAAAAAATAATATAATATACTAAAAAATTATAAGTATCATATATTAATATAAAAAAATACATGTGTTAAATATATATTTTATTTTTCATGCTTGTTAAAGTAAGTATTATCAATTTTGTTTTTACTAATCTAATAACTTATTCATAATTTGTCATGTGTTTAACTAAAAAGTATAAGTATTATTAATATTTATGAGGTTATATATGTCAAAATATCATATTCAAGATTTTTTCTTTTTTAAAAGCAAAGAATTTAACACTTCTACACAGATTTTGAAAAAAGAATAACAACTATATCATTTAGATATATGTATTCAAGTTTATTCAGACTTCAGCCAAATTCAGATTCATTCAAATTTCAAAGCTACCGATTATTTGCGGCTAAAAGAATATATCTTAACGAATTGATGAGAATTTGTGAAATTGAAAAGATAAAGAGTTAATTAAGTAATTTTTCAAAAATTATTTAGATAATAAAATTCTTAATTAAAGAGAGAGTATAGAAAAAAAATGTGTGAATTCAAATAGCCTCACCCTAAGTCTTCAAATGGATTTGAGCTTGTTTTTAATTTTTTTCCAACTTTCTTGGTAAACAACGCAAATTGTTTGAACACCCCCAAAATCATTTGCAAGGAATAATACAAGAACCAATGCATAATATTAACATAAATATGCGGACCTTCGTACCCTACATTACATGTTATATACGTCAAAAGGAATTGACAAGCTGACCATGAGTTTTTTTACCATATTTCACAACTTCTCTTTTATTGGTCATTAATCTAGCGATCCTCCTTTGTCTGATGTTTATTACCCGATCACGTAACTTAATCGTAGCCTAAATATGCAGAACCTCACAACATACAATCAGCTTCGTCATACAACCAGCAGGAAGCCTGCAGGAGCTTATTTCTTATATGGATGAATTCTTCCTTTAATGCTGCCAACACCTTCCACCCCCTTTAACTGGTCTTCTGCAACGAGAGCCATTGCGCGTGGGCGCTCCACAGAGAGAGCTTCCTCCACAATTCCAGTCACTCCATGATCTAATTGTCAAACTCTTATCCGAATGCTGCCAACACTTTGTATTTGCCTTAACCTGCCTTCTGCAATACGAACCATCAAGTGTTTGTGCTCCGCAAACAAAGCTACCATAGCTCGTACCGTATACATCAGATTTATGATCTTGTGCAACTGAAGTAGATTTGGCCCCTTGAATCTTCCACCCTTTGTGCTGCTCACATCTCACTCTTCCTTTAACAGGTTGCCTGGTGCAGAATGTCCCACCCCCTAACTCCACCCCACATATGGTATCATATTGCAATTTGGCTTTAGATTGTACCCTTCCTTGTCTATACATTTCGGGGGAATTTAAAGTACCAGAAACATTGGAATCAACATACGCATCATGCCCATATTGTGATGATCCTGTTGACTTGGAATTTGATCCACAATTTTTTCTCCGGTTTTGCTCTTCGCCCTCACTAACAGAGCATTTTTGGGCCACCATTGGTTGCTTCGTAGGGTCAACGTCACACACTTTGGCTTTCCCTTTCATTGTCAATGTTGATGCTCTGATCCTCATACCTCTGTGTTCAATGCACCTCTTTCTTTGTTCAACAGGTGGCATTTGACAAACAGAACCATCACCTAAGGAAACCCCACAGATACCTGTATGGCCCTCATCAGCACCGTATCTATCAAGAACAAGCCTAGGCTGTGATTTGGTAAACTTAATAATTGGAGGCAAGAAATTGTGACCCTCCGGGCTTGCATTGATTTTAATGTCTGCTGGCCAATGATTGAAACGTAAGAGATTCCTGATAGTTTTCGGAAACTGAATATTGTTTGAAGCAACTTCATCGAGTTTCCGGCGGACATCAGCATGGCGACGTTTGCCGTTGTTGCCTTTGTTCCACGCATAATCAAATTTATCGAGAATCTTTCTTTCTGTTTTCTCAGCATCTTCCTTGTTTTTCATCTGTCAAACATTGAGGTGGGAGCATAAGAAGAAAACAAATCAAATTTCAGAAATCATATGCCAAACTTTGCAAGCAGGCCCTACTTCAATAATGTATATCCATGACTTAACCAGAACCACTCAAATGCATTGAGCTTATACATAAATGCAAACGATTGTTTCTCTATTCATTACAATTGAAATGCAAACGAATCTGAAGAGAACTTAGTCGTGTTATCCCCTTGGTCAGTTCGCAAGTCTTGATCGTTGCAGAATGTGAGGGAACTTTTTGATTTATGGTGCCTTGACTAAGCCCAGTTTCAGTTGGTAGTTAGTACCATCGAAAGAATATGCAATATGAGATAATTCAGAATGTAGCACTCAAGATAGGAATGGACACCAGTCAGGCCACAAAATCTATTTGACAATCTCCATACAGACTTCAAGTATCTCTCTACGTGAATTTATGCCTTGTCTATCAACCAAACATATAGAACCAAATATATTGAAGCAACTCAAAACTCACTTACAGGTGCCGATCTGTACACAATGGAATAGCCTCTGCGGAATATATCCTCAAAATATCGGCCCGAGTCACTGCCACTATTCAAGTGAGCACCAGTACGGCCATAGGCCTGGAGTCTTGCTCGGACACTCTCAGCTTGTCCAACGTAAACCACAATTACCCCAGCGCCCGGTACAGCTATTCCAAGCTCATAGAGTCCAGGACCCGTGTCATTCGGAAGGTTATGAACCTTGTATCTTTCCGCTCCTTCCTTCCCATGTGAATGATTTTCCCAATCTGACAGTCCAACAAGTTCCTGAAATAAACTTACACAGAACAAGCACAAAAGTGAAATCACTACACCAGTAACAATAATTTCTCTCACAAGATTTTTAGTTTTCAATGCTAGTAAGTATTAACCTTCCATTTAGAGAATTGGGAGTCATGATTGGTTCGCTCGCAGTCTTCTCTGTGAATCCTAGCTATAATGGCCAACAGAGCTGCTTCCATTTTCTCAATGATCTGCCCGTGGCAAGGCAAGACTGTTGCATATTTAATTTGCACCTTTTAACACTGAGGGTGACGCGACATTTTAACGAAAGGACCAGATTGCCCATCAATCAAAGCACTTGCTATGTAACTGTTAAGTCTGTGACTGCCTTGTCGGACTCCACTTACCAAATGGAAACTTGGTGACGAAGGAGTCAGAGAATCTTCGTTATCTTATCTTTGTTGAATCATAGGCAGTGGCTTTAATTTAGTGATTGTGAAAGAAAGAGTCCTTTACCGCTTCATTCACTGCACAGTTGAATTATAGGCACTGCCTAGTCTTTTAATCCGAAAAAACAATTGTCACCTTGCTTTTTTTTTTTTTTGTATTTTTAATTTTTCTACCATTATATTACAAATGTTCTCAACAACAGCCTCTACGGGATTCTCATCTCCTTTCACAAACATGTGGGATAAGAGTAGATTTCTCTTTAATATTATTAATTAAAATAAATTTCGAACTAATCTCTACCACGTTTAATGAAATGTAAAAATATACTGATTACTAGAGTTGAAAAATAAAAGCTAAAAACTAAGAATATAAATTGAGAAAATCATAAAGTCAGATAATATTGCAGCCAATTTGTGTATCATATATTTCAGCTTATTATCTTAACTTATTACACCATGAAATTAAAAATTCCATGCCCTTTTGACAAGTAATACCGAGTATAATGCACTTCTCTGTCCTAATGCTATGCGAACAGTTATTGATGCTTTTACTTTAGAAAAGTCAGTCCTTATTTGTCCTATTAGTGGCCCTTGGGCTTTTTTCTTTTATTTTTTTTTCTTTTGGGATAAGGACCCTTGAGCTTATCATTTAAGGTACGAACATAAAATAAGAATAACTTTAAAATTTTTAAAAAAAGAGGAATAATTTTTAAATGGATAGAGCCTTTTTTTTTTTTTTTTTAAGAGAATCATTGTTTATGATATTTACACCATATAAATTACTGAGATCCGTTTACATCAATTATGATATGGCATCGCTAAGATTTTTAACCTTCTCAAATATTCGAGGGACGTCCAACTCTTATTTTGAGAGAAAGATTGCATTTACTCAAGCTCTGGGACTCCAAGGAAGGATATTTAAATTAAACCTCCGCAATACGTTTGCGGGGGCTCGAACCATTTCCCTCACAATTGTGAGGGAGTGGCTCTGTCCACTTGGGCTAAGCCCAAATAGTTAATGGATAGAGCTATTTGAATCCACTAAATTATTATGATTTTTATATTATTAAAACGGCCATGAGTGAGTTAAGGAAAAAAGATTTGTCTAACTAAAACAATTACTGGTTAAAAAAAAGACTTTTTTTTTTTTTTTGATAAAAACCACCAAGGGGTGGGGATTAGGTGAGACGCTTACCGATAATATAAATCAGTAATGAAACGAATACAAAAAGAGGGAGATATAAATTAAAATCTCCTAAAATAAATGTAAATATACAAGAATAAAGGAGAAGAATAAAATCATCAAAAGAAAAAAAAAGTCATTAATGCAAGCATATGACAATGACTTATCTTCTTCAATTAGCGGGAGAATTTTCGTAAGATTTTAATATAGTAAAAACAAAGAATGCAAGAAAACTGAGCTTATCACCACCAATCTCCATTTTTTAATCCCACTAATTTTCATTTATTAGTAGTTTATTAAATAAATCATCAAACCTTTTTTAAATTTCTATTATAACATTAATATTTTAACAAAAGATTATTATGTCTTTTTTTTA
This sequence comes from Citrus x changshan-huyou, assembly GCA_039657385.1. Lineage (NCBI taxonomy): Eukaryota > Viridiplantae > Streptophyta > Magnoliopsida > Sapindales > Rutaceae > Citrus > Citrus x changshan-huyou. The sequence continues at coordinate 9,745,126 of CM077550.1, forward strand.
TTTATAAACCCTAATATGTATTTGGATATTATATCACCACTATAATCAAATTACCCCATGATTATTGTATGTTCTCTACAATATCAAAATTTTGATCCAATAAGTTCATATTATTTATATTTTACTTTTATTTTTTATTATAAGATCCAATAAGATTTGCATATGATTACATAAATTTTGTTTGAACTAAGAACAATTTCACATGAAAGTTAACCATGATTTTTAAAATCAGTTTCACAACCATGGCTTTTAACATTCAATCTATTTATATTTTTTCTATAGTCATAGTGTTTATTGCAACAAACTTAACATAAATGTAATGTATATTACTTTTTTATTTTATTTGGATTATATATTAGTATAAATATTGCAACCAATTTGTGTATCATATATTTCAGCTTATTATCTTAACTTATTACGCTATGATATTAAAAATTCCATGCTCCTCTTGGCAAGTAATACCGAATACAACGCACATATCTGTCCTAATGCTATGCCAATAATTCTTGATGCTTTTACTTTATAAAGGACAGTCCTTGTTTGTCTTGTTTGGACCCTTTCTTTTTCCCCGGATAAGGACCCCTAGCTAAAATGAGAGTAACTTTAGCTTTAAAAAAATAAGAGGAATAATATTTTTTAAATGGGTGGACCTATTTGAATCAACTAAATTATTGTAAATTTTATATTATTAAAATGGCCATGAGTGCGTTGACTTTTAAGGGAAAAAGATTTGTCTAACTAAAACAAATAAAATTCACTTACCAGTAAAAAAAAATTACTTATCTTTTTTTAAAAAAAAATAAAAATCACTAAGAGATGGAGGTTAGGCAAGACTCCTATTTATAATATAAATCAATAATGAAGCAAATACATGAGAGAGATATGAACCAAGACCTTCTAAAGTAAATGTAAATATATAAGAATAAAAAGAGAATAATAAAATTATTAAAAAAAAAAGCCATCAATGCTGGCGTCTGAAAATGACTTATCTTCTTCAATTAGCGAGAGAATTTTTTGTAAGATTTTACCATGGTAAATGACACGACTCAAAAGTGTATTACTCCCAAGTATAATATTGTCTAGTTGTAATTTAACCCGGTGAGTCCGGGGTCGAACCATAGAGAATTTTAAATCTAGTAGTCAATTTAAAACTAAGAAAATTAATTGTGGGGAAAAGAAATTATTTGAAATCAATTTAAAAATATGCTAAGGTCCCGATCCACTCTCTGTATTCAAACTATAATTTTAATACTCTCTCATTTATATTTTATCTCACTTTTACCAGTTAATTATTATATCATTTAATTCTATGTGTGTGGATAAATATGGAATAAAGTACCTAATGTGCCATACTATATTAATATGTCGACATTATGTCAAAATACCATACAGATCCAAAGAAATTTGTAAATTAACATGATATAAAAATAATTAGAAAAGAATAAAATAAACTTAAAAACTCATTTGAGAAAATAATAATAATAATTAATAGTTTGAAACATTGAGCTTCACCCTTCACCTCAACTTAATAAAATTAGCCACTCATATTAAAAGAAAACACAACACTCTTTTTATTTGATAAACTTTCTGAAATATATTATAAAAAAAATTGATACAGATGGAAACAAGAAAATAAAAGAAACAAAGAAAGAAAGAAATTCTTCCGTCCCCTTTTGGCTACAACAAAAACTCGGCTTAAACTCCTTAAAGGCCACATTACGTGACAAATTGTCAATTAGTCTTAGTAAGAAGCTTATCTATTGACACTCCAAGCGACATCACATTTCCGTACTGAATAAATGGCATCAACGACTGACATATTAGTCACTAAAACATATGTTTTTGCCACTAAATAATACAATCACCATATATGGCTGAAACATTTTTCAAACGAATGATTATTTTTTTCTATCATCATTAACTTTGTATGACTAAATGGTTTAGTCATCCAATACGCTTTTAAGTGACAAATTTATATTTAGTCACAGATGGTATACATTTATTATGGGAATTTGGTTTAGAGATCAACATATTTAGTTGCAATCGGGGTGCTTAAACAACTAAAACAAACAATCACTGAATATAATCAAATCAAGTGTAGAAAATGTGGTGACTAATATTGTTAGTTACATATTGGAATATAATGGGAGACTATACTAAGAGTTATTCACCTTAAGATGATATTTATTTATTTGCTTTCCTTGTCTAAATGACATTATCGCAATAAAGATTATGGAGCGACTATAGCTTACAGTCACCAAATAAAATTTAAATATGTTACAAAAGAAAAAAAATAGTGTTTCTGTATTGTTCGGTGGCTAATTTTAGTCGTCACTATATCAAAGTATTTTCAATTAGGTTGAGAAAACATAGTGCGACTATTTTTCTTAGTCACAATGTGAAATAAATTTGGTGACTAATGTTAAATTAGTTACTTAAGAAGAAGCATATTTTGGTGCCTCCTCTTTGCACCGTAATTATATTTGGCACCCATCTACAAAAATAGAAGACGAAAATTTTGAATTAATATAAGAATGGAGATGGTATACTTTCTAGTGCTTAATACACTTTTTGGAGTTCATTTCTTGTTCCTTTTATATTAGTTTTGTTATCTTATTTATTTTGTCTGGACTTTTTATCATGGAATTATTGATATTTTGATACTTGTTTGAAAAAATATATTTTAATTTAGTTAGTTTGGGTTTATAGAGCCAATGCTGAAGAAGAATATTCATGGAAAATCCAAGGAGTTGGTTGTGAATGCAGTTTAGATTTGTCTAAAAACAAGTTGAATGTGGACTTTGAAGTTGAGGATAGAAGACCCACTGGCACTTATTCATCTAGGTTATCCACTGAAATAGTCATTGTTGTGAGGACTTTTGCACCGTTAAAAGTTGATCAATTGAGACAAGTACCTCTTGAGAAAAAGAAGGAGATGTTTGCTCGAGTGGAGGTAAATCTCTTCTAACTTTTAAACTCAGTAAAAAATTTATTTTAGTAGCTGATTTATTATTTTAATTCCTTATGATGATCATAGATCAAATTTGACATCGAGACCAACTAACCACATGTTATAAGATTCCTTAATGGTGCAATGGCACGTAGATTCAAAGGTTTCAAGTACTTCTTGAAGAAAAATTTCACAGAATATTCTAATTTAGCCGAAGCACTACAAAATCGCCCTGAAGAAGTTTTTAATTAAGAAGATTGGGATTACCCTTGTACATGCTTTGACAATGATCCATTCAAGGTTAAAAGAAAAATATGTCATATATTTCATAATTTTTGGTAATTTCTAATATATGTTTTCTATTCTACTTGTAGCAACGATCCAAAATTTATGTTGAAAATCACAAGAAACTAAAATATGGCCATCAAGATGGATCCAAGCCTTTTGTACAACATCAAAAGGAAATTGTATAGGAAATATTTTATAAATTTTATTTTCAAATGATTTATAATTGAATTTAATAATTTCTTTTGATATTGTATATTATAGGCTAAAAGACTTGGACACACTCTAGGACCAATTTCTTTGTTTCATGACACCCATTGGAGTGCAAGTAAAGATTGGAGCAATGATGAAGCTAGAGAAAGATATGTAAGTTTATTCGTTGCACTTATCCAGCATAGATTAATAAATAATCTCAATTTAGATCTGATTTCTATATTTAATCACTTCATGAAAAATTTATGTCAGCTTCTTGTTGAAGAAATGAATTAAAATTTTTTTATTGTTAATCTTCTTTGAGCAATTTGGGATTATTTTATATGTCTTTGCTTAATGTATTGGATTTTTCTTATTATATCAATGCTTGGAATTGTTGTTTATAATGTTGGAAAAAAAATGATGGATTTAGGTTAGCAAAAAATGATGGATTTTGGTTAGCCAATGAATACAGTGATTTAAATATAGCTATAGTAGCTATAATTACAAGAAATATGTATATGTATTAGAGTATTTCGGAGCTGAAAGATCAATCCTTTGTTGACCCACGCCTATTATTCCAATGCTTGGTATTATATTAATGTGGTTAAAATTTTTCATTTTATTTTCTATATTGGTGAAAGAAAATGATGAAGGTTGGCCAGTGAATGGGGATTTGTATATACCTACAACACCTATAATTATAATAAATGTATAATTTGCAGGAGAAAATGTTAGAGCTGAAAGAACAGTCATTGGCTAAAGGATCTGAATCAAGATCCTAGGCAGAAATTTGTGAAGAAGTTCTTGGTAGGAGTTCAGGATATGTTAAATGGCTTGGATTTGGTCCACTTCCTCAGACACATGCTTCGTTCAAACGAACTACTACTGAGCTGCAACAGAGGCTTGAACCTCAAAATGAAGAGATCGAGAGTCAGAGCACACAACTTCAAAGTCAAAATGAAAAAATCCTTAGAGTGAAGAAATTAAACGACTGCAATAACAAAATATGCAAATCATAGAGATTTTAAAGAAGCTGCCACTAGCTGGTGTGAACTTTTCATCCCTTTTCTATTCCAACTCTATGAGTGTTTGTTATGTTTTTGTTAACATGTATATGTTTATAGTATTGTTTTTTATTACAATGTTAGAGTTTCCATTGATAAACAATTTCTTAAAAGTCATATATTATTTCTAAATATGTTCATGAAATATGAATAATTGTTAACTTTAATCAGAAAATCATTCCCTGCGAAATTTTGTTAAACTTGTGATTCTGGAAATAAATAGTGAACCATTAGCTTTGAAACGGTTAACCAATAATTTCCAAAGAGGAATAAATCTTTAAGCTTGAACTGGTTAGCAAAATCGGATAAGGCTAGTGTGTTTTGCAGGTTGTTGGAAGTAAACGGTGAACCGTTTATATCAAACGGTTAACCGATAATTTTCAGAATGAAATTTTATGCTAACCTTGAACCGTTTAACAAAAACGAATAAACTTATTTTGTTTTACAGGTTACTGGAAATAATCGGCGAACTGTTAACTTTAAACGGCTAACCAATAATTTCCATAATGTCATTACATGTTAATCTTGAACCATTTAGCAAGAATGGATAGCTGAAATTTGTTTTGTGGGTTTCTGAAAATTAACAGCGAACCGATAGTGGCAAACGGTCAACCAGTTATTTAAATTTCAGCTCAACCGTCACTTGTACCAGTCAAAACGGTTAATCGATAACTATTAACGGTGATATGATTTTGGACAGAAAGTCAATAACGACTATTTTTCAACTCCAAATATAAATAAACTCAATCAAATTCAAATAAGGGTTGATCACAACGTTATCAAATAGCTTGTAATCGAGAATACAACATTCACTGAGCTTTAAATTCGTTCTTATTTCATTTATTCACACATTGAGTATAGTTTGTAATCATATATTTTGTATGAGAGAAAAAAATATTTTTGAGTGATTGTAAGTGTTGTGATACACTTGAGTAAAGAGATTGGGGATAATATTTTAGTGTAAAGGTTGATTGACACATGTGAAGTCAATTGTAAGTGTTCTTAAAGTTTTGAAGGCTTGACTGGTGGAATCCTGAAGTTCGGTGAGCTTGGAGGTGTGGATGTAAGCAAAGTTGGCCGAACCACCTAAAAATATATGTGTTTGAAACTCTCTTCCCTTATCTTTTACATTTTAGTTGATTTATTTATTATTGTTTTAAATTCGTTTAAGATTTGGATTAAGTTTTGTTCAAGCATTGCATAATTTTTAAAAACCCAATTCACCTCCATCTTGGGTTGCTGAGATAGTATTTCATTTGGTATTAGAGAGAGGTTCTCTTGTTAGGACTTAACCGTCTAAAGTAAATGATCTATGACAACCCAAAATAACTCTACCTTTAGAGAAAGACAATTCATAACTAGGTCACCATTCTTTAATGGTAATGACTACTCATATTGGAAAATTAGGATGAGAATTTATTTACAAGTCTTAGATTACGAAATTTGGGAAGTTGTTTGTAATAGTCCATTCATGTCTATGACTAAAAATGAAGTAGGAGATGATATTCAAAAACCTTCAAGTCAATGGAGTGAGCTAGAAAAGAAAAAGATGTCTTTAAACTCAAGGCAATGAATGCTTTGTTTTGTGCTCTTAATAAGAAAGAATTGCATAGAGTATCTAGCTGTGAGAGTGCTCAAGAAATATGGAATAAAATTGAGGTTGTCTATGAAGGGACAAATCAAGTTACAGTGTTTAAAATCAGTAGATACGCTCATCAATATGAATTGTTCTAAATGGAACAAAATAAAAGTTTGTATTCTATGTATACACGATTTACAGACATAGTCAACACCCTAGGTGTCATGGAAAAACTTTTTCGAATAGCGAGAAAGTCAAGAAAATCATTAGGTCGCTTCCAAAATAATAAAGACCTAAAACGTCTGCCATTGAAGAAGTAAAAAATTTTAATACTTTACATATTGATGATTTAATTGGCTCTCGAATTTCGTATGAAGAAGACTTGGCAGCATAAAAAGGGCATGAGGAGAAGAAGAAAAGTATTGCTCTTAAAGCTTCAAAACATGAGAGTGATGACAAAGTGATCTGGATGATGAGAAGATGGCTATGCTAACTAGAAGATTCATAAAATTCGACAAGAAAACTAGTAAGTGGAGCACGTTCAGAAACTTCAAGAATCAAAAGGAGAAGAAGTTGTCAATCACTTGTTATAAATGAAAAAAGCCTGAACACATACGGTCGGAATGTCCTCTTCTCAACAAGCTAAAAAAGAAAGCAATGGTAGCCACATGGGATGACAGCGATGAGGAAACGAGTGATGATGAAGAGCATTAGGAAATGACAAATCTAGCTCTCATGGCAATTGGGGAAGAATCATTTGATGAACTTGATGATATAAGTGATCTTCCAACATATGGTGAGTTACATAATATTTTTAAAGAACTGCATGATGAGTGGATAAAAATTAGTAAAAAAAATGCATGCCTTAAAAAGAAAATACTAGAACTTACAAATGAAAATGATGCCTTGGAAAAATGCAATAATTATTTGAATGAGAAGATAAAAGAATTAAAATTAGAGAATAAAATATTGCATGATAAGATTGCATCTTTTAAAGGTAAACAGAGTACTTCATATAAGCATGAAAAATCACATGTAGATGAATTGGTAAAATAGAATGAAGTGCTTAAGAAGAATAATAATGAGATAAATGAAATTGTGTTAAAATTCAAAAATGAGCAAAAGATGTTGGATAACTTACTTAATTCACAAAAATGTGTGTTTAACAAAGGAGGTATTGGCTTATAAGCCAAATTTGAAATAAAAGTATTATAAGAATTACTTTATAAAGAGTACCTCCATTAACAATCATATTGTATGTTATTATTGTAATTAAGATGGTCACATGAAAAATAGATGTTCAATGAAAAGAAATGTATATTATGGTGTGAAATATGTTTAGGTTCCAAAAAGGAACTATTGCTAACACTCAAGGACCCAAGAAGTTTTGGGTACCTAAAACTTAGAAACTTTTTCTGCAGGGATCAAAGAAAAGAAAAAATAAGTGGTACTTGGACAGTGGATGTTCAAGACAAATGATAGGGAATTACTTTTGGTTTTCAAGTTTTACCAAGATCGAGACGGTGGAAACGTTTCCTTTGGAGATAATTCAAAAGGAAATATCATTGGTACTGACAATGTCAGTAATGTATCTTTTACTCTTATTGAAAAGGTATACTTGGTTGAAAACTTGAAACACAATTTACTTAGCATTAGTCAATTGTGTGATAAGGGTTATAAAGTTGTTTTTGATAAGACTAGATGTGTTATTAAGAATGTTTCTTCTCATCCTAAAGATTTAATTTTAGGAGATCTTTCACGAGGTGTAACAACTAGATTATCATTTAGAAATACTTGTGAACATGCTGCATTCATATCTTAAATTGAACCAAAATTCTTTGTGGATGCGGAAAATGATAAATCTTAGATTATGGCAATACAAGAGGAGTTTAATCAATTTGAGAGAAATAATGTGTGAGAATTAGTTCCTAAACCGGAATATCAATCCATTATAGGTACTAAATAGGTATTTAAAAACAAAATAAATGAATCTGGTGTGGTTATAAGGAATAAAACTAGATTAGTAGCTGAATGTTACAACTTCGAAGAGAGAATTAATTTTGATGAAACATTTGCACCAAGAGCTAGACTAAAATCAATTAGGATACTCTTAGCATTTGCATGTCATAAAAAAATTTCATTTTATTTCAAATGAATGTAAAAAGTGCTTTCTTAAATGGTTATATTGTGGAAGAAGTGTTTGTAAAACAATCCATTAGTTTTGAAAATGAAAAATTTTCAGATCACGTTTATAAGTTGCCAAAAGTATTGTATGGATTAAAACAAGCACTTAGAGCATAGTATGATAGGCTTAAAAATTTCTTATTAGATAATGGTTTTTCGATGAGTAAAACGGATACTACTCTCTTTGTTAAGCACAATAACCAATATATACTTGTTGTTCAAATTTATATTGATGATATTATCTTTGGTTCTACTAAAGAATTGTTGTGTAAAAAAATTTCATCTTATATGAGTAAATAATTTGAGATGAGTATGATGGGAGAGTTGAAGTACTTCCTTGGGCTACAAATAAAATAAAATGAGGAATGGATTTTCATAAATCAACCCAAATATGTGAATGAACTACTCAAGAGATTTGGCATTGATGACTCAAAGAATAAGAGCACTCCAATGAGCACAATAACCAAGCTTGACAAAGATTAAAAAGGCAAAGAAGTTGATATCAAAGTGTACCGAGGTGTGATAAGTTCTTTACTTTACTTAACAACAAGTGAACCTGATATCATGTTTAGTGTACGTTTGTGTGCAAGATTTCAATCATGTCTCAAGGAATTTCATTTACTTACTGTGAAAAGAATTTTCTATTATTTGAGTGGAATCATAGATCTTGGCTTTTGGTATCCTAGAGGAACTCATATAGATTTAACTTGTTATTCGGATGCTGATTTTGCCGGTTACAAAGTCGATAGGAAAAGTACTAGTGAAACTTGCCATTTACTAGGTCATTCACTTGTTTCATGGTTTAGTAAGAAACAAAATTCGGTTGCACTCTCAACCACCGAGGCTGAATACATTGCCTCAGGTAATTGATGTGTATATGCTCTTTGGATGAAACAAGATATTAACCTTGAACAAATTCCTATCAAGTGTGATAATACTAGTGCTATAAATCTATCAAAGAATCCCATTTAGCACTCTAAAACCAAGTATATAGAAACTAGACATCATTTCTTGAAAGATCATGTTTAAAAAGGAGATATTGCATTCATATTTATTTTTAAAATGTTGAACTTTTTATTATGTTATTAAATCTTGGAGATTTATCGATTTTTGATTTACTATATAATTTAGTTCTTGTCATTATTGACTAAACTAAATGGTCTCTATATATTTATTTTGGTGTTCGATTAAGTGCTCAAGCAATTGTGCAACATTATGTGACTACAAATAATTAGTGATTTTATGTTGGTTGATGCTCTTTTAATTACATTTTGAACAACGATGCCTCATTTCAGTGACCAATACAATTGGTCTCGATTTAAATAACCACATAAGTATTTTTATGCACTAAACATATAGTTATTAAATAATATCATTAGCGACTAAGATAATTAGTCACTGAAAAAAATATTTGTCGACCAAGAGAAACAACCACCCATATAAATATTCATCGACTGTGAACGTTAGACACTGAAAAATATATTTGTTGACCACATCAATTAGCTACATAAGAACATGATTTTCAACTATATAAAATAGTCATACAAACAATTCATTCGTGATTAGAACTAATGGCTATGAAATAATACCTTTGGTGGCCAATTTATGCCATTCCAGAAGACCAAAGCGGAATAATTTCATCGACTTGAATGACTATTGCAATAGTCGTAAAAAACTACTTTTTGGTAACTTTTATAATTAGTCACATATTCAAAGGTTCTATGGTAACTTCGCATCCTTCTAATCAACCAAAGGTGACTCGTTTAATGATCATCTATGACTAATATAATAGTCATCTAAAAGTATATTGAGTGACTAAAGTAGTTTAGTCGTAAAAGCTTTCCTCGACCGACATTTCGTGTCTATTGTGCGACTAAAAATAAACAGTTGCAAAACCATTTTGCAACTGTTTGGATAAGTTTTAGAGACTAAATTTATAGTCATCAAAACACAATTTCCTTATAGTGTTGTTTCAATTGTCTATGTTTTAAAAATTGTCTAGACCATGGAAAATTTAGTTCTTGCAAAAACAAAATTGAAGAAGTTTATACATGATTTCGGTGGGTTTTTAACATATTGAAAGATACAAGATTGAGGGTACTTTCGGTATTATTGGAGGTGTAAAAAGTGAAATTTTAATTTTGAAATTTAGAAAATAGGTTTTTTGAGTAATAGGTTGTGGAAATTTTTTTTTTTTTGAGTTCAGATAGCTCCATTCTTTAAAAATAGTTAATTTATGAAAGACTAATTTAAATTTTTTACTATTTTTTAACTAATGTTAATCCTAATAGGATTTAATGTATTTGTTTTAGTTATTTTTTCAATTCCGCTCGAACATTGAATTTATTCACATCGAGTGATTTCATCAACATGCATACCTACTAGATTTGATATAATATGGAGAAAATGTTGTGGACTTGAGTAATGTTTGGCATACATACATAGCATCCACATATTCTAAGTAGCCCCAAAGGGCTATTTTGTCGTTTACCACATCCACCTTTCTTGACCATTAAGGTTCCAAGAAGATCTTGCAACTTTATTAAAATGACAAGAGTTATGCTATTGACATTCCTTTAATTTATGTCCTGTTCAGGATTGAGGTTAAAATTGAATAAGTTATTTATTTCATAATTTTTGATAAAAATAGTGTTTGGTTAATTTTGTAAAATCTGTTTATTTCATAATTTTCTTTTCATTTTGACAACAGCTTTTAAAAGCAGATAAGAAGTTGTTTTTCATAAGCAGCTTATTAAATAAATTACCACACTTTTTTAAAATTCCTATTATAACATTAATATTTTAACAAAAGATTATTATGTCATTTTTTCATAAACCCTAATATATAAGCAATTTGATATCATATCACCACTATGATCAAATTGCCCCACAATTACTGTATGTTCTCTACAATAACAAAATTTTGATCCAATAAGTTCATATTACGTATATTTTACTTATATTTTTTTATTTTAAGATCCAATAAGACTTGCATATGATTATATAAATTTTGTTTGAACTAAGAACAATTTCACATGAAAGTTAACCATGATTTTTAAAATCAGTTTCATAACCATGGCTTTTAACGTTCAATTTATTTATATTTTTTTATATAGTCATGGTGTTTATTGCAACAAGCTTAATGTAAATGTAACACATATTACTTCTTTATTTTATTTGGATTATGCATTAGTATAAATTTTTTATCATATTTTATGTAACAGATAATGAAGTATGTTATATTTTATTTAATTGAGTTTTTTTTTCACTTCATGTAATTTTATGTGTTTTAAAAACTAAAAGGCGTGTCCAAAAATTATTAAATATACTTTAAAAATTAATGAAAATTTAAATTTATATATATTGGTCATTATATAATAAAACAACACTTTTGTCATAAAATTTACCAAATATATGTACATTGCTTTTTAAACTCACAGCAACAGCAAAAATACAGTTTAGTAACAATAAACACTAAGCTGCTTTTTTAATCAGCAGCCTATTTCATCTGTATAACACAAGTAGCTTATTCATCAGCTACTGCAATTCCAAACTAGCAGTTTATATAATAATATCCTTATAAAACACCATTTTTGTAATCATAACTTTATTGTTAGAGAGAATTACATATAAGGACAAACAAGAATTTGTCTTTAGAAAAATAATTTCCTTTAAATGGAATGAGATAGTTAATTACTTTGTGATGGTCTCAAAAGTCATAAACTTTGTTTTTCACATTGATCCTATGTAACAATATCAAAATATCAAGGCAAGGAACAATACATCAACTACAAGTACATAATATCTAAATTTGTTATGATATTTATTATATAAATTTCCTTGAAAAAATATTTTATTTCTAATAGTTTTGTATTCTGCATTCATTTTGTATCCTTTTGTATGTACACTTAATTTACTATGTTTACAAAATTCATTTATATCTATGTCTACATTAGGCATACAGCTTACTACTGCTATTTTATTTTTTAAATATACTTCTGCACTGACTATTTGAGCTTGCTCATGGTCATAAAATTTACTATCATATAAATATAAATGTGCTTTAGTATCCAAATGTTTTTTTGCTTGACTAAAATTACTATTACTATTATTCGCATATGTATATCTATATAATTGTTTTCTAATATAATCTCTACCTACTGGGCTAGTTAATATTAATTCTTCCCTTCTATTTACTACTGATGGTTTAGTTTCATATGTGTAGATATATAAATTGTTATTCATTTTTATATTAATCCTCCATTATATAATATTTTCTTTCTAATTTGTTCAAAGACTCTTTCTAATAATTTATTTGGGTCTTGTTCATCTATTATATCTTCAGTTCTTTATATAATTTCTTTTCTTCTACTAGAAAATGATAGTGATCTTCTAATTCTTTCTGCTATAGTAACATCAATACTGGTATTTCTTACTAAGTCTATACTTTTTATGTTACTTTTAGTCCTAAAATATCTTTTATATCTACTTTTCTAAATACTAAACTTGGTCCATTCAAATTTTATTTTTCAACTCTATTTGTTAATATGTCTAATTCCTTATCTAAATTATCTAATGAGTTACTAAACTCTAAATGTGGTATACTGTTTCTTTACTTTTTCTAAGGGTTTAAAGCTACTTTCTAATTTAATGAGTCTATCTTCTGAGTTTTCTTATTTATTACTAACTTTGACTAATAATTTAATAATAATGTTTGCTTGAGCTTGCTGTATATTATTACTTTCTTGGCTACATTCTTTAAAGTTATAACCTACTGAAGTAATATTTGGAGGTTCTCCTTTTAACTCTGCTAAAGATTCTATTACTTGCTTTTCTAAACTCATTCACTTACTATTAATTTTATTGAGTCTAACTGAATTTATAAGTCTCTCTATGTAAATTTAATATTTAATATTTCAACTTTTAAAGTTTCTACAAGACTTTAAATTTCTAATTCTATTGGTTTAGGTGTTTCCATGTCTAATAATTGGACTAATTCTACAATTTCTTTCTTGTTAGGGAATCTTTTAATCCGGCTATTGAAATCAGCTAATAATTCTTTAATATAACATAAGTTTCTTCTTAATGTATTAATATTACTAGTTTCAAAGAATTTTCTAATCCTAGTGCTAGCTCTTTTAGCTTTTGTAAATTGGTTTCTAAGTGTTGTCTTAAATTAGTTAATAAATCAACTATGAAGTTTTGTTGAATATTGCTAGTGTGTGGAATATGTTATAAATTGATTTTCTAAATGTTCTATATTACAACTAATTTTAATTTTTTCTGTCAAATTTAATTTTGTTTTTCTGTGATTACTAATTTCTAAATCTAAATAATCTAATCTCTGAAAATTCATAACTAATTTTGTAAATCTTTTAGTCTATTCTAATTCTTAAAGCTATGTTCTCATACTTTTCTAATAATTTTATCTCTCTAATGTATATACCATCAATAATAGATAATTTAGAAAGAGTGTAATGCTAATACTTATATTTCTTTCTATTTTAAGAGTTAAAGGAGATGTATAATCTACTGGAAGCTTTATATTTTCTAATCTTTTTTAGTTTCTACAATATTTAAAGCACGTTCTAATATTTCTATATAAGGGTTGTTTTGTATTCAAGCATCAGAAATAGCACAATTCGACATAGAAGTCCAACATTTATAGTAAATAACCATAGTGAACAAAAATGATGTAAGAGTAGAATGGTAATTAATTATAAAAGATTAAACAATAATACTTTGAACAATAGTTATAAAATACCTAATAAAGATGAATTAGTAAAATGGTTTTAATATTTTCTAAATTTGATTGTAAAAGTGGATTTTGACAATTACGACTCCACGAAGAATCTATTCAATGAACAACTTTTAGTTGTTAAGAAAGAAACTTCGAATGATTAGTAATGCCATTTGGATTAAAAAATGGACCACAAGTTTTTCAAGCTATAATTGATAAAATATTAAAACCAATTTCAAAATTTTGTATAGTTTATATAACTAATATTCTTGTTTTTAGTTATAAAAGATTTATGTATATAATTCATTTACATAAAATTTTACATTGTTTTAAGAATAATATTATAATTCCTAAGAAAAAGATTGAATTATTAAAATAAAAATAAATTTTTTAAGACTAATAATAGACAAAAGAAATATAGAATTACAACCACACATATTAGAAAGATATTAGAATTCCCATATAGAATAGAAGATACTAAAGAATTATAAAAATTTTTAGGACTAAACTATTAAACTATAATACAAAGTTTATACCAAATCTTTGTACATAATAAAACTCTCGTATAATAAGTTAAGTTAAAATGAACATAAATATTTAATAGTGAAAACATAAAATTAATACAAAAACTTAAACGAGTAGTTAGAAATCTTAAATCATTAGCATTACCCATAAACAATTACTATAAAATTATACAAACTGATGTAAGTAGTTTAGGATGGGTAGGAATATTAATATAAAAGCCTTATAAAGGTAGTTCAAAAGAGGAAGAAGAAATAACAATATATACTAGTGAAAATTTTAAAGAAATAGAAAGTAGAAAGTCTAGCACAAAATTAAAAATTTTAGGAATAATAAATTCTTTAAACTCATTTCATTTGTATTTACAAAATAATACATTTACAATAAGAACACATTGTAATAATATCATAGAATTTTATAAAAGAGTATAAAAGAAAAATTTTGAGAAGAAAAAATCTTTTATTAATAGAAGATGTATATATTTTTTAGAAGTAATGACAAGTAGAAGATATAAAGCAAACTTCAAACACATAGTAGGTAAAGATAATATTTTAGTAAAGATAGTATTTTAACTAATATTCTTTCAAGACTAATTACTCAATGATTATTTTGTAGGAATTGAGCGATATATGAATTTCGATCCAGTAACATTTAGACAGTTCCCTTCAGCAACAAATTTAAGTCTTAGAAGTAAATTTCAATTATTAGATAGTCAGTAATGCATCTTAGACACTTTGTAGAGTTGTAGTAACCCACTAGATAAATTAAAAGTAGTTAATGCACTCATGCGTTATTTTAGACATATTAATGATCATGAAGAAAGTAATCATTTTGTATTTTTTATCTTAGTTAAAGATAGACAACATGCATTTATAACCAATGGAGAGAGGTATTTGATCTAATAATCAATTATCTTTATCTGTATTATAGAGGATTTTTATACATTTCATGAAGCAATTGAATTTGCTAGACAAAAGATAGAACCAAATTTCAAGTTAGCCATTTAATTAACCTTTTACATAGTGCATCAACATCATTAGCCAAACAATTAAATAATTCTCTAGACAGTGCATCAGCATAATCATCATCAACCATACAGTTATGCAACCACTGTGAAGTCATGACACGGACAATTAGAAAGCTTGATGCTACTTGACATGACTCAAAAGTGTTTAATTTACTCCTAAGTATAAGAGTGTCTAGTTATACTATAGCTTGGTAAGTCCGAGATCGATCCACAGAGAAAATATTTAATTTTTTTTTATTTAATTTTATCTAAAAAATGAAAATAAAATTTTAAATATATGCAATTTAATTTGAGAAAAACTATAAAATTAAATTAGTTAGGGTTATGATCCACTCTTAGTAACAAATACAATTTAATAAAAAATTTATTTTTAGTTTATTACCCAAATGATTAGTTGTATAAATTTACTTAGTATGCCAAAATTTAATTTGTTTACAATAAGTCAAAATACCATTTTATCATACTTTATACTAAGATATTAAGAATTCATTGTTCCAAACCCCATGTTTGTCTACAATAAATCAAAATTTCATAATATAAAATATGGATAAAATTAGATGGAAAATAATTTAATTTATATAATTAAAAATAAAATTTGTTTAAATCATTTTTTTTTACTAAGAGTTTCACATTCCCGTAACTATTAGTATTTAGCTAAACATATTTGAAATAAAGGGAATTATTAAAAAGGAAAAAGAACATAATTAAAAAAAGTATTTGAAATTTGAAAATCAAACTAATTTTATTTATTGAAAATATATTACAAAGAGAGATGAGAAGAAGTATTTGAGGAGAAAGAAGAGAAGGAAAGGTGTCGAGAGGTGTGTTCTCCCCTCTCTATTTATACTAATACATGATTAATCCACACCACATAAATAAATAAAGCTAATTACATCTTAGCCATACATTTGTCTCACTAAGAAAACATAAACTTAACTTAATTCACTCAAGCACATCCAACGCATTCTACTAACAATTACAATATCTAACATAGTAAAAACTTATAATTTCACAATTACCACATTTACCGTCGTAAAAACTTATAAATTTACAACAAAAGTGACGGATCCCTTTCGATAATGACCTAATTTCTCGGATTTCCGGAATCTAAATTTGACATTTATGCATTTGTTTGGAACCTCTAATTGCATGAATTAGTATTTTTACCTAATAAACACACAAAAATACACAAAATCAAATATTTAGAAAAATAATTAGAAATTCATAATATGTTACATAATTACAAATGTAAATTATATTATAAGCACAAAATAACATTTTTACCCCTTAATAAACATACAATTTTTAACACTAATCACACCTCCCAACCAGCTTATTGCTAGCCCCTAGCAATTAAAGCTTTATATTAAATTAAGATTTACAAAATTCACATGCAACTTAATAGTTGTTTATCTATCCCCTGAACTACCAAATAAATAAACTCTCTCAAATTTTTCTAACTCTTTGTCGATTAATTATTATCCATAATATCATAAACTTTCTTTTGTGCTTAAATAATTAACACAATACTTATGGGACTTCATTAAAAAAAAACAGCATTTTCGTTCTAAAACTCATTAGAAATTATATCTTCAGGCAGTAGATTATTCAAACTTTTTAAAAAGAAAATTACATTTTTAACCCATGTAGCGAACTTTAGGCCAGCGACTCACAGACTAGTTGGCCTTTAGGCACTAGGTGTTGAGACACCCCTATAGACTTAATTACTCGGGTTTTTAATAAATAAGTAAACAATATATCTATAACTCATGTAACGAGCTTTGGGCCAATGACTCCCAGACCGGTTGGCCTTAGAGCATTAAGTGTTGAAACACCCTTATGGACTTAATTACTCAGGATCTAGATATAACAAAATTAAACACATTCAAATTTTTTTTTTTTTTGTTTTTGGTTTTGGCAGTATACACTTCTAATACCTTAGATATTATCGCTAATAAATCAAAAGAACTAAATGCTGTAAAATTTTTAACTTACAACCCACTAGTATGTGTCATAGTGTGTGTGAAGAATGATTTAATAATATATGTTAAACGAGTAAACAACAAAACGACTTAATAACCAAATGGAGAGTACAAATTTGAGTAATTTTTAAAAAAGGAACAAAAACAACTTACTATGAATTTTAAATCAAAATATAACACAATAGGACTGTTAGGAGGCATCTCAAAAATCGTGACTCTTTACATAACCATTTTAGGCAAAAATAAATTGTTGTTTTTGTTTTTTTTTTGTTTTCTTGCAGAAAAATAAACAAACAAACACACTTATTTACAATTTACGTCAACTATCCCTTCCTCCTAACCTAATCTAAACATTATTCATAATTTAAAGATATGCATGCAAAAAGACGAAAAAGATAAAGAAAACATAAATAATAAGAAGAAGACATAAGAAAAATCACATCTGAACATACTGCAGAAGATGCATTTCTAGAGCCGCTACACCCCATATTCAGCTATCTTCGACATAAACATTACCAGGATTTGAGATATTTCGTAATTGTCAACTATTCCCTCCCCCCGACCAATATAAGACATTGTCCTCAATGGCTTAAGGGAAAAAAAGTAGAGTTTAGAAAATATTACCTAATCGCTCCGAGAATATAATTACAACTGAAGAGTTAAGTCCAACTTGTACTTCTTATTAGGGCCAGGGTTACTATAATTAAACAACCATTCCAATGCCAAGGTCTTAGGATTTGGCTCTAGTTTGTAAGCTTGTAAAAGATTAAGTAACTCATTAGCAGTAGAAGCACAAATAAAGTTTTTTTCGCGGAGATTGGAATAAAATGATTCTTAATTGCATGGTTAATGAATGTGAGCAAGCCATCATGACAATTATTAAGATTTAGCAAATTGATAAATTTTTTATGGATGTTCAAATGGGCCCAAGATGCAAATGTAATAAGTGTATCTAAAGTTGCAAATCTCATGGCAAGAAAATGAAAGCTTGCAAATCTCCTGGCAAGAAAATGAAAGCGTCAGCATGATTTAACGTTTTAGATATTCGCTCTTGCATACTTGAGATAACTAACTCTTCTCCAATTGGTAGGTCGGACAGGCATCCCAGAGGTTTTAAGGCTTGTGGAATGATACATAGCACCTGGTTTCCTATAATAAAAATAGCTTCTGAGACAAGTTTTGAACCTGCAGTCACCTCCTCCATATACAAGGTGTAGTTTTCTCTCAGCTATAATACGTCTAAGATCTATAGCTGCTTGAACGAACTTCTTGTATTTTCCATAATGAAATCTAGAAAGCACACAAATATTTTTGAATTGGCTATTCAAAGATGCTGCCATTGGAATAATCTTCAAAAACAAGTTGTGAGTGTTTAGGAAAAGAGCTCATATTTAAATATTTTAGTGACAGACAAAATGAGAAACATCTATAAATGGGTTGACGTATTTTTCAAATGACGCATAAAGCTCATGTCTCAATAATTCAAAAGCAAATAATAAAAAGAAAAAGCAAACAATGATTAAAAAAAGCAAACAGTAAAAGAAAAACAAACAGTGAAAAAACAATAATAAAAAATAATGATTAAATAAAAAATTATACCACTAAATGCAATAATGCAAATGATAAAAGAACAACAAAATAAAAGGATATTTACTAGTAATTGTGATTGTGGCTCACATCTTCATCTGATTTTACGTCCAGTAACGGCTTGAACGCCCTCTATGGGTCGAGGATTAGCTTCCCATCTAGTTTTCTTATAAACTAGCAAATTAGGTCTTTTTGATTCAGATTTTCAAGACTAAATTGTGCGCTTTCTTTTTGGAATAGCTTCCATAACCTATGAATCTCATATTGCACATGTCTGCTTCGACGCGTCTCAAGATATTATCCAATAATTCTTTACTTAGGCCATCTTTATCGAACTGCTTCTTGATTATCATACACCATTCCTAAAGATTTATAAATTTCTTGTTTTGCAACTAAGTCTTACACAATTGTGACATTCTGAGCCAAGTCTTTTAGCTCTTTTTTTTTTTTTATAGCAAATGTGCTTTTACCAAAACCAAACATGTAAGAAATAAATGGATCAAGAAACTCACCAACTAATCGTACCTTTGCTTCAATTAACCAACGAATATCAGTAGGAAATCCCATTAATAATTAACAAACGCAATCATTCACAATGAACTTTGTAAATTTTCTTGAGGGCATTTTGAAGGAGAGAATGAAAATACTTGTGCAATTTATGTTGTATTTCTTTCATGATAGATTTTGAGGTCTCAGTTATTGTGGGAAACTAAGGATATCGACTTAAGAAGTCACAGACTACCGTTATCCACCATTTATACGAGAAAATAAATCAAACATGCCAAAATATCCGCCATTCATCCTTTTATTGAGTTAACCTCAAGCTCCAATTAAAATTCATATATACCATCCTCTATTTCTTTGAGTTGTCTTTCTAGATTCTCAACGTAAGACCCTAATGTTGGTGGTTACAAATCTCAAATTGGAAGTGATTTACAACTTTGTATCAAGCCTCTCAAGTGAAATTTCACTAGCAATAAGTTTTTAAGATGTGTCAATAGAATATTCCTTATTCAGGTGCTCATGATGTATAATGACAAAAAAAAACACAATTATCAAACACACTTAAGTAAGAAACATCATAACGCGTATCATTTAAGACAGTCAAACAATTCAAATGGTAAAGTAATCGTGAAAAGTTAAATCACTCATTAAAAACTTAATCAAGATTTGGTGGGTCACTCAAATTTATTTCGGTGCTTTCTTCACGTGGTTGATATTCCAGATATGGTTTTAATATTTGTCCATTAACTTTAAATGTGACACTGTTATTTGGATTCTTAATTTCTATAGTCCTATAAGGATATACATTTTTTATAACAAATGGGCCACTCCACTTTGACTTTAATTTTCCTGAAAACAAATAAGGCGAGAATTGTAAAGCAACATTTTTTGACCAATCTCAAATATTTTCCGGAAAATTCTTTTATCATGAAAAAATTTTGTTCTTGCCTTAATAATTCTTGAATTTTCATATGCATCATTCCTTAATTCCTCAAGTTTATTCAATTGCAATTTTCGCACATTACCAACATCATCCAAATTTGAATTAAAAGCTTTAATAGCCCAAAATAATTTATGCTCAAGTTCAACAGGTAAGTGGCAAGGTTTACCATAAATTAGTCGATAGGGTGACATTCCTAAAGACGTCTTAAATACAATACGGTTGGCCCATAGTGCATCAGTCGGTCGAAGAGACCAATCTTTGCAGTTTGGGTTAATTGCCTTTTTTAAAATTTGTTTTATCTCCCTATTTGACAGTTTCCACCATTAAGTTTTTAATGCTTTTAACTCTCTTTTTTAAAATTTGTTAATTTGACAGTTAACCCAAACCATCTTTTTTAAAATCGTCTTGGCGATGCATTCCTGATAATGAGATAAGTCGTGTTATTAATTTTTGTTATTCTGAAGCATGTGGTGGACACTTTTCTTCAAGAAAAAGCACAACTAAAATTTTGCAATGTGGATTTTATTCGCCTACCATATTCAAATACACATATGAATTTTGCAAAACTTGTGAAAACTGTCAAAAATTAACATCAATTACTAAAAGAAACATGATGCCCTTAAATCCCACACTTGAGATTGAGATATTTGTTGTTAGCCTAAAGGGTTACACATAATATAATTTTGATAATAACAAACATGTGTCTTAAGTGATTTAATAAATATTATATTTCACATTTTCACTAGTTTTTGAAGTATAATATTTATGCAAGTGAATCAAGTGAACTTAAGTTCAAGACACTCAACAGATATCGGTGAAATCAAGAATAAAGTTTAGAGCTCAATGGACAAATTATTACGACAAATTCTTGTAAAGTGGTATGATTTAATTGATACATGAATTAGCATTTGAGAAGCTCAAGAGTTTATTTAAATAATTACTTTTCATAAACTAAAATGTTTTATATTTATAAGATAAAATATTTTTTGAATTTCAGTAATTTGGACTAAAATGAGTTTTCCAATCTTTGAATTTAATAAGAATTATTTTGAATTCTGGAGTTAGACCTATTTGCAAACATTTGAAACATTTTGCGTCATACTTTAATTAATGAAAGTTTGAAAACCTGAATGTAATCCAAACATTTGAAATCCAAAATTGGACAGAGAGTGAGCGGCTAACTGCCTGAGGCCTAGCGGCTAGCCGCCTGAGGAAAATCTCATATTTTCAAAATTTGGACTAAAGTGAAAGGTTTTGAAAACTTTAAAAATTATAGGCATTATGTTAAATTTTGAAAAGAACCTATTTGAAAAATGCTATTATATTTGGGGCCATATCATAATTTCAAAAAATTTTGGGAATGACAAGCATTATTTAGAAATTCTAACATTGGATATGTTTGTAAAGTTTTATGACTTTTGGGCCATAATATAATTATAGAAACTTTTGGGCAAATATATAATTTTGTGAACAGTGCTATTATAGTAAAATTCAAATTTAATGGTAACATCACTGTTCTGGGCGGCTAGCTCGATAAATCAAGCGGCTAACCGCTTGGTTGAGAGAATTTGCCTATAACAGCTAGTTTTCGGGCTTTAACTATAAAATCCCAACTCCAACTTTATTTTAGAGACTAATGCAAGAATAAACAAGATCATATAACATATATTGAGCTTCCATTTTGTAAATCATCATTTATTGAATCATCATTGAGCTATAATTTGTTTATCCACTCTTAAAGAGAGTTTCATTGTTGTAATTTTCATTTCTCATCAAATTATGAGTGTACAAGTGTGAAAAACACTTGGGGTGAAGAGATTGGAGAGATAATCTCTTTATTGTAAAGGTCCATTGACACCTTGGAAGTCAATTGTAAATATTTAAAGCCTTGAAAAGCTTGGATAGTGAAATTCTCAAGCCGGGTGAGCTTGGAGGCGTGCACGTAGGTGGGGATTGCCAAACCATGTAAAAATCCTTGTGTTTGTTTTATCTTCCCTTACTCTTTTAATATTGTGCTTGATTGAATTTTTTGTTTTCGATTCCATTAAGACATTAGATTGAATTGTTGTGTGGTTTGCTTAGCATAATTTTTAAAATCTCAATTCACCCCCCTCTTGGGTTGCATAACTTGCATTTCATTTGTGTGAGATTTAGTTGTGGTTGAGCTAGAAATTTTCCTTTTTCTTGAATTGTGAGTGCAGAAGCAATTTTAGTAAGAGTATCTTTCAAATCAGAAAAGGTTTGTGCATTTTGATTATTAATAGCATTTTGCTTCTTAATGAATGAATGCATTGTATCTTCCAAATTTTTCCATGTTGATGGAACATATGGTACATAAGGATGAGCATTTTGAAAATTTTGTGGAGGTGGTGCTTGTGATGATTGTGCATTATTATTATTCATCCAACTAAAATTTGGATGATTTCTCCAACTATGATCATAAGTATGTGAATATGGGTTTGACTTATTAAAAGAGTTAATGACATTAGTTTGATCATGCAAACATTCTTTAAGTGCGGGCAGAGTCGGACAATCTTGAGTGAAATGAACATTAGAACTACAAACATCACATGCAATTTCTCAAACAAATTTTACTTGATCACTCTTTTTATTCTTCAAAGCTTCAACCTTCCTAATTTAGGGATGTAACTTTTGATAGTAAATCATGATCTTCCCTAAGGTTATAAATTCCTCCATTTGATGGATATGGTTCTAGTTTATTTTTTAATTCAAAAGTGCCAAGAATATCCCAATGTTGTGCATTTTCAGCTAATTGGTCAAGGTAACTAGTGCATCTTCAAGATTTTTATCTCTAAATTCACCATTAAACATCATTTCTACAACTTGTTTACTTTATGGTGTTAAGCCCTCGTAGAAATAAGTAACCAATCGCCAAGTTTCAAAACCATAGTGTGGACATATGTTAAGCAATTTTTTAAATCTATCCCAACATTGGTATAATGTTTCTTTGTTTTTTTAGTGAAAAAAGTAATTGCCTTTTAAAGGAATTGATTCTATGAGGTGGACAAAATTTTTCAAAAATTGTTCTTGCATGTTATTCCAAGTTCTTATTGATCCAGATTTAAGGTTTTGTAGCCAAATTTTAGCTTTATCTTTTAATGAAAAAGGAAAAAGTTTTAATCTAATTATGTTCATGCTACAATTTTGGTCTGTGTATGTATTACAAACTTCCTTAAAATCTCCTAAATGCAAGTATGGATTCTCATATTCTAAACCATGAAATATTGGTAAAAGTTGGATAATACTTGGTTTGAAGTTGAATTGAGATGCTTCTGGAGGAAATACTATACACGACAGTGCTCTGGTTCTCATTGGATTCATATAATCTCTCAAAGTTCTTGGTTGATTCTAATCATGTTGAGATTGATTGTCTCCCTAATCAATTGGAGGATTAAGTTGGCCCAAAAGATTTCCGTCTTGGATCTCGTTCATGATTGGTGGTGGTGATTGAAATCTACGAATTAACCTGCCACTTAAAGTTCGAGACCAATGTCTCATGCAATGATGATGATGATGATGTGTGTGTGTGTGAAATTATGTTGTAAAGATGATACCCAAACAAATGAATAAAAACAATAAAAATTACCCAAATTAAAAACAAAATGAAAATTAAATAAACAAGATAAATGTACAAAAGAATACAAAATAAAAATAAATAAACTGAAAATTAATTCAACATATTTGAAATAAAGGGAATTATTAAAAATAAAAAAGAACATAATTAAAAAAAGTATTCGAAAATGAAAATGAAAATAAAACTAATTTTATTTATTGAAAATATATTACAAAGAGAGATGAGAAGAAGACTTTGAGGGGAAAGAAGAGAAGGAAAGATGTGGAGAGGTGTGTTCCCCCCTCTCTATTTATACTAATACATGATTAATCCAAACCACACAAATAAATAAAGCTAATTAGATCTTAGCCATACATTTGTCCCACTAATAAAACATAAATCTAACTTAATCCACTCAAGCACATCCAACACATTCCACTAACAATTACAATACCTAACATAGTAAAAACTTATAATTTCACAATTACCACATTTACCGTGGTAAAAACTTATAAATTTTATAACAAAAGTGGCCGATCCTCTTTGATAATGACCTAATTTCTCGGACTTCCGAAATCCAAATTTAACATCCGTACATGTGTTTGGAGCCTCAAATTGTGTGAAATTATTTTTTTTACCTAATAAACACACAAAATCAAATATTTAGAAAAATAATTAGAAATTCATAATATGTTACATAATTACAAACGTAAATTTATTATAAGCACAAAATAACATTTTTACACCTTAATAAACATACAATTTTTAACATTAATTAATACTCGATATTATTTAATCAGTGAAGCAAATGCATGTAGACAGAAAAAAAAAATTACATTAGAAAGTGCTAATGTATAACTAATTAGATAGAATATTGTATTACAAAATAAAAACCATAAACAACCACTTAAAGAATTATTTAATCATGCCCCAGCAAGGGACTAATAAAAATTCAAAAATTTCTTTCTCAGTTGGTGATAGTATAGACATTGCAAAAGAAAAAACAGTAAAAATCTTTTACCAAGACTTTGTTTCAGTTGCCAACCAAATATTTTATAGCAAGATGAATCTCTTAATTGAGCTTGGATGTGGATGGTCAGAACTAAAAAATATTACCCTTCTTAGACATGATTTTCTTTCCATTTTCTTTGATTATTCTTTAGTTAAAACCTTAGACAATGAAAATTTATTATTTAAAGCCCTTAGTTTAGAAATGATACATAATATTTAAATTTTTAGCTTAGACAGATTTGGATTCTTTCTACCAATTTTAAACAGAGTCCTATCTATCATAAAACCAGCACTTTTAACCATAAACTTCAGCTCTTTGCCTTTTAGACTCCAAATAATTAATAGAAAGGAAACAAGTGTCATACTGCAACATATCATGTCATTTTTATAAGCGAAAGAGCCAACTGAAATATAAGTGTGCAACCCAAGAGGGGGGCGAATTGGTATTTTAAAAATTATCCTAGCAAATCCACACAATAAATAATCTAACTTCTTAATAAAATTGAAAGCAATAAGTTCAATTAAAGCACAATAACAAATGAGTAAGGGAGAAGAGAAACAAACACACGAATTTTTACGTGGTTCGGCAATCCCCGCCTACGTCCACGCCTCCAAGTGATCCAAGCTTGAGGATTTCACTATCCGAACCTTTCCAAGGCTTCAACCGTTTACAATTGATTTCAAGGTGTCAATGGACCTTTACAACAAAGAGATTATCTCCCAATTTCTTCACTCAAGTGTCTCACACACTCAAACACTTACAATTAAGATAAAGAAATGAAAGTTACAACAAAACTCACTCAAAGAGTAGATATTCAAAAATGAAGATCAAGAGATGATTCAATGTGTTTTGTGTTTTGCAAATTGAAAGCTCAACATATCTCATGTGATTTTTGTTTATGCATGCTGGAGAGAGTGAAAATGAATTGGATTTGAGTTTATATAGTTTGAGCTAAAAAACTAGCCGTTATGTACATTTTGGTCATAACCGGCTTACCGTTTATAGACATTCGGTTAGCCGCTTAATGTTACCGTTACAACCACAATTTTGAATTTCTGAACATCCGGTATGCCGCTTGTGAAATCCGGTTAGCCGTTTAAGTTCCAGAAACATTCAGCTCGAACCCGGTCTACCATTTGTCAGGATCCGGATAGCCGCTTGCTACAGTAATTGCTACAGTGAACTATGTTTCAAAATTATAGTTTGACCTCAAAACTTTATAAAATTATATTATGGCCCAAAATATTATAAAACTTTTCAAATAGGCCCAATTTCTAAATTTCTAAATATTAATTTATTAATCCTAAAACTTTCTGAAATTAAGATATGACCCAAAATATGTGAAATTATAGAATGACCTAAAACATTTAAAGATTTTCAAATATGTCCAAATCCGAAATTCAAAACAATATCAAAGGTTTTAAAATACTTTCATTTTAATCCAAAACACTTTGATTCCATAACATCATTTTCTTATTATAAAAACGCAATTCATAAATCTTTGTTTAATCAATACATGTGGTTTGTTATCATCAAAATCAATATCTATAGCCATATAGGCTAACACCAACAAGTCCTGAAGAAGACATTATCATGATAAGCCCAGCTTCTCTGCAAAAGACATATATAGAAGAACCCATGAAATTGCAGCCTTCTATAAATGGGTTGACCCTCATTATGATATGATCATGTTATAACAGGAAATTCCTTTGGTGAAAATCATCACTTATAAGTCAGGAACATTCATGTTGTATCACAAAGAATCAATAACGAATTATGAGGAAGCGTATCTAAATTTATAACGTTGAATTGCTCTTTGGAGTATTGCAGTTGGTATTTTAGATCAACACTTTATTCTAGAGAATCCTTTAAGTTTCTCACTACTCTCTCTGATGATGTGATATTAGCAAGAATAGAAAGATACGTGGGCCTGGAGACCATAACCACTTATTTAGATAACTTATTCTTGTTGTTATTAGGTATTCTTAATTTTGCCCATTATAGAATTAGAATATCATTAGTTCTTTAAACATTAAAGGCCCACACCCTATTAGATACATTAAAGCCCATAATACCGAAAATTTTAATAGATCACTTTTAATTGGGCTTAATCTTAAATGACAATGTGCAACACATGATTATTCACATATAAGCCCAACATTGGATTAAGGATTCAACAATGCTAGATTAAAAATCCAACAAATCATAGCCCAAGCACAAAACTATACTATTTTAGCTTAAAAGTATCTTGTTCGTGAAGATTAACTTAGTCATTTACTACAGAATATTTAGAATCGCTAATTAAGATTAATGACATGCCATCATCAGGAAGTGAATCTGAAGCTATGAGTCATCGATCTTTCGATGAAGACATAACAACAACTATTGATGACATGATGAACATATAAAAGACACCTTTAGCCAGCTAGTAGTACTAAAAAGTCAAGTAGTCAGTCTTTATTATTGTCATTTTTTTTACAGATATCCTTCATTTACTCACTACCCAATAAGGGAAAAGCTATGAATACATCTTTTTCATTTTTTTCATTTTATTACCAACATTGGGTCATCATAAAGTAATAGTAGCTAGTCAATTTTTTTACTACTTACATTTTACCTAGTTTGTAGCAAATTTCCACCTATAAAGTGTAATCTCAAAATCTTATTTCTTGTACATCGAGTTATTAATTGTAACAATAATTATAAGAAGTCCTCGATTGTATACATACCTTTTAAGTCACCGAGAGAGTAGAGTTATATAGAGACTTGTAGAGAATCTCGAGTCAAGAAAGTCTACACTTGTATGCAAGCAAAGCAATAAAAAGTTTCTTTATTCATAGACACTTAGCAATCTTTCAGACATCAGTCAACAACCCCTTATCAAGTAAGTAAATTTAATTTCTTTAGTTTTATTTATTTATCTTTCGGGTTTAGAATCCTCGCCTAGTTAACGAAAGCATAAATTATATTTAAAGCATTAACAAATGGCGGTCCTTGTTATTATTTAAGGGAAAAAGTTTAGAAGAAGGTTTTTGAAAAATGGGTTTTTGTTTTTAATAAAAATAATAAGAACTTAGTAAAAGTTTCTACTAAATTTTTGAAAGCTTCTTATTAGATACAGTCTTCGTTGGCCCGTTTATATTGAAAAGGTGTTTTTAAGCGCGAATTAGGAGTTTTGATAGTGTTTTCTACCAGTAGGTTTTGAAAACCAATTTAATAAACTTTAAAAAAACAATTTTACTGAGGCAACGTCCAATTGTCATAAACTTTTTAGGAATTCATTGTATATAGATGGGAAACCAATGACATATATTTTGATGGTTAACTTGGATAGGAATTATATACTATCAGTATAACAAGCCACGTATAAGTCTTCCCCTCGCCTGCTCTGACACCAAAAAAGAGAAAATGGTTAGCAGACGAGGGAAAGACTTGTATGTGGCTTGTTATACTAACAATATAGATCGACATAGTCTCAATTTAGGTTAACCATTAGAATATATGTTGTCAGTTTCCCGCCCATATACAACGAATTCTGAATGAAAACTGTGAGAGCTACCTCGGCAAAAACATATCTTTTAAAGTTTTCTAAATTGATTCTGAAGCATATTGGTAAAAAAACACTTTAAAATTCCTCATTTAGGCCCAAAAATACCTTTTCAATACATCAACGGCTAAACGGGCCAACGAAAATTGTGTTTAATAAGAAGCTTTCATAAATTCAGCACAAACGTTTACTCAATTTTTATAATTTTTGTCAAAAATAAAAACAAAAACTTATTTTTCAAAAACCTTCTTCCAAACTCTTTTTCCTTGAATAATAACAAGTATCGTCTTTTATTAATGCTTTAAATATAACTTATACTTTCATTAACTAGGTGAAAGTTCTAAGCTCAAAAGATAAATAAACAAAACTTAAGAAATTAAATTTACTTACTTGATAAGAGCTTACTAACTGATGTCTAAAAGATTGCTAAGTGTTTATAAATAAAGAAACTTTTTATTACTTTCTTAAATAGAAGTGTAGGCTTTCTAGACTCTATAAGTCTCTATATAACTCTTTGTAACTTGAGAGGTCTATATATACAATTGAGGACTCATCAAAATTATTGCTACAATTAGACTCAATATACAAGAGATCAGTTTTGAGATTACACTTTACAAGTGGCAGTTTCTCAAGGGCTGGCTAAAAAGTAAATAGTAAAAAGATCGACTGCCTTGTTACTTATGATGACTCAATGTCAGTAAACAGAGATTGGCTATTATTTTTTAAGCTAACTCAGTGTCAGTAATAAAATGAAAAAATGAAAAAAAAATGTCTTCACAATTTTTTCAGTATATATATATATATATATAAACACTACACTAATAAAGACTGACAACTTAACTTTTTTACTACTGCTAGCTGGATAATCATCCATGTCATTTTCTATGTTGTCTGCTTCTTCACTTTCCAAATCATCCTACCATTCGGCTTCGCATTAGGCTAATTCTTGTTGTTCTCTTTGAGCTCTCATTTTTTCTTTGAATTCTTTCGCATAATGCTCGACAATCTTGTTTGTTTGATTTTGAAATGGGATGTTTAGAATAAATTTCACTACATCTCCAACAATTAAGATATGGTCTTCAAACTCATAAAAGGCCCAAAAAATTGTTGTTGGGAAAGAGACTTACACAACAAAAAATGGGTTAGATATGATGACAAAGTCATTACTTAAGGAGAAGTTGAAAAGCTGTATGCAGAAAGTGGGCTTAGTGGTGCCCCTCAAATGAGCTGGAGGGGGAGATTTGCAGGATCCATCTCATATTAGTGGACCAAAATGCCCAAAGTAAAAATATGTTTGCTTGGTTTGTAATTTTTACAAAGCTTTGGACTTGGATGAAATTTGGCATAAAATTTAGGTTTCGAAAACGTGACAATATAAATAAGAATAAGTGGAGGCGGCAATAGCTTTTTGTGGAGAAGAAAAGGATGAGAGAGATAAGAGAGAACAGTGACGCATTATTATATTTGGGGGCTTTAGATTTCAATATTTGATTGGACGATTAGAAAGCGAAATTAACTCTGTTTTCTCCCAAATTTTGAGGGTAAGTTCCTGGCAACGCCCCCTACAATCCTTTTGTCATGATTTTTATTTTATCCTTTTGTCAGCTATTATTTGATATATCCACTTATTAGAGAGACATATATTATGTTGTTACTATAAGTCAAGTATATTGAGATTCTTAATGTTGTTAGCCTTTAATATTATCTAAAGAAAACTTTATACTGTAATCCTATTAATATAGTGGAAGATTATATCGGACTATGGTCCCGTGATTTTTCCCGCTTTGGATTTTTCATGTAAAAATCTGTAATTTTATGGTTGGTTTTTTGCTTTGGATTATGTTGGTTTATTTTTTACCTATTTATTTGTGGTACACATCTCATTTTAATCACACAAAGAGGAAAACAATTTTATTTCCTCTTAATTTGCAGCTATTTATGTGAGTCTATTTCCTAACAAAGTGGTATCAGAGCGTCAGGTTTTGTATTTTTTATTACTTATTTGGTTGAGATTAAGGAGCCCTCGGCATGCATGATTAAATTAAAGTCATAGAACTATAGTATTTGGAAGTCTAGGATGGAAAATTTACTGTACATGAAAGATTTACATGAGCCCCTTGAAGACGAAGAAGCTAGACCCGCCAATTTAGATGGTAAGAAGTGGGCTCAATTAAACCAGAAGGTCGTAGGTGCTATTAAATTATGGATTGATCAAAGTTTGTACTACCATGTAGCGAATGAATCCAAGGCTAATGTTCTTTGGAGAAAATTAGTGACGATTTATGAGCAGCCGACAGCACAAAATAAAGCTAATCAGTTGACTACTATGAAAATTATTTTAGATGATGAGTTACAAGAATTATTGTTACTTAATTATTTACCTGACAGTTGGAAGACATTAGTTGTGTTAGTGAATAATTCAGCACCGAATAGGAGATTAACCTTGGATATGGTTACAAAGAGAAAATTACAGCCCTAGTTGATGGTGATGCTTAGAAAAATGGTGATTACTTCATATCGTGATTACTTTACATCATATGTCAATTGTAATTATGACCATGTTCGGATGGAAAATGGAGGAGCATCTAAGATTGTGGGGATAAGATATATTTGCTTGGAAATGAGCATTGGTTGTAAGTTATTGTTTAAAGATGTCAGACATATACCATATATTTGCCTTAATTTGATCTCTACAGGCAAGCTTGATGATACTGGTTAAAGTAACCAATTTGCTAAAAGAAAATAGAAGCTCACTAAAGGCTCCTTAGTGTTAACAAAAGGGAGAAAAGTAAACATTCTCTATGTGATAGAGGCCAAGAACAAGAAAGAATATCTGAATATGGCTGTAAAAGATTCTAACATTGAGACATGGCACAAAAGACTTGGTCACATTGGTGAGAAAGGATTAGAAACTCTTGCCAGAAAAGGATTTCTACTGAGCTTCGCTGGTACATCCCTTAAGACTTATGTTCATTGCTTAACTGGAAAGACACTGAGTAGCTTTTAAAATTTTTTCTCCATTAAGAAAGTCGTAGATCCTTGATTTGATTTACACTTATTTTTGGATTATGCAAAGTAGATCAATAGGGGGTACATTTTATTTCGTGACTTTTATTGATGAATGTTCTAGAAAAGTGTGGGCTTTTGCTTTGAAATCTAAAGACCAGGTGTTTGATATGTTTAAGTTCTTCTATACTTATGTCGAGAGAGAGACATGAGGAAAACTAAAATGTTTTAGGGCAGATAATGGTAGTGGGTACAGAGGACCATTTTAGCAGTATTGCAGATCCCATGGAATCAGACTTGGAGACTATGCCAAAAACCCCGCAGAATGGTGTTGCAGAAAGGATGAACAGAATAATTTAATAAAGATTACGTGTATGCTTTCTGATGCCAAGCTTCATAAATCTTTCTAGGCAAAGGCTATGCGTACTGTAATTGATTTAATTAACTTTTTTGCTTCAGCTCTATTAGAAGGCGATGTACCTAACAAAGTTTGGACTGGGAAAGATGTTTCTTATAAACACTTGAGAGTGTTTGGTTACAGAGTATTCGTTCACATTCTTCAAGATGAGAGATCAAAACTTGATGATAGAGCCAAGGAATGCATTTTCTTTGGCTAAGGGCATGAAGAATTTGGGTATAGATTATGGGATCCAATGGCAAAGAAATTGATCAAAAGTAGAGATGTTGTGATCCTTGAAGATCAAATAGTTGGTGATGTAGAAAAGAGTGATGAGTCTCAGTCATCTCCAGAGATTAATATTATTCTAACTTCAGTTTCTCTACTTGTAATTCATGATGATTATAGGCGAGCTGGAGAGGATAATAATGAAAGTCCAGCAGAACTAATTGACCAGGCACCTCCAGAACTACCAGCACCACCAGTTGAGCCAAAATTGAGAAGCTCCATTAGAGAACGGCGACCTTCCACTAGATATCCTCTACATGAATATATGATGCTTACAGATGGAGGGGAGTCAGAATATTTTGAAGAAACCATATCTCACCAGCCTAAAAATAAGTGGGTTAAAACCTGCAAGAGTATATGAAATCCTTGTATGAAAACTACACTTATGACTTAATAAAGCTTCCTAAGGGAAATATAGCACTGAAGAACAAATGAGTTTACAAGTTGAAGATTAAAAATAACTCACAATAACGATACAAGGCTAGATTGGTTGTGAAAGGTTTCGGTCAGAAGAAATGTATTGATTTTGAAGAAATATTTTCTCCTGTAGTGAAAATGTCTTCTATCCGAGTTGTTCTAAGATTAGCAACTAGTTTGAATTTGGATATTAAATAGCTTGATGTAAAGACAACTTTCTTACACGGTGACTTAGAGGAGGAAATATACATAAAGCAACTTAAAGGGTTTAGTGTCAAAGGCAAAGAAGAACTTGTGTGTAAGTTGAAGAAAAGTTTGTATGGGGTAAAACATGCACCAAGGCAGTGGTATAAGAAGTTTGATTCTTTCATGGAGAATCATATATTTAACAAGACAATGTGTGATCATTGTGTTTTTGTGAAGAAGTTTGATGATAATGATTTCATCATTCTTTTACTTTAAGTGGATGACATGTTGATTGTTGGTCAGGATGCTAGTAAAATTAATAATTTAAAGAAAGAGTTAAGCAAGTCTTTTGCAATAAATGACTTGGGACCTGCAAAACAGATTCTTGGTATGAAGATTTCCTGCGATTGAAAATTTGGGAAGTTACGGTTATCTGAAGAAGCATATGTTGAAAGGGTTTTTTAAAGATTTAACATGAGCAAGGCAAAATCTGCTTGTTCTCCACTTGCGGGCAATTTCAAACTTAGTTCCAAGTATTATCCTACAAGTGAGAAAGAGAAGTAAGAGATGAAAAGAGTTTCTTATGCTTCAGTAGTTGGTAGTTTGATGTACACTATGGTTTGTACAAGACTAGATATTGCTCATATAGTTGGTGTATTCAGCCGGTTTCTCTCCAATTTAGGTAAAGAGCACTAGACAGCAGTAAAGTGGATTCTCATATATCTCAAAGGCACTTCCAGAGTATGTTTATGTTTTGGCAGTGACAACCCTCTATTACATGTGTACACGGATGTAGATATGGCAGGATATGTTGATTCTAGAAAATCCATGTTAGGATATTTGCTCACCTTTACAAGGGGAGCAGTCTTATGACAGTCCAGACTTCAGTAGTGTGTTGCTCTGTTTACCAAAGAAGTAAAGTATATTGTAATTACTGAAGGTTGCAAAGAAACCTTGTGGATGAAAAATTTCCTATAAGAGTTAGATGTGAAGTAAGACAGTTTTATTGTATACTGCGACAGCCAAAGTGTCATTGACTTGGCAAAGAATTCGACATACCATTCAAAACTCAAGCATACTGATGTGAGGTATCATTGGATACGAGACATGCTTGAGAAGAAACAATTACATATTGAAAATATTCACACAACAGAGAATGGGTAAGATATAATAACAAAGTCATTACCCAATGAGAAGATGAAAAGTTGTATGCCTCTAGCAGGCTTGATGGTGTCCCTCAAATGAGCTAGAGTAGGAAATTTGTAGGGTTGATCTCATTTTAATGGATCAAAATGCCTAAAGTTGAAATAAGTTTGCTTGGTTTGCAATTATTGCTAGGCTTTGGGCTTGGATGAAATTTGGCTTAAAATGTAAGTTTTGAAAACATGGCTATATAAATAAGAATAAGTGGAGGCTGCAACAGTTTTTTGTGGAAAAGAAAAAGATGAGAGAGAGAAGAGAGAATAGTGATGCAAAATTTGGGGGCTTAGATTTCAATTTTTGATTGGACGATTAGAATGGGAAATTAACTTCTTTTTCTCTCAAATTTTGAGGGTAAGTTCTTGGCATTGCCTTCTACAATCCTACTGGTCTTGGTTTTCATTTTATCCTCTTGTCAGCTATTATTTAAGATATCAACTTGTTAGAGTAGGTCAAGAATTTGAGATTCTTGATGTCGTTAGCCTATAGTATTACCTAAAGAAGAATTTATGCTGTAATCTCATTAACATAGTGGAAGATTATATTGGACTACTATCTCATGGTTTTTTCCGCTTTGGGTTATGTTGATTTTACCCTTTGTAAATATACATTCTCCAGCACTCAACAAACAGGAAGAAAACTAATATGTGTCAGGGCAGACAATAGGGGTATGTACACAAGGCCATATGAGTAGTATTGGAATCCCATGAAATCAAACTTGAGAAGACTATACTAACAACTCCTCAGTAGAAATATGTTACCAAAAGGCTGAACAGAACAATTGAATAAAGGATTATGTGTATGCTTTCTAATGCCAAGCTTTTTAAATCTTTTTGGGCAGAGGCCATGCATACTGTAGTTTATTTGATTTATGTTTCTCCTTCAACTCCATTAGATGGTGATGTATCTGAGAGAGTTTGAACCAAAATATGTTTCTTATAAATACTTGAGAGTGTTTCGTTGCTGAGCATATGTTCACGTCCTCAAAGATGAGAAATTAAAACTTGACAATAAAGCCAAAGAATGCATTTTCTTAAGCTATGGACATGAAAATTTTGGGTACAGATTACGCGATCCAGTGGCAAAAAAGTTTATTAGAAGTAGAGATATTATATTTCTTGAAGATTAGATGGTTAATGATGAGCAGAAGAGTGATAAATCTCAATTATCTCCAAATATTCATAGTATGCCAACATCACTTTCTTTACCTGTACTTCATGATGATCACGAAGGAGCTAGAGAAGCTAATAATGATGGTTCAACAAAACCAGTTGAACAAGTACATTCAAAACCATCTACACCACCAGTTGAGCTGGAATTGAGGAGATCCACTAAAGAACGACGAACTTCTACTAGATATTCTCTATATGAGTATGTGATGCTTACAGATGGAGGGGAGTGTTGTGCAAATTTTAATGTACTCGCAAGCGCACGAATCTATTGTAGTATAGATCAATAGTGACGAGTGTCGATCCCACGAGGAGGTGGATTTTAATTGTGTGTAGAATTAATTTTGTAAATGGGTGATTGGATTTGTGGTGGAAATGAATTGGAATATGCTAAAACTTAAATTAAAATGGCGAGAATAAATTCGAAAATTAGAATTGAAATGGCAAGAATAAATTGAAGAGAATTCTATTGAAATGATGTACTTGGGTATCTGGATCCGTATCAACATGCATCATGGGCTAAATAATCCTTATTAATGCCAGTTAAATCATGAGGGGGGAATCCACACCTCATGAACCACGCTCTAATCAATATGGTGCTAAGGGCTTATCGTGCCAAATAATAATAACCTTGTACTAGAGGGCCGGTGAAACCAAGGCGGTACTAGACAAGATTAGTATTATTTGTCGACGAGAAGTCAAACATCCACAAAAATTAGAGGGGAAGAGAAAGTAAATTTACCAAATCAAGCCCATGACACATGTTGAGACTTCACCTTCAACCCAAGCTTAAAAAAAAATTAGCCACTCATAATTGAACTAGGGGTAAAATGAAAATTTATTAAAATACGTAGAAAATACAAG
Organism: Citrus x changshan-huyou; assembly: GCA_039657385.1. Taxonomy (NCBI): domain Eukaryota; kingdom Viridiplantae; phylum Streptophyta; class Magnoliopsida; order Sapindales; family Rutaceae; genus Citrus; species Citrus x changshan-huyou. The sequence continues at coordinate 9,781,348 of CM077550.1, forward strand.
ATGGAGAAGGAATTACAGAGAATGGATCCCAAAAATGGATTCAGAGATATCCAATTAAGGGGGGAAGCCCCCTTTTTATAGATACATGGAGTAAATCATGGCCATCGGATTAAAAACAGTTTGGACGCTCAAGATTGCGCCACGTCATCAGTCAACAGTACGCGGTTTGACCATGTGGATCAACAGTAACACGGTTTGACCCGGGTGAACAGTGACACGGTTTGGTTGAAAATAATCCTGTGTGATGCATGTACCGTACGCGAGATTTTTCGTCCACTGATATGTTGCCACGTCACCATCAACAGTACATAAGAATTTTAGCCCAACAGGATCGTGACACCTCATCAGTCAATGCCACATCATCGGTCAATGCCACGTCATCGGTCAATGCTACGTCATCGATCCGTCTAAGTGAACAGTGTCATGAACAGTAACGTAGACAGTACCGTATACGTGAATAGTACCGTACATGTGAATAGTGCCATTTTTCCTTTTATGCTCCTCCTAAGGTTTTCGACCGTCCTGAGTTCAAAAGTGATGTCCGTTTTGCCGTCTGATCTCTCGTTTATTGTAAAATGATCATGATGCCCCTAAAATAGATAAAATACTTAATTAAAATCAAACACACATAATTAAATTGCAAGAAGCTTAAATAAATAAAAGTAAGGGTTGTTAGTAAAACTTGAAATATAAAATGATGATTTTCTCCTTTATAAATATACATTTTCTAACACTCAACACACCCACCAACCAGCTTATTGCTAATCCCTAGCAAATAAAGCGAAAACGAAATTCAAATCCAAAATGATTTTTTTTTTTAAATAAAAACACTCGTGTTTATTCAATCAGATTAATGATAGCAATCAAATAAAAGTATAAGCATTATCTCCAGTCTAAAGAAACATCACACCCACATCAACCATCCACATGAATCAGCCCAGTAGACTTTGTTATAGCTACTTTCAAGAATGACATGTCAAACCCCAAAATCTCACTGGAAGTAGTGACACTCTCACAAAGAAATTAAACCCAATAAAAATAGTCACTCCAATGAATGGTAATTGAGAGAAAATAAAAAAGAAGTGATATCACATGCTCTCACCAAGATGAAAGAAATATGCCCTCAGCTTAGAAATAATACGATCTCAAGTCACACAAAAATGCTAGTCAACCCATTTTATTTATCTCTTTTTCTTTTATTATTATGCACCACTACATCTTTTTGGCCCATATAACTAACTTCTACTTCAGACTATAGTTCCCTAAAATCAAGAAGGACTTTTATTAGGACGTAACGTAGGTTAGGGACATGGCTAATAAAGAAGGGAAATAAGGAAAATAAAATGTATGTTTGAGAAAAATGCAGAGAATTTTGTTTTTTTTTTTTGCAAGGTGAATTTCACCTATTATTGTTATTTTTATTCTTTTGAAACAACAACTTTTGTTTTTGTTTTTGTTTTTGTTTTGTTTTTTTTTATTTTTTACTTTTATTTGGCTTAACTTCACTAAACAACATAATTAGTTACATTTTCTCAAACATAAATAGGTGATGGAACTTATAAGACATCAGGTAATACTCCAAATCGGAGTGGGTCAAGATGATAAGTTTAACAAATAAAAGGTTTTTTTTTTTTTAAAGGCTCAAAATGGTTAACTATGGATATTTGATAAAAGGGATGGCTAGAAAGGCTCAAACGGATCAAAGATGGCATTTCCATCGTCTTTTAGGGCTCTAAATAACCTTCCATATCTACTAGTTAGATGGGCCTCCAAATGTAGCAACACACATTTTTTTTTCTTTTTCTTTTTAGTTTTACCATTTTTTTTAAAGGGTTAACTCAAAAGAAATCTAGAGATCGTGTATAAAATAATAAACTCCTAAGCTGTATAGAGAATGGGCAAAATGGTTACTCTCCAAGAAAATGATAGGCTAAACAACTCACTTGGCACTTATTTATGACATGTTCATTCCTTCAAGCAACTTATATTTGTCTCCGACATCAACATGTAAAGTAGCAAACATAGCGTAACATCACTTAAGACCAAAGATAATACAAATACTAAAATTTAAAATTAATCATGTCATCCAATGTTAAAACAAATAACACAATTTTTTTTTAAACAACATTCTACCCCCCAACCTATTCTAAACATGAAAGGAAAATATGCATGCAGAAATATGAAAATGATGTAGAAAAATTAATTAGAAAAAGAAATTATTTTTTTTTAACTAAGAAGATGCATTTCTAGAGGCACTGCACTCCATATTTAGCCATCTTCGACTCAAAATTTTGAAAATATATATTTATAAAGGAGAAAGAGGAAGAAAACGGTTTTTTTTTTTTTAAACGATGAAGATGCGTTTCTAGAGTAACTACACTCCATATTCAGCCATCTTCAACACAAAACGTTAGCAACAGTTAGTTTCTACAACAAAAAATCAGTAAAAACTTAACCAAGATTCCACAATTGTCGACTAGTCCCTCCCCCCAACCAGAACGAAACATTGTCCTCAATGTTTTAAAGGAAAGAAGTAGAGTTTAGAAGATATCACCTGGGTGGTGCAACACAGAAGAAAATATTTACAGGCGGAGAGTTAAATCTAATTTGTACTTCTTACTGCAGCTACTGTTACCATCATTATTTGGTCGCTCTAACACAAAGGTCCAGGGGTCTGGCTCCGGTTTATAAGCTTGTAACATATCAAGTAGCTCATTAGCAGTGTGAGCACAAATAAATAGTTTTTTCACATTAGAAGGAATGAAATAGTTTTTTATTGCATGGTTAAGAAATGCGATAAAGCCATCATAAAAGTTACTGACATTTAACAAACCGATGGGTTTCTAGTGGATGTGCAGATGGGCCCAAGATGCTAGTGTGATAAGTGCCTCTAGTGTTGCAAGATCTCCTGGAAGGAAAATAAAAGCATCAGCATGATTAAGCATTTCAGTTATTCTTTCTTGCATACCTGAGACGACTAACTCTTCTCCAGTTGATGAGTCAGACGAACTGCCCAATGGTTTTAGGACTCTTGGGATGATGCCTAACACTTGACTTCCTCTGATAAAAGCTGCTTTTGAGACCATTTTTGATAACCCTCGGTTACCTCCTCCATACACCAAGTGTAATTTTCTCGCTGCTATGCTTCGACCAAGATCTATGGCTGCCTCAATGAACTCTTTATGTTTGCCATAGGTAAATCCAGAAAGCACACAAATGTTCTTGAATTGTCTATTAGGAGTAGCTGCCATGGGGATACTTCTCAAAAATAATTTGTGAGTGTTTGACAAAAGAAATCACATTTAAGAGTCTTGGTGACAGTGGGTCACAGCTGTGTATGAGGTAGCATGTCAGTGTCAAATAACGCGTAAAGCACATGGCTCGCGAGTCAAAAAGGAAACAGTAAAAAGTAAAAAGCAAACAGTAATAAAATTATTAAAGACAATAATGCAAACAATAAAACAACAGTGAAATAAAATAACAGTAAAGTAAAAGGATATTTACAGGTAGTTGCGACTGTAGGTCACATCTTCCTCTGGTTTTACGTCCAGAAACGGCTTGAACGCCCTCTATGGGTCGAGGATAGGCTTCCCATCCAGTTTTCTTATAAACTGGCAAACAGGGTCGTTTATAGTCAGATTCCCGAGACTATATCGTGCATGCTCTTTCTGGAATAATGGTCATAACTGGAGAATCGCTCCTTGCACATATCCACTGGGATGCGTTTCAAGAGACAGAAAGATATCATCCAATGACTCCTTATTCAAGCCATCCCTAATGAATTGAATCTTATCTTCTCTGTTATCAGACATCATTCCTAAAGAACATGGGTTTCTATCGCAACTCATTCTGGCACACTTATGACAAGCAACAGAAATTCTTCGAGCTCATCGTTTTCTTGCATAATTTCCTTTACCACAACCAGGCATGTATACAATAAATTTAGGAGGTAACTCACCTGCTGATCGTACTTTAGCCTCGATTAACCAACGGATATCAGCAGATATGTTATTCCTCATGAGTAATCGCATGCGTTCGGACCAAGCTTTATAGATCGTAAGGAGGGCATTCTAAGGAAGTGAAGGGAATCGCTTGTGAAGCTTTGCTAGAATCTCGTTTCTATCTATACGGTCGCCTCAGAATATCAGTTATTATGGGAAACTGAAGTAACCGACTTGATTGTCATGGAGTACCGTTATCCGCCACTTCACCGGGGTAACAAACTAAAGCACACAAACAGAAAAAAAAATTAAAACACACAAAGAAAATTAAAATCGTCCTCTTATTGAATTTACCTCAAGCTCCAACTGGATGTCGTAAACACTTCTCTCAATATCTCTGAATTGGCTTTCTAAACCCTCAACATAGGCTACTAACTCTGGTGGTTATAGAGCCCAAATGCGATGTGTTTTACAAAATTGAATCTGCCTTTTGAGATGAGTTTTGACACGTTGAAGTGCTTTAAGAATGTTCAGAAGGAACGGTCTAAGTAAGGTACTCATGATTAAAAATGATAAGAGAAAATTTAATAGTTAAACAAACACACTTATGCAAAAAATAATTTCAATTAGCAAAAGAATAATATAAGAAAAGAAAAAAAAATCAAATCACCGAAAAGAAAAAAAAATCAATTCAAATCTGGTGGGTCACTCAAATTTATTTCGGTGTCTTCTCCATGTGGTTGGTGCTCTAGATAAGGCTTTAATCTTTGACCATTAACTTTAAATGTGACACCGTTCTTTGGGTCCTTAATTTCAATCGCCCCATGTGGAAAAATAGTATGAACAATAAATGGACCAGACCAACGAGAGCGTAACTTACCTGGGAATAGGTGCAAGCAAGAATTGAACAAAAGCACTTTCTGACCTAGAGTGAAAGATTTTCTCATAATTTGCTTGTCGTGGAAGACTTTCATCCGTTGCTTGTAAATCTTGGCATTTTCGTATGCATCATTGCGAATTTCTTCAAGTTCTGCCAGCTGTAATCTTCTTTCTGAGCTGGCTTGCTGCATGTCAAAATTGAATTTCTTGATAGCCCAATATGCACAATGCTCGAGTTCCACAGGTAGGTGGCAAGCTTTTCCATACACTAGCCTGTAGGGTGACATCCCAATCGGGGTCTTGAAAGCCGTTCTATATGCCCATAATGCATCATCAAGTCTTAATGACCAATCTTTCCTGTCTGGCCTCATCGTCTTTTCTAATATGTGCTTTATTTCTCGATTGGATATCTCAACTTGGCCACTGGTTTGCGGATGATACGGAGTCGCCACTTTGTGTGCGATTGAATACTTTGTCAAAAGAGCTTTGAATGCTTTGTTACAAAAGTGAGCACCACCATCAATGATTATTGCTCGAGGGAATCCAAAGCGTGAGACAATGTTGCTTTTCAAAAATCCTATCACCACTTTGTGATCATTGGTTCTACATGGAATTGCTTCTACCCATTTTGAGACGTAGTCAACACCAACCAATATGTATTGATGGCCAAAAGAAGGGGGAAATGGTCCCATAAAGTCGATACCCCATACGTCAAAAATCTCAACCACTAAAATTGGATTTAGTGGCATCATGTTCCTTCGTGTAATGCTCCTCATTCGTTGACACCTATCACATGAAGAACAGAAAGTGTAAGCATCTCGAAATATAGTTGGCCAATAGAAACCACATTGTAAAACTTTAGTCGCTGTATTGTTAGCGCTAAAATGGCCTCCACAAGCTTGTTCATGGCAGAATGAAAGAATATTCTGAATTTCATTTTCTCGAACACATCGTCTAACAATTTGATCTGCACAATACTTGAACAAATATGGGTCATCCCAAAAGAAATTCTTTATTTCCGCAAAGAATTTAGCCTTGTCTTACTTGGTCCAATGCTCTGGAAGTTTACATGTAACAAGATAATTAACTATATCAGCATACCAAGGTAATACTTCCACACTCATTAATTGTTCATCTGGAAATGACTCATTCAATATTAATGGCTCTGTAATTGTGTCAAAATGGAGACAAGAGAGATGGTCAGCCACAACATTCTATGTGCCTTTCTTATCCTTGAATTCCAAGTCAAATTCCTGCAAAAGTAACACCCAACGAATTAGTCTAGCTTTTGCATATTTCTTTGTGAGAAGATATTTAAGAGCAACATGATCTGTGAATATAATTATTTTACAACCAATGAGATAAGATCAAAATTTTTCCAATGCAAACACTACTGCTAGCATTTCTTTTTCAGTAGTTGAATAGTTCAACTGTGCATCATTCAATGTCATACTAGCATAGTAAATAACATGAGGAATTCGATCAACTCTTTGTCCTAATACTGCTCCTACTGCATAATCAGATGCATCACACATGAGCTCAAATGGTAAGCTCCAGTTTGGGGCTTGAATGATGGGTGATGATGTCAACAATTGCTTTAATTTTTCAAAAGCCATAAGACATGAATCATTAAAGATAAAAAGTACATCCTTAGCAAGTAAATTGCATAAGGGTCTAGAAACTTTGCTAAAATCTTTAATGAAACGTCTATAGAAACCAGCATGCCCAAGGAAAGATCTTACTTCTCTGACTGTTTTAGGTGGAGGAAGATTAGAAATGAGATCCACATTGGCTTTGTCAACCTCAATACCTTTGCTCGAAATGATATGACCGAGAACAATACCTTGTTTTACCATAAAATGGCACTTCTCCCAATTCAAGACTAAGTTCTTCTCGGTACATCTCTGCAGAACTAGCGTTAGATGATGTAAACATTGATCAAACGAATCACCAAAGACAGAAAAGTCATCCATAAAGACTTCAAGGAATCGTTCAACCATATCAGAAAAAATGCTTAACATGCATCGTTGAAACGTAGCAGGTGCATTACATAATCCAAATGTCATTCTCTTATATGCAAAAGTGCCAAAAGGGCAAGTGAAAGTAGTTTTCTCTTGATCTTTTGGTGCTATGGGAATCTAAGTAGCCATCTAGAAAGCAATAAAATTCATGGCCTGCTAATCTATCAAGCATTTGATCGATAAATGGTAAAGGAAAATGGTCTTTACGTGTGACAGAATTCAACTTTCTATAATCAATGCATACACGCCATCTTGTAGCTACTCTAGTTGGTATCAATTCATTATCAGCATTCGTAACTACTGTGACTCCTGACTTTTTGGGGACAACTTGTACAGGACTGACCCATGAACTATCAAAAATTGGGTAAATGATACATGCGTCTAATAGCTTAAGGACTTCAGTTCTAACAACTTCTTTCATATTAGGATTTAACCGACGTTGCATTTCCCTAGTAGATTTAACATTTTCATCAAGGTGAATGTAATGCATGCAGTCTACTGGGTTTATACCTTTTATGTCTGCTATGGTCCATCCTAATGCTTCTTTGTGCTCTTTTAAAACATCCAACAACTTACCTTTTTGTTCGTCATTGAGGGATGATGAAATGATTATCGGCAGAGTGCTTTCTTCTCCCAAAAATGCATATTCCAAAGTGTTGGGCAATTGTTTGAGCTCAAGTTTCGGTGGTGATTCTGATGATGGGATGAATTTCTTTTCTGATGGTGCTAGTTGTTCTACTCTTAACTTCCATTTATTAGTGTCCATAGATGGTGCTGAGTCAAGTAGGGCGTTGACCTCATCGACCGATCTGTCAATATCAAAATCAAAACCAAAGTGAGTTAAACATGTTTGTAAAGGATCATCACTAAGGTTTGAAACAAAAGTGTCATCAACTAATGCTTCAATTAAATCCACATCTACAATTCCGTCATCTGCATTGTGAGGTTGCCTGGCAATGTTGAAGATGTTCAGCTCCATAGTCATGTTGCCGAAGGACAACTGCATATTTCCAATCCTGCATTGAATGTGAGCATCCGCAGTTGCCAAGAAAGGTCGGCCTAGAATAATGGGGATGTGCTTCCTTGAATCCTGTATTGGTTGAGTGTCAATTACAATGAAATCAACAGGAAAATAAAACTTGTCTACCTGGATAAGCACGTCCTCCACAATACCACGAGGTATTTTCGTGGACCGATCTGCAAGCTGTAACACCACTGGAGTTGGGTGTAATTCTCCCAGTCCAAGTTTCACGAATACAGAGTAAGGCAAAAGATTTACACTTATTCCTAAATCCAACAAAGCATTCTCAATTGTGTGGTTCCCTATACTACATGAGATAGTGGGGGATCCTAGGTCTTTGCATTTTAAAATAATTTTATGTTGGAGTATAGAACTAACGTTTTCTGTTAAAAATGCCTTCTTTTGAACATGCATATTTCTCTTTTTAGTACAAAGGTCTTTAAGAAACTTGGCATAAGATGGAACTTGTTTAATTGCATCAAGTAAAGGGATGTTAACACTTACCTGTTTGAAGATTTCAAGAATCTCATCTGTGGATTTTTCCTTTTTTCTTTTAGCTAACCTTTGAGGAAATGGAGCTTTCGGAACATATTCTCGTGGGTTGGTTTCTTCTCTCTCCTCCGGTGGTGAGTTCTCAGCATTTACAAGTACAATTTGATTTTCTTTTGTCACTGGCATCTCCACTTTGTTGTCGACTTCTTTTCCTTTTCGCAAGGTCATGACGGCTTTGATTTCTCCATGCTGCTGTGGTGAACTGGTACTTGCTTCATGCACTCCTTTAGGATTAGGTACTGGTTGACTTGGAAACTTGCCTTTCTCAACGGTCATTGCCAAGGTCTGAACTGAAAAAGCAAGTTGTCCCACCATCTTCTCGGGGCTTGAAATTGATTGGGCTCTTGAGTTAAAGCCTGCTCTCAATTCATTTCGTAGTCCATCAATAGTGCGGTTCTGTTGCTCAATCGTGGAGTGAGTAACATTCCTGAAATTCTGAAATGCATCCTCCCATGGTCTAGGTTGAGAGTGGTTCTGGTTCTGATTGTATGGTCTAAATGGTGGCTGAGAGGCTTGAGGATTTTAAGGAATTGGTTGCATTGGTGGAGCTGCAGCTGTTGGTCCATTCTGTTGGAATCCTTGAGACCATGAAAAATTGGGATGGTCTCTCCATCCCGGGTTATATGTGTTGGAGTATGGGTTGTAATTTGATGGTTTTCTCATTACACCTATGGCATTGGCTTGATCTGAGTATGAGTCATGGTCATGTGGCTCTGTTGATTTAGCAGTTGATAACGATGCTATTTGTCGAGAGAGACCTTCAATTATCTCCTTGACTTCTTTGATTTCTGAACTTGACTCGCCAATGTGAACCTCATTTACTCCTTTAATTCTTCTAGTATTCCTGAGTGATCGACTCCGTTGTTGGGAATTATCCGCTTGTGGCTGGAAGAATTCCCAAATCTCTGTTGCGCTTTTTGACATTAGCTCTCCTCCACTTGTTGCCATTAGCCATTCTTGCACATTTGGCAATAATCTCTCCAAAAAGTATTGGCATTTAGGGGTGGGCGCGGTTCGGTTCGGTTCGGTTTTTTACTATATTTTTCATAATCGTTCGATTACGATTATTTTAAAATCATAATCGCGATTAATCAAATTACCGAAATAATCAAATACTCGATTAATTGAAATAATTCGGTTCGGTTCGGTTCGATTATTTCGATTATAGGCCTATTGGGCCTATTTTGGGCTTTTTCAAATTTAAAACCTTAAATTAATAAATCTACAACAAACATAAAAAATTAACAAACAAAAAATCAAAATATGTCTCAAACAATGTTCAATAACACATAAAAAAATTAACACCACAGCAGCAACAAATCAAAGAGAGAATCTAGGATCTGACACATTCACTTAAAACTACCAAAGGATATCCATTATCCTCAAACAATTTGTATACAATCTTCCAAAAGATTACTCTTTGATCACGCATAACAAATAACCATACAAAAATTTTTATATTAAAATAAGCAAATTTAATACTAAAAAATCTTGCCGCATGCTGTTGTCTAATGTTGCCCATTTATGAAAGCAATAAATTTCTTGTGAAAATATTATAGATTATTTCCAGCAATCACAGAATCTAAAAGCTTGAGCTTGTGCTTAATTAAACGTCTGACAAGGTTATTTAAATTTCTACTCACCTATATTTTAACTATTTTTATTATTCTCAGGTTATATGGTTTTCAATTTCAAACTCAATATTAGTCAAAGGAACAACGCTAATTAAAAAGATTAAATTAAATCAAGCAATGCATTAGCAATCTGTAAATTGATTACTTAAGGTTAAGGATCAACTTCTCAAAATTAATGCCCAGAAAATAACTTATTTTTAAAAGTTCAAAACAAACCCACTTATTATTATTATTATTATTATTATTATTATTATTATTATTGGGAAGCAATACAGATTAGCTCCAGCAAAATCGATCCTGAAGAAGAGATAACACATTTGCTGCACGTCCTATCTTTACATGTGTGTACCCGCAATAATTAATGATTTGACTAATAAGTTTGATATTATATATATATATATATATATATATATATATATATATATATATATATATATATATATATATATATATATATATGCACAACTTGACTTTGATGCCATTTTAAGAACTACTATAGCAAGATAAACGCTTAAGCAAACACTCACAAGCAGCAGCGGCTACCAGCAGCGACAAACAGCAGCGACAGCAGCAGCGGCTGCAGCAGCGAGGCAGCTACGACCAGCTACGACCAGCGGCAGCAGCAGCGAGCCAGCGACGAGCAGCGGCAGCAGTGAGCCAGCGACGAGCAGCGGCAGCAGCAGCGAGCCAGCGACGAGCAGTGAGCCAGCGATGAGCAGCGGCAGCAGCAGCGAGCCAGCGACGAGCAGCGGCAGCAGCAGCGAGCCAGCGACGAGCAGCGGCAGCAACAGCGAGCCAGCGACGAGCAGCGGCAGCAACAGCGACGTGTTCAGGGGCTGAAGGTCACGAGTTCGGCTGAATTAGAGATTTAGAGTCACTTTACTCACTTTAGGTTTTGGACTCTTGGGAATCCGGATTTTATTTGTGTTCGGTTCGTCGGTTCGGTTTTTCGGTTTTTTTTTTTAAACCGAAAACCGAACCGATTGATTTTACTATTTTTTCGGTATTACTATTTCGGTTTTTTTGGATATAAAAAAACCGCAAAAAAACCGAACCGAACCGAACGGTTCGGTTCGATTTTTGATTAATCAACCTTTTTTGCCCACCCCTATTGGCATTGGTGTCATTTCTCGTACCCATGATGTGGACACTTCAAGAGTAGCCCATTAAATCGCTCCCATGTTTCAAAAAACTGCTTATCCTCTCTCTGGGTAAACTCTGAGATTTCCCTGCGAATAGCATTAGTTTTATGCACTGGAAAATATTTATTCAAAAATTTTGTAACCATTTGTTCCCATGATGCAATGCTATTAGCAGGCAATGTATTAAGCCATGAACGAGCTCTATCCTTTAAAGAAAATGAGAATAATCTAAGTTTTACATCATCATCTGAAAAATTCTCATATTTAAATGTTTGACAAATAGCATGAAAATCATTCAAATGATTATATGGGTCCTCATTTTCTAAGCCATAGAATGTGGGGAGACAATTTAGCACACTAGGTTTTAGTTCAAAGCTCCTAGCAGCTACATTTGGGTATCTTATACATGATGTGCTCAAATTAGCTAAGGGACTAAAATAGTCCTTAAATGGCCTCTCTTGTTGTGCATGTAAATCCATTCCAAATTTATTTTTAATGTGCTTATGTGTGCGAAGTATTTTTTCTAGTTCAAGATCTATAGGTTCAAGATTAGGTAATAATGACCTACGACCATGCATGCAAAATAAAATAAAAATAAAAATAAAGATGGGAACAAAACAAATAAAAATAAATAAGAGGGAGAAATTACGATACTAACCTTATTGCGCTATTACAACCTTACTATAAAAATACAAAAAAATAAATACCTGAAATAAATTAACTAAAAATTAAATTAATAAGATAAACAAAAATTACAAAGAAAAATAAATTAAAAATTAAATTACAGAATTTTAAAGAAGAGAAAAAGAAAAGAAATACTAACCTTTAAATGCGGATTCAATTTTTTTATTTATAAAAAAATACAAGAAAACAAATAAAAGAAATTATTCACAAAAATTAATTCTATGAATTAAAATTACTTACCTCCCCGGCAACGGCGCCAAAAACTTGTTGTGCAAATTTTAATGTACTCGCAAGCGCACAAATCTATTGTAGTATAGATCAATGGTGACGAGTGTCGATCCCACGAGGAGGTGGATTTTAATTGTGTGTAGAATTAATTTTGTAAATGGGTGATTAGATTTGTGGTGGAAATGAATTGGAATATGCTAAAACTTAAATTAAAATGGCAAGAATAAATTCGAAAATTAGAATTGAAATGGCAAGAATAAATTGAAGAGAATTCTATTGAAATGATGTACTTGGGTATCTGGATCCGTATCAACATGCATCATGGGCTAAATAATCCTTATTAATGCCAGTTAAATCATGAGGGGGGAATCCACACCTCATGAACCACGCTCTAATCAATATGGTGCTAAGGGCTTATCGTGCCAAATAATAATAACCTTGTACTAGAGGGCCGGTGAAACCAAGGCGGTACTAGACAAGATTAGTATTATTTGTCGACGAGAAGTCAAACATCCACAAAAATTAGAGGGGAAGAGAAAGTAAATTTACCAAATCAAGCCCATGACACATGTTGAGACTTCACCTTCAACCCAAGCTTGAAAGAAAATTAGGCACTCATAATTGAACTAGGGGTAAAATGGGAATTTATTAAAATACGTAGAAAATACAAGATGGAGAAGGAATTACAGAGAATGGATCCCAAAAATGGATTCAGAGATATCCAATTAGGGGGGGGGGGGGGGGGAAGCCCCCTTTTTATAGATACATTGAGTAAATCATGGCCATCGGATTAAAAACAGTTTGGACGCTCAAGATTGCGCCACGTCATCAGTCAACAGTACGCGGTTTGACCACGTGGATGAACAGTAATACGGTTTGACCCGGGTGAACAGTGACGCGGTTTGGTTGAAAATAATCCTGTGTGATGCATGTACCGTACGCGAGATTTTTCGTCCACTGATATGTTGCCACGTCACCATCAACAGTACATAAGAATTTTAGCCCAACAGGATCGTGACACCTCATCAGTCAATGCCACATCATCGATCAATGCCACGTCATCGGTCAATGCCACGTCATCGATCCGTCTATGTGAACAGTGTCATGAACAGTACCGTACACGTGAATAGTACCGTACATGTGAATAGTGCCATTTTTCCTTTTATGCTCCTCCTAAGGTTTTCGACCATCCTGAGTTCAAAAGTGATGTCCGCTTTGCCGTCTGATCTCTCGTTTATTGTGAAATGACCATGATGCCCCTAAAATACATAAAATACTTAATTAAAATCAAACACACATAATTAAATTGCAAGAAGCTTAAATACATAAAAGTAAGGGTTGTTAGTAAAACTTGAAATGTAAAATGATGATTTTCTCCTTTCTAAATATACATTTTCTAACACTCAACAGGGAGCTAAAATGCTTTGAAGAAGTTATGTCCCATCAGTTAAAAGTGAGTGGGTTAAAGTTATGCAAAAAGAGATGAAATTCTTGAATCAGAACCAAATTTATGACTTAACAAATCTTCTTTAAAAAAAAAGCACTAAAGAACAAATGAGTTTAGAGATTGAAGACTGAAAATAACTCACAACAGCAGTACAAGGCTAAATTGGTTGTGAAGGGTTTCGGTAAGAAGAAATGTGTCAATTTTGAAGAAATATTCTCTCCTGTGGTGAAGATATTTTCTAAGTTATTCTGGGATTAGTAGCTAGCTTGAATTTGGAGATTAAACAGCTCGATGTAAAGACAGCTTTCTTGCACAAAGCCTCAAAAGAGGAAATATACATGGAGCAACCTAAAGTATTCATTGTCAAAAGTAAAGAAAAACTTGTGTACAAGTTAAAGAAAAGTTATATACGCTGAAACAAGCACTAAGACAATGGTACAAGAAGTTTGATTCTTTTATGGAGAATCATAGTTCATCAAGACTATGTCTGATTATTGTGTTTTTGTGAAGAAGTTTAGTTATAATGATTTTATTATTTTTTTGCTCTATGTGGATGACATGTTCATTCTTGGCTAGGATGTTAGTAAAAATGATAATTTAAAAAACAGTTTAGTAAGTTTTTTATAATGAAGGACTTAGGATCGGCAAAACAGATTCTTGGCATGAATATTTCCTGTGATAGAAAATCTAGGAAGTTATGGTTATCTCAAGAAGCACGTGTTGAAAGAGTTCTTGAAAGATTTAACATAGGTAAGGTAAACTATATTCATTCTCCACTCGTAAACCATTTCAAGCGTAGTTCTGAACATTGTCCTATAAGTGAGAAAATGAAGCAAGAGATGAGAGGAGTTTCTTATGATTCAGCAGTTAGTAGTTTGATATATGTCATGGTTTGCATAAGGGTAGATATGGCTCATACAGTTGGTGCAGTTAGTCAGTTTCTTTATAATTATGGCAAAGAACACTATATAGCAGTGACGTGGATTTTCAGATAATTTAGAAGCACTTCCAAGGCATGTTTACATTTTGGTGGTGACAAATTTATATTACAAGTGTACACAGATACAAATATAGTAGGAAATATTGATTCTAGAAAATCTCTATCATGATATCTGCTTACCTTTGTAGGGGAAGCAGTTTCATGGTAGTCCAAGCTTCAACAATGTGTTCTTTTGCCTACCACTGAAGAAGAGTATATTATAATCACTGGAGATTGCAAACAAATCTCGTGGATGAAAAATTTCCTAAAAGAGCTCGGTGTGAAACAAAATAGCTATATTATGTACTGCGATAGTTAGAGTGTCATTCAATTGGCAAAGAATTCAACATACCATTTCAAATCCAAGCAGATTGATGTGAGGTATCATTGGATATGAGACACGCTTCAAAAGAAACAATTACAGCTTGAGAATATTCAAACAATAGAGAATGGGTTAGATATGATGACAAAGTCATTACCCAAAGAGAAGTTGAAAAGCTATAAAAAGAAAGCGGGTTTAGTGGTCTCCCCTCCATAATCTGGAGGAGGAGATTTGTTAGATCCATCTCATTTGAGTGGCTTAAAAGGCTAAAGTCCAAAGGTTTGCTTGACGCACAATTAATATTAAGTTTTGGACTTGGATGAAATTAGCCAAAGAATGATATACAAAAAAGAAAAAGAGAAGCAAGCAGCGGCAATGATAGAAAGAAGATGAAAAAGACGAGAAAGAAAGACAGTGGCGCAATAGTTGTTTTTAGGGGTAAGGGTTTTAATCTTTGATTCGACAATCGGAAGACGATTTTAACTCTATTTTCTCTCAAATTTAGAGGATAAATACATGGCATCGCCCTATACAATTCTACTGGTCTTAATTTTTGTTTTATTATCTCATTGCCTGTTATTTAAGATACCTACTAGTTAGAGAGATAGATATTAGGTTGTTATTGTAAGCCAAAATTATTAAAATTTTTACTGTTGTTGGCCTCTAGTGTTACCTAGAGAAGAATTTATACTGTAATCTTATTATTAATATAGTGGAAGGTTATATCGGACTACGATCCTGTACTTTTTTCTAATTTGAATTTTCTACGTAAAAAAATGTCTCTCTTGTAGTTAGTTTGTTGCTTTGGATTATGTTGGTTTATTTTCTACTTATTCATATATGGTACACATCCCATTTTAATCACACAAAGAGGGAAAGAGTTTGTTTCTTCTTAATTTGCAGCAGCTTGTGTGGGTTGCTTTCCTAACAATAAGAAATATAATAAGCATAAGAAACGATATAGTCAACATTAGTAGAAAATTCTATAAAATAAAAATAAAAATAAAAATTTCCAAAGTAAAAAAACAATACACAAAAAGAATCTATAAACGAAATAAGACTTGTAAATATTTTTTTTAATATGGTAAAGAAAGACACATTAAACTACATTGTCCTAAAAATAAAAAGGTCAATCAATTAAAAATAGATAGATATAATATAAAAAGAACAAGTTTTAGATATAGAAGAAAATTTTAATATAGATGAAATATCAGATAACGATAATATATGTATTCTCAGTGACCAAAGTAGTGAATCAGAAACTAATAGTAATTCAAAAGTATAATTAGATTTAGAAATCAATGTCTTAGAAACTTATACATCATTTTTCAGTAAAAGTTGTATAGCTTGTAATAGAAATTTTGAATTAGGATATACAGACACAAATACAGATAAATTCTTTTGTAATAGTTGTAAAGATAAACAATAAAATGATAAAATAGTAAATAAATAGAGCAATAAGTGAATTAATAAATATAGCTATTGTTGTGATAATTTTAATGTACTCGCAAGCGCACGAATCTAGAGATAGAATAGTGGTAACGAGGTCGATCCCACAGGGATTGTTATAAATTAAAAAGTCTAATTTAAATATAAAATTAATATTAATTCTAACCTAGTTGAGCAAATTGAGTTTTTAAGAAAATTAAACCAATTAAACTAAGGAAGCAATTAAAATAAAGGAGAATTCAATAAGATAAGAATTACCAAGGTTTCAGAATCCACCACTATTCAACTAGTAATTATCTAATTATTAATTAATCCCCAATTTTAGAGTGACAACTCGAAATCAATCTATGTCATCTCATGGATATAACAATTAAGCCCAAGTAATTAAATCTAATGTAGGTTCTTTTTCTGCTTAATAATATGACATCTAAGCATCCCATGTAAACATATTGAATAACAAAGAGTCAAAGTTTCCTAAGCACTCTATGTAAACAATTTAATGAAAAACATAAAATCAAAGATAATCATGTATAAACTTTAAAGATCCAAGCATAGATTTAATCGAATATTAATCCTAACAATCAATAATGCATGACAGAATTGATGAAAAGATTTTAATAACATCCAATTAATCATGTGAAATAAAAACCATAATTATTAAAGAACATATATAGGGAATTAATTAAATAAAAAGATAATTATTTCATTGAATAGAGCTTCATCATTAACCTCAGTATAAGAAAATTAGCTAGACATACTTGAATTGGGAGCAACAAAAGAAATAAAATCAGCCATGGGAAGCCGAAATATTGCTGCTGCAACTGCTCTCTTCCAGCCTTTTTCTCCTCCTCTGGCGATTACCCCCCCAAAAGCCAAAAGCTTAGCTTTCTTATATAGCCTTTAAAATGGGCCCCACCTTGTCAATCAGGTTTGGTCTTTTATTTGTTTTGCTTCACTCACGTGGCCACCAATTAAGCTTGCACTAGGATTCCTTTTTCCAATTGTAAAAGCTAAGTGTGGGCCCCTTTAAGTTGCTTTCCATGCATTACAAATCTAGGTCACTTGATTAATTGAAATTCTTTTTTAGTGCAAATTACTCTTGGCTTCATATGCTATAAATTCTTAATTGTGTCACGGCTTTGATTGATGCTTTCCCAAACTTGTTATTCTTTATGCGCTTTTTGTTTCCCAATCTCCAATTAATTTCCTATGCAATAAAATAATTCAATTAATTAAAAATAATAAATAAAATTAACTAGCAATTATAATATAAAGGGTAAAATATGTATATAAATTATGCTCATCAGCTATAGAATTATTATTTTAAAAAGAAACAGTTTACACTAAAGCAATAATTGACACTGGAGCAAATAAATGTATTATACATAATAGCTAGTCCCTAAAGAAAATAGGAATAAATTGAGAAGTTTAATAAATATTAGACAATTTAATGGAGAATTAATGCAAATAATAGAATGTATAAATAATATACCTATTAGAATAACTGGAGAAACACATATGTTACCCCAAACATTTATTTCTAGCCAGAAAGCAAGACATAAATTTGTTTTAGGATTAAATTTTTATATTAAGAAATAATGGTAATATACTTATAACTCCAAATAGAGTAAATTTTTTTAAAAAGTCTACATTCATTCAACTAAAATCCAAAACACGTGTTTTACCATATGAGCAAAAGTCAATAATGGTAGAAAAATATATAGACATGCAATTTTTTTATTTTTTATTAGAAGAAGAAAACAAAATAGACCGTACTAAAGTAGAAATTTTAGATGATGAAGAGATAGATAAGTACTTAGAAAATGTCATAAATAGAGGGAAAAAAAGATAGAATGTTTAAAATGTGATAGATGGCCCGAAGAAATTAGAAAAAAAAAAAGTAAAAGAGTTAGAAAGATTAGATATAATAGGTGACAATCCAATCAAAAAAATAATAAAAAAGAGATATATTAATTAGAAATAATCAACCCAAACATAATAATAAAAACACAAGATTTACCTTATAGTTTAGAAAGTAGAAATGAATTCAAAATGCATATAAATGAATTATTATAATTAAAAGTAATAAGAAATAGCACAAACAAACATAGAAGTCTAGCATTTATAGTAAATAATCATATTGAACAAAAATGAGGTAAGAGTAGAATGCTAATTAACGATAAAAGATTGAAGGATACTACTTTAGACAATAGTTATAAAACACTCAATAAAGACGAATTAGTAAGTTGTATACAAAATGCTAAATAATTTTCTAAATTTGATTCTAAAAGTGGTTTTTGACAAATATGACTTTCGGAAGAATCTATTTAATGGATAGTTTTTAGTTGTTCAGAAGGATATTTCAAATGGTTATCATTACCATTTTTGCATTAGTTCATATTTTTCATTAACAAAAATATTTTAATACTGAAGATATAAAGTTAATACAAAAACTTAAAGGAATAATTAAAAATCTTAAGCCATTAGCATTATTAATAGACAATTATTATAAAATTATAGAAATTGATGCTAGTAGTTTAAAATGACTAGGAATATTAATACAAAACCCTAATAAAGATAGCCCAAAAGAGAAAGAAGAAATAGCAATTTATATTGGTGAAAAAATTACAAAAATAAAAAGTAGAAAGTCTAGTGTAGAATAATAAATTCTTTAAATTAATTTCATTTGTATATACAAAATGATACATTTACAATAAGACTAAATTGTAATAACATGATAAAATTTTATAAAAAATACAAAAGAAAAAAAATTTATTAGTAAAAGTGATATATTTCTTAAAAATAATAACAGGTAGAGGATATAAAGCAAAACTCATACACATAATAGGTAAATAAAATATTTTAGCTTATATTCTTTCAAGGTTAACTACTAAATGATTATTTTGTAGGAATGAAGTGATATACGAATTTCGGTCCAATAACACTTTGATAGTTCCCTTCAAGAGCAAATTTGAGTTTTAGAAGTAAATTTCAGTTATTTAACATCAGCAATGCGTCTTAGACAATTTATGGAGTTGTAATAACCCACAAGATAAATTAAAAGTAACCAATGCACTAATGCATTATTTTAGATAGATTAATGATCATGTAGAAAGTAATTATTTTGCATTTTTTGTATTAATTAGAAGTAGACAACCAAGCATTTACAGACAATGGAGAGAGGTAGTTGATCTAATAATCAATTATCCTATCCATATTATAGTGGATTTTATACATTTTATGAAGCAAGAGAATTTGCTAGACAAAAGATAGTTAAATAATCCTTTAGACAGTGCATCAGCATTATCATCATCAACCATATAGTTTTGTGTGTGAAGTAATGACACACAAAATTAGAAAGCTTAATAATACTTGATATCACTTAAATAGTGAAGCAAATGCATGTAGAGAGAAAACAATTGCATTAGAAAGTGCTAATGTAAAACTAATTAGATAGAATGTTGTATTACAAAATAAAAACCATAAATAGCCGCTTGAAGAATTATTTAATATTACCCCAACATGGCAACTAATAAAAATTTAAAAAATTTCTTTCTTAATCGATGATGGTATAGACATTGTAAAAGAAAAAAATAGTAGGAGTCCTATACCAATACCTTGTTTCAGTAACCAACCAAATATTTTCTAGCAAAGATGAATCTCTTAATTGAGTTTGGACCAGGATGGTAAGAATTAAGAAATATTACCCCTCTTAGACATGATTTTTCTTCAATTTCCTTTGATTATTCTTTAACTGAAATGCTAGACAATGAAGATTTTTTTTTTAAAGCCCTTGGTTTTTTAATGATACGTATTATTTATATTTTCAACTTAGAAGATTTAAATTCTTTCCACCAATTTTAAACAAAAGTCTATCTATCATAAAACTAGTAGTCTTAATCATAAACTTAATCTCTTTGCCACTTAGACCCCAAATAATTAATAAAAAGAAAACATGTGTCATATTGCCAACGTATCATGTCATTTTTATAAACGAATGAACCAAATAGTTTAGAAAAAGACATTATCATGATAAGCCCAACTTCTTTGCAAATGGACATATACAGAAGATAGCTTTCTATAAATGGGTTGAGCCTAATAATGATAAAATCATAGCCCAAGCACAAAACTATACTATTCTAGCTCAAAGACATCTTGTTCATGAAAATCACCTTATTCCTTCACTACAGCTAAAAGTTGACGATCTAGAAAAATGTGGAGAATATCCAAAACCGCTAATTGAGATCAATGACAAGCAATCATTAGGAAGTGAATTTGAAGCTATAAGTCATCGGTCTTTGGATGAAGGCATAGCAGTAGCTATTGATGAAATGATATATAGATAAAAGACACCATTAACCAGCTAGCAGTAGTCAAAATGTCTTTATTACTGTCATGTTTTTACATATGTTCTTCTTTTACTCACTACCTGAAAAAAGAAAAACTGTGAAAGCCTCTTTTTCATTTTATCATTTTATTACCGACCTTGAGTCATCATAAAGTAACAGTAGCCAGTCAATACTTTTACTACTTAATTTTTAGCCAATCTTTGGCAAACTACCACCTGTAAAGTGTAATCTCAAAATTTTATCTCTTGTATGTCAAGGCATTGATTGTAAAATAATTGTTACAAGTCTTCAATTGTATATATAGACCTCTTGGATCATTGAGAGTGTAGAGTTTTATAGAGACTTGTAGATAATTTAGAGTCAAGAGAGTCTTGTATTCAAGAAAAGCAATAAAATGTTTCTTTATTCATAAACACTTAACAATCTTTTAGACATCAATTAGCAAGCTTTTATCAAGTAAGTAAATTTAATTTCTTTAGTTTTATTTACTTATTTATTTTTCGGGGTTAGAAGTATCGTCTAGTTAACAAAAGTATAAATTATATTTAAAGTATTAACAAAATGCAGACCTTGTTATTATTTAAGGGAAAAGAGTATGTAGAAGGTTTTTGAAAAATATTTTTTTTTACAGAATATAAAAACTTAATAAGAGTTTCTACTGAATTTCTGAAAATTTCTTTTTAAACACGGTCTGCGTTGCCCTGTTTAGCCCTTGATGTGTTAAAAATGCATTTTTGGCTGTGAGCCTAGGAGCTTTAAAATATTTTTTACTAGTAGGTTTTCAGAACTAGTTTTATTTAACTTTGAAATGCCAATTTTTGCCAAGACAACTTCTAAAGTTCTCATAAACTTTTTAGAAATTTATTGTACATAAGTGGGAAAACGGTCACATATATTCTATGGTTAACCCAAATGGGAACTATATCAGTCTATATTGTCGGCTTCTTATACCGACAATAGATGATGACATACACAACCAATTAGAAATTTTTATTTCTAATTGATTTACTTTTTTATTTTCCAGGCAATGGGGTTTAATGTGTCATTTTCTACCACATAAAAAATATTTACAAGTTCTATTTTGTTTATAGATTCTTTTACCTTTTTTAAAGTTTTTTTAACTTTTTGTTTATTATCTTTATGCTTAAGGAATTTTTTCTTTAGATTTTTCTACTATTATATCTGTAGGTTGCTTATATTAAGTATAACTTTTCTTGTGCTCATTATATTTCTTATGGCTAAATCGACTAGGGTAATTACATCCTAAAGTAGGTACTTCATGCATATACACATTTTTCTAAACTGTAATTTTATTTGATGTCCATCATTTTCTTCTATCTTTTTCTTCTTCACAATACTCTTTAATCCTACCTCTAACATATTCTATTACTGGTAATAATATAGTACAATAATTAATTCTGTGTCCTTTTAGTTATAAACCAATTAATTAATTCAATATGTAATCTTTCTCCTATTTTACCTCATAGTTTATCTACAATTTTTAATAATAAATCTTCGTCAAATGGTCTTCCTATATCACGACAAAATTTATAAAATAATTTGCATATTCATGAAAATATCTTAAATCACATATTTTTAATTGTTCTAAGTTTCTAATTGCTTTAATCTATTTAATTATATTGTCCTTTTCATCTACTCCTAGTATTAATTTACCCATTAAATCTATAACACTGATTACTGGAATGTTTGTATCAAAATTGTCTAATTCTTCAACTTTATTTTTTTCATCCTAAATATATTATTAAAATTTGTAGATAAATTAACAAGAAAAATAGGAGAAAGATTACATACTAAATTAATTAATTGGCTTAAAACTTACAAGACACAGGAAATTAATTATTATGCTACATTAATACCAGTAATAGAATATGTTAGAGGTTGGATTAGTGAGTACTGTGAAGAAGAAAAACATAGACTATGCAGACAAATAACAAGGGACTTCTCGATCAGAGGCCTAAAAAAATGCAGACAAATACAGCATACTCTAATAAACTAATAAAACTATCTATATTATTAATATGTAAAGAGACTGTGATACAACACACAAACAGATTCATCTATGAACTTGCTAGAGCTCTCTTATGGATGAATTCTTTCTGTGAGCCAAGTTAAGCCCACACTTGGTTTAATGCTGCCAACAACTTCCACCTCCCTTAACTGTTCTTTTGCAGTAATAACCATTGTGTGTAGGAGCTCCGCAGATGGAGGTTCCTCCAGAACTCCAGCCATTACAGGGACTATTTGTTGAACCCTTGTTCGATGACTGTTTTGAATGCTGCCAACACTTTGTATTTCCCTTTACCGGCCTTCTGCAGTACGAACCATTAAGCGTCTGAGCTCCACAAACAGCGCTACAGAAGTCCTCTTCATTGAATGTACTTAATTTTGAACCTGCATCATACACATTGGACTTATCTTCTTCAGCTGACTTGGATTTGATTCCTTTAATCTTCATCCCTTTGTGCTCCTCGCACCTCACTCTTCCTTTAACAGGTTGCCTGCTGCAGAAAGTCCCATCGCCTGATTCCACCCCACATATGGTATCAGAGTTTGGTTTGGTTGTGAACCTCTTAGAAAATACTTGAGGTTGTACTCTTCCAGACCTAGACATTTCAGAAGAGTCAGAATAATTGCAAGCATTGGCATCAAAATCCACATTGCGTACATATTCAGATGCTCCTAATAAATTAGAATTGGATCCATTAGTGCTTCTCCATTTGTGCTCTTCACTAACTGTGCACATCTCTTCAATCACTGGAGGCTTCACTGGGTTCGATCTACTGATCCTCAAACCTTTGTGTTGAGTGCACCTTTTTCTTCCTTTAAGTGGTGGCCTTCTACAGATAGAACCATCATCTAAGGACACCCCACAGATAACTGTACGGTCCTCATCAGTGCCATGTCTTTCCAAAACCAACCTAGGCTGTGATTTAGTAAATTTAAAAATTTGAGAAAAGAAACTGTGACCCTCCTCATCAGCATAGGTGCCACAATTATTTTGTTTTGAAGGCAGTTTTCTTGCTTTGATTTTAATTCCTGCTGGCTTTTGACTGAAATACAAAAGCTTCCTGATACTTTGAGGAAACTGAATATTGTCTGAAGCAATGGTATTGAGCTTCCGAAGAACATCATAATGGCGACGTGTGCCATTACTCCCTTTGTTCCATGCATAATCAAATGTACTGAGGAGTTCACTTTCTGTGTTAAGAGCATCTGCTTTATTTTCCATCTGTCAAGCATTAACAAAGGAAAATAAAAAGAAAAGAAATCAAATTTCAGAAACTATAAACCAAATAACTATGCAGGCAGGCCTACCTCCGTTAATGCATATCAGTGGAATATAAACCAGAACCACTCAAACACAGTGACCCCAGATGCAAACGTTATGATCTATGAGTGATTGATATGATCTACAAAAATTTGCACAATTCTGCTTGTGTATAAAATGCAGGTTAAAAGCCTCAAGCATCTTTAAAACAGAACCAAAAAAAATGAAAGATACAAGAATGACCATGCTATTATATCCATAGTAGCATTCAAGAGAAACAAAAATGACTATGCATTTATGCAATTGCAAGGAACTGAAAACAAGATCCAAATTTAACAACTTTTATTGTACTACTAGCCAAGATTCAAAGGTCACCAGCAACTCCTCAAAAGATGCTTCAAAGGTCATGTTTGTTCATAGAGTAAACAGAGCCTGATTATGATTTCCCTATTTGGGTTTATCTTATACATAGTGTATTAGTATTGAACTTCTAATCAAGTCATTCAAAAGACATTGCCAACTAAACGTAGTGTTGTACATAAAAAATGAGCCACATCTAACTAATAACAAATCAAAAAGAGCTATATATAGAAATAGAAACAGAAGCAAGGATTTTAAAAATTCTCAAAAGGATGCACACCTACAGGAGCCCATCTATAAGCAATGGCGTGACGTCTGCTGAAAATATCATCAAAACAACCAGACCCATTACTGGGGTTGTTATTCAAATGGGCTCCACTACGGCCATAACACTGGAGTCGCGTTCGGACACTGTCAGCTTGTCCAAGATAGACCACAACGACGTCATCTGAGTCGATCCTGTCCGTACGGGAGCGAGATGCAACAATTCCAAGTTCATAAACTCCAGGACCCGAGGTACTTGGAAGGTTGTGAACCCTGTATCTATCGGCTCCTTCCTTGCCAAGCAAATAATCTTCCCAATCTGACGCCCCAACAAGTATCTGCAATAGCCATTTACACACACACACACATATAGATGCACACAATATATGCAGTCTTTGTTAATGAAAGAGGTGATTAATTTTATGAATTCTAATCAAGCAGCCCAGAAGCGTAAAAATGGAAAGATTGGAAAGGAAAAAATGAGCAGACCTTCCATTTAGAAAAGTGGGCATCGTGTTTGGTTCGCTTGCATTCTTCCCTCTTGATTCTGATTATTTCAGTCTCAGCCGCTCCCATCTGCTATTCTGTAACTCGACCGTTGTTTGTGCCTTTTTTTTATATCGTTGTGACTTATGGTGCAAAGACCATATTGCCCCTGTAATTGTTGGAATTTACGATTGTCCATGGTTGGTGAATAGTTATTAATATGTGTAATTGTTGGAAGTTACTCAGTAAACCCCCATGTTATGATTATGAGTTGTGACTTCATTTGGATATCTTTCCATTTTGATTTTGATTTTTTTATTTTTAATGTATATCATTAATTGATAAATCAACTCAATACTTTCCCATACTGTAATTCAATTCTATTAAGATAGTATTTTTCTCTTTTTTTTTTTTATCTTGAAAGATAGTCCTGAAATCATCCTACTTAAATTAAATATTTGTATATTCGTTAGCTGAACCTTTATCAATTGCTTTCAAGAGGAGATGTTAATCAATTGAGTTATCATTTTGAAATATAACAAATTTTGATTGTAGGTGTCATATTTTATCTCAATCTAATAGGGCAGGCAACATGTATCTATATTAAAGAATGAAAAAAAACAACCACACACCTTAAAAAAGCTGCGAGTTTCATTAAAACAGTACACAACATCCAATTAACAACTCCAACATGAATACCTACAAAAATTAAGAATTTAAGCCCTATAAGTAGTGTCATGTGACCTAATCCAAGTACAAAATATAGGTCGTTAATTAGGACACTAGATCTTCTCGAACTAAGGCAACTTGTCTATAAATAATGATCTGATCTCATTATAGTAACATTTGTGTTGAAATTCTTATAAATACCAAGAATATTGAATGTACCTTCAAAAAATTCTCTTTTAGCTCACTATTCTTATATATATTATCCAAAATCTTATGTGAACATTGAAGCGACTTCGAAGGGGGCAACCCCCACACTTTGAAACAAAGAGCACAGAGGAGAAGAGTTTGTTGGTTTTATTAAAGGTACTAATAGTCATTTGAATAAGGTTTTAATTTAATTGAGACTATTATTCACCATTTCTATGCTAATGTTAGACTCCAATCTATTAACGAGACATCAAATGTTAAACCACTTTGTTTAACTATGCAAGTTCTTGTTTAATTACTTGAAAAAGAAATGGTTATGTTATCTATAAGATGGTAGATCAAATTCTCAAATAGCAAAATTACATAACACTATAAAAAACTATTTGCATCCGTTGCTGCAACAACACGCAAACAAGAAATGATTGAATTTTACTATTTGATCATCTCAACCTACCGAACTGTATTTCTGCTCTCTGCCGAAAAGAGAAAAACTTGGTGAGGAAAGACACATGATGAGAATCTTCTTCCCCTTTAATTTGTGCAAACAAAGGAATTAAAAAAAAAAAAAAAAAAAAAAAAGGGAATGAAGAAGGCTTCAGTGATTGTGAGATTCAGTGTCCTTTTTTTCTTCTTTCCCATTATCACACAGCTGAGTCCTTTTCCTCTCTTTCTAAGTTTTCTTAGAAAGAAAGTCACGACAACAAAAAAGTTGCCATGTCTGTTGCTTCTTATCGTTTTCGTTTTTACCTTGTCTCATCGAATGTCAACTTTATATAAACATGATGACAAATCCCACAAAACTTTTTTACATGCCGAGTAGATAACCACTATCCAAAAGCCGGAAAAAAAAAAAAAAAGGAATGATACGGTTGAGATAACATTTCTTTAATCCACCTCCTGCTAGCCATTCAAAGTTACTTCATAATATGTACAACTTTATTTAAATTCCATTTTTTTTTTTTTTTTGGGTTTGGCCTATCTTTTCTTTTTCTTTTTTCATGCTACATTTCTAAGCCCAACACCATATATTTCCATTAGGCTTTTTCACATCTTAAAGATTTTTTTCTCTTTTTTTTAAGTCCCCCGTGCAGATTTTTCTTATAAATAAGTTTTAATTAGATAACTTTGAAGAAAAATTAAGAAGATTTTTGGAAGAATTTTAAGAGAGATTTATGGTAGCTTTTAAAATATTTACGGCTACTTCTAATCAATTTTTAATTTAAAACCAGACCTTGTTGTATTTTTATCAAAATTTTATATTTATTTTTTGTTTGAAAGAAAACAAATTCATATTGGCGATGGAAGTTGCAACGTTGACCTCAATTGCTCCTTTTTACAATTTTTTTTTTTTTTTGCCTCTCTCGTTATTCGAACCACACTCTGTCACGTCTCAATGTGACATGAGGCGTCTTGGATTCTTGTGGGCAAAATTAGACCCGCACTTAATCAAAACATTAAACTGATGCTGACTAACATGTAATTAAAAGAAAGGGGGAAAAAAAATTGATGATAATGCCCCTGTTGATGTTGCCCTTCCAATTATTTCATTTGTCTTAAAGTGGAAAATTGCCTTGATGTGCCATATCTAAGGATAACAAAACAAAATAATTAAATTGAATTAGTCAGACAATAATGT
The DNA here is from genome assembly GCA_039657385.1 of Citrus x changshan-huyou. Classification (NCBI taxonomy): domain Eukaryota; kingdom Viridiplantae; phylum Streptophyta; class Magnoliopsida; order Sapindales; family Rutaceae; genus Citrus; species Citrus x changshan-huyou. The sequence continues at coordinate 9,808,907 of CM077550.1, forward strand.
ACAGTATTTTAAGGCACACGGGGTACAAGACAAGCCAATTGCACTTTGGAAACAGGAATCAAATATTGCTACATTTGGTTGCTCCATACGTTTCAGTTTTCAAACAACCAAGAAGTGGAATATGCTTAGTTTATTTTTTATTTTTAAAATTGTTACAATAATTATAATCTCAAATCTATTCGAGTCTAGATACCAACATATTGTAATATAATTTAGAGGTTTGTCGAGCAATTTGACGAATTTTATCTAAAAATTATATTTCAAACATTCAAAGCAAACTTAGGATATGTTTGGGATTGTTTTAGCTTCCCAAATAATCTATTTTAGAATAGATTTTGTTTAAAATTAATTTTGTAGATAATTTGGCCATATGTTTGGTAATTTTAGATTATAACACAATCACTTACCAAGTAATTTAACATGTGTGTTTGGTAAATTCATGATAAAAGGAAACATGTACATTGAAATTGCCATAATGAATAAACTAATAACGGGTAGGGCTATTTGCACTTTGAATATTACCTTGATCACTCTATTACTTTGCACACATATATACTAATTATAAAAAAATTATTTTTTTTATACACTCTTAAAAGTTTTAGAAATATCCTTACTTAAACTATATAAGTTATTTAACTTTATTTACTTAAAACACTAATAAAACTATTCAGCACACTAATTTTAAAAGATTTAATATATACTTATAAAAATATAATTAAGTCCAGTTATAAAAAAAATTATTTAACATAATTTTAGTTATTAATTTTTTTATTTATGTTCAATATTTAATTTTGCACCCATAATAACTTGCAATGAGAACATAGTCATAAAAAAAATATTCCATAAATACTATCAAAAAAAGGAAAAAGAAAACTAAGGAAAAGTAGAAGACGAAGAGATCAAGAAGATGAAGAAGAAGGGCCAAACCCAAAAAGAAAAATTGTTTCATTTTATTTTTTAAAAAATAAAAATATCACACATATTCTGTAGCCAAAATTTTCTCAAAATTGATTTCCTCATTGTTCATCTAAATATTAATTAAGATGCTGAAAATAAAAGTTTTAGGGTTTAAGATATGAAAAGTATAAATTGAACAATGAATGCGTTATATGGTTGTTCAAAACAATTATATAATATTGACTTATAATAAATTGTTCCTTATAGTAATTTAGATAATTGGTGTTTTTGTGATACATATTTTTATTAAAATTAGAGTGTTTAGAGAAACTTTTAAAGTATAAATAGCCATACCCATTAACAACTGTTATAATTATTATCTATATTTTTCTTATTTAATACATAACAAGAAAATTTTGTTTCATGTTTGGACTATTATAATAACATAAAATTATTCATATATATATATAGCTGCCAATGGATTCAAAATTGAAAATTCTCTTATCTACGCAATCATGGTAGCCACACCAGAAAGGAGGACTGATAATGGCACAAGACCACCCAAACTGTGGAAGCCTCCTCAATGCTGTCGTCAAATAAAGACTCAGTAGGGTACACCGCCACTAGAATCAAACTCCATGATTGTCGTAATGCCCAAAAATGATGGGCACTGTTACATGGAGCTGTAATGAGAGCTTCCGACATTTAGCTGCGCTGGACACCACCTTATGACTTCCATAGCCAATTTTGTTAGTACCTTCGAAGAGATTGGAAAAATATAAATTGAATGGTGTTGGTCATGTAGCTCCTAGTTCACGTTTTCCATTGCCAGCGATGTCGCCATCTCTGGCTCCAGCAGAAAGTTTTTATTTTAAATTTATAGATAATTAAAATTTATTATTTAATTAGTTTTGTTGTTTGGGTATTTTTAGAATTATGTATTAAAAATGAGGGCATTTTTGGTACCACTCATGCTAATGGCCTAAGTGGTAACCCACTCTCACAAAAATGGTTGATGGAAGAAATTCCTCTCTCATAAATGCAGACAAAAATTCATCTCTCGTAAATATAGACAAAGGTAAATATGAATGTTAGTGGGGATAAAAATATATGTTTTGCAGACGTTCAACAAATGTAGCTAGAGGTAAATATATAGGTCCCTTGAATATTAGTGAGAGAATGAGGGTAGAAATTTAGAGTTTTGAATTGAGAAGATGTCTCATAAATATAGGTAGAAATAGTTGTCTCCTTAATATTAAGAGGGATAAAAATTAGGGTTCTACTATAGTAAAACTAATTTATATTAGGCTGGTAATGGATCTTGTTTAAGCAGTTTTGTGCCATGTTAAATGACATATTACATATACCCAAACCTACCCATTAACTTATTGGGTCAAAAAACGAAACCGAACCCATTCTTTATCATTATTGAATTTCTAAAACAACCCATTTAACATGTTATTTTTTATATTATATCTTTAGTTTAAAACAAAAAAAAAACTGTTTATAAAACAAAAGCTCTATAAGAATATAATACCAAACCAAATATATATATATATATTCTTTATGTTTAACATAATCACATAATGTTAAAAAAAAAATCAATTATTTTGGTTATGAGCATTGATATCATTAATTAAAATCTTAGGAGAAGAAAATTATAGAAAGAGGATTATGTTACATAAGAAGATGCAAATGTACAATGATGGGTATAAATTTTATAATAAATACTTAAGTCATGAGATTGAGGACAAAACTGTCACAAGCACGTGAGATGAGGTATATTCATAACCTATTCAAGTTCCCGTCAGACTCGTCACAAGAGCTTGAGCAAATAAATTGAAAGAAGTGTTTAATGGGTTGATTCAATCAATTTGGGCTCAATCAAATTCGTAGAGGTCCGTCGAAGGAATTACACATGATAAATGCATGATTCAGACTCTTGAAGTTTCCAAATAATCACTTCCATGAAACAAGAAGTTGGCTTGCAAATTATGGGGGAAAAATATATACTTTCCTGTTTCTTGAGGAGGTTAGTGGGGAAACAAATCAATTATTTCTCTTTTGATTGCTAAGTTTCCATTTTGATTGATGTAAGACATTTAAGCAGATTATGATTCCGATTTGATTTAGATTCTTTCTAATTTGCTTATATTAGAATTATGATTTGATTTAAATTATTTCCTATTAGTTTAGATTCATATTCCGATTTGATTTTCGTTTAGAATTTATTTTTGAAAATTCTTGTAACCCTATATAATGTACTCGCATCTAATAAATAGGGACATATAGGTTTTGATGCAATTGGTGAGAGAATTAATTCTCTTTGGTTCTTAAACAGACTCTTTGAACTTATCAGATTTTCGTGGCATTCAAACTTGACTTATCAATTAGATCATTCATAGTTGATTGTGACGTCCTCACATATCAAGGTTCGTGCTTTCATTGAGCATTGAGCCATTTTCATTCAATTCTAAGTTTAGATTCGATTTTGGACACTAAATTAATTAGGGTCGCGTCAACTTTTAGCAAGGTTCATATCATTAAGAATTTTAGAGCTTGTCATAACTTGATATAAGTTGTCAATTTAAAGTTAAAGTCAAATTCATTTTTCTTTAAATTTTATAATTTAAGTTATAAAATTTATTAAACATTAATGGGTAATGGATGAAATGAGTTTTTGATTTTAAATCCAAACCCCACCTCTTCTGTGGTAAGTTCTAGGAGGTTGACCCCATAATAATCCAACTCGATAAAAGTCGACCCAACAACTATTTTATCATGTGAGTTCTTATCATGTGTGATGGATGATATGAACTTTTGATAGACTATTTTAGATCAGTCCAAGTAGGTATTGGTGCTAAAAGACACATTCAAGTCAAACTTTTTTTTTTGTTTTGTTTTTATAAATGATTATACTTAGATGGTTAAAAAAGTCCCAGTGATTGGAATGGTTTCACCCCTTATGTTAAAAAAATAAAAAGCAAAGAGATCAATACTTTGAAATTTTTTGAATCTAACTTCATAACACAGAATTAATATAGTTATATAGACAGACAACTCCCATTTCGAGTCCAAAGTTTTGAATTTTAGACTAACATGATGTAGCCATTGTAGGTGAGTTAAAAAACTATTGGTAATGGACAGTAATCAATGCCTAACCATGTGGAAAACTAGCTACTAGCAGACACAACTGGAAATTTCTCCATCTAAAAGTACCCAAATTTCTTTGTCAATGTGATTCAAAATGAAAATGTCATGTTATAAACAAGAATAAAAGTCCACATAAATGGGCCAATCAATTAGACGAATTTGGTATCAGGCAGGTGTCGTTTAGTTAAACCGCCGGTTTCCGTTTTGTCGTTACACTAACTCCCTCATTTTCTTTATTTGGCGCTTCCCTCTCTCTCTGGTAAATTACTAATAAAGCAAAAGCCGGAGGATAATAAAATACTACAACAACAAAGTCCAAATTGTGCTGCCTGCTACCAAAAGCCAAAGCTTTAAAGAATCAAATGATTCCGTTTCTATGCATCCACGTACACACACGCATCTTACATGAACAAAAAGTATAAGCTTCTGTTGTTGCTCGCTGCCTTGAACTGCACGTACTCTAGAACTTTTATGAACTTTTTTCATCTGGGTAGCTTGAAAAAGTATCTGGGTTTCAGCGATGGAGTGTTGGTTGAGGCAAAAATGAAATCTTTTTTTTGGTGTGTTGTGAATTTGTGTTGAAAAAAGTTCTAAAAAGTGGGTGGAAATGAAGCAGAAGGGTGGTTTTTCAGAATTGGTTGTGGGGAAAGTAGTGATTGTTGCTGTGAAAGCATCGAAGGAAATTCCAAGAAGTGCTTTGGTGTGGGCTTTGACTCATGTTGTTCAACCTGGTGATTACATTAAGCTTCTTGTGGTCATGCCTCCCCTGTCTTCAAGTAATATTCTGATTTTGTTCTTTGTTTTAATTAAGTGTTCTCAATTTTGAGCAATGATTTTGGGTTATATGTGTGAATCACTCTGTTTTCGTTACTCTTTGCTTTCTTGCTTGCTATATTTGGTTATTTCGCATGCCACACAATTCTATGTGATTGTTATGATCTGTAATTAAGAGCTCCATGGCATCAAAATTGAATTTTTTGACCAATTTATTTTCTCTATTAGAACTTGTTATATTGATGGGAGCGCAATACATTCGCAGGTAAAAAGATATGGGGGTTTTCAAGATTCACCAATGATTGCGCTACTGGTCATAAGAGTTCCCTCTCAGGAACTAGTTCAGATCAGAAGGATGATATTGTAGATTCGTGCTCCCAAATGATGCGTCAACTGCAAGAAGTTTATGACCCAGAGAAGGTAAGTGCGGTCATTATTGTCATAAGAGTTTAATTCTCATATGCCCCCTTTCTAAGCATTTTCCACTTTTGACAGATAAAAGTCAGAGTAAAAATTGTTTCTGGCTCACCATATGGAGTAGTGGCTGTTGAGGCCAAGAAAGCTCAATCAAACTGGGTTATTTTGGATAAGTAATTAAAACGACTATACCTTGTCTCCTGCATGACTTTACTGTAGATTTTGTCCGTGTGGAATATGCAGTCTTACAGGCTGTTGATATCTCAATATTCTCAAATCCCATACCAAAAACTATTTACTCAGAATTTCAGTTCGCTCTTCACTTATTCTATTTATCTAATTTATGATTTACAATTATTGACAGACAACTGAAGCACGAGAAGAAATGCTGTATGGAGGAGCTGGAATGTAATGTGGTGGTTATGAAACGATCTCAACCAAAAGTTCTGCGGTTGAATTTGGTTGCATCACCAACAATGAAGTCTCAAGTGGCTCGCTCAGAAACCTTTGGTTTAGAAGTATCTCCAAAATATTTGAAAAGTAAGCATGATGATCCATATATGATGAAGGGACCATTTGTGACTCCTGCAAGTAGTCCTGAGCAAGAGTCACTGTTGACTGCAACCGACGTTGGAACTTCATCAATCTCAAGTTCAGATCCAGGGACTTTCTCTGAAATATGTGAGAACCTGAAGAAAGAGTGTTCCTTAGTCAGTGAAGAAAGACAAGATCGTTTTGGACCTGATTCTGACTCAGATTGCGAAGTTCTGTGTCTGCCTTCCACAAGTTCGAATCATGATCCATGGATGGCTGAGTCACTCAGTCCTCGTGAGGAATTCTTAAAACTTCTAGAGGGAAGCTCAGAAAGAACCAATGATCCATCTCTGACTTCTGCATATGAATTCCTGTTGGAGAAATTATCAACATTGAATCGAGAGCCTGATATCGGAGTGCTGAATTATAAGCTTGATCTGAAAATAAGTAAAAGTGTGAGAGAGGCAGTTTCATTATCCAGGAATAAACCTCCAGGTCCTCCTCCATTGTGTTCAATATGTCAGCACAAGGCACCTGTATTTGGTAATCCTCCGAGGTGGTTCACCTATGCTGAATTGGAGCTTGCTACAAATAGATTTTCAGAAGCAAATTTCTTGGCCGAAGGTGGATTTGGTTCTGTTCACCGAGGTGTTCTACCAGATGGCCAGGTTGTTGCCGTCAAGCAATATAAATTGGCTAGTTCTCAAGGTGATCAAGAATTTTGCTCAGAAGTTGAGGTTTTAAGTTGTGCACAACATCGCAATGTTGTGATGTTGATTGGATTCTGTGTGGAGGATGGGAGGAGGTTGCTGGTTTATGAGTATATTTGCAATGGGTCCTTGGATTCCCATCTTTATGGTAAATTCAACTTTATCCTAAATGGTTTTATTATTTACACTAACGTTGTAGGCGGGAAAGGAAAGGGATAAAAAGAAGGGTAGATGCGAAGAAAAAGAGAGATAGAGAAATATTCAGTCTTGAGGACTGAGATTGTGTATGTTAGAAGATGTACCTTGTGAATTATGAAGGAAATTGCTTTTACAGCAAACAAATTGATTGCATAGTTGGTGAATTGTAGGACGTGATCGAGATCCACTGGAATGGTCTGCAAGGCGAAAAATTGCGGTTGGAGCAGCTCGAGGGTTGCGATACCTTCATGAAGAATGTAGAGTGGGTTGTATTGTCCACCGTGATATGCGCCCTAACAACATTCTGGTCACCCATGATTTTGAACCACTGGTATGTCAAGCTCTTTCTATTCCTCTATAAATAAAATTTCAAAAATTTTCATGACCAGTTGTATACTGCCTTTGATGCACTTGCATTCAAATATGTTTCTTTGTTTCTTTCATTGTCAGTTAGTAAGCACAAAAACATATGTCTTTTCACTGCTTACTAATATCAATAGCATACATTGAAACTGATATCTAACTATTGGACCTCAGGTTGGGGATTTTGGACTAGCAAGATGGCAACCAGATGGAGATATGGGAGTGGAAACAAGAGTACTCGGAACATTTGGGTAAAACAGTTTCATGGTTTTCACTTCTTTGTAGTTTTACTTGCAAAAAGCAAGATATTGATTTACAAAGCCCTTCTTTATTTAGGTATTTAGCTCCAGAATATGCTCAGAGTGGTCAAATCACAGAAAAAGCTGACGTCTATTCCCTTGGGGTAGTATTGGTGGAGCTCATTACGGGAAGGAAAGCTATGGATCTAAACCGGCCCAGAGGTCAACAGTGCCTCACTGAATGGGTATGGATTTGATAACATTATTTGCAGCTGTCAAATTTATGTGTTGGTGTTGATAACAATCTTTGAAAGATTTATTGTCATATTTTCAAGAGAGTAAATATAAAAAAAATGTGTGTTTCGGACTTCAAAGTGTATCCTGTCCTCTCCCTGGGAATTGTTTCTGTCTTCCTATTGACAAAATTTAATCTTATTCGCACTTTTATCTTTTGTCATTGGCTGATTACTCATTTTCCATACTTGGAGTAGGCACGTCCTTTACTGAAAAGACGTGCCATTGGTGAACTGATTGATCCTCGCTTAAGGAACTGCTATTCAGAACGAGAGGTCTATGGCATGCTGCAATGTGCCTCTTTATGCATACGTAAGGATCCTCATTCAAGGCCTCGTATGTCTCAGGTTGGTAATCAATAACTAATACCTGTTTGTTTAAAGTACCTATACTTGCCACAATTACTTTGATTATCAAGTCAAAATCCTTGGAATGAAATTGTATGAAATGGATGTTCCCTTTCACTTTTTATTACTTACTAATATGTAGAAGTTCACATTTTCTAGACATTGCTTTCCAACTGCTTAGACTTGTGGCTGCAAATTATCAAGATTTCTTAAAAACTAGTATTCACTGTGTAATCTGTAGAGGCTTTTTTAAAGTTCAGAGTACAATTTTCAATTTTTTTTTGGGGTAATTTCCCAGAACAAAGTAGTATTCAAGGCAATTTTCAATTTGACAACTATGTTCAATGAGAGGCAACCACAAAAGCAGGCAGATCCTTCCCCTAGTCATCCATTTGCAAATTCCATGAATTCATTAACCTTGTCAACCAGTGTGCGTGTCAAATTTAAAGCCAATCAGTACTAGTTACCTCTAATAATGCTTCTGAAAACAACTCCTATGTTAGCTTTTATCTTTATTCTAAAAATGCCGAACGTTAGTGGTTCACGGTAAGCTAATTTATGTATTCTTTACAACGATTCCTAAAGGTGCTTCGGATGTTGGAGGGGGACATTCTCATGAATTCAAAAGATGACACTTGAGTCTCTAGGTATGTTAAGGAACAGCAGTGGGAAGAACATCATCACTGTGGTCAGATCTGGTAACATCTGAAAGAAGGGGCATAATTTGAAGTTGAAGCTCTTCATGGAGTGTGCATGAAGAGCAGCTCTTTCAGAGATAGTGAAGGAAAATACTGGTTTTATTGTCATTTCTGCAGTTTAGATTTGTCTCTGTAGGCGTAGAATGTGATGCAAGCTAGTGAGTTTTGTAAATTGTAATCATATTTTATTTATTAAACAAATCTCTCATTTCAACTGGCTTCCGCTCCCTTCATGTAAAACTTTTTGTGGATAAAATGTATTCATTTAATATAGAAAGATCACTTCACCTTCTTTGATTCTATGATCTATCCTTGAGCTAATGTGTAATTCAATAGCTTATAATCTATTTGAACTTATCTTTAGGTTTTCTCAGCCTATGAAATTGAAGAGTCTGAAGTCTTTTTAAGTTTCCTATTGTCATTTGTGACTTGCTAGTAAGTGAGTTTTTTAAAATAAATTTGTAAGTTTTATGTTGGTTGTTACCAACAGTGACCACTTGGATGAAAACTGGAAAACATTATTTTAAGCTATTAAAAAAATTATTATAATCTAAAATAAAATCTACATATTTTAAGTAACATTGTAAGGGATTTTCATCTCATTTTATTAATAAGGTTGTGGCTAAGTTACATCATATGTAATTTAATATTTAACACAAAAGTTACACCTAATAACTTAAGATATGTCGACAAATAAACAACACTTAGAATTTTTTTGTCATTCTTGTGTTGATGTAAAGTATAATTTAGGATAACTATTTATAAAATCTCAAAATATTAGGTAGAGAGTTTGACTTTGACTATGGTACTTGACTCGTGTACCACTAAAATTCGTCTATCTAGTATTACCCAGATTATAGGATTTTGTATCCTAAAGTATCACAGTTATAGCTTTAGGTGGCATTTTTTTTTAATCTGAAATCTTAATAGACTTGAATTTAGCTGAATTTTGAATAGACCTAAATATTTGAATCTAAATAATATGTTTATTTTTTGTTTGAATTTTTAAAAATAATTATTAAATTTTTTTTAAATACTAAAAACATGTGCTTTTACATTTTTATCCTTATTAAATTTGAATATCAAATAAATAAATATATACATATATCTGAAAGAATATAAATACCGTAATATTTTAACATATATAAGCAAAACTACATTCAAGCGAAAAATTACAATATATAAAATACCGTAAGTTTCAGTTTCTATCACAAATTCTCAATAATAGTACATAATACAAGATAAGATTATTAGTGGATAAACATGTATGGGGTTTTGGGATAGGTATAAAAAATAAATTATAAAGTAAGGAATTTTATACGTTAGAAATTAGTTGGTTCATTAATTTTTTTTATTTAGTAAAAAGTAAAAAAATTAGCTTATTCTATTAGGTCAAAATTATCTAAAAAATTTACATTAAGTTATAAAAATAAACATATCTAATTAACTTAATTAATGAAGGTAATTAGAGATATTAAGAAACAAACACCCTCTTAGTAAATAAAATAAGTTTATGATAAAGAAATCTCGCGCACTATTTAAATATGGACAAATCATAAATTATCTTTTTTAGCGTTTTACAAATTTAAACAAAGTTGTAAATTCATCCGAATTTAATAAAATATGGGTTCCTTATTGAAAAATTTTGGTCGCTAATTATAGAAATATGGTTTGTGACTTAAGTAAGTTCAATCATCAAATAAGTGTTCTAAGAATTTGAATTTTAATAGTTATACCATTCACTATTCCTAAGACAATCCAACGGTTAATAAGTTGTCGGACTATTGAACGGATAAGATCCACCCACCAAAATCGTACGACAGACAAGGCAACATACACGAAGTTGCACCGAAGTGGGGTCAAATCAAGTGAATCGAGTCGAAAGATATAAAAATTATTTCACTTACTTTCCAGGCTCTTGTATGTCTCCGCGCTTGGCTGCTCGCAGTAGCAGGACAGAACAGAACAGACCAGAACAGAACACAGCAGAGAGCGGCATGAGTTTCTTACTCTTGAAAGTTCGACGGCCATGTCTTTCCTCTCTCTCAACGCTCTTTCTTCGACGCCTCTCCACAGCACTACCACGTAACCTTCTCGTCTCTTCACTTCAATTTTCGTTGGCTGGCTTTATATGTAGACTTTGATAAAAATTTTGTCAGCTGGGTTTATTTAGTTATTTATTGTATACAGATGTTTATGGAGATAAATATGAGACTAGCAGCAGCAGCAGCAGCTTCATTCACCCCACTTCAATTGTTCACCCAAATGCCATCATTGGTCAGGTACTTCACTTTCTGTGGTTCCCTCTTCTTTATTTGGTCAGTCAAGCTCTTTGGAGAGAAAGTTTAAACCATTTGTGCTTCAGGGAGTTTCAGTTGGTCCATTTTGCACGATTGGGTCTGCTGCAAAGCTCGGAGATGGCTGCCTGTTATATCCTTCCAGCCATATTTTTGGAAATACAGAATTGGGGGATCACTGCATTTTGATGACGTGAGTTCTACCTTTGTTAAATGTTGGAAACATCTTTATTTTCGTTAAGTTTATGTAATGCCTTTAAACCTTGTTAGGCAGTGGCGCTGTTGTTGGCGATGATCTTCCTGGACAAACTGTCTTTGGGTGTAACAATATTATTGGGCATCATGCTGTTGTTGGTGTTAAATGCCAGGACATGAAATACAAGGTATATTTTAATTACATTGGATGTTATGATCGAGCTGTAGCAAACTAACTACATCTTTCTTTATGGTTTTAGTCAGGGGATGAATGTTTTCTTGATGTTGGGAACAATAATGAGTTTAGAGAGCATGTTTCAATTCACCGATCTTCAAAGTCAGGTGACAGAACGGTATGGGGTTGTTGTGCTAAAGTTTCTCTTTTCTTTCCTGAAGACATATCCATATTTGTGAAGTTGAGTCTCTTCCGTTTTCTAACAAGAATAAAAAATAACCAGGTTATTGGTGATAATAATCTCATCATGGGTTCTTGTCATATTGCCCATGACTGTAAGATCGGCAACTATAACATATTTGCGAACAATACTCTTCTAGCAGGTCATGTTGTCGTGGAAGTAAGTTCTTTAATAATTGGGTTAGATAAACTGTCTGTGTAGTTACGTTGTACCAAGTATCTAATTAGAAGTTGATTCAAATGCTGGAAGCCTAGGACTATACTCACACTGCTGGAGCCATTGTTATTCATCAGTTTTGCCACATTGGATCACATTCTTTTATTGGCGGGGGCTCTGTGGTATGATCTTTTCCTGTTCTCTACCCATGATTTTTCTTGCTGCTGTCCTGTTCTATGTAGCAAGGAACCTAGCTTTAGGTTTTCCAGAATGGATGGGAATTTTGGGGCACTGACAAATTATATAGCGATATTGATGGCAGTTTTGGTATGGTAACGTATAATAGTGCTCCAACTTTTCGGAATAAAAACAATAGATTCCTGGCTACATAGTCCTCCTATGGCACAATTTGTCATAAAGCACTTGGCCTGAGTATGTACTTTGAAAATGAAAACAATTCATGTATCATACACAATAAATCTTATTTCTTTTTCCTTATGCCCGAAGGTTTCACAAGATGTCCCCAAGTACTCAATGGTGGCTGGAGAAAGAGCTGTGCTTCGCGGTCTGAATTTGGAGGGTCTTCGTCGTCGCGGATTTAATGTCACAGAGGTTGGCAATCTATGAGTTTTTAATTTTGATGGCTCCATATATAGCTGCAAAACAGTTCATAATTTGTAACTAAGAGATTAGAGATCGAAAGCATTCTCTTTTGTGGCAATAGACAGAATCCTTAATATCCCTTGTTAACTTTTACCAATTTTCTTGCACAGCCTTTGAGTACATATGAGATTGCATGTCATCATGTTACTGTGCTTTTCACTCATTATGTATTAAAGCATAATTAAGTTAAAAGTTAATGGAACTTAGAAAGTTGCATTTGTTTATAAAATATGAAAAGAAAACGGCCATTTTCCAGAAGAATAATTGAATTTCAGTAGGTTTTGTCTGTAAATATATTTTCTGACTACTACTCAACACAGAAACTTTTGTTGAGGTATAAAGCCATTTTTAAGTATACCTAAATCCAATTTGTACATACCTGATCCTTAGAGGAACGAATATTTGATTGCTTGAATAATCTGTGCGAAAATGTCAATGACCCCTGTGAGGAAAGGGGAGTAGTGGTGAGTTTAGTTAGGGATGAGGTTCAATGGAGGTGGGTTTTTTTTTTTTTTTCAAGGCAATGATGCTGTTGCTTCTTAACTGAAGTGGCTTTACTGGATAAGTATTGAAAGAAAGCATTTTTTAGTTTTACAGTATATAAGTGAAACTTTACCGTTCCTTTCTTTCAATTTTGACATTAACCAAAATTATACAATTGGTAATGACAATAACAATTCAGGCTGTTTTCAAAACAATTCATATTAAGCGCATTATCCTGAAATTGTTGAGTTTGGTAACTTTGTCTCCTTCAATAGCCTTTTTGATGGTTCTCTTATGTTTAGTATCCTTGATAAAGTGAGAGAAGTTATTTTTGACGCTATTGAGATCCATCGGTTCCTTTTATCCGATCATGCCTTCTAAAAAAAGCCTTTTTCTCTCTTCCATTTTGAGCAAGGATCTAGATTAAGAGTTTGAGAACAGCTTACCGGAAGATATTTATGCCTGTTGATGCCCATGCTGTGGGTTTTGAAGAACGTCTTACTGAAGTGGTAACCTATCTTTCTCCCTCTATCGCATGCATGCACATACTTCTTCAATAGCCATTGAGAAATCTAAACGCCAACTGCAGGAGCAAGATGAAGAATTGGGTCATATTCCTGCTGTATGTTCAATGTTGCAGTCCATTCGTGATTCCTTTGCCGAAAATCGTCGTGGGATATGCAGGTTTAGACAATGGAGTGGTTCTTGAAGTGATCTTTTGGTAAGCATTTGCACGTTTACTTAATCATGGCTCGTTTCCTTGTTCTGTCCATTTTATCAATATAATTTGTCCTACAAATAGTCATTATGGCATCTGAATGGAAGGGAGTTAGAATTTCTACGCTACTATTTATTGTATTTAAGTTACCCAAGAGTTAATGTTTGTTCATATGCATTTGTGTGCTTATAAAACATATATAAGTTATCCTCTGGACTTTCAATTTCTACCATTTGACTCGTCTAATGACTTATATTTTAAGTACTATGTTAAATGAAGCAGTTATAATGTGAATAAGGTTCTGTCTGCATGCAAAGACTGCATCAGCTGGCCTTTCCCTTTTCTAAAATCATTCAGTATTTTGGCTTTCATTCATTTTGTTTTTGCTTTCTCTGTCATCAAATCCAGCTCAATCCTCCTCAAAATCAACCACACCAATGCATTAAGTAAATCATATTAGAGTCACAAAGTAATTTACATGTTGAAATTTAAGATTGACACTTCCTCTCGATCACTCAATATTCAGGTCAGTGGGACCATTTCTTATCAGATCAGCTCCTAAATACTATAGAATATAGATGCTCATTCTGTTTCCTCCCATCTGCTTAAGAAATTTCTCAAAGCAGTCAAACATGTCCACGCTTTGTGATCTAACTGCAGAAGAAATTGTGCATATTTTGGCATACACCTTCTCTGAATCAACCAGTACAGGAATCCATATGCACAATCTGGGAGACAGAGAATGTGAGAGGTGAGAGGAAAATGAAAAGACAATAAATGAAGAAGCAAAGAGAGGGAGGGAAAGGTATTTGTAGATTTGTGAGATAGAGAAGAAAAGAAATTGTAGGCTCATAGGTAAATAGAAGGGTTATAACATAGTTTATTTTCTGTCATTACAATATAATAACTTTTAAGTTATTAGATGTGTCCGGTGGTAGAAATTGGAAGTTTAGAGGATAACTTATATCTGGTATTTCAGATTATAGAAAATCAGTACAGAGTATATACCAATTTGGATCCGAAGATAATAAAACCAGAAACAAAAAATATGATAAATTAACACCGATTACAATCGACAATTATGAAACTGTTAATGAAACAAAAATAAAGTGCAATAATGAAAAAATACAAAAATGTCAAATTACACTAAAGAAATGATGCTTTTAAATAGAGGCGAGGAGACACACAAAGTACACTTAGAACTTTCAATATTATAGACGGTCACAATTTTTCTACTATGCATTTGGAAGGAAAGAGCTCTCATATGCATAACATTTATTGATTTCATTTTGACAAGAGAAAAGAGAATCAAATGACTACATTTGGACAAACACTTCTACAAAACCTACTATGCCTTTGGAAGGAAAGAGCTCTTTATGTATAACAATTATTGATTTCATCTTGACAAAAGAAAAGAGAATTAAGTGATTACATTTGGACAAACACTTATACAAAAGCTACTAGTAGAGCTATTTTTAAAAAGCAACTCTATTATTGATGTTCTTTAGTGAAAGAAAGATGTTCTTGTGGATGCTCTTTAAAGTGTGTTACGTTGTATGGATAACCTTATCAGCTATGATGAAGTCGAATATCCCTTGTGAAAGGGCTCTCTTTTATGATGAGATAGAATTATCCAGCATGAGTCTAATAGAATTACTTCATAGAAGTCTTTGTCTTTAGGTATAATGTAAAGTGGTAACTAAATATGGTATCAGAGCCCATATTTCTTCTTGATCCGTATTTCACATTAGGGTTGAGACTTGTGTTTAATGCTAGTTCTTGAATCTTGATATTTTAAGCTTTTGGTTGACCCTTTTTTTTTTTTTGGGGTTTCCCCCCAATATTGTATTATAGAGCCAAGGTCTCGTGTTCAAGCTTTCCTATGAGCTAACATTCTCAGTTAGATTTTATTTAAATTTCATGGTTCATTTCCCTCTTTCCAAATCTGGAATTCACGTTTCGTGTGAGGGGCCTGGTTTAGATTTGTGTATAATGCTGATTTTTTTGGCTCTTGCTTAAATCAAAGAAATTACTGAGGGACTTCGACAACCTTTTTTTATTTTTTTATTTTTTTATTTCTGCAAAGGGGTCCTAAGTCTTACAATCAGTTTTACTCCATTGTTACTTTGTATAATTTTCTTTTTAACCGAATAATAAATTAGGTCATAGCTATTTTTTACTAATTTTAAACTTCCTACGGTATTTCTTTGAGATGCATTCCAAACTGGTTCAAAGACTAGTTTTTCCATAACCCTTCTCCTAAAGAAATATTATCAATTATCAAAGAAGTCAAAAAGGGGCATTCAATAAATTTTTGTAACTCAATGGAATTTTAATATGGTCATGTGTTTCTACTGTCTATCTTTTTAGCAACAATATTGAAATTCCGTGGATAATGAAGTGGGAACGTATTATGAGAACTCAAAACTTTTGAAAATTTCCTTTGCAAAGAAAGGTTTTTATTTGATGGTGGTCAAAGTTTAATCACGATCATTTAAGCCAAAAAATTTCGGTCATAATATTAGTCAAACAAAAATATGGACATATAAAACTTTGAAGAATTCTATGGCGTAACTAGGGCTAAAGGGAAAGGATGACTTATTAGATATCAGTATCGATTCTCAGAAAGATCTTTAACATGAGATGTTTGATTCGGCCAAAGCTGACAAAATTTGGGATGACAAAATAGCTCACAAGTTCTCTTTTCTTTTGTCCAGACTGTTAAGCTTTTATTTTCCAAAATATATCGTAGAAACACTTTGTGATTGTGTAATATCCTAAATACTTTTCATTTGCTTTCACTTCCCCCCACTCTTGTAAAATGAATCATTTCTTTTCATTAGTATAAGCCTATTTTTTCTTATTTTTGAAAGGTTAACCTTGCTAGTTTGATATTGCACTTAATATGGTTTATTATTATTTTTTGTTTCTTAGTTGTTATTAACTTAATTTATTACATTATTGTTTTATTACCATGTGTGAGACTAAAATAGTATCATGCACATGCACACAATATGTATGTTTATATATATAGATATATGGATAGTTTTACGATTTGGGATCCCGAACTTTAATTAAAGTTTCACAATTTTTCTACACATGGTGCATCCCACCATGGTTGTCAAATAATAATAAAAAAAAGAAAAAGAAAAGGAGCAAAGATAGTTGGATTTCAGTACATATAAATGCACAAGCTTCTAGTCCAAGATCCTGGATTTTAAGGGCTCGTTTGGTATGTCGGATTGAATTGAATTGAATTGAATTGAATTAGATTAGATTGGATAAGATAGGATTGGATTGGATAATACTGGATTATAATAATACTATGTTGTGTTTGGTACGATATTGGATTGGACTATAAATAATCCTGTTTTATATTATAATATTATAATTTACAGGTTATTATTATTAATAATATTATTATAAACTAAAATTTTATATTATTAATTATACAAATCAACCTCAATGACATTAATGAAATATAAATCATAATATAAATCAATAATCTATTATTTTATAAAAATTTATCTTTTTGAATATTAATTTAATGATTAATTTATAATGTAAATTTGGAATTATAAAAATATTTAATAATTAAATAAATTAAAATAGAATTTTAATTTAATGTGAAATTAATAATGATTTTTAGTATAATTTATTATTTACATTATTAAAATTAATATTTTTTATTACATTTATCACATATTACTATAATTTTAATATTTATAAATTATTACGTTTAATTGAGTTATCAATATAATCCAATACTAACTAATCCATGGCTCCCCTTGGGAATATTTTTTTTACAAAATTAAGATTAGCTTGTGGGCTCAGGATAACAAAATCTCAATACCTTTAACAGCACCAAACATGAGATAAGATAAAAAAAAAATTCAAAAAAAAGAGTTCAATCCCCACTTTTAATCCTCCAACCAAACACACTCAAAGAATCCTACAACATTATTACTTTTTTTTTGGTTTAATTAGTTTCTGCACATGATGGGGTCCACCATGTGCAGCAAAATTGTGGCCTTCCAAAGACAACATGCGGATCCGCGACCATAAAATTATCCTTATATATATATATATATAGCGATATTTAGCACCTATACACTACTGTATTGGGCGAACTCTGCACTTGTAAAGGTGTGTATACACAATGAAGTAATGTTTTAACCTGTTCTCATTGCTGTTTTTGCTCAGCCATTATCATTTTCTAGAGCTGGAGTAGGCTGGCGCGTTGTTTGAGAACGATTGAGCAGCTTCCTGTTAACTTGTAGCATTGGTGTTGTTTCATTTATTACTTCAACAAAAACAAACCATGCAGTCTTAGTTTATGGGAATGGTAATCTTCTCGTCTCTGATGCTACATTTCAGCTACTGTTCACACTTCTGGTTGAGTTTTTGGTAAATGCATGGTCTTTGGACTTAAATATTTGCAACATTGTGGTTCTAAATTCGAATTATTTTCTGTTATGTGATGCGAGTGAACTACGCTTATCTAACCTCAATAGTGATCGGTGACCTTGCCTATTTATAATATATTTGCATGTTGGAGGAAAAAAGAGACCAACATAATACCAACGCCACCGGCCATAGCCATTGGAAAATGAAAAGAAATTTAAGCACTTTGGTTTGTGCTTTTAGTATAAAGACGTGAAAGATAAAGTTGATCAAATAGCTGGGATGCTTTTTGCTTCAAAATTGATAAATGACAAGACACTTTTCTCTTACTATTTTTTTTTTTTTGAATTGATTAAGCATCAGGTTATTATATTACACAGATATATATATAACTGCTATGACAGTAGGTCATTACACTGATATTTACAATCAGATATATATTCATGGGACTTACATTATTACATTTTTAGTCTATGAAGCACATGCCCAGTCAAATACCCCTCACGGAAGAGGGATGTCTCTACTCCACTCGCATTTCGTAAGGGAGAAAGACGTTATAAGTAGTCTCCACACAATTGTATTTAATTGAGGGAGGTTGAGTCCGTGAGGACTCGAACCATTGCCCTCATAGTCATGCTTAACTTTGAGGGCAATGGTTTACCACTGGGCTACAAGCCCAAGTGGCCACTTTTCTCTTACTATTAGTTGGAGGAAAGGTCAATGCGAAATTGTTGCAAAGGCTTCTTTGTTTTCTTAAATGGTTATAGAGGTTCTTTTTTTTGGGACAATTATATTTCTTTACTATAATTATCTATGCTTATTTAAACTTGAAATAATTGTTCAAAAAAGGGGTTTCAATCACTATTCTTAAAAATAAAGGAGCGTCTTTAACTTTGAATATTGTCCTTTTCGCTCAGTTGGAGGAAAGGATTTGTAGTAGTACAAATTAGAAGTAATCTCAACTTGCATCCCACTTGATTAGGATAATGTAAAATACTTGAGCACTTCCTTAATATGTGATTTGAAGTCTGGTCAAACAAGGGGGGGAAATTTATCATGAAAGCATTATCTTCTTAAATACTTCATGAGATGTTCCCTTCTTTGATAATTCCAAAAGAATCAACATAGAATGAGAAGCAAATGGATGGTGAATCTGCTTTTTCTAGTTCAAGTTCAACCAAAGACAAGTAATAAATTCCTCAACTTGGCCTCTAAAGACGAGGGATAGATTATGAAATCTTTACTTTAATATATCCTTTTGCATAATAATACTAACAAGACAAAAGCTAGTTTGGTGAGATATCAATTGAATATCTATGATTTTATATAAGAACCCAATGAGTCTCTATCTAGATTGTTTTGATTACAAAATTTATTTGGTTTACTTTTATGGGAAAGCATGAATATTATATATATATATATATTGCTTAATTTCTATTTAATTTATTAGTCTAGATCCTATTGGATGAAAATGGTATCTTGGCAAAAGTCTTTATCTATTATAGTATAAGTAGGTAAGACATATGATGTGAGATGTCAATCACTTGTGTGTTTTATTTTAATCTGTTGTGCGGTGTACGTCTGTCTAGGTCGTCACAATTTTCTATTATCAATAATAAATTCACAGCTTTGAGCTCGTTTATTCGTACATATTCTTTATTAATCTTTTAAAAAAAATTAATCATTTAATTTTTTTTAAATGTTAATTATTTTGATATACTTGAGCTTCTAAAAAAATATATTCTTTTTATTTTATTTTTGGGTTAAATTAGTAATTTAATTTTTTTATTAATATCAAACAAAAGAAACATTATTGTAAAATAGTAATATTATAAAAATAAGACAAAATGAGCAAAAAATGACGGCAGGAATGTCAATAGTTTAATGACAAAGATATTCTATGGTACTTTAGAAATATAGGTATTCTATGAACATTAATCTCAAAATATAGAGATAAAACGGGTTTTAACCTATAAATTCACATATATAATTTCAGACATAAGTTTGTACTAACAAAACAGGGAAAAAAAATTATTCATGTATTGTTTGACTTCTCGGTTGCAACCAATCTATATATAAGATTAAGATTTTCTCTTGATCTGATTATGTATTGAGTAAATAACTCACATATTAACTGATAGTTAATAAATAAAAAATAAAGAAATTAAATTTTAACCATACACTATAACTAACGGTCAGTTTGGTAATACTATAAGTTTTAAGATAATTATTATTAGCTGTGATGTAACAATAATAACTATGAAAAAAACTAGTTGAACGATTAACAAAATTTATTTTTAAAAGTACAATGAATTTTGAAAGCAGTCGAATATTTTTGGCAAAACTTACTGTTAAATTACTATGAGAATGCGAATAACTGAATTGGATATAATGTTTATTCAAATTAATGTTTTTATTTCCTAATTCATAAAGATAATTTTAGATTTTGACGTGATTTTTAAAATTAGATTTTGAAATGTTACTTATTCCATACTTTTGAAAATATGTTGTAACATAGAATAATTTTGTCAAAATTAATTTTTTGAAAACATTTACTAAATACTAAAATTAAAATTAACTTTAAAATTTTTAAAATTACTTTTGGGCCTAAAAAAAACTCTAAATGAGCTATAAAAACACATAATAGAAGAACTTTAAATATTCAGTAAAACTCACATTAGAAAATGATTCTATTAAAAAATCTCGAGAGATGTGTGGTCATTAATTCTAAGCCAAGAAAAAATTGATGAATTTTTTTTTTAGTATTTAATCCGTCAAGTGGGCTAATATAAACATGATCTTAGTAGAATTTCCAATGAAAGGGGAGATGGTTAATCAGCCTCAAACTTTCAAAGTTCCCATTTTCTACAAAATTTTCTTATTCTTCAATTTCTCAAGTCATCTGCCTACCTACTACCAACCTTTCAAACCATTGGACGATAAATTTTCCCCACTTGCTTCCTTTTTCTTTGGCATGTATGTAGACTTGGTATTTCAGTGATTTTTTTGACGTTTTATGCCCATAAAAATTAAATAATAGATGTGTACTTACTTGTACAATAAATTGTGTACACTAGGCAAAACTAAATCAATTTTTTTTTTGCATCCCACTGTTTTCTTAATTAAAACTCGGACAAACAGTAAAAATAATATTTCTTAAAAACTGTTCGGTCAAGTCCTTTGGGACAAAACTCAAATTTAAATAAATCCATAGGATGAATCATATAGAAAACCCAAGTTGGAAAAATATGAAACAAAGAAAAAAAAAAATGTAAACAAAATCTATCCAATCATCTTTTCTTGGTGTGCATCCATTTTCGTAACCCCACCTTTGCCTGCTATCATCATATACATGCCATTTACATATACATAACACATCTCTCTCTATCTCTCTTGCTGAGTCTGTTACTATAATTTGTCTGGGTGAAAATGGGCAGAAAGTGCTCACATTGCGGGAACATAGGCCATAATTCAAGGACTTGCACATCTCACAAGGCAGCAGGTGGAGGAGGAGGAGGAGGAGGATCATCATCACTTAGGCTTTTTGGAGTGCAACTAATTGACGTATCTTCTTCTTCTCCATCATCATCCTCTTCTTCTTCTATTGCCATGTCCTTGAAGAAGAGCTTTAGCATGGATTGCTTGTCCTCTGCGGCTGTACCTTCTTCATCTTCTTCTAATTCTTCCTCTCTAGTTTCCATTGATGAAGATAAAACTGCCGTCGGCTATCTATCTGATGGTCTGATCATGATTCCTCCAACATCTAATCATCAGCATCAAGAGAGAAAGAAAGGTACGGTATATGTGCTTAAATTTCATAATTACGATTAGTAAAAAGTTCATCAACATCCTGTAGTTTGGTAAAATGGTTACGGAGAAGAGTCGCTATATTCAAATGGAATACTCGCCTTAAAGGGACTGTTAGTGACCAATTCTGAAAAATTCTCCATAACAATTTTGCCAAACTACGGTATCACTATTCCTTTCCGGACAATTAATATTGAGTTTGTGTTAATGGCTGCCCCTTCAAATTTTATTAGATTTTTGTATGTATGAACTATAAATTATAACATATTTATATATATAGGAGTTGCATGGACGGAAGAGGAGCATAGGAAATTTTTAATGGGACTAGAGAAGCTAGGGAAGGGAGACTGGAGGGGCATCTCAAGAAAATTTGTGAGCACAAGAACTCCAACGCAAGTTGCAAGTCATGCTCAAAAGTATTTTCTTCGGCTTGCTAGTGATCTCAACAAGAAGAAGAGACGTTCTAGCCTCTTTGACATGGTAATTAATTATTGATACAGTATCATTAACTTGGACGTTGTTCTATTTATATATATAATATCGATTTTGATTAATTAATTAATTTCTCAAAGTTACTGAAAAAATTAACAGATTGGAATCCGGAGTAGTATGGCTGCGGTGCATCATCGTCAAGTTAATAGTAGTTCCAAGCAGGAGGAGCAGCCAATTAGAGATGAATCAGCAGCTCGGCTGCATGGATTGATTGATTCACAGCAGCAGCCTAAACCTTCATCAAATGCATCATCATCAAAGCCATCGTTAATGCCTCCAAATAATAGTATTTTATCACCATCTGATGATGATCTTGAGCTCAAACTTGCCACTCCAAATTCTGTTGAAGAAAATAAATCTTCACCTAAACCCCTCCTTATTAGGGTTACCTGATTTATGCTTCACTTTTTTTTTTAATTTTATTTTGTGTCAAAATCCCAGCAGAGGAAAAGGGTCGACAACACATTATTTATGGTGAAAAATGAAAAAAATCCACCCTTTTCTGTTAAATTATTAGGAAAATGAATAAAAATATTCATTTTTTTATTTAATGTAGTTTAAAGTTATTTATGAGCATAGCTGCAAGGATCTATTTTGTTCGCCGAGGATGACTCAAAATATTCCATGATCGGTGGGGCATTGAATTTAGTTTAGGCTTAAACAACCAAAATGTGACAACTTTTTCATTCTCTTGTCTCTTATATTTTATCATCTTATGCTAACCTGTCCATTCTATTCGTGTGGATAATATTTAATCTTTGTATATGATGACATTTTCATTTTAATAAAGTGATAATGTCATTAAAATAAAAAATACAGATTTTAATACATTAATAATTATAATTTTTTTATTAATACATTAATTTTTTTTTTCCTATTAGTAACATCATCACTTTATTAAATAAAGATATCCTCATAAATGACTAATTAATACGGGTAATTGTTAATTTAGCTATAGCCTACACTTCCATATAATGCAAGTACATAGAGATAGATGTGGAAAGGAACCAAAAGCAACATATGGAGGAGGATTAAGGCTTAATTTTGAAATGAATCTCTCTCTTGTATAGCTTTATTCAACATTAAAAATATGTTGTTACTACGTACTTGTCTGGCTGCGGGAGAGAATGGGAATATCGGAAGAAAATTTTCGTATGTTATTGTTTCATGTGTGTCAAGCCATTGTTTTTAATATTGAGTTACGCGTATTTAAACAGAACATTTAAACTGTAACCTCTAACATAACTCGTATAAAAATAAGAAGAACATTCAATCTAAATCAAACTCAGAAGCACCAATAATTTGATTTTTTTTTTTTTTTTATACCGATTGATCATAATTGTGAAAAAGTTGAAAGTCTACGTATGACTTGAAGCATAACATAAATTTCAGCAAATCTTCAAGTTAATTCTCTCTCTACTTCCACCATCTCGATCTTCTTAATTAATTACAAGACTTATTATATTATTACAATTTTTTTTTTATCTTATTAAATGGTCCCTGCCTTCTCTGCTGGGGTATAAAATGTTGTTGATGAAGAGAGTGCACGCACTTTTTACATGAAAAGAAAAGAAAAGAAAAGAAAAAGCAAAATACAAATTCATGCATCGACAAATATAATAATTAAGTGGTCAATAATTACATTGAAATAGACAAGACTCATGCATTCTGTCATCATAAGTAGGTCTGTGGACCATGCTGATTTGATACACTTATTAATCGTGCTGCATTTGCAACCATGCATGCAGTATCATATTTCCGAAATTCTTTGCGTATATCTCACTTAAAAATTTGAGTCATGCTCAGATGTTGACCTTCGGATTTTATAAATTTAAATTTGAACTAATTAAATTCAGAGTTGTACGAATGTATATATATAAATTATTTATTTTACAATGTTATATAACTCTGGCTCTAGTTGTCTGGTTAATTTTTAGTTTTAACACTATTTATAGAAAGAGTTATAAAATTCTGTCGTATGTTCAAATGCTCACTATATATGATAGATAGTACCGATGCTCTCATCACATCATTTTTCTATATATCCACACACACACTTGCATTCCTATACTAGGCCTGCGGTTAATTACTTGTTAATTTTGTTGAGTCAAAATATATATCATAGGACATTTATATGTCAAATTAAACAGTAATTTTGATGAAAATACGCAACCGACCGTAAAATGCTACCCGATTAAGAAGAATAAGATATTCAAAGTCTATAATCTATATGAAAGCACCTTGGCTTGCTGCATTGGTAAAACGTCCGGACTCTTGACTTGTGAAAAGATGAGTATTATAATATTAATTACTATAGATATTGACAGCAATTCATAGACTTTTTTATTCTTTGATCCTCCACCGTTAGAACTTAGAAGTTCTGTAAGTTGATTTGATAACACTTATTAATTTATTTAAACTCTAAAGTCAATACGGTATGATTTTCAATGAATTGACATCAACATTTGCAACCGAAATCCTGGATCTTAGACATTTTTAATTTCATTAAATTATGAATAAGCTGCATCTGAAAAAAATTAAGAAGAACATAACCGCTATTTGCACTCTAAATAAACTTCTTCTTCTTATTATTATTATAATATAGTGACATTTCACCAAACCTTAAGTTAAATGTATCTTCTTAAACGTGAATCATTGACCTCTTATTTACACACTACAAAAGTTAAGTTAAAATATACGTTTTCATTATTACTTCAAAATTTATTTTCAGGCACCTTACCACCCCAGAAATTCAATCTTAGATAGCTAGCCAAAGAAAAATATTTGGAAACTGTTTGACTAGGCCAATAAAGACAAACACACTAATATCTTTTTTTTGTAAAGTTCTACGTAACACCAATTAAGTCACCTATAAGTAAATTTACAATTTTTGATAATCAACTATAAGCTATGTCCAATTATCTATATATATATATCCAATGGATGATGGGGATGATTATATTAGTGGTTTCGCAAGTTATGAAATATTACTATTTAATTAATGAATGACAAGCCATTTCAAATGAAATCTCTTGGAATATATTACTTTAAAAAATGTAGAATTATTGATAATCTACTATTACATAGGAAGATCTCATGGAATATATTATATAAGTAATTTTATAATAAGAGAATTTTTTTTTTTAAAATAAAAGAAAAAAACATATTTCAATCTCTATAAAATAAAATACATTATATTTAAGTGTGTGTTTCCAATTTCCTTAAAAGTACTCACTATATAAAAAATTTTGAAAAAGGCAATCTATGTTGTAGATTGAGTGGCTAGTAAAATGGCACATTTCGTTGCCCTCTGACTCTTGTTTTAAAGATAAGGAACAAGGAAGAAATGAAGCTTGTCCACAATCAAAGAAACAAAAACCGATCATCATTTATGAGTGTTTGGCTGAGTGGTTAGAATCGAATTCCTATTTCCTTAATTATAGTTAAGTGGAGATAATCTTCTTCATTATAGAATGTGAATAGAGAATATGTTCCTTCAATATTAAATAAACTAGTCTTATCAATAGTTTAATATAAAATATGAGTAGAGTAGACGTTTATCATCGAATATTAATAAATTAGTCTTAATTATAGCCTAATTATAAATATTGGTAGATTGATATAATATCAATAATAGTACGAGTGTAATATCAGTGGAAAGAAAAAAAAAACAGACATTGACCTTTCAACAAACAATGCAATGTCTTATTTACTGGCCGTAACCATCAGTGAGGTGTCACACTTTTTGGATTCCTCTGTTTACAAAGCATGCATGTAATGCATCCTGTAGGAGATAAAACTTTTATTCTCCATCACATATACATATCTCTGTTATCTTTTTCTAGAGTTTATATTTGCATATGCATTAATGCTACATATGTACAAATCGTCGGAATTGTTGTTTTATTATGCTGTTGTCTTGCACGATAGCTATTTTTTGTTCATTTGGTTTCTTTCAATAGAACAATGTCAGTCTCATTTTTATAGAAAAAAACTTGTTTAATTATTTATTTTCCTTTTTGAAGTTGTTATTTTTAGTTATTGTTGGTATGTGAATCTTAGTATTGTGCATATTCGCTTTGAAAGTTCTGTTGCCCTGAGAAAAAAAATGATTTGCACTTGATGATATTGATTTTGAGGGAAAATTATCAATACCCTTTCTTGTTTTGTAAATTATTCGGTTCCCTCATACTTTAAAACTCGTCATATTAAGAAATTGTTAATTTTTGTCGTTAAGAAAAGGTTAACTTAAAACATTTTGTTTTTTTTTTTACTATTTTACGTGATAATGTGGTAAAGGCCATCATTCATAAAAAGAAATTAAAAAAAACAAAAGTCTAAGAGGTAAAATAGTAAAATTAAAAAATTGAAAACTAACATTCTAATTAAGGATACAACTACAAAATTTTACATAAAGTGATGTGGCATATTACTATTAGGGATGAATAATAATAAAAATAAATAATATGGGCACGTGGTGTTTTCATCCAAAAAGACATTAGTTTGTAAAAAAAATCATTTATACAAGAGTTTGTGTTTTGTAATCCTATCGTTATTTTTCTTTTAAATAGTATATACAGTCTTGATAGGGCAAAAAAATTTAAGGGAAAATTGATTAATTTTAACAAATAATATATCGTCGAGTAATAAGTCTTACCAGCGTAATGACTTTGACTGATAGACCACAAACTAACTGGTATAATAATGGCTCTATTGTAATGGGGCAAATGCTAAGTTACAATAATTGTAACATACATCCTTCATGTGAACCACACAAATTGTGGGTCCTACAATTTTGTGTGGTTCACATGAGGGATGTATGTTACAATTATTGTAACTTAGAGGCTCCCTTGTAATGGATGGTGCGAGAGCGGAGTGATTTGTAAATAATTGAGAACCAGGTGTCAGGATATTATCCGAAGGTTTGAGATGGCCAGGGGCCATATAAAGCATACAGAGTCGAAACCCCCAATGGGGCTCCAAAAAGTGTGACAAAGTGTGATTGGGGTGTGTGCTTATTATGGTATATGAATGGCAAGTGGATTGAACATGCTTTAGTAGCAAGAAACAGAAGCTACTGGTTTTTTAAGACTTTTAAGGTACCGTACATAGCTATGATTTATGAGGGTTTGATCAAGAACAAAGTGATTTATGAGGGTTTGATCACTCGCTTGCTTTTTTGTACCACTAATGATTTTTCCAGTGACTGTTATTTTCATTAGCTTTTTTTTTTGGCCCCAATTCACTTCTTGTTCAGTTGTTTCAGTTTAGTGTTTTTAGTTATTTTGAGAGATAAGGTTCACTGTGTTCTTCCTAATTAGTAGTATTTTATATTCTTTATTTAATAATAAATTTTCTTGCTTCATTGAAGTAGTAAAAAAAAAAAAAAAATTATTGTTTGATGGGTGAGTGAATGGATGTATCTGTAACTGAATGAATGCCAAGAGGTGCTATTTATAGTTTAAAGGAAGAAGTGAAAATCTAAAATGAAGTGAAAAGCAAAGAAAGAACAAACTTCTGAAACGTTTAATTAATTTTACTGATGAAAAGATAATGATAAGCTAGGGTACCCCTTTTATACTAAGAATCCCCAAAATGCGAATCTAATTTATTTTAACATTAGAAAATTCTGAACTCCGAAATAAAGTTAAAAAAAAAAAAAAACCTCTTAATCCAAATTTTAGAAAAAAATAATAATATAAAAATATGAAGAAAATTAAAAAAAGAAAAAACCTTCATGCCAAAACGAAGGAAGGAATTTGTGGATGATCTGCTGACCCGTTACGAAGAAGCAATTGTGACTTGTACTTTTCTTTCCATAAATTTCCAAATGGTGTATTATAAATTCAGAATCAACATATGTAGTTCTGTTCTCGCTACAATCCCAAAAGGTAACCCACAAAAAAAAAGAAGAAAAGAAAAGGGAAAAAGAGAAAACATGTCCCACGTCACTTTTTGGCTTTAAGGAAAACAAATCCCTACAAGATAGGGCGAAATCTTAGCATAAAAGGTAGAGATTTGGCGAAGGACGTGTTTGTATCTTCTACATATTGTAGGGAGGAGATTGTTTCTTTTTTGGAGATAGGATTTTGTGTCTTTATGGAAGTCACATTATGAAAGCCACAGAAGGTAAGGTTGCGTACTTGAGGCAAACTAGTGTTTTTACAAAGGATTTTCTAGAAGGTGTTCTTTTTTATTTATTTTATTTTTTTGACTGTGATCGGCGCAATATGACTTTTTTTTTTCCTTCTTAATTCTATTAAATAAATACCTACCTACACATATTATACAAGACTCGAACGTAAGACTTAAACGTGAACACCTTAGCCTTTTCTTCTAGTATGATATGATAGATTACCCCGTATCACAAGAAATTCTCGCTAAGTGTTTACACCTAGCGTCTCCTTTAGCTTTTGGGGAGCAACAGCCACCAATTACATGAAGCTAAGAAAGCATTTCAAGAAAAGAACACCATGTAAACACTAAATTAAAAAAAAAAAAAAATTAATGCTTAATTTGGTCAAAACCATAAATGGTTATGATAGTCAATAACAAAGAAAGTCCTATAAGGATCACTGTTTATGACAAAGAAAATCCTATAAGGGAGCTTGCAAGCAATGACGTGGTTTTGGAAAGAATATATTGATTTTGATACGAAAATTGACACACACACACTAAACTTTCCGGCTAGCTAAAGATATAATAAACTCATCTGCCTCAGCCCTTGAATTGAGGGAAATTCCTTTTATTGGATTGAGTTTCGGCATTCAATTGCTCCATTTGCAGTTTGGTTGGGGGGCTTGTCAACGAGGAAAAGGGGACCACTTTCTTGTTGTTGTTGGGCAGACATCATGTCCGTTTTTCTTGATATTGATTTCTGAACTGGAAAATTTAAAATTTGAAAAAAAAAAAAAAACGTGTGAGCATGCTTCCAACATTTAATTCTGATTTTATGCTGACTGTTAAAGTAAGCGCCTGATTCTTTCTCTTGTTGGATAATATTTTCAGAACGAACGCCACCAAACTCATCATCCACAATTTACACAAGGTAAGACCACTAAATTCTTGGTACAGCTCTATGTTACCTACTCTTTATTTATTTATTTATTTATTTTTTTAAAACAGTAACCATAGATATATAAAACTTGTGTTCCAAAGTGACGCGTGACAGATAATGTGATACATGATAGTCATTAATCCATAATACATCATTTAGTTGGTGGATGATGTGATACGTGACAGATTTGTTGATTAACACATTTTTTACGATATAAACTTTGTTAGCATTAACAATAATGGGCATCACTTTCAAGTTTCAACCTATAATATCTTTTTTTCTACAAGATGAACTCTGCACATATCTTATTGAAACTCTTTTTTTTTTTTTCATTTCTAATAAATCTGTAAGAATCGTGTCCAGGCCTAGAATCATCCCCAAGCCTAGCATCTCCTTTTTTTTTTTTTTTTTTTTTTGGGGTTAAGTTCTTTAAAATATTTTTAAAAAGAAAAAATTCTTACATAAGACGAAGAGAAGTCGGTATGTAAATTCCCAATCATTACACTTAACATCAATTATCAAGGTATTTTGAGAAATGAATTAACAACAAAAATACTCAAAAGAGTTCACGGAGTGCCGTACCATTGCGTGAACAAAAACATGACTGATACATTCCGGAGCTTTCTACTTGTTATGATTTCAAAGAAAAAAAAATCAATTGAAAAAAATAAAATACAAAAAATAAATTACATTACAAGATGGACACTATATTACAAAATTAGGTCATCGTCATCTGGGACGGTAACAAGATGACCTGAATGGGAAATTAGTAAGTATATACTCAGACGTGGGTCATTAACATCTTGGTCCCGGCTGGGCATCATGGTCTCTCTCACTCGAGCTTGGTCAGAAATAGAAAGCCAAGTGGGAATTGGGCAACAAATGAAGAGCTTTTAAACACACAAAATTTGTACATTCAGTCAAACCTCCTTGGCACTTTTAAGCACCTGTCCCCCAGAGCATAAGAAGCCCATCAGGATAAGGCTGAAATATTTTGCATTTTTTTTCTGGTTCGTGTTTTATTTAATATCATGAATCATGATGTGAGCCTTGGACCATCACAGTTATGCGCTTAGCACTGTCTGCACGAAGACTATCTCCCTTATATCCAATCTGGTAGGACAAATCATATTCAATATTACCTCAAAACACTCGCTCTGGCAGCAATTAGGCAAAATTCTAAAATTACGCACCCTTTGCTTTGTACCAACTTATACATTACAAGTATGACTATATTCTGAAGACAGATGATTACCTCGATTGGAGAATCGGGGGAGAACCACCGCAACAGTACCCCAAGATTTACAACGGCAGGGATCAGCTTGAAAAGCAATGGTGTGGTCACCTGCAAATGGGTTAATTTCAATAAATGAAGGCCACTTGACATATAATGCAAATACCCGAGGATAACCAAATAAAGAATACTTGGAAAACCTCACATGTCAGAAACATGTAACTAGACATCCCACATACCAGACTGAGAGCTGTCGTGCCAAGAAGCAACAGATACAGTTTTCCCTGCAATTGAAGAAACTTCAGAAACCTTTTTGGAAAAACAACGCAAAAGCTTTTGACAAGCACGGGACATTTCTGATTGATTCAGGCACAATGTTAAAGCCAGACTGTGCCGAAAACATATGCAACAGTTTATTCACACTTCTCACTCAAGTCCACCTAGTTCCATTTTGTTCAGTTAGACACATTATGCCAGGGAGAGAATTCAAATTACATTACAGGAAGTGAAACGACAGAAACCCCCATGCAACGTCAATTTTTATTTCCTTCCAACATCATTCTCAGCAACCAGTAGCTGGAGTTGATAGGTCTAAGATTTGACAGACGCATGCATGTGCAAACAATAAATGATACCATAACTTGTCCAACAAAAAAACTTTTTAAAATAGATATCACACAATCTTTGATAGAAAAGTCACTTTTAGTTAAGGATGGATGCAGAAAATGAACGGAAGAACAAACCTCAACTAGATGGAGATTAGAAGCTCGACTAAGGAGAACAAAAGCAAATTCTCCAATTTGTGCCAGAGACATCCCAACCTACACATTTGGAAAAACTCAAGGCCTATTGTCTTATAAACAACGTAAAAAGTCAACTGTAGGCACAAAATGTGCAAGTAGTTCAGTGAAGTCTTACAAGAAGTGAAGTTTTGTTGCTGTATCGAAATCCCTTGATAACTGTGGCAACCACAACGGTTTTTACAACAATCACCAATAAAACAGCTGCTAGTAAAATATCAACATGATTCCAGAGGAAATGAACATGAATCAACATCCCAATACTGGCAAGAAAGAGAGCAGCAAAGAAGTTGCGAATTGGCTCAACCTAAAGATAATTAAAGCCCAAATAGAGCAAACACGTGTCACAATCACAAATAAGAACACTTGAAAGATAATATAGGCAAGAAAGTCAAAGCATACATATTAAATCAACGTAAACTTTGAGCCCAAAGAACTGTTTCAAAAGCAGAGAGAAGAAAAAGAAAAAGGTTCAGAGGATAAAACATGACTAAGTTATGACAGTAGAATAAACTCTGGCAAATCTACCTCAAAGACATGCTTTAAAGGGCACTTCGACTTTGCTTACGAAGACATCATCAATTGTGAAATACTAAAGAGTATGAGCATAAAAGAATGGTCCACTACAAACTAAAGATAAACTTTACATGTAAAGAGGCATTGATTTTGAATGAAATCTCTCATCATTTTAGATGATGATTGACTCCAAAAAAGACATTGCAGCAGAATCCTGGAGCTTAGTTTTTAAATAGAAAGACCTAAAGGTCGGAGTAGTTTTATCAGTTAGGAATAATACAGTAAACTACCTAATTACTTATGTTTTTATTTCTTTCTTTGATATTACACCTGGTTCAATTTATAACTAGGGTTCATTTTCATTCACCACCCTGCAATTTAGCATAAGATGAGTAGAAATTTCAAATTGAAATGAAAATCTAGTGATTTTTTGTTTTTAACTCTGAGAATGGAGAAAATGATTGGCAATTCAAGAAACCTTTCTTCCTCGAAAAAGTTTATATCAATAGTGGCAACTTGGAGTCACAATTTTGTTCACAACAGTTCCAAGTTCCAAAAATTCACATAATAACCAACATTTGTACCAGCACAGAAGTTCTAAGTGGAACTTAAAATAGTTGAGCTATGATATATAGGATTCAAATTAGAATCTTTAAAGTTTAGAATCTTACTTGTTCAAGTGTATGTTGAGCAAGATCAGTTGTTGATATCATTACTCCAGCAGCGAAGGAACCCAGTTCAAGGCTCAGACCCAGCTTATCACTGCACTGAAATGTCATCAAAACCCATGTTACATACATCCATTCACATATGTGTGCATGAGTTAAAATTAAATAGGATGGGATATGGGCTGGGTATCTATATTTTCTACATGCATGCACATGCACACATGCATAAATTTTAAGCGACTGGGAAGTAGGTTGGCCTTAGAAGTTGATGAGGCACCTAACTAAGGGACTGTTTTCATGGTTGAAAACTGACTATGACTAAAATCTAGTCATTCAGAATTTCAGAAGCTTTAAATGTGTTTGTGTGTTTTTATTTTCCTTTCAACCTAACATTGAGAACTTGATATTTACATCAAAACAGAATTAAGCAAACAATTTTAAATTAACATTTAATAGAGATTTTGAATAAGTTTATTTAATATTAATTCTAAAAATCCATATAAATTTATCAATTTGTTATAACATGTCAAAACATTAATGGTGACATTAATATTCAGGTGTTATGGATAAACATAGAACATTTCATTCAGAAAAAAAATCATCGCTACCTGAGACTGAAAACCTACAAAATCTTCGGCAAATATTTTATTGCATTTAAATCAATTAAACAAAATACAGATCTGTCCAACAATTAAACATATAAGAAAAGCTCCAAGAGCTTATAAATCACAAGGCAAGGAGAATTAGGAAATGAGACAAACCCAAGCAACAAGCAACAAGCAAGTAGAAAGCAACAGATGCTAGTTGATAGAGTTCATTAGTCTGAACATTAATGGTGACATTAATATTCAGATGTTATTGATGAACATAGAACCTTGAATTCAGATAAAAAATCATTGCTACCTGAGACTGAAAACCTACAAAATCTTCGGCAAATATTTTATTGCATTTAAATCAATTAGACAAGATATAGATCTGTCCAACAATTAAACATATAAGAAAAGTTCCAAGAGCTTATAAATCACAAGGCAAGGAAAATTAGGGAATGAGACAAACCCAAGCAACAAGCAAGCAGAAAGCAACAGATGCTAGTTGATAGAGTTCATTAGTCTGCAAAAGTAAGATTTCAGTTAATAGAGTTCATTGGGCTGCCCAAATAACATTTCAATCAAAGAGTGTCAACTCTACACTTAGAATTAAAAGAATCTATTCTTACCTGCGACGATAAGCTTATCATTAGCTTAAGACACCATGGTACACAAGTACGAGATAATATCGTCAAAATGGCCAGAAATGTAATCAGCGTCACCAACCTGGAATCAATATTATTGTGTGAAAAGCAACACATGGATATTTTACTAATAAGGCAAAAAGACAAAATTACCCAGACAGGCAAAAGCCAAAAGTACTCATTTTCATCCAGTCAACAGGGAAATGACAAATTATTTTGAAGTTATTATTCCTAAACATATTAATTTTCCAGCATGTCATGAAACATTGTATTATTCCAACAGGTAAATTTGCTACCCAATAAATGGCATATAAAACATAATAGAGAAACAAAGAAGCGGTGGACCGAAGCATTTAAGTAATATTAGGGATAAATAGCATAAAACTATTCGAAAAGCTGATATTCAAGGTAGGCAGAAATAGCTCGTATAAATTTTGCATATAGCTCAGATTCTATACTTACGATTTAGTCATAGATATTACTCCTTGAAGAACTCCAGAAGAGCCACCAAGAACTGGAAGCAGAGCAAAGAGCAACCCCACCGCACAATCCTGCGGGCAAACAAGAAATATACCATAAGCAAAACAGATAATCAACTTTTATGGTTTACAGATCTAAATGCGAGAAAGTTAATACCTGCAAGATAAGGGTGCCAATCGTGACCTGACCATGTAGTGCACTTATACTATTTCTTTCCATCAAAAATTTCAAAACCTGCAGTCAAACAAGGTAGAATAAACATGCATATGAGGAGAAACTTTATATTCATTTGTATTTGATGAGAAACTTTTATATCTTGTATGAGAGATAAATACTACAAACTCAAACATAGTGACCAAGAAAAATGTTTAAGCAACCAAAAATACTATTCAACTAAACATTTTAATCAGAGGACTTTTTCTTATCTCCATCACCCTGGAATTTTTTTTTGGGGGGGAGGGGTGGCTAAGAGAAAAAAGTGTGATTATATTAAAGCAGAAATTTTCAACAGTGTGCAAGCTGTCAACAAAAACATATCCTAGATGTATTGGTTACCTCTGATGATGAATTACAAATACAAAGATTTCAAAACAGTTAACTGTTAAATATAAATTCTTACCATATATGTGATTCATGTCCAGTCATGAAAAACACAATAAAAATATAATGGAGATATCAAGCATCTGATGGAAAAAATTTAACCAACTCAACTTCCATGGCAGGATTCAGACACAGACACAAACCCAAGTATGACTCAAATAAACCTTCACCTCTCAGTTTAAAATCAGCAAATACAATAAAATAACACAGCAATGCACGAAAATTACCACTGCAGTTGAAGACATAGATAGCAAGACACCAACAAATACACCTTCTGAAGGCTTTCCACCACATAACTGCAAAAAGAATGTGACATTCATCAAAAACTCAAAGCTAGAATAAATAAGTGCAAGGTGTAAAATCCACTAAAAATATTAACAGCAGAATAAAATATTTTGTTTAAGCCAGAGCTTTAATATTTGTAATGGTTGTAAATAGTGTAAAATGCCGAATTCAAGGGATATCATCAGAGATATCACATGAACTAAAGGTGGTCTTTAGTTTTAGCACAAAAGTGGATTTATTATCAATGAACCTAATCATTTTGACAATAATAAGTCTTACTGATGCTATTATTCCACACAAGCACATAAATAGGAAAATCTGAAGAAGGCCTCCTAGAATGGCAACTGCTCGGACAACCCGAAGCTGTAATCATGAAATGAAACGTTTATAACAACTGAACAGAAATAAATTGAAACGATGAATGTTAAAAAACAATACAAACAAACCTTTGCTGTAGAAAATTCAAGGCCCAATGCAAAGAGAAGGAAAATCACACCAAATTGAGCCACTGTTTCAACCTGAATGAAAATAACCATCAGAATATGGAAGCGATATGCAAAATAGAAGCAATGATATTTGAAGTGTACAAAATGAAGAGTGAAACAAACTTATTCTAATATGAAACTTTATCAAGGTGGCAAACAATATAAAACCTGCATGTTCGAGCTGGATCATACTTTCTTTTCATTTCACTAAGGAAGTATAATGTCAGAAAGGACCAGTTTTATTTGGTCAATTGTAGTAATGATTTGCAGATCAGCGGCTAATAATGGGCTTCTAAGTGATTAAATGCTTATCATTTCTTCCCACATGGACATATCTCATACACAAGAAAATTGTGAATGAACAGCGAGCATACGAAAACAAAAATATGACACAAAAGTTCTAGAGTTATTTTGACCAAACCGAGCTATGAGAGAATTGTATGAATGCATTAAATCTTCCCCACAACTTTTATCTAAATCAACTAAAAATAGGAAGGGGGAAAGAGAACTGGGCCAGCAATATGCATGCAAAAGTAGCATACCTGCACCATCTCACTGACAAAGCTGAAACCCCCAGGGCCAATGACAGATCCTGCTAGTAAATATCCAGTAATAACCTGCAAAAATGTGAAAATTGAAATATTCTCCTTAAGGAGCAATGTATAAAAGTTGCCCAAACCAAATTCTTTCTGAGACTCAAAATCTTATGGATCTACAACATACATCCCCAAAACACTTTATAAACCAACAAGAGAGTAGTTTATATGAACAAAAATAAACAAGAAATATTGGTCTCACCGGTTGCCCAGCACAAGCGAAGGCAATGCCACCACAAGTTGCAGAAACGATAACAACAACCAGATCAGATATCAACCTGCGCTTACAGCATTTAGAAGAAATTGGAATGGTCAATAAGTAGGTACTTTGACTTTGGATTGAATTCAAACAGAAGAGGCAATAATCTAACCTCAAATCCAGTTGTAGCACGGGATACTTTGACTTTGGATTGGATATAATAAAGACATTGTCCTGATTGTAAAAAAATTAAAATCAAATCAACTCAAAGGCTGTCCGGTCAAAATTATAGTTATTCAAGGCCAATGTCAACCATAATTTATGAACGAGGTAAAGATTTCAATGACCTGAACTGGACATACCTTCCGATCAATCAATGTTGGTGTATCTTCTGCTCCATTTTCATTATCCAAATTGAAAACATCATGAAACTGGAAAGACCTAACATAAGGCTCATAATAGCATCAGCAATTTCCAAATCAGGAGTTGTGAAGGTCAAAATAGAATTACCAATCCCCCCCCCCCCACAAAAAAAAAAGTTTTATTACAATGCCCCTTCAGAAATCTAAGAATGAAAAATAAAAATCCATTTTTTCTTTCTTGGAGCTACAAGTACATACTTCTCCTCCTTGGTTTCATTTTTCTTGTTCTTAACTCTGGCAACAGTCTCCAAAACAGCCTGAAAAACCCAAAATTATCAAGTTAAAACCATCATATAAGACCCTAGTTTGTTTGAGCAGCAACGAGAAGAGTATTGATTAAAAAGCTATCTGGGAAACTTTGAACATGGCAAACATAAAATTTTATTTAGCTTTTCAGTGAACCATCAGCAATAAATATTATGAAAATCAATTGTTTACCACCAAATGGTTCACTACGGAGCAGTCTTAGATATAATATTTCAGATTCACTTTTCATCCTTGAACACTTGGCATTTTTGCAACAATTCATAAGCACATTGATGCACATTCATTGTAGTCTGTTTACAAGTGATAATAACCCAAAAATGGCTCATATAATTCATATTCTCTACTACTAGTCATTGGCCAAGAAAAAAAAAAATTCACATAAGCTAAAGCAACATTACATACAGAATTTTCATCCATTATTGTCAAAAGTAATTGAAGGCATACAGATTTAAAGAATACGGTAACTAACCTGCTGTCCAGCAACACTATTATTAAAGCTACCAGGATCAGCGGCTGCAATAGGAAAACAGACAGTGAGCACAATATCTCTTGCATATTCCACTTGTTAATTTTTTTTTCCCCTAATTCATCACTGAATTTCACTTCATGTGCTTTATGAAATCAGAGATAACAATTTTTTTCCCCTTTTACATGACAAGTTCAGATACAATGTATAAATGCGGATCAAATAAAATGAAACGAAATAGAAGACAAACTGATCCACAACCTAGAAACCCTAGCTGAACAACCGCAAATCCAGATCTAGTACGGACCTTCGTTTTGTTCACTCTCATTGAACTCCTTTTCGAGAGCACGATCAATCATGTCGGCGAAGCTATCTTCCTTGGATCCTGTATTGTTCAACTCGGTTGTAGTGGCGGTGGCCGTGGCCGTGGCATTGATCTCGGAGTCCAACTCGGTGACGGACTCGGTGGACGCGAAGCAGAGAAGAAGAGAAACAATGACGAACAGCGTGAGGAATATCCTCATTGCCAAAATTGTCTATCAAAACGCAGCGTTTTCGTCTTCGTCTCGTTTCGTTTTGTCGAGAACGAACGAACGAACGAAGGAGAGGAAAATTTGTTTGTTATTTTTGTTCTTTCACTCGATGGTGTCTGTCCGTATCGTTGTTGCTGGCAGTAGCGGAGTGATGTCAGTCAGATGGTGGTAACTGCTGATAATGAAATTTTGTCCCCATTACGCGCGAGACAGTGCGCGTGTGGTTGTTGGAGGCAGTGAGTTGGCAACGTTGCTATTTTCATTGCAGCCTACTTGACCCGAGAATGGCCCGATCTATTGAGGCGGACTCCGATTTGCGATTACGCCATAACCACCGTACCTTTTCATCTGAAAAGTGAAATGAAAGCACGCGGAATGATTTTCTAACTGATTCAAAAATGTAATGGGCAATGAATTGATTGTTTACAAAGATATTTTAAAAGTACAAATGAAGTAATCGAAGCTTTAATCTAATTTGATATTTACTTATTTTTTAAAAATAAAAACGCAGGTAAAATTTAAATTAATTTTTTAATTGCTTATTTTCGAATTCAGATTGTTAATTGAATAAATTTGTTCAAAAATTATTTGATTATCTCTTTATGTTCAAACTAAGATGACTTTAGGTAAATTTACTTATATTTATTTATTTACGTTAATTTTAATTCAATTGAAATTTCATAGTAACTTAACCTAAAGTTTAACACTCACAAATAATTTATACTTCATTGTAATTCTACAAAAATATTGGTTCTTGTAATTTAAATTATTTTAAGGAATTGAATCATAATATTTTGAATTTAATTCGATCTTTCATGTGGCTTTGTTGAATAACTTCCCTTGATTTACACTGAGCCCCAATTTCTCCCCAATTTTTTTATAAATGACTTTTCTTTCGAGATGGAAAAAAAACCACGCAACAGAGTGGGAAGGCCGTGTTCTCACGCTCCCGAGAAAGCAACTGCACTGCACTACCACTACACCTGTCTGGATTAAAAAATGATTAGGTGCAGTGACGGTACATGGAATGCTATACAATATCACTTACATGATTAATTGTCTATTAAGGAAGGTCAAAGGTCTACAAAATCACGTGATCACAACCACTCGCCCTGGAACGACGGTCCGGAAACTGGAGTGGGAACTAATCCGAAAACCATGCTGTGCACATTTTTTACTCCTGATATAAAATCAGTCGGAATTTAGAACAAAATTTCAATCCGATTAATAGCTCGGGAAGTTTGTAAAATCAATCCCAATAGATCTCGGTGTACCGGTATTTTTCATGAAAAAGAAAGGAAAAAAAAAAGGTGCTTGTTTCTTTGGATTAATAACTTAATTGATTTTATTTTAATTAAGGCTCTGTTTAGGTTTATGGTTGAAATATTATAGTAGTTTATTTTATAAGTTTTAATAAAATAGTGTTTGGTAAATTTTGTAAATAGATTTTTATTTTATAAGTTTTTTCATTTTGACAAAAAATTTTAAAAGTAAATAGGGATTGCTTTTTATAAGCCACTTATTAAATAAATTACTATACCTTTTTAAAATTCCTATTATAATCTTAATATTTTAACAAAATGATAATTATGTCTTAATTTTTCATAAGACCTAATATACAAATGAAACATAATTTAAATTTATTTCTATTTCGGTTATTATATAATAAAACAACATTTTCGATAATAAAATTTATTAAATACATAAACTCTTATTTTTAAACTCATACAATTACAAAAATGGTAAATTAGATGCTGAGCTATTTTTTTAATCAACAACTTATTTCATTCATATAGTAAAAATAATTTATTTCATCAGCCACCGTAATTTCAAACTAACCCTAAGTGATTAAATATGTTTGTTTTTTTAACTTCATTTTTCATTCATTAAATTTTTAAGTTAATTTTTTTTGCTTTTTACTTATTTTAAAAATCGAATGACATTATTAAAAAATATTCTCCAACGTATCTCTGTGTAATTTAATTTATTTTCATCCATAACTAAATAAAACTTACTAATTAGCATTATTATGCATCTCCATCACTTGTGATAATATTGTAGTAGATTTTATTATTTTTATCTTTATTATGTTCTTTAAATTAGTATTATCATCTTTATATTTTTTGGATATTTTTTGTAGAGTACGTCCCAAACTACAATAAAATTGATTAACATTTCTAATTTAGAGTATCAAAAGGGTTATATTCACTTGAATGATTTATGTTATGATTAAATACTATTTTATTTATGTTCATTGAAATATTTATTATTAATTCAACATTTAAAATTTGTAAGGGCACAAATATAAAATATTGATTTTTAAAATTTTTAAGTTAAGAAAAACAAATTAATGCTTATTATCATATATTAAAAAAAATGCCATTCAAATTCAAATACTTAGCTCTATCCATACTAGCTTAGGTCTATTCGTATTTAAAAAAAAAAATGCAACTTAAGCCTTTTGACACCCCTCTAAATTCCTAATAAAAATCATTTTTAATTAAATTAACTAATTAACTAAAAATTATATAATTTAATTATTGTTTTGAATAAAAATTCAATTAAATAATTAAATAAATTATTTAAAAAAAATATTTTTACACCATTCTATTTGATAATTTGTATCTATATTTTAAATTTTAATTTTTTAGAATTAAAATAGGTGATATTAAAAAAGAGTTTTATGAGGATAATCAGAAGTTGCCGATAGTTCAACTTTATTTGTAAGAGTCAGGTCCATTCTAGTTGGGCTGTGGCCTAATATTTAGACCCTCGAGTAGGGATGGCAATTGTACCCGCAAACCCGCCCAAACCCACCCGCCAAAACCCGCCCGTTGCGGGTAATTTTACCCGTTGCGGGCGGGTTTAGTATTATAAATTAAAACCCGCACATGGATGCGGGTGGGTTTGGTATTAACCTTATATCCGGTGGATACCCGCATGGATATCCACCAAACCCGCAATATTTTTTTTCAAATATTTTTAATTTAATTTAAATATAAAAATGTATAAAGAAAATAATGTCATTAATCAAATTACCAAATAGACAAAGACTCAAAGTTGTGTATGTGTGTATGTGGCCCATCTCTTATTCTAAAGTCATAACCTAAAGAAAACTAAAGGCATTTCCCTTCGAATTAGTATTTGAAAATATTAATCTTAATTATTA
Organism: Citrus x changshan-huyou; assembly: GCA_039657385.1. NCBI lineage: Eukaryota > Viridiplantae > Streptophyta > Magnoliopsida > Sapindales > Rutaceae > Citrus > Citrus x changshan-huyou. The sequence continues at coordinate 9,850,170 of CM077550.1, forward strand.
TTATAGGCATTGTGTTGGATGGGTGCTTATGGTGGTGAATGAAATGAATATCTTCTCTTGGATCTTATTTTAAATGATAATATGAAATGTAATTATTATTTTTAGATACTAGTTTGTGTTTTTTAAATAGATTTGTGTAATTTATACTTAAATTTGAGAATTTGTATTGAATTGATGTGGAAATTTTAATTTTTCATTGACATTGTTTAAATATAAAATTGAGTATGCTATATGGAATTTGAGGTTATTATTATAAATTTATATATTAAATATTTGTGATTTTAAATACGGAAACTCGCAAAAAATCCACCGGATACCATTGCGGGTTTGGTAATTATTAAAACCCGCTGCGGGTGGGTTTTTAAAAAAAAATTAAAACCCGCTGCGGGTTGCGGGTGGGTTTGGTAATTTAAATTTTGTACGGGTTTGGGTTTGGTAATGGCAAACCCATTGCGGGCGGTGCCCATTGCCATCCCTACCCTCGAGCTTGAGCTCAATGTTGTCAAGGGCACATGCTCAAGCTTTAACTAAAAGAAAAGCCCAGTCCTTGATTCCTCATGGAATAAAAGTAATATTTAAATGCACCTTTAAAGAATTCTAAGGGCAACATAAATTCTACATTATGTTCCATTTTCCTTTGTAGAATGGTTATGTGGAATGAGCATGTATTTTCTGGATATTACAATTTAGGCAACATATGTCTGTTTTTTGTGTATGATATATTATTTTAAAGCCTGCGACGAGATGAATCAAATTCAGTGCATTATTCTGCCTTCTAGACAAGTTGAAAATTTCATTTCTTTCTCAGTCATTTTTTTTTAGTTTTAAGTTACTTTCTTATTTTTCCTATTACTTTAAATATTTTATCTTCTTTTTCCTTTTAGATATCAAATTTATGTGCCATTTGTTTTGTTTTGCTTATTTAAATTACAAGAATTTTATTATAAAATAATATTTTAGATTGCCTATATTAGTAAATTTGCGATATTTAAGGTTAATATAAAAGGGAATCTAAAACCCTAGTTTTGTTCATTCAAACTTGTTTTAATAAAACATTCATTATTTAGAAACCTAACATTTACTATCAATTAACTTTTTGTGTTTTCGCATCATTAGATATACTTAGGTATACATGCTGTTGGAAAAACGACGACAGAAAATAGTGTAAGTAAGCACAGAAACAATGAAGGAATAGTGAAAACGAAGGAATAGTTAAGGCGTGAGGCAACACTATCCTTAAGACCAAATTTCGTGCCCCAAGATACAATATCTCGATGCAAGAAGGACTGATGAAGGCAGTTTAATCTCCAGGATACAATGACTACTATCGCATTGCTGCATTCCAACACGATAGTTTAGAACAACAAAACTCACAATGATTGCAACAAAAGCAATATAGAAAAGAGAGCGTCAACTGGATAATTAGAGTGTGATATAATTAGCTCTTTAGATAGCTAGATACCCTCTAGCTCCTTTTCCTCTATAAATCCGAATTAAAACTATACAAGGATTTAGAATAAATCTCAATTCAATTAGGAATCGAATTCTCAACTTAATTCTAATTATAAATAAATAAAATTAAAAAAGGGCAAAATAATAAAAGGTGGTCAAACCAGTGCACATACACGACACCCCACGAAGGGGGTCCCCCTTGTGTGTGAATTATTAGGCGCGAGCACCTAGTTAATAGATTCTTGAAACAAGCTCTTCTCTTAGGCTTAGTTTCGTGTGCGTGAGCCTCCTCTTAATGGGCTTGTTACCACACCATATTTGATTTCTAATATAAACCAACTCAAGCTCTCTTATCTAAGCAATGTGGGATATTCGTATTTTGAAAAATTAACATGACTAAGTCTCCTATGCCAAAGATTAATAGAATCAACAATATAAGCAGAAGAATAAGCCTTTTCATTCATTATGACATTGAATACATTGAGTTTGAAGAGCTCTCCACAACAATACCCTTTTCCAACAAACATCCCATTTTTTGTCTTTACAATTTTATCACCCTTAAAGGACACTTATCCTAGCTTTACCCAACATATAAACATGCACTAGATTGTATATGATATTAGGAACATATAGTACATTACTCAGTGAGAGAGTTTTCCTAGATGTAAGCTTGAGAAGAATTTTACCCTTGCTTATGACAGGTGTAGATCGAGAATCGCCAAGGTAAATAATTTCTTCTCCTTCTCTCACTGGATTATAGTGAAAAAACAAGAGCTTTTATTGCTACATATATGTTTAGTAGTGCCAGAATCAATCACTAAATCTTTACTTACATCCACCATGTTGACATTAGAGATAACCACAACAACAATGATATCATCTCCTTCTCCTTCAACCATATTGGCCTTAGGAGGCTTTTTGTTGTCTCCTTTATGGCTCTACATTGAGCTTTATGCCTGCATTGATTAGCTTAATGCCCAATTTCTCCACAAACAAAGCAATGATCTTTCTTTTTAGCAATGAGCTTTTTGGGGTTATTAGGGTATCTATTAGTAGGATTGTTCTGCTTTTTATTAGGTTGAGTAGTGTTTTCAATTAGATTTGCATTGGAACAAATTTCCTTCGCTTTATTAGATGCATATATAATTCTATTCTTCTCCTCAATCCTAATATGTATAATAGCATCTTCAAGGCTCACTTGATTCTTCTTATATTTTGAGGTTTTAATATAATCTTCCTAAGATTCTGGTAGTTTCTCAATCAAACAACCAGTCATAAATCGTTCAGAAGAAATATTTCCTCATTTTTAAGATTATTAACCAATATATGATATTCATGGATATGGTTTGACACAAATTTATCATCCACTATTCGATAATGCAGGAAATCACTAATATAATGTTGTTGAGTACCAGCATCCTCTACCACATATTTTTTTTTCTTAAGGAGTGTTCATATCTCAGATGCATTCTTATATAGATAATAAACATCAAAACAGGGAACTAATAAGAGTATTGAGTATTATATACCAACAAACCTAACTATCATCCTTCCAAATATGAAGTTTTTTGTCATAATCTTCAATGCCCTATTTTCGTAGTGATGATTGCAGAGCAAGGTTATGAACATCCAATACATCGAAGACCTTTTCTTGCCAGCACTTGAAATTTTTTCCATTGAACAATTCAATCTTGGAGGCATTAAGCAACTTTTAGTGACGACAGAGGAAGCAAGAAAATCGATAATAGGGAGATCTGCTAGTGCAGAAGCTATAAGGGTAGGAAGTCCAGCAGTTGGTGAAGATGGAAGATCGCTGATAATTTAGTCTTAAGATTGTTGGAAAAACGACGACGAAAAACAATTGAAGTAAGAGAAGAAACAACGAAGGAATAGTGAAAATGAAGGAATAGTCAAGGTGTACAGTAGCATTTTCGTTAAGACCATATTCCGCGCCTCAAGATACAATATCTTAGGGCAAGAAAGACTAACAAAGGCGGTTTGATCTCTAGGATACAATGACTACTATCAGGATATTGCACTCCAACATGATATTTTAAATAATCAAAGTGTGATATAACTAGCTTTTTAAATAGATACCCCTAGCCCTTTTTCCTCTATAAATTCGCATTATAACTATACAAGGATTTAGAATTCGATTAGGAATTGAATTCTTAGTATAATTTGAATTATAAATAAATAAAATTAAAACAAACGACAAAATCGTAAAAGGTGGCCAAACTCGCGCACATACACGACAACCCGTGGGGGTTCCCCCACGCGCATGAGTTATTAGGCTCGAGCGCCTAACTAATAGATTTTTGGAACGAGCTCCTCTTTATGGGCTTGTAACCACACTGTATTTGGTTTCTATATATAAACAAACACAAGCGCTTTTATTTAAACAATGTGGGATATTGGTATTTTAAAATACCAACTCAACCTCTAACACCTGCAAGGAAGCTCCAACACTTAAATAAGGGTGTGTAGATATATGATAGATGCAAGAAACACAAGCAAAGAGAGAATTTAATAAGAATGGTGACTTTAGTATCACTAGAGCTAAACTTAAATCAGTAGTTTGTAGGTACATATCTTGAGATAGATTTATTACTCTTTGGCTCGCCACGTGTCCTTCATTAATTTGGGGACATTAAATTTCTTTTTTTGCCATTTATTTCCTTTTCTCCAAAGTTAGAATATTTGCTGAAGTTATTGCTCTATTCATGAGTCATGTTATTTTGGATTAGCTTTGGTCTTTACGTGCTTCTCTTAACAAAGAGCGTGATATTTTTATTGGCGGCGCTTGTGTATGCATTTTTCTTTGGTGTTCGAGCAGAAGCTTGTGCATGTCCTGCGCATCTTATACTAACTATACTACTGTGCGGAAGTGAATTTGGAGTCCACCCAGATTAACTCTTGGTAGTATATGACACATGTCATTTGCTTATTGACTTGGTAATTTTGATACTTAAAAGTGAGGTTCGCTTAACTTCAAATTTTAACTTAAAAAGGTGAATTAATTTTTGATCCATTGAATTTAACCAATCTAATGGTAAGATTTTAAAATTAAAAAAATAATATTTTTGTTTCAAGATTGAGTGACCTAATGTATGAAAAAATAAGTTTCTTTTGGAAGTCAAAATTTGAATTTAAGGGAATGCTCCCCATAAAATGTATTCCTAATGTACTAAATAAATCACATATAGGCTATAGGTATTATTCCTTTCTCATCTATTTTTTTTGTTCTAATTTTATTTCAATTACTCTATTATTAATTATTTGTTCCACTTTATGTAAATTTGTATTTGAAAATTGAAAATGATGCATCTAGTCAACTTAAACTAATATCTATTTTGAGCATTATATAATAAAACAAAAATTTAATAGTAAAATGCATCAGTTATATTACACTTTATTTTTTACCCACTCTCTTAGCACCATAGTATATCAAATACGTAGGTTTTTTTTTTCCAGCTTATTATCATTTCACGAGTACAACACAAGAAAATTATTTTACAAGCAGTGGCAATCTCAAACCTGGCCATGTTAAGCCTTAAGGTTTGGAAACACAAGACCTAGCTTTATCTAATTAATGGAGTTGATTAGATAACCGTGTTTAATAGAGAAAAACTTTCATGTGTTGGTCGCATCACGTTAACATATTTCTAGACTAAAATTACGTTACATCCGACCAATTATAGTCTCACTATATGTCCACTCACTTTAATTGGCAGAATATTTATTTTGAAATTAAAAAAAAATGCATAACAACAACAACCATATGATAGAAGTATCATGTCATTCATACAACAAGCAAATGATACTATTACATGTGAGCATTTATTTTGAAAAAATCACCATGCAAAGGAGGTACATGTCATACATGCATTAGTTGGTTACATTATATGTATTCTAGAATTTCTCTAGGTGTTGATGATGTTGTTGATCAAGTAGTTCTCCTCCCAGTCACCAAATCACAAACCATTATTCATTTTGCTTTAAATTGCAGTCATAACTCAACAAATTCTGTGGTCTTTCATTTATTTGAATATTTTAATAAAATTGAAGTATCAAAAAATGCAATATAATATAATGTAATATATATAATGTAATACAATACAATATAATAACTATATATATTATAACTATATATAAGTAATACTGATAAGTGCATATTTTTCATATATTTTGCTATTAATTTCTCCATCTTTTTCTTGTTTTGGTCTTAAATATTCTAGTTATTTTAGTTAATTTTTAATTTAGTAAATTATATTTTATTATGTTAATTTTATGTTAATTTTTATATTTTGTTATTTTAGGTGTGCATTTTGGGAATAAAGAGGAATTAAATCAGAATATTCAAGTAAGGAGAGCTTAAAGAAGAAACTAATTAGAAATTTAAGGAAAGTAATGTGAGTTAAAATGGAAGAAAATCAAAGCAGCCAAGGCCTAATTGAAGTTCACGTGAAGATGAGAAGAATTAGTATTGGAAATAATTTAATTAATAAGGCAAACACATTCTTGTGATGGGCTTTGGCCAAATTGTTATTGGCTTATTAATTAAATAAGTCACGTGCATGACATTGAATTATGGAAAGCAAAGTGAAACAAAAAGGGAAAATGGCCTTGCACGTGAATCCAAAGAAAAGTGGCGGCTTGACTTTTCTTTTTAATCCTTTTCATGTGAGGATTTAGGGCACAGAATAAAAGCGAGACTTGCGGCAGAATTAAGGGAGGATCGACAACAAGAGAAACTGAACAATTTTGTAGCCGTAAAGGAGAAGAAAAAAATCAGCAGCTGAAGGGAATTGAAGAAAAAGGCAGCCGCTTGAATTAATTTCTATGATTAGTTTTATCAATTCTTTTATTCCCAATTTAATTATGTTAGGCTAGATTTTTTATTTGGTTGAGAGTGAATTCAAAACCCTAAACATGCTATGCAATTAAATTTAAATTCTATCATTCAATTTATTTAATTGAGATTGTTTATATTCTTCTATAATTAATGTTTATGATTTTATTCTCGTCTTGTTTGAGTGACCAATTAGATAGGACTTGAATAAATTCTATTGCTAGATTAAAATTCTTGATCCATAATTATCTTGATATTTTAATCATTAGTAGCAGGTTGGAATCAATGATTTCAATTGGAGAACATAACCTAGGTTAAATAATATGAGCTTGTGTGTTTATTACATAGATCAACCTAATATCTTTCTCTGTTTAATGCTTCCATTATCTTAAATTTAAAGAGCTTGTTTTAAATTATTTAATGGTTAGAGATTAGGTAAAGAGCTTGTTTTGCCTAACGACACACTAAGGAAAGATTGAGACTAACAGAGCTTGTTGTTGTCTACGGTTGATAGTTTTAATATAAATTGATGATAGAATTGATATATTATGTGCATGTTTGGTGGTGGCGAATGATCCTTTAACCAAAGTTTTCATCATTATTATTTCTTTCTCTTTTAATTAGAGTTTTTATTAAATTTTTGTTTTCATAGTTTAATTTATTTATTTCTTGCTATTTAGTTAAAAATTCAAAAACTCCCCTTTTATTTATAATTGTCATTTTCTTTAGTTAGATTAATTTATATTAATTATTTCTATTATTATTTTATTTTAAGTCTTGCTTTAGAGTTGATAATAAATATAACTAGCATAGTCTCTGTGAGATCGATCCTTACTCGTTCTGTACTAATTATTTATACTAGTAGTAAGGTTTTAAATTTGGTGCACCCTAACGACACTACCAAATACAATACAATATAATAACTATAGATAATAACTCTATTATTAATTATTTGTTCCACTTTATGTAAATTTGTATTTGAAAATTGAAAATGATGCATCTAGTCAACTTAAACTAATATCTATTTTGAGCATTATACAATAAAACAAAAATTTAATAGTAAAATGCATCAATTATATTACACTTTATTTTTTACCCACTCTCTTAGCACCATAGTATATCAAATACGGAGGTTTTTTTTTTTTTTTTTTCCAGCTTATTACCATTTCATGAGTACAACACAAGAAAATTATTTTACAAGCAGTAGCAATCTCAAACCTGGCCATGTTAAGCCTTAAGGTTTGGAAACACAAGACCTAGCTTTATCTAATTAATGGAGTTGATTAGATAACCGTGTTTAATAGAGAAAAACTTTCATGTGTTGGTCGCATCACGTTAACATATTTCTAGACTAAAATTACGTTACATCCGACCAATTATAGTCTCACTATATGTCCACTCACTTTAATTGGCAGAATATTTATTCTGAAATAAAAAAATGCATAATAACAACAACCATATGATAGAAGTACCATGTCATTCATACAACAAGCAAATGATACTATTACATGTGAGCATTTATTTTGAAAAAATCACCATGCAAAGGAGGTACATGTCATACATGCATTAGTTGGTTACATTATATGTATTCTAGAATTTCTCTCGGTGTTGTTGATGTTGTTGATCAAGTAGTTCTCCTCCCAGTCACCAAATCACAAACCATTATTCATTTTGCTTTAAATTGCAGTCGTAACTCAACAAATTCAGTGGTCTTTCATTTATTTGAATATTTTAATAAAATTGAAGTATAAAAAAATGCAATATAATATAATGTAATATATATAATGTAATACAATACAATATAATAACTATATATATTATATAATAACTCTCTAATGAGGATGTCACTACAGATAAAAAAACACAGTCTTTAATGTATTGAAATATGATTTTTTTTTTGTAATTTACTGTGCATTCTCCCTTTAACAAAATGAATAATTCTCTAATAAGAAGATAAAAAATAGGGATTTTGATACACTAGCAGATAAGAAAATATCATCTCTAAATATTGATTTGTATTTCTTTTTTTAAATTTTAGAGGCATCCTCACTTTAATATCAAATGAAGATATTTTCGTTAGAAAAGGTTAACAAAGTGAGGGTACCATTACCAGTCAAAAGTACAATCTCCAAAATATTGAAAGTTGTTTTTTTTAATATTTTAGTCGCATTCTCATTTTAACAAAGTAAAAATGTCCTCATTTGTGAATGACTCAAAGGACACAACTTTAAACACAATTTTTTAACCATTAGATAATTTAGATTGAGATCTAATGAATTGTGAAGATTACATATAATATTTAATTTTCTCTCTAGCTCATTCACGTTTCACTCCTCTTTTTTTTTTCTTCCTAAGTTCCAATTTTTTTCTCTTCTCTTTCACACTTATTTCTCTAGCACTCTCAAACTCGTGCTTATGAATTTAATCGATTTTTTATTTTTATTTTTTTAATTAACCAAGAGTATGAAGAAGCCCTAGGTCGCCCCTTGGATAATTGATCACTGGTACTGGAGAAAAGGAGAGACAAAATTAAGATTATAAAATTAAGATTATAAATTGTTTAGGGAGAAATAAAAGGAGAAAAAGAGAGGAAAATGGGGCCAAAGAGGATGAGCCTGCTCATCTTTCTCAACCGCCTATTTTATTGGCAAGATGCAATGGCCAAACTACCATTACCAAAGCCTAGACACTGCTTGTATATTCAAAGGCCATTTTAGGGAGACGAGGACAACTGATAAAGGGTGAGGAAAATATAGAGGGGCCCTCTCGGGTTAAATGGGGGATGGCAATTTGCAAGGGGCTAGGTCAACATGGCTGTCGGCTTCTCTTTTGTTTATATATAAAAAAGTATGGCAAGCCGATTAAATCTACTGTTATATGGTTATTTGGTTTTTTTTTTTTTTTTTCAGTTTTTGATTTCCTAAACATCCTGCTTTTATTGTTTAAACATAAATTATTTATTTATTTATTTTTCCTATAAGTCCATAAACTGACTTGGGCGTCGGAGGATTAATGCCGGAAAAACTTCCGATGCCTCTTATAGTCTTCAGTGATTTCACGTATTCGCAGGTTAATTACTAGTGGTCGCAGGACATCTTGACAATTGGCAAGTCGATTCTCCACCAAATAAATTTAATGCTGGTGTAGGAGTCTGATATTAAGTCCCTAACCGAGTAGATCAGATTTCGACATCAACATAAATAAAATCAGATAGCAATACTTAAAATTCTTAACAGTATTATATAACAGGTAAAGCTTACGAATGAAATATGTCTAATGCCTTTGGTAGTTGAATCTAATACAACGAACATAATAAACTAAATTAATTGGGAGATTAATTGATCACTAACAATTGTAAAGTCGACCTCACCATGCTTTTTCCAAGCCCTGTCATACAGTAGCCACTGTTTGGAATGTTGAAATCTTATCAAAAGTTGATGATTTTAATTAAAATGGATTTTTGATTCTAATTAAAATGTATGCTTATACTATATAAGAAAGGGAAATTATCATTTTACTACCATAGTTTCCCGAAAGTGCATTTTACTACCAAAGATTTGCACCGTTATCAATTCACTACTATTCCATAAAGAACGTTAAAACTTTGTTGATGTCTTGCTGATGTCATAAGGGCATCAAAGACATTTCTAACTGTAAAAGTAAAATTGTCTGTTAATTTGATAGATAAATGATCATTTTAATACCAAGTTTTTAGGGGAATTATCATTTTACTACCAAAGTTATTATGACATATAATGCTTAAATTACAACGGGTAAAATTGTCTTTTAAACTTTTGGGGGTAAAATTGACTTTTAACTCAATTTCTGTTAAACATTAACGTTTTTTTAACGGAATAGTAGTGAGTTGATAACGGCGCAAACGTTTGGTAGTAAAATGCACTTTTTAGCAAACCATGGTATTGACATAATATGTCAGAATAATTTTGGTAGTAAAATGATAATTTTCCTAAATTTAAACTCTTTTTGTGGGGGAGGGGGTTTGAAGTGGGGAGAGAAAGAGAGTGGAAATTTAGTATTGTGGGATCCATATTAATTAATTAATTTTTAATATTATAAAATTATATGACAATTTTAATATTAACCTATAGATAAATTTGAATTCAATAGATAAAAGTTTGTGTATGAAATTATGTTTCTTGAACGTGTATGAAAAGTTGTATATGAAATTGTATTTCTAATGAGAATATTTTCATTTTAATAAAGTGAGAATGCTATTAAGAGAAAAAAAATACAGTCTTAAATATGTTGAAATCTGTGGTTTTTTAATTTATTAACATTCTCATTTTAACAATGTGAAAATGTCCTCATTAGAGAAGGACCCTCTCTCTCTATATATGAGTTAGGTTCCATTAAAAATCTCACATTTTAATTAAAGTATGAGATCCTAATTGAAGTCATTAAAATCTGCACATAATAACACACTATGTAAATTTTAAAATAAAAAATAATAAATCATTAGATTCAAATCCAATTATCCAAATTAAAATCTTGTGTTTTAACGAAGGTCTAAGATTCTTAATCAAACTTATCTCTCTATCTCTCTCTCTATAAATATAGAGTGATGATACAACCACAAACTTTTGTACAAACTTATTTTGTACAAACTGATGTGGCATTAATTCATTGGTTAAATGAAAATATAAAATAATATAAATAAATAATGTGGGCCAAGAGATATTTAATTTAACCAATGAATTAATGACACATTAATTTGTACAAGAGTTTGTGGCTATATCATTACTCATAAATATAATCAAACTTATCTCTCTATCTCTCTCTCTTTCTCCCTCTCTCTATAAAATATACATTTTGGATAGAGATGACAACATTCCCCGCGGGGACCCATACCCGCGGGTCCCCGATTAATTCGGGTCGGGTATGGAGCCCCGAAAAGTTTTAAAATTAGAAACGGGTCTAGTTTGGGGATTAACCCAAACCCCAAATATATTGCGGGTTTGGGTTGGGGAATTTTATCGGGGCTCCGAACCCGAAATCAAACCCGAACTAATTTTTTAAATCAAAATACATTTTAATTTAATCAAATAATAAAAAAAATGTAACAAAACTCTAGATCTAAACTCATTAACTCACGGCCTAACCGCCTTCGCAGCCATTTCATCAATTAAGGTAATTTTTTTTCCTTTTTCTGCAGCATTTTAACATATAATATCACTGTAACTGATAAAAAAAATAAATAATAAGAAGAAGAGTTGAAGAAAGAAGAATAACCTAGCAGCATTTTCCTTTTGGATGTATGCATATACTTGCATAAAAACAAACCTGAGATGAACTTGACCCCTAGTAAGCGTTTTGTTTGCATAAAAAGTGTCGAAATGTCACAAGTCTTTATTTATACATATATTTATAATCAAACATAGCTGGACGCTTAAATTTTATCGTCCGGCTTTTATTTTTTATTTTTTTTATTACGTCCGGCTTTTATATTAAGTATAAAGAAAGAAGGATTTTTGTCTAGTGTGTGATGTGAAGTTACGAGCGTATAAAAATATAATTGGCCTCTCGCAGCGTATGAGCCCTCTTTTAAAATATGCAACATGGTGCTTGATTGAGTGAAATGATTGGTCTTGCGAAAAAAAAAAATAATAATAAAGCTAGTGAAAAGAACGTGCTGGTGGATAGGTCACGAAAAACAAGTAATAAATTCGAAATTCCACGGCAAAAAGAAAAAAAAAAAGTTAAAATTTCTAACCACTCTGGAAAAAAAAAGTTTAAAAAATGACCAAGCAGTCAAGCACCTAAGAAAAGGCGTTGATTTGCGGTGACATAAACAACTACGATTACACCATTCCCCCTACACCAACTCGTCTTTAAATGATCAGGCTAGGCCAGGCCGTTTCTATTGATCAAACTCAACCTCACATTCACACTCACACAGGCTGTCCTGTTCAAGAGTTGAATTTCAAACCTCAGAGATAATTAATTAATGGCTGAAAATAATGAAAAAGCAGATGGAGGTGGTGGGGGTAAAGACGAAGCAGGTGGTGTGTGGAAAGGTCCAGAGTTCAGGATTCATCTCCAGGGAAAGAAGATTGGTGATGTGCAGGTCAGGATTGTACGCAAGAAGGAGCTCCTAATAACTGAGCGTGACAGTATGGATTTGATTACGCGTTCCAAGTTGCCGAAAAGGGTAAGTACTAAGTTTACGCATTTCATGAAGGATGGCTTCCTCGTTGTTAGTTTCGAGAGATTGAGCTTCGGGAGAAAAGTTTGGAAAGTTTTGCTTAGCGGAGCGATTCTTGTAGGTGCCCTTTTTGGTTGCGTAACTGATGTAGACAGTTTTGCGGATCGCCAACGCAGTGCAAATGACGAGGGGAATATTGACGACGGCCAGTAGTGAGTGCTGAGCACATAGTCGGAGCCAGAGCCAGGAGGAGGAGACAATTAGATAGCTTGTTCTGCTTTCGTTTCACAGCTTGCATGCATGTCATGTACGTGTTGATCTAGCTAGTTTCCTGTTTGAATAAATAAAATTTTGTAGTTAAGGCATGCTTCAGTCGTCACATTTAGTAATCTACGGGCTTTTCTCTTTTCTTCTGCAATTATAAAAATGCATGAATCACATGTGTCTATGTATGTTTATTGTCCGGATTGATACTCATTTAATTCCTATATTTTGGTTCAAGTCTTCGATTAATTCTTATATTTTGAAAAATACACTCTTAAATATGCAATACTCATGCCCTTACTTTTTTTTTCCGATTTTACAATAATATCTTTGATATAATATTCTTGACATTATTTAATTTATCTATTGAAAAAATTATTTATTTATTAGCAAATTAACTAATAAGTATCAATTTAAAAGAACTAGAATTTTCTATGTCCTTACAACAATCTTGCTAATAATTATTTATAAATAAATTAACATCAATCAACTTTAAGCAATGTTTGATATTCTTACAACTATCTTACTAATTAATTATTTTAAACAAATTAATTTACAAAATTAATCCTAAAAGAAAATTAATAATAATAAAATTTACACTAATTTTTATTTTACTTTTAAGGCAGATTTGATAAATTAATGTTTTTTTATTTTCATTAATATCTCTAAAAATATTATGGTAAAAGTAAAGAAAAAAATAAAGATTGCAGTGTAATATAATACATAACAAGGATGTCTTGAGATATTTTTTAAAATATAAGAATTAAACGATTATTTAACTCAAAATATAAGAATTAAATAAGTATTTATCCAATATATTCCACACACTACTAATAAGAAATTTCTTACTAAATTAAAGAAAGAAAATATAAATTCTCCGATATAAATTTATGTGCGGACTTTAATTCTTAACTGTCAGATGTATAGCATCGCATGGCAAAAAAATAAAGTTCTAGCATTTGAGTTAAAATATACTAAAAAGTAGACTAGAAGCTGAATATATCGCTTATTTAATTTTATGAGACTTCTCTTGGCCCCTCTCCATAATATGCTATCCCACGTCCATCCCAAAGGCTCTAAAGTTAACCAATTGAGATTTGAACAGGGTACACGACAACAAACACTAGCACTACTAACTTGATATTTACTAAGGCTTTATTTGCCAAAAAAATTATTTGTAAACATTAAAACAAAAAACCATTAGTTTTTTTCAAGGCCAATTTGCTCTGGGTGATGAAGAATATGCTGTTCAGAAATACAAGGGCTCAATTAAGGTTAATTTTTCTGAAGTTAGACCTAATGTTAGTGATATGTTTAAAAATAAATAAGTAATGCTGAAAGCACATTTTTATGCTAAAATTCAACAGAAAGCGGCTATAAAGGGCTTCTGCATTTAAAGAGAGCCATACACTTGCCTTTTTTTTCCTTCTTTAATAGTGCTATTTCTCTCTGAATAGGAGAACATTGAATGGAAGCTAAATTGGATTTTTATGATCTGGAGTGATGCTCGTTCTTTTTATTCCTTTACATTTTCATTTTCTTTTTAAAAATTTTGTTCTTTAAGTTGGGCTTAAAGGCAGGTGTATGTATCAAAGGAAAAGGTGAAAGAGAGTTCAAAGACAAAGATGGAGACTTAAAACACAGGAGAGTGGTGGGGTTGGTAAGTGCTTTATTCACGCCTTAATTAGCGCTGATAGTGCCTATTTAAATGCCATTGAAACAGATGAATTAATAAGAAAGTGCAGTGTTATAACTCTACAAGAAGAAGAAGAAGACAAAAAGTTATTTTTGAGGGCAGTATGAAAGAAAAAGGAGCTAATATCACTGCAAGCTGCTTAATGGGAAAAATTCTTTCTACGAGAGGCATTAGTCACAGAGGGTATTAGAACAACTCTATAACAAGCCTGGTGTCCAATGGGGTGGTAAAATTAGGAAGCCTGTGAAATAAAATTTTCATGTTCATGTTTTCTTTAGAAGAAGACAAGCGAAGAGTGTTAACTAGAGGACCATGGCATTTTTATCGAACTCTTATTGTACTCTAAGACCCAAGTGTTATAGGCAACATTAGAGAGCAACCATTTTCACATGTCTCATTTTAGGTACAACTACATAATGTGCCTTTGATGTGTATGGATATAAGCTCAATCTGTGAAATTGGATCAAAGAGAGGAAAAGTGGAAAATGTAGCTAAGGATGCAAGACGGGATTGCTTTGGCTAATATAAGCAAGTTAGAAGAATCTCGATAGACATTACACAACGTTTGAAGAAGATCTTAAGAATTGAACAAGAAGATGGGGTGGTTTATGAAAAGTTGCTAGATTATTGATTTTGTTATGGTTATATCAGGCATCATTACAAGAGTGCCCTAAGTATAAAGGCCAACCAAAAGAAGAGTTGGTGTATGGGGTTTGGTTTAAAGCAATTCCACTAGCTGATCGTATGAAATTTTAGAAGAGCAATGAAAGCGAAAATAGGGAACAAGAAAGATAAAAGAAAGCAGTTGCAAATTCAGAGAGCTCATGCATCTGCCATCTACAATAACTAAACCCAAGTGGTGAAAATAGGTTAGGGTCAACCCAATACCAATAAGAAGCAAGAAGCCCGGAAATGGATTTAAGGCACATGAAGGAGGAAGTTGAGGAAATATTAATGATCTAAGGGAAAGAACGGAGATGATAGCAAGTTTATAGCAAAAAACAGAAATGTGTAGATGAAAATGAAGAGGCATCTGAAAGCTTGTGTCAAAGAGCTGGAATCATAAATGAAAGTGAAAATTTGGAGGGAAAGAATGTGAGCAAAAATTGTTAAGTGAGCCAAAAAGTTCACCAGCCCAAAATATTCTTACAACTACAATAGAGATGGCCAATGGGCCGGCCGACGTAAAAACAAGGCCTATGCGTACTCGTGCTCGTGCCGTGTCCACTTTGCATTTCGTACCGTGCCTAATTATTTTTGCTTAGGCCCGGCTCGGCATTGGTGCCGTGGGTCGTGCCGTAGAAAAAAAGCCCAATAAGCTTTTTTTTTCTAAAAACCATTTTTTAAGAGCGTAGTCAAGCTGTTAGCGTACTTTTTTCAAGTCTATATTTTTTTTAGTTACTTTTTTCAAGTCTAAATTTTTTTAGGTCTATGCTTTTATTTAAATTTAACAGAATTGAAAATTCAAAACTCAAGTTCATATTCAATAATAATAAACTAATAATAGTAAGAGAATGCAATGTTAATTACTAAGCTTGAGTGCTTGACCTCATAGTATTAGATTTTTTTAAAATACTTAATAACAACAACAACAATAATGATAATAGTAATAAATTTTTCTTAAGGGTTAACTTAATTGTTAACTTAGACTTATATAGAATCATAGATCATAGTTCACAATAATATTAATGCATATTTATAAAATCATGATATTTATAATTTTATTCATTAAAATTATGATGTCAATTATTTATTTAATAAATTATAAATATAAATTAATTATATTATTTTTTAAACTAAGAATTAAATGAATTAAAAAAATTCAATTTCAAGTTATTTGTAAAATCATAAAATTTTAAGTTTACTTTCATTAAAAAATAAAACGTGCTTATAGTGAGCTTTTTCATTGTGCCGTGTTTAGCCCATCTCTAATTGTGCCACGCTCTTAAGGCCCGCGTGCCAAAAATTCTAAGTCGACTCGTGTCATGTCGTGCCCATGCCGTCCGACCCATTGGCCATCTCTACTCTACAATGCAAATGGGTTCTAATGAAGATGTGGTAGATAATGAGTTATCTTCAAAGCAGCCTAAGAAGTTGATGGAAAACCCAAGCTCAAAACTTAAACAAAAAAGATAACACCAAAGTGGTGCCGAGTTCTTCTAAGCGGGCTAATTATGATATAAAAATGACAAGTCCAAAAAACAAGAAAACAAAGACGGCAAGCTTGAGTGAGAGTACCTGAAATATGATTTTATATAATTCTCCCTCAGTAAAGTTCAAACTAAGCTGAGATATAACAATTATGGAGGTAGTAGAGTTGACAGAGTTAGCGATGAAGGAGATACTAGCAGAGGCTGGCATCCAGTCCTACTGACAGCCATGAAAATCATAAATTAGAACATCCGGGGTTTAGGGAATACCTAGATGTCCTTAACGTTAAAAGATATTCTTCGAGAACACAAGCCTTAGATTCTTTTTATATGTGAAATGAATATGAACCCTGTGTAGATGACAGATATGAGAAAAAACTTAGGGTTTGATAATCGCTTTAATATTAGTAGGAGTGTATGGGGGGTGGACTGGCAATGTTATGGAACAGTAAAGTAGATGTGAATATCGTTTCTTACAGTAATCATCATATAGATGCTGTGACTCATGGGGCCAATGA
This sequence comes from Citrus x changshan-huyou, assembly GCA_039657385.1. Taxonomy (NCBI): domain Eukaryota; kingdom Viridiplantae; phylum Streptophyta; class Magnoliopsida; order Sapindales; family Rutaceae; genus Citrus; species Citrus x changshan-huyou. The sequence continues at coordinate 9,867,265 of CM077550.1, forward strand.
AGAGAATTTAAGATACACCAGAATCTATGGCCATCCATAAATTAAACAAAAAAGACACATTTGAACATTGTTAAAGAGGTTAAGGAGGCTTGCAAGTCTCTTTCTCTCTCTCTCTCTCCCTCCTTCTCTCTTTCGCATGGATGTGCTTTGTTGACTTCAATGAAATTTTGAACTTGAATGAAAAATTAGGTCGTAAAGACATAAACTTGAGTGTGGTGGTTAAGTTTAGAAAGGCTATAAATGACTATAATCTAGCAGATTTAAGATGTAAAATTTAGCCTTTCATTTGGTCCAATAGAAGATTTGGACCTCATTTTGTTGAAGAAAGACATATAGATTCTTTGGGAGTAAGGATTAAAAGAATGGTCCTTATGAGCTAACAGTTTCTAATTTGAATACATGGTGCTCTGACTATAGCCTTGTTAGTTTAGAAATGCATGAGCGAAAAAAGAAAACTATGAGGTATAAGAGAGATCCTACCCAAGAATTCATTGTAAGGGAATATGAAGCCCTTATGAAGATTGTAGGCGTATGGTGAAAAATGAATAAATGAAATGTGGCGATTAGAATGGAGGGCATCATGTTAAAATCTTTAAAAAGACAACTAGCACTTTAATGGCTCAATTGCAAATATAGTGTAAGAAAGAATTCAATGGCAGAAAAGAAAAGTTAAAACATTTAAAGAACAAGCCCTTAGAAATAAAGCACAATTTTAAACAGTATGAAGAAGTGATGAGATCAAATGCACTGAGGACAGATTGAAAGAGCACTAATTAATGAGGAAGTATATTGGAAGCAAAGATCTCAAGCTGATTGGTTAAAGGAAGGGGATGAGAATACGAAGTTTTTCCACTTAAAAGCTTTTTCAAAGAAAATGAAGAATCGAATTTGAGGAGTCATGAACCAACAGGATGTTGAACTGAAGATAGAGAGGAGACTGATAGAGTGTTTTGTGAAAGCTTTACAAATTTTTTTAGAGCATCTAGCCACATAGATGTGCAAATTGAGATAGAACATGTAGGTTGGCACCAAAGATGAATTTAGATATGAATGACTAATTGGATCTGCCTTTCATAAAAGAAGAATAATGGACATCCCTTTCTTAAATGTGCCCAACCAAAGTCCTTGGACCAAATGGACTGCTAATAGCATTTTTTTTAAAAAAAAGCATTAGGACTCAATAAGGATTGGTGTCAGCTCTACTTGCCTCTATATCCTGAATGATAGAGGTACATTTGCTCCTCTTAATCACACACACATTGTATTGATCCCAAAAATTCATAAACCACAGAAGGTGATAGATTTTAGACCAATAAGCTTGTGTAATGTCATTTACAAGATTGTAGCCAAAATAATTGCAAATAGGTTAAATTATATTCTTCACCAAGTTATATCCTTAGCTCAAAGTACATTAATCCCCAATAGACTAGTTACTGATAATATTATTATTGGTTATAAATGTTTGTATAAAATTAGATGTAGCAAAGGAAAGAAACATGGGTTGATGGCACCAAAATTAGATATTAGCAAGGCTTACAATAGAGTAGAGTGGAGTTTTTCGAAGCACACAATATAGGCTATATGAGACTGATTTAACCTCAAAGAGGACTTACATATGACTATACTTTATCTCTTTACGTCTTCATAATGTGTACAAAAGCTTTTTCCAACCCCTTTGTGCAGGCAGAACACGAAAGGCTTATTCATAGGCTTCATTTCAGCAAAGATGCAACAATCCCTGATATGTTATTTGTTGATGGCAACTTAATTTTCACCAGAGCAATAGTAGAGGATTGTAAACACTTAAAGGTCTTATTTGAATGTTATGATAAAGCTTCTGGGCAGATCTTCAACTTCAAAAAATCATCTATGTTCTTCAATGATGGCACAAAAATCCACTGAAAACATCAACAATAGAATAACATATTTTGTTTAAGCCAGAGCTTTAGTATTTGTAATGGTTGTAAATAGTGTAAAATGCCGAATTCAAGGGATATCATAAGATATATCACACGAACTAAAAGAGATCATTAGTGGATTTTTTTTTACTAATGAACCTGATACTATTATTCTACACAAGCACATAAATAGGAAAATCTGCAGAAGGCCTCCTAGAATGGCAACTGCTCGAACAACCCAAAGCCGTAATCGTGAAATGAAATGTTTAGAACAAATGAATAGGAAATAAATTGAAAGGATGAATGTTAAAAAGAATACAAGCAAACCTTTGCCATAGAAAATTCAAGGCCAATGCAAAGGGAAGGAAAATCACACCAAATTGAGCTACTGTTTCGACCTGAATGAAAATAACCATCAGAATATGGAAGTGATATGGAAAATAGAAGCAATGATATTTGAAATGTACAAAATGAAGATTGAAACAAACTTATTCTAATATGGAACTTTATCAAGGTGGCAAACAATATAAAATCTTGAGCTAGATCATACTTTCCTTTTGTTTCACTAAGGAAGTATAATGTCAGAAAGGACCAGTTTTATTTGGTCAATTGTAGATCAGAGGCTAATAATGTGCTTCTAGGGAATTAAATGCTTATCATTTCTTCCCACGAGACATATCTTATACAAAACAAAATTGTGAATGAACAGTGAGTATGTGGAAAAAAAAAATATAACACAAAAGTTTTAGAGTTATTTTGACCAAACCGAGGTTTGGGAGAATTGTACGAATGCATTAAATCTTCCCTATAACTTTTAACTAAATCAACTAAAAATAGGGAGGGGGGACGGGAAATGGGCCAGCATATATGCAAAAGTAGCATACCAGAACCATCTCACTGACAAAGCTGAAACCCCCAGGGCCAATGACAGATCCTACTAGCAAATATCCAGTAATAACCTGCAAAATAGTGAAAATTGAAATATTCTCCTTAAGGAGCAATGTATAAAAGTTGCCCAAACCAAATTCTCTCTGAGACTCAAAATCTTATGGATCTACAACACACATCCCAAAAACTTTATAAACCAACAAGAGAGTAGTTTGTATGAAAAAAAGAAGAAGAAATATTGGTCTTACTGGTTGCCCAGCACAAGCGAAGGCAATGCCACCACAAGTTGCAGAAGCGATAACAACAATCAGATCAGATATCAACTTGTGCTTACAACATTTAGAAGAAATTGGAATGTTCAATAAGTAGGTACTAAGACTTTGGATTGAATTTAAATAGAAGAGGTAATAATCTAACCTCAAATCTAGTTGTAGCATAGGATACATTGACTTTGGATTGACTATAATAAAGAAACTGTCTTGATTGGACAAAATTAAAATCTAATCAACGCAAATGTTGTCCGGTCAAAGATTATAGTTGTTCAAGGGCAATGGCAACCATAATTTATAATTGAGGTGAAGATTTCAATGACCTAAACTGGACATACCTTCCGATAAATGAATGTTGGGGTATCTTCTACTCCATTTTTATTATCCAAATTGAAAACATGATTAAACTAGAAAGACCTAACATAAGACTCATTATAACACTAGCAATTTCCAAATAAGGAGTTGCTAAGGTAAAAATAGAATTACCACAAAAAAAAAGTTTTATTAACAATGTCCCTTCAGAAATCTAAGATGAAAAATAAAAATCCATTTTTTCTTTCTCAGTGCTACAAGTACATACTTTTCCTCATTGGTTTCATTTTTCTTGTTCAATTCTGGCAATAATTTCCAAAATAGCCTAAAAAACCTAAAATTATCAAGTTAAAACCATTATATAAGACCCTCGTTTGTTTGAGCAGTAATGAGAAGAGTATTGATTAAAAAGCTATCCAGAAAACTTTGAAGACGGCAAACATAAATTTCATTTAGCTTTTCAGTGAACCATCGGCAATAAATATAATGAAAATCAATTGTTTACCACTAAATGGTTCACTATGGAGCAGTCTTACATATAATATTTCATATTCACTTTTCATCCTTGAACACCTGGCATTTTTACAACAATTCATAAGCACATTGATGCACATTCATTGTAGTCTGTTTACAAGTGATAATAACCCAAAAATGGCTCATATAATTCATATTCTCTACTACAAGTCATTGGCAAAAAAAAAAAAAAAAACTCACATAAACTAAAGCAAAATTACATACACAATTTTCATCCATTATTGTGTAAAGTAATTAAAGGCTCACAAATTTAAAGAATACGGTAACCAACATGCTGTCCGACAACATATTATTAAAGCTACCAGGATCAGCGGCTGCATTAGGAAAACACAGACAGTAAGAACAATATCCCTTGCATATTCCACTTGTTCATTTTCCTCCCTTAATTCATGACTGAATTTCGCTTTATGTGCTTTATGAAATGGGGGATAACAATTTTTTTTTAATGCATAAATGTGGATCAAATAAAATGAAACGAAATAGAAGACAAGCTTATCCATAACCTAGAAACCCTCGCTGAACTACGACAAATCCAAATCTAGTACAAACCTTCGTTTTGTTCACTCTTATTAAACTACAACTGAGTTGAACAATACAAGGTCCAAGGAAGATAGCTTTGCCAACATGATTGATCGTGCTCTCGAAAAGAATCGGTGGCACTAATCTTTGAGTCCAACTCAGTGACAGAATCGGTGGATGCGAAGCTGAAAAGAAGAGAAACAATGACGAACAAGGTGAGTGTTAAATATTTAATGGCTACATAAGTTAATTCGAAAAGAACTTGATGAATTGAACTAGATCAACAAAACAAGAAAGCAATTCTAAGAATAGAATATAGAGCATTGTTTCAAGTTTACATCTTAATGAAAGAAAAAAAAATTGTTCTTTATTTATCATGACAGTTGAGATACATGTTGATTATGCAGAGAGAATTACAAGGATCACAAAAGAACCAAATTTTGAACAAAATAAACAAGAAATAATGTAGAAATAGATATCTGTTTAGGACCTAATCACCAGCTCCTGTTATTATGATATTTTTTCAAAGAGGCATAGCTAATTCTCAACAAACTCTGCCATATCAATATAAAATTTGTAATAAGACCCCTCCAACTGAAGTCAGTCTGCACATAGTCCCAAGAACTCTTCAAATCTTACTTTTAAGCCCAAAACATCAACAACTTATAACCTCACACTCTCTACCTTATAGACTCGGTTCAGTTGATCATTTCAGTAAAGCAACCAAAAAAAAAAAACCTTCAAACACACCGCTTAACAACTAGGGATTACTTTTGTTAACATGTCAGTAGGGTTGACATTTGTCTGAATCGTTGTTACTACAACAGAATCTTTACAACCTCATCCCTGATAAAGTGCAACTTCACATCAATATGTTTGGTTTTTTCATGGTAGAATTGATTTTTTATGAGCTAAATTGCACTCTGGTTATCATAAAAATCTGAACAGTCTTTTGCTTAAACCAAAGCTCATTTAACAACCCTCTCAGCCATATTGACTTCTTTATAGCTTCTGTTGTTGCAACAAACTTAGCCTTTGTAGATGACAAAGCTACAATATGTTGTAGAGTAACTTTCCAATTTACAAGGTAGTTATTTCACATGAACATATATCCTAAAATAGACTTTCTCTTATCTAGATCCCTTGCAAAATCAGAGTCAACATAACCCTTGATCTCACTGACTTCTTGTTTGGTTTTTCCATACACCAGACCATGATCTAAAGTACTTTTCAAGTACCTCATAACCCTCTTCATAGCATCCTAGTGAAGCTTACCAGGATTACTCATGAACATGCTTACTACACTTACTGCATAAGCTATGTTTGCTCTGGTACAAACCATTGTATACATCAAGCTTTCTATGGCATGTGAACATGGAGTCTTAGCCATTTGAAACTTCTCAACATCCAATATTCATGACATGTCATCAGAGAGTTTAAATTGAACTCCCAAAGGTGTCAATATATGTTTTGAATCCATCATCCCAAACCTTTCCAACACCTTACTGACATATCTTAATTAGCTTAGAAATAAAGTACCAGTAGCTCTATCTCTAAGAATGTCTATACCACGGATCCTCTTGGCATTGCCAAAATCTTTCATTTCAAATTCCCGCTTCAGCAGATTCTTAAGCTTCTCAATACCACCAGAATTTTTACCAATAATGAGTATATAATCAATATACAACAAAAGATACACAACTCCACCTGAGTTTATGTTCTCATGATAGACACAACTATCATATTTGCTCTTGTAATAGCCATTAGAGATCATAAACTAGTCAAATCTCATATACCACATAGAGATTGTTTCAAGCTATATAGGGACTTATGCAAAAGACACACATAATCCTCATGTCCCTTTTCTTCAAAACCTTTAGGTTGTGGCATTAGTATATTTTCTTCAAGATTGCCATGTAAGAAGACAGTCTTTACATCCATTTGTTCAAGCTTTAAGTCCAGTAAGGCCACTATAGCAAGCAAGGTTCTGATTGAACTGTGTTTAACAACAGGTGAGAAGATTTCATTGAAATCAACCCCCTCCTTTTATATAAAACCTCTTGCCACTAATCTTGCCTTATACCTTAAGTCTTCAACACTTGGAATGCCCTCATTTTTCTTGAATATTCACTTACAGCTAACAATATTTCTATTCTCTAGATAAGGAACCAATGTCCAGGTCTGATTCTTTACCAGAGAATCCATTTATTCTGTTATTGCTTTAATCCAGTTATTGTTGTCCTTGCTACTTAATGCTTCTGCGTAACTATTAGGTTCTTTAATTGAGACATCCTCTGCACTCATCAATGCATATGCAACCATATTTGCATACGCATACCTTTCTAGAGGTTTGGTAAACCTTCTTTCTTTATCTCTGGCCAATTGATATTCCTGCAAGTCAGTAGCCTGTGATACTACACCTCATGTTACTTCTGTGCCTTGTGAAGCACTTTCAGCAACCTGTGAAACATCTTCCTTAGCTTGTGGTTGCATATCTTCTCCATGAATATTGATGGCTCAACTTCAATCTTGGTACTTTGATTACTGGCTTCAACATTCTTTACCTTATTTGTATTGATATCAGTCTCAGAAATGGCATAATCAGGCTTATTGATCATTGCAACTTCATGAAACTGAACATCTTTACTAATTATACACCTACGAGTTTCACTATACCAGATTCTGTAACATTTGACCCCATCTAGATTATCAACAAACAAGCCCTTAACAAGCCTTGCATCAGGCTTCTCTTATTTGATGTAGACATAAGCAGGACATCTAAATATCCTGAGATGTTCATAATTTGTAGGCTTTCCAAACCAATGCTCTTCAAGGGTTTTAAAACCAACTGTAGTAGATGGACTTCTATTAATAAGATAACATGCTGTAGAGACAGTTTCTGCCCGAAAACTTCTAAGAAGCTTAGAGTTGATCAACAAACACCTTGTTTTATCAACAAATGTTTTATTCATCCTCTATGCCAAACCATTTTGTTGAGGGGTAAATCTTAATATTTTATGCCTCTTGTCAATTCTTAAACATTTCACCTTGAAACCAGATTGAGTCTCCACCAAAGTCTTCCAAATCTTGAACTTTTCCAAGACTTGGTCTTTGGTTTTTAGTATGTAAATCCATACTTTCCTAGAATAATCATCTATCACTAACATGAAGTATTTGCCCTTACTTAAAGATGGCACATGAGCAGACCCCTAAAGATCAACATGCACATAGTCTAAAGGTTGTTTAGACACGTGCATCCCCTTTGTAAATTTGGATCTGTGTGTTTTGCCAAAAATACAGTTTTTACAGAAGTCTAACTTATTTATTTTATCCCCATAAAGCAACCCTTGCTTACTCAACTCTTGCATTCCCCTAATACTCATATAGCCAAGTCTAAGATGCCATAACATAGTTCTATCAACATAAAAAACAATAGACATTACAGCTGACACAGGCACTGATGATCTTTCTAACACCTAAAGACCATTCTTCTTAACCCTTTCATTACCATCTCAGTCCCCTCCATAGTTTTTAAACTATTATTTTCAAATTTGAAGCAATATCCATACTATCCAGCATGCCTGAAGAGATCAAGTTCCAATTTAGCTTAGGTGCATGCCTCACATCACATAGAGTTCTAATAGTCCCATCAAACATCTCTATTTTGATAGACCTCATACCAATAATTTTGCACACATTGTTGTTTCCCATCAAAACTCTACCACTATCCACAGATTCATATTCATGGAAAAGATTTCTATCAAGACACAAATGAAAAGAACAACCTGAATCAAGGACCCATTGACCTTTAATATTTTTTTTTTAAGCCACCAACAAGTCAGCACTATGGTATCCATCATTAGAGGAGTCATCTGAGGCCATTGTTGTATCCCATGTTCTTTCTTTATCGTCTTTCTTTTTCTTAGCATAATCCTTGATGTAATGACCTTGCTTCTTGTACTGGAAACATTTCATCTTCTTTATCTTTTCTTTTGCAGATATGTCATCCTTCTTTACTTGATTATTGTTCTTGTTCTTTTGGTTTTTTCTATCTGTACTAGCAGCTAAACCTTCACCATTACTTACTCATGCCCATTATTCTTCTGAATCTCCTTGAACTCAAAGAGACTTTCATATCTGTTAAGGTTAGAATGGTTCTGCCATACAACATGGTGTCCACAAAACCTTTATAGGTTTTAGGCAATGAGCTCAGTAGGAAAAAAACTTTATCTTCATCACTAATTTTCACATTTTCAACCCTTTCAAGATCAAGAATGATCTTGCTCAACTTGTCATTGTGTTCTTAAATAGACACCCCCTTTGTTATTGATAAGGTGTACAATATTTTCTTCAAGAACAACCTATGTGATAAAGATCTTTTCATACTGTTGTACTTTTTTCTAATGTTGTTGGTGTCAATATGCAAGTATACACAACAAGTAATATAATAATAAGTATTCAAGATCGTCTCTACAGAGATTGTTGTTATGGAAATTGTTACAACAATTTTATTAGTGCAATTTTTATTCTAAATTGGAATTAAAATAAATTATTAAACTAATGAAATTATTAAAATAAAAATGCAATAAAGTAAAATATCACGGTAATATATAAAAATGTAACCAAGGGGAATGGAGTAGTTGAGTGATGCTATAACATCTGTTACAGCACTGGGCAGAACCCTTATGCATCCTCAGCTGTCGCATGTTGGATGTCTTATATCTAAATGCAACTTAACAGTGACCAATTGTTATGCCAATATCAGATATAGCATTACGCGTTTTGGATTCTAATTACCCTACAAGGTGAATCCTTATATATAGTTCATCACTAATTTTAGATTAAACATGACATTTTTCGAATAAAGTTAATCCCAACTTAGGAAACTCAATCTAAAACCAAGTATTGCTATGATATGTTCCACTAAGATCGGCCTTTTTGAGGTTCTATCTTAACTAGTATCACTAAATGAGTGGCCAGCCAAAATAGTGAATTGAAATAAGTATTATCAAAATAACATGCTATAGTAAACATGCAGCAATGCAAAATATCAATTAATTAACCATCAAGTTGGTTTATCACTCAACCACAAGTAAAACAAGAAGCCAAATAGTTTTAGCCATCAAACAATTCATCATAACAACATAAAAACAAGAGAACAAAAATAAGAGTTGAAATCCACTAGTTCTTATGAATCTGCTTGATGTTATTCTTGTGATCCTTAGTTGCAGCCCCAAATTCTCTTTCTTGATTTTTTTTCTCTTGTTTCGTCTTTCAATTTCTTCATAACAACGACCTCTCCTTTTTCTTTTCATTTGTACTTCTTTTATAGTTTAGAATTAGGGCAACCGAAAGTCTAGGGCGCGTAGCTATCAGAATTGGAAACTCTAGATCACAATATACTAAGTATCTCATGCGAAATCTTCTTTGTCGTTGCGCCAGGATTGCTACAACAACAATGCTATAACAACAGTGCTACAACATTAGCTTCAACATCTGCACTGTTCCAGACTTGTTTCAATTCTGGTCACCTACAATTATGCATATGATCTAAGCACACAATTTATTCTAAAACAACACAATTTATTAAAAATAAACTAAAATAGATATTCATGCAAAATGTAACTAAAATACAATAAAAATATGTCATTTACTCTATAAGTAATCTTGATTTTAGTCTAAAAGTGTTATGATAACTCTTATTTCATAGAGTTATCACAAATACAGGCCTCCACCTTGTTGCAGATACCAAGGGCTTTCTTCTTCTCAGAGATTTCCCTCAGAATTAAGTCACTAAGACTTAAAATCAGTGAATTGTGAGCCTTATTATGTATCTGTCTTTTCTTCTCATCAGGGACTGAACTTGAAGCACCCCCAAGATCATCTTCCTCTAGAGCTGATTCAAGACCCTGATGAATAAGGACAACGCTCATCTTCATCTTCCAAAGTGAAAAATCACCACCAATGATGAACTTTTCAATATCAAGTTTTGGAAGAGACATGTTCTTGAACCACCAAAGCTCTAATACCACTTGTTAAATCTTTAACAGCTACACAAGTTAATTCATAAAGAACTTGATGAATTGGACTTAAAAAAGTCAAACCAGATCAACAAAACAAGAAAGCAATTCTAAGAATAAAATACAAAGCACTGTTTCAAGTATACAACTTAATGAAGGAAAAAACTGCTCTTTATTGATCACAACAGTTGAGATACAAGTTGATTATGCAGAGAGAATTACAAAGATCACAAAGAGCCAAATTTTGAACAAAATGAACAAGAAACGAGGAAGAAATCGATCTCTGATAAGGAGCTAATCACCAGCTCCTTTTATTATGATATTTCTATAAAGAGGCATAATGAATTCTCAACGAACTCTGCCACATCAGCATAAATTTACAATAAGACCCCTCAAACTGAAGGTAGTCTGCACACAGCCCCAAGAACTCTTTAAATCTTGCATTTTAGCCCAAAACACTAGCAACTTATAACCTCACAATGAGGAATATTTTGTCTATGAAATTGCAGCGTTTTCGTCTTTGTCTCGTTTCGTTTTGTCGAGAACGAACAAGTGAAGAAGAGAAAAATTCGTTAGTTATTTTTGTTCTTTCACTTGATGGTGTGTGTCCATGTGGTTGTTGCTGGCAGGAGCTGCGAAGTGATGTCAGTCCGATGGTGGTAAGTGGCAACTGCTGGTAATGAATTTTGTTATCGCTACTCGCAAGACAATGTGCGTTTGGTTGTTGGTGGCAATGAGCTGGAAATGTTGCTATTTTATTGCAACATACTTGACCCGAGAAAATGGCCTGATTTGTTGAGGCAGATTCGGATTTGCAATTATGCCATAACCGCCGCACCTTTTTATCTAAAAAGTGAAATGAAAGTAAAGGGAATGATTTTCTAACTGATTCAATAATGTAATGGGAAATGAATTGATTGTTTATAAAGATATTTTCAGAAGTACAAATGAAGTAAATTGAAAATTTTAATCTAATTTGATATCTTCTTATTTTTTAAAAATAAAAAAGGTGGTAAAATTTAAATTAAATTTTTTTGTTTATTACTTTTGATTTTTTCAATTAAATAAAGCTATTTAAAAATTATTTGATTATCCCTTTATTGGAATTTAGATGACCAGCTAAATAAAGATATTTAAAAATCATTCCATTGAAATTCTATAGAACTTAACCTTTCTTACAAATAATTTGTAATTCACTGCAATTCTAGAAAAATATTAGTTCTTGTAATTTAAATTATTTTAAGGAATTCAATCGTAATAATTTGAATTTAATTCAATCTTTCACATGGCTTGTTGAATAACTTCTCTTAGATCTTGATTGAGCCCCAATTTCTCCTTAGCGTTTTTCACAAATGACTTTGCTTTCGAGATGGAAAACAACAAGGCACCAGTGTGGCTAGAATGTGTTCCTCACGCCCCTAAGAAAGCAGCTGTACTACAAATCTACAACGCATCTGTCCGGATAAAAAAGATTAGGTGCATGACGGTACATGGAATGTTATGCAAAGTGCTTACATGATTGATTGTCTGTTAAGGAAGGTCAAAGGTCTCTTAAATCAGGAGATCACAACCATTCACCATTGAACAACGGTCTGGAAATGGGAAATGGAACTAATCCGAGTACTGTGCTGTACGCATGTATTACTCCTGATCTAAAATCAGACAGTACTTGGAACAAAATTTCATCCCAATTAATAATTAGGAAAGTTTGTAAAATCAATCCTGATAGATCTCGATGTAGTGGTTTTTTTCTTGGAAAAGGGGAAAAAAAAGGGAAAAAGTTTTCTTTCTAAGAGTCCACTTAGGGTTAGAGTTGAAATATTTTTAGGATTACGGATGAAATGTAAAAGCAATTTATTTTATAAGTTTAGATAAAAATGGTGTTTCGTAATTTTTTTTAAAATTGCTTATTTTGTAGGTTTTTAAATTTTAAGAAGTTTTAAAAATTGAGAAGAGATTACTTTTTATAAGCAGCTTATTAAATAAATCACCATATTTTAAAAAAAATTTCTATTATAACCTTAATATTTTAACAAAATAACAATTTAAGCTTATATTTATTTTAGTTATTATATAATAAAACATAATTTTTGTAATAAAATTTACCAAATGTATATACTGTGCTTTTTAAACTCATAGTAACCGTAACAATACAATTACCGAACATCGATCAACTTTTTTAATCAACAGTTTATTTCATTCAAACAGTAGAAATAACTTATTTCATGAGCCATTGCAATCCCAAACTAGCCCTAAGTCATTACATCTATTTATTTTTTCAAGTTAATGAAAATTTTTAGTCATTAAGTTATTACACTATTTTTTTTAACTTTTTACTTAATTTCAAAAGTATGAATGATACCATTGAAAGATGTTGTCCACAATATCTTTATCTAATTAATTTATTTTCATCCCTTCATAAATAAAACTTACTAATTAGCATTATTACTCATATTTATAACTCGTGATAATGTAGTACCAAATTATTTTTTTATATTCTTTAAATTAGAATTATTTATCTTTACATCTTTTTTGAATATTTTTCATAGAGTACATCGTAAACTACAATAAAATTGATTAACATGATCTAATTTATAATATCAAAAGGAGCAAAGATATCCGCATATTAAAAAATGTGGATCCGGATGCAAGTGCATCCAGAAAAACATATAACCGAATTCGGTTAATCTTATTTTAAATTAAAAATTAAATTAAAAATATATGTTAAAATTAAATTATAAATTATAAATTATAAATTATAAATTAAAATTTCCTTGTCGATTTACGATGTTGTTGTATGTTATTTATGTTGAATTATTAATGGTTGAATTATGATTGAATTTTATTTCATGTTATTAAGTAAATTATTGAATTTTATTTTAAATTAAAAATTAAATTAAAAATATAATTTAAAAATTAAATTGAAAATATAATTTAAAAATTAAATTAAAAATTAAAAACTAAATTTTATTTGTGATTTTATGATATTGTTGAATTATGATTAAATTTTATTTGATATTATTGGGTAAATTATTAAAATTTTAAATTATATATTAAATTATTGAGTTTTGATTGTTGTGGATCCGGATATTTGGAATATCTACCTTGCATCCGTTGTGGATATTACCCTCATTTGGATCGGCATATTTTTTTGTAGATTTAGATATAGAAGTGTAAATCCGGATCCAAATTTTGTCAACCCCACACCCTAAAACCAGACTTTTTGGAAATAGTTTTGTACTCATTACGACCTTGATAACCTTGTTTAATTACAGAATACATTGGTTGCACTATGTTAGCATGTTAGAGATAGAGCTTTTAACCAATTAAATATGTCATTTGGATTGGTCAAATGGTCTTACTATGAGGACACTCACTTTAATTTACAGAATATTATTTTAAAATGAAAAAACTTCCTCAATAGGCCTCTAAGGTGCTATTAGTCAAGTAGTTCTCCTCATGATTACTGATTCACAAACCAATATTTTTTTACTTTAAAGTACCGATGTTGCTCAACAAATCCAATGGTCTTTATGATGTAGGTTTAAGAGACACTTTTAAACACAAATTTATATACAATATTATGACCATTGGATTAGAGCTAATTAACGGTTGAGATTAAAGTAGATATGACTTTTTTAATTTTAAAAACTAACAAATTAATGATGTGGCTTCCCATATAATAATAAATTATTGCTCATTTTTCTCTTTTTTAGCTAATTTATTCTCTCTTTTGTCATTTATAATATTAGTCGTCTCTCTTATAAAAACACCAAAAGTAAAAAACTTTCATAAACCTAGGAACAAATCATCACGTCCAAAAAGAAAGAAAATTGAGTGAAATAACCAAGGTAATAATCATTTATTTTTTTTTTCTCCTCGTTGTCGAATTTTAATCTTGTTTTATTTAGTTTTTGTTAATCCATTTTCATCAAAATTACAATTCTAGATGGGAAATCAAAACTGGATCAAGCTATGAACATTGATGCTGAGCATTAATTTTGTAAGTTTTGTTATAACTTCGTTTTCCTATATTGTTCGTTAGCTGATTGTAATAGATAACATATCTTGTGTAGAAGGAAGATACTACAAAAAAAGGGTCATTTCTAGGGGCAAATGCCCTCAGAAATACCCATATGCCCTAAAAAAAATATTAAGCAAAATTTTCGATGAGTCATCTGATAAAAAAAAAATATTTCCGAGAGCATTGCTGTCGAAACGGAATTAAATGCCCTCCGAAATAAGATAGGGTACACCTAGTTATTTTTATTTTCAAATGTAACTTGCGCTCAGAAATAAAAGATAATTGGAAATATATTTTCCTTTTTGTACAATTTCTCTTTTTGTACAGTGACCCCTGTATTTTATTTAATAATAATGTTATTTTATTTTTATTTTTGAAATTTCTATATTATGAAAGTAACATAACAAATATAATAATAATACACAAAGTATACTAAATGTAACTTCATTAATTTCAAAAGTTCATAAAATGACATCTATCATTCCAAAATACAACAAAAATATCAATTTTATAGTATCTTTTACATTAAAAGCATATAAAAATGTATATAAAAATGGTTTCATCATATCTTGAATATGTTCAATCATCCTCTACAATAGCTTCTTCATTTTCTGAATCGTTTGCCTCGACATCATCATCTTTATCCTCATTATCTCCATCATCATCGCCATCCGTCAAAACAATATCCTACATAAAAGAAGAAAATTTTAATCATTATTATTACCAAATCAGGAACTGCTATAACAATCTAATAAAGAAACTAAGACTAATGAGAATTTATACAACTAAAGAAAGTATAATAAAAAAAATCTATATTTATGAATAAAATCTCCATTCCAGAAATATTTTCCACTCATCCACAGGTAAACCTTGATCTACGACAGTTGATCTTATTGCTTCCATTGTTTCTTGTAACAAGTATACATGTTTGTGTAAGTGCATATAGCAATGAAATCATGCAAATAAATGAGGAATATTATGAAAATTTAATATCAAATACACACATCCATTTCCTTTGCCTTGTTACTTGCTCATATTCCATTATTCCTTATATGAAACAATTTGAATAAATCAATTGGACTAAGTTCACTCCCCATTTGCTGCTGCAACAAAGAATTGAAATAAAATATGGTTATATGATATAAGTATGTAAACACCACTATCATTATAATCAAAGTCAACCAATTTCTCTTACCACTTCTCTTCTATGCATAGCCATCAGGACTGAACCTGTAGTATGAATCAGTTTTGACTTGGCTCGATTCCTCTTGTTCGATGTGCTCATCTTCTCTCTCTCTCTCTCTCTCTCTCTCTCTATATATATATATATAATAAGCATGAAATAAACTTAGTCAGAAAATTTATATACATGCATGAATGAATATTCTTAAACTGACAGTGAAAAAGGTTGCTCAATTAACATAAAAGATTACTCATTATTATTACCTTCCACCCCTCATCCATCCATTTGTCGGGAAATTTACACCAATAACCATAAAAGTTTTGGCTTTTTCCATCTTAACCCCCCAAACAAATTTCTATCAACATTAGCCATAAAAAAATCTTTGAGCCCAAAATACCCCTCTCTCTCATCTCTCCCCCAACACTCTCTCCTTCACCCATCTCTCCCAAACAGAAGAAACTCCCATCGTCGGCGGCGGCTCCATCCATCATCGGCATCCGATCTACCATCTGCAGCCTTCAACAAAACCTAGGTTAGTCATTTTATTTATTTTCATTAATTTAAAATGAAATTTTAGAATAATAGTGGTTGTAGTTTAAGAATAATGGTGGTGGTGGTGGTGGTGGTGGTGTTTGTGGTGGTTGTTGTTGTTTTGGGAGTGTGTTGTTTTGGGAATGTAGAACCGCTGCCCGTCACTGGGTAGCAACGCGTGCGCGCGCCCGTCGTCGCATGTAATCACTAAACTGCTTTGTCCTCGACTATTACAAAAGAAGATAAGTAAAACTTTAGAATAACAATAAAATAATAATGATTTATAAAGGAAGAATATCGTATATTATTTATAACCTCCGAATCATGTGCGTCATCAGAGTTGTCTGTCTGCTCCTGGTGATCATCAACAACCACCTCATCCTCAGAAGTGTCATGACGCTGCTCTGATGTTGGGTTTGGTATGTCGTCATGCTTGTCATGCTCGTATGATTGCCTTGTAACATGTGCCATCGCGTTGATTGAGGGTTGGTGCTGTTTAAAGTATCATTTAAAATTAGAAAATGAAAAGTCAAAAATTTCGATTAAATAATTTATGGTACTTAGAGGATACCGACCTTATGAACCCAGTCTGGAATGCTTGGCATGTAATCCTTCACAGTGAGCCAATATTTTCTACTACTCTCCTTTGAATTCGGCTCAAGGGTTTGTAAAACGTCCCCCTACCATAAATTCAATTCAAAATTTTAAGTAAGTATACATAACTTAAATTTACTAAAGTTAAAAAAATAACTAATACATATTACTTACAAGACGAGATTCATCGTTGAAGAACAAATAAACCTCCGCAAAGTTGATTCTCGGAGACGCCATGGGCTTCCATTGCACGATGCGGGGAATCTTCTTCTTCGTTTTCACGACCCATGTTGACGGCAAACCTCCAATCGCTTCGTAAATCCAAGCCTATTGTTGGTGTATAAATACTAATGCTATTGGTGTCAATGTGCAAGTGTACACAACAAGTAATAAAGTGATGAGTATTCAAGATCGTCTCCACAGGGATTGATGTTATTAGACTTGCTACAGCAATCTTAACAGTGCAGATTTTGTGTCTAAATTAAGATAAACAATTTATGAAACTAATTTACTAATTAAAATAAAAACACAATAAATAAAATGCAACAGAGTAAATTATCATGTCAAACTCAAGGATAAAATCAATGGGAATATAGAGTAGTTGAGTGAATAAACTCTCTTAATGGTCTTGACTATTTTCTAATGGTTGGCTCGGTTGCTGCAGTATCTGCTACAACACTGGGCAGAATCCTTATGTATCCTCAGCCATCGCATGTTAGATATCTTATATCTATACGCAACCTAACAGTGATCAGTTGCTATGCCAACATAAGATATAGCATTACACGATTAGGTTCTATTTACCCTACAAGGTGAATCCTTATTTCTAGTTCATCACTAATCTTAAATCAAGCATGGCCCTTTGGGACTAAAGTAAAACTCAATCCGGGAAACTCGATTTAAGATCAAGTATTGTTCTGATATGTTCCACTAAGATATGCCCTTTTACTGCTCTCTCCTAACTTGTATCATTAAATGGGTGATCAATCGAAATAATGAATAAAATAAATACTATCAAAATAAACTGCTACAGCAAACATGCAGCAACACATATATTCAGTTAATAAACCATCAAGATTGTTTATCACTCAACCACAAATAAATTTAGTTCATGGTTTGTAAAAGAAAAATAAAGAACAAAGTTTCAGCCATGAAACACATCCCCATAAATAAATAGAAAACGAGAAAACAAGAGAAGAATAAGAATGATTGAGCTCCCAATTGATTTCTGCAGTTTTTCCTCTTGTGTAGCCTTCAATCTCTTTCTCTTGAATCTTGTTTTTCTTTTGTTTCTTTGTGTTTTTCCCCTTGGGTGACGGCTCTCCTTTTTCTTTATGATGTGTACTTCTTTTATAGTTGAAAATTAGGGTAAACGGAAGCCTAGGGCGCACATAAGTCAGATTAGGAAACTGCAGATCGCAATTCTGCAAGTATCCCGCACGGAATTTTCTCTGTCCTTGTTCCAGGATTGCTACAGCAATGGTTGCTACAGCAATATCTACAGCAATTGCACTGTTCCAGATTTATTTCAACTCTTTTGTAGCCATGTTCTTTCCTTATTTTTGCAAGCCTATTGCATAGCATTCCTTCCATGAATTATAAGCTTCTAGAAACCTACAATTATGCACACAATTTAAGTACAAATTACTTTAAATTGAGCAAAACTAATTAAGATCGACTAAAATGATTATTTATGCAAAATGTACCAAAAATGCAATAGAAACACATAATTTACTCTCTAAGTAGTATTGATTTAAGTTTAAAAGTGCCATGATAACTCTCATTTCATAGAGTTATCACACCCCCAAACTTAAACCATTACTTGTCCTCAAGTAATGACAATAACACTAACACTTCAATCACACAATCATGCAACAAATAACTTAGCTCTGTCATCAGATTTGTAAGAATTCTTCCACCCTCAGATCACACTCTTAATCACGCAAAATAGCCATAGCAATTTAGTTCTAGACTTAGGCTTCATTATGTCCAAAGTGTGTGTGTGCCACTTTATCAAATTCCAGAGGTGCTACAACATTACACAAGCATTGCATATAATTCAAAGGTAGAACACAAATATATTCACATATAATTCATGTCAATGCCTATCACTTGTAATAACGACACCCAATTACTCATTCAAAGTACATGTCAGAGTTGCTACAGCAACGCATTCAGGATGTTATATCTAGGTCATACCTTTGGACGCCTTTGACTCAAGGCTGAACATGGGGCTCATGAACAGACCAGGTTACTCAGTATCCTAGGCAGCAGACCTCTTTATCACCATTTTTTTTTTTTGCTTTTCTTTTTCTTTTCTTTTTCTCTCTTTTTTTTTATAATTGCTGTAGCACTGCTCGTAGCTCGTGTTGCCTTTGGACTCAAGTTTGCATATGGGGTGCATACTCAACCCTGGTTACTCAGCAACTTAAACCATTGGAGTAGAATTTATTTCATAACAGGCACAGTCCAACAAAAAATTTCCCCCAAACTTGAGATATTTTCTACTCTTTTTTTTTTTTGGGTTTTCCTGGCTCTGCTACAGCATTCTCATAAAACTCAACCAAAGTCTAAGTGTCGGGACATAATTTCAACCTCCATCTATAACTATCTCTACTTGGCTTTCTCATAAATACTGAATAACACTCAATTTATCTTCATTAGGTTTTAGAATCCATACAAAAATATTAGATAACAGAGCTTTACATAGCACAAGCATAAACACATGCACTCAGAAACACAACCCCCCCAAACTTGAGTGGTGCTGTGTCCTCACAAGCACAAGCATAAACACATGCACTCAGAAACACAACCCCCCCAAACTTGAGTGGTGTTGTGTCCTCACAAGCACACAAAACAAAGCCACATAAACCAGACATGCATACATTAAATAAAAGGACATGCAGAATGAATTAGAAAATTAAAACTAAATGAAAGAAAAGTTTTTTTTTTTTTTTGCTCAGCAAGAAGTAAAATAAACTAGCGGGTAGGGGTACTCCCTTGTTGCTAGAAGCATTACTGCAACACAAGCTGTAAAGGGTCACTTCTTATTTGATCCACTTCTCAAACGCTCCTTATCATAAAATCTGATCAATCCATTTGCTGCTGCAAAAGCAAGAAATGCCTTTGTTGTTTGAGAATCTTCTGTTAAATGTCATGTTGTAAGTGATGCTGCAGCAATTCCCTCATTCTCTTTTTACCTACATTTTTTTTTACTTGCTGCAATGTAACATAAAGACATAAAAAAATTAGATGCACACTTAAAATAACAAAAAGACAAATTAAATAATTTAAAAGCTAAATTCAATGCCATAAAACTTGAAACAACTTCCCTTATTGGGTTGCCTCCCAATTAGCGCTTGATTTTAGGTCTTTCAGCCTGACCTTTCTTGTTCGCTCAACCTGGATCCTTCAAGAACCGATCATTCTTTAGGCTGTTCATATCATCTCTCATATAGTGCTTCACTCTTGACCCATTAACCTTGAATTCTTGTTGGTCTGGAGTGAGTTCTCTTTGCTGGATTTGCTCGTCAATTCTGAAGGGTTGCTTCTCCCCTGACCATGCTATGTTAGCTACTCCATGATCTTCATCTTCAAGTCCTTTAATTGTTACAACATTGATTTCTTCCTTACAGCAGCAACTGTGTAATCTCTCTGCTACAACAAAGTCCACAGCACTGATAAAATTACAATCTTCAATCTCATCGAGACTCTTTATAGCATTCAGCACATTGAATGTAACTTGCTGGTCATTCACCCTCATGGTTAATTCTCCTTTTTGAACATCAATTAAAGTCTTTCTCGTAGCTAAGAAAGGTCTTCCGAGAATGATTGGCATTTCTTTGTCTGCCTCAAAGTCTAGCACAATGAAATCCACCGGAAAAATAAATTTATCCACCTTCACCAACACATCTTCAATTTTACCTTCTGGATATACATGAGATCTGTCAGCAAGTTGTAAAGTCACTGTTGTTGGTCTACATTCACCAACTCTCAATTGCTTAAACACTGATAAAGGCATGAGGTTGATGCTAGCCCCCAGATCACAAAGTGCTTTGCCACTGTATTTAGTGCCTATGGAGCATGGGATTGTGAAGCTTCCTGGATCCTTCATCTTCTGTGGTATCTTACTCTATAGCATTCGGCTGCATTCTTGTGTTAGAGCAACTGTTTCAAACTCTCCAAGTTTTCTTTTTTTTGTCAAGATATCCTTCAAAAATTTCGCATAGTTTGGCATTTGCTCTAGAACTTCCACAAAAAGGATATTGATATGCAGTTGTTTTAGCACTCCCAAGATTTTGCTGAACTGCTTGTCTTGTTATTGCTTCTGAAATCTTTGAGGGAAGGGTGGTGGGTGTCTAAACTGTTGTGCTGCAGCATGTTGTGCAAACTGCTTCTCTTTTGTCATGTTTTGGGTTGGTGCTACAGCCTCATTATCTACATGTGTTGGATCATCATTTTTGGTAAATGCTACAGCTTGACTGATCTCACCAGTGTGCTGTGAAGTGGAGGATTGTGACTCTTTTTTAATTTGCGTTTCTTTCTGGATTGAAGTGGCTCAGCTCTTCTTTTTGGCACCCCAATGGGACTATGAACATCCTTTCCAGATCTAAAGTTAATCACTTTGCAGTGCTCTTTCCCTTCTCTTCTTGGGTTCTCTATGTTGCTGGGTAAACTGCCCTGAGGTCTGTTGCTTACTGCTGTAGCAAGCTGTCCAATTTGATTTTCCAAGTTTCTCAAAGATGCAGCATGACTTTGGACAACCGCTTCATTTTTCACAATATAATCCTTAATCAAACCTTCAAGGGACCTGAGTTGATCATTATTGATGCTTCTTTACTCTTGATTTTGCTGATAAAATCCACTAGGTTGAGCAAGTCTGTTCTGTCCACTGAATGTTGCAGCAGATTGATTCCAATTACTCCATGAAAAGTTCGAGTGCTGTCTCCATCTAGGGTTGTAAGTGTTTGAATATGGATTGTCCTGGTTCTGTCTATTGAAGCTGCCCACATAATTGACTGAAGTTGGATTCCTAGGACAATTATCGAATAAATGTCCCTCTCCACAATAAACACAAGAGATCTCAGCAATTTGGTTGACAGTTGCTGGAGCAGTGGTCATAGCTTTCACCATATTTGTTAATGAGGTTACTTGGGCTGACAATGCTGTCAAGGCATCTACGTTATGAACTCCTGATGTTCCTCTTGCTGCAGCTTGTCTGGTTGATGGCCACTGATAGTTATTGTTGGCTATCTTCTCCAAAATTTCATAAGCCTCATTGTAAGACTTAGATAACAATGCCTCATTTGCTGAAGCATCCACCATCAATCTAGTGCTTGGGTTGAGATCATTATAGAAAGTTTCCAACTGTATGCAGCAAGGAATACCATGATGAGGACATTTTCTGAGTAAATCTCTCCCATGCGTCACACAAGCTCTCATATTCAAGTTGATGGAAAGATGTGATCTCGTTCCTCAACTTTACATTCTTGGTTGGCGGGAAGTATTTCAACAAAAATTTGTCAGCCAAGTCACTCCATGTAGTAATAGAATCTGGTGGTAGAGAATTCAACCATGCTCTTGCTCGATCTCTCAAAGAAAACGGGAAAAGTCTAAGTCTCAATGCTTCTTGCGATGCTCCAGCAATCTTGAAAGCATCACTTACTTCCAAAAATAACTTAAGGTGTAGATGAGGATCTTCGGATGGCAAGGCATTCAATTGCCCCACTGTTTGAAGCATCTGAAACATCACGGGTTTGAATTCAAAATTGTCAGCTTGAACGTCGGGTCTAACTATTCCCGGATGTATGGCTTGAGGAGTCAACACTGCGTAGTCTCGAATGGCTCTATCTCTATCGTTCGCCATGTGAATAATGTTGTTGTTCCCTGGTTGCCTTTGAACACATTGTCCATTCAGACCTTCATGTACATTGACTGGTTGTATCCCCTCTCTACGGTTCAAGTTTCTCAAATCTTGCAAATCATCCATTGCTACAGCAGCTTGTAATTCCCGATGGTCTCTTCTCAATCTCCTTGCAGTTCTTTCAATTTCTGTATCAAACTGGAAGTCAACAGATTTATATTTGCGCATGCAAGGGTTGCTAGATCACCTATGTCAACAAAATAAACAAATTAAAATAAAATAAAAATTAACACCATTAAAACTAATTTCACAAATCACAATGAACAATCAATCCCCGGCAACGGCGCCAAAAACTTGTTGGTGTATAAATACTAATGCTATTGGTGTTAATGTGCAAGTGTACACAACAAGTAATAAAGTGATGAGTATTCAAGATCGTCTCCACAGGGATTGATGTTATTAGACTTGCTACAGCAATCTTAACAGTGCAGATTTTGTGTCTAAATTAAGATAAACAATTGATGAAACTAATTTACTAATTAAAATAAAAACACAATAAATAAAATGCAACAGAGTAAATTATCACGTCAAACTCAAGGATAAAATCAACAGAAATATAGAGTAGTTGAGTGAATAAACTCTCTTAATGGTCTTGACTATTTTCTAATGGTTGGCTCGGTTGCTGCAGTATCTGCTACAACACTGGGCAGAATCCTTATGTATCCTCAGCCGTCGCATGTTGGATATCTTATATCTATACGCAACCTAACAGTGATCAGTTGCTATGCCAACATAAGATATAGCATTACACGCTTAGGTTCTATTTACCCTACAAGGTGAATCCTTATGTCTAGTTCATCACTAATCTTAAATCAAGCATGGCCCTTTGGGACTCAAGTAAAACTCAATCCGGGAAACTCGATTTAAAATCAAGTATTATTCTGATATGTTCCACTAAGATAGGTCATTTTGCTGCTCTCTCCTAACTTGTATAATTAAATGGGTGATCAACCGAAATAATGAATAAAATAAATACTATCAAAACAAACTGCTACAACAAACATGCAGCAACACATATATTCAGTCAATAAACTATCAGGATTGTTTATCACTCAACCACAAATAAATTTAGTTCATGGTTTGTAAAAGAAAAATAAAGAACAAAGTTTCAGCCATGAAACACATCCCCATAAATAAATAGAAAACGAGAAAATAAGAGAAGAATAAGAAGGATTGAGCTCCCAATTGATTTCTGCAATTTTTCCTCTTGTGTAGCCTTCAATCTCTCTCTTGAATCTTGTTTTTCTTTTGTTTCTTTGTGTTTTCCCCCTTGGGTGACGGCTCTCCTTTTTCTTTATGATGTGTGCTTCTTTTATAGTTGAAAATTAGGGTAAACGGAAGCCTAGGGCGCGCATAAGTCAGATTAGGAAACTGCAGATCACAATTCTGCAAGTATCCCGCATGAAATTTTCTCTGTCGTTGTTCCAGGATTGCTACAGCAACGACTACAGCAATGGTTGCTACAATAATATCTACAACAACTGCACTGTTCCAGATTTGTTTCAACTCTTTTGTAGCCATGTTCTTTCCTTATTTTTGCAAGCCTATTGCATAGCATTCCTTCCATGAATTATAAGCTTCTGGAAACTTACAATTATGCACACAATTTAAGCACAAATTACTTTAAATCGAGCAAAACTTATTAAGATTGACTAAAATGATTATTTATGCAAAATGTAACAAAAATGCATTAGAAACACATAATTTATTCTCTAAGTAGTATTGATTTAAGTCTAAAAGTACCATGATAACTCTCATTTCATAGAGTTATCACCTGTAATAACCAAAGTGAAAAACCTATTAAAACATCTATCAAATATTTAATACTATAAAACTTATTCATAAACAAAAAAACAGCGCACCTGAACCCCGGACGTAAAGCCGTAAACATTGTACTTTTCAATGTTATGATCTGGATTTTTCAACCAAGTCGTCTTAAATTTCTCGTCTTTCTCGAACAGTGCATCGTCAAGACTCTCGTATATCATTTCCCACGACAAAAGACCCCATGGACGGTTTCGGAAGTACTCTATATCATCAATTTCGTTAAGCCAATCGAAATTGATTTGACAGTAATTTTTTCTTGCATTTAGTACTCTGTCCGCAAAATAAAAGAGCGCAATCTTTAATGCGTCCATATAGTCCATTTCCTCGAATTTCAACTTCTTAAATAATGCATCGAATTCCTTAAGTTTGATCTTACGATGCACACCACCAAAATACATATTATGTAGCCTATGCACCGTTTTGTTAATTCTTAATTCGGTATCAACACCATATGAAAGTTTAGTAACCAGGCAGCATTCGACAATGGACAAGCGAATCAAATGCTCACCAATTTGAAACCATAACTGATCCTCACGACTATCTTCTTCATGGGCCACTTGCCTCAGTAAAAGATTGTGCAAAATTACCCCACTGAATGGAAAGCTTCGACACTCCAAGAAATGCCCAAATACATCCTTTTTGAATAGATTCAACTGCCGCTTTGTTAATTTTTCCTCGATGGCTTTTACGACCGAAGATAAATTACACATGCTCGAAATTTGACTCGGAAAGTGATCGGCATAACGAGAATACATCCTGCCTACTTTGATATCCAATGATTCTGATTTTGCCATGTACTGTAATATTTATAACAGTATTACATTGCATTTACAAAAAAAATAAAATAAATTGACTTGACGGAAAAAAAATATTAAACCCACTATAATTTGGTGCGACAAGCTGATGTATTTTCGTTATGCCGATCACTTTCTGGGTCAAATTTTGAGCATGTGTAATTTATCTTCGGTCGTAAAAGCCATCGAGAAAAAATTAACAAAGCGGCAGTTGAATCTGTTCAAGAAGGATGTATTTGGGCATTTCTTGGAGTGTCGAAACTTTCCATATAGTGGGGTAATTTTGCATAATCTTTTACTGAGGCAAATGGCCCATGAAGAAGATAGCCGTGAGGATCAGTTATGGTTTCAAATTGGTGAGCATTTGATTCGCTTGTCCATTGTAGAATGCTGCCTGGTTACTAGACTTTCATATGGTGTTGATATCGAATTAAGAAATAACAAAACGGTACATAGGCTACGGAATACGTATTTTGGTGGTGTGCATCGCAAGATCAAACTTAAGGAATTCGATGCATTATTTAAGAAGTTAAAATTCGAGGAAATGGACGATATGGACGCATTAAAGATTGCGCTCTTTTATTTTGCGGACAGAGTACTAAATGCAAGAAAAAATCACTGTCAAATCAATTTCGATTGGCTTAACGAAGTTGATGATATAGAGTACTTCCGAAACCGTCCATGGGCTCTTTTGTCGTGGGAAATGATATGCGAGAGTCTTGACGATGCACTGTTTGAGAAAGACGAGAAATTTAAGACGACTCGGTTGAAAAACCCATATCATAACATTGAAAAGTACAATGTTTACGGCTTTACGTCCGGGGTTCAGGTGCGTTATTTTTTTTGTTTATGAATAAATTTTATAGTATTAAATATTTGATAGATGTTTTAAAAGGTTTTTCACTTTGGTTGTTGCAGGCTTGGATTTACGAAGCGATTGGAGGTTTGCCGTCAACATGGGTCATGAAAACGAAGAAGAAGATTCCCTGCATCGTGCAATGGAAGCCCATGGCGTCTTCCAGAATCAACTTTGTTAAGGTTTATTCATTCTTCAACGACGAATCTCGTCTTGTAAGTAATATGTATTAGTTATTTTTTTAACTTTAGTAAATTTAAGTTATGTATACTTACTTAAGATTTTGAATTGAATTTATGGCAGGGGGACGTTTTACAAACCTTTGAGCCGAATTTAAAGGAGAGTAGCAGAAAATATTGGCTCATTGTGAAGGATTACATGCCAAGCATTCCAGACTGGGTTCATAAGGTCGGTATCCTCTAAGTACTATAAATTATTTAATCGAAATTTTTGACTTTTCATTTGCTAATTTTAAATGATACTTTATACAGCACCAACCCTCAATCAACGCGATGCCACCCGTTACAAGGCAATCATACGAGCATGACAAACATGACGACATACCAAACCCAACACCAGAGCAGCGTCATGACACTTTTAAGGATGCGGTGGCTGTTGATGACCACCAGGAGCAGACAGACAACTCTGATGACGCACATGATTCAGAGGTTATAAATAATATACGATATTCTTCCTTTATAAATCATTATTGTTTTACTGTTATTCTAAAGTTTTGCTTATCTTCTTTTGTAATAGTCGAGGACAAAGCAGTTTAATGATTACATGCGACGGCAACTGGATAAGATTGATCGTAATGTTTATGAATTGAAGTCAGAATTAAAAGATTTTAAAGAAACCGTGGTTGAATTTATCGACACATTTTCTAAACGTCCAAATAAGGATTCTCCCACTGGACGCTCGTATGCGGTGAGGAAATTTAAATTTAATAATTATGTTCGTTTAACTTTTAATTTGATAGTTTTTTAATATGTTCATCTTGGCGAATGGACAGGCCCCGGATGACCATGGAGTGTATACTGACGTGGGCAATCAAAAATTTTCTACGCCCACGTCATTGTATAGTTTCTATGGGGATGTTAGTGGGGAGAGCGTGCAGGTGTTCACTGTCGTGCCTCCGGGCGTTAGTAAGTTCGGCCGCGCGTACATACCGTCGTATGTTTATAACAGTCCTTACATGATTCATCCACTCAGGCGAGGAAAGAACGCCCGGCCTATACCTTGACCCCAAATCATGGACTATGCGATTGACATGAATACGAGTGTGGATATAAATCCACTGAGATGATTGGATGATTTTAGTCTGTTTGCTGAGTTTGATCGATGGTTCGTTGGTGATATGACAGTGGATCGGAGAGTCCAGTACATGCGGCCATTCTTTCAAATACTTTTGGGTTTAGCTTCGATGGGATGGCCAGGCGATGAGGTAATTATATTTTCGAAGTTCTTTGAGTGTTGTGGATTTGTGTATAAATTTTTTCTTTCAAATCATAATGTTTATGTTCCTCTACATCATATTCACGAGTATTTTCGCTTGATTAGCGAGAAACAATAGCAGTATCTGAATGCCTTAGTTCAACGTGTCACACATACTAACACATTTTTTTGGGTAACGTGCCGACAAAACTTATAAATACCATTTCTTTTTTTTTTTGAATTATCACCTTTAAGTTTCGTTAATTTATGCATTTCTTGGTTATCTATGTATTAGGTGTTCTTGAATCAGTTATGGAACAATGGGGATTATGCGGTCGATTCATTAGTATTCGACGACCGCTTGAATTGCTATCTTTGTGGGCGACAGCACATGATGTCCAAATCAATGATGGATGTTGATATGGTATGTATTTTATTACATTTCACATACTCCATAATGAAAATATACAAGTTGTCGCTTTTTCTTGGTTGTTTTTCAATTTCATATATAACGAATATCTTTTTCAATTTTTATTTACAGTTACATCCCTGTTAACTTAGACGGCGCGCATTGGGTACTGGCACGAGTAGACTTTCATAACAACAAAGTCTGGATTTATGACTCATTACTCACATTTCGCGACGACAAAAGATACAAGTTGAAATTCAAGCCACTTGAAGTTATCTTCCCTCGATGGTTGGAATATGTTGGCTTCTACAACATCCGACCTGAGTTGTGGAGTGCCAACCCCTGGAAAGTTATCGCAGTTAAGAGCGCGCCACAACAAGAGCCCGAAACTGGCGATTGCAGTGTTTTTGTATTGATGTTTACAATGTATTTAATGTTCGGGCTTAAATTAGAGTTTAACACTAGTCATGTCGAGTACTTTAGAAAGAAGATTGCAGTTGACATATTTAATGACGATATTGTATTGTAAACCGTTCTAGTAATTCGAATGTTGAAACTTGAATTTTTATTCTAATTTGCGCACTTAAGTTTATATAATTTTAATGCTCACATTTTAATATTAAAAATAAAATAAAATTTCATGACATATAAGTGTATAATACACAAAAAAACAATAACAATTTTAACCAACGAATCATTGAAACAATACAACTAACTTCGAGTCGACGCAATGAGATTCTTACATCGCTTACGATAATGGCCCAGTTCATGACACCGCCCGCATCTTACAGTCCGCCGGTTAACGTCCTCACTAGCCGAGGGTATTCTGAGCTCTTTATGACGACCAGGTGGTGGTGCCTCAATTGGTGGGTATACTTGCATCTCCTGAATTTCATCTGGAACTTCCCAATCAGCCACATCGCCAACTGGCTCCACTGGTTGTGCATAAGCCATCGCCAACGATTCTGTAGTGTAAAAGTCCAAGCAAAGGTTAATAAAATCCACCCGGTGTGTTAGAAACGACGCAATTGCATGAGCACATACAAGCTGATCAACCTGAAACACTCTGCAGGAGCAAGTTTTCTTTTGCAAGTCAACCAAACCTTCCTTAAGGCCACCACCTATAACTTGAAATCAATGCGGAGACACCGACCGAACTATCATTCTTTCAGCTATAGTTCTCCTCTCAGTGACTATTTCATCCGCCCATGTTGTTAGCTGAGTACTCATTGATTCAGCCACAATTTATTTATCATAAAACCATTGCCGCAATGTTTTCCCAAAGTGATCAACAAGATGAGTAACAAGAAATTTTTGCAGTTCCCTCATGAAAGAATTAACACTCTCCGCGATGTTGGTGGTAAGTACGCTGTACCTCCTACCTTCAAACTGAGACCTTGCCCAATTACATGTACCGACATTATTTTGTAAGTAATCAGCCGCACCCGAGTGGATCATCCACAACCCTTCAAGTTGTCTCTTAAATTTCTCGTGGCCATATGCTTTTGCTGCATTAATAAAGGCAGGCTCAAATTCATCCCAAAGAGCTTTGGACATTCTAATCTGTGACTTAATGTTACCTTTCACGTGGTAAAAACAAACGCCATGAGTTGCATTGTGAAATACTTTAAGAACGACTCTCCTTATGGCAGTGCATCGATCAGAGATAATTACCAACTCAGGTCTATCGCCAATCACTCCGTGTAACTTCATCATAAACAATTCCCAAGCATCATTGTTTTCTGAATCCATGACCCCAATGACTAACAGATACAATTGATTGTTACCATCAAGACATGTTGCCACGAACATGCTTCCACGATATAGTCCCTTGAGATGAGTACCATCTACAGCAATGACAGGCCGAATGTACTGCATAAAACCCTTGATGGAAGATCCGAGTGCTACAAAATAGTACAAGAAATTACCATCTCCATCCTGCTCGAGGTGAGTGATTGTATTCTCATTCGCTGTAATTAGTACGTGAGAGTATTTAGGAAGCAAGTTGTATGACTCTGCAGGGTTGCCTCGAACTATTTCAAGACTAACTTCTCTCGCCCGATATGCCTGCTGGTATGTTAACTGAACAATGTATTCATGTTGCATATATGCTCTTATGTCATTCGGAGTATAAATCCTTTTGTCTTGAATATATTTTTCTGCGATAATATGACTGACAACCTGCCTAGCTCCTTACTTGATGGCGTCCATCAATCAATACCTCATTATGACAAGTGTGTACATTGTCAATTCTCCGCACCACCCAAGGAATATTTTGCTCGTTCGAACTTCTAGTTGCTCGAATACGCCATTTACATGATTCTGAACAACAGTGAGTCTCGAAATGTGTCGTTGTAGACTGTGCAATCTTGAAATCAAATTTATCCCTATAGGCAACCTTGCGTAATTGTAATATAAACTCATTCTTCTCAGCAAATAGCTTACCCACACTGATATCATCTGAGTCACAACTGCTAACAAAGCTTGGAGCAACCATGTTCGAAGGCAAAGTTGGAGCAAGACTTGTGAGGGGGTCAATTCTCCTTCTCGATCGAACCATAAGAGGAATAGGTCCATTGCCTCTGTTATTCACAGGAGTATTGTCTTCACACTCATCCTCATGCTGAAACAACAGAATATTCGAAGGGCCGGCTCCTCCATCATCACCATCATTATTGAAATGAGTGCCCCTCATACTATTAGACGGTTTTGCACAAACATTATCCCCCTTTGCCTCATCATGAAGATCATCATTATCCCGGAAATCATTGTTGTGATACGGAGAATACCGTTGCTCCAACGACGTCGTTATTGAAAATACCGTTGCTCCAACATCCTGTAACGTAATGCCGTTATCATCAATGTTGTCATAATTGTTGTGGATTAGAGAGTAATATTGTTGTAGCGATATTGTCCTTGGCAACACCTCTTCTTCATTATCGGGGCCAGACATATTTGCTCTAAACGAAGTTTCTGTATCGACATGTGGCTCAATACCTTCGCTCGGAACTCGAGGTTATGTGGTCACGAATATAGGAATGCATCCAAAATTGGCTACATTGGATGTCATATGCAACACAACCCTCACCATTTCATCATCAAATATATCCATGGGCAGTGCATATATACGATATAATGTGTTACTAGACCTCAAAGTTGTCTTTATTGTGATACTATATTCATTAGGGTTTATTTGTAACACCTTGTATACTCTTGCCAACAACTGATCAAACAGACAATTTTTCCCAACCAAAAAAACTCTATTTTTACCATTCACATACTCCATACAACCATCCTCTAATGTCTCCCACCAACCATCGTAACACAATTCAAGTACAACTGAATCCATTAAGCCTGAAATTATAAAAAAAATAAATTATTTGAGCCCTACCAAATTAATAGTCAGTTACAATGAATCTATCTCTTCGTGCGACAGGGCACCTGTCGCACCAAGCCTTGGTGCAACAGGCTGCCTGTCGCACCAAGGTCCTGTCGCACCAACCTTGGTGCGACAGGCAGCCTGTCGCCAGATTCACCCACGCCAGATTCACTGAAACGCTCGAGCAAGTTCAGAAAATAACTCATACCACTATGTGATGCCGATTAGTGTTGGATCCAGATAAATTATGATCGAATTTCACTTTTATAGTTGCCTTTTGCCGTCGCCGTTGGTTGATGATTCAAGAGTGGAAAACTGCCTTTGGTTTGACGAAAAGGGAGAAAGAAATTTGCTTTTGGTTTGTGAAGAAGGGTAATTTGGAGAGAAAAGCATGTGTTTGGCTAATGTTGATAGAAAAAAATTAAGAGGGTTAATTGTGAAAATAGTAAAAGTTTTATGGTTATTTTTATAAATTTCCCCCATTTATCTCCATATCATTGGAGGCACATTCTCTGGAGCACGTGCATAACGCTCTCCAATAGAGATATACTTTTTTAAAATAGTGCCTCCTAAGCTCTGACATCCAATTAAGAAAATGAATTTTCACATGAAGTTCTAATAATTTGTAAAAATTTGATGCGTCATTGTTAAGATGTTGGGACAAACTTTCTCAACTAGGCCAAATATATCATCATCATCATCATCATCATCATCATCATCATCATCATCATCATCATCATCATCACTATAATATCACCATCATCATTATCACCATCACTATCACTGTTTCTATTTCTAATTTCCCCATGACATAAGATTTTTTTATCCTAATATTTAATGTGCCTAAAATCATAATTAAGAAAATTGTTCACTCTACTAACATATTTACTTGTGGATCTTTGTAATTGCATCCATGATTTATCAACCAACATTTTAACTTCAATCAAAAGAAATATATGAAAAGCATAACAATTATGCAGACAGCAACACAGTAGCACTCAAGATATATACAACATCATTTAAAGAAATAGATGCCTGGCAGATTCTTAGAGAATCAGATTCTGACCTGCAGAATGTCATCAAGAAGGCAGCCACCACAAAGCATAGAGCTACTTCGTATAGTAGTACAACAATCAATACATGTGAATAAGTGCTTTAAAAAGGCTGGAGATGCTTAGAAAAGAAATCATTGCAGCAAGCTAGGAAAAGTTTAAAAGCTTAATATATTAGTTCAAAGCTTAAGAAACTTGTTCTTGATATTACTATTGAATTTTATACACTTTCAAAAAAAAAAAAATCTTAAGCACGAAACTCATCTCACAAGTTATGATACAAACTTTCTTATCACTTTAATATGATACAACCAAACCAGTAATACTAATTATTTAAAATGAGGATGCACTGAAAGGGAGGCAGAAAAAAAAGAAATACAACTAGTTCACTACAAATTGAATTTTATCTCCTTGACAACTCCTCTGTTTTTATGTTCCTTTGTAGTTTTTTGGTATACACAAAAATGAAAATACCAATATACCAAATTCATGCAGCAAAATTCAAAGTACAAAGTTAACCATCACTTTGATATATCATTTACTTACATTTTTTTTAGTCATGTTTAATTTCTAAAAAGTAACTATCATTCTTGTAATGCATTTAATTACTCATCAGAATGTCACCAATGGGCCTTTGGTCCAATGGGAGAAGCCTTACACTTACAATGTTGAGTGCAAGGGTTCGAGCCTCCATAAGAGCATTATGGAGGTTAGTTACAGTTCTTCCTCAATTATCAATTAATTGAGTGGAGACAGTCTCTCTCTCACAAAATGTGAGTAGAGTAGGCACCCCTCGAATATTAGAGAGGATTTAAAATATCTGGGCATATACTTCAGTGTGTCAATGTATGGTGGTGGTCCCAGTTATGTAGTATGATTGTAAATATTAATGTGAGTAGAGTAGGCACCCCTCGAATATTAGAGAGGATTTAAAATATCTGGGCATATACTTCAGTGTGTCAATGTATGGTGGTGGTCCCAATTATGTAGTATGATTGTAAATATTAATTATAATGTCTGATGTAATGTCAGTAATATCTGTATATAATAGACTTCAAAAAAAAAAAAAATTACTCATCAGAATGTCACCAGAGACGCGTCTCTTTTGCTAGCATCAACCCATTAGTTAGCTCTTGCAAACAATTCTATATACACATGACATCCCAATTGTTTATTTCACTTCATCTTCCTACAACTCCTCAAAATTAACAAATACCAACATCCTCTGGAGTCCAAATCAGATCACAAACAATGAATTCTAAATAATTAGCATCACATGTAAGAGCTCCAAAATAAAAATTAAAAAAGATGTAATAGTAGGAAGCTACCATTTGGCCTAAAACAAGATCGGAAGCAGCAAAAACAAATTAAAAACAAATTTGAAGCAGAAAGTGAGTGATTATGTAAGAGATGGTAACAATTACAAACCTAGGCGAAATAATTAGCCTTCAGACTCATCAATGATGGAAACTATAACTTGTCCCTAAGTTAATTGAAGGGGAAAAAAAAGATGAAATTTGTTGCAAATAAAGAAAGTAACAGTGAAATAAATCCCGAAGTGACTACACGAGCAATGAAGAATGAAGATTTGAAAAGTGAGAGATGTGAGTGCTGGTGTTGCAATGATTGAAGATCTTTTCCTTTTTTTTTTCTTTCTTTTTGTTCTCTTTAATTTTTTTCTTTTTAATTAGGTTCTTTTTTCGTTTTCTTTTGAAAAGTGAGCAATGGACATGTTTGATGTTGTCCGTTTTAATTTTTTTTTCCTTTTGTTTATTTTTTTGATCTTTCTGTATTTTCTTAGCTTTATATTTGTACTTCATTCTTTCTGGTTTTTAATTTTACCAAGTGTAATTAAATTTACAAGAAATTTTTTTTTTCCAAGTATCAGCGTGATATTATTGGAAGTTATAGTTGTGGGCTCGTGGTTTTAGTACTCTACTTCAAAGATCGGGGCCGAAGTGTGTAAATTTTAGAGTGCTTTTCTTTAAAGAAAATACATTTTCATTCTTTAGAAACATAGAACAAATTATGCATTAACTATTCTTTGAATCATTATTATTGGGTATAAAACACAATTTCTTTTGACATTTTTGTAGGTATGTCAATGACATAAAAATAATTTGATAACGTTTTTTATCGTGGTCAAATTTTAGAGTGTCGTTCTTTTATTATCAACTACTTTGGGAATGGGATGATGATTTTTTAGTAGTGGTACTTGCTACCAAATTTTTTATTGATTAGATACATTTTTTTTATAAAAAAAATTTCGTACTTGGTGCCTCCGGATTTTCTTTTTTATTGAACATGTTTGAATATTAAAATATCATTTTGTAAGAGATGATCTATTAATAATAATTTTTTATTATTATTTAAAATTAAAATTAAATTAGTTCTATTAGTTTTTAATGATCATAATTAGCTCATGCAACTTTAATCTCAATACTTAATTAGTTATAATTTAATGATCATAATATTATGTTTAAATTTATATTTAAAAGCGTGACTTTTGAACATATAATACATTTATGTTTCACTTAGATTTGCCATGTAGTCATATTAGCTGAAGTAACGAAGTAACGAAGCTCCCACTATATATGGTTTTGTTCCAAGTTAAAGTACATCCATTGATTTTACAATCCATTCAAATCCGATGATCCTTAATATTTTTGTGATTATTTAATAAAGCTGATCCACCTATGCATCAAATCTATTGTAGTCGTGGCAATATATGTGCATGCGTGTGTCTGTCTATACACACACACACACACATAGTGACCCTTCAATTAAAGTAAGAAATAAATTAAAAGATAAGAAAAATACACATTTTAATGATAGTATACTTTACCATGTTGTATACTGAAATATGTATTTCTTTTTTCACCTTTCCCTTAAAATATTAAAGTAAGCGAACTCTTACTCTCCCTCTTGATATATATAGGAATCACTTATTGAAAGATGGATAAAATATGCACTCCAATTTAGTGTATTTTATCTTATAGTATTAAAATGTATATTTTTCTTTATCTTTTAATTTATTCGTTACTTTAATAATTTAAGGAATCTTTCATTCAAAAATAATAATAATTATTACTTTATATTCTCTAATGAGAAAATACTTATTTTAACAAAGTGAAAATATTACAAACAGACAAAAAAATATGATTTTAATATATTAACATTTATATTTCTTTATATTTTAATAACATTCTTATTTTGATAAAATGAAGATGATCTCATTAGAGAATGACTCTTCTATATATATGAGTTAGGTTTCATTAAAAACCCTGAATTTTAATTGAAGTATGAGATCTTAATTGGAACTATTAAAATTTTGACAAAATAAACATCATGTGCGTGTTTGTGCGTGTGTGAGTGCGTACGTGTGCGTGTGTGTGAAGGCACGCTTGCGAGAGAAAAAGAGTAAGGGAGCGACATTTTGGATGTGCGCGTATAATTGCATAGAATCAATCCCGAGATGAACTTGGACCTGACAAGCGCTCTGTTTGAATGAATAGCATAATCAGCGAATGAATAGCATAATCAATGTTGAAATGTGGGATCACCAATGTGAAACATGTTCGACTTTATGCATATTGGAGTGTGGAATGCCCAATGATATATTGACACGCAAGACATTATACACACTAATCGTGCCCAATCTCGAATCTCTGAAACCGCGTTCGATTGAGCGAAATTTTTGCCCCTGCAGAAAAATAAAGCTAAGCACAAGCGCAAAAAATGTGTGGTGGACAGTGGACGCAGGACACAGATCACCAAAAAAACAAGGCAATAAATTCGAAATTTCCACAAGAGAGTAGGATGACTGACGACATTCAAAAAGGTTAAAAAATGGTATTAATTCTCTTGATTTAATTTTTCTTTTTGAGTTTTTAATATTTTATACTATGTGATATATAATAACAATATATGAATAAAATTTAATTTTTTAATTTTTTAAATTTATTAATCACTAATTAAAACATAAATTTTTATTTAGGAGATATTTATAATAAGGGGCGGGTCTTAATCTTAAAAAATTACAACGTACCTAAAGAACAGGCCTCGATTTGCGGTGCATAGATAATTATGATATTACCATTCCCCCTACATCAGCTCGTCTATAAATCAGACGCTTTTCTTGATCACACTCAAAGTAAACTCAAAGTCAAACTCACTCACGCAGGCTAGCCTGTTCAAGAGTAGAATTTCAATCCTCAGAAATAATTATTAAATGGCTGAAAGAAATGAAGAAACAGGTGGAGGTGGTGGAATTGGAGAAGCAGGCCGTGGTGTGTGGAATGGTAGAGAGTTCAGGATTCATCTCCAGGGAAGGAAGTTTGACGATGTGCAAATTAGGGTTACACGCAAGGAGATCATAATAACCGAGTGTGGCAATATGAATTTGATTACGCGTTCCAGGTTACCAAGAACTGCAAGTAGTCACTTTACGCCTTTCATGCAGAATGGGTTTCTCGTTGTTACTTTCGATAGAGTGAACTTCGCGAAAAAGATTTGAATGTTTTGGTTGGCGGAGCGATTCTTGCTTGTGACTTATTCGGTTGCGTAAATGATGTTCAAAGTTTTGCGGGCGATCGCCAACGCAATCCAGATGAACAGAGGAATGGTGACGACAGCCAGTATCAATAAAGAAGCTGTTGATTGCATGCTGACTCTGGCCGGTGAGTGTTGGGAAAATATGCTCTTTAAAAGTATATGTGTTTAAAAATTTAAAAAAATTAATTTTTCTTCAAAAATTGGTATCAGAGCCATCTCATATTAATATATAAGAATTTCGTATGAAATTAATCTTAAAATTTATGTATCAGAGTGGCACAATTTATTCAGATATATATTATTTGTTTAATATATGAATAAAGCATGTTATGGTTTATCTTAATTCATGGTTAGATTCTCTGCTGTATTTTTTCTTTAGATCTGTAATAAAAGGGGTGGTTTATTATCACCATATTTCTCTCTTAATTTAGTTTAATGCTATAGAAATTTTGTAAGCCAAAATTGGCTTGGGAAATTTGTAAATTAATCACTGAAAAATTGCAGAAACTTGCTGGAAACTGCGGCAACGAACCAGAGTAGCAGCGCGCGGCCAGCAGCACACGCTGCTAGCAGCGCGCACAGCCCAGTAGCACACGCTGCCAGGCGCTGCAACGCTGCCCGCAGCGCAAGCAAAGGGCTTCCGGTTGCGCTCACGGGTTTTGGCACATTTTCCGGCGAGGCGGCAGCGGTTGGTTTGGCGTCGGAGATGTGTCGGAGATCGGTGGCAACAGTGAACAGCGGCTGGGCGTTTGTGGAGATGGCGACTGGGGAAGAAGAAAGAAAGAAAAATATGATTTTAGGGTTTCATGGTTTTTATCATGGAGGTCCCTATGGTTTCATAGTTTTTCCTTCGGGCAGAAAATTTTTAATTTTTTTGCGTTTAAATCCAAAAACAGTTTTGGGCTTAATGAATCCTAGTTTTAGGCCCAATTTCAATGGGGCTTAATAGATTAAAATGCATAGATAAAATTGAATACATTAAATTTATTTTTGGTCCAAAAATTTTATTTTAATAAATTTTTTTAATTATTTATTTATTTCCTTTCAAAATTAAAATTGGACCAATTATAAATTTAAAAGCCCAATTTCCTCTAATCCATTAACAAAGACAAGCTTATGGAAGATGAACATTGACAAGAAGCCCAATGAAGATTAGGATTAGGTTTAATGTATTTTTCATTATTAGGAAAGTCATGAATTAAGATTATTTAATTATTTTTTCTATATGTTATGTGTTGAATGATAACATGCCATAATAACATGTCATATAGAATATGTAGTGCCACTCTATGCATAATGATATATGTCATTCATTAATAATGAATTTCATTATATTGTTTGAAATTTGCGTATGCTTAATAATATTGGATATCATCTAAATAATATTATAGGAAACATGCAATTAACAATATGTATGTTTTCAAAGGAAAAACCAATTTTAAAATATTGAGTGGGAGAGAGAAAATCAAGATAATTTTCCCATGTGCTCCATTGTTAGTTCAATAATAAAATTATATATATACCTCGACTTCATGATATGGTGATGCTTCCTTAGGAGGGTATATATATTAGATATTTTATTTGATGAACTTCTTCAAAGATAAAATTGAAATATTTTTCAATCGATTGTTCACCCCAACGGTGACTATTGATATGAAAAATCCGTAGATTGAAACAATGGTTATACACTCAACTAAAATTTATTATTAACCTTCCCAACGAAGCTCTGTTAACAAATTTATGCCCAAAAAGGATAACGATAATTATTTATCATGTCTCTACATGAAAGTAAATAATGCAATGGGTAATTGGGCCTAGCAAGTATAGACATGACTTCCCCAACGGATAGCTTGTCAAAGCGGAACTAGATTATCGTTACAATAAATTAAAATGCATTTATGGTTTTATGCATTTTTGTCATTTATTGTGAATATTATTTCAAATTATTTATGCATGGATGTTTTATTTTTCAAAAAATGTCTTCCCTGAGCCCACTTACTATTATTCTGAGTCAAAACAAGCTCACTGGAGAGAACTATATAGATTGGAAAAGAAATCTATTCATTGTCCTGACTGCTAAAATTATAAATATGTCTTAACCCAGCCATGCCCTCCAGTTCCAGCAGATGATGCTCATAGAAATCAAAGGAGGCTTTATGAGAAATGGCAAAAGGCTAATGAAATGGCAAAATGCTACATTTTAGCCTCGATTTCTAATATTCTGCAGACCAAACATCAGAACTTGGAGACTGCCACTGAAATAATGGATAGTCTCCAACAGATATTCGGGCAGAGTACTCGCTCCGCGAGACAAGCAGCGCTAAAAGGAATTATGAACAGTAAAATGGGGAAGGGCACAAGAGTTCGTGATCATGTCCTCAAAATGATGGACTATTTGAATGAGGCTGAGATTCAGGGAGCACAAATCGATGATAACTCAAAGATAGACATGGTGCTAGAATCTCTGCCAGAAACATTCAAGGAGTTTAAGGTCAATTATAACATGAACAAAAGAAACATGACCTTAACTGAATTAATGAAAGAACTTCATTCTGCTGAAGAGATATATCGTGTTGAGAAATATATGGGAAGCATAAATATTACTGAAAAAGCTTCTTCTTCTAGACCTAAGTCGAAAGGCAAATGTAAGAAGAAAGTTGGGAAAACGAGAACGTCTACCAAGCAAGATGGCAAGTCGAAAGGCAAATGTGTTGAGTGTTAGAAAATGCATATTTATAAAGGAGAAAACCATCATTTTACATTTCAAGTCTTACTAACAACTCTTACTTTTATGTATTTAACCTTCTTGTGATGTAATTACGTGTGTGTTATTTTAATTAAGTATTTTATGTATTTTAGGGGCATTATAGTCATTTCACAATAAAGGAGGGATCAGACGGCAAAACGGACATCACTTTTGAACTCAGGACGATCGAAAACCTTAGGAGGAGCATAAAAGGAAAAATGACACTATTCACATGTACGGTACTATTCACGTATACGGTACTGTATATGTTACTGTTCACGGCACTGTTCACATAGACGGATCGATGACGTGGCATTGACCGATGATGTGGCATTGACTGATGAGGTGTCATGATCCTGTTGGACTAAAATTCTTATGTACTGTTGATGGTGACGTGGCAGCATATCAGTGGACGAAAAATCTCGCGTACGGTGCATGCATCACACAGGATTATTTTCAACCAAATCGTGTTACTGTTCATCCGGGTCAAACCGTATTACTGTTCATCCACGTGGTCAAACCGTGGACTGTTGACTGATGATGTGGCGCAATCCTAAGCGTCCAAATTGTTTTTAATCCGATGGCCATGATTTACTCCATGTATCTATAAAAAGGGGGCCTTCCCCCCCTAATTTGATATCTCTGAATCCATTTTTGGGATCCATTTTCTGTAATTCCTTCTCCATCTTGTATTTTCTTTGTATTTTAATAAATTCTCATTTTGCCCCTAGTTCAATTATGAGTAGCTAATTTCCTTTCAAGCTTGGGTTGAAGGTAAAGTCTCAACATGTGTCATGGGCTTTATTTGGTAAATTTATTTTCTTTTCCCCTCTAGTTTTTGTGGATGATTTGATTTATCGTCGACAAATAATACTGATCTTGTCTAGATACCGCCTTGGTTACACCGACTCTCTAGTATAAGGTTATTATTATTTGGCCCGATAAGCCCTTAGCACCATATTGATTAGAGCGTGGTTCATGAGGTGTGGATTCCCCCCTCATGATTTAATTGGTATTAATAAGGAATATTTAGCCCATGATGCATGTTGATACGGATCCAGATACCCAAGTACGTCATTTCAATAGAATTCTCTTCAATTTATTCTCGCCATTTCAATTCCAATTTTAGAATTTATTCTCGCCATTTTAATTTAAGTTTTAGCATATTCCAAATCATTTCCACCACAAATCCAATCCCCCATTTACAAAATTAATTCTACACACAATTAAAATCCACCTCCTCGTGGGATCGACACTCGTCACCATTAATCTATACTACAATAGATTCGTGCACTTGCGAGTACATTAAAATTTGCACAACAAATTTTTGGCGCCGTTGCCGGGGAGGTAAGTAATTTTAATTCATAGAATTAATTTTTGTGAATAATTTCTTTTATTTGTTTTCTTGTATTTTTTTATAAAAAAAAAAAAGTGAATCCGCATTTAGAGGTTAGTATTTCTTTTCTTTTTCTCTTCTTTAAAATTCTGTAATTTAATTTTTAATTTATTTTTCTTTGTAATTTTTATCTTATTAATTTAATTTTTAGTTAATTTATTTTACGTATTTATTTTTGTGTATTTTTATAGTAAGGTTGTAATAGCGCAATAAGGTTAGTATCGTAATTTCTCCCTCTTATTTATTTTTATTTGTTTTGTTCCATCTTTATTTTTATTTTATTTATTTTGCATGCATGGTCGTAGGTCATTATTACCTAATCTTGAACCTATAGACCTTGAACTTGAGAAAACACTTCGCACACACAAGAACGTTAAAAATAAATTTGAAATGGATTTACAAGCACCACAGGAGAGGCCATTTAAGGATTATTTTAGTCCTTTAGCTAATTTGAGCACATCATGCTGCTAGGAGTTTTGAACTAAAACCTAGTGTGCTAAATTGTCTCCCCACATTTTATGGCCTAAAAAATGAGGATCCATATAATCATCTTAATGATTTTCATGCCATTTGTCAAACTTTTAAATATGAAAATTTTCAGACGATGATGTTAAACTCAGATTATTCCCATTTTCTTTAAAGGATAGAGCTCGTTCATGGTTAAATACTTTACCTGCTAATAGCATTTCATCATGGGAACAAATGTTAACGAAATTTTTGAATAAATATTTCCCAGTGCATAAAACCAATGCTATTCGCAGGGAAATTTCAGAGTTTACCCAAAGAGATGACGAGCAATTTTTCGAAACGTGGGAGCGATTCAATGGGCTACTCTTGAAGTGTCCACATCATGGGTACAAAAAATGGCACCAATGCCAATACTTTTTGGAGGGATTATTGCCGAATGTGCAAGAATGGCTAATGGCAACAAGTGGAGGAGAGCTAATGTCAAAAAGTGCATCAGAGATTTGGGAATTCTTCCAGCGACAAGCGGATAATTCCCAACAACGAAGTCGATCACTCAGGAATACTAGAAGAATTAAGGGAGTAAATGAGGTTCAAATTGGCGAGTCAACTTCGGGAATCAAAGAAGTCAAGGAGATGGTTGAAGGTCTTGCTCGACAAATAGCATCGTTATCAACTGCTAAATCAACAGAACCACATGACCATGACTCATACTCAGATCAAGCCAATGCCATAGGTGTAATGAGAAAGCCATCTAATTACAACCCATACTCCAACACATATAACCCTGGATGGAGAGACCACCCCAATTTTTCATGGTCTCAAGGATTCCAACAGAATGGACCAGCAGCTCCAGCTCCACCAATTCCTCAAAATCATCAAGCCTCTCAGCCACCATTTAGACCATACAATCAGAACCAAAACTACTCTCAACCCAGACCATGGGAGGATTCATTCCAGAATCTCAAGAATCTTACTCACTCCACGATTGAGCAACAGAATCGCACCATTGATGGATTACGAAATGAGTTGAGAGTGGGCTTCAACTCACAAGCCCAATCAGTTTCAAGCCTCGAGAAGATGGTGGGACATCTTGCTTCTTCAGTTCAGACCTTGGCAATGACTGTTGAGAAATGCAAGTTTTCAAGTCAACCAGTGCCTAATCCTAAAGGAGTACATGAAGCAAGTACTAGTTCACCACAGCAGCATGGAGAGGTCAAAGCCGTCATGACCTTGCGAAAATGAAAAGAAGTCGACAACAAAGTAGAGATGCCGGTGACAAAAGAAAATCAAATTGTACCTGTGAATGTTGAGGACTCACCACCGGAGGAAAAAGAAGAAACCAACCCACGAGAATACGTTCCCAAAGCTCCATTTCCTCAGAGGTTAGTGAAAGGAAAGAAGGGAAAATCCACAGGTGAGATTCTCGAAATCTTCAAACAGGTAAGTGTCAACATCCCTTTACTTGATGCTATTAAATAAGTTCCATCTTATGCCGAGTTTCTTAAAGACCTTTGTACTAAAAAGAGAAATATGTATGTTCAAAAGAAGGCATTTTTAACAAAAAACGTTAGTTCTATACTCCAACATAAAATTCCTTTAAAATGCAAAGACCCTGGCTCCCCTACTATCTCATGTAGTATAGGGAACCACACAATTGAGAATGCTTTGTTGGATTTAGGAGCTAGTGTAAATTTGTTGCCTTACTCTGTATTCGTGAAACTTGGACTTGGAGAATTACACCCAACTCCAGTGGTGTTACAGCTTGCAGATCGGTCCACAAAAATACCTCGTGGTATTGTGGAGGACGTGTTTATCCAGGTAGACAAGTTTTATTTTCCTGTTGATTTCATTGTAATTGACACTCAACCAATACAGGATTCAAGGAAGCACATCCCCATTATTCTAGGCCGACCTTTCTTGGCAACTGCGGATGCTCACATTCAATGCAGGACTGGAAATATGCAGTTGTCCTTTGGCAACATGACTATGGAGCTGAACATCTTCAACTTTGCCAAACAACCTCATAATGCAGATGATGGAATTGTTGATGTGGATTTAATAGAAACAATAGTTGATGGCAATTTTGTTTCAAACCTTAGTGATGATCCTTTACAAACATGTTTAACTCACTTTGGTTTGGATTTTGATATTGACAGATCGGTCGATGAGGTCAACGCCTTGCTTGACTCAGCACCATACATGGACACTAATAAATGGAAGTCAAGAGTTGAACAACTAGCACCATTAGAGAAGAAACTCATCCCATCATCAGAATCACCACCGAAACTCGAGCTCAAACCATTACCCAACACATTGGAATATGCGTTTTTGGGAGAAGAAAGCACTCTACTGGTAATCATCTCATCATCCCTAAACGACGAACAAAAAGGTAAGTTGTTGGATGTTTTAAAAGAGTACAAAGGAGCATTAGGATGGACCATAGTAGACATCAAAGGTATAAATCCAGTAGACTACATGCATTACATTCACCTTGATGAAAATGCTAAATCTACTAGGGAAATGCAACGTCGGTTAAATCCTAATATGAAAGAAGTTGTTAGAACAGAAGTCCTTAAGCTATTAGACACAGGTATCATTTACCCAATTTCTGATAGTTCATGGGTCAGTCCTGTACAAGTTGTCCCCAAAAAGTCAGGAGTCACAGTAGTTACCAATGCTGATAATGAATTGATACCAACTAGAGTAACTACAGGATGGCGTGTATGCATTGATTATAGAAAGTTGAATTCTGTCACACGTAAAGACCATTTTCCTTTACCATTTATTGATCAAATGC
The DNA here is from genome assembly GCA_039657385.1 of Citrus x changshan-huyou. Taxonomy (NCBI): domain Eukaryota; kingdom Viridiplantae; phylum Streptophyta; class Magnoliopsida; order Sapindales; family Rutaceae; genus Citrus; species Citrus x changshan-huyou. Next base: position 9,911,672 of record CM077550.1, read on the forward strand.
TTGATAGATTAGCAGGCCATGAATTTTATTGCTTTCTAGATGGCTACTCATGATATAATCAGATTCCCATAGCACCAAAAGATCAGGAGAAAACTACTTTCACTTGCCCTTTTGGCACTTTTGCATATAGGAGAATGCCATTTGGATTATGTAATGCACCTGCTACATTCCAACGATGCATGTTGAGCATTTTTTCTGATATGGTTGAACTATTCCTTGAAGTCTTTATGGATGATTTTTCTGTCTTTGGTGACTCGTTTGATCAATGTTTACATCATCTAACGCTAGTCCTGCAGAGATGTACCGAGAAGAGCTTAGTCTTAAATTGGGAAAAGTGTCATTTTATGGTAAAACAAGGTATTGTTCTCGGTTACATCATTTCAAGCAAAGGTATTGAGGTTGACAAAGCCAAGGTGAATCTCATTTCTAATCTTCCTCCACCTAAAACAGTCAGAGAAGTAAGATCTTTCCTTGGGCATGCTGGTTTCTATAGACGTTTCATTAAAGATTTTAGCAAAGTTTCTAGACCCTTATGCAATTTACTTGCTAAGGATGTACCTTTTATCTTTAATGATTCATGTCTTATGGCTTTTGAAAAATTAAAGCAATTGTTGACATCATCACCCATCATTCAGGCCCCAAACTAGAGCTTACCATTTGAGCTCATGTGTGATGCATCTGATTATGCAGTAGGAGCAGTATTAGGACAAAGAGTTGATCGTATTCCCCATGTTATTTACTATGCTAGTATGACATTCAATGATGCACAGTTGAATTATTCAACTACTGAAAAAGAAATGCTAGCAGTAGTGTTTGCATTAGAAAAATTTCGATCTTATCTCATTGGTTGTAAAATAATTGTATTCACAGATCATGCTGCTCTTAAATATCTTCTCACAAAGAAAGATGCAAAAGCTAGACTAATTCATTGGGTGTTACTTTTGCAGGAATTTGACTTGGAATTTAAAGATAAGAAAGGCACAGAAAATGTTGTGGCGGACCATCTCTCTCGTCTCCATTTTTACACAATTACAGAGCCATTACCATTAAATGAGTCATTCCCAGATGAACAATTGATGAATATGGAAGTATTACCTTGGTATGCTGATATAGTTAATTATCTTGTTACAGGTAAATTTCCAGAGCATTGGACCAAGCAAGACAAGGCTAAATTCTTTGCAGAAATAAAGAATTTCTTTTGGGATGACCGTAGTTGTTCAAGTATTGTGCAGACCAAATTGTTAGACGATGTGTCCCAGAAAGTGAAATTCAGAATATCCTTTCATTCTGCCATGAACAAGATTGTGGAGGCCATTTCAGTGCTAAGAAAACAGCGACTAAAGTTTTACAATGTGGTTTCTATTGGCCAACTATATTTCGAGATGCTTACACTTTTTGTTCTTCATGTGATAGGTGTCAACGAATGGGGAGTATTACACGAAGGAACATGATGCCACTAAATCCAATTTTAGTGGTTGAGATTTTTGACGTATGGGGTATCGACTTCATGGGACCCTTTCCCCCTTCTTTTGGCCATCAATACATATTGGTTGGTGTTGACTACGTCTTAAAATGGGTAGAAGCAATTCCATGTAGAACCAATGATCACAAGGTGGTGATAGGATTTTTGAAAAGCAACATTATTTCGCGCTTTGGATTCCCTCGAGCAATAATCAGTGATGGTGGTGCCCACTTTTGTAACAAAGCATTCAAAGCTCTTTTGACAAAGTATTCAATCACACACAAAGTGGCAACCCCGTATCATCCGCAAACCAGTGGCCAAGTTGAGATCTCCAATCGAGAAATAAAGCACATATTAGAAAAGATGGTGAGGCCAGACAGAAAAGATTGGTCATTAAGACTTGATGATGCATTATGGGCATATAGAACGGCTTTCAAGACCCCGATTGGGATGTCACCCTATAGGCTAGTGTATGGAAAAGCTTGCCACCTACCTGTGGAACTCGAGCATCGTGCATATTGGGCCATCAAGAAATTCAACTTTGACATGCAGCAAGCCAGCTCAGAAAGAAGATTACAACTGGCAGAACTTGAAGAAATTCGCAATGATGCATACGAAAATGCCAAAATTTATAAGTAACGAGTGAAAGTCTTTCATGACAAGCACATTATGAGAAAATCTTTCACTCCAGGTCAGAAAGTGCTTTTATTCAATTCTTGCTTGCACCTATTCCCATGTAAGTTACGCTCTCGATGGTCTGGTCCCTTTATTGTTCATACTATTTTTCCACATGGGGCAATTGAAATTAAGGACCCAAAAAATAGTGTCACGTTTAAAGTTAATGGTCAAAGATTAAAGCCATATCTAGAATACCAACCACATGGAGAAGACACCGAAATAAATTTGAGTGACCCACCAGATTTGAATTGATTTTATTCTTCTTTTCGTTGATTTGATTTTTCTTTCTTTCTTTTTATTATTCTTTTGCTAATTGAAATTATTTTTGCATAAGTGTGTTTGTTTAACAATTAAGTTTTCTCTTATCATTTTTAATCATGAGTACCTTACTTAGACCGTTCCTCCTGAACATTCTTAAACCACTTCAACGTGTCAAAACTCATCTCAAAAGGCAAATTCAATTTTGTAAAACACATCGTATTTGGGCTCTACAACCACCAGAGTTAGTAGCCTATGTTGAGGGTTTAGAACGCCAACTCAGAGACATTGAGAGAAGTGTTTACGACATCTAGTTGGAGCTTGAGGTAAATTCAATAAGAGGACAATTTTAATTTTCTTTGTGTGTTTTAATTTATTTTTCTGTTTGTGTGCTTTAGTTTGTTACCCCGGTGAAGTGGCGGATAACGGTACTCCATGACAATCAAGTCGGTTACTTCAGTTTCCCATAATAACTGACATTCTGAGGCGAAAGTATCGACAGAAACGAGATTCTAGCGAAGCTTCACAAGCGATTCCCTTCACTTCCTCAGAATGCCCTCCTTACGATTTATAAAGCTCGGTCCGAACGCATGCGATCACTCATGAGGAATAACATACCTGCTGACATCCGTTGGTTAATCGAGGCGAAAGTACGATTGGCAGGTGAGTTACCTCCAAAATTTATTGCATACATGCCTGGTTGTGGTAAAGGAAATTATGCAAGAAAACGACGAGCTCGAAGAATTTCTGTTGCTTGTCATAAGTGTGCCAGAATGAGTTGCGATAGAAACCCATGTTCTTTAGGAATGATGTCTGATAACAGGGAAGATAAGATTCAATTCATTAGGGATGGCTTGAATAAGGAGTCATTGGATGATATCCTTTTGTCTCTTGAAACGCATCCTAGTGGATATGTGCAAGGAGCGATTCTCCAGTTATGGCCATTATTCCAGAAAGAGCATGCACGATATAGTCTCGGGAATCTGACTATAAACGACCATGTTTGCCAGTTTATAAGAAAACTGGATAGGAAGCCTATCCTCGACCCATAGAGGGCGTTCAAGCCGTTTCTGGACGTAAAACCAGAGGAAGATGTGAGCCACAGTCGCAACTACGTGTAAATATCCTTTTACTTTACTGTTATTTTATTTCATTTCACTGTTGTTTTATTGTTTGCATTATTGTCTTTAATAATTTTGTTACTGTTTGCTTTTTCCTTTTTACTGTTTCCTTTTTGACTCGCGAGCCACGTGCTTTACGCGTTATTTGACACTGACATGTTACCTCATTCACAGCTGTAATCCACTGTCACCAAGATTCTTAAATGTGATTTATCTTTTGTCAAGCACTCACAAATTGTTTTTGAGAAGTATCACAATGGCAGCTACTCCCAATAGACAATTCAAGAACATTTGTGTGCTTTCTGAATTTACCTATGGCAAACATAAAGAGTTCGTGGAGGCAGCCATAGATCTTAGTCGAAGCATAGCAGTGAGAAAATTACACTTGGTGTATGGAGAAGGTAACCGAGGATTATCAAAAATGGTCTCAGAAGCAGCTTTTATCAGAGGAAGTCAAGTGTTAGGCATCATCCCAAGAGTCCTAAAACCATTGGGCAGTTCGTTTGACTCATCAACTGGAGAAGAGTTAGTCGTCTCAGGTATGCAAGAAAGAATAACTGAAATGCTTAATCATGCTGATGCTTTTATTTTCCTTCCAGGAGATCTTGCAACACTAGAGGCACTTATTACACTAGCATCTTAGGCCCATCTGCACATCCACCAGAAACCCATCGGTTTGTTAAATGTCAATAACTTTTATGATGGCTTTATCGCATTTCTTAACCATGCAATAAAAAACTATTTCATTCCTTCTAATGTGAAAAAACTCTTTATTTGTGCTCACACTACTAATGAGCTACTTGATATGTTACAAGCTTATAAACCGGAGCCAGACCCCTGGACCTTTGTGTTGGAGCGACCAAATAATGATGGTAATAGTAGCCGCAGTAAGAAGTACACATTAGATTTAACTCTCCGCCTGTAAATATTTTCTTCTGTGTTGCACCACCCAGGTGATGTCTTCTAAACTCTACTTCTTTCCTTTAAAACATTGAGGACAATGTTTCGTTCTGGTTGGGGGGAGGGAATAGTCGACAATTGTGGAATCTTGGTTAAGTTTTTACTGATTTTTTGTTGTAGAAACTAACTGTTGCTAACGTTTTGTGTTGAAGATGGCTGAATATGGAGTGTAGTTACTCTAGAAACGCATCTTCATCGTTTAAAAAAAAAAAAACCATTTTCTTCCTCTTTCTCCTTTATAAATATATAGTTTCAAATTTTTGAGTCGAAGATGGCTGAATATGGAGTGTAGTGCCTCTAGAAACGCATCTTCTTAGTTTAAAAAAAAAAAAATTCTTTTTCTAATTAATTTTTCTACATCATTTTCACATTTCTGCATGCATATTTTCCTTTCATGTTTAGAATAAATTGGGGGGTAGAATGTTGTTTAAAAAAAAAAAATTGTGTTATTTGTTTTAACATTGGATGACATGATTAATTTCAAATTTTAGTATTTGTATTATCTTTGGTCTTAAGTGATGTTACGCTATGTTTGCTACTTTACATGTTGATGTCGGAGACAAATATGAGTTGCTTGAAGGAATGAACATGTCATAAATAAGTGCCAAGTGAGTTGTTGAGCCTATCATTTTATTGGAGAGTAACCCTTTTGCCCATTCTCTATACAGCTTAGCAGTTTATTATTTTATACACGATCTCTAGATTTCTTTTGAGTTAACCCTTTAAAAAAAATGGTAAAATTAAAAAAAGAAAAAAGAAAAAAATGTGTGTTGCTACATTGGGAGGCCCATCTAACTAGTAGATATGGATAATTATTTAAAGCCCTAAAAGACGATGGAAAGGCCATCTTTGATCCGTTTGAGCCTTTCTAGCCATCCCTTTTATTAAATATCCATAGTTACCCCTTTTGAGCCTTTAAAAAAAAAAAAAAAAAAACCTTTTCTTTGTCAACTTATCATCTTGACCCACTCCGATTTGGAGTATTACCCGATATCTTATAAGTTCTATCACCTATTTATGTTTGAGAAAATGTAAATAATTATTTTGTTTAGTGAAGTTATGCCAAAAACAAAAAAAAAAAAAAATTCTATGCATTTTTCTCAAACATACACTTTATTTTCCTTATTTCCTTTCTTTGTTAGCCATATCCCTAGCCTATGTTACGTCCTAATAAAAGTCCTTCTTGATTTTAGGGAACTATAGTTTGAAGTAGAAGCTAGTTATATGGGCTAAAAAGATGTAGTGATGCATAATAAAAAAAAAGAAAAAAAAAGATAAATAAAATGGGTTGACTAATATTTTATTTGACTTGAGATCGTATTATTTCTAAGCTGAGGGCATATTTATTTCATCTTGGTGAGAGCATGTGATATTATTTCTTTATTATTTTCTCTCTCAATTACCATTCATTGGAGTGACTATGTTTATTGGGTTTTAATTTCTTTGTGAGAGTGTCACTACTTCCAGTGAGATTTTGGGGTTTGACATGTCATTCTTGAAAGTAGCTATAACAAAGTCTACTGGGCTAATTCATGTGGAAGGTTGATGTGGGTGTGATGTTGCTTTAGACTGGAGATAATGCTTATACTTTTATTTGATTGCTATCATTAATCTGATTGAATAAACACGAGTGTTTCTAAAAAAAAAAAAAAATCATTTTGAATTTGAATTTTGTTTTCGCTTTATTTGCTAGGGACTAGCAATAAGCTGGTTGGGGGGTGTGTTGAGTGTTAGAAAATGCATATTTATAAAGGAGAAAACCATCATTTTACATTTCAAGTCTTACTAACAACTCTTACTTTTATGTATTTAACCTTCTTGTGATGTAATTACGTGTGTGTTATTTTAATTAAGTATTTTATGTATTTTAGGGGTATTATAGTCATTTCACAATAAAGGAGGGATCAGACGGCAAAACGGACATCACTTTTGAACTCAGGACGATCGAAAACCTTAGGAGGAGCATAAAAGGAAAAATGACACTATTCACATGTACGGTACTATTCACGTATACGGTACTGTATATGTTACTGTTCACGGCACTGTTCACATAGACGGATCGATGACGTGGCATTGACTGATGATGTGGCATTGACTGATGAGGTGTCACGATCCTGTTGGACTAAAATTCTTATGTACTGTTGATGGTGACGTGGCAGCATATCAGTGGACGAAAAATCTCGCGTACGGTGCATGCATCACACAGGATTATTTTCAACCAAACCGCGTTACTGTTCATCCGGGTCAAACCGTGTTACTGTTCATCCGCGTGGTCAAACCGTGGACTGTTGACTGATGACGTGGTGCAATCCTGAGCGTCCAAATTATTTTTAATCCGATGGCCATGATTTACTCCATGTATCTATAAAAAGGGGGCCTTCCCCCCCTAATTTGATATCTCTGAATCCATTTTTGGGATCCATTTTCTGTAATTCCTTCTCCATCTTGTATTTTCTTTGTATTTTAATAAATTTCCATTTTACCCCTAGTTCAATTATGAGTAGCTAATTTCCTTTCAAGCTTGGGTTGAAGGTGAAGTCTCAACATGTGTCATGGGCTTTATTTGGTAAATTTATTTTCTTTTCCCCTCTAGTTTTTGTGGATGATTTGACTTATCGTCGACAAATAATACTGATCTTGTCTAGATACCGCCTTGGTTACACCGGCTCTCTAGTATAAGGTTATTATTATTTCCCGATACGCCCTTAGCACCATATTGATTAGAGCGTGGTTCATGAGGTGTGGATTCCCCCCTCATGATTTAATTGGTATTAATAAGGAATATTTAGCCCATGATGCATGTTGATACGAATCCAGATACCCAAGTACGTCATTTCAATAGAATTCTCTTCAATTTATTCTCGCCATTTCAATTCCAATTTTAGAATTTATTCTCACCATTTTAATTTAAGTTTTAGTATATTCCAAATCATTTCCACCACAAATCCATTCCCCCATTTACAAAATTAATTCTACACACAATTAAAATCCACCTCTTCGTGGGATCGACACTCGTCACCATTGATCTATACTACAATAGATTCGTGCACTTGCGAGTACATTAAAATTTGCACAACAAAATGCTTCAAGTGTGGACAGAAAGGTCACTAGAAAAATGATTGCCCTAAGATTGTGAAATTAGGTATGGGAAATCTTTTTGTAATTGAGGCTTGTTCAGTTCAGAATCCTATTGACACTTGGGTGTTGGATTCAGGAGCAACTAATCATATTTGTAACTCACTTTATTGGTTTCAGGAAACCAGGAAAATAAGTGAAGGAAGCGTCAAGCTGCAGTTAGGGACAGGATAGTTCGTGTCATCAGTGAAGACTGGATCTGTTTTATTATCTTTTAATAATGAGACTTTAGTTTTGAATAATTGTCTTTATGTTCCAGACAGTAAGAGGAATTTAATTTCAGTAGCTTGTTTGTCAAAGCAAGGGTATACTGTAAATTTTGGATCCTCTGTTTCTATTTTTTATAATAAGAGACTTATTTGTTCTGGTACATTAGAAGATAATTTATATCATTTAAGTCCAATGATCCATTCTATGCATGACACAATGATCAATAATGATGAGCATACACATTTATCTAAGAAAAGAAATATTTCTTCCAAACCAATGTTACCTCTGGCATTTACGCTTGGGTCATATAAACCAAAATAAGATACAGAGAATGATCAAAGATGGGCTTTTGGGTCCATTAGAAAATGAATCATTGCCACTTTGTGAATCCTGTTTAGAAGGAAAAATGATCAAAAGGCCATTCTCGGCCAAAGGAGTACGTGCAACAGTACCACTTGAATTGGTACATACAGATGTATGTGGACCAATCAATGTACAAGCTCGAGGAGGTTATGAGTATTTTATCACTTTCACTGATGATTATTCAAGATACAATTATGTTTATCTGATGCGTCACAAGTCTGAAGCTCTTGATAAATTCAAAGGGTATAGGGCTGAGACAGAAAAGCAATTAGATAAGAATATAAAGAAACTTCGATATGATCGAGGTGGTGAATTTCTTTCAGGAGATTTCAAAGAGTATCTGGTTGAAAATGAGATTATATCTCATTGACTGCCTCGGGAACACCATAACAAAATGGGGTAGCTGAAAGGAGAAATATAACTCTTTTAGATATGGTGAGCAATCTCTTTTTGAGGACTAGCACTAGAAACTGCAGTTTACCTCTTGAACTTAGTTCCATCTAAGTCAGTGCCCAATAGAATTATGGTCAGGTCACAAACTAATTTTACGACATGTCCGTATTTGGGGATCACCAGCACATGTGCTAAAACCAAAGGCAGACAAAATGGATTCATGTTCTGAGGTTTGTATGTTTGTGGGGTATCCCAAAGGAATAAGTGGATGTTTATTTTATAGTCCTCAAGATAGGAAAGTGATTGTGAGCACACATTTCACTTCCCTCGAGGAAGACTATATGAATAACTTCAAACCTAAGAGTAAGGTAATACTTGAAGAACTGTCAGGTGATCAGATTGATGCTCAGCTTTCAACACCTGTTACAGAACATGAAGAACAGCAACAACCAGCTGATCAACACAAGATTATCCCTGAACAATCATCACTTTTAGAACCTCGTCGTAGTGGGAGGGTAACTAGGTTACCTGCGAGATACATGTTATTGGGAGAAACCTATACGACTATCTCAGATGAACATGTACAAGATCCCACTAGCTACAACGAAGCTCTAATAAATAGTGATGTTGAATTTTGGAAAAAAGCTATGAATCAAGAAATGGAATCTATGTATTCCAACAAAGTATGGGAACTTGTAGAGGCACCAAATTGGGTAAAACTTATAGGGTGCAAGTGGATCTACAAGAGAAAAAGAGGAGTAGACGGAAGAGTGGAAACATTTAAAGTAAGATTAGTAGCCAAAGGGTTTACTCAGAAAGAGGGAATCGATTATGAGGACACATTTTCTCCGGTTGCTATGCTTAAATCCATCAGGATTCTGCTCTCCATTGCTGCAGTGCTAGATTATGAAATTTGGCAAATAGATGTCAAGATTGCCTTTCTTAACGGGCATCTTGAAGAAAACATCTACATGGAGCAACCAGATAGATTTATACAAAAAGGCCAAGAACACATGGTATGTAAGTTGCAGAGATCCATTTATGGATTGAAGCAAGCATCCCGATCATGGAACATCAGATTTGATCAAGCGATTAAATCGTTTGGATTTATTTAGAACATTGATGAACCATGTGTGTACAAGAAAATTCAAGAAAAATTTGTAACCTTCCTAATTCTTTATGTAGACGATATTCTCCTAATTGAAAATGATATAGGAGTATTGACTACAATAAAGAGTTGGTTAGCAAAATAATTTGATATGAAAGACCTGGGAGAGGCAAGTTATATTCTTGGTATCAAGTTACTACGAGACCAAAAGAATAAAAATTTATCATTGTCTCAAGCGGTCGATATCGATAAGATATTGAGTAGATTTAGCATGGAAAATTCCAAGACTGGTTTATTACCATTCAGACATGGAATTACATTCTCTAAGGATCAATCACCTAAAACATCTAAAGTGATAAAGAGAATGAGACGAGTTCCCTATGCAGAAGATGTGGGAAGTCTCATGTATGCCATGCTTTGCACTAGGCCAGACATATGTCTTGCGGTAGGGATGGTTAGTAGATATCAATCTAATCCTGGATCTGAACACTGGACTGCGGTCAAGCATATAATGAAGTATCTGAAAAGAACTAAAAATTATATGCTTGTATATTCTGGTGATGAACTCATTCCAGTGGGTTATACTGCTTCTGACTTTATGTCAGATAAGGATTCCAGAAAATCAACTTCCGGCTATGTGTTTACATTGGGAAGTGGAGCTATTAGTTGGAGGAGTGTGAAACAATCTTGTATCACAAACTCCACAACTGAAGCTGAATATGTGGCTGCATCTGAAGCTGCAAAAGAAGCTGTATGGCTCCGCAAGTTCCTACAAGATCTTGAGGTGGTACCTGCTGTAACTGCACCCCTTAAACTATTTTGCGATAATAGTGGTACGGTAGCTCAATCTAAGGAACCAAGGAACCACAAGAAACAAAAACATATTGAGAGAAAGTATCATCTTATTAGGGATATAGTGCAGAGAGGTTATGTAGAGGTTACTCAGATTACGTCACAGCAAAACTAGGCAAATCCTTTTACTAAGGCCATACCTGGGAAACCTTTTAACTTGCACTTAGAATCCATGGGCATGCGTGAGATGCCAAATATGCTTTGAGAGCTAGTGGGAGATTGTTGGGAAAATATGCTCTTTAAAAGCATATGTGTTTATTTAATTGTAATAAATAATTTTTCTGATTAATAAAATAAATGAGGTATTTTATTCGAATATCTTAATTGCATTAATATTTTTTATTGAAGTCCATTTAATCATATTATATGTATTTATGTGATCACCATGTGGATTCACAGAAGACATAAATACAAGTTCTCTTATGATTAAATAAACTTAGTTCGCAGTTGATTAATAAAGTTGGACACTTTATTTAGGTATAGATTGTAATGAATTCATTGAATGATTTGTCTTAATCATGTATGAATTTATTGATGTAGTACGACTACATTGAACATGATCACATATGAGATTTAATTAACTTTGTAATAACTGTCAGACTTATTAAATCTCATAGGCATTGATTTTACTGTAATCTTAATTTTAAGTTAATTATGATTTCATTATTATAATTGTTATTCCATTTGAGTTACCAATGAGCAAGACACATACATGTAGTCAAGATTACCCGGTATCTTGGTGGGAGAAATTATGAGATTGGAGTTATAGATTGACAATATAGAATTTGTACAACACATCTCTTGATGAGTTTTCGGCACTTGATCATAGAATTCTCTGGCCAGAGTGTGTCAACATATTTAGTAGTTGAAAATGATCATTAGAGAAAACCAGTAAGAATCAAGGAACAAGATGTAATTAAATTGATTGGACAGTCGAGATATCGATTTAATTAATGATGTGGTACAAAGGTTTGTGCAGAAAAGAAATCAATGTGGCTTGGGACGAATTATTATTCGAACATACAATTATGGAGGTCAGTTCCAATCTTTTAGTGGAGTAGACTTGGAATTAAATAATTGGGCTAGTTTAATTACAGGCCTAATTATTATAGCCACTATTGTATGTTCCCAAATGATCCCCGGGTTAGCTCATTTAATTGACTGCACTACTACTGGATTAATAAACAAGATAACTAGCTATTTGGGTCAAAAGCCTAAATATATCATTTAGTGGGAGGCTCCATTTAATATACTTATGTGTAAGGGGCTTTATGTTATTTTACAAGATGGGCCCCGTATGGAAAAAAACAAGTAACGTGACTTTTATTTTCTATTGTTTGGAGCCTAGAGTTTTCACTAAAAGGAGATATAAAGGCTTATTTTCTCTAAAGAAAAAGAGAGCAGCCACTTTATACAGATTAGAGAAAAGATTTTTCTCTCTATTGTTGAGAGAAAAATTTTCTCGTACTAGTTGCTTTAGTGGTGATAAAGGCACCCACACGTCAAGTGCAAATCAAACTTGAGTCATAGCCTGGAAGATTATTTGGTGGCGGATCGTAATCTAACAACAGTGGTGGTGGCGGATCGTGATCTAACAGGAGTGGTGGTGACAGATTATGATCTGGGAGCCTAAATCACTTCAGCGGAAAAAGCCAAATCAGATTTTCAAGGTACGATTTCTAGATTACAAATTCTTATATATTGTATGAGAGCGATCTTAAAAAAGTTTTTTAAAAATTTAAAAAATTGATTTTTCTCCAACAATGAGTACATGGTTGGAGCCAAAAGGAGGAGAAAAATTATGTTAGTTTTGTTCTACATTCATTTCACAGCTTGCATGCATGCCTCGTATGTGTTGATGTGGTTTGTTGTTTGAGTAAATATAATTGCAGTTGAGGCATGCTTCAGTTGTATGTAGTAATCTATGGGCTTTCTGTTTTCGTGTCATATCATAAAAATTTAGCAACGCAGTGTTTGATAAAACTGTATTATTTGATAAATTGTGTTGGTATTTGATAAATTATGTTATTGCGGTGCTATGAGTTTGAAAAACAGTGTGTTATACCCCAAGAATGGGGAGCAAGAATCATGCTCCTTCAGAAATGGGGAGCAGGAATCATGCTCCTCTAAGAATAGGAAGCGAGAATAATGCTCCCTAAGAATTCATGCTCCCCAGGAATGGCAGTATCATGCTTCCCCAAGAATAGGGAGCAGGAATTATGCTCTCCCAGGAATGGGGAGCAGTAGAGTTGTGCTCCTTGGGGAGCAGAACCATGGTCCCCTAGGAAATGAGTCCAAAAGTGGAAGATGACAAAAGTCATGGATCCAAGTGACCTTTAACCCAGTTTTAAATTATGGATCGCATAGGAAAAGCCAAGTCCAAAAAGAAGAGCTATCATTGAATCAAGACCAGCAAAATAAAAGTCGACAATGGAAGGACATTGCTTGGTCCATAAGCAAATTGAATAGAGTTTGACACGGATACAACCTATAAAAGGGCATAAATTTTTGTAATTAAAATCCTAGAGGATAGAGGAGAGTTAGATAGAGTTTAAGTTAGAAAATGACTTTATCTATGGAAGGTTATAAAAGTAAAGGTCTCTTATAGTGTAAGGCACCGAAAAAAAGTAGCAAAGTAAGGGAAAGTTGAGTTGTAAGTGCGATCTTAATAAAATATTTATTTTTCTCTGCCCGTGAACGTAGGCCAAAGGCTGAATCACGTTAATTTTTTGTCTTTTTATTATATCGTCCCCATATAACTTAATTCTCTAGTTGACCAGAAATTTGCGTAAACAGTTTGGCGCCGTTTGTGGGGAGTGGTATAAAAATTATTATTAAGATCACGTCAAAGCCTTAGTAACCAATAATCAGCGTAGTTATTGCAGCCGCAATAACAAGTTGCCCTCAGTTCCTAGTCCACCAAGAAGGCAGCACAGTAACGCCGGGTCGCATCCACCACTCGCACAGTAAGTGATTGATTTAACACAGAATATGGTCTGAGTTCTCTAGTATATAGAGAATTAGGAACATAGAGTAAACCCAAATCCGCCTCTGCGAGAAGAAGAAGGGCTACTGAATGACTTGCAAAATACTCTACAAGATAACAATAATAGCTAACAAAGGGTTCATCAGAAAAGCAACCCTACCAGATCAAGTAGAAAAGCAGAAACTCGTGCAAGTTATATTGATCACCCAAGAGACCTTCGACATATGTTGGAAGCTAAGCAGGATTTGCACTACAAGCTAAACTCAAAACGTTATCGTAAGAAGCATGATTCAGAGGGCTCTAGTGATAGTACTGGGGCGACAAGTCTTGAAGCAGAATTGAAAAAGCTTATGAAACGGGTGGATGAGATGGAGAAAAGTCATGTAGAACCACTGTTAGAGAAGGTAGAACCACCATTCTCCAAGGATATATTGGAGGCCCCATTGCTAGCAAAATTTGAATGCCCCAAATAAAGTTATATGAAAGGGAAGGAAACCCAACTGAGCATTTGGAGACCTTCAAGTCGTGGATGGAATTACATGGGGCAACATGGGCAGCCATGTGCAGGGCTTTCTCCCTGACGTTTATAGGAGCGACAAATAAGTGGTATAGAAAACTGAAGCCTGGTTATATCTCTTTATTTACTCAGCTTAGTCAGATGTTTATTAGTCAGTTTGTGAGAGCAAGAGACCATCATCTTCCTCCAACTCATTTTATTATCAATGAAGTGGGGGAATGATGAGTCATTGAAGGACTATATTGTTCGTTTTAATAAAGAGGCAGTAAGAGTAGAAAATTGTATAGATGTGGTGGCATTAAACACCATAATGTCAGGCTTGTGACAAAAAAAATTCCATTATTCGCTTGCTAAAAATGCACCAAGGACTTTTATTGAGTTGCTATCGAGAGTTCAAAAATACTCTAATGCCGATGAGCTAACCAATGCAAAGAAGAGAAAACATCGAACTCTTAGAGAGCTGGAGAAAAACATAAAAGGAAAGATAAACAGGTTAAAAATCGAGACAAAAGAAGTAAACTAAAAGACAACAAGGGACCAAGAATCCCACAAGTAGGTACTCTAGGTACACGCCACATAATATACTAAGAGAACAACTACTTATGCAGATAAGGGACCTAGACTTGTTGTGGAACCCCAAAGAAATCAGGACCACACCGAATCAAAGAGACAAGAGCAAGTACTGTAGGTACCATGGAGATTATGGTCGTAATACTAATGACTGCTTTGATCTTAAAGATGAAATAGAATCTTTAATCCAGAGAGGATATTTGAAAGACTTTGTAAAAAAAAAAAGAGCGCAAGGATATTCAAAATGAAGCCCTAGCTAATACGCCACAAAATATTACTACAGTAGCACCAGAACATATAGAGAACCAAGATGTTGTAAGATGAGCCCCTATAAGAACTATTTTTGGTGGACTTGCAGGAGGGAGGAGAACAGAGCACGGAAAGCTCACGTGCGGGAGGTTCGAACAATACTAGGGGTTTTATCGGTCAACCTAGTGGGTAAACCCTCAAAAGAGGTTAGGACGAAATATAATACCATCACATTCATAGAAGAAGAAGCTAGAGGGATACATCGTCGCACGATGATGCTCTGGTTATTTCAATAACTCTAGCAAGCAGAAACGTTTTCAGAGTCTTAGTGGAGAATGAGAGTTTAACAAATATTTAATATGCAGCAGCATTTGACAAGATGAATATAGGAAGAGAAAAACTGAAGCAAATTCACACTCCATTGATTAACTTTAGTGGAGAGTGCTTAATTCCTTTGGGTAGTATAAACCTATTAGTTACCATTGGAGAATCACCTCATCAAGCTACCAATATGGTAGGCTTCTTAATAGTGGAGCACCCTTCAGTCTATAATATTATTTTAGGTAGATCAATCCTAAATCTTTTCCGAACAATAACCTCAACTTACCACTTAATGATAAAATTCCCTACAGAAACTGGGGTTGGAATCTTAAGAGCAGATAAAAAAAGTCCAGAAAATGTTATGCCACAACCTTAAAGGTCAAAATGGACAAATGAGAATGTCTTCAAGTCATACTTGATCCTAAAAAAGAGAGAAACGAATAAAGAGGATCGCTAGTAGATGAGCTATACCTCATCCAGGTGCAGCACAATGATCAAAGTAAGACGATTCGTATTAGATCATCACTAACCAAAAAAATACAAAAAAAAAAACAGCTAGAAGATTTTCTCATATCACAGTCTAATGTGTTCGCATAGTCTCATAAAGATATGCCAGGTATGGATCTAGAAGTTATAGTCCATCAATTAAATATAAATCCTAGTCACAAGCCAGTATGACAAAAGAGGAGATCTTTCAATCCAGAAAGATACAAGGCAATAAAAGAGGAGGTAGAAAAACTTTTAAAAGAAGGTTTCATTATCCAAACTGGTTGGCTAATGTAGTGATGGTTAAAAAGCCAAACAGGAAGTGGAGGATCTGTATAGACTTCACTGATTTAAATAAAGCATGTCCCAAAGACAGCTTTCTTTTGCCTAGAATTGATACTTTTATGGATGCATATTTTGGGTATAACCAAATTCATATGTACCCATCAGACAGGGAAAAGACATATTTTTTCATGAATAAGGGCCTGTACTACTAGAGTGTTATGCCCTTTGGGCTAAAAAATGTAAGAGCAACTTATCAAAGGTTGGTCAATAAAATGTTTCATGGTCTGGTTGGAAGAAATATAGACGTCTACATAGATAATATGCTTGTCAAAAGCAAAAAAAATGAAAGATCATATCATAGAGCTAGTTGAAGCGTTCAGGATTTTGAAGCAATACAATATGAAGCTAAACCCAAGTAAGTACGCGTTCAGAGTCTCCTCAGGAAATTTTTTAGAGTTCATGGTAAGCCAGCGAGGAATAGAAGCTAACCCAGAAAAAATTTAAGCCCTTCTAAATATTAAGTCTCTAAAATCAATTAGTGACGTTCAAAGGTTAATATGAAGGGTTATAGTCTTGAACTGGTTTATTTCACGAGCGATAGATAAACATCTACCATTTTTTAAAACCCTTAGAGGGGAGAAAGAAACGGTATGGACAGAGGGATGCGACAAAACCTTCCAAGAGTTGAAAATGTATATAAGAAATCCTCTAATTTTTTTCTAAACCAATAGCAAGAGAAAATCTTTATTTATAATTGGTCGTTTCAGACTCGGTAATAAGTTCAGTATTGATAGGAGAAGAAAATAAGGTGCAGAAGCCAGTTTACTATGCGAGTCATGCTTTGTTAGACGCTGAGACAAGGTATCTGACTATAAATAAAATGGCTTTAGCGCTAGTAGTATCCGCCAGGAAACTAAGGCCTTACTTCCAAGCTTACACCATAGTGGACCTCACAAACTAGCCCCTAAGGCAGATAATGCAACAATCAGAGGTGTGAGGAAGGTTGGTACAGTCGGCTGTAGTGCTGGGAGAGCATGATATTAGGTACTGACCTAGAACAGTAATTAAAAGGCAAGCAACTGCGGACTTTATAGCGGAATTCACTCGCAACCAATTCAAGAAGGCCAGGATTAGCGAAGCAATAATACCAACTTGGAGATTATACGTGGATGAATTGTTAAACCAACAAGTGAGTGGAGTAAGGTTAATTTTAGTCACCCCAGAGTATACAGAGATAAGCTTTGCCCTTAGGTTTGCGTTCAAGGCCATGAGGCAGAGTACGAGGCCTTGTTTGCTGGTCTCAGGTTAGCAAAAGAGATGGAGGCAGAGAAACTAGAATTTTTTAGTGAATAAAGTCATATCCAAGTAGCATGCAAAGGAAAGTAGGATGTTAGCGTATCTACAAAAGGTTAAAGAGCTACTAATGAATTTTGTAGAATACATAATCACTCAGGTTTTAAAGGAAAAAAAAAAAAAAGCAAAGCAGATGCCCTTGCAAGGCTAGCATCAACCACTAATGCAGGCTTAAATAGATTAATCCTTGTTGAGTTCTTACAAAATCTGAGTATTAATCACGAGGAGAACAAGAAGATTAATCTTGTGAATACAATTGAGAGCTGGATGGATCTTATCATTAGTTACTTAAGAGATAAAAAGTTGCCTAATAATAAGGATGAAGCAAGGAAAATCAGGTTAAGGTTAGCACAGTACGTGATTTTGGGAGATGTACTATACAAAAGAGGATATTCATTATCTTACTTGAGGTGTTTAACGTCTAACGAAGCAAACTACGTGATGAGAAATCCCCAAGGGTATGTACAGTAACCATTCAGGTGCAGGGTCGTTCGTGCACAAAGCCATTCGTCAAGGGTACTTTTGACCTACGATGAAGGAAGATTCACAGAAATTTATGCAACGGTGTGACAAATATCAAAGGTTTTCCAACATACCAGGTCAACCCCCAGAACAGTTCACCTGTTGCTAGCCCATGGCCATTCGCTCAGTGGGGGCCGATATCATCGGTCCAATGCCTAATAGTAAGGGGTAAACAAAATTTACAGTTGGGCTGTAGACTATTTCACAAAGTGGGCAGAAGCAGAAACCTTGGCACAAATTACAGAACAGAAAACTATTGGATTCATATGGAAGTCTATCATATGTCAATTTTTTATTCCCTAGGCCACTGTGACGGATAACGGGAAACATTTTAATAATCCCCGTTTCAGAGGGTTATGCAAAGGCCTTGGGATTAAAAACTTTTTTCTTTTCACCGGCTCATCCTCAAGCAAATGGACAGGTCAAAGCTGTCAACAAAATAATTAAGCACTACTTAAAGACCAAGCTAGAAAATCATAAAGGGGCTTGGGCAAATAAGTTACCATTCGTATTGTGGACTTATAGAACAACACACACCACGGCAACAGGAGAAACCCTATACTCCCTTAAATTTAAGACAGAAGAAGTGGTCCTTGTAAAGATTGGAATGCCCTCTATAAGGTGCAGTATTTTCAATCTAAGTATCACTTAGAACAACTGAACCTCAGCCTAGACTTGGTGGAAGAGAAGAATGAGCAAGCTCAGCTCAGAGTAGCAGCACACAAACAATAAGTAGCTCGGTCCTTCAATTCAAAGGTGAAGCTAAGAAACTTTCTGGTTGGTGATCTAGTTCTCAGAAAAATAATTCAATGCGTAAAAGAGCAAAATGTTTATGTGCTAGGACCAAATTGGGAAGGCCTCTAGAGAGTGGTAGAAATTGTCAGGCCTAGGACTTACTAGATCGAAGACATAAATGGAGTTGTACTTCCACGTCCTTAGAATGCATAACATTTGAGGATTTACTATCAGTAATGAAGCAGCATTGGTCTGTTTTCTTTTCTAAAAGTTTAGGCAGTTAATAAAGCTTTCTTAAGCCATTAGGAAGATTCTTTTTATGCTAATACAAAGTTATTATTAGTTTGTATTTGTGACAATTTACAAATGAAGTGCATCATTAGCTTATTCTAGAATTTCATATTACTGTTTAAAATTTTCTTTTATTTAAAAGAGGGCAGTCGTGGTGCAAAACGTGCAAGAGATCAACAAAAATGTGCATAAAATGTTAAAGGTCATGCCCCCCTAAGAGTAGAGAGTATGCTTCTAAGAGTGAGTGGGGAGCAACAATTATACTCCCCAGGAAGTAAAAATCATGCTCCCGACGAGGGAGCAGCAGGAAAAATTAATGAGTATTCCTTGCCCTCCTGAGAAAAAAAGAAAACCAAGAAAAGTGTAAAGCTTGATTAGTTAATTCTGTTATGTGACTAAGTGGCGTGCTGAGTCAGCATTTGAGTGGGGCCAGGAGTTAGTTAATTTGTTACTAATAACAGTTGGACAACAGAGCTATATATACATAGTTCAGAGCTGATCAACGAGAGGCTTAAGTCACAATTTTGAGAGACTTAGAGTGAGAGATAGAAAATTCTCTGTATGAGAGATTTAATCTTTGTCATCAGAAGTCTCATTGTAAACACTTTGTTCAATAAAAGCTTCAAGCCCAGAGGGGTTTATTTGGTCGTGGATGTAGGTACTTTGGTACTGAACCACGTTATATTGTGTGTATTGTTTCTGGTTCATCTTCTTCCTTTTATCTGGTTATTACTTGCATTGAGTTGGTTAGTTTTCTTGGTTAAAGATAGTTGATCTTAGTAGATTGGGTTCAATTGCTCAGGTTATTTGTTTAACTAGAGTGGATCTTGAGGAATTCCACAACAAACTGGTATTAGAGCTTTAAAAGCTTTCAGTTCTTGTTCGCAAATGGCTAGTACGAGATTTGATGTAGAAAAATTCAACGGAGAAAATGACTTCTATCTATGGAGTCTCAAGATGCGTGCAATCTTGATCCAACAGGGGCTTGACAGTGCTCTTGAAAATGAAGAGGATCAAACTGGCAAGAAAGAGAAATCAGAAGGCTCCTCAAGCTTGGGTGGAGACAGAAGGTCCATTAACAACAAAGCTCACAGCACCATAATCTTGCATCTTTCAGATGAAATGCTGAGAGAGGTTGCTAAAGAAAGATCTGCATCTGGCCTCTGGTCGAAACTTGAAGAACTATTCTTGAAGAAATCTTTGGCCAAGAGACTCTATATGAAAAGGAAGTTGTATACATTCTCAATGAAGGAGGGAACAACCATGAAAGACCATCTTGATGAATTCAACAAGCTAATCCTGGATCTTGAGAATGTTAATGTAAACCTTGAAGATGAAGACAGAGCTCTTATTTTGTTAAGCTCATTGCCAGACTCATATGATCACTTTGTTGACACATTACTGTATGGGAGACAAACCCTTACATTGAAAGATGTAAAGAGTGCTCTGGAATCAAATGATTTAAAGAAAGAGCTGAGGGAAAAGATCAGGGTCTTGGTGAAGGCCTGATGGCCAAATCAAAACTTGAAAAGAAGAAGAATCATGACAAGAAAAGTAACAATCAGAATGATAAAGCTGACAAGAAAAAGAAGAAGAGGAAGTGTTATTTCTGTCAGAGGGAAGGGCATTACATAAAGGACTGTTTCGAGAAGAAGAAACTTGAAAAGATCCAGAAAGAATCATCAGGGAAGGCAGCCATTGCATCAGAAGATGAAGGGGATTCAGAAGGTGCATATGTACTTATAGCTGCAAAAAGACAACCCACTAAAGAATAGATCTTGGACTCAGGTTGCTCCTTTCACATAAGCCCAAACAAGCAACTCTTCAAGACTTTTGAGAAAGTTGATACAAGTAAGGTTTTATTGGGAAATAACCTGGCCTGCAAAGTTGCTGGAATTGGAACTATTACCATAACTATGCATGATGGGGTAAATAGAGAGCTAAAGAATGTGAGATATGTTCCAGAGCTTAGGAGGAATCTAATATCCCTAGGGACTGTTGATCAGTCAGGGTGTAGCATTAAGGCAGAAAATGGAGAACTCCAAGTCACTAAAAATGGCATAGTTATAATGAAGGGAATCAGAAGAAATGGGTTATATGTCCTAATAGGCTCCCCTTCATCTCTAGGAGTTATAGCCTCTGTTAGTAGAGATAAAACAAAATTATGGCACATGAGATTGGCTCACATGACTGAAAAGGGGTTAAAAGAATTAGGCAAACAAGGTCTAATTGGTTCTGATCAGATTTCATCTCTTGAGTTCTGTGAAAAATGTGTGTTTGGAAAGGCAACTCGACAGAAGTTTGGGACTGGGAAGCAAGAAACTAAGAATTCAATTGATTATATACATTCAGATTTATGGGGTCCATCCCAAGTGCCATCACATGGTGGAGCTAGGTTCTTCATGACATTAATTGATGACTATACCAGGAAGGTTTGGGTTTACATCTTAAAGCATAAGAGTGAAGCTCTATTGAAGTTTAAGGAATGGCTGACCTTAATTGAAAACCAAACAGACAGAAAAGTAAAGAGACTACGGACTAATAATGGGCTGCAGTATTGTAGTAAAGAGTTTGATGAGTTCTGCAGAGAGAAGGGAATTGCAAGGCACAAGACTGTTAGACACACACCCTAGCAAAATGGACTTGCTGAGAAGATGAATAGAATATTAGTGGAAAAGGTGAGATGCATGTTGTTTAGTGCAAACCTCTCAAAACATTTTTGGGCTGAAGCTGTCACCACAGCAGTATACTTGATAAATAGAAGTCCCTCTTCAGCACTTAACTTCAGAACTCCACAAGAAGTTTGGTCTGAAAAACCCATTGATCTAAGCAATTTGAGAATTTTTGGCTCACCAGCATATGCTCATATCAACCAAGGAAAGCTTGAACCTAGGGCAATTAAGGGTATCTTTATTGGTTACCCTGAAGGTGTTAAGGGATACAGAATATGGTGCATTGATGGGAAACCTTCAAGGATTATAGTAAGCAGGGATTTTGTATTTGATGAGGGTTCCATGCTGCAGCAAAAGGTTGAAACAGAACTGACAATATCTGAGCAAAAGGCTAACCATAAGCCTAACCTGAAGGTGGAGCTTACTGATGATCACAAGGACATTGATGAAGAGTCCAAGTCTAGTGACAGTAAAACTAGATCCTCAGAAATGGATAACTACCAGCTGGCAAGAGACAGAGAAAGAAGGGTTATCAAAATGCCTAAGAGATTTGGCAGAGCAGATTTGATATCCTATGCACTGAATGTTGCTGAAGAAGTTATTGGGGAAGAACCCAGCAGCTATAAGCAAGCCATGAACAGCAGAGATAAATCCAAGTGGTTGTCAGCAATGGAAGAATAAATATCCGCATTGAAGAAAAACAACACCTGGATTCTGGTAAGAAAACCAGAAGATAGGAAGCTGGTTGGGTGTAAGTGGATTTTCAAACTTAAAGATAGAGCTACAAGTGTAGAACCTCCTAGATATAAGGCTAGGTTGGTGGCAAAGGGCTTTACACAAAGAGAAGGGGTAGATTATAGTGAAGTTTTTTCACCAGTTGTCAAGTATAGCTCAATAAGAGTGTTGCTTGCAATTACAACCTACCATGATCTGGAGCTGGATCAAATGGATGTAAAAACAGCCTTCCTACATGGCAATCTTGAAGAAGAGATATACATGGAACATCCAGAAGGCTTCATACAAAGGGAGTCATAGGACATGGTGTGTTTGCTTAAGAAGAGCTTGTATGGTTTAAAGCAATCCCCCAGGCAGTGGTATTTGAGGTGTGACCAATTTATGATTGCTCAGGGTTACTTGAGAAGTCAATATGACAGCTGTGTATACTGCAAGTTCCTACCTTCTGGGGATGGGATTTATTTGCTTCTCTATGTTGATGACATGCTCATTGCATGCAAGCACATAGAAGAAATAGAAAAGCTTAAAGCTGAGCTAATGGCTGAATTTGAAATGAAGGACCTAGGCTCTGCTAGTAAGATTCTAGGAATGCAGGTCAAAAGGGATAGAGCTGCAAAGACTCTATTTCTCTCACAAGCTGGTTATGTCAAAAAGGTGCTCAGCAAGTTTGACATGGTTACCACTAAAGCAGTTTTCACCCCCTTAGGCACACACTTCAAGCTGTCAAAACAGCAAGAACCATCTGATGATGCAGAGATTGAGTATATGAAGAAAGTTCCTTACTCTAGTGTGGTTGGCAGCATTATTTATGCTATGGTGTGCTCTAGACCTTATATTGCTTATGGAGTTGGAGTAGTTAGCAGGTTCATGGGGAACCCAGGCAAAATACATTGGAGTGCTGCTAAGTGGATACTCAGGTATCTAGGTGGGTCATCTGATTCTGGTATTTTGTTTAGTAGAGATAACAATGTCACAAGTAAAGTCATAGGCTATGTGGACTCAGACTTTACTGGTGACTTAGATAAGAGAATGTCTACCACTGGTTTTGTTTTTACCATGTGTGGAGGAGCTGTAAGTTGGAAAGCATCACTGCAGTCAGTTGTTGCCTTATCAACTACTGAAGCCGAGTACATTGCACTCACTGAAGCTGGTAAAGAAGCTAAGTGGATCAGAGGGATTATATCTGAACTGGGGTTGATTCAGGATACAATTCCCATCTGTTGTGACAACTCAAGTGCAATTTAGTTGAGCAGAAACTCCAAATATCATGAGAGGACCAAGCATGTGGATGTGAGGTTACATTTCATAAGAGAAGAAATTGAAAGAGGAGTAGTGGATGTTGTAAAAATCTCTACTGAAGACAATCCAGCAAATGCACTGACAAAACCAATACCAACAGTCAAGTTCAGAAACTCTCTGAGCTTGATTGGAGTTAGAAGCTTGTAAGTCAAGTATATTAACCATCTAAACCAGAGCTGGGTGAAGCTGGGACAGAATCAACTAAGGTGGAGATTTGTGAAGCTTGATTAGTTAATTCTGTTATGTGACTAAGTGGCGTGCTGAGTCAGCATTTGAGTGGGGCCAGGAGTTAGTTAATTTGTTACTAATAACAGCTGGACAACAGAGCTATATATACATAGTTCAGAGCTGATCAACGAGAGGTTTAAGTCACGATTTTGAGAGACTTAGAGTGAGAGATAGAAAATTCTCTGTATGAGAGATTTAATCTTTGTCATCAGAAGTCTCATTGTAAACACTTTGTTCAATAAAAGCTTCAAGCCCAAAGGAGTTTATTTGGTCGTGGATGTAGGTACTTTGGTATTGAACCACGTTATATTGTGTGTATTGTTTCTGGTTCATCTTCTTCCTTTTATCTGGTTATTACTTGCATTGAGCTGGTTAGCTTTCTTGGTTAAAGATAGTTTATCTTGGTGGATTGGGTTCAATTGCTCAGGTTATTTGTTTAACTAGAGTGGATCTTGAGGAATTCTACAACAAAAAGTAAAAAGAATTTCTGGAAGCAGAAACCATGCCCTCAAAAGTAAAAAACAACAATCATGCTCCCTAGAAATTATACCCCCATGGGAGCAGCAGGAAAAATTAATAGAAATGCAAGGAAAGTAAAAATTTTTATGTTACTTTTATGAAAATCCACAAAAGCAAGTAAAGAGCAAAGAGCAGTAAGACATTAAAAGCAAATACAATAATCAAGACAGCTGGAACATGCTTAGTTTACAACTTTATTAGTAGAGCAACCTCATTGTAAGAGCAAGAGAAAAAAGAAAGACAACAACTAAAAACTAGAGAGATGATATAAGAGGCTACATCCCAGACATAATTGATAACGAGCATCATTAGTCTTCTAAAAAAAAATAATCAAGTTAAGGGTAGTGGCTCTCAATCATGGCCTTAACCTTCAACGACTGAAGCCTTCATACTTGGAATTTGGAGATGTAATTAGTCAAGGGAGTTAGACGGTTCTTGAACTTGAGACTGGGCATGAGCTAATTCTTCCCTTACAGCATTAAGTTCCAACTTCAACTGGGCCACAAGAGCTTTCTCTTTACTTAGACACTTCTCCAGCTCATCAATCTTTTTTCTAGAAGCTTGGCCTAACGCAAGTAAAACATTCCTCTCCAATATCAGAGACTTTATCTTTTTCTTTGATATTTGAACAACACAACCAAGCTATAGGAAAATGAACACAGTTAGGATCCAACTTCATATCAGTAATGGTAACACAAAAATAATATTATTACTACCTGATAAACATTAGCAAGCATGGCTTTAATAGGATCAGAGTTCTACATTTGCCTCACATTATCAGCATAGACATATTGAGGCCAAGATTGAGCAAAAGACCTAGATATGCTTGAGAAGGATCTTCCCAAGTAAAGTTCTGTAAACCATCAAACAAGGGCAAAGTTCTTTGGCTTAGGCCTACTAAAAGAGGTGCAGACATAAGAGCATTAGTGGAAGCAGATGCAGAGCTAGAGCCTGTAGATTGTGAATATGAACTCTCATGAGTGAAAGTTGGAAATAAAATTTCTTACTGTAATCCTTTAACAGTTGTAGGTGTTTGGTGTGACCCTTGAGCAGGTGCATTCGTAGAAGCAGATGCAGAATGAAAGCTAGCAGACTGAAAAAATGGAGTTTCACGAGTGCAAGATAGAAGCAGAGTTTTTGGCAGCAACCCTGGTGCAGTTTGAGGAGTCTGGTGCAACCTTTGAATAGTTACAATTTCTTGGGAGGATGATCCCACAGACTGAAAGATTGGCATATCCCTAAGTTTATTGCTAATATTTGAAGTTGGGTATTTGTCTATCTTCTTCTTTTTCTGTGCGGCGCAGTCTCCAAGAGTCATAACTAACAAAAGACGGAAAAAAAAAAAGAAAAACAAAATATTACAACCTCCTAACAACATAAATAATATTATGCTTAAATAAAACTCACTTGGATATGGAATATTGGCAGAAGTAGAAGGGATAAAGCCAAAGGCAGTTAGAAAGCCTGGTTGAGAAAGATATTTTCAGGGCTGCAAGCCTATAGGATCTTTAAAAACCTCATTGATTTGATGTTGCTCAGCAGAATTAATAGAGGTGCAGCCCAATGACACTGTAAAAAAAAAAAAGACAAAGAAAAAGAGTAAGTACGCTATTAAAGAAAAAGCACACCCTGTAGCAATTTCTTATAAAGCTACATGAAGTAGAAAGGTTGGTTTGAACTTGATATCCAGGTTACATATTAGGAGAATTTCCTAGCTCCCAATCCCCAAGGGCGAAAATCCAAGAATCTTTCAAGGAACCATTATGAGATTTTCCCTGGGCGATTAAAGGGGAAGATTTAGCTCAAGCACGAACATAATATCAACCCTTGAGAGGGAAGTCTTTATCACCTAAAGACACATTAGTTGGTAAATTCTCTGAAACTAACTAAATGTGGGATCTGGAAAACCCTTCAATTTCCATAAGATGTACATATCAATCACGGCACACCAGACACTGGGGAAAAGCTGTGCCGGGGTACAGTTCAAGCAAATCAGCATATAGATTAAAAAGGGGTGCAACGACAACCTAACACTATAGTAAAAAAAATCAGGATGAAAGGCAATGGCCCCAGGAAGGGGCTGGCTGGCGAGTTAACCAATTTGAGGCTTTCTAAATTCAACTGAACTTGGAATTTCATACTTGACTCTAAAAGATGGAATGGATTTATCAGAAATTGCATTCCCCACCCTATAGATGGACTAGTCGGGTTGGAGGTTAGTTTGGTCATTAAGAACAAATGACGCGGGAGCAAACTTTATGATAACTGTATAAAATAAGAGTTATCATGACACTTTTAGACTTAAATCAATAATACTTAGAAAGTAAATAATATGTTTTCATTGCATTTTTGTTATATTTTGCATAAACATTAATCTTAGTTTATTCGTAATAAATTTTGTTTGATTTAGAATAATTGTGTGCTAAATCATATGCATAATTGTAGGTGTCTAGAAGCCCAAATTTCAAGGAAGGAATGTTGATGCAATAGGCTTGCAAAAGATAGAAAAGAACTTGACTACAAAAGAATTGAAACAAATCTGGAACAATGCAATTGTTGTAGATATTGTTGTAGCAACTATTGCTGTAACAATCCTGGAACAATGACAGAGAAAATTCTACACGGGATAATTACATAATTGCGATCTGCAGTTTTCTAATCTGACTTATGCGTGACCTAGGCTTCTGTTTACCCTAATTTTCAACTATAAAAGAAGCACACCTCATAAGGAAAAGAGAGAGCCGTCACCCAAGGAGAAAAACAAAAAGAAACAAAAGAAAAACAAGATTTAAGAGAGAGATTAAGGGTTGCGCAAGAGGAAAAATTGCAGAGATCAATTGGGAGCTCAATCCTTCTTATCCTTCTCTTGTTTTCGTGTTTTCTATTTATTCATGGGGATGTGTTTCATGGCCGAAACTTTACTTTTTATTTTTCTTTTGCAAATCATGGATTAAATTTATTTGCAGTTGAGTGATAAACAATCTTGATGGTTTATTGACTGAAAATATGTGTTGTTGCATATTTGCTGTAACATTTTGTTTTGATAGTATTTATTTTTATTCATTATTTCGGCTGATCACCCATTTAATGATACAAGTTAGGAGAGAGTCGCAAAATGATCTATCTTAGTGGAACATATCAGAACAAATACTTGGTTTTAGATTGAGTTTCCTTGATTGAGTTTAACTTTTCCCAAAAGGGCTATGCTTAATTTAAAATTAGTGATGAACTAGACATAGGGATTCACCTTGTAGGGTAAATAGAACCCAAGCGTGTAATGTTATATCTAATGTTGGCATAATAACTTATCACTGTTAGGTTGCATATAGATATAAGATATCCAACATGCGACGGCTGAGGATATATAAGGATTCTGCTCAGTGCTGTAGCAGATGCTGCAGCAACCGAGCCAAACATTAGAAAAATAGTCAAAACCATTAAGAGAGTTTATTCACTCAACTACTCTATATTCCCATTGGTTTTATCATTGAGTTTGACATGATAATTTATTTTGTTACATTTTATTTATTGCGCTTTTATTTTAATTAGTATAATAGTTTCGCTAATTGCTTTATTTCAATTTAGCACAAAATCTGCACTGTTAATAGTGTTGTAGCAAATCTGATAACATCAATCATTGTAAAGACAATCTTGAATACTCATTACTTTATTACTTGTTGTGTACACTTATACATTAACACCAATAGCATTTGTATTTATAACCAACAATTTATGACAAGGAGTATGTGGTCAGAGGATATGTGACAATAACCATCATCATCTTCAAAGTAATTATGGTAAAGAGAATTGAGTTATTTTCATAATTATAAGACATTGAAATTGCTAAAAACAAGGAGAAGAGAAGAGACACTCACCAAGCAAAACAAAAACCAAAGGTTTGAAACTCCACGAGGTGGGTAAATGGTGCAAAGGATGGTTTATATGGAAATAAGAAGAGAGAGAAACAACTTGAGCTTTTATGTTGTTGATAGAACAAAAAGCCAAAAATTAGGGAGCAGCTGTTGTACAAAATATAAAATAGTCAATAAAACAAAAAGTGATACCTCCAAGAATGAGGAGTAGGATTCATGCTTCCCCAAGAATGGGAAAGCAGGAATTATGCTCCCTTAGAAATGGGGAGCAAGAATCATGCTCTACCAAAAATGAGGAACATGAATGATACTCCCCAAGAATGGGAAGGAGGAATCATACTCTCTCAAGAATGAGAAGTAGGAATTATGCTTCTCAGGAATGGCAGTACCATGCTTCCCCAAGAATGGGGAACATGAATTATGCTCTCCCAAGAATAGGAAGCAGGAATCATGCTCCCCAGGAGCAGGAGAGTTGTGCTCCCCGGGGAGCAGAACCATGGTTCCCCAGGAATGGAGTCCAAAAAAAAATATTATAGCGGATAGTGTGTGGATATTTTCAATATACTATTAGTATAAACCCATCTTATATTTAGAAAATACTTACAAAAGTTGATATTATTTTTAATAAATATAAATTAATAAAAAATTTGTATAATTAATCAATTAATTCATTCTCATATTTCTTTTGTTAGTTCTTTTAACCATCTTTAACCATTATAGTTGCTTTAACACAAAATTTATTTGACTATTTTTTCTTATGACACGTAATGACCAAATTGTCATAAGATATATGTATTCTTATATCTAATAATTTAGATACTTAATTTTTTAATCTATAATCTAACATTTTTAAATGAAATTTAATGGTTTTCAATATCCTATATGTAAATGACATAAATTTGAAAACCAATAATTTACATAAGTAATGTTCCATAAAGTTTCTATGTTAGTTTAATTAAAGATTAATAATTATACTTATAAAGTTATATTCACACATCAATAAAAGAGCTTTGTATAAAATTAAAAAAAATGTTGAACCTAAAGTAATTTTTGGTACTTTTACCTTATAAGTATAATAGTCAATTTAAACTTAGGCTAAAGTAATCTTAATAGTCAAACAAATAAAAAAAAGATAGATTTAATTAATCAATCCTCCACAATTCTTCTTTATTTTTTTTAATGTGCACTTCTTGTAATTATTTTCTAGAAATAGAGTAGGCTTACAAAAATTGTGGGGGTGAGCTTATCATTACCCAGAACAATATTGTTAGCTAATAAACTACTTCATAATGTTTAATTCAACTAATAATGAGAGTGAGATAGTAATTATGCAAGTGGCGCTAGGAAAGAAAAAAAAAAAGGTATAGTATTGGTATTGGATGAACTGCTAGTGTTGAATATGTAAAAAGAGATAGAATTGCAAAAATTACTTGATTTAAAAATAAGCGCGTGCTGAAAAGTGAAAACTACTTTTAAGGATTTGGAAAACTGTGATTTCCAATGTCTGATTTCTTCAATCTTTTGTTTGTATTGTATTTCTTTGTTATACTTAGGAGCTTGAGTTTCCAACGTTATTATAAAGGGTTTAGGTACGATGGAGTTCACCTACGGTGGAGTACGAATCTCAGCCACACATGCAAAGTAATAAATAATAAATAATGAGTTATAATGAGCTTTTTATTATTTATCACTTTGCATGTGTGGCTGAGATTCGTGCTTCACCGTAAGTGAACTCCAACATAGTCATAACAAAATATTTTACAACGTGCTTTCTTATGAAAGTTCTACCTTCGGCCATCTTAAGGGGCATTTATTTATGCCCTCTATCATAAAAGTCTTGGTAATTATCTTGTGTTTCGTCCTGGAATTTATTCGGTAAATATATAGGGATTACCTAACTATATTTTAAGGTCTTGGGGCATAGGCAGATCCAAAATAGGACCAGCTGCGAACGTCCCCCAGCTGGCCTTTGAAAATGTTTAAAGGGTCAACTTTGATATTTTATATTTCTTAATGAGACTCAACTTTGATATAAAGTGAGTCATAATTAAAATAAGAAAGTCTGATCCTCTTTCTTCCTATAAAAAGACCATATTTCATTAATTAAGGTTACACTCAATAACTTTTACATGAGACTAAGAGTGAGAAACACATATTCCTTCCACTGTCATATTCAACATTTTAAGGCTATGGATTAAAGGTATTCTATTTTTTTTTTATTGATATGTAAAATTCACGTTTTTGAATCTCTTGCATTATGTTATGTGCTTGATTTTTCATAAATGTTATGGTCTAATTTACATGTTTCTCAATAACAAGAGCACATTAAGGTTGGCAAAATCTAGATCCAGGTTTGGGTATCGCAATGCCTGGACCCAGCTTAGCTGTAATTTGTAGACACCTAGGAACTGGGCTAGGTTTTTAATCTGGATTTTTGTTATCGAATTTTGTAATTTTTTAATTTATATATGTTTACTTTGTTTTGTAATTTTATAATTTTTAAATTTATTTCAATGAAATTGGACATGAAAAATATAAACTTTAAATGTTTAAAACTTTACATTTATGTAATAGATGAGTTAAATAAATATAAATATTTAAAAAATATATATTTTATAATATTTTTTTAATAAAATCTGGATTCCAGGTTAGGTCCCAAATTTATCAAGTGGTACACAGGATCAGCCCGCCTTTATACCCACATCGCCAGAGTCCGATTTGGGTCCAGACCGGGCGGGTATTTTGCCATCCCTAGAGCATATTAAAGCACAACAATGATTAAATAAAATTATGCAAAGCTAGGATATATCTTGTCGAAAAAGATATGTCCTGTATATCATTGCTCTTACTGATAATTGATATGAATGAAAGTAGAAAATATAAAAATATCTGTAATATATATATATATATATATGTTCCAGTCTGAAATTTTAAAGTACAGGAAAGTCTGGTAAACCTTTAAAACCGCATGGTTTAAAATGCTTAAAATTGTAAGCCTTTAAAACCATGTGGTTTGAAAGCTTTCCCGAACTTTCCCGCACTTTAAAATTCTAGACTAGAAAACTACTATATGTATGTATATATATATAAAACGGGAGTACAATGAGTTGGATGAAGTTTGCATGCACCAAAAAGGGTTTTGCTAATCTTCTTCACTTTCATAATTAATAATAACTTTAGAGATGTGTTACCTTAATTTAAGAGATTAGAGAGAAATTAGAGACAGAAAGTTGATTTGAGAGAGGATGGATCTATTGACTTGTGTCATTAATGCAATTAAATAGCTAAAATTTTGTTTTAATTAATTTTTATAGACATCTAAAGTCATATGTGACTCTTCTCAAATTTTTTCCAACAAATTCTTTCCCTCTCAACACACATCCTGCTTATAAAATTACAGTAGCTAAAGATTTTTTTTTTCTTATTTAAGAAAGAAGAAAAGCATAACTCAACTCTCTTGTTGGAATGAAATTAAAATCATCTCAACCTAACTTTTTTAATTGTTATTTTATTTCGAATAAAACTTATTAAAGTGTAAAACTAGAGAAAAACTTCATTTTTCATTTTTCATCTTTCATCTTTCATCATACAATTTTGTGGACGCAAATCTTCATTTTTCATTTTTCATCGTCTTGGATGGATTATCCTTCGACTAGGTTCTAAGCCGATGAAACTTGATGAGATTCAATCACACTTGCAAAATGTTTGGCAGCCTTCGAGTGCTTCGCACTTAATCCCATTGGCCATAGGCTTCTTGTATATTCACTTCAATGATGAAAATGATATGAGGAAGATTTGGGGCAGTGGAACATGTATGCCTCTTTCTTTTTTTCCCCAGTTTTCTGAAAGTCGGCGTGAGCTGAGAAGGAAAGAATTTGGGGGAAATTTTTTTTACAAGAGTCACATGTGATTTTAGATGTCTATTTAGGTAAAAATTAATTAAAACAAAATCTTACCTATTTAATTTTATTAATGACACATGTTAATGGATTCTTCAAAGTCTAAGAGGACTAGAAAAGAAACTGCTCAAGAGAAGATCCGGATTCCTTTAAAGAGAACTATTTTCGAAAAAGAAAACATAGTCTAGTAGATAATAAAATTATTTTCTTACTTTTTTTTCTTTCTATCATCTATTTGAGTGCAACTAGTAAGATAACTTCATAAGATTACTTACAATCTAACTACCACAATACAAACTACAGCTACAATATAACTACAATAAATCGTACAATAATAATAACTGCAAATAAATAAATCGTACAATAATGATAACTGCAAATAATTAGCAAGCGTCAAGATCCAAGAATATTCTAACTGTTAATTGGTGTAACTAGTATGCAACCGTTTCACCAAGGCTTCATGCGGATGTGAAAAGCTACCAGGGAATACCGAAATAGCACGTGTGTCCATAATAATGACATAAGTAACCAGTTAATTAGTCTTAAGAAGAAAAACATTTGCAGTAAGTGAAGGATCTGCTTTCCTTCACATATCGGAAATGTCAGACTTGTCCTTTGTTGTTGATTTCCAAAGCTCTGAATACATCAGTGTTTTACCTATAGGAGATACTACGCTATTCAAATTTCTTATACATAAAAGAATTAGTAAGAAAATAATTGTAATTAAGCAGTGCAAAAGAATATTGTTACTCTTCTAAAGATCCCCTCTTCTTCTTTTTGAGAGAAGAGAAAAATGTTCTAACCTCCATTTTTCTTAGTAGAATGAAGATATGGATGTTTTCAAAAGAAATTGAAAAAACATGTTCTCAAGAAGCATGTCGGGGAAAACAAGAAAGTGAGCTCAATGATATAAGCAAGATGTCATGGAGCCAAAGAAATTTGAGTAAGAAAGTGAGCTCCATGAAATAAGAAATATGTCATGAAGCCAAAGAAATTTAAGCAAGAAAGCATGTATGTGAGTTGGAAGCACATGGACATGACGTAAGCATGAGGTCATGGAACCAAGGAAAGTGTGGTTGCATAAGAAGAATCTAAGGTGCGTAATCTAAACCTAAAAGAAAAATATAGAAACTTCGAAAATCCAATTTGAGAAGATATAAACATAAGGATCGGATAAAACTCTAATTAAGTTGTGAAAGCTGATTAGAATAGGGAGTTATCAAGGATTCAAGATGCCTAAATTGTATTATAAATAAGGATGATGCATGGTAGTTGAGTATTGCAAGTAGGGTACCTTTTGGAGAGCATAACTTGAGCTACAAATGTTTGTTTTCGACTTATAATATATTATTTTAAATCTTGCAACAAGAGAATCTAATTGCTTTTGCCATTCCGCCGTAGGGTTGAGCTCAAAATTCCACTTTTTCTATGGTCATTTCTTAATTTTAAGATTTTTCCCTATTTTTCCTCATTCTTCTAAGATTTTTATCTTTTTCTCTACAACTCGGATTTGAGTGCCATTTTTTTTTACTTTTTCTTTTTATTTTGATTAGGAGAATTTAATTATCATATTATATTTCGGATTTGCCTATTGTGGTGCATTTATGAGATTTAGGCTTGTTATAAAAAGAGCCCAAAACCCTAGTTTTATTCATTCAAATTTTTCAATAAAATTTATCATTTTTCAAAAACTTTTATTTCTTCTATCAATATGCTTTTAACATTTCTGCTTTGTCAAAGGAGCTCTTGATACATAGAGGACATAGGAAAATAGCTAAAGCAAAAAAAAAATCGTTAAAATTATTATTGAATAGTGAAAGTTACTCTTTTTATTCATGTGGACATAAGCCAAATATTGAACCACGTAAATTTTCTGTGTTTTATTTTTTATATTGTCCCCTTATTTAATTTTCTAATTAACCAAAAATTAACGTCAACAATGGAGATACCTCTTTCTTTTATTTATCATTACTTTATGTTGTATCCCTACTTTTAAATAGGATGGGCCTTAGGTTAAAATTTCAAATAAATATTGTAATTAAAATTTATTTTATTTTAGTTGTAAAACTAGTAACTAAAGCTTAAGTTGTATATGTCCAATTTTATATGTATAACTTTGAAAAATGTGGATAAAGGGAATTTTTTTTTTCTATTATTTGAGAGAGTAAATTTTTAAACTAATGCTCGGCTAAACTTTGGACTGTATTACAAGTTTATAGATCTAGAATCCCAATAGATTTCATATTATATTAAAATTTTAGAACTGCAGCAACCTACAAAAATTTAATATGATGGAGATATTAAGCATCTGATGGAAAAAATTTAACCAACTCAACTTCCATGGCAGGATTCAGACACAGTCACAAACCCAACTATGACTTAAATAAACCTTCACCTCGCAGTTTAAAATCAGTAAATACAATAAAATAACACAGCAATGCACGAAAACTACCATTGCAGTCAAAGACATATATAGCGAGACATCAATAAATACACCTTCTGAAGGCAATCTACCGCATAACTGCAAAAAGAATTTAACATTCATCAAAAGCTCAAAGCTAGAATAAATAAGTGCAAGAAGTAAAAATCCACTAAAAATATTAACAGCAGAATAACATATTTTGTTTAAGCCAGAGCTTTAATATTTGTAATGGTTGTAAATAGTGTAAAATGCTGAATTCAAGGGATATCGTCAGAGATATCACATGAACTAAAGGTGATCACTAGTTTTGGCACAAAAGTGGATTTATTACCAATGAACCTAATCATTTTCATGACAATAAGTCTTACTGATGCTATTATTCCACACAAGCACATAAATAGGGAAATCTGAAGAAGGCCTCCTAGAATGGCAACTGCTCGAACAACCCGAAGCTGTAATCATGAAATGAAATGTTTATAACAACTGAACAGGAAATAAATTGAAAGGATGAACGTTAAAAAAAAAAATACAAGCAAACCTTTGTCATAGAAAATTCGAGGCCCAATGCAAAGAGAAGGAAAATCACACCAAATTGAGCCATTGTTTCAACCTGAATGAAAATAACCATCAGAATATGGAAGTGATATGCAAAATAGAAGCAATGATATTTGAAATGTACAAAATGAAGAGTTAAACAAACTTATTCTAATATGGAACTATATCAAGGTGGAAAAATATAAAACCCGTATGTTCGAGCTGGATCATACTTTCGTTTCGTTTCACTAAGGAAGTATAATGTCAGAAAGGACCAGTTTTATTTGGTCAATTGTAGTAATAACACAATAATTTTAGAGTTATTTTGACCAAACCGAGCTATGAGAGAATTTAACTAAATCAACTAAAAATGAGGGGTGGGGAGGGGAGAGAAATGGGTCGGCATATATGCAAAAGTAGCATTCTTGCACCATCTCACTGACAAAACTGTAACCCCCAGGGCCAATAACAGATCTTGCTAGCAAATATCCAGTAATAACCTAAAGTGAAAATTGAAATATTCTCATTAAGGAGCAATGTATAAAAGTTGCCTATACCAAATTCTCTTAAAATCTTATGGATCAACAACATACATCCCCAAAAAACTTTTTAAACCAACAAAAGAGTAGTTTATATGAACAAAAATAAAGGAGAAATATTTGGTCTCACTAGTTGCCCAGCACAAGCAAAGGCAATGCCACTATAAGTTGCAGAAACGATAACAACAACCAGATCAGATATCAACCTGTGCTTACAGCATTTAGAAGAAATTGGAATGGTCAATAAGTAGGTACTTTGGCTTTGGATTGAATTTAAATAGAAGAGGCAATAATCTAACCTCAAATCCAGTTGTAGCACAGGATACTTTGAATTTGGATTGGATATAATAAAGAATTTGGATTGGATATACTTTGAAATTGTTGGAAAAATATTAAAATCTAATCAACTCAAACACTGTCCAGTCAAAGATTATAGTTGTTCGAGCCCAATGCCAACCAGAATTTATGAACGAGGTAAAGATTTCAATGACCTGAACTGGACATACCTTCCGATCAATCAATGTTGGTGTATCTTCTGTTCGTTATCCAAATTGAAAACATGATGAAATTGGAAAGACCTAATATAAGGCTCATAATAGCATCATTCCAAATCAGGAGTTGCGAAGGTCAACATAGAATTACCAACCCCCCCCCCCCCCCACAAAAAAAGGAAAAAAAAGTTCTATTAGCAATGTCCCTTCAGAAATCTAAAAATGAAAAATAAAACTCCATTTTTTCTTTTTCGGAGCTACAAGAACATACTTCTCCTCCTTGATTTCATTTTTCTTGTTCTTAACTCTGGCAACAGTTTCCAAAACAACCTGAAAAACCCAAAAGTATCAAGTTAAAACCATCATATAAGACCCTAGTTTGTTTGAACAACAACGAGAAGAGTATTGATTAAAAAGCTATCCAGGAAACTTAGAACATGCCAAACATAAATTTTATTTAGCTTTTCCGTGAACCACCAACAATAAAAATTACAAAAATCAATTGTTTACCACCAAATGGTTCACTATGGAACAATCTTAAATATAATCTTTCAGATTCACTTTTCATCCTTGACCACTTGGCACTTTTGCAACAATTCATAAGCATATTGATGCACATTCATCATAGTCTGTTTCCAAGTGATAATAACCCAAAAATGGCTCATATAGTTCTCTACTACTAGTCATTGGCCAAAAAAATAAAAGAAACTCACATAAACTAAAGCTATTGGGATTATGTACTCTTTTAAAGCATATTAATTTATTTTCTGATTAATAAAATATTTGAGATATTTTTCAATTGCATAAATATATTGAATAAGGCCCGTTTAATCATATTATATGTATTTATGTGATTATTATATGGATTCACAGAAGACATAAATACAAGTTATCTTATGATTAAATAAATTAAGTTCGCGGTTGATAAATAGAGTTGGGCACTCTATTTAGGTTTAGACTGTAGTAAATTCATTGAACGATTTGTCTTAATCATGTATGAATTTACTGATTTAGTTTGACTATATTGAGCTGGATCACATATGAGATTTAATTAACCTTGAAATGACTGTCAGACTTATTAAATATATACGCATTGATTTTACTGTAATCTTAATCTTGAGTTAGTTATGATTTCATGATTGTAATTGTTATTCCATTTGAGTTATCAATGGGCACGACACACAATTGTGGTCAAGATTACCCGGTATCTTGGTGAGAGCAATTATGAGTATTGGAGTTATAGATTAACAATATAGAATTTGTACAACACATCTCTTGATGGATTTTCGGCACTTGATCATAGAATTCTCTGGCCAGAGTGTGTCAACATATTTAGTATGTTGAAAATGATCATTAGAGAAAACTAGTAAGTATCAAGAATAAGATGTAATTAAATCGATTGGACAATTGAGATTCGATTTAATTAAAGATTATGCAATAAAGAAATCGATGTGGCTTGGGACGAATTGTTATTCGAGCATACAAATATGAAGGTCAGTTCCAATCTTTTAGTGGAGTAGATTTAGAATTAAATAATTGGGCTAGTTTAATTACAGACCTAATTATTATATCTACTATTGTCTATTCCCAAATGATCCCCGCGTTAGCTCATTTAATTGACTGCGCCACTACTGGATTAATAAGAAAGATAACTAACTATTTGGGTTAAAAGCCTAAATATATTATTTAGTGGGAGGCTCCATGTAATGTACTTGTGTCTAAGGGGCCTTGTGTTATTTTATAAGGTGGGCCCCTATGACAAGAAAGAAGTAACGTTACTTTTGGTTTATTATTTTTAATTTAAATCAAACTTGATTTAATAGAATTAAATAATATTAAAAAATGGAGCCTAGGGTTTTCACTAAATAGAGATATAAAAAAGCTTATTTCTCTAAAGAAAAAAAAGGGCAGCCACTTTATACAGATCAGAAAAAAAAATTCTCTCTATTGTTGAGAGAAAAATTTTCTCGTGCTAGTTGCTTTAGTGGTGATAAAGGCGCCAACACGTCAAGTGCATATCAAACTTGAGTCATAGCTTGGAAGATTATTTGGTGGCAGATCGTGATCTAACAAGAGTGGTGGTGACAGATCGTGATCTGACAGGAGTGGTGGTGATGGATCGTGATCTGGGAGCCTAAATCACCTTAGCGGAAAAAGCCAAATCAGATTTTCAAGTTATGATTTTTAGATTACAAATTCTTATATATTGTATGAGAGCAATCCTAAAAGTTTTTATAAAAAATTTAAAAAACTGTTTTTTCTCCAACAATTGGTATCAGATCCATCTCATATTAATATATAAGAATTTCATATGAAATCAATTTTTAAATTTATGTATTAGAGTGACACAATTTATTCAGATATATATTGTTTGTTTAATATATGAATAAAACATGTTTTGATTTGTCTTTATTCATGGTTAGATTCTCTGCTGTATTTTTCGTTTGGATCTGTAATAAGAGGGAAGGTTTTTTATCACCATATTTCCCTCTTGATTTATTTTACTGTTATAGAAATTTTGCAAGCCAAAATTGGCCTAAGAAATTTGTAAATTAATCACGAATGTCAGATTAGAGGAAACGAAGGCCGAATATTTTGACAACGGCAACGAATCAGGGCACGTTGCACGCAGTAAACCAGCGCGCTCGGCCAGTAATGGGCAGCAGCGCGCGCTGCACGTGTTGCAGCTACAACCAACGCTGCCAGCAACGTACGTGAGGATAGTGGTGTGCAGCTCGCGGGTTCCGTCATTTGGTGGCTTTCCAGCGTGGCGGCAATGGTTAAATCGGCGTCGGACTTGGATGAACAGTGACTGACTTTGTGTTGATGGCGGCTGGGGAGAGAAAAAGATGGATTTAGGGTTTCAATAATTTTTATCATTAAGGTCCCTCTAGTTCCATAGCTTTTCTCTTTGGGCTGATAAGTTTCAATTTTTTGCATTTAAGTTCAAAAACAGTTTTGGGCTTAATGAATCCTAGTTTTAGACCCAATTAAAATTGGGCTTAATGGATTAAAATGCATAAATAAAATTGAATACATTAAATTTATTTTGGTCCAAAATTTTTATTTAAAAAAAAGATTTTATTTATTTTCTTTCAAAATTAAAATTGGAGCAATAATAAATTTAAAAGCTCAATTTCCCTTAGTCTATAAACAAAGATAAGCCTATGGAAAATGGACATTGACAAGAAGCCCAATGAAGATTAGGCTTAGGGTTAATGTATTTTTTCATTTTAGGAAAGCCATGAATTAAGATTATTTAATTATTTTTCTATATGTTATGTTTTGGATGATAACATGCCATAATAACATGTCATATAGAATAGGTAGTGTCACTCTATGCAAAATGATACATGTCATTCATATATTATGAATCTCGTTATATTGTTTGTAATTTGCGTATGCTTAATAATATTGGATATCATCTAGATAATATTATAGGAAATATGCAATTAACAATATATATGTTTTAAAAAGGAAAAACCAATTTTAAAATATTGAGTGGGAGAGGGAAAATTCAAGATAAATTTTCCCACGGGCTCCATTGTTAGTTCAATAATAAAATTATATATATACATCGACTTCATGATACGGTGATACTCCCTACGGAGGGTATATATATTAGATATTTTATTTGATGAACTTCTTCAAAGATAAAATTGAAATATTTTTCAATCAATTGTATGTAAGTTGATGTATATATATAATAAATTGCTATGCTTAAATCCATCAGGATTCCACTCTCCATTGTTGTAGTGCTATATTATAAAAATTAGCAAATAGATGTCAAGACTGCCTTTCTTAATGGGCGTCTTGAAGAAGACATCTACATGCAGCAAACAGATAGATTCATAAAAAAATGTCAAGAACACATGGTATGTAAGTTGCAGAGATCCATTTATGGATTGAAGCAAGCATCCCGATCATGGAACATCAGATTTGATCAAGCGATTAAATCGTTTGGATTCATTCAGAACATTGATGAACCATGTGTGTACAAGAAAATTCAGGGAAAATCTGTAGCCTTCCTAATTCTTTATGTAGACGATATTCTCCTAATTGAAAACGATATAGGAGTATTGACTAGAATAAAGAGTTTGTTTGCAAAACAATTTGATATGAAAGACCTGAGAGAGACAAGTTATATTCTTGGTATCAAATTACTACGAGACTAGAAGAATAAAACTTTAGCCTTGTCTCAAGCGGTCTATATCGACAAGATATTGGCTAGATTTAGCATGGAAAATTTCAAGACTGGTTTATTACCATTCAGACATGGAATTGTATTATCTGAGGATCAATCACCTAAAATATTTGAAGAGATAGAGAAAATGAGACAAGTTTCATATGCAGAAGCTATGGGAAGTCTCATGTATGCCATGCTTTGCACTAGGCCAGATGTCTGTTTTGCGATAGGGATGGTTAGCAGATATCAATCTAATCCTGGACCTGAACACTGGATTGCAGTCAAGCATATTATAAAGTATTTGAAAAGAACTAAAAATTATATGCTTGTGTATTCTAGTTATTAACTTATTTCAGTGGGTTATACTGATTCTGACTTTATGTTAGATAAAGATTCCAGAAAATCAACTTCTGGCTATGTGTTCACATTAGAAAGTGGAGCTATTAGTTGGAGGAGTGTGAAACAATCTTGTATCACAGACTCCACAACTGAAGCTGAATATATGGTGCATCTGAAGCTGCAAAAGAAGTTGTATGGCTCCGTAAGTTCCTATAAGATCTTAATGTGGTACTTGTTGTAACTGCACCCTTAAACTATTTTGTGATAATGGTGGTGCGGTATCTCAATCTAAGGAACTAATGAACCACAAGACACAAAAACATATTGAGAGGAAGTATCTTCTTATAAGGGAATAATGTAAAAAGGCTATATGACAGTATCTCAAATGACATTAGATGTTATATGACAGATCTTATTACAATGGCCATTAGTAGGAAACCTTTATAACCTGCACTTAGAGCCCTAGAGCATGTTCAATATGCCATATATGTTTTAAGAGCTAGTGGGAGATTGTTGGGATTATGTGCTCTTTTAAAGCATATTAATTTATTTTCTGATTAATAAAATATTTGAGATATTTTTCAATTGCATAAATATATTGAATAAGGTCCGTTTAATCATATTATATGTATTATGTGATCATTATATGAATTCACAGAAGACATAAATACAAGTTATTTTATAATTAAATAAATTAAGTTCGCAGTTGATAAATAGAGTTGGGCGCTCTATTTATGTTTAGACTGTAGTAAATTTATTAAATAATTTGTCTTAATCATGTATGAATTTACTGATGTAGTTTGACTACATTGAGCTGGATCACATATGAGATTTAATTAACCTTGAAATGACTTATTAAATCCATAGGCATTGATTTTACTGTAATCTTAATCTTGAGTTAGTTATGATTTCATTATTGTAATTGTTATTCCATTTGAGTTACCAATGGGCATGACACACAATTGTGGTCAAGATTACCTGGTATCTTGGTGAGAGCAATTATGAGTATTGGAGTTATAGATTAACAATATAGAATTTGTACAACACATCTCTTGATGGGTTTTCGGCACTTGATCATAGAATTCTCTGGCCAGAGTGTGTCAACATATTTAGTAAGTTGAAAATGATCATTAGAGAAAATCAGTAAGTATGAAGGAATAAGATGTAATTAAATCAATTGGACAGTTGAGATATCGATTTAATTAACGATGTGGTACAAAGGATTATCAATAAAGAAATCGATGTGGCTTGGGACGAATTGTTATTCAAGCATACAATAATGGAGGTTAGTTCCAATCTTTTAGTGGAGTAAATTTAGAATTAAATAATTGAGCTAGTTTAATTACAGGCCTAATTATTATATCCACTATTGTATGTTCCTAAATGATCCCCGGGTTAGCTCATTTAATTGATTGCACCACTACTGGATTAATAAGCATGATAACTAACTATTTGGGTTAAAAGACTAAATATATTATTTAGTGGGAGGCTCCATGTAATGTACTTGTGTTTAAGGGGTTTTGTGTTATTTTACAAGGTGGACCCCTATGACAAGAAATAAGTAACGTTACTTTTGCTTTATTATTTTTAATTTAAATCAAACTTGATTTAATAGAATTAAATAATATAAAAAAATCGAGCCTAAGGTTTCCACTAAATAGAGATATAAAAAAACTTATTTTCTCTAAAGAAAAAAAGGGCAGCCACTTTATACAGATCAGAAAAAAAAAATTTCTCTATTGTTGAGAGACAAATTTTTTCGTGCTAGTTGCTTTAGTGGTGATAAAGGCGCCCACATGTCAAGTGCAAATCAAACTTGAGTCATAGCCTGCAAGATTATTTGGTGGCGGATCGTGATCTAACATGAGTGGTGGTGACGGATCGTGATCTGGGAGCCTAAATCACCTTAGCGAAAAAAGCCAAATTGAATTTTTAAAGTACGATTTCTAAATTACAAATTCTTATATAATGTATAAGAGCAATCTTAAAAGTTTTTATAAAAAATTTAAAAATTAATTTTTCTCCAACAAAAGCAACATTACATACACAATTTTCATCCACTATTTTGAAAAGTAATTAAAGGCATACAGACTTCAAGAATACGGTAACCAACCTGCTATCCAACAACACTATTATTAAGCTGCCAGGAACAACGGCCGCTATAGGAAAACACAGACAATAAACTTAATATACCTTGCATATTCCACTTGTTCATTTTTTTACCTAATTCATCACTAAATTTCACTTCATGTGCTTTATGAAATCAAAGATAACAGATTTTTTTTTCTTTTAAATGACAAGTTCAGATACAATGCATAAATGTGGATCAAATAAACTGAAACGAGATCTAGAAACCCTAGCTGAACAACCGCAAATCCAGATCTAGTATGGACCTTCGTTTTGGTCACTCTCATTGAACTCCTTTTCGAGAGCACGATCAATCATGTCGTCAAAGCTATCTTCCTTGGA
This sequence comes from Citrus x changshan-huyou, assembly GCA_039657385.1. NCBI lineage: Eukaryota > Viridiplantae > Streptophyta > Magnoliopsida > Sapindales > Rutaceae > Citrus > Citrus x changshan-huyou. The sequence continues at coordinate 9,954,731 of CM077550.1, forward strand.
TCCTGTATTGTTCAACTCGGTTGTAGTGGCGGTGGCCGTGGCTGTGGCCGTGGCATTGATCTCGGAGTCCAACTCGGTGACAGACTCGGTGGACGCGAAGCAGAGAAGAAGAGAAAAAATGACGAATAGTGTGAGGAATATCCTCATTGCCGAAATTTTGTTTATCAAAACGCAGCGTTTTCTTCTTCGTCTCGTTTCGTTTTGTCGAGAACGAACGAACGAGAGGAAAATTTGTTTGTTATTTTTGTTCTTTCACTCGGTGGTGTATGTCCGTGTGGTTGTTGCAGGCAGTAGCTGCGGAGTGATGTCAGTCAGATGGTGGTAACTGTTGGTAATGAAATTTGTCCTCATTACGCGCGTGACAGTGCGCGTGTGGTTGTTGGAGACAGTGGGTTGGCAACGTTGCTATTTTTATTGCAGCCTACTTGACCCGAGAAAATGGCCCGATCTATTGAGGCGGATTCCGATTTGCGATTACACCATAACCGCCGTACTCTTTCTAACTGATTCAATATTGTAATGGGCAATGAATTGATTATTTACAAAGATATTTTAAAAGTACAAATAAAGTAATCGAAGCTTTAATCTAATTTGATATTTACTTATATTTTATAAAAATAAAAAGCAATTAAAATCTAAATTAATTTTTTAATTTTTAATTTTTGAATTCAGATTGTCAATTGAATAAATTTATTCAAAAATTATTTGATTATCTCTTTATGTTCAAACTAGGATGACTTTAGATAAACAAGCACATTTTTAACTCCAGATATAAAATTAGTCGGAATTTAGAACAAAATTTCAATTCGATTAATAGCTCTGGAAGTTTGTAAAATCAATCCCAATAGATCTCGATGTACCAGTATTTTTCTTGAAAAAGAAAGGGAAAAAAAGGTGCTTGTTTCCTTGGATTAATAACTTAATTAATTTTATTTTAATTAAGGCTCTGTTTAGCTTTATGGTTGAAATATTATAGTAATTTATTTTATAAGTTTTTTTTTATTTTGACAAAAGTTTTTAAAAGTAAATAGGGATTTCTTTTTATAAGCTGCTTATTAAATAAGTTATTATATCTTTTTAAAATTTTTATTATAATCTTAATATTTTAACAAAATAGCAATTACGTCTTAATTTTTCATAAGACCTAATATACAAATGAAAGACGATTTAAATTTATATCTATTTTGGTTATTATATAATAAAATAACATTTTCGATAATAAGATTTATCAAACACATAAACTCTAATTTTCAAATTCATAGCAACTACAAACTCTAATTTTCAAATTCATAGCAACTACAAAAATGGTAAAGTAAACACTGAACTACTTTTTTAATCAAGAATTTATTTCATTTATACAATAAAAGTAATTTACTTCATCAACCATTGTAATTCCAAACTAACCCTAAGTTATTAAATTTGTTTTTTTTTTAACTTCATTTTTCAATCATTAAATTATTAAGCTAATTTTTTTAGCTTTTTACTTATTTTAAAAAGTACGAATGATATCACTAAAAAATATTCTCCAAAGTATTTCTATGTAATTTAATTTATTTTCATCCCTCTAAATAAAACTTCTCATTAGCATTATTATTTATCTCCATCGCTTGTGATAATATTGTAGTAGATTTTATTACTTTACTCTTTTTTATATTCGTTTACTTTTATCTATCTTTACATTTTTTTTTGAATATTTTCCATAGAATATGTCACAAACCACAATAAAATTCATTAACATATCTAATTTAGAATATCAAAAGGGTTATATTCACTTGAATGATTTATGTTATGATAAAATGCTATCTTATTTATGTTCATTGAAATATTTATTATTTATTCAATATTTAAATTTTGTAAGGGTACAAATATAAAATACAGAATTTTCCCAGTTCTTGATTCCTCATGGAATAAAAGTAATATTTAAATGCACCCTTAAAGAATTCTAAGGGCAACATAAATTCTACGTTATGTTCTGTTTTCCATATATTCTACTTCATAAAATGTGGGTCGTAAAGGAGTTTTTACTTCCATGAATCTAGTTCATTTTTTTTTCTTCGTCTTGAAGTGGAAAGGCATAGGAATTTTGATGTAGAATGGTTGCGTGAAATAAGTAGGTATTTATTGAAAATCATAATTTAGTTTACATGTGTTCGTTTTTTGTGTATAACATATTGTTTTGAAACTTGCAACGAGATGAACCAAATTCAGTGCCTTGTTCTGCCTTTTGGACAAGCTGACAATTCCACTTCTTTTTCAGTTATTTTTTAGTTTTAACTTATTTTCTTATTTTTCCTATTACTTTAAAGATTTTTATCTTTTTTTTAGATATCGAATTTAGATGTTGTTTGTTTTGTTTTGCATATTTAAACTAAGAGAATTTTATTGTAAAATAATATTTCAGATTTGCCTATATTAGTACATTTGTAATATTTGAGGTTAATATAAACGGAGATCTAAAACCTTAATTTTATTCATTTAGACTTTCTCTAATAAAACATTCATTATTTAGAAACCTAACGTTTACTATCAATTAACTTTATATGTTTGTGCATCATTAGATATACTTAGGTATACATGCAAGGACACTCCAACACTTAAATAAGAGTGTGTAGATATATGATACATGCAAGAAAGACAGCAAAGAGAGAGAATTTAATAAGAATGGTGACTTTAGTATTACTAGAGCTAAACTTAAATCAATAGTTTCTAGGTACAGATCTTGAGATAGATTTATTGCTCTAATTGGCTCGTCACGTGTCCTTCATTAATTTGTGGACATAACATTTCTTTTTCTGCTATTCATTCCCTTTTCTCCAAAGTTAGAACATTTTCTAAAGTTATTGCTCTATTCCTGAGCCATGTTATTTTGGATTAACTTTGGTCCTCATGTGCTTCTCTTAACAAAGCACGTGGTACTTTTATTGGCGGTGCTTCTGTATGTATTTTTCTTTGGTGTTCGAGCAGAAGCTTGTGCACGTCATGCACATCTTATACTAACTATACTACTGTTCCGAAGTGAGTTTGGAGAAAGCCTAGATTAATTCTTGGTAGTATGTGACACATGACATTTGCTTATTGACTTGGTGATTTTGGTATCTACAAGTGAGGTTCCCTTAACTTCAAATTTTAATTTAAAAAGGTGAATTAATTTTTCATCCATTGAATTTATTTAATCCAATGGTAAGATTTTAAAATAAAAAAATAAAATTTCTATTTCAAGATTGAGTGACCTAATATATGAAAAATTAAGTCCCTTTTGGAAGTCAAAATTTGAAGTTAAGAGAATGCTCCCAATAAAATGTATTCCTAATACACTAAATAAATCACATATAGATTACTAGTATTATTCTTTTTTCATCTATTTTTTTTCAATTACTCCATTATTAATCTTTTGTTCCACTTTATGCAAATTTGCATTTGAAAAATGAAATGATGCATCTAATTAACTAAACTAATATGTATTTTGAGCATTATACAATAAAATAAAATTTTAATAGTAAAATACATCAAATACATTACACTTTGTTTTTCAATTTATTATCATTTCATGAGTACAACACAAGAAAATTATTTTACAAGCAGTAGCAATCTCAAACTTGGCCATGTTAAGCCTTAAGGTCTAGAAACACAAGGCCTAGCTTTATCTAAGGGTAAAAGCTTATTTAGTCCCTGTATTTTAATATTAGTGTCCATTTAGTCCCTATATTTTTAAAAATACCTCGAAACATCTCTGCCGTTAAAGTATTGATACCCCTACCATTACTTTTTATTTCTTTTGGCTTACTTTTACAATATTACCCTTTTATAATAATTTTTTTGTTTAGACATTAATAAAAAGAAAATAATTAAATTACCAATTTAACCCTCAAAATAAAATAAAATTTATATTAATTTTTTTGCAAGCACCATTTGCACACTTTGTAGTTTTCATACAATTTTTGACAATTAAAAATTAATATAAATTTTTTATTTTCATTTTTATGGTTAAGTTGGTAATTTAATTATTTTCTTTTTATTAATGTCCAAACAAAAAAATTATTATAAAAGGATAATATTGTAAAAGTAAGCCAAAAGAAATAAAAAGTAACGGTAGAGGTATTAATACTTTAACGGCAGGGATGTTTCGAGGTATTTTTAAAAATACAGGGACTAAATAGACTTTTACCCTTTATCTACTTAATGGAGTTAATTAGATAACCGTGTTTAATAGAGAAAAACTTTCATGTGTTGATCGCACTACGTTAACATATTTCTAAAATAAGATTATGTTACATCTGACCAATTATAGTCTCACTATAGGTCCACTCACTTTAATTTATAGAATATTTATTTTGAAATAAAAAAATGCATAAAACCAACAGCCATACGATAGAGGTACCATGTCATTCATACAACAAGCCAATAATATTATTACATGTGTGCATTTATTTTAAAAAAATCACCATACAAAAGTGGTACATGTCATACATGCATTAGTTGGTTGTATTATGTGTGTTCTAGAATTTCTCTGGGCATTGATTGTGCTGTTGATCAAGTACTTCTCCTCACGGTCACCAAAATCGCAAACCATTATTCATTTTGCTTTAAATTGCAGTCGTAACTCAACAAACCCAATGGTCTTTCACTTATTTGAATATTTTAATAAAACTGAAGTGTCAAAGAATGCAATATAATATAATGTAATACAATACAATACAATTTACAATACAATACAATACAATAATTAGGTATATTATATAGTAATTTTCTAATGAGGATGTCATTACAGACAAAAAAACACAGTCTTTAATATATTGAAATGTGTATTTTTTTTGGTAATTTACTATGCATTCTTCCTTTAACAAAATCAGAATGCTCTCATTAGAGAAAGAATATATATCTATAGGGATTTTGATATATTAGCAGATAAGAAAATATCGTCTCTAAATATATTAGAGGCATCCTTACTTTAATATAAAATGAGAATATCTTCGTTAGAAAAGGTTAACAAAGTGAGAGTACCATTAACAGACAAAAGTACAATCTACAAAATATTGAAATTTGTATTTTTTTAATATTTTAGTGGCATCCTCATTTCAACAAAGTAAAAATGTCCTCATTTGTGAATGACTCTCTCTCTCTCTCTCTCTCTCTCTCTCTCTCTCTCTATATATATATATATATATATATATGGGACAAATTCAAAGGACACAACTTTAAACACAATTTTTTTTTAGCCATTAGATAATTTAGATTGAGACTCAATGAATTGAGAAGATTACATATAATTTAATTATCTTTCATTAATTCATTTTCTCTTTCTTATTAACTCTCTCTCTAGTTCACTCACGTTTCACTCCTCTTTTTTCTCTTCCTAAGTTCCAATTTTTCTCTCTTCTCTTTCACGCTTATTTCTCTAGCACTCTCAAACTCATGCTTATGAATATAATTGAGTTGTTTTATTTTATTGTATTTATTTATTTATTTTAAATAACCAAGACTATGAATAAGCCCTAGGTCGCCCCTTGGCTTAATTGATCATTGTTGTTTAAGCCATTTAATATAATTAGTCACCATGGTTTAAGTCTTGGTACTGGTAGAGAGAAGGAGAGACAAAATTAAGATTATAAATAAAATCAGATAGCAATACGTAAAATTCTTAACAATATTATATAACAGGTAAAGCTTGCGAATAAAGTATGTCTAAAGCCTCTCGTCGAATCTGATACAATGAACATAGTAAACTTAATTGGGAGATTAATTGATCACTAACAATTGTAAAGTCGAGCTCACCATGCATTTTCCAAGTCCTGTCATACAGTAGCCCACTGTTGGGAATGTTAAAATCTTATCAAAAGTAGTGTGAAAATGGATGATTTTAATTAAAATGGTTTTTTTTTTAATTCTAATTAAAATGAATGTTTATACTATATAAGAAAATTATGTAGTAGAAGGTTTATGGAGTTGAAACAGGTTTTGAAGTGGCAAGAGAAAGAGAGACACAGAGAGAGAAAGAGAGGAAATTTAATATTGTGGGATCCATGTTAATTAATTATTTTTTAATATTATAAAATTATATGACAACTTTAATATTAACCGGTAGATAAATTTTAATTCAATGGATAAATGTTTGTGTATGAAATTATATCTCTTGAACATGTATGACAAGTTGTGTATGAAATTATATTTCTAATGAGGACATTTTCATTTTAATAAAGTGAAAATACTATTAAGAGAAAAAAAACGCAATTTTTAATATGTTGAAATCTGTATTTTTTAATTTGGTGACATCCTCATTTTAACAATGTGAAAATGTCCTCATTAGAGAAGGATCCTCTCTCTCTATATATGAGTTAGGTTCCATTAAAAATCTCACATTTTAATTAAAATCTTGTGTTTTAACAAAGGTCTAAAATTCTTAATCAAACTTATCTCTCTCTTTCTCTTTTTCTCCCTCTCTCTATAAATATAATATATATTTTGGATGTATGCATATACTTCATAAAAACAAACCTGAGATGAACTTGACCCCTAACAAAGCGTTTTGTTTGCATAAAAAGTGTCGAAATGTCACAAGTCTTTATTTATACATATATTTATAATCAAACATAGCTGGACGCTTAAATTTTAGGAAAATTTACAACCATCCACCTGTTTGTTTTGACTTTTTCAAAAATACACAAACATTTTTTTTTTTCAGCGCGCCATCTGAAGTTTGCTTATTGTTGCATTCATCCACTTCCGTCTAATTTCCGTTAGTGAATTTAACGGAATGACCTTTTTACCCCTCAAATTACAATTTAACCCAAAATAAATAGAAATTAGAGATAAATTAGATGGATTTAATTTTTTTCAAAGGTGGATGATAGAAATTAAAGGAAAATAATGTTTGTTACTAAATTTAGAAAATTTGTATTTATTTTTTTAGAGGAAAATAGTGTTTGTTGCTTGCTAGATTTAGAAAATTTATATTTATTTTTTCTCTTTCAAAAAAATAAATACAAATTTTCTAAATTTAGCAAGCAACAAACACTATTTTCCTCCAATTTCTAGCATCCACCTTTGAAAAAAATTAAATCCATCCAATTTATCTCCAATTTCTATTTATTTTGGGTTAAATTATAATTTTGAGGAGTAAAAATGTCATTCCGTTAAATCCACTAACGGAAATTAGATGGAAGTGGACGAATGCAACAAAAAGCAAACTTCAGGTGGCGCATTAAAAAAAAAATTATTTGTGTATTAAAAAAAAAAACAAAACAAACAGGTAAATGATTGTAAATTTTCCTAAATTTTATCGTCCGGCTTTTGTTTTTTTATTTTTTGATTACGTCCGGTTTTTATATTAAGTATAAAGAAAGGGGTCCGCCTAAGTTACGTTAAACGTAACTTACGGCCTGGTTGTGAAATTTCATCTAGCCCCCCATATTTGATATTATTTATATTATATTTATGAATATTATAAAACTTTCTGATTTGAAACATTTCGTTTAACCCCTTACACTCAATTTTATTTTATTGAAATCCTAGAGTACGAATTCACCCCCTATAATTTTAAATTCTCAAAATAACCTCATTTAATTAAAAAATTTAATTATTATTAATTGAATTATAATTATAACTATTATTTTATTATAATTATAAATATATTTATATTTTTTAAATAGCTTATTGTTATTATTAATAACAAGAATAAAAAGTATTACAATTAATTAATTTATTAACAATAATTAATAATATTTTTTTAATAAATTGTTAATAATAATAATTAACGATAATTATTATTAATAATTAATTTTTGAATAATAATAATAATTAACAATTATCGTTAATAGATTGTGATTGACTTTGAACAAGTTGCCCGGTATTTTATATCATACTGTATGCATTCACTTCTGGCTGCAAAAGAAATTAAAGTAATAGTTTTCTCGTTAACCAAACAAGAGATTTAACAAAATCAGAAACACACGTTTCTCAAAACTAACAAGGACTTGGACAATTATGGCACTAAGTAGTACTGCAATAAATATCAATGATGAGGGTATGTTTCTACTTTGCTAGCTAAGCCTAGGTGGGCATTGGCATTCTGAACAATTATCGTTAATTTTCAAAAATTAATTATTAATAATAATTATCGTTAATTATTATTATTATTATTATTACTTTAATAAACATTATTATTAATTATTGTTAATAGATTAATTAATTGTAATACTTTTTATTCTTGTTATTAATAATAATAATAATCTATTTAAAAAATATAAATATATTTATTATTATAATAAAATTATATTTATTATTATAATAAAATTATAATTATAATTCAATTAATAATAATTAAAAATTTAATTAAATGAGGTTATTTTGAGAATTTAAAATTATAGGGGGCGAATTCGTACTCTAAGATTTTAATAAAATAAAATTGAGTGTAAGGGGTTAAATGAAATTTTCTAAATAAAAAAAGTTCTATAATATTCATAAATATAATATAAATAACATCGAATATAGAGGGCTGGATGAAATTTCACAGCCATGCCGTAAGTTACGTTTAACATAACTTAGGCGGACCATAAAGAAAGAAGGATTTTTGTCCAGTGCGTGATGTGATGTTACGCGCGTATAAAAATATAATTGGCCTCGCGCACCGTACGAGCCCTCTCTTAAAATATGCAACATGGTGCTTGATTGAGTGAAATGATTGGTCTTGCGAAAAAAAAAATAAAGCCAGTGAAAAGAACGTGTTGGTGGATAGGTCACGAAAAACAAGTAATAAATTCGAAATTCCACAGCCAAAAAAAAAAAAAGAAGTTAAAATAACTAACCACTCTGAAAAAAAAGTTTAAAAAATGACCAAGCAGTCAAGCACCTAAGAAAAGGCGTTGATTTGCGGTGACATAAACAACTACGATTACACCATTCCCCTGCACCAACTCGTCTTAAAATCAGGCTAGGCCAGGCCGTTTCTGTTGATCAAACTCAACCTCACATTCACACTCACACAGGCTGTCCTGTTCAAGAGTTGAATTTCAAACCTAGCTCAGAGATAATTAATTAATGGCTGAAAATAATGAAAAAGCAGGTGGAGGTGGTGGGGGTAAAGACGAAGCAGGTAGTGTGTGGAAAGGTTCAGAGTTCAGGATTCATCTTCAGGGAAAGAAGATTGGTGATGTGCAGGTCAGGATTGTACGCAAGAAGGAGCTCCTAATAACTGAGGGTGACAGTAGGGATTTTATTACGCGTTCCAAGTTGCCGAGAACGGTAAGTACTAAGTTTACGCATTTCATGAAGGATGGCTTCCTCGTTGTTAGTTTCGAGAGATTGAGCTTCGGGAGAAAAGTTTGGAAAGTTTTGCTTGGCGGAGCGATTCTTGTTGGTGCTGTTTTTGGTTGCGTAACTGATGTTGAAAGTATGGCAGATCGCCAACGCAGTGGAAATGATGAGGTGAATATTGACGACGGCCAGTAGTGAGCAGTGAGCACATAGTAGGAGCCAGAGCCAGGTGGAGGAGAAAATTTTAGATAGCTTGTTCTGCTTTCGTTTCACAGCTTGCATGCATGTCATGTACGTGTTGATCTAGCTAGTTTCCTGTTTCAATAAATAAAATTTTGTAGTTAAGGCATGCTTCAGTCGTCACATTTAGTAATCTACGGGCTTTTCTCTTTTCTTCTACAATTATAAAAATGTATGAATCACATGTGTCTATGTATGTTTACAGTCCAGATTGATGCTCCTTTAATTCCTATATTTTGGTTTAATTATTCGTTTAATTCTTATATTTTGAAAAATATATTCTTAAATATGCTACACTCAGGTCCTTACTTTTTTTTTTTTTTGCTTTTACAATAATATCTTTGATACAATATTCTTGACATTATTTAATTAATTTAGTGAAAAAATTAATTATTTACTAACAAATTAATCAATAAATATCAATTTTAAAGAACTAGTATTTTTCATGTGCTTAAAACAATCTTGCTAATAATTATTTATAAATAAATTAACATCGATCAATAAATTTTAAGAAGTGTTTAGTATCCTTACAACTATCTTACTAATGAATTATTTTAAACAAATTAATTTACAAAATTAATCCTAAAAGAAAATTAATAATAAAAAAATTCACTAATTTTTATTTTACTTTTAAGGCAGATTTGATAAATTAATATTTTTTTATTAATATCCCTAAGAATATTATCGTACAAGTAAAGAAAAAAAAAGGTTGGAATGTAATCTATAACGAGGATGTCTTGAGATATTTTTTAAGATATAAGATTTAAACAGCTATTTAACTAAAAATATAAGGATTAAACAAGTATTTATCGGATATATTCCACACTATACTAATAAGGAATTTCTTACTCAATTAAAGAAAGAAAAATATAAATTCTCCGATATAAATTTATGTGTGGACTTTAATTCTTAACAGTCAGATGTATTGCATCGCATGCAAAAAAATAAAGTCCTAACATTTGAATTAAAATATATTAAGAAGTAGACTAGAAGCTGAATATATCGCTTATTTAATTTTAAGAGACTTCTCTTGGCCCCTCTCCATAATATGCTCTCTATCCCAAGTCCATTCAACATATCGATCTCTTTGCCATCCATCTCTCACGTCCATCCCAAAGGCTCTAAAATTAACCAACTGAGATTTGACCAGGGTACACGACAACAAACAATAGCACTACTAACGTGATATTTAATAAGGCTTTATTTACCCTTAATAATAAGTACTTTACAAAGGTTAAAAAAATAATGATAAAAATGTTAATAATGATAATTTATAAGTACTTTACCCTTAATAATAATTTTATTAACTTTATTATTTTAGTTATTATTAATTATTATTTTTTTTATTATTTTTATTAATATTATCATTATTAACAAAAAAATAATGATAAAAATAATTAATTTATCATTATTAACAATATTATCATTATTATTGTTGTTGTTGTTGTTGTTGTTATTATTATTATTAATAAAAATAATATTAACAATAATTAATAATAACTAAAATAATAAAATTAATAAAATTTAATAATAATAATAATAATAGATGTAAATAATGATAATATTAATAAAAATAATATTAACAATAATTAATAATAACTAAAATAATAAAGTTAATAAAATTTAATAATAATAATAATAGTAATAATAATAATAACAACAATAATGATAATATTGTTAATAATGATAAATTAATTATTTTTATTAATTATTAATACTATGGATATTTTGATAAATTGATTCTCATTCTCATTCCTCATTCCCATTTATTTTGCCAAGTAAACACATCAATCGCATTCCATTTATTTTTGCCAAGTAAACATTGAAATCTCATTCTTATTCCTCATTTCCATTCCAGCCCATTCCTATTTCCAGCCCATTCTCATTCCCCCCATTCTCATTCCCATTCCATGAAGTAAATGCACCATTCGTTCTTTAAGTTGTGCTTAAACGGTAGGTGTAAGTATCAAAGGGAAAGGTGAAAGAGAGTTCAAAGACAAATATGAAGACTTAAAACACAGGAGAGTCATAGGGTTGGTAAGTGCTTTTTTCACGCCTTAATTAGTGTTGACAGTGCCTATTTAAATGCCATTGAAACAGATGAATTAATAAGGAAGTGCGGCGCTATAACTTTACAAGAAGAGGAAGAAAACAAAGTTATTTTTTAGGGCAGTAAAAAGGAAAAAGGAGCTAATATCACTGCAGGCTGCTTAGTGGAATTAATTCTTACTACGAGAGGCATTAGTCAAAGGGTATTAGAACAACTCTTTAACAAGCCTGGCGTCTAGTGGGGTGGTAAAATTAGGAAGTTTGTAAAATAAAATTTCATGTTCATGTTTTCTTTAGAAGAAGACAAGCAAAGAGTGTTAACTAGAGGACCTTGGCATTTTGATCAAACTCTTATTGTACTCCAAGACCCAGGTGGTATAGGCAACATTAGAGAGCAACCATTTTCACATGTCTCATTTTAGGTACAATTGCATAATGTGCCTTTGATGTGTATGGATATAAGTTCAATATGTGAAATTGGATCAAAGAGAGGAAAAATGGAAAATATAGCTATGGATGTAAGAGAGGATTGTTTTAGTGAGTATATGCGAGTCAGAACCTCGATAGACATTATACAATGTTTGAAGAAGATCTTAAGAAGATGGGAAAGAAATTCCAACTAGGTTGGTTTATGAAGAGCTGCTAGATTATTGATTTTGTTATGGTTATATCGGGCATCAATACAAAAGCGCGTTAAGTATAAAGGCCAACCAAAACAAGAGTTGGCGTATGGGGTTTGGTTTAAAGCAGCTCCACTGGTTGATTGTATGAAATTTTAGAAGAGCAAGGAAAATGAAAATAGAGTACAACAAAGATAAACGAAAGGAGTTGTAAATTCATAGAGCTCAGGCATCTGCCACGTACAATAACTAAACCCAAGTGGTGAAAATAGATTAGGGTCAACCCAATACCAAGAAGAAACAAGAAGCTTGGAAATGGATTTAAGGCACATTAAGGAGGAAGTTGAGGAAACATTAATGATCCAAGGGAAAGCATCGAGATGATATCAAGTTGATCGCAAAAAACAACATTGTGTAGATGGAAATGAGGAGGCATTTGAAAGCTTATGTCAAAGAGTTGGAATCACAAATGAAAGTGAAAATTTGGAGGGAAAGAATGTGAGCAAAAATTGTTAAGTGAGCCAAAAAGTTCACCAGCACAAAATATTCTCTACAGTGTAAATGGGTTCTGACGAAGATATGGTAGATAATGAGTTATGTCCAAAGTAGCTTAAGAAGCTAATGGAAAACCCAAGCTCGAAACTTAAACAAAAAAGAAAACACCAAAGTAGTGCCAAGTTCTTCTAAGCGGGCTAGTTATGATACAAAAATGACAAGTCCAAAAAGCAAGAAAACAAAGATGACAAGCTTGAGTGAGACTACCAAAAATCTGATATTATGTATTTCTCCCTCAGAAAAGTTCAAACTAAGCTGGGATATAACAGTTATGGAGGTAGTAGAGTTGTAGAGTCAACGATGAAAGAGATACTAGCAGAGGCTGCATCCAGCCCTACTGACAGTTATGAAAATCATAACTGTCGATAGGGGTTTGAGGAATATATTGATGTCTTTAACTTTAAAAGATATTCTTCGAGAACACAAGCCTGAGATTCTTTTTGTATGTGAAATAAAGATGAAGCATGTGCAGATGATAGATATGAGAAAAAACATAGGGTTTGACAATTGCTTTAATATTAGTAGGAGTGGTATGGGGGATAGATTGGCAATATTATGGAATAGTAAAGTGGATGTGAATATCACTTCATACAGTAATCATCATATAAATGTTGTGATTTATGGGGCCAATGAAGAGAATTTGAGATGCACCAGAATCTATGACCATTCACAAATTAAATAATAAAGACACATTTGAATGTTGTTAAGGAGGTTAAAGTGGCTTGCAAGTCTCTCTCTCTTTCTTTTTCCCCCCATGGATGTGCTTTGTTGACTTCAATGAAATTTTGAACTTGAATGAAAAATTAGGTGGCAAAGGCATAACCTTGATTATGGTGGCTACATTTAGAAAGGCTATAAATGATTGTAATCTAGTGGATTTAAGATGTAGAGTTTATCCTTTCTTATTATATTTAACTAAATAATAATTTGGGTGGATTCTAAGTCTAAATTACTTAAAAATAATATTATTATATTAATAGAGAATTAATAATATTACTATATACCATCTTTATTTGAAAATATAATATTATTATATTTAAAATATTAGTATTATATTTATTTAATATTAATAATTAATACTAATAAATAGTTTATTCTAAGAAAATATTAATTTCATACTATGTTAATAGTAAAAATATTTCATTTATATTGCCCTTATCAATAATTTTTAATTTATATAATCAAAATTAAAATTAATAAAAATTGTGATGTTCATAATTAAGAATATTAATAATTATTATAAATTTACAAATATAATAAAATAAATGTTTATTCATTAAATATATTTTTTATTAAATTTGTAATTAAAAACTATAATTCTTTAAATAAGGATAAAATTGTAATTTGAAACTATTTACTCCCAATCCAAGAAAAAGTAAACACATAAATTGAATTCTGATCTCCATTCCATGCTTCTATTTCAGTGTAAGTAAACAACATACTCCCACTCCCACTCCACACTCCCAATCCTAGGATTCCCACTCCTCAAGATTCCCACTCCAATCCAAAAAGTAAACGTTACCTTAAAAGCTTCTTCAAAGAAGAAGAAGAACCGAATTTGGTGAGTCATGAACTAGCGGGAGGTTAAGTTAAAAATAGAGAGGAGATTGATAGAGAGTTTTGTGAATGCCTTTCAAATTGTTTTAGAGCATCTAGCCAAATAGATGTGCAAATTAAGACAAAACTTGTAGGCTTGGTACCAAAGATGAATTCAAATATGAATGACCAATTGGATCCGCCTTTCATAGAAGAAGAATTATGGACATCCCTTTTTCAAATGTGTCCAACCAAAGTCCTTGGACCAAATGGACCACCAATAGCCTTTTTTTTTAAAGCATTAGGACTTAGTAAGGTTTGGTGTCATCTCTACTTGCCTCTATATCTTGAATGATAGAGGTACATTTGCTCCACTTAATCATACACATACTGTATTAATCCCAAAAATTCGTAGACCACAGAAGGTGACCGATTTTAGACCAATGAGCTTGTGTAATGTCATTTACAAGATTGTAGCCAAAATAATTGTAAATAGGCTAAAATATATCTTTCACCAATTTACATCTTTAACTTAAAGTGCATTCTCACCAATAGATTGATTACTAATAATATCATTATTGTTTATAAATATTTGCATAAAATTAGATATAGCAAATGAAAGAAACATGGGTTGATGGCACTAAAATTAGATATTAGCAAGGTTTACAATAAAGTAGAGTGGAGTTTTTTGAAGCTCACAATATTAAAGCTATTTTCTCTGGCAAATGGGTGGACATAATTATGAACTGTATTACCATTGTTTCTTTTTCTGTTCTTATATGTAATTGATTCAACCTCAAAGAGGACTTAGATAGGGTTATACTTTATCTCCTTCCCTTTTCATAATGTGTACATAAACTTTTTCCTTTTTGTGCAGGTAGAACACCAAAGACTTATTCATAGGCTTCATTTTGGCAAAGATGAACAATCCCCCATCTGTTATTTGCTGATGGCAGCCTAATTTTCACTAGAGTAACAATGGAGGATAGTAAACACTTAAAGGCCATATTTGAATGTTAAGATAAACTTCTAGACAGATCTTCAACTTTAAAAAATCATTTATGTTCTTTAGTGACAGCACAAAAATCCACTGAAAATATCAACAACAGAATAACATATTTTTTTTAAGCCAGAGCTTTAATGTTTGTAATGGTTGTAAATAGTGTAAAATGTTGAATTCAAGGGATATCATCAGAGATATCACATGAACTAAATGTGATCATTAGTGGATTTATTACCAATGAACCTAATCATTTTCACGATAATAAGTCTTACGGATGCCATTATTCCACACAAGCACATAAATAAGAAAATCTAAATAAGGCATCCTAGAATGGCAACTGCTCGAACAGCCCGAAGCTGTAATCATGAAATGAAACGTTCATAACAACTAAATAAGAAATAAATTGAAATGATGAATGTTAAAAAGAATACAAGCAAACCTTTGCTGTAGAAAATTCAAGGCCAATGCAAAGAGAAGGAAAACCACACCAAATTAAGCCATTGCTTCAACCTGAATGAAAATAAGCATCAGAATATGGAAGTGATATGCAAAATAGAAGCAATGACACCAAATTGAACCATTGTTTCAACCTGAATGAAAATAACCATCGAAATACGAAAGTGATATGCAAAATAGAAGCAATGATATTTGAAATGTACAAAATGAAGAGTGAAACAAACTTATTCTAATATGCAACTTGGGAATCTAACTCTAAAAGACCATGTTTGCTAGTTTATAAGAAAACTGGATATGAAGCCTATCCTCAACCCATAGAGGGCGTTCAGGCTGTTACTGGACGTAAAATCAGAGGAAGATGTGAGCTACAACACAACTACCAATAAATAACCTTTTATTTTACTGCTATTTTATCTTTTGCATTATTATTATTTTTGTGTGATTTTATGTCTAATCGTTGTTTGCTTTTTCTTTTTTTCTATTTGCTATTTACTTTTAAATTATTAAGCCAAATGCTTCACCTGTCATTTGACAAATACACCACCCCATTTACAGATGTGTATCATTGTGTCTATCACCAAGATCCTTAAATATGAGCTCATTTTCAAGCACTCATAATTTTTTTCTTTTTAGAATTGTTCCAATAGCAGCAACTTCAAACATACAACTTAAGAACATTTGTGTGTTTTCTGAATTTCGCTATGGAAAGTATAAGGAGTTCGTTCAGGCAGCCATAGATCTTGGCCATGCTATAACAGAGAGAAAACTACATCTTGTATATGGAGGAGGTGAGCGAGGGTTATCAAATCTTGTCTCTAAAGCTGCTTTCTTTCGATGAAGCCAAGTGCTTGGCATTATTTCAAAAGCCTTAAAACCTTTAGGATGTCTACCAAACCCACCAACTGAAGAAGAGTTAGTTGTCTCAGGTATACAAAAGAGAATATCTGAAATGTTAAATCATGTTGAAGCTTTCATTTTCTTACCATGAGATCTTGCAACTTTAAAAGCGCTAATTACATTTGCTTCTTAGGCCCATTTGAATATCCATCAAAGACCCATCGATTAATAACTTTTATGATGGCTTAATAGTATTTCTTAATCATGTAATTAAAAATTATTTCATTTCACCCTCAACGAAAAAACTCTTTATTTGTGCTCATACTGCTAACAAGTTACTTGATCTTTTGCAAGCTTACAAACCAGAGCCAAATTCCATGACTTTGGCGTTGGATTGGGCAACTGATGACGATGCCAGTAACTCTCATAAAAAGTATAAATTAGATTTAATTCTCCGTTTGTAAATATTTTCTAGCAGTGGCCAGGTGATGTTTTTTAAACTCTACTCCTTTCTTCTAAGACATTGAGGACAATGTCTCCTTCAGGTTGGGGGGAGGAAATAGTTGAACAATTGTGGAATGTCTCAATCATGGTGATGTTTTTACTATTTTTTATTGTAAAGACTAACTTTGGATAAAATTTGAGTCAAAAATGGCAAAATATAGAATGTAATATCTCTAGAAACGTATCTTCTTAATTTTAAATTTTATGTTTTCAAAAAAAAAATTCTAACTTCTTTTTCTTTTAACCATCTCCTTTAAGTTTTTGCAATCAGTCCTAACTTCTTTGCTAATTTAATTTTTTCGTGTTTTCTTTAACTTAAAAAAAAAAGAGTTTTTCTTTTTTGGTAAAATCTTTTAACATTGGATAACATGATGATTTTCAAATTTTGCTATTTGTATTATCTTTGGCCTTGAGTTATGTTACACCATGGTTTCTCCTTTGCATGTTGAAATATAAATTGAGAAATTTGATGAGTGAAATTGATTAAGCCATTTGGAGGAATGTACATTTCATAATAAGTTCAAGTGAGTTTTTGAGTCTATTATCCTTGGAGAGTAATCTTGTTTGCCTATACAACTTTACAATTTATTATACAAGATCTCTATATTTTCTTGTTTGTCAACAAAAAAAAAAAAAAAAAAAGATTTGCAACCGCATCTGAAAGTCCATTAAACTAGTAGATATGAAAGATTATTTAGAACCCTAAAAGATGACGGAATGCTATCTTTGATTTATTTGAGTCTTTCTAGCCAATCTTATTATAAAGTATCCATATTTAACCCCTTTGAGCCTATATATATAAACTTTTTCTTTGGTAACCTATCATCTTATCCCACTCCAATGTGGAGTATCACCTTACGTTTTATGTTTTCCACCACCCAATTATATTTGAAAATATGGATGATGATTATTCTTGATAAAGGTATATATATATATATATATATAATAATAATAATAATAATAATAATAATAATAATAATAATAATAATAATAATAAGCAAAAAAGAAAAGCACCTTGTAATCTCCAAAAAAGTCTCATATTTTTCAAACGTATATTTTTTTCCCTATTATCCTTTCTTTGTTAGCCATTTCCCTAGCCTACGTTATGTCCTAATTAAAGTCCTTCTTGATTTTAGGGTACTATAGTCTGAAGTTGAAGCTGGTAATATGGACTAAAAGATGTGGTGATGCATAAAAATAGAAATAAATTTGGCTAGTAATTCATTGGATTTGAGATCATTTCATTTATAAGTTGTGGGCATTATTCTTTCATCTTGGTGAGAGCGTGTGATATTGTTTTACCATTCTCTCAATCTACCACTTCTTAGAGTGGTAGTTTTTCTAGGGTTTATTTTCTTTTGGGAGAGTCACTCTTAATCATGAGATTTTAGGATTTGACATATCACTCTTAAAAGTGGCTTGATTAATGTAGTTTTGATAATTGATAATTGATAATTGATAATTGATCATTTTACATGATTTTACTTAACTGATTTGTGTGGGTGTGATTTTCTTTAGGCTGAAGATAATACTTATACTTTTATTTGATGAAAGAAGTAAACACAACTTAAAAAAAATATTTCAATTTGGGTTTAAAATTTCGCTAAATTTTTATAGCTTACATTGCTAGGGCCTAGCAATAAGCTGGTTGGGGGGTGTGATTGGCACTAAAAAGTGTACATTTAATAAGGATAAAATTATTAATTTTTCACTTAAAGTATTGATTAATGTGCTCATAACTTATAAATTATATTAATGGTCCCCTAAAAAAATTTTATGTTAAATTAATTCGTAATATGTTAATTTTGATCTTGTAAATATTTTTTAAGAATAAAGATAAAATTGGAATTGAAAGCGGAAGCAAAAAAGAACTGCTGGAGCAATTTGGAATGCATCGTTGAGGAGATATAATTAATAAATATTTAAAAAATAAAAAATAATAAAATGTGAGCAACCATGCTTTGGTTGTTCGTGATAGTCAAGTGGCTATCTTGCCACCTGACTATCACACCTCTCAAGGCATATATATTATATAAATATAATAATAATAATAATAATAAGAATGCATCCCCTTGCCTTTTATAGGCAAGGGATGCAAGCGAGAGACACAAAGTAGTAGAAGAGGAGACGAGGGAGTGAGTTGAGGAATTTTTTTTTTCTTGTTTTCTTCTATTTTGTTTTCTTTCAATATGAGTAGTTAATTTTACTAAACTGAGGTGAAAGGTAAAGCTCAAGGATTCAAATTTTGAAATAATTATTCTTTCAAGTGAGTCTTTAAGTTTATTTTAATTGTTGTATTTATCTTCCTTGTCGGTTTCTTTTATGTCATGTTAATTTATAGATTTAGGCTTCTTCAGATTTATATGGTATTTTGACATAATGTCGATACCTCAATATAATTATGGCACATTAGGTACTTAGTCCATATTTATCACACTAATGGTTAGTTAAGAATTAAATAGCATAATAATTAACTGGCAGAATAAAATATAAGATAGTATTGTAATCATAATTTAAAATCTAAGAGTGCATCTCGTAACCTTATCATATTCTTAAATTGATTTTTAGTAATTTCTAATAATTTCTTTTCTCACATATAATTTTCTTTGTTAAACAAATTGACTACTAGATTTGAAATTTCTTGTGGTTCAAACCCGAACTCACCGGGTTGTATTATAATTAGACACTCTTGTATTTGGTAATAATAACACCTGAGTCGTGTCATGGTGGTTGGTGACTGGAGGTGCCATGCCGACAGCCAAAATTTAAAGTTCAAAATGTACCTTTCTTATTTTTATAATATTACCAGAGGTAAACCTAGGGCTTGTTTGTTAATGTCTAAAGTCTAAAGTTTTTATTAATTTTAGATTTTTTTTAAAATATGCTTGTTTGTTTTTTATAAATTATTTCAGATTTTTGGATATTTACATCTGAATAGAAAAAGTGAATATTTGTGACTTTTATCTGATTAGACTAAGGTCTCAATGAGAAAGAAGTAATTATTATATTCTAAAAATATCTCTATAAAATATACTTATTTCCCAAACTATAAAAATAAATCCCCCCATTTTTGTATTGATTTATAAGGATATAAGTATTAAATAATCATGTTTAAGATTTCTTTTATTTATAAAAACAAACAAGTAGCCATTTATATTCAAATATTTAAAAAAGAAAAACAAACAAGTTGTTTAGTTATTTATAGTTAGACCCATTCTGACATTATAAATATTCAGACCTATTAAGATTTTAGACCAAAAAAAAAAAATGCTACCTTACATAAGTGGTTTGTTATGAATGTCCAAAATTGTGACATTGCCTCTATTTATAACACAAATTAAGAGATAAATTTGTTACTCTAATTGGCTTGCCATGTGTCCTTCATTGATATGGGCACGAGCCATTTCTTTTTCTGTCGTTTATTGTCTTTTCTCCAGAGTTAGAATATTTTCCGAACTTATTGCTTTTTATTCTAGAGTCATATGTGTTAGCCTAAAGGGCTACACATAATGTAATTTTGATGATAACAAACATTTGTCTTAAGTGATTTGATAAATATTGTATTTCACATTTTCACTAGTTCTTGAAGGATAATATTTATGATGAAGTGAACCACGTGAAATCAAGTTCAAGACATTCAATGGACAATGGCACAATAAAGAATAAAGTTTAGAGCTCAACGGACTCATTATTTGCGACAATTCTTGTAAAGCCGGTATGATTTAATATATGAATGGTTTAGCATTTAAGAAGTTCAAGATTTTATTAAATAAATTATTATTTTTTCATAAATCAAATGTTTTACAAGTATAAGCTAAATATTTTATGAAGTTAGTTATTTTTCAAGATGTGGACTAAAATCAAAAAGTTTTGTAATCTTTAATTTTAATAAGTATTGTTTTGAATTCTGGAGTTTGACTTATTTGTGAATATTTGAAACGTTTTAGGACGTACTATAATTTCTAAAAGTTTTAGGGCTAAAGTACAAATATTAATAATAGATAGAGAGTTAGTGGCTAACTGCTGAGGAAAATTTTATACTTTCAAGTTTTGGACTAAATTGAAAAAGTTTTAAAAATTTTGAAATTTATAAGTATTATGTTAAATTTAGAAAAGGACTACTTTGAAAAATATTGTCATGTTTGGGCCCATATAATAATTTTAGAAAGTTTTAGAAATAATAAGTATTATTTAAAAATTCTAAAATTGGATCCGTTTGAAAATTTTTATGATGTTTTGGGCCAAAGTATAATTATAAAAAGTTTAGGAAAAAAATATGATTGTATGAACAATATTACTGTAGCAAATTTAGATTTAACAGTAACTTTACTAAACTTTACTGTTCTGAAGCGGGGAGCCGGCTAAATTAAGCGACTAGCCACTTGCTTGCTGGAATTTGTTTACAATGGCTAGTTTTCGGGCTTTATCTATAAAAACTCAACATCAACTTCAATTTTAAGACTTTTGCAATCATAAACAAGTGTAAATGACATATTTTGAGCTTCCAAATTCACAAATCATCATAGATTAAATTTTCATTGAGCTATCATTTATATATATGTTCTAAAAGAGTGTTTTTGTTGTAATCTTTGTTTTCTCATCAAATTTGTGCGTGTATAAGTGTGGGAAACACTTGAGTGAAGAGATTGGGTGATAATATCTTATTGTAAGGGTCCATTGACACTTTGGAAGTCAATTGTAAACATTTGAAGTCTTGGGAGGCTTGGATAGTGAAATCCTCGAGATTGGTTGGCTTGGAGGTGTGGACGTAGGCAGGGATTGCCGAACCACGTAAACATCATTGTGTTTGCTCTCCATTCCCTTACTCTTTTATTGTAGTGCTTTATTAAATTTATTATTTTTAATTTCATTAAGGCAATAGATTGAATTGTTGTGTCGTTTGTTTAGCTTAAGTTTTAAAATTCCAATTCACCCCCTCTTAGGTTGTATAACTAGCATTTCAATATGTTATTTTGGACTAAGGACTTGTTTAGAATTGTTTTTCAGAGATTCAAAAGTGATTTTGAAAAGTTAGAAATAATTCTGGTGTTTAGAAATTTTTTTTATAAATCAGTTTTAGCATAATCATCCTCTTTTACATTAGATTTTGAAATGCATAGAAAGAGTAGTTTTTTAAAATCTAATGTTGAGAATCAGTTTTATACTTAATAAAATTCCATATATATCGTTATATATACTATAAAAATCTAAAATTACCATTATTAATTAGGAAATAAGATCATTAACTTTAAAGATAATAATAATATTATTATTATGAATTATATTGAAATAACAAAATAAAAATAGAATTAATAATATAAAATATTTATTTTATTTATCAATTATTATATATTCATAATAAAAAAATTTATATACATGTATATAAAAGTGTAAATAAGTTCTATTCAGTATTATGTCAAATTTAATCAATTACATTCTTATAGTAATTTAACAGTAAGATTGACCAAACACATATAATTGGTTTTGAAACTCACAACATTTTTAAAAATAAATTTTACTAAATGATTAACTGATTCTTTTCATAATTAATTATTTCTATAATACAATTAAAAGTAATTATTTTCATCACAGCATTACCAAGTTGGACCAACTCCAGTTTTCATGTGTTTCTCTTAACAAAGCATGCGATATTTTTAGTGGCTTTAAATGTATCTACTTTTCTTTAGTTTCGAGCAAAAGCTTGTGCACATCATGCGTATCTATTCTTACCCTTACTATACTCCTATTTTGAAGTGAACTTGGGGAAAGTGTGGATTAATTCTTGGTTGTAAATGACATGTGTCATTTGCTTATTGACTCGGTAATTTTGTACCTATGACTAAGGTTTCCTTAACTTCAAATTTTAATTGAAAAAAGATGAATTAATTTTTCATTCATTGGATTTATTCAATGCAATGGTAAGATTTTAAAGTTAAAAAATAGTCATTACGTCTCCACCCATCTACGATAAGATTGAGTGATCTAAAACATTAAGTCCCCTTTTGAAGTCAAAATTTGAAGTTAAGGGAACCCTCCGTATAAAATATAAATCACATATAGATAACTATTATTATCTTTATTTTTTCATCTATTATTTTTTTATTGTACTTTTATTTCAATTACTCTATCATTAATTTTTTCCACTTTATGTAAACTTGCACGTTTGAAAAAAAAAGATGCATCTAGCCAATTTAAATTTATGTTTATTTGTATCACTATACGATAAAAGAAAAATTTAATAGAAAATATTTCAATTACTTACATTTTGTTTTTGGAACCCACTATCTTAACAGTATAATATATCAAATACCTAACTTTTTTTTTTGTTATTTACAACTAGGGATGGCAATTGTACCCGCAAACCCGCCCAAACCCACCCGCCAAAACCCGCCCGTTGCGGGTAATTTTACCCGTTGCGGGCGGGTTTAATATTATAAATTAAAACCCGCACACGGATGCGGGTGGGTTTAGTATTAACCTTATATCCGGTGGATACCCGCATGGATATCCACCAAACCCGTAATATTTTTTTTCAAATATTTTTAATTTAATTTAAATATAAAAATGTATAAAGAAAATAATGTCATTAATCAAATTACCAAATAGACAAAGGCTCAAAGTTGTGTATGTGAGTATGTAGCCCATCTCTTATTCTAAAGTCATAACCTAAAGAAAACTAAAGGCATTTCCCTTCGAATTAAAATTTGAAAATATTAATCTTAATTATTATTATAGGCATTGTGTTGGATGGGTGCTTATGGTGGTGAATGAAATGAATATCTTCTCTTGGATATTGTTTTAAATGATAATATGAAATGTAATTATTATTTTTAGATACTAGTTTGTGTTTTTTAAATAGATTTGTGTAATTTATACTTAAATTTGAGAATTTGTATTGAATTGATGTAGAAATTTTAATTTTTCATTGACATTGTTTAAATATAAAATTGAGTATGCTATATGGAATTTGAGGTTATTATTATAAATTTATATATTAAATATTTGTGATTTTAAATACGGAAACCCATAAAAAATCCGTCGGATACCATTGCGGGTTTGGTAATTATTAAAACCCGCTGCGGGTGGGTTTTTTTAAAAAAATTAAAACCCGCTGCGGGTGGGTTTTTAAAAAAAAATTAAAACCCGCTGCGGGTTGCGGGTGGGTTTGGTAATTTAAATTTTGTGCGGGTTTGGGTTTAGTAATGGCAAATCCGCTGCGGGCGGTGCCCATTGCCATCCCTATTTACAACCGATCATAATTTCATTATTAGAAAACAAAAAAATTATTTTTTAAGTAGTGGCAATCGTAAACTTGGCCCAGTTAAGCCTCATAAGACTGAAAGCAAATAGGACTTAACTCAATCTAACTAATGGAGTTTGGTGTTTTATCCAGGCTCCACTAACAAATTGGGTTAGGAAAAAAATCCAGGCCGGTCCGAGCTCAGGCCCAGGCCTGCATGGATTGAGATTGGATATGGACAAAAAAGATTTAAAGCCACATAGATTAGGTCTGGATAAGAGCCTAAAAAAAAAGCTCTGGCTTGGCCCAGACTTTTTAGTTTATAAATAAAAAATTAATTTAATTTAATAAAAAAAACTTAAAATATTAAATTAATATATTTTTATATTAGTATTTGTGATTTATTATGTTGTTTTATTGATATTTTATGTATTAGACTATTATGTATTGGATAATTATCTTTAATTTAAATTTTTTAATTTATTAAACAATTATTTCATATTTAATGGAAAAGCCTAAGTCCGTCCCCAGCCCATCCATGCTTTTGAAGGTCCTAGGCTTGTTATCAATAATATGGGCTTGGGCTTAGACTTGGAAAAGCCTGATCCAAGCCCATATTTTGCCAACCATACTAAAAATCACCATTGGTGCCAATAGTAAAAGCTAAAAGTGAACTTGACAGTAACAACAAAATGTGATCTTCGGTTGAACTTTTCTAAGCCCAGGCCCAAGTCTATTACAGGGGAAACATAAGGGTTGGACTTGGGCTTTCACTCATTTTTTTAATTTTTCTAATTGTTGTAAACTTGAAATTGAGTTAATAATCAACAATGAATTAAAAAAAATGAAGCAAATAAAAGTTTAAAGATTTAACTATTCAATAGTGGATTCTGATTTAAGCACTATGTTAATTAATTAACTCTTAAGCGAGAGTTTATTATTATAATTTTAACATTTTTGAATAATTATTGATTTGTGAATTAGGAACTTAAGTTTTCTTTTTTTTCGATTATTTTTTAAAATTTAATTTATAATTCTAATTTATAAATTTATTCTTTTAAAAAATGGAGGCCCATACTTTTCTTATAGAGGGCTAAGCTGAAAGCCTAAGGGCTTGGACAAAGCCGGTTGTACTGGCCTGAGCTTTTTTGCCCACCCTAATAAGGATGGTAATAAAATCCAGATCTAGCCCACATGCGCAAAAATCCGGATCCACATATTAAAAAATACGAATCCGGATGTGGAAAGTTGAGATCTGCACAGATCCAAATACTTGCATTTGGAAAAACGAATATTCGAATCTGATTAAATTTTATTTTAAATTAAAAATTAAAATTTATTTGTGGATTTATAATGTTGTTGTATGTTATTCATGTTGAATAATTAATTGTTGAATTATGATTTATAATTTTATTTGATATTATTAGGTAAATTATTGAATTTTATTTTAAATTAAGGATTAAATTAAAAATATATATTAAAAATTAAATTAAAAATAAAAATTAAATTTATCTGTGAATTTATGATATTGTTATATGTTATTCATGTTGAATTATTAATTGTTGAATTATGATTAAATTTTATTTGATATTACTGGGTAAATATTGAGTTTTTAAATTATTTATTAAATTATTGAATTTTGATTTTTACAAATCCGAATATTCAGAATATCTGCCTTACATCCGTTGCGGATATTACCCGCATCTGGATCTGCATACTTTTTTTATTGATCTGAATATAAAAATGTAAATCTAGATCCGGGTTTTGTCAACCTCACACCCTAAAACTAGACGTTTTGGAAACAGTTTTATGTTCATTACAACCTCGATAACCATGTTTAATTACAAAGAAACTTACATACATTGGTTGCATTATATTAGCATGTTAGAGATAGAGCTTTTAACCAATTAAATGTCATTTGGATAGGTCAAATGGTCTCACTATGAGTACACTCACTTTAATTTATAGAATATTTATTTTAAAATGAAAAAATCGGCTCAACAGGCATTGGCGGACCTAGAAACTAAAATGAGGGGGGGCTTAGTTCAAAAAAATTTATTTAACTTATATTTTTTTTAATGTTCACTTGAATACATTTTAAGTCTTATAAATTCAAATTTTATTACTTTTTTTAAATTCTAAATAATAATAGTAATAAATTATTATTTTTAAATCTGTGAAAATATCATTTTTCGAAGTAGTATTTTAAATGCGTGAAAATATCATTTTTCGAAGTAGTTTCCACAAAATATTTTAAAAAATAAAATAATGTGGCTAATGGGATTTGAATCAAGGTTTTGAAACCATTAAATAACACTCTTACCATTGAACTACAAGTCTTTTAATATATGAAAAATGTGTCCAAATTGTTTTATCTAACATTTTCAGAAGGGGCTTGGGGTACATTTAAAAAAAAAAACTTAATGGCCCAGGGGGGACTGAACCCCCTCCTAGGCCTTAATTGGGTCCGCCCATGCCAACAGGCAGGCCGCTGTGGCACTATTAGTCAAATAGTTCTCCTCATGATCACGTTAATTTATAGAATATTCATTTTGGTTTAAATAACAGTTGTTGCTTGACAAATTCAATGGTCTTTCATTTATGATGTATGTTTAAGTGACACTTTTAAACATAAATTTAAATACAATATTATGACCATTAGATTAGAGCCAATTAAGGGTTGAGATTAAAGCAGATATGTCCTTTTTAATTTTAAAAACTAATATATTAATGATGTGGGTTCCCATATAATAATAAGTTATTGCTCATTTTTCTCTCTCTTAGTTAATTTATTCTCTCTTTTGTCATTTATAATACTAGTCATCTCTCTTAAAAAACACCAAAAAAAAAATCATGTGCCCAGGAACGAATCAAATCCAAAAAAAAAAGAAAACTGAGTGAAATAACCAAGGTAATAATCATTTATTCTTTTTTTCCCCTTCATTGTCGAATTTTAATCTTGTCTTATTTAGTTTTTGTTAATTCGTTTCCATCAAAATTGCAGCTCTTGATGGGAAATCAAAACTGGATCAAGTTATGAATAGTCATGCTAAGCGTTAATTTTGTAAGTTTTATTATCACTTTTTTCTTATTTTTTCTATATTGTTCGCTAGCTAATTGTAATAAATAAAATATTTAGTGTAGACGAAGATAGTTTGTCTCAGCATTTATGATTTAGTCTATATTTGTGTATATATATTTGTCCTTTTTTTTTAGAAAATACATTTTTATTCTTTAGAAACATAGAACAAATTATGCATTAACTATTATTTGAATCATTATTATTGGGTATAAAACACAATTTCTTTTGATATTTTTGTAGGTGTGTCAATGACGTAAAATTAATTTGAAAACGTTTTTTGTGGTGGTCAAATTTTAGAGTGGAATTCTTTTATTATCAACTACTTTGAAAATGGGATGATGATTTTCTAGTAGTGGTACTTGCTACCAAATTTTTTATTGATTAAATATTTTTGTTTTTTTTATAAAATTTGATACTTGGTGCTTGTGGATTTTTTTTTAAAGACGTTTGAATATTAAAATATCATTTTGTAAGAGATGAACTACTTTGTTTTGTAAGAGCTGAGTTTTATCGTTAGTTATAAAATTTTTAAAGTACAATATAAATGTCTAAACATAAGTCACTTGTTAATTACAATACTGAGATATGATGCAGTTGCTACCGTTAAAAAATGAGGAAAACAATTTAATAAGATAGGCATAAAAATGAAAAGTAACAAAAGAGAGAATGTATTATGAAGAGAGAATATGAGGACCCACCGCATTAATTTATTAGTTTTTAAACTTAAAAAAAAAGTCATGTTATCTTTAATCTCAATACTTGATTAGTTCTAATTTAATGATCATAATATTATGTTTAAATTTGTATTTGAAAGTGTTTCTCTTGAACATAGTGCATCTATGTTTCACTTAGATTTGACATGTAGTTATATGAACTGATATGTGGTCAATATTTAATTAATTCTAATTTGATGATCATAATATTATGCTTAACGGGTAATGTTTAGGTACCTTCCTTGAAGTTTGGTGTATTGATAGTTTGGTAGAAAATATTTGCATAATTACAAGACCCCCCTGACGTCAGTATTTCATTAGGTGGACCTTTAGTTGACTGCTGAAAATCTAAAAATACCCTTCTTGCCAAAATATTTCTTTATTCACGTGATGAAATGTTGGGTAATAGAATTCGTGCAAAAATCACAAATTACGTAAGAAGATAAAAATATTCATTGGATAAAAATAATTGAAATTGCTTAATAAAAAATTTGATACTGCATAATAATAATAAAAAAATTGAAATAATGTGCCGGCGTTGCTGCATCCTGCATGCATATTATTGTTGTGATTTTATTATTACTAACTACTTCATAACCAGTACATGCCACAAGAGCCAAAGCTACCAAAAGAAATGATTTTCACATTGTAAACTTGACGGTACATGCGTTGGCACCGAGCATAAAAACCTTCTGATACTGATATTTGCTCCATCTATATTTAAACGTAGATCAAGTAACTATTAAATTAGGTTTTAGGTCTCGAAAATCCCACTCTATAGTTGATATCTTCGAGTTTTGTTGGTGCATCAAATTTGGATCTAGAGCATCTTCTTTGTGAAACCCGAAGCACCTAAATTAATGGACTTGTTGCAGTTGCTTATTCTTCTTTTGGAATGTTGCATGCAGATAGATTACAGACTTTGAAATAAGAAATACAATAAACAATGCCTCTTATATATATACATCTGATTGAACTTAAGATTATGACACACTTATTTGAAAATTAGAATCAAACAGGGAAAATAGCAAGTCAATATTTTTTTAATCTGGAAAAGGGGAAATTTTCAGAGTTCATCACATGCCAAATTCATAGTCTTGTATCCACTGTTTTCTAGTTTGAATAATAAATAGAACCCTTAGAAAAAAAACATAGAGAACATCTCACATGGGAGCAAAAACTGTGTGTAAACCAATATACCTAACTTGCCTATGATTACAATCACATTATTTACCAAATACAATATTACCTTCTCCAAAAAATTAAAAAACAAAAATACAACATTACCAAATTATTGAATTTATTACAACAGCAAGGCAAAAGAACACCAAAGACATGCACAAACCGAAAATCGCACACAACTCAAACTAAGTGTCATGATCCCAAACTGAACAATTACATAAACCACTGTGGGCTCTCTGAAAGATTATCACATTATAAGTAAACCGAAACCCATCTTTGATGAACTACATCTAGTACTTATAAAGCTCTTAAATCATTAGGCAATAGCTCTTATCAGTCATTACCCAGAAGTTTTTTTCAACTCAACACTAACAACCCCAAAGAGAAACAACATCCGGCAACATATTCATTAATTAAAACAAACCCATTGTTATTTTTAACAAAAAAAAAAATCTTGTAAGCCACTGATTCAAGCATGTAAGCTGTGTTTTCAAAGACTGACCTCTTTTGTGATCTAATTCTAGTCGTGGCAAACACTAGACGCTGGCGATACTTGCTTTGTGGAAGCATTGGACTACCGAATGCTGTCATCTCGTGCATTAGATGAAAATGAATCAATGATTTCAAAAATTATTTGTGAGTTGCAAACACTTTTTCTCCAGGGACGGTGGCTTTTGTTCAAGTGTCAGGTGTGTTTAATTACCAAAAGGAGTACACTTTGTGAAAAAAATCATTTTCTATCGTCTATTGGATAATGATTGTGGCTGGGTAATAGTGTGTTTGAGTCTTTATTTCGCAAACATTGAACCATGTTTTGTTTGAATTTTGATCTTATTTAAATTTTAAATCAACTTTTATATGTTTTCCCTTTTATATTGATGTCATACGTACTTTTATACTAACGTCAAGGGAGATCCTCGTAATTATGTGAATACTTTCTATCAGACTGTCAATACACCAAACCTCAGGGGAGGTCCCTAAAAATTACCTTATGTTTAAATTTATATTTAAAAGTGTGTTTCTTGAATGTATCATACATTTATGTTTCACTTAGATCTTCCATGTTGTCATATCAGTTGATATATGTTCAATACTTTTTGATAACTAACTAGCTATTCAGTTAAAGTAACGAAGCTCCCAATAAATATGGTTTTGTTCCAAGTTAAAGTACGTCCATTGATTTTACAATCCATTCAAATTCGACAATCCTTAATATTTTTGTAATTATTTAATAAAGTTGATCCACCTATGCATCGGATCTATTGTAGTCATGGTAATATAAATGTGTGCATGTGTGTCTATACATATGTGTGTGTGTGTGTGCGCGCGCGCCTGTCTGTCTCTCTCTCTCTTTACACACACACACACACATATAGTGATTCTTCAATTAAAGTAGGGAATAAGTTAAAAGATAAGAAAAATACACACTTAAATGATAGTATACTTTACAATGTTGTTTACTGAAATATGTGTTTTTTTTCATCTTTCCCTTATCATATTGAAGTAAGAGATCTCTTACTCACTCACTCTCTCTCTCTCTCTCTCTCTCTCTCTCTCTCTCTCTTTATATATGAATTACTTATTAAAAGATGGGTAAAATATACACTCTAAATTAGTGTATTTTATCTTATATTATTAAAATATATATTTTTCTTTGTCTTTTAATTTATTCGTTACTTTAATAATTTAAGGAATCTTTGATGCAAAAATAATAATAATTATTACTATATATTCTCTAATGAGGAAATCATTATTTTAATAAAGTGAAGATATTACTAACAGACAAAAAAGATATAGTTCTAATGGGTTCCTCTATGATGCTGTAATTTTTTTTACAGTATCAATAATGTATTAATTGTGAACCATTAGATCTAATCAATGGTATACAATATTTGTACTAAAAAAATAATTTAAAAATAATAGTAACCGTACAAGTGGGTGGATAATTTTTGTAAAATAACTATGACCATCCTTAGAGTTTGAAACAATTTCACTTAAATAACATATTTTATTTAAAATTATTTTTCAATCCTCCATTAAATTGAAATGTGATAATTTTTTTAAAATAAATCTTCCAAAATCTATTACCATTAAGTATAAAATATAATGGTAGGTTATTTAACACAAATCAAATAAATAAGTTGCAATTGTAAATTTTATATATGATATAATAGTAATAAATAACATAACTAAGTACATATAATTAAGTAAATGTCATAGTTACATTAATAAACTCATTGTTGAGATTGCTTGTAACATAAAAAAGTACTTGATCACACATGTTTTAATAAAATTTAATATCGTATATTAAAATACTCATTATTTTATATAATATTAAGGGTTATTGTATAATTGATCATGAAGTATGTATTATTTTTAACACCCATTTAACATACTTATTCTCTGAACTTTATATTTATCTTACAATTAATATCCTTACATGATAGGAATTTTAAGTTTTATAAGCCTATATATTTTCATTTTATTTTCAAATATCACTTTGTTAATTTCATAAAAGTTAAATCTAATATATATTCCTAATGAGCTTTAATTTATGAATCGTGAAAGATTATTTTATTGATATCCTTTGATTGTAATTATAAAATTTTATGTTATTAAGAGTCATTACTTTTGTTATGATAATTAATAGTGACAATAAATAAAATGTTACCTCCAATAATATTTACGTGGGAAAAAAAGTGAAAGAAAATCATTTATATTTTTAGATTTTTATTGACATGGTAGGAAATTATCTCAGCCTTATAAAATTTAACTTCCACAAGCTTGTTTTCATTTTATTTTCAAATGTCACTTTGTTAATTTCATAAAAGTTAAATCTAACACATATTCCTAATTAACTTTAGTTTATGAATCATGAAAGATTATTTTATTGTTATTCTTTGATAGTAATTATAAATTTTTTATGCTACGAAGAGTCATTACTTTTATTATGATAATTAATAGTGACAATAAATAAAATATTGCATCAAATAATATTTAATGGAAAAAATGAGGAAAAAAATCATTGTATGTTTTTATATTTCCATTATAAAGATATGGTTTGGGATACTTTAACTTATAATTTTGGCACAATATTTGAGCCACTAATATCTCATAGTCTAATGGTTGATATTGAAAGTTAAAGCAACATTTCATAATGTTATATCCTCCACCATTGAATTGCATGAAATAAATAGTTTAATTTTTTGATAAAAATTTAAATCAAAATATTTCTCACTCTATAGTTATATAGACATATATATTTTTCAATAATAATTTGTGAATAAAATATTTCTCATTTGTTGTGACTCATATAGTATTGTTAATAAAACACATATAAAATAGTTTATTGCAATACTTTCTATTATCATTATTGTTTAGGTATTAATGGTTTGTAATTAAATTCATACAATACAAATTATTACAAGACTTTGTGTTAAATAACCTACTTGATATTATATTTTATATTTAATGGTAACTGATTTTGGAAGATTTATTTAAAAGAGATTATCATATTACAAATTTAAAGGAGGGCTAAAAAGTAATTTTAAATAAAATATATTATTTAAGTGAAATTGTTTCAAACTCTAAGGGTGGTCACAATTATTTTACAAAAATTATCCACCCACTTGTACGGTTACCATTATTTTTAAATTATTTTTTTAGTACAAATATTGTATACCATTGATTAGATCTAATGGTTCACAATTAATACATTATTGATGCTGTAAAAAAAATTACAGCATCATAGAGGAACCCAGTTCTAATACATTAAAATGTATGTTTCTTTTATATTTTAGCAATATTTTTACTTTAACAAAATGAGGATAATCTCATTAGAGAAGAACTCTTTCCATATGTATGAGTTAGGTTTCATTAAAAACCCTACATTTTAATTAAAGTATAAGATCTTAATTGAAACGATTAAAATCTTTACATAATAAACATCATGTGCAGATTTTAAAACAAAAATAATAATAAACTATTAAATTCAAATCCAATAATCCAAATTAAAATTCTACACTTTAACTACAATATAAGATTTGAAACTTTTATATAATTTCTATGTGCGTGTGCGAGAGAAAAAGAGGGAGGGAGGGACATTTTGGATGCATTCATATAATTGCATAAAAACAATCCTGAGATGAACTTGGCCATGAAATGTGACATAAAAAGCATCATAAATGTTGAAATGTGACATAACTTCCACTTTGTGAAACATTGGAGACTTGAGTGCCCAATGATATATTGACACGCACGACATTATACAATACACGGTAATTGTGCTCAATGTCCTGTCTCAGAAACAGCGTTCGATTCAGTGAAATTATTGCCCATGTGGTAAAATAAGGCTAAAGCACGAGCGCGAAAAACGTGTGGCGGACACAGGGCATCGGTCACAAAAAAAAAACAAGTAATAAATTCGAAATTTCCACAAAACAGTTAAAGAACTGACTACATTCAAAAAGGTTAAAAATGAGATTAACTCTCTTGAATTAATTTTTT
This sequence comes from Citrus x changshan-huyou, assembly GCA_039657385.1. NCBI lineage: Eukaryota > Viridiplantae > Streptophyta > Magnoliopsida > Sapindales > Rutaceae > Citrus > Citrus x changshan-huyou. Next base: position 9,988,503 of record CM077550.1, read on the forward strand.
TTTGAATTTTTAATATTTTATACTATGTGATATATAATAATAATAATATATGAATAGAATTTAATTTTTTAATTTTTAATTTATTAATCATTAATTAAAACGTAAATTTTTATTGAAGAGAAATTTATATTAAGGGGCGGAACTTAATCTTAAAAAATTACCAGGTACCTAAAGAAAAGGCGTTGATTTGCGGTGACATAGATAATTACGATAGTTCCATTCGCCCTACTTCGGCTCGTCGTTAAATCAGGCGAGGTCAAGACGCTTCTCTTGATCACACTCAAAGCAAAATCAAAGTCAAACTCACTCACACAGGCTGGCCTGTTCAAGAGTTGAATTTCAATCCTCAAATAATTATTAAATGGCTGAAAGAAATGAAGCAGGTGGAGGTGCTGGAATTGGAGAAGCAGGCCGTGGTGAGTGGAATGGTAGAGAGTTCAGGATTCATCTCCAGGGAAGGAATTTTGACGATGTGCAAATTAAGGTTACACGCAAGCAGATCATAATAACCGAGCGTCGCAGTATGAATTTGATTTCGCGTTCCAGGTTGCCAAGAACTGCAAGTAGTCACTTTATGCCTTTCATGGAGAAAGGGTTTCTCGTTGTTAGTTTCGATAGATTGAGCTTCGCGGAAAAGATTTGGAATGTTTTGATTCGCGGAACGACTCTTGCTGGTTGTTGCGTAAATTAGCAAGTATACTAGTCGGCACAAATAATATAATGAAGAGTAGAGTATCGTCCCACAGAGATTGTATATCCTATTAGTTACCGAAATTATTCTAACCATGTTTTATTGGAACAATCGATCAGGCGAATTTAGATTAAAGTTAAATAAAATAAAATAATTAAAAATTAAATGAAGACGCAGGCAGTAATAGAAATCACCAAGAGATTAAAACACTAGGACATCCGATTTCACCATAACCAATCCAATTTAATCCTCCATCTATGCTATTAAACACTACTACAAAAATGACATTTACTGACACTTTGTTTCTGACACTTAGTAAAAAGTGTCAGAAATGGTGTACATTTGGACCATTTTCCGCCTTTAACAAGTATGTATCATAAATCATTGATACTAAGTTGTCAGTAGCTTAAAACTCAGTGATTATTGATACTGAAGCATCAGTGATAAAAAAATAATAATATTAATTTTGTTTTAATTTGAACTCGAACTCAAGATCTCTAAACTTAAAATTTGTAAGTTTAGAGTGCAAACCATTGATGCAAGTGTTTTTAAATTTTAAATTTGATTAATTTTTTTATTTAATTAAATTTTATACAATTACTTTGTGGACAATAATAATAATAGTAGTTTTGAGAATAAAATTTTTTATTTTGCCACATGTCAGCTTGTAATTCGTTGTTAATAATAATAATTTTACTTGACCACGTGTCGACTTATAGTTTGTTGTTTTATTAAATTACAATGCGAACAACTACACTATATAATTTTTCAAAGTATAAAATGAAAATAAGAAACCCTAAATCTAACCTAATCAAACACACCACTTCTTAAGTTGCTGCCGCCACTCCCCTACTCCTTGACTTTCACTGCTGCCGGCCGCTGCTCCTCGACTTTCACTGCTGTCGGCTGTCGTTCCTTGACGTCACTGCCGCCTTTGCTCTGCTGTTGTCAAGCTTCAGCCACCGACGACTAGCTAGCCACCTTTCAGTACGTTGCTGCTACCACTTTTATGCCGTCACATCAACTTCAGCTCAGCCAGCCACCGTTCCTTTACCGCCGAGATCAATAACCATTTCTTTCTCTTCTCTCTTTTGGTACAGGTATGAAAATACTGCAGAGGAGTTAATCTGTTAATTACCTTTCTGTACGTCGCTGCTGTCATTCGTGCACGTCACTGCTGCTGCTCATCTTGGTCACTGCTGCCGCTCCTCTGCCGCCACGACAAGCTTCAGCCTTTTTGACAAAACATTTCACTTGGAATTATAAGCAAACCCTTTTGAGACCATAAAAAACTAAGCCAATTTCTTTGGTTTCAAGGCCTTGTTTTTTTACTTTGAAATCGGATCATACAATGACAAGCCAATTGAAAACTTCTGTTCAAGATTTCATTGTTAAATTCAGCTTTATTTTTATTATTTGTGTTCCTTTCATTTTCTTTCCCTTTTTTTGATTTTTAATTCAATTTGGGATTTGACAGATATATTTTTTAATTTTTATAAAAATTTATCTTATTTGCAGGATGCTAAGGGACAGGATGTTGATCTTAGCATCTACAAGGGAAAGGTTCTTTTGATTGTCAATCTTGCATCACAATGGTGTGCCTCAGCTCCTTTCATTTTTAATTTTTTTTTCCATAATGATTTATTGATTATTGTTGATGCTTCCATTTAATTAATGCTAATACGTGTTATCTATCTATCGGGAGTCTAAATTTTATAGAATTATATCATACTCGGAAGTATGCATGCTCCCAATACAAATAAGTGTTTATAAGAGAGGATTTCACCCAAAATCTTTAATTCTTGCAAAATGCTAGTGGCTCCGTTTGCACAAGTTTAGTTTTCATCCATGTTCGTTCCTTTACCATAGCGGTTCCTTTACCACTGAGGTCAGACACCATTTCTTTCTCTTCTCTGTTTTGGCACAGGTATGAAAATACTACAGAGAAGTTTCTCTATTAATTACCTTTTATGAAAATAATATATATATATTATTCACATGTTTAATTGAGAACATCTAATAATATAGTAATAATATAGTGGGCAAACTATAGGAAGGTTGTTAGTAGACAATTCTAATTTTAGCTTTACTTTGCAAATGAAAGATTAGAAATATTCCGTCGAACCCATTTTACTATATTGGAGGTTTGGGCTAATCTTGTATAGATTTTTGCTCAGAAGAAGGATGGTTCTCCAAGGGCGGTGGGTTGGTTTTTCTATAGACTATTCCCCTATTTTCCCATTTTGCTTTTCTTTGAGGAAACCTGGTCCATTTTTTTTGTGTTTTCTTTCTTCAATCAAATATGTATTTCTCAATCTCCTCTCAAAAAATACCTATCTCATTTTACTATATGTTTATGAATTACTAATTGTATTTTGTTAGTATTCCATGTTCGAAGAAGAATATTAGATTGAAGAAAGAAGAAGTTGTTCCTTTGCTAATCATTTGAAACCCAGGTTTGCACTGAATCTAATTTTTATCTTTAACTTTTTTACTTGACCCATACTTGAATCAAATTTTTGCTCCACTTTCCTTTCTTTCGTCAATTTAATTATCAATCCACTTCAAACCTAAAAAGATTTAGTAATTGGGAAACCCTTTTTTTTTAAAAAGAATTGCAAAGTACTGTAATTGGAAACTGGGTTCATGTCTTAAAAAGTAACCTGATTTGTAATGTTTGGCTTATAGTGGCCTTCTATTTCTGTTTTTCATCTCGGCTTGGTTAATTTCTTTACTAGTCGTTTAAATTTTGTTAATTTTTATTTTTCCTCTTTAAGCTCATTAAATATCTTTTTTTTTCAATTTATGGCTTTCGGTCCAACTGATCATCGTTGAATGTGGGCACTATAAATGTTATAGTGCTTGTTAACTTAATGTATTTGATCATATATTATAGTATTGTTTACTTTAAATTTAGACAATGAAATAGATTACAAAAAAAATTACTTATGCTTGTCAAGTTGTAGACACCATCGTTCATGTCATCATTACTGAATATTGATGTACTTATTAAGTGTTCTCTTTAATACTTGATAGAATACTTTTGGTGAAGCAATTTTGGTCTCATGATTGCAGGCTGTAATTAACTTGGGAACGTGTAGATTCTACAATTTCTTTTTCTGATTCCTTAACTTGCTTCTTTTAATCCTACTCTTCTATGTTGAAGTAATTTATGAATATTTTTGCTTCAAAATAACTAAGATTTATTTTTCACAGTATACTAATTGATTTTATGCATTTGTAGGTGGGAAAAAAATGAAGCCGTGGATGGATATTGAGTGACCTTGTGCTTTTTTTTTTTTTTTTTTTGGGTTGGAAACTTAATTGAGTAGTAGTTAGCACTTGTTGTTTAGAGATTGTTGAAAATTTAATTTGATACTTATGTTAAGTCTTTTACATATAGTGATGTAGTTGAATTTTGTGAATTTATGTGATGTATTTGAGATGTTTATTATATGAATTGTGTTGCAAGATATTTAATAATAAATATATTTCGAGTTTTCTTTTGGTTGTACAACAAACACGAAAAATATAATTAAAATAAAAATATACTATTAACCAAAAGCAGCATAACATTACTAAATACTGACACTACATATTTAAAATAACAATAAGAATTTTTTATATTATCGAGTCAGTTTCTGATACTATAGTCACATAAATTACTGACATGTAAATAGTATCATTAAATACTAACATCATCGTGTCATTATTTTAGTGATACTATAGTGAAACAAATTACTGACACAAAAATTACTGACACCAAAAATTAGTGTCAGTGTGTTCTGGCTTGAGCAACATTGACACAATTAACAAGTGTCAATAAAAGTAATTACTGACGCTAAATTAGTGTGAGTAAAACTCATTTTTCTAGTAGTGAAAGTTTATTACCCATGTTGACAGTGAATTTCCCTAATTTATTTAATATCATCTCTCGAGTAATATCAAAAATATCTCCACATATCAACCCACTATATCTCTATGTGAATTTAAATATGCAAAGATTCATTAAGTTCCATGAAAATTCTTAGAAAAACTGCACGAATCACGTTGGCACATCTCTGTCTTTCGTTCAATTCATGGCATTCATTACACAGAGCAAAAATATATAAATCTCCTCTCGGTCTCATTATGTATCCTCAAATCATTCAAATATTGGCCAGATATTTAAAAGCATTAAGCACAATAATGAACACTCAATCATGAAATAATTAATTAAAAAAATAACATAGATTTATGGAATTAAATCTTCATAGTTAGGCTACATCGTAGCCCTAGTAAAATAAATTAGTTCATGAAAATATAAAGAGAATTCATTAATTTAATTAGAAACATTCAAGCAAGATAATAGAGAAGAGGAAAAGAAAAACTTAAGAATTAATGCGTCTTCCTCCTGCTCCAAATTATTCCTGCTGCTCTCGGTTTTGCTCAAAACTTGCGGCTGCTGCTCTTCTCTTTATTTTCTCTTGGCTGCTATTATTCTCCTTGTGCGGCTGCCTTTCTTCCCTTTTATAATGTTGTGGTTTCTTCCAAATCCTTAAAGGAAAAGGATTGCAAATCCAGCCCACGAATCCTTAAATGAAAATAATTAAAAACAAAAGCTCAACTGCCTATTTCATTCCTAAGCCAATCAGAATTAAAAGCAAAAGCCCCTCCACGTGTTGCATGCCATATTCTCTTTGTAAATGAATTCTTCAATGCTTCCTCCACGTGTTGCATGCATGCTTAATGATTAATTAAATTAAATCCTTTGTGATTTGTTCCAATTAATTCTCTTTATTTCTTTCCCTTTTTTACTCCTTTAAGTGGATTTCCTCCTGAATGTTCCGATTTATTCTTCTTTAATCCCATATTGTACCTAAAATAACAAAACATAAAAATAAAAATAAAATTAACATAATAAAACATAAAATTAAGTTATGGAAGCATTAAAATAATAGATAAATTATGAGCACATCACTGGTGCCGTTTTTGCTTGCGTAAGTGATGTTGATAGTTTTACGGGCGGTCGCCAACGTAGACCAGATGACCAGAGGAATGTCGACGGCAGCCAGTATTAATAGAGAACCTGCTGAGTGCATGCTGACTCTGGGTAGTGAGTACGTGGTTGGAGTCAGAAGGAGAAGAAAGTTTTAGTTAGTTTTGTTCTACTTTCATTTCACAGCTTGCATGCATGCCTCTTACGTGTTGACATGGTTTGTTGATTGAATAAATATAATTGTAGTTAAGGCAAGCTTCACTCATACGTAGTAATCTACCGGCTTTCTCTTTTCTTCTGTTATCATAAAAATTTATGAAAGCAGCGGAAGCATGGGCGGATCTCGGAGTAATTCTATGATGCCGTGCGGCATCTGTTGGAGAAAAATCAGTTTTTAAATTTTTAAAAAAAATTTTAGGATCCCTCTCATACAATATATAAGAATTTGTAATCTAGAAATCGTATCTTGATAATCTGATTTGGCTTTTCCGCTGAAGTGAAACTAGACTCCCAGATCACGATCCGTCACCACCACGCTTGTTAGATCACGATCTATCACCACCACGCTTGTTAGATCACGAACTGTCACCAATGATCTTCCAGGTTATGACTCAGGTTTGATATTTACTTGACGTGTGGGCGCCTTTATCACCACTAAAGCAACTAGCACGAGAAAATTTTTCTCTCAACAATAGAGAGAAAAATATTTTTCTCTGATCTATATAAAGTGGGTGCTCTTATTCTTGTAGGAGAAAATAAGCCCTTTTATATTTCTATCTGGTGGAAACCCTAGGCTCCATTTTTATATTATTTAATTCTATTAAATCAAGTTTGATTTAAATTAAAAATAATAAACCAAAAGTAACGTTACTTCTTTCTTGTCATAGGGGCCCACCTTATAAAATAACATAAGGCCCCTTAGATACAAGTACATTACATGGAGCCTCCCACTAAATAATATATTTAAGCTTTTAACCCAAATAGCTAGTTATCTTGCTTATTAATCCAGTAGTGGCGCAATCAATTAAATAAGCTAACCCAGGGATCATTTGGGAACATACAATAATGGCTACAATAATTAGGTCTGTAATTAAACTAACCCAATTATTTAATTCCAAATATACTCCACTAAAAGATTGGAACTGACCTCCATAATTGTACGCTCGAATAATAATTCGTCCCAAGCCAGATTGATTTCTTTACTGCACAATCCTTTGTACCACATAATTAATTAAATCGATATCTTAACTGTCCAATCAATTTAATTACATCTTGTTCTTTGATTCTTACTGATTTTCTGTAATGATCATTTTCAACATACTAAATATGTTGACACACTCTGGCCAAAGAATTCTATGATCAAGTGCCGAAAACCCATCAAAAGATGTGTTGTACAAATTCTAAATTGTCAATCTATAACTCCAATACTCATAATTGCTCCCACCAAGATACCGGGTAATCTTAACTACAAGTATGTGTCGTGCTCATTGGTAATTCAAATGGAATAACAATTACAATCACGAAATCATAATTAACTCAAGATTAAGATTACAGTAAAATCAATGCCTATGAGATTTAATAAGTCTGACAGTTATTACAAAGTTAATTAAATTTCATATGTGATCATGTTCAATGTAGTCGTACTACATCAATAAATTCATATATGATTAAGACAAATCATTCAATGAATTCATTACAGTCTATACCTAAATAAAGTGCCCAACTTTATTTATCAACTGCGAACTAAATTTATTTAATCATAAGATAACTTGTATTTATGTCTTATGTGAATCCACATGGTGATCACATAAATACATATAATATGATTAAATGGACTTTAATCAAAATATTAATGCAATTAAGATATTTGAATAAAATACCTTATTTATTTTATTAATCAGAAAAATTATTTATTACAATTAAATAAACACATATGCTTTTAAAGAACATATTTTACCAACATCAATACCGTGATTATTGTGTGCCATTAGATTAAATCAAAGATTCACAATAATTATAATTCAATAAAAAAATACTTAAATTACATATAACGAGTTACAAATCGGTTAAATATTATTTTAAAAGTAACATTTTACCAGTTTAAAATTTAAAAGTAATATTTTGAAAGAATAATAAAATATAAAAGGCAAAATTCAATCCCTAATTAAATATGGCAAAGGAGAAAATCACATCCATCGCTGCGTAAACTTCCGTTCGAGCGCGCCAGCAATACCTCTGCAGATTGTAGCCATCCTTGAGCCAATTTTCTGCCTTCCGATTGCTGCGTCTCTGCTGTCATTGTCTCCGTCTTGGTCTCTTCGTCATCACCTGTGCAAGATAAGTTTAATCCTTGGCTTCTAACTTTGGAGAGTCGAAAGTTTATGCTAAGCAATTTAGTTTGCTTTGGTTGAATTGACTAAGGAATTTAGTTCGAGATCTCTCATACAATTTTATATTATCTGATACAGTATTCCTTCTGTGCACAATTTTGCATCCTCACTTTGTTTTGGTCCTCTGGCATGATGAGAGAGAAAGAGGAGCACAGAAACTGTAGAATGAATTTTCTATTTTTTAATAATCTCTCTCTCTTTTCTTTCAACTCTCAATGCCAGTAGAATTAAGCCAACATCAACAATCATGTCCTCTTACCATTATTCTTTCCATCATCATCATTGCTCCCACTTCATTCCCACTCAAGTCAAAATGCCATCAATAAGAAAGAGATTATCACAAAAGAAAATTAACCCTCGTATTTTCCTTCATGTGTATGAAATGCTATCTTAGTCAATCTAGGTCTTCTTTTTTAGTGAAGGGTTGTGTTTTCTTTTCAAGTTTCAACACTTTGAAGCCATTGAGTTTTAGGAAATCAAGCATCTTGGTCCAATCATTTAATTTGCTGCATCAAGCAATTTAAATTGCTCCATTTTCTCAGTCGGTTTGATTTCTTTGCATAATTTTGCCTCAGTTTCTCAATTATAATTTATTTATATTAGTTGTAAAATCATTTAATTTTTCCTGTGAATCCCATTTTGCTCCTCTGCTTTTACTGTTTTTTTTAATTGTTTATCTTTATATATTTTATTACAACGTTACAATAATTATTTTCAATCAAATGCCTACTGAATGTGTAAATTTGTTTTGCTCCCTGTTGTGTCTCTCCATGCAGCACCTATACAATTCAAGTATCTTTCACAAAACTTCAGCGGCCAAATGCCAACTGCATCAACTTTCTCCTCGACATAGCTGAGTGAAATTCTTGTAGTTTCTGAATCCAAAATATAAGTAAGAGAAATCAGTGTAGATGTTTATTTATAACCAAAATAATGATGAACAAAAAATGGTTACAAATTGAATCCATAAAGCATGTGCAATTTCTTATACGTGAATGTTGGTGCTTTTGTGAGCCTAATATAATAATATGTACCTTATATAATTAACACTTGAAGAGATCACACATTGAAATATATTTTAAGGCAATTTCTTTCAAGAAAATTAGAAATCCAAAGTATCCAATGACTCTGTTCCATTGCAAAGAAGCAAAATGATGTTGCTTAAAAAGAAAGAATAGAAAAGGAGTGAAAATGTAAAGAAGAAAGAAACAAGATCAAAAGGAAAATTCAGATTCAACTGTTGAAAAGTCAAAGAAGAGCTTGCCAATTTCAAGGTTGGTAGCATGATTTGTTGAAGTCAACAAATTGTTGGTTACACCAACAATTGTAGAGATTTTTCAAGCCGAAAAGAAAGAATGGACAAAGGGGATGGATTTGGAAAATAATAATAATTAAATATTTTTAATTATTTTATTCTTTGCATAGTAATTCATTTCTCCTATAAATAGCTAAGGATTTCATTCATTTGAGATCATCCCAAAATTGTTAAGCTTATAAGTTTCTAAGCTTTTGAGAGAAGTGAGAGAAGTGTGTCTGGGGAATTTATCTTTCCTGTAGAGTGTCAGAGTACTGGGTATATTTGGGTTTCTGGGAAGTGAGATTCGTTACTCAAATATTGTACTCTATTAATTGTTAAATAAACAATTATTCTTTCTTGCCTCCGTGGATGTAGGTTTAATTACCGAACCACGTAATTCTTGTGTCCTTTATTTTTCTATAATTATTTGGTGCGCTTGATTCCACATTCCGCGCACAACTAGTGGTATCAGAGCCGACGGTTCGTACTTGGGGGATACGATATTGTTCACGTATACGGTACTATTCACGTATACGGTACTATTCACGAATACGGTGGAGACGACCATTTGTACTTGGGAGACAGTCTATTGTAAGTAGTGTGTATTTTTGCATGTCTAGGAAAGTTCTGTCAACAAAGGCAATAAGAGTCTAAGGATTCTGGTTTTTAATTGGGACCGAGTTCCGGTCCAGTCTCCTGGAAACTTTCCTGGTGCATTTATTCACGCGAAATTAACATCATAGAGACTGTTTTTCAAGTGGAAATAGTTCGTTGAGAAAATGGTAGAAGGTGAAACTTCCAGAATTGGGGAGAGATCTACGGAGACTATTTCAGGAGACACTTCGGGTGGGAGGCGAGATTTTTCAAATCGCTATTCAGCACCTGTTATAGGAGGCCAGAAGATCGATGTTGAAAAGTTTGATGGGAAAATCAACTTCGGCATGTGGAGGTGCGAAGTTATGGATGCCTTTATTCAAATTGATCTCGATGTTGTTCTGAAAAATAAAATACACTTGTATGATGAAGAAATTTGGGATCATATGAGTGAGAAAGCTTGTGGTCAGATCAGATCTTGTTTGACTAAGGAGGTGAAATACTTGGTGAAAGATGAGGAGTGTGCAGTGACTTTGTGGCGTACATTGGAAGAGAAGTACTTGCTAAAAAATCCTGAAAATCGCCTTCATGCAATGAGCCAAGTATATGGCTTTCGAATGAAGCCTGGGGTGTCAATGCACGATCATGTCTCAAGATTTGAAAAGTTACTTGCTGATTTGAAGAATCTTGATGAAGATATTAAGGATGAAGTCAATGTTATGATTCTGTTACACTCACTACCAGAGGAATATAGCCATTTTGGGACTACCTTGATATATGGGAAAAACATGATCATCTTCAAAGATGTGTGCACAACATTGACTAACTTAGAGATTCGGAATAATAATAAAAATTCTGAACGAGCATCATCTGAAGCTTTGGTGAGCAGAGATTTGGGCGATGGAGAAAAAGAAAAAGCGTGGTGGAAAGAATTCTCGATCCAAATCGAGAAGCAGAAATATAGCTCGAGACGAGTGTGCCTTTTGTCATGAAAAGGGCTATTGGAGGAAAGATTGTCCAAAGGCTCAAAAGAGAGATGGGAAGAAACCAGCAGCAGCAAACATGGCACGGAAAGATGAAGACTCTCATTATTCACTAAGTATTACTCTTGCAGCATATGTGGCTAGTTCGAGCGAGTGGATACTTGATACTGGAGCAACCTATCATTTGTGTCCTATTAAGGAATGGTTTACGGATTTTTGTAATCTGGAATCCGGTGCAGTTGTGATAGGGAATGATCAACCTTGTCGCACAATGGGGATAGGTACAATTCGGCTCAAAATGTTTGATGGAATGGTCAGAGAACTCAAAGAGGTTAGATTTGTTCCAGCTTTAAAGAAAAATCTAATTTCTGTGGGTGCTTTGGAAGCTAAAGGCTACAAGGTTACCATTGAAGATGGTATAATGAAGTTTACACATGGGGCTATGGTGATTCTGCAAGGGGTTCGGCGTCACAATCTGTACTATTTGAAGGGAGGTACAACTGATGAAGCAAATGTTGTTGAGGCGCACAGTGACACCACCAAGCTATGGCATGTACGACTAGGACATGCTGGAGAAAAGTCTTTGCAAACTCTGATGAGGCATGGACTCTTAAAAGGTACCAAAACCTGTAAATTAAATTTCTGTGAGCATTGTGTAGTAGGCAAGAAAACAAGGGTCAAGTTTGGTACAGCTAATCACGATACTCGTGAGATCCTTGAATATGTTCATAGTGATGTATGGGGACCAACCAAGATTGCATCAATTGGTGGAAGCCATTATTTTGTTACATTTGTTGATGATTTCTCTAGACGTGTGTGGGTGTACACCATGCGAGCAAAGGATGAGGTTCTAGAGATTTTTGTGAAATTGAAGAAATTGATGGAAACTCAAACTGGCAGAAAGATCAAAGTATTACGATATGATAATGGGGGTGAATATACTTCTGATCCATTCTTGCAAGTATGCCAGAACGAGGGTATTAAAAGACATTTCACGGTGAGACATACTCCGCAATAGAACGGTGTGGCTGAGCGTATGAATCATACTTTACTGGAGAAGGTACGGTGTATGTTATCTAATGCTGGTTTAGATAAAAAGTTTTGGGCTGAAGCTGTGAGCTACGCAAGTCACTTGGTAAACCGGTTGCCTTCTGTTGCAATTGGAGGTAAAACTCCTATAGAAATGTGGTCTAGAAAGCATGCACAAGACTATGATTCCCTTCGTATATTCGGGTGTCCAGCTTATTATCATGTCAAAGATGGTAAACTGGATCCTCGTGCTAGAAAAGCTATCTTTGTGGGATTCAAAGGTGGAGTAAAGGGCTTCAAGCTTTGGGATCTCGAAGATAAAAAATTTGTGTGTAGTAGAGATGTCACATTTGATGAAGCTTCAATGATGAAAGCTTCAAGTTCTCAGCAGGTGGAGAACAAGACCAAAGAGGTATTGCAGCGGGTGGAGTTTGATGCAACTCCATATGTACCAATTAGTTCTACATCAAAGAATTGTTCAACTATGGAGGTGACACCTAGAGTTGAAGAAGAGGTTGTTTCTTCTGATGTCCCACAAAATGAAGAAACAATTGATGATGTAGATAATGATGATTTTATAGCAACAAAGAGGCCAAGAAGAGAGATAAAGAAACCCGGATGGCTTACTAAAGATATGGTGGTAGCCTATGCACTTCCAGTTATTGATGATGACATCCCTAACACTTTCGGTGAAGCATTATGCAGCAGTGAAAGTGATCAGTGGAAGTTAGCCATGGAGGAAGAGATGAAATCTCTCCATCAAAACCAGACTTGGGAACTTATAAAGTTACCAAAGGGGAAAATGGCTATTGGCAATAAATGGGTCTACACTAAAAAGCAAGGATCTCTGAATCAATCAACTCCTCGATACAAGGCAAGGCTCGTGGCAAAAGGGTTTGCTCAAAAGGAAGGTATTGACTATAATGAAGTTTTCTCTCCAGTTGTAAAACATACTTCCATTCGTATCCTACTTGCCTTAGTTGCAGAATATGAGTTAGAGTTGGCTCAATTGGATGTTAAGACGGCGTTCTTACATGGAGATTTGGAGGAGGAAATCTATATGATTCAGCCTTGTGGTTTCAGAGTTGCTGGAAAGGAGAATCATGCGTGTATGTTGATTAAATCTTTGTACGGACTGAAGCAATCGCCAAGGCAGTGGTACAAAAGATTTGATCAATTTATACAAGGGTAGAAATTCACCAGAAGTGAACACGATCATTGTGTTTACTTTAGAAGACTACCAGATGAAGCTTTCATCTATTTGTTACTCTATGTCGACGATATGCTTATAGCTTCGAAGAATAGAGATGAGATCGAAAGATTAAAGAAGCAGTTGGCTTCTGAGTTCGAGATGAAAGACTTGGGTGATGCACAGAGAATACTTGGGATGGAGATTCGTAGAGACAAGAAGAATGGGAGCGTATGGTTGACTCAAAAGTCTTATTTGAAGAAAGTGCTAGAAAGATTCGGTATAGATAACAAAACTAAACCGGTATGTACACCTCTAGCTCCTCATTTCAAATTAAGCTCTTCTTCATGTTCTAGATCTCAAGAGGAGCACGATTACATGGCTCGTGTTCCATATGCTAGTGCTGTGGGTAGTCTTATGTATGCTATGGTATGCACAAGGCCCGATATATCTCAAGCAGTGAGCATGGTTAGTAGATACATGCACAATCCGGGTAAAAATTAATGGCTTGCGGTAAAGTGGATTCTCCGATATCTGTATGGGACAGTTGATATTGGGTTATTATTCAAGAAGGATTGTGGTCAACAATGTGTTGGGTATTGTGATTCTGATTTCGCTGGAGACCTTGACAAGCGAAGATCAACAACGGGCTACGTATTCACATTGGGTGGAGGTCCGGTTAGCTGGAGGTCGATTTTGCAATCGACAATTGCTCTGTCCACTACGGAAGCAAAGTATATGGCAGCAACTGAAGCTGTAAAAGAAGCTATCTGGTTGAAAGGCCTGTTAGGTGATTTGGGAGTAATCCAGGAGAACATTGCAGTCTTCTGTGATAATCAAAGTGCGATATTCCTTACAAAGAATCAAATATATCACGCTCGAACGAAGCACATAGATGTGAAATATCATTATGTGAGAGAGATTATCGAGAGCGGTGTTGTGTTATTGAGAAAGATCGATACCAAAGATAATCCATCAGATATGTTGACGAATGTAGTTTCTGGAGTTAAGTTTCAACATTTTTTTAAACTAATTCAAATCCTTCGATTGTGTTAAGATATGTCCTTCGGGAATTTTGAACTACGATTGGCTTGATCCGAAATTTTGGGTACGTAGGCAGTCATAGAGATGCAGCCACTTTGGTGATGATGGCTCATTGGTAATCGGCTCAGATTTGAACAAATCTTCGCCGAGGTGGAGAATTGTTGAAAAGTCAAAGAAGAGCTTGCCAATTTCAAGGTTGGTAGCACGATTTGTTGAAGTCAACAAATTGTTGGTTACACCAACAATTGTAGAGATTTTTCAAGCCAAAAAGAAAGAATGGACAAAGGGGATGGATTTGGAAAATAATAATAATTAAAAATTATATTTTTAATTATTTTATTCTTTGCATAGTAATTCATTTCTCCTATAAATAGCTAAGGATTTCATTCATTTGAGATCATCCCAAAATTGTTAAGCTTATAAGTTTCTAAGCTTTTGAGAGAAGTGAGAGAAGTGAGAGAAGTGTGTCTGGGGAATTTATCTTTCCTGCAGAGTGTGAGAGTACTGGGTATATTTGGGTTTCTGGGAAGTGAGATTCGTTACTCAAATATTGTACTCTATTAATTGTTAAATAAACAATTATTCTTTCTTGCCTCCGTGGATGTAGGTTTAATTACCGAACCACGTAATTCTTGTGTCCTTTATTTTTCTATAATTATTTGGTGCGCTTGATTCCACATTCCGCGCACAACATCAACTTGTTCCCAATACCTCATTTAAGCAAGCTCATCATATATTGCTTTTCTTCATTATGACTAGTTGTCTTTGTTAAAGCATCTTCGAAAGCTAGCAAATATTGTGGGGTAATACAAGGGTTTGGCTCAGTCCATTTCAGAGGAAAAAGTTGTTGAAGTAAACCTTCAAATTAGAGATGCCAAAATATTTTCAGCAGAACCAAAAAAATAAAAGCCAAAAATTTTTTATCACATGTGCAAAAATCACAAAGAAACCTTCAAATATTCTGCACAACACAAGTTGAACATCAAAAGTAGTCCCACCAAATTGATTTGACCCATCAAAAACTGTACTGACAACATTTTCTATAGCTGATTGCATGCTTCCCAAAACAGCCAAATCCTGCACTTCAGAAAATAATTGTTTAAAAAACATAAATGCAAGCATGAGGTTATAATTGAAAAACTCAATCTTCCACAGCTAGGAAATCTAATAATAGCTACGCACCCATGAAGTGATAATAACCAACATATAAGCATGAAGTTACAAATAAAACTCAATCTTATACGGTTAGGAAATCTAATAGCTAGCCACCCATGAATGATTCCAAATAAGCATTTGCTAACAACAATGAGCAGTCATTATAGAAATCAAAAGACTATTAATGACCACCATAACTCTTTCAGATACTTTAACACCAACTACAAAAAAGAACGACTTCGAAATCTTCAAAATTCAGAAGAAAACATACACTATCTACTTTCCAATACAAATAAACCAGCAAATAGGTCAAATTTGCAAGTTTAACGACTCCATTTCTCTCTTTTCCTTATATCTCCAATACACTGAAAACAATAATAAACATAAATGTGCCACATTTTTATTTTTGGGCGGTGGGGGGGGGGGGGAGGGGTTGGGGAAATCCAAACCTTTTGTTAAAGCATCTTCGAAAGCTAACAGTCCATAACACAACTACGGGAACAAGAATCCATAGGTTGCTTGGCCTTAATTGACCCCAAAATCGTCGAAGATGACGTCGTCCCATCAATGTAATTGGCATACCAGTGACACAGCTTCGCTGCAACACTCACAGTTCATTCCCCTGTTTCGGGTCGCCTCCGTTGGGCTTGGATACAATTTAATCCATGGACATGTAATTGCAAAACAAGTCGTTCTTGAGGTCGACTGAGCTCATCGAATTACTGATCTGAAATGAGATGCATACCGCCTGGAATCCGGTATTGCACCTCGGATTACGATGAATGGTTGCACGACCTACTTGCTAGCAGATTCGAGTTCGGATTTGGCGGAAATTGGCTTTGTATGTTTGGAGAATTGAGAGAGAGAGATTCATATTTGGGGAATGATGAATAAGGACTGGGTTTTAATTTTTCATTTTGTCATTCTCGTCTTCTATGGTGCCGTTCAAACTTGAGAGTCGAGCCTTTTTTTTACCGCTTTCACAAATAAAATGAATATTATATGGAAACGACGTAGTTTTAGTGAATTTTAAATATTATAAATTTTTGTTGTTGTTTATATCTTAATTATATAACATTATTTTTTTAAAATAAGTTAAAGATGAAATTGATATATATACACACACACACACACACACACACAAACATTTATAGATATACCTAAAATATATTTAGAACCACTTATGTAATGATTTTTTTCGGGTTCAGATTTATCATTTTTAGTTAAATTTTAAATTTATGATTTTATACCCAATTTCTCATTCGAGAACGGGACATGGTCAATTTTTATAAACGAATTTAAAGAAAAATGATGGATTTATGATTTTTTTAGTATATTAATATATATTATAATTAATAATAATAATAATTTTTTGAATAAATAATCACTATAATTAAAATATATAATAATAATTACGATAATAATTCATTAAGTACTTTTTAGTAATTTGTTACAATCTAACTCATTCCGAAGCAAATTCCAAGATAAAATAAACACATCAATGAGTTTCCAGTTCATTCCGAAACTAGTAAATGATATAGAACTTGTAAATTGACATTAAGTGTGAAATGAAATAAAAAATGTGTAAATCACACATAAAACTTAGAAAAATAACACAGAACTTGTAAATTGACATTAAGTGTGAAATGAAACAAAAAATGTATAAATCACATATAAACCTAGTAAATTGATGGAAAAACAGGGTAAATTAATGATGCAGTTGTGAATTAGAAGAAAAAAGTGTAAACAAAATAAAAACTTACAAAAATGACAGAAAACTTGTAAATTGACATTAAGTGTGAAATGAAACAAAAACTTTTTAAACCACACATAAAACTAGTAAATTGATGGAAAATGGGGTAAATTAATGTTGGACTTGTAAATTGCAAGAAGAACTTGTAAATAAAACAAAAACTTAAAAAAATGACACAGAACTTGTAAATTGACATTAAGTTTGAAACGAAACAAAAAATGAGTAAATCACACATAAAATAAGTAAATTCATAGAAAAATGGGTAAATTAATGATGGAGTTGTAAATTAGAAGAAAAAAGTGTAAACAAAACAAAAACTTACAAAAATGACAGAAAACTTGTAAATTGACATTAAGTGTGAAATGAAACAAAAACTTTATAAACCACACATAAAACTATTAAATTGATGGAAAATGGGGTAAATTAATGTTGGAGTTGTAAATTGCAAGAAGAACTTGTAAATAAAATAAAAACTTTAAAAAAAGACACAGAACTTGTAAATTGACATTAAGTTTGAAATGAAACAAAAAATGAGTAAATCACACATAAAACTAGTAAATTCATGGAAAAATAGGTAAATTAATGATGGAGTTGTAAATTAGAAGAAAAAAATGTGAACAAAACAAAATCTTAGAAAAATGACATAAAACTTGTAAATTAACATTAATTGTGAAATAAAATAAAAACTTTGTAAACCACACATAAAATTAGTAAATTGGTTGAAAAGAGGGTAAATTAATATTGGAGTTGCAAATTGCAAGAAGAACTTGCAAAACAAAATAAAAACTTAGAAAAATGACACAAAACTTGTAAATTGACATTACGTGTGAAATAAAACAAAAAATATATAAATTAAATATAAAACTAGTAAATGGATGGAAAAAGAGATAAATTAATGATGGAGTTGTAAATTAAAAGAAAAAAATATAAACAAAACAAAATCTTAGTAAAATGACATAAAACATGTATATTGACATTAACTGTGAAATGAAACAAAAACTTTGTACACCACACATAAAACTAATAAATTGATGGAAAATTGGGTAAATTAATGTTAGAGTTGTAAATTACAAGAATAACTTGTAAACAAAACTTATAAACAAAATAAAAACTTAAAAAAAATAGCACAGAACTTGTAAATTGACATTAAGTTAGAAATGAATCAAAACATGTGGAAATCACACATAAAACTAGTAAATTCATGAAAAAAGGGTAAATTAACGATGGAGTTGTAAATTAGAAGAAAAAGTGTAAACAAAATAAAAAATTAGAAAAATGACTGAAAACTTGTAAATTGACATTAAGTGTGAAATGAAACAAAATCTTTGTAAATCACATATAAAACTAGTAAATTGATGGAAAATGGGGCAAATTAATGTTGAATTTGTAAATTGCAAGAAGAACTCATAAACAAAACAAAAACATAGAAAAATGATAGTACTTGTAAATTGACATTAAATGTGAAATGAAACAAAAAATGCGTAAAACGCACATAACACTAGTAATTTTATGGAAAAAGGGGCTAAATTAATAATGGAGTTTTAAATTAGAAGAAAAAAGTGTAAACAAAACAAATAATCAGAAAAATAATATAAAACTTGTAAATTGACATAAAATGTAAAATGAAACAAAATCTTTGTAAACCACACGTAAAACTAGTAAATTGATGGAAAATGTGGTAAATTAATATTTGAGTTGTAAATTGCAAGAAGAACTTATAAACAAAACGAAAAACATAAAAAAATGACACATAACTTGTAAATTGACATTAAGTGTGAAATAAAACAAAAAATGTGTAAATTACACATAAAACTAGAAATTCATGGAAAAGTGGGTAAATTAATGATGCAGTTGTAAATAAAACGAAAAAAGTGTAAACAAAACAAAAACTTTAACAAATAACAAAAAACTTGTAAATTGACATTAAGTGTGAAATGAAAAAAAAAAACTTTGTAAACCACACATAAAACTAGTAAATTGATGAAAAACTGGGTAAATTATTGTTGGAGTTGTAAATTGCAAGAAGAACTTATAAGCAAAACAAAATTAAAAAAAAATAACACAGAACTTGTAAATTGAAATTAGGTGTGAAATAAAAAAAAATGCATAACTTACAAATAAATCTAGTAAATGGATGAAAAATGGGGTAAATTAGTATTGGAGCTGTAAATTAAAAGAAAAAGGTGTAAACAAAACAAAATTTTAGAAAAATGACATAAAACTTGTAAATTGATATTAAGTGTGAAATAAAACAAAAACTTTGTAAACCACACATAAAATTAGTAAATTGATCGAAAAGAGGGTAAATTAATATTGGAGTTGCAAATTGCAAGAAGAACTTGCAAAGCAAAATAAAAACTTAGAAAAATGACACAGAACTTGTAAATTGACATTAAGTGTGAAATGAAACAAAAAATGTGTAAATTAAATATAAAACTAGTAAATGGATGGAAAAAGAGATAAATTAATGATGAAGTTGTAAATTAAAAGAAAAAAATGTAACAAAACAAAATTTTAGAAAAATGACATAAAACATGTATATTGACATTAACCGTGAAATGAAACAAAAACTTTGTACACCACACATAAAACTAGTAAATTGATGGAAAATAGAGTAAATTAATGTTAGAGTTGTAAATTGCAAGAATAACTTGTAAACAAAACTTGTAAACAAAACAAAAACTTAAAAAAATAGAACAGAACTTGTAAATTGACATTAAGTTAGAAATGAATCAAAACATGTGGAAATCACACATAAAACTAGTAAATTCATGGAAAAAAATGTAAATTAACGATGTAGTTGTAAATTAAAAGAAAAAGTGTAAACAAAATAAAAAATTAGAAAAATGACTGAAACTTGTAAATTGACAATAATGAAATAAAAACTTTGTAAACCTCATATAAAACTAGTAAATTGACGGAAAATGAGGTAAATAATTATTGAAGTCGTAAATTGCAGGAAGAACTTGTAAATAAAACAAAAGTATAGAAAAATGATATAGAACTTGTAAATTTACATTAAGTTTGAAATGAAACAAAAAATGAGTAAATCACACATAAAACTAGTAAATTCATGGAAAAAATAATAAAGTAACGACGGAGTTGTAAATTAGAAGAAAAAAATGTAAACAAAACAAAATCATAGAAAAATGACATAAAACTTGTAAATTGACATTAACTGTGAAATAAAACACAAACTTTGTAAACCACACATAAAATTAGTAAATTGATCGAAAATGGATAAATTAATATTGGAGTTGTAATTTGTAAGAAGAACTTGTAAACAAAACAAAACCATAGAAAAATGACACAGAACTTGTAAATTGACATTAAGTGTGAAATGAAATAAAAAAATCTGTAAATTAAATATAAAACTAGTAAATCGATGGAAAAAGAGGTAAATTAATGATGGACTTATAAATAAAAAGAAAAAAATTTAAACAAAATAAAATCTTAGTAAATTGACATTAAGTGTGAAATGAAATAAAAAAATCTGTAAATTAAATATAAAACTGGTAAATCGATGGAAAAAGAGGTAAATTAATGATGGAGTTATAAATAAAAAGAAAAAAGTTTAAACAAAATAAAATCTTAGAAAATTGACATAAAACTTGTAAATTGACATTAACTGTGAAATGAAACAAAAACTTTGTACACCACACATATAACTAGTAAATTGATGGTAAATGGGGTAAATTAATGTTAGAGTTGTAAATTACAAGAATAACTTGTAAACAAAACAAAAACTTTAAAAAATGACAAAGAACTTGTAAATTGACATCAAGTTAGAAATGAATCAAAATATGTGTAAATCACACATGTAATTAGTAAATTCATGGAAAAAATGGGTAAATTAACGATGCAGTTGTAAATTAAAAGAAAAAAGTGTAAACAAGATAAAAAATTAGAAAAATGACAGAAAACTTGAAAATTGACATTAAGTGTGAAATGAAAAAAAACTTTGTAAATACAGAAAAACTAGTAAATTGATCGAAAATAGAGTAAACTAATGTTGGAGTATTATATTGCAAGAATAACTTTTAAAGAAATAAAAAACTTAGAAAAATGACGCAGAACTTGTAAATTGACATTAAGTTTGAAATGAAACAAAAAATGTGTAAATCACACATAAAATTAGTAAATTCATGAAAAAATGGGTAAAATACTGATGGAGTTATAAATTAGAAGAAAAAAGAGTAAAAAAAACCAAAAATAAGAAAATGACATAAAACTTGTAAATTGACATTAGATGTGAAATAAAACAAAAACTTTGTAAATTACATATAAAACTAGTAAATTGATGGAAAAGGCAGTAAATTAATGTTGCAGTTGTAAATTGTAAGAATAACTTGTAAACAAAACAAAACTTAGAAAAATGACACAATATTTGTAAATTTACATTAAGTGTGAAATGAAACAAAAAATGTGTAAATCACACATAAAACGAGTAATTTTATGGAAAAATGGCTAAATTAATAATGGAGTTTTAAATTAGAAGAAAAAAGTGTAAACAAAACAGAAAATCAGAAAAATGACATAAAATATGTAAATTGACGTTAACTGTGAAATGAAACAAAAACTTTGTAAACCACACATAAAACTATTAAATTGTTGGAAAACGGGGTAAATTAATATTGGAATTATAAATTGCAAGAAGAACTTGTAAACAAAACAAAAATATAGAAAAATGACACAGAACTTGTAAATTGACATTAAGTTTGAAATAAAACAAAAAATGTGTAAATCACATATAAAATTAGTAAATTCATGAAAAAAATGGGGTAAATAAATGATGCAGTTGTAAATTTGAAGTAAAAAGTGTAAAACAAAAAAAATAAGCGAAATGACATAAAACTTGTAAATTGATATTAAATGTGAGATGAAACAAAAACTTTGTAAACCACACATAAAACTAGTAAATTAATGGAAAATGAGGTAAATTAATATTGGAGTTGTAAATTGCAAGAAGAACTTGTAAACAAAACAAAAACATAGAAAAATAACACAGAACTTGTAAATTGACATTAAGTTTGAAATGAAACAAAATATGTGTAAATCACACATAAAACTAGAAATTCATGAAAAAGATGGTAAATTGATAATGCAATTGTAAATTAGAAGAAAAAAGTGTAAAAAAAAACTTTAAAAAATAACTGAAAACTTATAAATTGACATTAAGTGTGAAATAAAAAAAAAACTTTGTAAAGCACACATAAAACTAGTAAATGGATGGAAAAATGGTAAATTAATGTTGGAGTTGTAAATTGAAACAAGAACTTGTAAATAAAACAAAAACATAGAAAAATGAGACAAAACTTGTAAATTGACATTAAGTTTGAAATAAAATAAAAAATGTATAAATCACACATAAAACTAGTAAATTCATGGAGAAAAGGGGTAAATTAACGATGAAGTTGTAAATTAGAAGAAAAAAATGTAAATAAAACAAAAACTTAGTAAAATGGCAGAAAACTTGTCAATTGTCATTAAGTGATAAATGAAACAAACACTTTGTAAACCACACATAAACCTAATAAAATTGATGGAAAAAGAAAGTTAATTAATGTTAGAGTTGTAAATTGCAAGAATAACTTGTAAACAAAACAAAACTTAGATAAATGACATAGTATTTGTAAATTGACATTAAGTATGAAGTGAAAAAAAAATGTGTAAATCACACATAAAGCTTTACTTCATGGAAAAAAGGGTAAATTAATGATAAAATTGTAGATTAAAAGAAAAAAATGTAAACAAAACAAAATCATAGGAAAATGACATAAAACTTGTAAATTGACATTAAGGGTGAAATGAAATAAAAAATGTGTAAACCACATATAAAACTAGTCAATTGATGAAAAAAATTATAAATTATTATTGAAGTTGTAAATTGCAAGAAGAAGTTGTAAATTGCAAGAAGAACTTGTAAACAAAACAAAAACATAGAAAAATAACACAGAACTTGTAAATTGACATTAAGTTTGAAATGAAACAAAATATGTGTAAATCACACATAAAACTAGAAATTCATGAAAAAGATGGTAAATTGATAATGCAATTGTAAATTAGAAGAAAAAAGTGTAAAAAAAAACTTTAAAAAATAACTGAAAACTTATAAATTGACATTAAGTGTGAAATAAAAAAAAAACTTTGTAAAGCACACATAAAACTAGTAAATGGATGGAAAAATGGTAAATTAATGTTGGAGTTGTAAATTGAAACAAGAACTTGTAAATAAAACAAAAACATAGAAAAATGAGACAGAACTTGTAAATTGACATTAAGTTTGAAATAAAATAAAAAATGTGTAAATCACACATAAAACTAGTAAATTCATGGAGAAAAGGGGTAAATTAACGATGAAGTGTAAATTAGAAGAAAAAAGTGTAAATAAAACAAAAACTTAGTAAAATGGCAGAAAACTTGTCAATTGTCATTAAGTGATAAATGAAACAAACACTTTGTAAACCACACATAAACCTAATAAAATTGATGGAAAAAGAAAGTTAATTAATGTTAGAGTTGTAAATTGCAAGAATAACTTGTAAACAAAACAAAACTTAGATAAATGACATAGTATTTGTAAATTGACATTAAGTATGAAGTGAAAAAAAAATGTGTAAATCACACATAAAGCTTTACTTCATGGAAAAAAGGGTAAATTAATGATAAAATTGTAGATTAAAAGAAAAAAATGTAAACAAAACAAAATCATAGGAAAATGACATAAAACTTGTAAATTGACATTAAGGGTGAAATGAAATAAAAAATGTGTAAACCACATATAAAACTAGTCAATTGATGAAAAAAATTATAAATTATTATTGAAGTTGTAAATTGCAAGAAGAAGTTGTAAATTGCAAGAAGAACTTGTAAACAAAACAAAAACATAGAAAAATAACACAGAACTTGTAAATTGACATTAAGTTTGAAATGAAACAAAATATGTGTAAATCACACATAAAACTAGAAATTCATGAAAAAGATGGTAAATTGATAATGCAATTGTAAATTAGAAGAAAAAAGTGTAAAAAAAAACTTTAAAAAATAACTGAAAACTTATAAATTGACATTAAGTGTGAAATAAAAAAAAAAACTTTGTAAAGCACACATAAAACTAGTAAATTGATGGAAAAATGGTAAATTAATGTTGGAGTTGTAAATTGAAACAAGAACTTGTAAATAAAACAAAAACATAGAAAAATGAGACAGAACTTGTAAATTGACATTAAGTTTGAAATAAAATAAAAAATGTGTAAATCACACATAAAACTAGTAAATTCATGGAGAAAAGGGGTAAATTAACGATGAAGTGTAAATTAGAAGAAAAAAATGTAAATAAAACAAAAACTTAGTAAAATGGCAGAAAACTTGTCAATTGTCATTAAGTGATAAATGAAACAAACACTTTGTAAACCACACATAAACCTAATAAAATTGATGGAAAAAGAAAGTTAATTAATGTTAGAGTTGTAAATTGCAAGAATAACTTGTAAACAAAACAAAACTTAGATAAATGACATAGTATTTGTAAATTGACATTAAGTATGAAGTGAAAAAAAAATGTGTAAATCACACATAAAGCTTTACTTCATGGAAAAAAGGGTAAATTAATGATAAAATTGTAGATTAAAAGAAAAAAATGTAAACAAAACAAAATCATAGGAAAATGACATAAAACTTGTAAATTGACATTAAGGGTGAAATGAAATAAAAAATGTGTAAACCACATATAAAACTAGTCAATTGATGAAAAAAATTATAAATTATTATTGAAGTTGTAAATTGCAAGAAGAAGTTGTAAATTGCAAGAAGAACTTGTAAACAAAATAAAAACATAGAAAAATAACACAGAACTTGTAAATTGACATTAAATTTGAAATGAAACAAAAAATATGTAAATCACACATAAAACTAGTAAATTCACAGAAAATGGGGTAAATAAATGATGCCTGATTAGTGTTAAAAAATTTATGTTTATTAAGGGATAAAAATGTTATTTTGTTTTATTAGTGTAATTTATATTTATAATTGTGTAATATATTGTGAATTTCTAATTATTTTTCTAAATATTTGATTTTGTGTATTTTTGTGTGTTTATTAGGTAAAAATAATAATTTCATGCAATTTGAGGCTCCGAACAAATGTATGGATGTCAAATTTGAATTCCGGAAGTCCCAGAAATTATGTCATTGTCAAGGAGGATCCAAGACTTTTGTTGTCAATTTTTACGTTTTTACCACGGTAAACGTGGTAATTGTAAAATTATAAGTTTTTATCATGTTAGGTATGGTAATTGTTAGTGGAATGTGTTGAATATGCTTGAGTGGATAAGTTAGGTTTATGTTTTATTAGTGGGATTATTAGTGGGACAAATGTAAGGTTAAGATGTAATTAGATTTTTTTATTTGTGTGGTGTGGATTAACCATGTATTAGTATAAATAGAAGGGGGGTGAACACATCTCTCCACACATTCTCTTCTCTTATTTCCCCCCAAATTCTTCTTCTCATCTCTCTTTGTAATTTATTTTCAATCAATAAAATTAGTTTTATTTCAATTTTCAAATTTCATTTTTAATTATGTGTTTTTCAATTTTAGTAATTTTCTTTATTAAAAAAATGTTTAGCTAAATATTAATAGTTAGGGGAAGGTGAAACTCTTAGGAAATAAATTTGATTTAATCAAATTCTATTTTTAATTTTATAAATTAAGTTATTTTCTATTTAATTTTATACATATTTTATATTATGAAATTTTGATTTATTGTAGACAAACAAGGGAGTTTGGCACAATAAATTCTTTTTATCTTAATATAAGGTATGGTAAAATGGTATTTTGACTTATTGTAGACAAATTAAATTTTGGCACAATGAATACTTAATCCATCATAAAATTAAAGGGAAAATAATAATAATTTATATAATTTAACTTTTGGGCAATAAATCTAAAAAAATGGCAAAAAGAATTTATTAAGTTTTATT
Source organism: Citrus x changshan-huyou (assembly GCA_039657385.1). Taxonomy (NCBI): domain Eukaryota; kingdom Viridiplantae; phylum Streptophyta; class Magnoliopsida; order Sapindales; family Rutaceae; genus Citrus; species Citrus x changshan-huyou. The sequence continues at coordinate 10,014,586 of CM077550.1, forward strand.
TACTACTAAGAGTGAATCCACAACCCTAACTAATTCAATTTCATAGTTTTATTTAAATTAAGTTGTTTACATTTAAGTTTTATTTTCAAAATTTAGATAAAATAAAATAAACAAATTAAATATTTTCTCTATAGATCGACCTCGGACTCACCGAGATATATTATAATTAGGCACTCTTATACTTGAGAGTAAATCAAACACTTTTAAGTCGTGTCAAGTTTTTGGCACCGTTGCCGGGAAGATGTATTTATTTTGTTTTATTTTTCCTTTTATGTTTTTACTTTTTTGTGTAAATTTTTGTTTGTCCCCTTTTCTTTTTCTTAAATTCTCTTCTACCCCCACATCTTTCATAATTTTAGTTTCACCCCAACAATTCTTGTTTCTTGCTCATTCTTCTCATAATTATGTTCTGACCCTAAAATCTTTCCAAATCTTCACTTTCATCCCACATGGCTCAATTTTAAACTCTAAAAATTACGGTGTGGCCATAAAATTATAAATAATTTTCAATAAGATCCCTAGACGAAATTTCTCACAATAATTAGACTTGGACTTATTTGGACTCAATTTGGACTTAATTTGGACCAAGCAAACTAATTACTAACACTTAACAAACTAATTACTAATTTTTTATTTCAGTATTTAATTTTTAATTTTATTTATTTATTTTTGTTTTATTTTATATGGTGGGTTCAACCAACATTTTTTTATTTCGCATTTATTTTATGCTTTATTTTTTTTAATTTAATTGGTGGGTTCAACCACCAAAGTTGTTATTTAATTTTAAGTTATTAATTTTCTTTTGTACACTTATATTATTTGCATATTTAATTTTCATTTTTTTCTTTTTGCAATTTTCATTTAGTTTTTGTGTTACTAATTTGTTTGTTATCTTTGTGATATAATTATTGTATGAGACATTGGTTTTAAACTTCAAGTGGCAGGTTAATTCGTAGATCTCAATCACCACCATCAATCATGGACAAGATCCAAGACGAAAAAAATTTTGGCCAACTTAATCCTCCAATTGATCAGGGAGACAACCAATCTCAACATGATCAAAATCAACTGAGAACTTTGAGAGACTACATGAATCCAACAAGAACTAGAGCACCGTCGTGTATAGAATTTCCTCCAGAAGCATCTCGATTTAACTTCAAATTAGGTATTATCCAACTTTTACCAACATTTCATGGTTTAGAATATGAAATCCATATTTGCATCTAAGAGATTTCGAGGAAGTTTGTAATACATACACAGACCAAAATTGTAGCTTGAACATAATTAGATTAAAGCTTTTTCCTTTTTCATTAAAAGATCAAGCTAAAACTTGGCTACAAAACCTTAGATCTGGATCAATAAGAACTTGGAATAACATGCAAGAACAATTTTTGAAAAAAATTCCTTCCACCTCATAGAACAAATTCTTTTAAAAGGCAAATTACTTCTTTTACTCAAAAAAATGGAGAAACATTATACCAATGTTGGGATAGGTTTAAAGAATTGCTTAACATATGTCCACACCATGGTTTTGAAACTTGGCTATTGGTCACTTATTTCTACGAGGGCTTAATACCACAAACTAGACAAGTTGTAGAAATGATGTGTAATGATGAATTTAAAGATAAAAATCCTGAAAATGCACTAGATTACCTTGACCAATTAGCTGAAAATGCACAACATTGGGATACTGTTGGAACTTTTGAATTGACTAATAAACCACAACCATCTCCATCTAGTGGAGGAATCTACAGCCTTAGGGAAGATCATGATTTACAAGCAAAATTTGCATCCCTAGTTAGGAAGGTTGAAGCTTTGGAAAATAAAAAAAGTGATCAAGTAAAATATGTTCAAGAAATTGCATGTGATGTTTGTAGTTCTAATGATCATTTCACTCAAGATTGTCCCACTCTGCCTGCACTAAAAGAATATTTGCATGATCAAGTTAATGCCATCAACACTTTTAACAAGCCAAACCGCCAAACCCATATTCACAGACTTATAATCCTGATTGGAGAAATCATTCAAATTTTAGTTGGAGGAATAATAATAATGTACAATCTTCACAAGCACCACCTCCACAAAATTTTCAAAATACTTAGCCTTTTGTACCATATGTTCCACCACCATGGCTAAATTTGGAAGATACAATGCATTCATTCATTAGAAAGCAAGATGCTATTAACAATCAAAATGCACAAACTTTTTCTGATTTGAAAGATACTCTTGCTAAAATTGCTTCTGCACTTACAATTCAAGAAAAAAAGAAAATTTCCAACTCAACCACAACCAAATCCTAAGATTCAAAATGCACCCATGGACCATGTTAAGTCAGTTATAACTCTTCGTAGTGGTAAGGTTATTGATCGGCCTATTCCTGAACCTTGTGAAAATGAAAATTCAAAGGGTAAGGAAGAACTAGATAAACTTACACCTAGGGAAGAAATAATTACTGTTCCATCTGAACCACCATTCCCGTATGCATTGAATAAACCAAGGAAATCAAATCACTCTTATGAAATTTATGAAATCTTTAAGCAAGTGACAGTTAACATTCCTCTGTTAGATGAAATCAAGTAAGTACCTTCATATGCCAAATTTTTAAAGGACTTATGCACTGTTAAGAGGAAATTGAAGGTAAAAAAGAGTGCTTTCATGGCTGAACAGGTAAGTACCATTCTGTCTACTAATAATAAGTTAAAATATAAAGATCCTGGTTGTCCTACTATTTCTTGTATTATTGGAGATCACAAAATTGAGTATGCTTTGTTAGACCTTGGTGCTAGTGTTAATTTGCTTCCACATTCAGTTTATCTTCAACTTAATCTTGGTGAGTTAAAATCAACTTCAACTACACTTTTGCTTGCCGATAAATCAATTACAATACCAAAAGGAATAGTGGAAGATGTTTTAGTACAAGTTGATAAATTCATATACCCTGTGGATTTTATTGTTTTAGAAACTGAACTTGTTGTGAATAATTATAAACCAATTCCTATAATTTTAGGTCGACCATTTTTAGCAACTGCTAATGCTTTGATTAATTGTAGGAATGGTTTAATGAATTTGTCATTTGGAAATACGACTCTGGAATTAAATGTTTTTAATATGTGTAGGCAACCTAATGAGGAAAATGAGAATGAAGATGACATTGATGAACAAAAGGAATTGTTTGAATCTCGTATAGAGGAGAATATTCAAAAAGGGAGTTTTTTTTAACTTAGTGATATTTGTTTGGTTAATTCAATTGAATCAAATAAACAACTTGAACATGATACTTCTAATATAAATTTCTTATTTGATTCTTGTCGGACTTTGCAAAGTGATGATGGGAAACCAAAATTTGAGGAGTTTGGAATTATTGAAAAGACTGAACAACAAGAAGCACTTAAATTGGAATTGAAACCTTTGCCAGAGGGATTGAAGTATGCTTATCTTGGAGAAGAACAAACTTATCCTGTTGTGATTTCTTCGACGTTATCAAGCGACCAAGAAAGTAAGTTACTATCTGTTCTTAAAAAGCATAAAAATGCAATTGGATGAACTTTAAATGACATGAAAGGTATTAATCCTTTAATTTGCACACATAGAATCAATTTGGAAGAAAATGCTAAAACATGTCAACAACCTCAAAGAAGATTAAACCCACACATGAAAGAAGTAGTAAAAACAGAAGTTCTTAAGTTACTTGATGTGGGAATTGTCTACCCTATCTCTGATAGTAAGTGGGTAAGTCCTACACAAGTAGTGCCTAAAAAATATGGAATCACTGTAGTTAGAAATGAAAAAGATGAATTAATTCCAACACGAATTACATCTAGTTGGCGCATGTGCATTGATTATAGGAAATTAAATAAAGCCACTAGAAAAGATCATTTTCCATTACCATTTCTTGACCAAATCTTAGAAAGAGTAGCTGGACATCCCTACTACTGCTTTTTAGATGGATATTCAGGTTATTATCAAATTCCTATAGCACTTGAAGACCAAGAAAAAACCACATTTACATGTCCCTTTGGAACATTTGCATTTAAAATAATGTCATTTGGACTTTGTAATGCTCCTGCAATATTTCAAAGATGCATGCTAAGTATTTTCACTGATATGATTGAACATTGTTTAGAGGTCTTTATGGATGATTTGATAGTGTTTGGGAATTCTTTTGATGATTGCCTTGATAATTTGGAAAACGTTTTAAAAAGATGTGTTAAAAAAGAACTCGTTTTAAATTGGGAAAAATGCCATTACATGATTACTTCTGGAATTGTTTTGGGTCCTGTTATATCTGTTAAAGGAATTGAAGTTGACAAAGAAAAAATTGAAGTCATATCTAAATTGCCACAACCAAAAACAGTTAGAGATGTGCGATACTTTTTAGGGCATGCAGGATTTTATAGGAGGTTTATAAAAAAACTTTAGTGTCATATCAAAACCACTTTGTAACCTCTTATTAAAAGATGCACCATTTGAATGGATTGATGATTCCCAAAAATCTTTTGAAAAAATAATTTATCTTTTGACATCTGCATCTATTTTGCAATCTCCTGATTGGTCTTTACTTTTTGAATTAATGTGTGATGCAAGTGACTTTTCTGTTGGTGTTGTTTTAGGACAAAAAAATGATCATAAGTCATTTGTGATTCATTATGCGAGTAAGACTTTGGATAGTACTCAAATGAATTATTCTACAACTGAAAAAGAATTACTTGCTGTGGTGTATGCATTAAACAAATTTCGCTCATATTTGCTTGGTTCTAAAACTGTTGTTTTTACTGATCACGCTGCTGTGAGATATTTGATTACTAAACTGGATGCCAAACCAAGACCAATTCGTTGGATTTTGTTACTTCAAGAATTTGACCTCACCATCAAAGATAAAAAGGGTGCCGAAAATGTCGTTGCTGATAATTTATCAAGACTCACATCTGAAATCTGCACTGATATAACACTCATTAATGATTCATTTCCTGGTGAATTTTTATTATCTGTTACTTCAATACCATGGTATGCTAACATTGTTAATTTCCTTGTTACAGGTGAAATGCCTTCGCAATGGAATACTCAGGAGAAGAAGAAATTTTTGGTTGAAGTAAAGAAATTTTATTGGGATGATCCTTACTTGTTCAAATATTGCCCTGATCAGATTTTTCGACGATGCATTCCTGATAATGAGGTAAGTAGTGTCATTAAATTTTGTCATTCTGAAGCATGCGGTAGACACTTTTCTTCAAGAAAAACTACAACTAAAATTTTGCAATGTAAATTTTATTGGCTTACCATATTTAAAGACACATATGAATTTTGCAAAACTTGTGAAAACTGTCAAAAATTAGGATCAATTACTAAAAGAAACATGATGCCCTTAAATCCCATACTTGAGATTGAAATATTTGACTGTTGGGGAATTGATTTCATAGGTATATTTCCACCATCTTTTGGATTTGTGTACATATTAGTTGCAGTTGATTATGTCTCAAAATGGATTGAAGCAATGTCTTGTCGAAATAATGATAGCAAAACTGTCGTTAAATTTTTAAGAGAAAACATTTTAAGTCGATTTGAAATCTCTCGAGATATTATTAATGATGGAGGTAGGCATTTTTGTAATAAGTCATTTGAGTCTTTAATGAAAAAATATGGAATTACACTTAAAATTGCTACCCCTTATCATCCTCAAACAAATGGTCAAGTTGAATTAGCAAATAGGGAGATAAAACAAATTTTAGAAAAAACAATTAACCCAAACCGCAAAGATTGGTCTCTTCGATTGACTGATGCACTTTGGGCATATCGTACTGCATTTAAAACGTCTTTAGGAATGTCAACCTATCAGCTAGTTTATGGTAAACCTTGTCACTTACTTGTTGAACTTGAACATAAATCATTTTGGACTGTTAAAGCTTTTAATTCAAATTTGGATGATGCTAGTTGATGAGCATATATTATAGACATATTTTACCTTTTATTATATAATTGCTAGTTATTTTTATTTGTTATTTTTAATTCATTGAATTATTTTATTGCATAGGGAATTAATTGGAGATTATGGATGAAAAGTACGTAAAGAATAACAATTGGACAACATTGAAGATCAAATCAATTTGTGGAAGCAATTAAGCAAATGTGCAAGAAATTCTGTTCGAAGAAACAGAAGCCAATAAATTGAATATCCATGCTTGTGCAAACAAAGAAGAAGTTTAAAGCTAAACTGGGCAGCACATTAAATAAAGCTTTTAATTAAGCCTTTGAATGGAAAGTCAAAATAGAATAAAGGAAGGAAATCAATAGCTTTTGGCTTTTATTGTTTTCAATTACGTGGTAGGCTTAGGGCTTTAGCTTGTAAGAGTTGGTTTAGTTATTAGAATCACAATAGGATTCGGTGGCCAAGCAATATAAAAGGGAGTTTTGCTTTTGAATTAAGAGGATGGAAAAAAAAGGGAGGACGCGAGACAAAGAGAATAAAGCAGCGGCATAAGCTCTTCAAATTTTCCATGGATGGTTTTATTTATTTTGTTTCTCCCAATTCAAGTATGTCTCGTTAATTTTCTTATATTGAGGTTAATGATGAAACCATATTCAATGAAATAATTATCTTTTTATTTATTTAATTCCTTATATATGTTCTTTGATGATTATGGTTTTTATTTTACATGATTAATTGGATGTTATCAATTCTGTCATGCATTATTGATTGTTAGGATTAATATTCGATTAAATCTATACTTGGATCTATAAAGTTTATACATGATTATCTTTGATTCTGTGACTTTCATTAAATTGTTTACACATAGTACTTAGGAAAATTTTGACTCTTTGTTATTCAATATATTTACATGGGATGCTTAGATATCATACTATTAAGCAGAAAAAGAACCTACACAAGATTAATTTTAATTGGGCTTAATTGTTATATTTATGAGATGACATAGATTGATTTCGAGTTGTCACTCTAAAATTGAGGATTAATTAATATTTAGATAATTACTAATTGAATAGTGGTGGATTTCGAAACCTTGGTAATTTTTGTCTTATTGATTTTTCATTTGCTTTAATTGTTTTCTTAGTTTAATTTCTCTTAAAAAATCAAATTGCTCAACTAGGTTAGGATTAATATTAATTTTAGATTTAAATTAGACTTTTCAATTTATAACAATCCATGTGGGATCGACCTCGTTACCACTATTTTATCTCTAGATTCGTGCGGTTGCGAGTATATTAAAATTTTCACAACACTGGTAATGTGTGAAAATTGTAATTGAATGAACTTGAGGAATTAAGAAATGATGTACATGAAAATTCAAGAATTATTAAGGCAAGAACAAAAAATTTTCATGATAAAAGAATTTTTCAAAAAATATTTGAAATTGGTCAAAAAGTGTTGCTTTATAATTCTCGTCTTCATTTGTTTCCAGGAAAGTTAAAGTCAAAGTGGAGTGGTCAATTTATTATAAAAAATGTATATCCACATGGGGCTGTAGAAATTGAGAATCCAAAAAACAGTGTCACATTTAAAGTTAACGGATAAAGAATAAAGCCCTATCTGGAATACCAACCACGTGAACCAAGCACTGAAATAAATTTGAGTTACCCACAAAATCTTGATTAAGTTTTTAATGAGTGTTTTAACTTTTCACTGTTGTTTTACGGTTTGAATTGTTTGACTGTCTTGAATGATACGCGTTGTGATATTTCTTACTTAAGTGTGTTTAATAATTGTGTTTTTCTCCCTTTCAAAAAAAAAATAATAATTGTGTTTTCTTCATCATTATACATCATGAGTACCTCAATAAGGAAGATTCTCTTCACACATTTTAAAAGACTTTTGCGAATAAGATTTCACTTGAGAAGATTAATACAAACCTGTAAATCACATCCAATTTGGGAACAACAACCACTAGAATTAGTGGCCTACGTTGAGGATCAAGAAAGATAACTTAGAGCAATAGAGCGTGTATATATGAATTTCAATTGAAGCTTGAGGTTAACTCAATGAGAGGAAGAATGTAAGTTCATTTTCGTTTGTACATATTGTGTTTCTTTTTTATTGTTCGCTTTCACATTTGATTTGATTTTGCAGATTTGATTTTGGTGTGTTTTGATTTATTTTTTCGTATAAATGGCGGATAACGGTACTCCGTGACTTCTTAAGTCAGTATCTTCAGGTTCCCACAATAACTGAAATCTCAAAATCAAGCATGGAAGAAATACAACATAAATTGCATAAGCGTTTTTCTTCTCTCCCTCAAAATGCACTCAAAATATTTACAAAGCTCGATGTGAAAGATTGCGTTTGTTAATGATCAATGGAATTCCTTCTAATATTCGTTGGTTAATTGAAGTAAAGGTCCGATTAGCTGGTGAGTTTCCTGATCCATTTATTTCTTACATGCCTGGTTTTGGTAAAAGCACATTTGCTAAAAAATGAAGAGCTAGAAAACTTGGTTTAAAATGTCATAATTGTGTACGACTTAGTTGCAAACTAGAAGTTTGTAAATCTTTAGGAATGGTTTCTGATAATTGAGAAGATAAAATTAAATTCGTCAAAGATGGCATGAGTAAAGAATCATTTGATGATATCTTACGATCTCTTGAGACGCATCGAAGTGGACATGTGCAATATGAGATACACAGGTTATGGAGACTATTCCAAAACGAAAGTGCACAGTTTAGTCTTGGGAATTTGACTAAAAAAGACATTGTTTTCCAGTTTATAAGAAAACTGGATGGGAAGACTATCCTCGACCCATAGAGGGCGTTCAAGCCATTATTGGACGTAAAACCAAAGGAAGATGTGAGCCACAATCACAACTACTAGTAAATATCCTTTTATTTTATTGTTCTTTTATCATTTGCATTATTGCATTTAATGGTGTGATTTTGTATTTAATCATTATTTGTGTTCTTTCACTTTTTTTTTTCTTTTCACTGTTTGCTTTTCTTTTTACTATTTACTTTTGAATAATTGAGACATGAGCTTTATGCGTCATCTGACAAATACAACAACCCATTTACAGTTGTTCCTTATTTTATCTGTCATTAAGATCTTTAAATAAGAGTTCTTTTTCCAAACCACTCACAACTTGTTTTTGAAGATTATTCTAATGGCAGCATCTTCGAGTAGACAATTCAAAAACATTTGTGTGTTCTCTGAATTTCATTATAGAAAATACAAAGAGTTCGTTCAAGCAGCTGTAGATTTTGGTCGTGCCATAGCTGAGAGGAAACTGCACCCTGTATATGGAGGAGATGACCACGGGTTATCAAAGCTTGTCTCAGAAGCTGTTTTTATTAAAGGAAACCAGGTAATAGGTATCATTTCACAAGCCTTAAAACCTTTAGGATGCGTGTCTGATGTGCCCATTGGAGAAGAGTTAGTTGTCTCAAGTATACAAGAGTGAATATCTGAGATGTTAAATTGTGCTGACGTTTTCATTTTCTTGCCAGGAGATCTTGCAAGTTTAGAGGCATTGATTACATTTGCATCTTAGGCCCATTTAAACATCCATAAAAAACCCATTAGTTTACTAAATGTTAATAATTTTTTTGATGGGTTGGTCACATTCATTAAACATGCAATTAAGAATCATTTTATTCCAATCTCTGCGAAAAATCTCTTTGTTTGTGCTTCAACTGCTAATAAATTACTTGATCTTTTACAAGCTTACAAACCAGAGCCAGATCCTAAGACCTTGGCCTTAGAATGATTGACTAATGATGGTAACCCTAGCCCTAGTAAGAAGTACAAGTTGGACTTAACTCTTCGGATGTAACTATCTTCTCAGAGCTATGAGGTTATGTCTTCTAAACTCTATTTCTTTCCTTTAAGTCATTGAGGATAATGTCTTGTTCAGGTTGGGGGGAGAGAATAGTTGACAACTGTGGAATATAGCAAATACTAGTAATGCTTTTGTCGAAGATGGCAGGATATGGGGTGTAGCGACTCTAGAAATGCATCTTCAGCGGCTTGTTCAGGTGTGATCTTTCTTATTTCTTCTTTTATTATTTTTTTAATCTTTTTTTTCCTTTTTGCATGCATATTTTTAAATTATAAATTATGTTTAGATTAGGTTGGGGGGAAGGGTAGTTGAAGTAAATTGTAAATAGGTGTGTTTATTTTTAAAAAAAAAAACAAAAACAACAATTTTTTTGTGTCTAGGATGGCTGTGTAAAGAGTCACAGCTTTTGAGACACATCCTAATAGTCTTGCTGTATTATATTTTGATTTTAAAATTCATAATAAGTTATTTTTGTTCCCTTTTCTTTGAATTACTCAAATTTGTGAACTCTCCTCCATTTAGTTATAAAGTTATTTTGTTGTTTACTCATTTAACAGGTATTATTAAATCATTATTCACACACACACCATGACACATACTAGTGGGTTGTAAGTTAAATTTTTTACAGCATTTAGTTCTTTTAATTTATTAGGGATAATATCTAAGGTGGTAGAAAGTGTATATTGCAAAAAAAAAAAATGGTGAAAAAAAACAAAAAAAAAGAAGAAAAAAAGAAAAGAAAAAAAATGAATGAGTTTAATTTTGTTATCTTTAGAACCCGAGTAATTAAGTCCGTAGGGGTGTTTCAACACCTAGTGCCCTAAGATCAACTGGTCTGAGAGTCACTAGCCTAAAGCTCGCTACATGGGTTAAAAATGTAATTTAAAAAAAAAAAAAAAGCTTGCATAATCTACTGCATGAAGATAGAATTTCTAATGAGTTTTAGAATGAAAATGTTGTTTTCTTTTAATGAAACCCCATAAGTATTGTGTTAATTACTTGAGCAGAAAAGAAGGTTTATGATATTCTGGATAATGAGTGGATGACCAAGAGTTAAAAAAAAATTTGGGAGAGTTTATTTATTTGGTAGTTTAGAGGATAGATGAACAACTAGTAACTTGCATGTGAATTTTGTAAATTTTAATTTAATATAACACTTTAATTGCTAGGGGCTAGCAATAAGCTAGTTGGGGGGTATGATTAGTGTTAAAAATTGTATGTTTATTAAAGGATAAAAATGTTATTTTGTTTTATTAATGTAATTTATATTTGTAATTGTGTAACATATTGTGAATTTCTAATTATTTTTCTAAATATTTGATTTTGTGTGTTTATTAGGTAAAAATAATAATTTCATGCAATTTGAGGCTCCGAACAAATGTATGGATGTCAAATTTGGATTCCGAAAGTCCAAGAAATTATGTCATTGTCGAGGAGGATCCAAGACTTTTGTTGCAAATTTTTATGTTTTTACCACGGTAAATGTGGTAATTGTAAAATTATAAGTTTTTATCATGTTAGGTATGATAATTGTTAGTGGAATGTGTTGGATATGCTTGAGTGGATAAATTAGGTTTATGTTTTATTAGTGGGATTATTAGTGGGACAAATATAAGGTTAAGATGCAATTAGATTTTTTTATTTGTGTGGTGTGGATTTACCATGTATTAGTATAAATAGAGGGGGGGTGAACACACCTCTCCACACCTTCTCTTCTCTTCTTTCCCCCCAAATTCTTCTTCTCATCTCTCTTTGTAATTTATTTTCAATCAATAAAATTAGTTTTACTTCAATTTTCAAATTCCATTTTTAATTATGTGTTTTTCAATTTTAGTAATTTCCTTTATTAAAAAAATGTTTAGCTAAATATTAATAGTTAGGGGAAGGTGAAACTCTTAGGAAATAATTATGATTTAATCAAATTCTATTTTTAATTTTGTAAATTAAATTATTTTCTATTTAATTTTATACATATTTTATATTATGAAATTTTGATTTATTGTAGACAAACAAGGGAGTTTGGCACAATAAATTCTTTTTATCTTAATATAAGGTATGAACAATAAATTCTTTTTATCTTAATATAAGGTATGGTAAAATGGTATTTTGACTTATTGTCGACAAATTAAATTTTGGCACAATGAATACTTAATCCATCATAAAATTAAAGGAAAAATAATAATAATTTATATAATTAATCTTTTGGGCAATAAATCTAAAAAATGGCAAAAAGAATTTATCAAGTTTTATTTACAACTAAGAGTGAATCCACAACCCTAACTAATTCAATTTCATAGTTTTATTTAAATTAAGTTGTTTATATTTAAGTTTTATTTTCAAAATTTAGATAAAATAAAATAAACAAATTAAATGTTTTCTCTGTTGATCGACCTCGGACTCACCGAGATATATTATAACTAGGCACTCTTATACTTGAGAGTAAATCAAACACTTTTAAGTCGTGTCAATGCTGTTGTAAATTAGAAGAGAAAAGTGTAAACAAAACAAAAACTTTGAAAAATGACAGAAAACTTGTACATTGACATTAAGTGTGAAATGAAACAAAAACTTTGTAAGACACACATAAAATTAGTAAATTAATGAAAAAATGGGTAAATTAATGTTGGAGTTATAAATTGCAAGAACAACTTGTAAGCAAAACAAAACTTAGAAACACAGAACTTGTAAATTGACATTAAGTGTGAAATGAAGAAAAAATGTGTAAATCACACATAAAACTAGTAAATGGGTGGAAAATTAATCTTTGAGTTGTAAATTAAAAGAAAAAAGTGTAAACAAAATAAAATCTTAGCAAATTGACACATAAGTTATAAATTGACATTAAGGGTGAAATGAAACAAAAAATATGTAAACCACACATAAAACTAATCAATTGACGGGAAAACGGGTAAATTAATGTTAGAGTTGTAAATTGTAAGAACAACTTGTAAACAAACAAAACTTAGAAAAATGACACAATACTTGTGAATTGACATTAAGTGTGAAATGAGACAAAAATGTGTAAATCACACATAAAATTAGTAAATTCATTGGAAAAAGGGTAAATTAAAGATGGAGTTGTAAATTAGAAGAAAAAAGTGTAAACAAAACAAAAATTTTGAAAAATGACAGAAAACTTATAAATTGACATTAAATGTGAAATAAAACAAAAACTTTGTAACCTCACATAAAACTAGTAAATTGATTGAAAAAGGAGTAAATTAATGTTGGAGTATTAAATATCAAGAATAACATGTAAGGAAATAAAAAAAAAACTTAGAAAAATGACGCAGAACTTGTAAATTGGCATTAAGTTTGAAATGAAACAAAAAATATGTAAATCACACATAAAATTAATAAATTCATGGAAAAATGGGTAAAATGATGATGAAGTTGTAAATTAAAAGAAAAAAGTGTAAACAAAACAAAATCGTAGTAAATTGACACAGAACTTGTAAATTGACATTAAGGGTGAAATGAAATAACAATTGTGTAAACCACACGTAAAACTAACCAATTGAGGGAAAAATGAGTAAATTAATGTTGAAGTTGTAAATTACAAGAAGAACTTGCAAACAAAACAAAAACATTAAAAAATGGCAGAACTTGTAAATTGACATTAAGTGTGAAATGAAACAAAAAAATGTGTAATTCACACATAAAACTAGTAATTTGATAGAAAAATGTCTAAATTAACAATGGAGTTTTAAATTAGAAGAAAACGGTGTAAACAAAACAAAAACTATGAAAAATGATAGAAAACTTGTAAATTGACATTAAGTGTGAAATGAAACAAAAACTTTGTAAACCACACATAAAACTAGTAAATTGATTGAAAATGGGGTTAATTAATGTTGGAGTTGTAAATTTCAAGAAGAACTTGTAAACAAAACAAAACTTAGAAAAATGACACAGTACTTGAAATTTTACATTAAATATAAAATGAAAAAAAATGTATAAATCATACATAAAACTAGTAATTTGATGGAAAAATAACTAAATTAATAATGGAGTTTTAAATTAGAAGAAAAAATTATTAACAAAACAAAAAATTAGAAAAAAGATGTAAAACTTATAAATTGACATTATGTGAGAAATAAAATAAAAATTTTGTAAACCACACATAAAACTAGTAAATTGATGAAAAATGGGGTAAATTAATATTGGTGTTGTAAATTGCAAGAAGAACTTGTAAACAAAACAAAAACATAGAAAAATGACACAGAACTTGTAAATTGACATTAAGTTTGAAATAAAACAAAACATGTGTAAATCACACATAAAACTAGTAAATTCATGAAAAATGGGGTAAATTGATGATGCAAGTGTAAATTAGAAGAAAAAAGTGTAAAAAAAAAAATGAAAAATGACAGAAAACTTGTAAATTGACATTAAGTGTGAAATGAAACAAAAACTCTGTAAATCATACATAAAACAAGTAAATTGATGGAAAATGGGGTAAACTAATGTTGAAGTTGTAAATTGCATGAAGAACTTGTAAACTGAGCAAAACTTAGAAAAATGACAAAGTACTTGTAAATTGACATTAAGTATGAAATGACAAAAAAAATGTGTAAATCACACATAAAATTAGTAAATGGATGGAAGAAAAGGTAAATTAATGATGGACTTGTAAATTAAAAGAAAAAAGTTTAAACAAAACAAAATCTTAAAAAAATGACATTAAACTTGTAAATTGACATTAAGTATGAAATAAAATAAAAAATGTTTAAACCACATATAAAATTAGTAAATTGATGAAAAATGGGGTAAATTAATGTTAAAGTTGTAAATTGCAAGAAAAACTTGTAAACAAAACAAAAACTTAGTAAAATGACAGATAACTTGTAAATTGACATTAAGTTGGAAATGAAACAAAAAATTTGTAAACCACACATAAAACATGTAAATTGATAGTAAAGGAGGTTTATTAATGTTTGAGTTGTAAATTGCAAGAAGAAGTTGTAAACGAAATAAAAACTTAAAAGAATGACACGGAACTTATAAATTAACATTAAGTGTGAAATGAAACAAAAAATGTGTAAATCACACATAAAACTAGTAAATGGATGGAAAATGAAGTAAATTAATTATGGACTTGGAAATTCAAAGAAAAAATTGTAAACAAAAAAAAATCTTAAAAAAATGACATAAAATTTGTAAATTGATATTATGTGTGAAATGAAACAAAAATGTTGTAAACCATACATAAAACTAGTAAATTGATCGAAAATGGGGTAAATTAATGTTGGGGTTCTAAATTGCAAGAAAAACTTGTAAACAAAACAAAAACTTAGAAAAATTACACAGAATTTGTGAATTGACATTAAGTGTAAAATGAAAAAAAAATGTGTAAATCAAAGATAAAACTTGTAAATGGATGAAAAAAGAGATAAATTAATGATTGAGTTGTAAATTAAAAGAAAACAAATGTAAACAAAATAAAATATTAGAAAAATGACATAAAACTTGTAAATGGACATTAACTGTGAAATGAAACAAAAACTTTTGCAAACCACACTAAAACTAATAAATTGATGGAAAATGGGGTAAATTAATGTTGGAGTTATAAATTACAAGAAGAATTTGTAAACAAAACAAAAACTTATTAAAATGACACAGAACTTGTAAATTGACATTTAGTATGAAATGAAACAAAAAATGTATAAATCACACATAAACATAGTAAATAGATGGAAAATTAGGTAAATTAATGTTGAAGTTGTAAATTAAAAGAAAAAATTGAAAACAAAACAAAATCTTAGAAAAATGACAGAAAACTTGTACATTGACATTAAGTGTGAAATGAAACAAAAACTTTGTAAGCCACACATAAAATTAGTAAATTAATGAAAAAATGGGTAAATTAATGTTGGAGTTATAAATTGCAAGAACAACTTGTAAGCAAAACAAAACTTAGAAACACAGAACTTGTAAATTGACATTAAGTGTGAAATGAAGAAAAAATGTGTAAATCACACATAAAACTAGTAAATGGGTGGAAAATTAATCTTTGAGTTGTAAATTAAAAGAAAAAAGTGTAAACAAAATAAAATCTTAGCAAATTGACACATAAGTTATAAATTGACATTAAGGGTGAAATGAAACAAAAAATATGTAAACCACACATAAAACTAATCAATTGACGGGAAAACGGGTAAATTAATGTTAGAGTTGTAAATTGTAAGAACAACTTGTAAACAAACAAAACTTAGAAAAATGACACAATACTTGTGAATTGACATTAAGTGTGAAATGAGACAAAAATGTGTAAATCACACATAAAATTAGTAAATTCATTGGAAAAAGGGTAAATTAAAGATGGAGTTGTAAATTAGAAGAAAAAAGTGTAAACAAAACAAAAATTTTGAAAAATGACAGAAAACTTATAAATTGACATTAAATGTGAAATAAAACAAAAACTTTGTAACCTCACATAAAACTAGTAAATTGATTGAAAAAGGAGTAAATTAATGTTGGAGTATTAAATATCAAGAATAACATGTAAGGAAATAAAAAAAAAACTTAGAAAAATGACGCAGAACTTGTAAATTGGCATTAAGTTTGAAATGAAACAAAAAATATGTAAATCACACATAAAATTAATAAATTCATGGAAAAATGGGTAAAATGATGATGAAGTTGTAAATTAAAAGAAAAAAGTGTAAACAAAACAAAATCGTAGTAAATTGACACAGAACTTGTAAATTGACATTAAGGGTGAAATGAAATAACAATTGTGTAAACCACACGTAAAACTAACCAATTGAGGGAAAAATGAGTAAATTAATGTTGAAGTTGTAAATTACAAGAAGAACTTGCAAACAAAACAAAAACATTAAAAAATGGCAGAACTTGTAAATTGACATTAAGTGTGAAATGAAACAAAAAAATGTGTAATTCACACATAAAACTAGTAATTTGATAGAAAAATGTCTAAATTAACAATGGAGTTTTAAATTAGAAGAAAACGGTGTAAACAAAACAAAAACTATGAAAAATGATAGAAAACTTGTAAATTGACATTAAGTGTGAAATGAAACAAAAACTTTGTAAACCACACATAAAACTAGTAAATTGATTGAAAATGGGGTTAATTAATGTTGGAGTTGTAAATTTCAAGAAGAACTTGTAAACAAAACAAAACTTAGAAAAATGACACAGTACTTGAAATTTTACATTAAATATAAAATGAAAAAAAATGTATAAATCATACATAAAACTAGTAATTTGATGGAAAAATAACTAAATTAATAATGGAGTTTTAAATTAGAAGAAAAAATTATTAACAAAACAAAAAATTAGAAAAAAGATGTAAAACTTATAAATTGACATTATGTGAGAAATAAAATAAAAATTTTGTAAACCACACATAAAACTAGTAAATTGATGAAAAATGGGGTAAATTAATATTGGTGTTGTAAATTGCAAGAAGAACTTGTAAACAAAACAAAAACATAGAAAAATGACACAGAACTTGTAAATTGACATTAAGTTTGAAATAAAACAAAACATGTGTAAATCACACATAAAACTAGTAAATTCATGAAAAATGGGGTAAATTGATGATGCAAGTGTAAATTAGAAGAAAAAAGTGTAAAAAAAAAAATGAAAAATGACAGAAAACTTGTAAATTGACATTAAGTGTGAAATGAAACAAAAACTCTGTAAATCATACATAAAACAAGTAAATTGATGGAAAATGGGGTAAACTAATGTTGAAGTTGTAAATTGCATGAAGAACTTGTAAACTGAGCAAAACTTAGAAAAATGACAAAGTACTTGTAAATTGACATTAAGTATGAAATGACAAAAAAAATGTGTAAATCACACATAAAATTAGTAAATGGATGGAAGAAAAGGTAAATTAATGATGGACTTGTAAATTAAAAGAAAAAAGTTTAAACAAAACAAAATCTTAAAAAAATGACATTAAACTTGTAAATTGACATTAAGTATGAAATAAAATAAAAAATGTTTAAACCACATATAAAATTAGTAAATTGATGAAAAATGGGGTAAATTAATGTTAAAGTTGTAAATTGCAAGAAAAACTTGTAAACAAAACAAAAACTTAGTAAAATGACAGATAACTTGTAAATTGACATTAAGTTGGAAATGAAACAAAAAATTTGTAAACCACACATAAAACATGTAAATTGATAGTAAAGGAGGTTTATTAATGTTTGAGTTGTAAATTGCAAGAAGAAGTTGTAAACGAAATAAAAACTTAAAAGAATGACACGGAACTTATAAATTAACATTAAGTGTGAAATGAAACAAAAAATGTGTAAATCACACATAAAACTAGTAAATGGATGGAAAATGAAGTAAATTAATTATGGACTTGGAAATTCAAAGAAAAAATTGTAAACAAAAAAAAATCTTAAAAAAATGACATAAAATTTGTAAATTGATATTATGTGTGAAATGAAACAAAAATGTTGTAAACCATACATAAAACTAGTAAATTGATCGAAAATGGGGTAAATTAATGTTGGGGTTCTAAATTGCAAGAAAAACTTGTAAACAAAACAAAAACTTAGAAAAATTACACAGAATTTGTGAATTGACATTAAGTGTAAAATGAAAAAAAAATGTGTAAATCAAAGATAAAACTTGTAAATGGATGAAAAAAGAGATAAATTAATGATTGAGTTGTAAATTAAAAGAAAACAAATGTAAACAAAATAAAATATTAGAAAAATGACATAAAACTTGTAAATGGACATTAACTGTGAAATGAAACAAAAACTTTTGCAAACCACACTAAAACTAATAAATTGATGGAAAATGGGGTAAATTAATGTTGGAGTTATAAATTACAAGAAGAATTTGTAAACAAAACAAAAACTTATTAAAATGACACAGAACTTGTAAATTGACATTTAGTATGAAATGAAACAAAAAATGTATAAATCACACATAAACATAGTAAATAGATGGAAAATTAGGTAAATTAATGTTGAAGTTGTAAATTAAAAGAAAAAATTGAAAACAAAACAAAATCTTAGAAAAATGACAGAAAACTTGTACATTGACATTAAGTGTGAAATGAAACAAAAACTTTGTAAGCCACACATAAAATTAGTAAATTAATGAAAAAATGGGTAAATTAATGTTGGAGTTATAAATTGCAAGAACAACTTGTAAGCAAAACAAAACTTAGAAACACAGAACTTGTAAATTGACATTAAGTGTGAAATGAAGAAAAAATGTGTAAATCACACATAAAACTAGTAAATGGGTGGAAAATTAATCTTTGAGTTGTAAATTAAAAGAAAAAAGTGTAAACAAAATAAAATCTTAGCAAATTGACACATAAGTTATAAATTGACATTAAGGGTGAAATGAAACAAAAAATATGTAAACCACACATAAAACTAATCAATTGACGGGAAAACGGGTAAATTAATGTTAGAGTTGTAAATTGTAAGAACAACTTGTAAACAAACAAAACTTAGAAAAATGACACAATACTTGTGAATTGACATTAAGTGTGAAATGAGACAAAAATGTGTAAATCACACATAAAATTAGTAAATTCATTGGAAAAAGGGTAAATTAAAGATGGAGTTGTAAATTAGAAGAAAAAAGTGTAAACAAAACAAAAATTTTGAAAAATGACAGAAAACTTATAAATTGACATTAAATGTGAAATAAAACAAAAACTTTGTAACCTCACATAAAACTAGTAAATTGATTGAAAAAGGAGTAAATTAATGTTGGAGTATTAAATATCAAGAATAACATGTAAGGAAATAAAAAAAAAACTTAGAAAAATGACGCAGAACTTGTAAATTGGCATTAAGTTTGAAATGAAACAAAAAATATGTAAATCACACATAAAATTAATAAATTCATGGAAAAATGGGTAAAATGATGATGAAGTTGTAAATTAAAAGAAAAAAGTGTAAACAAAACAAAATCGTAGTAAATTGACACAGAACTTGTAAATTGACATTAAGGGTGAAATGAAATAACAATTGTGTAAACCACACGTAAAACTAACCAATTGAGGGAAAAATGAGTAAATTAATGTTGAAGTTGTAAATTACAAGAAGAACTTGCAAACAAAACAAAAACATTAAAAAATGGCAGAACTTGTAAATTGACATTAAGTGTGAAATGAAACAAAAAAATGTGTAATTCACACATAAAACTAGTAATTTGATAGAAAAATGTCTAAATTAACAATGGAGTTTTAAATTAGAAGAAAACGGTGTAAACAAAACAAAAACTATGAAAAATGATAGAAAACTTGTAAATTGACATTAAGTGTGAAATGAAACAAAAACTTTGTAAACCACACATAAAACTAGTAAATTGATTGAAAATGGGGTTAATTAATGTTGGAGTTGTAAATTTCAAGAAGAACTTGTAAACAAAACAAAACTTAGAAAAATGACACAGTACTTGAAATTTTACATTAAATATAAAATGAAAAAAAATGTATAAATCATACATAAAACTAGTAATTTGATGGAAAAATAACTAAATTAATAATGGAGTTTTAAATTAGAAGAAAAAATTATTAACAAAACAAAAAATTAGAAAAAAGATGTAAAACTTATAAATTGACATTATGTGAGAAATAAAATAAAAATTTTGTAAACCACACATAAAACTAGTAAATTGATGAAAAATGGGGTAAATTAATATTGGTGTTGTAAATTGCAAGAAGAACTTGTAAACAAAACAAAAACATAGAAAAATGACACAGAACTTGTAAATTGACATTAAGTTTGAAATAAAACAAAACATGTGTAAATCACACATAAAACTAGTAAATTCATGAAAAATGGGGTAAATTGATGATGCAAGTGTAAATTAGAAGAAAAAAGTGTAAAAAAAAAAATGAAAAATGACAGAAAACTTGTAAATTGACATTAAGTGTGAAATGAAACAAAAACTCTGTAAATCATACATAAAACAAGTAAATTGATGGAAAATGGGGTAAACTAATGTTGAAGTTGTAAATTGCATGAAGAACTTGTAAACTGAGCAAAACTTAGAAAAATGACAAAGTACTTGTAAATTGACATTAAGTATGAAATGACAAAAAAAATGTGTAAATCACACATAAAATTAGTAAATGGATGGAAGAAAAGGTAAATTAATGATGGACTTGTAAATTAAAAGAAAAAAGTTTAAACAAAACAAAATCTTAAAAAAATGACATTAAACTTGTAAATTGACATTAAGTATGAAATAAAATAAAAAATGTTTAAACCACATATAAAATTAGTAAATTGATGAAAAATGGGGTAAATTAATGTTAAAGTTGTAAATTGCAAGAAAAACTTGTAAACAAAACAAAAACTTAGTAAAATGACAGATAACTTGTAAATTGACATTAAGTTGGAAATGAAACAAAAAATTTGTAAACCACACATAAAACATGTAAATTGATAGTAAAGGAGGTTTATTAATGTTTGAGTTGTAAATTGCAAGAAGAAGTTGTAAACGAAATAAAAACTTAAAAGAATGACACGGAACTTATAAATTAACATTAAGTGTGAAATGAAACAAAAAATGTGTAAATCACACATAAAACTAGTAAATGGATGGAAAATGAAGTAAATTAATTATGGACTTGGAAATTCAAAGAAAAAATTGTAAACAAAAAAAAATCTTAAAAAAATGACATAAAATTTGTAAATTGATATTATGTGTGAAATGAAACAAAAATGTTGTAAACCATACATAAAACTAGTAAATTGATCGAAAATGGGGTAAATTAATGTTGGGGTTCTAAATTGCAAGAAAAACTTGTAAACAAAACAAAAACTTAGAAAAATTACACAGAATTTGTGAATTGACATTAAGTGTAAAATGAAAAAAAAATGTGTAAATCAAAGATAAAACTTGTAAATGGATGAAAAAAGAGATAAATTAATGATTGAGTTGTAAATTAAAAGAAAACAAATGTAAACAAAATAAAATATTAGAAAAATGACATAAAACTTGTAAATGGACATTAACTGTGAAATGAAACAAAAACTTTTGCAAACCACACTAAAACTAATAAATTGATGGAAAATGGGGTAAATTAATGTTGGAGTTATAAATTACAAGAAGAATTTGTAAACAAAACAAAAACTTATTAAAATGACACAGAACTTGTAAATTGACATTTAGTATGAAATGAAACAAAAAATGTATAAATCACACATAAACATAGTAAATAGATGGAAAATTAGGTAAATTAATGTTGAAGTTGTAAATTAAAAGAAAAAATTGAAAACAAAACAAAATCTTAGAAAAATGACAGAAAACTTGTACATTGACATTAAGTGTGAAATGAAACAAAAACTTTGTAAGCCACACATAAAATTAGTAAATTAATGAAAAAATGGGTAAATTAATGTTGGAGTTATAAATTGCAAGAACAACTTGTAAGCAAAACAAAACTTAGAAACACAGAACTTGTAAATTGACATTAAGTGTGAAATGAAGAAAAAATGTGTAAATCACACATAAAACTAGTAAATGGGTGGAAAATTAATCTTTGAGTTGTAAATTAAAAGAAAAAAGTGTAAACAAAATAAAATCTTAGCAAATTGACACATAAGTTATAAATTGACATTAAGGGTGAAATGAAACAAAAAATATGTAAACCACACATAAAACTAATCAATTGACGGGAAAACGGGTAAATTAATGTTAGAGTTGTAAATTGTAAGAACAACTTGTAAACAAACAAAACTTAGAAAAATGACACAATACTTGTGAATTGACATTAAGTGTGAAATGAGACAAAAATGTGTAAATCACACATAAAATTAGTAAATTCATTGGAAAAAGGGTAAATTAAAGATGGAGTTGTAAATTAGAAGAAAAAAGTGTAAACAAAACAAAAATTTTGAAAAATGACAGAAAACTTATAAATTGACATTAAATGTGAAATAAAACAAAAACTTTGTAACCTCACATAAAACTAGTAAATTGATTGAAAAAGGAGTAAATTAATGTTGGAGTATTAAATATCAAGAATAACATGTAAGGAAATAAAAAAAAAACTTAGAAAAATGACGCAGAACTTGTAAATTGGCATTAAGTTTGAAATGAAACAAAAAATATGTAAATCACACATAAAATTAATAAATTCATGGAAAAATGGGTAAAATGATGATGAAGTTGTAAATTAAAAGAAAAAAGTGTAAACAAAACAAAATCGTAGTAAATTGACACAGAACTTGTAAATTGACATTAAGGGTGAAATGAAATAACAATTGTGTAAACCACACGTAAAACTAACCAATTGAGGGAAAAATGAGTAAATTAATGTTGAAGTTGTAAATTACAAGAAGAACTTGCAAACAAAACAAAAACATTAAAAAATGGCAGAACTTGTAAATTGACATTAAGTGTGAAATGAAACAAAAAAATGTGTAATTCACACATAAAACTAGTAATTTGATAGAAAAATGTCTAAATTAACAATGGAGTTTTAAATTAGAAGAAAACGGTGTAAACAAAACAAAAACTATGAAAAATGATAGAAAACTTGTAAATTGACATTAAGTGTGAAATGAAACAAAAACTTTGTAAACCACACATAAAACTAGTAAATTGATTGAAAATGGGGTTAATTAATGTTGGAGTTGTAAATTTCAAGAAGAACTTGTAAACAAAACAAAACTTAGAAAAATGACACAGTACTTGAAATTTTACATTAAATATAAAATGAAAAAAAATGTATAAATCATACATAAAACTAGTAATTTGATGGAAAAATAACTAAATTAATAATGGAGTTTTAAATTAGAAGAAAAAATTATTAACAAAACAAAAAATTAGAAAAAAGATGTAAAACTTATAAATTGACATTATGTGAGAAATAAAATAAAAATTTTGTAAACCACACATAAAACTAGTAAATTGATGAAAAATGGGGTAAATTAATATTGGTGTTGTAAATTGCAAGAAGAACTTGTAAACAAAACAAAAACATAGAAAAATGACACAGAACTTGTAAATTGACATTAAGTTTGAAATAAAACAAAACATGTGTAAATCACACATAAAACTAGTAAATTCATGAAAAATGGGGTAAATTGATGATGCAAGTGTAAATTAGAAGAAAAAAGTGTAAAAAAAAAAATGAAAAATGACAGAAAACTTGTAAATTGACATTAAGTGTGAAATGAAACAAAAACTCTGTAAATCATACATAAAACAAGTAAATTGATGGAAAATGGGGTAAACTAATGTTGAAGTTGTAAATTGCATGAAGAACTTGTAAACTGAGCAAAACTTAGAAAAATGACAAAGTACTTGTAAATTGACATTAAGTATGAAATGACAAAAAAAATGTGTAAATCACACATAAAATTAGTAAATGGATGGAAGAAAAGGTAAATTAATGATGGACTTGTAAATTAAAAGAAAAAAGTTTAAACAAAACAAAATCTTAAAAAAATGACATTAAACTTGTAAATTGACATTAAGTATGAAATAAAATAAAAAATGTTTAAACCACATATAAAATTAGTAAATTGATGAAAAATGGGGTAAATTAATGTTAAAGTTGTAAATTGCAAGAAAAACTTGTAAACAAAACAAAAACTTAGTAAAATGACAGATAACTTGTAAATTGACATTAAGTTGGAAATGAAACAAAAAATTTGTAAACCACACATAAAACATGTAAATTGATAGTAAAGGAGGTTTATTAATGTTTGAGTTGTAAATTGCAAGAAGAAGTTGTAAACGAAATAAAAACTTAAAAGAATGACACGGAACTTATAAATTAACATTAAGTGTGAAATGAAACAAAAAATGTGTAAATCACACATAAAACTAGTAAATGGATGGAAAATGAAGTAAATTAATTATGGACTTGGAAATTCAAAGAAAAAATTGTAAACAAAAAAAAATCTTAAAAAAATGACATAAAATTTGTAAATTGATATTATGTGTGAAATGAAACAAAAATGTTGTAAACCATACATAAAACTAGTAAATTGATCGAAAATGGGGTAAATTAATGTTGGGGTTCTAAATTGCAAGAAAAACTTGTAAACAAAACAAAAACTTAGAAAAATTACACAGAATTTGTGAATTGACATTAAGTGTAAAATGAAAAAAAAATGTGTAAATCAAAGATAAAACTTGTAAATGGATGAAAAAAGAGATAAATTAATGATTGAGTTGTAAATTAAAAGAAAACAAATGTAAACAAAATAAAATATTAGAAAAATGACATAAAACTTGTAAATGGACATTAACTGTGAAATGAAACAAAAACTTTTGCAAACCACACTAAAACTAATAAATTGATGGAAAATGGGGTAAATTAATGTTGGAGTTATAAATTACAAGAAGAATTTGTAAACAAAACAAAAACTTATTAAAATGACACAGAACTTGTAAATTGACATTTAGTATGAAATGAAACAAAAAATGTATAAATCACACATAAACATAGTAAATAGATGGAAAATTAGGTAAATTAATGTTGAAGTTGTAAATTAA
Organism: Citrus x changshan-huyou; assembly: GCA_039657385.1. Classification (NCBI taxonomy): domain Eukaryota; kingdom Viridiplantae; phylum Streptophyta; class Magnoliopsida; order Sapindales; family Rutaceae; genus Citrus; species Citrus x changshan-huyou. The sequence continues at coordinate 10,039,842 of CM077550.1, forward strand.
AAGAAAAAATTGAAAACAAAACAAAATCTTAGAAAAATGACAGAAAACTTGTACATTGACATTAAGTGTGAAATGAAACAAAAACTTTGTAAGCCACACATAAAATTAGTAAATTAATGAAAAAATGGGTAAATTAATGTTGGAGTTATAAATTGCAAGAACAACTTGTAAGCAAAACAAAACTTAGAAACACAGAACTTGTAAATTGACATTAAGTGTGAAATGAAGAAAAAATGTGTAAATCACACATAAAACTAGTAAATGGGTGGAAAATTAATCTTTGAGTTGTAAATTAAAAGAAAAAAGTGTAAACAAAATAAAATCTTAGCAAATTGACACATAAGTTATAAATTGACATTAAGGGTGAAATGAAACAAAAAATATGTAAACCACACATAAAACTAATCAATTGACGGGAAAACGGGTAAATTAATGTTAGAGTTGTAAATTGTAAGAACAACTTGTAAACAAACAAAACTTAGAAAAATGACACAATACTTGTGAATTGACATTAAGTGTGAAATGAGACAAAAATGTGTAAATCACACATAAAATTAGTAAATTCATTGGAAAAAGGGTAAATTAAAGATGGAGTTGTAAATTAGAAGAAAAAAGTGTAAACAAAACAAAAATTTTGAAAAATGACAGAAAACTTATAAATTGACATTAAATGTGAAATAAAACAAAAACTTTGTAACCTCACATAAAACTAGTAAATTGATTGAAAAAGGAGTAAATTAATGTTGGAGTATTAAATATCAAGAATAACATGTAAGGAAATAAAAAAAAAACTTAGAAAAATGACGCAGAACTTGTAAATTGGCATTAAGTTTGAAATGAAACAAAAAATATGTAAATCACACATAAAATTAATAAATTCATGGAAAAATGGGTAAAATGATGATGAAGTTGTAAATTAAAAGAAAAAAGTGTAAACAAAACAAAATCGTAGTAAATTGACACAGAACTTGTAAATTGACATTAAGGGTGAAATGAAATAACAATTGTGTAAACCACACGTAAAACTAACCAATTGAGGGAAAAATGAGTAAATTAATGTTGAAGTTGTAAATTACAAGAAGAACTTGCAAACAAAACAAAAACATTAAAAAATGGCAGAACTTGTAAATTGACATTAAGTGTGAAATGAAACAAAAAAATGTGTAATTCACACATAAAACTAGTAATTTGATAGAAAAATGTCTAAATTAACAATGGAGTTTTAAATTAGAAGAAAACGGTGTAAACAAAACAAAAACTATGAAAAATGATAGAAAACTTGTAAATTGACATTAAGTGTGAAATGAAACAAAAACTTTGTAAACCACACATAAAACTAGTAAATTGATTGAAAATGGGGTTAATTAATGTTGGAGTTGTAAATTTCAAGAAGAACTTGTAAACAAAACAAAACTTAGAAAAATGACACAGTACTTGAAATTTTACATTAAATATAAAATGAAAAAAAATGTATAAATCATACATAAAACTAGTAATTTGATGGAAAAATAACTAAATTAATAATGGAGTTTTAAATTAGAAGAAAAAATTATTAACAAAACAAAAAATTAGAAAAAAGATGTAAAACTTATAAATTGACATTATGTGAGAAATAAAATAAAAATTTTGTAAACCACACATAAAACTAGTAAATTGATGAAAAATGGGGTAAATTAATATTGGTGTTGTAAATTGCAAGAAGAACTTGTAAACAAAACAAAAACATAGAAAAATGACACAGAACTTGTAAATTGACATTAAGTTTGAAATAAAACAAAACATGTGTAAATCACACATAAAACTAGTAAATTCATGAAAAATGGGGTAAATTGATGATGCAAGTGTAAATTAGAAGAAAAAAGTGTAAAAAAAAAAATGAAAAATGACAGAAAACTTGTAAATTGACATTAAGTGTGAAATGAAACAAAAACTCTGTAAATCATACATAAAACAAGTAAATTGATGGAAAATGGGGTAAACTAATGTTGAAGTTGTAAATTGCATGAAGAACTTGTAAACTGAGCAAAACTTAGAAAAATGACAAAGTACTTGTAAATTGACATTAAGTATGAAATGACAAAAAAAATGTGTAAATCACACATAAAATTAGTAAATGGATGGAAGAAAAGGTAAATTAATGATGGACTTGTAAATTAAAAGAAAAAAGTTTAAACAAAACAAAATCTTAAAAAAATGACATTAAACTTGTAAATTGACATTAAGTATGAAATAAAATAAAAAATGTTTAAACCACATATAAAATTAGTAAATTGATGAAAAATGGGGTAAATTAATGTTAAAGTTGTAAATTGCAAGAAAAACTTGTAAACAAAACAAAAACTTAGTAAAATGACAGATAACTTGTAAATTGACATTAAGTTGGAAATGAAACAAAAAATTTGTAAACCACACATAAAACATGTAAATTGATAGTAAAGGAGGTTTATTAATGTTTGAGTTGTAAATTGCAAGAAGAAGTTGTAAACGAAATAAAAACTTAAAAGAATGACACGGAACTTATAAATTAACATTAAGTGTGAAATGAAACAAAAAATGTGTAAATCACACATAAAACTAGTAAATGGATGGAAAATGAAGTAAATTAATTATGGACTTGGAAATTCAAAGAAAAAATTGTAAACAAAAAAAAATCTTAAAAAAATGACATAAAATTTGTAAATTGATATTATGTGTGAAATGAAACAAAAATGTTGTAAACCATACATAAAACTAGTAAATTGATCGAAAATGGGGTAAATTAATGTTGGGGTTCTAAATTGCAAGAAAAACTTGTAAACAAAACAAAAACTTAGAAAAATTACACAGAATTTGTGAATTGACATTAAGTGTAAAATGAAAAAAAAATGTGTAAATCAAAGATAAAACTTGTAAATGGATGAAAAAAGAGATAAATTAATGATTGAGTTGTAAATTAAAAGAAAACAAATGTAAACAAAATAAAATATTAGAAAAATGACATAAAACTTGTAAATGGACATTAACTGTGAAATGAAACAAAAACTTTTGCAAACCACACTAAAACTAATAAATTGATGGAAAATGGGGTAAATTAATGTTGGAGTTATAAATTACAAGAAGAATTTGTAAACAAAACAAAAACTTATTAAAATGACACAGAACTTGTAAATTGACATTTAGTATGAAATGAAACAAAAAATGTATAAATCACACATAAACATAGTAAATAGATGGAAAATTAGGTAAATTAATGTTGAAGTTGTAAATTAAAAGAAAAAATTGAAAACAAAACAAAATCTTAGAAAAATGACAGAAAACTTGTACATTGACATTAAGTGTGAAATGAAACAAAAACTTTGTAAGCCACACATAAAATTAGTAAATTAATGAAAAAATGGGTAAATTAATGTTGGAGTTATAAATTGCAAGAACAACTTGTAAGCAAAACAAAACTTAGAAACACAGAACTTGTAAATTGACATTAAGTGTGAAATGAAGAAAAAATGTGTAAATCACACATAAAACTAGTAAATGGGTGGAAAATTAATCTTTGAGTTGTAAATTAAAAGAAAAAAGTGTAAACAAAATAAAATCTTAGCAAATTGACACATAAGTTATAAATTGACATTAAGGGTGAAATGAAACAAAAAATATGTAAACCACACATAAAACTAATCAATTGACGGGAAAACGGGTAAATTAATGTTAGAGTTGTAAATTGTAAGAACAACTTGTAAACAAACAAAACTTAGAAAAATGACACAATACTTGTGAATTGACATTAAGTGTGAAATGAGACAAAAATGTGTAAATCACACATAAAATTAGTAAATTCATTGGAAAAAGGGTAAATTAAAGATGGAGTTGTAAATTAGAAGAAAAAAGTGTAAACAAAACAAAAATTTTGAAAAATGACAGAAAACTTATAAATTGACATTAAATGTGAAATAAAACAAAAACTTTGTAACCTCACATAAAACTAGTAAATTGATTGAAAAAGGAGTAAATTAATGTTGGAGTATTAAATATCAAGAATAACATGTAAGGAAATAAAAAAAAAACTTAGAAAAATGACGCAGAACTTGTAAATTGGCATTAAGTTTGAAATGAAACAAAAAATATGTAAATCACACATAAAATTAATAAATTCATGGAAAAATGGGTAAAATGATGATGAAGTTGTAAATTAAAAGAAAAAAGTGTAAACAAAACAAAATCGTAGTAAATTGACACAGAACTTGTAAATTGACATTAAGGGTGAAATGAAATAACAATTGTGTAAACCACACGTAAAACTAACCAATTGAGGGAAAAATGAGTAAATTAATGTTGAAGTTGTAAATTACAAGAAGAACTTGCAAACAAAACAAAAACATTAAAAAATGGCAGAACTTGTAAATTGACATTAAGTGTGAAATGAAACAAAAAAATGTGTAATTCACACATAAAACTAGTAATTTGATAGAAAAATGTCTAAATTAACAATGGAGTTTTAAATTAGAAGAAAACGGTGTAAACAAAACAAAAACTATGAAAAATGATAGAAAACTTGTAAATTGACATTAAGTGTGAAATGAAACAAAAACTTTGTAAACCACACATAAAACTAGTAAATTGATTGAAAATGGGGTTAATTAATGTTGGAGTTGTAAATTTCAAGAAGAACTTGTAAACAAAACAAAACTTAGAAAAATGACACAGTACTTGAAATTTTACATTAAATATAAAATGAAAAAAAATGTATAAATCATACATAAAACTAGTAATTTGATGGAAAAATAACTAAATTAATAATGGAGTTTTAAATTAGAAGAAAAAATTATTAACAAAACAAAAAATTAGAAAAAAGATGTAAAACTTATAAATTGACATTATGTGAGAAATAAAATAAAAATTTTGTAAACCATACATAAAACTAGTAAATTGATGAAAAATGGGGTAAATTAATATTGGTGTTGTAAATTGCAAGAAGAACTTGTAAACAAAACAAAAACATAGAAAAATGACACAGAACTTGTAAATTGACATTAAGTTTGAAATAAAACAAAACATGTGTAAATCACACATAAAACTAGTAAATTCATGAAAAATGGGGTAAATTGATGATGCAAGTGTAAATTAGAAGAAAAAAGTGTAAAAAAAAATGAAAAATGACAGAAAACTTGTAAATTGACATTAAGTGTGAAATGAAACAAAAACTCTGTAAATCATACATAAAACAAGTAAATTGATGGAAAATGGGGTAAACTAATGTTGAAGTTGTAAATTGCATGAAGAACTTGTAAACTGAGCAAAACTTAGAAAAATGACAAAGTACTTGTAAATTGACATTAAGTATGAAATGACAAAAAAAATGTGTAAATCACACATAAAATTAGTAAATGGATGGAAGAAAAGGTAAATTAATGATGGACTTGTAAATTAAAAGAAAAAAGTTTAAACAAAACAAAATCTTAAAAAAATGACATTAAACTTGTAAATTGACATTAAGTATGAAATAAAATAAAAAATGTTTAAACCACATATAAAATTAGTAAATTGATGAAAAATGGGGTAAATTAATGTTAAAGTTGTAAATTGCAAGAAAAACTTGTAAACAAAACAAAAACTTAGTAAAATGACAGATAACTTGTAAATTGACATTAAGTTGGAAATGAAACAAAAAATTTGTAAACCACACATAAAACATGTAAATTGATAGTAAAGGAGGTTTATTAATGTTTGAGTTGTAAATTGCAAGAAGAAGTTGTAAACGAAATAAAAACTTAAAAGAATGACACGGAACTTATAAATTAACATTAAGTGTGAAATGAAACAAAAAATGTGTAAATCACACATAAAACTAGTAAATGGATGGAAAATGAAGTAAATTAATTATGGACTTGGAAATTCAAAGAAAAAATTGTAAACAAAAAAAAATCTTAAAAAAATGACATAAAATTTGTAAATTGATATTATGTGTGAAATGAAACAAAAATGTTGTAAACCATACATAAAACTAGTAAATTGATCGAAAATGGGGTAAATTAATGTTGGGGTTCTAAATTGCAAGAAAAACTTGTAAACAAAACAAAAACTTAGAAAAATTACACAGAATTTGTGAATTGACATTAAGTGTAAAATGAAAAAAAAATGTGTAAATCAAAGATAAAACTTGTAAATGGATGAAAAAAGAGATAAATTAATGATTGAGTTGTAAATTAAAAGAAAACAAATGTAAACAAAATAAAATATTAGAAAAATGACATAAAACTTGTAAATGGACATTAACTGTGAAATGAAACAAAAACTTTTGCAAACCACACTAAAACTAATAAATTGATGGAAAATGGGGTAAATTAATGTTGGAGTTATAAATTACAAGAAGAATTTGTAAACAAAACAAAAACTTATTAAAATGACACAGAACTTGTAAATTGACATTTAGTATGAAATGAAACAAAAAATGTATAAATCACACATAAACATAGTAAATAGATGGAAAATTAGGTAAATTAATGTTGAAGTTGTAAATTAAAAGAAAAAATTGAAAACAAAACAAAATCTTAGAAAAATGACAGAAAACTTGTACATTGACATTAAGTGTGAAATGAAACAAAAACTTTGTAAGCCACACATAAAATTAGTAAATTAATGAAAAAATGGGTAAATTAATGTTGGAGTTATAAATTGCAAGAACAACTTGTAAGCAAAACAAAACTTAGAAACACAGAACTTGTAAATTGACATTAAGTGTGAAATGAAGAAAAAATGTGTAAATCACACATAAAACTAGTAAATGGGTGGAAAATTAATCTTTGAGTTGTAAATTAAAAGAAAAAAGTGTAAACAAAATAAAATCTTAGCAAATTGACACATAAGTTATAAATTGACATTAAGGGTGAAATGAAACAAAAAATATGTAAACCACACATAAAACTAATCAATTGACGGGAAAACGGGTAAATTAATGTTAGAGTTGTAAATTGTAAGAACAACTTGTAAACAAACAAAACTTAGAAAAATGACACAATACTTGTGAATTGACATTAAGTGTGAAATGAGACAAAAATGTGTAAATCACACATAAAATTAGTAAATTCATTGGAAAAAGGGTAAATTAAAGATGGAGTTGTAAATTAGAAGAAAAAAGTGTAAACAAAACAAAAATTTTGAAAAATGACAGAAAACTTATAAATTGACATTAAATGTGAAATAAAACAAAAACTTTGTAACCTCACATAAAACTAGTAAATTGATTGAAAAAGGAGTAAATTAATGTTGGAGTATTAAATATCAAGAATAACATGTAAGGAAATAAAAAAAAAACTTAGAAAAATGACGCAGAACTTGTAAATTGGCATTAAGTTTGAAATGAAACAAAAAATATGTAAATCACACATAAAATTAATAAATTCATGGAAAAATGGGTAAAATGATGATGAAGTTGTAAATTAAAAGAAAAAAGTGTAAACAAAACAAAATCGTAGTAAATTGACACAGAACTTGTAAATTGACATTAAGGGTGAAATGAAATAACAATTGTGTAAACCACACGTAAAACTAACCAATTGAGGGAAAAATGAGTAAATTAATGTTGAAGTTGTAAATTACAAGAAGAACTTGCAAACAAAACAAAAACATTAAAAAATGGCAGAACTTGTAAATTGACATTAAGTGTGAAATGAAACAAAAAAATGTGTAATTCACACATAAAACTAGTAATTTGATAGAAAAATGTCTAAATTAACAATGGAGTTTTAAATTAGAAGAAAACGGTGTAAACAAAACAAAAACTATGAAAAATGATAGAAAACTTGTAAATTGACATTAAGTGTGAAATGAAACAAAAACTTTGTAAACCACACATAAAACTAGTAAATTGATTGAAAATGGGGTTAATTAATGTTGGAGTTGTAAATTTCAAGAAGAACTTGTAAACAAAACAAAACTTAGAAAAATGACACAGTACTTGAAATTTTACATTAAATATAAAATGAAAAAAAATGTATAAATCATACATAAAACTAGTAATTTGATGGAAAAATAACTAAATTAATAATGGAGTTTTAAATTAGAAGAAAAAATTATTAACAAAACAAAAAATTAGAAAAAAGATGTAAAACTTATAAATTGACATTATGTGAGAAATAAAATAAAAATTTTGTAAACCACACATAAAACTAGTAAATTGATGAAAAATGGGGTAAATTAATATTGGTGTTGTAAATTGCAAGAAGAACTTGTAAACAAAACAAAAACATAGAAAAATGACACAGAACTTGTAAATTGACATTAAGTTTGAAATAAAACAAAACATGTGTAAATCACACATAAAACTAGTAAATTCATGAAAAATGGGGTAAATTGATGATGCAAGTGTAAATTAGAAGAAAAAAGTGTAAAAAAAAAAATGAAAAATGACAGAAAACTTGTAAATTGACATTAAGTGTGAAATGAAACAAAAACTCTGTAAATCATACATAAAACAAGTAAATTGATGGAAAATGGGGTAAACTAATGTTGAAGTTGTAAATTGCATGAAGAACTTGTAAACTGAGCAAAACTTAGAAAAATGACAAAGTACTTGTAAATTGACATTAAGTATGAAATGACAAAAAAAATGTGTAAATCACACATAAAATTAGTAAATGGATGGAAGAAAAGGTAAATTAATGATGGACTTGTAAATTAAAAGAAAAAAGTTTAAACAAAACAAAATCTTAAAAAAATGACATTAAACTTGTAAATTGACATTAAGTATGAAATAAAATAAAAAATGTTTAAACCACATATAAAATTAGTAAATTGATGAAAAATGGGGTAAATTAATGTTAAAGTTGTAAATTGCAAGAAAAACTTGTAAACAAAACAAAAACTTAGTAAAATGACAGATAACTTGTAAATTGACATTAAGTTGGAAATGAAACAAAAAATTTGTAAACCACACATAAAACATGTAAATTGATAGTAAAGGAGGTTTATTAATGTTTGAGTTGTAAATTGCAAGAAGAAGTTGTAAACGAAATAAAAACTTAAAAGAATGACACGGAACTTATAAATTAACATTAAGTGTGAAATGAAACAAAAAATGTGTAAATCACACATAAAACTAGTAAATGGATGGAAAATGAAGTAAATTAATTATGGACTTGGAAATTCAAAGAAAAAATTGTAAACAAAAAAAAATCTTAAAAAAATGACATAAAATTTGTAAATTGATATTATGTGTGAAATGAAACAAAAATGTTGTAAACCATACATAAAACTAGTAAATTGATCGAAAATGGGGTAAATTAATGTTGGGGTTCTAAATTGCAAGAAAAACTTGTAAACAAAACAAAAACTTAGAAAAATTACACAGAATTTGTGAATTGACATTAAGTGTAAAATGAAAAAAAAATGTGTAAATTAAAGATAAAACTTGTAAATGGATGAAAAAAGAGATAAATTAATGATTGAGTTGTAAATTAAAAGAAAACAAATGTAAACAAAATAAAATATTAGAAAAATGACATAAAACTTGTAAATGGACATTAACTGTGAAATGAAACAAAAACTTTTGCAAACCACACTAAAACTAATAAATTGATGGAAAATGGGGTAAATTAATGTTGGAGTTATAAATTACAAGAAGAATTTGTAAACAAAACAAAAACTTATTAAAATGACACAGAACTTGTAAATTGACATTTAGTATGAAATGAAACAAAAAATGTATAAATCACACATAAACATAGTAAATAGATGGAAAATTAGGTAAATTAATGTTGAAGTTGTAAATTAAAAGAAAAAATTGAAAACAAAACAAAATCTTAGAAAAATGACAGAAAACTTGTACATTGACATTAAGTGTGAAATGAAACAAAAACTTTGTAAGCCACACATAAAATTAGTAAATTAATGAAAAAATGGGTAAATTAATGTTGGAGTTATAAATTGCAAGAACAACTTGTAAGCAAAACAAAACTTAGAAACACAGAACTTGTAAATTGACATTAAGTGTGAAATGAAGAAAAAATGTGTAAATCACACATAAAACTAGTAAATGGGTGGAAAATTAATCTTTGAGTTGTAAATTAAAAGAAAAAAGTGTAAACAAAATAAAATCTTAGCAAATTGACACATAAGTTATAAATTGACATTAAGGGTGAAATGAAACAAAAAATATGTAAACCACACATAAAACTAATCAATTGACGGGAAAACGGGTAAATTAATGTTAGAGTTGTAAATTGTAAGAACAACTTGTAAACAAACAAAACTTAGAAAAATGACACAATACTTGTGAATTGACATTAAGTGTGAAATGAGACAAAAATGTGTAAATCACACATAAAATTAGTAAATTCATTGGAAAAAGGGTAAATTAAAGATGGAGTTGTAAATTAGAAGAAAAAAGTGTAAACAAAACAAAAATTTTGAAAAATGACAGAAAACTTATAAATTGACATTAAATGTGAAATAAAACAAAAACTTTGTAACCTCACATAAAACTAGTAAATTGATTGAAAAAGGAGTAAATTAATGTTGGAGTATTAAATATCAAGAATAACATGTAAGGAAATAAAAAAAAAACTTAGAAAAATGACGCAGAACTTGTAAATTGGCATTAAGTTTGAAATGAAACAAAAAATATGTAAATCACACATAAAATTAATAAATTCATGGAAAAATGGGTAAAATGATGATGAAGTTGTAAATTAAAAGAAAAAAGTGTAAACAAAACAAAATCGTAGTAAATTGACACAGAACTTGTAAATTGACATTAAGGGTGAAATGAAATAACAATTGTGTAAACCACACGTAAAACTAACCAATTGAGGGAAAAATGAGTAAATTAATGTTGAAGTTGTAAATTACAAGAAGAACTTGCAAACAAAACAAAAACATTAAAAAATGGCAGAACTTGTAAATTGACATTAAGTGTGAAATGAAACAAAAAAATGTGTAATTCACACATAAAACTAGTAATTTGATAGAAAAATGTCTAAATTAACAATGGAGTTTTAAATTAGAAGAAAACGGTGTAAACAAAACAAAAACTATGAAAAATGATAGAAAACTTGTAAATTGACATTAAGTGTGAAATGAAACAAAAACTTTGTAAACCACACATAAAACTAGTAAATTGATTGAAAATGGGGTTAATTAATGTTGGAGTTGTAAATTTCAAGAAGAACTTGTAAACAAAACAAAACTTAGAAAAATGACACAGTACTTGAAATTTTACATTAAATATAAAATGAAAAAAAATGTATAAATCATACATAAAACTAGTAATTTGATGGAAAAATAACTAAATTAATAATGGAGTTTTAAATTAGAAGAAAAAATTATTAACAAAACAAAAAATTAGAAAAAAGATGTAAAACTTATAAATTGACATTATGTGAGAAATAAAATAAAAAATTTGTAAACCACACATAAAACTAGTAAATTGATGAAAAATGGGGTAAATTAATATTGGTGTTGTAAATTGCAAGAAGAACTTGTAAACAAAACAAAAACATAGAAAAATGACACAGAACTTGTAAATTGACATTAAGTTTGAAATAAAACAAAACATGTGTAAATCACACATAAAACTAGTAAATTCATGAAAAATGGGGTAAATTGATGATGCAAGTGTAAATTAGAAGAAAAAAGTGTAAAAAAAAAAATGAAAAATGACAGAAAACTTGTAAATTGACATTAAGTGTGAAATGAAACAAAAACTCTGTAAATCATACATAAAACAAGTAAATTGATGGAAAATGGGGTAAACTAATGTTGAAGTTGTAAATTGCATGAAGAACTTGTAAACTGAGCAAAACTTAGAAAAATGACAAAGTACTTGTAAATTGACATTAAGTATGAAATGACAAAAAAAATGTGTAAATCACACATAAAATTAGTAAATGGATGGAAGAAAAGGTAAATTAATGATGGACTTGTAAATTAAAAGAAAAAAGTTTAAACAAAACAAAATCTTAAAAAAATGACATTAAACTTGTAAATTGACATTAAGTATGAAATAAAATAAAAAATGTTTAAACCACATATAAAATTAGTAAATTGATGAAAAATGGGGTAAATTAATGTTAAAGTTGTAAATTGCAAGAAAAACTTGTAAACAAAACAAAAACTTAGTAAAATGACAGATAACTTGTAAATTGACATTAAGTTGGAAATGAAACAAAAAATTTGTAAACCACACATAAAACATGTAAATTGATAGTAAAGGAGGTTTATTAATGTTTGAGTTGTAAATTGCAAGAAGAAGTTGTAAACGAAATAAAAACTTAAAAGAATGACACGGAACTTATAAATTAACATTAAGTGTGAAATGAAACAAAAAATGTGTAAATCACACATAAAACTAGTAAATGGATGGAAAATGAAGTAAATTAATTATGGACTTGGAAATTCAAAGAAAAAATTGTAAACAAAAAAAAATCTTAAAAAAATGACATAAAATTTGTAAATTGATATTATGTGTGAAATGAAACAAAAATGTTGTAAACCATACATAAAACTAGTAAATTGATCGAAAATGGGGTAAATTAATGTTGGGGTTCTAAATTGCAAGAAAAACTTGTAAACAAAACAAAAACTTAGAAAAATTACACAGAATTTGTGAATTGACATTAAGTGTAAAATGAAAAAAAAATGTGTAAATCAAAGATAAAACTTGTAAATGGATGAAAAAAGAGATAAATTAATGATTGAGTTGTAAATTAAAAGAAAACAAATGTAAACAAAATAAAATATTAGAAAAATGACATAAAACTTGTAAATGGACATTAACTGTGAAATGAAACAAAAACTTTTGCAAACCACACTAAAACTAATAAATTGATGGAAAATGGGGTAAATTAATGTTGGAGTTATAAATTACAAGAAGAATTTGTAAACAAAACAAAAACTTATTAAAATGACACAGAACTTGTAAATTGACATTTAGTATGAAATGAAACAAAAAATGTATAAATCACACATAAACATAGTAAATAGATGGAAAATTAGGTAAATTAATGTTGAAGTTGTAAATTAAAAGAAAAAATTGAAAACAAAACAAAATCTTAGAAAAATGACATAAAACTTGTAAATTGACATTAAGTGTGAAATGAAATAAAAACTTTGTAAATCATACATAAAACAAGTAAATTAATGGAAAAGAGTGTAAATTATTAATGGAGTTTTAAATCAGAAGAAAAAAGTGTAAACAAAACAAAAAATTAGAAAAATAATATAAAACTTGTAAATTGACATTAAGTGTGAAGTGAAACAAAAACTTTGTAAACCATACATAAAACTAGTAAATGGATGAAAATGGAGTAAATTAATGATGGAGTTGTAAATTAAAAGAAAAATGTGTAAACAAAACAAAATCTTCAAAAAATGACATAAAACTTGTAAATTGACATTGAGTGTGAAATGAAACAAAAAATGTGTAAATCGCCCTAAAACTAGTGAATGGATGGAAAATACAGTAAATTATTGTTGGAGTTGTAAATTAAAAGAAAAAAAGTGTAAACAAAATAAAATCTTAGAAAAATGACATAAAACTTATAAATTGATATTAAGTGTGAAATGAAACAAAAAATGTGTAAACCACATATCAAACTAGTAAATTGATAAAAAAAAAGGAGTAAATTAATGTTGGAGTTGTAAATTAAAAGAAAAAAGTGTAAACAAAACAAAAACTTAGTAAAATGACACAAACTTAGTAAACAAAAACTTAGTAAAATGACAGAATTTATAAATTGACATTAAGCGTGAAATGAAACAAAAAATGTGTAAGTCACATATAAAACTAGTAAATGGATGGAAAAAGAAGTAAATTAAAAGAAAAAAGTGTAAACAAAACAAAATCTTAGAAAAATGATATAAAACTTGTAAATTGACATTAAGTGTGAAATGAAACCAAAAATTTATAAACGCACATAAAACTAGTGAATTGATGGGAAAATGGGTAAATTAATGTTGGAGTTGTAAATTGTAAAAAGAACTTGTAAACAAAATAAAAACTTATAAAAATGACACAGAACTTGTAAATTGACGTTAAATTTGAAATGAAATAAAAAATGTGTAAATCACACATAAAACTAGTAAATTCATGGAAAAGTGGGTAAATTAATGATGCAGTTATAAATTAGAAAAAAAAAGTGTAAACAAAACAAAAACTTTGAAAAATGACAAAAAACTTGTAAATGGACATTAAGTGTGAAATGAGACAAAAACTTTGTAAGCCACACATAAAACTAGTAAATTGATAGAAAATGGGGTAAATTAATGTTGGAGTTGTAAATTACAAGAGGAACTTGTAAACAAAAGAAAAAGTTAGTAAATTGACACAGAACTTGTAAATTGATATTAAGTGTAAAATAAAACAAAAAATGTGTAATTTACACGTAAAACTAGTAAATAGATGGAAAAAGAGGTAAATTAATGATGGAGTTGTAAATTAAAAGAAAAAAGCGTCAACAAAACAAAATCTTAGAAAAATGACATAAAATTGTAAATTGACATTAAGTGTGAAATGAAACAAAAAATATGTAAACCACACATAAAACTAGTCAATTGATGGAAAAATGAGTAAATTAATATTAGAGTTGTAAATTGTAAGAAGAACTTGTAAACAAAACAAAAATGACAGAAAAATGACAGAAAACTTGTAAATTGACATTAAGCATGAAATGAAATAAAAAATGTGTAAATCACATATAAAACTAGTAAATTCATAGAAAAAGAGGTAAATTAATGATGAAGTTATAAATTAGAAGAAAAAAGTGTAAACAAAACAAAAACTTAGAAAAATGACAGAAAACTTGTAAATTGACATTAAGTGTGAAATGAAACAAAAAATGTATAAATCACACATAAAACTAATAAATGGATGGAAAAATGGGTAAATTAATAATGGAGTTGTAAATTAGAAGAAAAACGTGTAAACAAAACAAAAGTTTAGAAAAATGACAGAAAACTTATAAATTGACATTAAGTGTGAAATGAAACAAAAAATGTGTAAAACACACATAAAACCAATAAATGGATGGAAAAAGAGGTAAACTAATGATGAAGTTGTAAATTAAAAGAAAAAAGTGTAAACAAAACAAAATCTTAGAAAAATGACTTAAAACTTATAAATTGACATTAAGTGTGAAAATAAAAAAAAATTGTGTAAACCATACACAAAATTAGGAAATTTATGGGAAAATGGGTAAATTAATGTTTGAGTTGTAAATTGTAAGAAGAACTTGTAAATGAAACAAAAACTTGTAACTTTTGCATAAAACTTCTAAATCAACATTAACTTGTAAATGTTGCATAAAACTTGTAAATTACACATAAGATTAGTAAATGTAACTTGGAACTTGAACAAAAAAAGTAATTACTTGCTACTCAGGTAACAAGTTACCTATTTATTTAGAATTAATAGTAGAGATTTTTTATTCAAATCTAACGGTCCACGTCCATTACGATATCAATGCAGTAAATTTAGTTACGGCATTATAGAATAACCCCAATTTAAATAAGCAATGTTCTATAAAGTTGTTATATTGGTTTAATTAAAGATTAATAATTATACTTATAAAGTAGTATTGACACATCTTTTAAGGAAGTTTGTATAAAATTTTTAAAAAAAATTTTGAACCTAAAGTAAATTTTTGGTACCTTTACCTTATAAGTATAATAGTCAATTTAAACTTAGATTAAAGTAACCTTAGTAGTCAAACAAAATAGAAAAATAAAGATAGATTTAATTAATCAATCCTCCACAATTCTTCTTTATTTAATTTTTTTAAAGTGCACTTCTTGTAATTATTTTCTAGAAATACAGTAGGCTTACAAAAATTGTGGGGTGGACTTATCATCACCCAAAAAAATATTGTTAGTTAATAAAATACTTCATAATGTTGAATTCAACTAACAATGAGAGTGAGATGGTGATTGTGTAGGTGGTTCTAGGAAAAAAAAATGTATAGTGATTAGTGTTAAAAATTGTATGTTTATTAAGGGATAAAAATGTTATTTTTTTTATTAATGTAATTTATATTTGTAATTGTATAACATATTGTGAATTTCTAATTATTTTTCTAAATATTTGATTTTGTGTATTTTTGTGTGTTTATTACGTAAAAATAATAATTTCATGCAATTTGAGGCTCCGAACAAATGTATGGATGTCAAATTTGGATTCCGGAAGTCCAAGAAATTATGTCATTGTCGAGGAGGATCCAAGACTTTTGTTGTAAGTTTTTATGTTTTTACCACGGTAAATGTGGTAATTGTAAAATTATAAGTTTTTATCATGTTAGGTATGGTAATTATTAGTGGAATGTGTTGGATATGCTTGAGTGGATAAGTTAGGTTTATGTTTTATTAGTGGGATTATTAGTAAGACAAATGTAAGGTTAAGATGTAATTAGATTTTTTTATTTGTGTGGTGAGGATTTACCATGTATTAGTATAAATAGAGGGGGGGTGAACAAGCCTCTACACACATTCTCTTCTCTTCTTTCCCCCCAAATTCTTCTTCTCATCTCTCTTTGTAATTTATTTTCAATCAATAAAATTAGTTTTATTTCAATTTTCAAATTTAATTTTTAATTATGTGTTTTTCAATTTTAGTAATTTCCTTTATTAAAAAAATGTTTAGCTAAATATTAATAGTTAGGGGAAGGTGAAACTCTTAGAAAATAAATATGATTTAATCAAATTCTATTTTTAATTTTGTAAATTAAATTATTTTCTATTTAATTTTATACATATTTTATATTATGAAATTTTGATTTATTGTAGACAAACAAGGGAGTTTGGCACAATAAATTCTTTTTATCTTAATATAAGGTATGATAAAATGGTATTTTGACTTATTGTAGACAAATTAAATTTTGGCACAATGAATACTTAATCCATCATAAAATTAAAGGGAAAATAATAATAATTTATATAATTAATCTTTTGGGCAATAAATCTAAAAAAATGGCAAAAAGAATTTATTAAGTTTTATTTACTACTAAGAGTGAATCCACAACCCTAACTAATTCAATTTCATAGTTTTATTTAAATTAAGTTGTTTATATTTAAGTTTTATTTTCAAATTTTAGATAAAATAAAATAAACAAATTAAATTTTTTCTCTGTGGATCGACCTCGGACTCACCGAGACATATTATAACTAGACACTCTTATACTTGAGAGTAAATCAAACACTTTTAAGTCGTGTCAAGTTCTTGGCGCCGTGCCGGGGAGAGGTATTTATTTTGTTTTGTTTTTCCTTTTATTTTTTTACTTTTTGTGTAAATTTTGTTAGCCCCCTTTTCCTTTTCTTAAATTCTCTTCCACCCCCACATCTTTCATAATTCTATTTTTACCCCAACAATTCTCCTTTCTTACTCATTCTTCTCATAATTATGTTATGACCCTAAAATCTTTCAGAATCTTCACTTTCATCCCATATGGCTCAATTATAAACTTCTAAAAATTACGGTGTGGCCATAAAATTATAAATAATTTTCAATAAGATTCCTAGACGAAATTTCTCACAATAATTAGACTTGCACTTATTTGGACTCAATTTGGACCAAGCAAACTAACTACTAACACTTAACAAACTAACTACTAATTTTTTTTATTTAAGTATTTAATTTTTAGTTTTTTTTTTATTTCGCATTATTTTTATTTTTTTTGTTAATTTAATTGGTGGGTTCAACCACCAAAATTGTTATTTAATTTAAGTTATTAATTTTCTTTTGTACACTTATAATATTTGCATATTTAATTTTCATTGTTTTTTTGCAATTTTCATTTAGTTTTTGTCTTACTAATTTGTTTGTTATCTTGGTGATATAATTATTGTATGAGACATTAGTCTCGAACTTCAAGTGGCAGGTTAATTCGTATATCTCAATCACCACCACCAATCATGGACGAGATCCAAGACGAAAGTAATTTAGGCTAACTTAATCCTTCAATTGATCAGGGAGACAACCAATCTCAACATGACCAACCGAGAACTTTGAGAGACTACATGAATCCAACCAGAATTGGAGCACCGTCGTGTATAGTATTTCCTCCAGAAGCATCTCGATTTAACTTCAAACCAGGTATTATCCAACTTTTACCAACTTTTACCAACATTTCATGGTTTAGAATCTGAAAATCCATATTTGCATCTAAGAGATTTCGAGGAAGTTTGTAATACATACACATACCAAAATTGTAGCTTGAACATAATTAGACTAAAGCTTTTTCCTTTTTCATTAAAAGATAAAGCTAAAACTTGCTACAAAACCTTAGATCTGGATCAATAAGAACTTGGAATAACATGCAAGAATAGTTTTTGAAAAAATTCTTTTCACCTCATAGAACAAAGTCTTTTAAAAGGCAAATAACTTCTTTTACTCAAAAAAATGGAGAAACATTATACCAATGTTGGGATAGGTTTAAAAAATTGCTTAACATATGTCCACACCATGGTTTTGAAACTTGGCGATTGGTCACTTATTTCTACGAGGGCTTGTAGAAATGATGTGTAATGGTGAATTTAAAGATAAAAATCCTGAAGATGCACTAGATTACCCTGACCAATTAGCTAAAAATGCACAACATTGGGATACTATTGAAACTTTTGAATTGACTAATAAACCACAACCATCTCCATCTAGTGGAGGAATCTACAACCTGAGGGAAGATCATGATTTACAAGTAAAATTTGCATCTCTAGTTAGGAAGGTTGAAGTTTTGGAAAATAAAAAAAGTGATCAAATAAAATCTGTTCAAGAAATTGCAGGTGATGTTTGTAGTTCTAATGATCATTTCACTCAAGATTGTCCCACTCTGCCTGCACTCAAAGAATGTTTGCATGATCAAGCTAATGCCATCAACACTTTTAACAAGCCAAATCCATATTCACAGACGTATAATCCTGGTTGGAGAAATCATCCAAATTTTAGTTGGAGGAATAATAATAATGCACAATCTTCACAAGCACCACCTCCACAAAATTTTCAAAATACTCAGCCTTTTATACCATATGTTCTACCACCATGGAAAAATTTGGAAGATACAATGCATTCATTCATTAGGAAGCAAGATGCTATTAACAATCAAAATGCACAAACCTTTTCTGATTTGAAAGATGCTCTTGATAAAATTGCTTATGCACTCACAATTCAAGAAAAAGGAAAATTTTCAGCTCAACCACGACCAAATCCTAAGATTCGAAATGCACCTATGGACCAAGTTAAGTCAGTTATAACTCTTCGTAGTGGTAAGGTTATTGATTGGCCTATTCCTGAACCTTGTGAAAATGAAAATTCAAAGGGTAAGGAAGAACTAGATAAACTTACACCTAGTGAAGAAATAACTATTGTTCCATCTGAATCACCATTTCCGCATGCATTGAATAAACCAAGGAAATCAAACCACTCTTCTGAAATTTATGAAATCTTTAAGCAAGTGAAAGTTAACATTCCTCTGTTAGATGCAATCAAGCAGGTACCTTTATATGCCAAATTTTTAAAGGACTTATGCACTGTTACGAGAAAATTGAAGGTAAAAAAGAGTGCTTTCATGGCTAAACAGGTAAGTACCATTCTGTCTACTAATAATAAGTTGAAATATAAAGATCCTAGTTGTCCTACTATTCTTGTATTATTGGAGATCACAAAATTGAGCATGCTTTGTTAGACCTTGGTGCTAGTGTTAATTTGCTTCCACATTTAGTTTATCTTCAATTTAATCTTGGTGAGTTAAAATCAACTACAACTACACTTTTGCTTGCCGATAGATCAGTTAAAGTACCAAAAGGAATAGTGGAAGACGTTTTAGTACAAGCTGATAAATTTATATACCCTGTGGATTTTATTGTTTTAGAAATTGAACCTGTTGTGAATAATTATAAACAAATTCTTATAATTTTGGGTCGACCATTTTTAGCAACTGCTAATGCTTTGATTAATTGTAGGAATGATTTAATGAATTTGTCATTTGAAAATATGACTCTGGAATTGAATGTTTTCAATATTTGTAGGCACCTTAATGAGGAAAATGAGAATGAAGATGGAATTGATGAACAAAAGGAATTGCTTGAAACTTGTATAGAGGAGAATATTCAAAAAGAGAGTTTTTCTAAACTTAGTGATATTTGTTTAGTTAATTCGATTGAATCAAATAAACAACTTGAACATGATACTTCTAATATAAATTTCTTATTTGATTCTTGTCGGACTTTGCAAAGTGATGATGGGAAACCATAATTTGAGGAGCTTGGAATCATTGAAAAGACTGAACAACAAGAAGTACCTAAATTGAAATTGAAACCTTTGCCAGAGGGATTGAAGTATGCTTATCTTGGGGAAGAACAAACTTATCCTGTTGTGATTTCTTCAACCTTATCAAGCGACCAAGAAGGTAAGTTACTATTTGTTCTTAAAAAGCATTAAAACACAATTGGATGGACTTTAAATGACATTAAAGGTATTAATCCTTTAATTTGCACACATAGAATCAATTTGGAAGAAAATGTTAAAACATGTCAACAACCTCAAAGAAGATTAAACCCACACATGAAAGAAGTAGTAAAAACAGAAGTTCTTAAGTTACTTGATGCAGGAATTATCTACCCTATCTCTGATAGTAAGTGGGTAAGTCTTACACAAGTAGTGCCTAAAAAATCTGGAATCACTGTAGTTAGAAATGAAAAAGTTGAATTAATTCCAACACGAATTACATCTAGTTGGCGCATGTGCATTGATTATAGGAAATTAAATGAAGCCACTAGAAAAGATCATTTTCCATTACCATTTCTTGACCAAATCTTAGAAAGAGTAGTTGGACATCCCTACTACTGCTTTTTAGATGGATATTCAGGTTATAATCAAATTCCTATAGCACTTGAAGACCAAGAAAAAACCACATTTACATGTCCCTTTGGAACATTTGCATTTAAAAGAATGCTATTTGGACTTTGTAATGCTCCTGCAACATTTCAAAGATACATGCTAAGTATTTTCACTGATATGATTGAACATTGTTTAGAGGTCTTTATGGATGATTTGATAGTGTTTGGGAATTCTTTTGATGATTGCCTTGATAATTTGGAAAACGTTTTAAAAAGATGTGTTGAAAAAGAATTCGTTTTAAATTGGGAAAAATGCCATTACATGGTTACTTCTGGAATTATTTTGGGTCATGTTATATTTGTTAAAGGAATTGAAGTTGACAAAGCAAAAATTGAAGTCATATCTAAATTGCCACAACAAAAAACAGTTAGAGATGTGCGATCCTTTTTAGGGCATGCAAGATTTTATAGGAGGTTTATAAAAAACTTTAGTATCATATCTAAACCACTTTGTAACCTCTTATTAAAAAATGCACCATTTGAATGAACTGATGATTGCCAAAAATCTTTTGAGAAAATAATTTGCCTTTTGACATCTGCACCTATTATGCAATCTTCTTATTGGTCTTTACCTTTTGAATTAATGTGTGATGCAAGTGACTTTGCTGTTGGTACTGTTTTAGGACAAAAAAAGGATCGTAAGTCGTTTGTGATTCATTATGCGAGTAAGACTTTGGATAGTACTCAAATGAATTATTCGACAACTGAAAAAGAATTACTTGTTGTGGTGTATGCATTAAACAAATTTCACTCATATTTGCTTGGTTCTAAAACTGTTGTTTTTACTGATCACGCTGCTGTGAGATATTTGATGACTAAACAGGATGCCAAACCAAGACTAATTCGTTGGATTTTGTTACTTCAAGAATTTGACCTCACCATCAAAGATAAAAAGGGTGCCGAAAATGTCGTTGCTGATCATTTATCAAGACTCACATCTGAAATCTGCACTGATATAACACCCATCAATGATTCCTTTCCTGATGAATTTTTATTATCCGTTACTTCAATACCATGGTATGCTAACATTGTTAATTTCCTTGTTACAAGTAAAATGCCTGCGCAATGGAATACTCAGGAGAAGAAGAAATTTTTGGTTGAAGT
Source organism: Citrus x changshan-huyou (assembly GCA_039657385.1). Lineage (NCBI taxonomy): Eukaryota > Viridiplantae > Streptophyta > Magnoliopsida > Sapindales > Rutaceae > Citrus > Citrus x changshan-huyou. The sequence goes on from CM077550.1 coordinate 10,061,796, forward strand.
AAAGAAATTTTATTGGGATGATCCTTACTTGTTCAAATATTGCCCTGATCAGATTTTTCGACGATGCATTCCTAATAAAGAGGTAAGTAGTGTCATTAATTTTTGTCATTCTGAAGCATGCGGTGGACACTTTTTTTCAAGAAAAACTACAGCTAAAATTTTGCAATGTTGATTTTATTGGACCACCATACTCAAAGACACATATAAATTTTACAAAACTTGTGAAAACTGTCAAAAATTAGGATCAATTAGTAAAAGAAACATGATGCCCTTAAATCCCATACTTGAGATTGAAATATTTGACTGTTGGGGAATTGATTTCATGGGTCCATTTCCACCATCTTTTGGATTTGTGTACATATTAGTTGCAGTTGATTATGTCTCAAAATGGATTGAAGCAATGTCTTGTTGAAATAATGATAGTTAAATTGTCGTTAAATTTTTAAGAGAAAATATTTTAAGTCGATTTGGAATCCCTCGAGCCATTATTAGTGATGGAGGTAAGCATTTTTGTAATAAGTCATTTGAATCTTTAATGAAAAAATATGGAATTACACATAAAATTGCTACCCTTTATCATCCTCAAACAAATGGTCAAGTTGAATTAGTAAATAGGGAGATAAAACAAATTTAAAAAAAAAAACAGTTAACCCAAACCGAAAGAATTGGTCTCTTCGATTGACTGATGCACTTTGGGCATACCGTACAGCTTTTAAAACGTCTTTAGGAATGTCATCCTATCGGCTAGTTTATGGTAAACCTTGTCACTTACCTGTTGAACTTGAGCATAAATCATTTTGGGCTATTAAAGCTTTTAATTCAAATTTGGATGATGCTGGTAATGTGCGAAAATTACAATTGAATGAACTTGAGGAATTAAGAAATGATGCATATGAAAATTCAAGAATTATTAAGGCAAGAACAAAAAATTTTCATGATAAAAGAATTTTTCGAAAAACATTTGAAATTGGTCAAAAAGTGTTACTTTATAATTCTCGTCTTCATTTGTTTCCAGGAAAGTTAAAGTTAAAGTGGAGTGGCCCATTTATTGTAAAAAATGTATATCCACATGGGGCTGTAGAAATTGAGAATTCACATTTAAAGTTAACGGACAAAGAATAAAGCCTTATCTGGAATACTAACCACGTGAACCAAGCACCGAAATAAATTTGAGTGACCCACAAAATCTTGATTAAGTTTTTAATGAGTGTTTTAACTTTTCACTGTTGTTTTACCATTTGAATTGTTTGACTGTCTTGAATGATACGCATTGTGATGTTTCTTACTTAATTGTGTTTAATAATTGTGTTTTCTTCATCATTATACATCATAAGCACTTCAATAAGGAAGATTCTGTTCACACATCTTGAAAGACTTTTGCAAATAAGATTTCACTTGAGAAGATTGACACAAAGCTGTAAATCACATCCAATTGGGAACGACAACCACCAGAATTAGTGGCCTACGTTGAGGATCAAGAAAGACAACTCAGAGCAATAGAGCGTGGTATATATGAATTTCAATTGAAGCTTGAGGTTAACTCAATGAGAGGACGAATGTAAGTTCATTTTCCTTTGTACATATTGTGTTTCTTTTTTGTTGTTCGCTTTCACGTTTGATTTGATTTTGCAGATTTGATTTTGGTGTGTTTTGATTTATTTTCCCGTATAAATGGCGGGTAACGGTACTCCGTGACTTCTTAAGTCGGTATCCTCTATTTCCCACAATAACTGAAATCTCAAAATCAAGCATGGAAGAAATATAACAAAAATTGCATAAGCTTTTTTTCTTCTCTCCCTCAAAATACACTCAAAAAAATTTACAAAGCTCGTTATGAAAGATTACGTTTGTTAAGGATCAACGGAATTCCTTCTGATATTCGTTGGTTAATTGAAGCAAAGGTCTGATTAGCTGGTGAGTTTCCTGATCTATTTATTTCTTACATGCCTAGTTTTGGTAAAAGCGCATTTGCTAAAAAACAAAGAGCTAGAAGACTTGACTCAGAATGTCATAATTGTGTACGACTTAGTTGCAAACTAGAAGTTTGTAAATCTTTAGGAATGGTTTCTGATAATCGAGAAGATAAAATTAAATTCGTTAAAGATGGCATGAGTGAAGAATCGTTCGATGATATCTTACGATTTGTTGAGACGCATCGAAGTGGACATGTGCAATATGAGATACACAGGTTATGGAGACTATTCCAAAAAGAATGTGCATAGTTTAGTCTTGGGAATCTGACTAAAAAAGACACTGTTTGCCAGTTTATAAGAAAACTGGATGGGAAGCCTATCCTCGACCCATAGAGGGCGTTCAAACCGTTACTGGACGTAAAACCAGAGAAAGATGTGAGCTACAATCACAACTACCAGTAAATATCCTTTTACTTTATTGTTCTTTTATCATTTGCATTATTGCATTTAATGGTGTGATTTTGTATTTAATCATTATTTGTTTTCTTTTACTTTTTTTTTTCTTTTCATTGTTTGCTTTTCTTTTTACTGTTTGTTTTTGAATAATTGAGACATGAGCTTTACGCGTCATCTGACAAATACAATAACCCATTTACAATTGTTTCTCATTTTGTCTGTCACTAAGATCTTTAAATAAGAGCTCTTTTTCCAAACTACTCACAACTTGTTTTTGAAGATTATTCTTATGGCAGCATCTTCGAGTAGACAATTCAAAAACATTTGTGTGATCTCTGGATTTTATTATGGAAAATAAAAAGAGTTCGTTCAAGCAGCTGTAGATCTTGGTCGTGCCATAGCTGAGAGGAAACTGCACCTTGTATATGGAGGAGGTGACCGCGGGTTATCAAAACTTGTCTCAGAAGCTATTTTTATTAGAGGAAACCAGGTACTAGGTATCATTCCACAAGCCTTAAAACCTCTGGGATACATGTCTGATGTACCAATTAGAGAAGAGTTAGTTGTCTCAAGTATGCAAGAACGAATAATTGAGATGTTAAATCATGCTGACGCTTTCATTTTCTTGCCAGGAGATCTTGCAACTTTAGAGGCATTGATTACATTTGCATCTTGGGCCCATTTAAACATCCACAAAAAAGCCCATCGATTTACTAAATGTTAATAATTTTTTTTGATGGATTGCTCACATTCATTAACCATTAAATTAAGAATCATTTATTCCAATCTTTGTGAAAAATCTCTTTGTTTGTGCTTCTACTGCTAATGAGTTACTTGATCTTTTACAAGCTTACAAACCAGAGCCAGATCTTAAGACCTTGGCATTGGAATGGTCGACTAATGATGGTAACCCTAGCCCTAGTAAGAAGTACAAGTTGGACTTAACTCTTCGGTTGTAACTATCTTCTCAGAGTTATGAGGTTATGTCTTCTAAACTCTACTTCTTTCCTTTAAGTCATTGAGGATAATGTCTTGTTCAGGTTGGGGGGAGGGAATAGTTGACAACTGTGAAATATAGCAAATCCTAGTAATGCTTTTGTCGAAGATGGTAGAATATGGGGTGTAGGGACTCTAGAAACGCATCTTCATCGGTTTGTTCAGGTGTGATCTTTCCTATTTCTTCTTTTATTATTTATGTTTTCTTTATCTTTTTCATCTTTCTGCATGTATATTTTTAAATTATGAATAATGTTTAAATTAGGTTGGGGGAAGGGATAATTGACGTAAATTGTAAATATGTGTGCTTAATTTTTTGATAGTAAGTGGAAAAAAACCTAAAAAAACCAAAAACAACAATTTTGTTGTTTCTAGGATGGCTGTGTAAAGAGTCACAACTTTTGAGATGCATCCTAATAGTCCTGTTGTATTATATTTTGATTTAAAAATTCATAATAAGTTGTTTTTGTTCCCTTTTCTTTGAATTACTCAATTTTGTGAACTCTCCTTCATTTGGTTATAAAGTTATTTCGTTGTTTACTCATTTAACATGTATTATTAAATCATTCTTCACACACACACTATGACACATACTAGTGGGTTGTAAGTTAAAATTTTTACAGCATTTAATTATTTTAATTTATTAGGGATAATATCTAAGGTGGTAGAAAGTGTATATTGTAAAAAAAAAAGAGGTGAAAAAAAAAAAAAAAAAAAATTGAATGTGTTTAATTTTGTTATATCTAGAACCCGAGTAATTAAGTCCGTAGGGATGTTTTAACACCTAGTGCCCTAAGGTCAACTGGTCTGGGAGTCACTGGCCTAAAGCTCGCTACATGGGTTATAGATATATTGTTTGCTTATTAAAAACCCAAGTAATTAAGTCCATAGGGGTGTTTCAATACCAAGTGCCCTAAGGTCAACTGGTCTGGGAGTCACTGACCTAAAGCTCGCTATATGGGTTAAAAATGTAATTTTCAAAAAAAAAAAGCTTGAATAGTCTACTACCTCTGGATACTGTATAGACTTTTGGTGAACCACTTTTGTAGCCCTCTCTTTCCCGCTTTCAATATCAGTGCTTTCCCTCCCATTATTTCCTTCCTTTTTGTACAAGGTACTCATCGAGCCTATACTGTCTGCTGTGCTAGCTTGTGCTTTGCAGTCTATCAGCTGCTGCCTCGATTCTTCAACACTTTGCATTAATTGCGCTTCAACCACTTCTGCCACTTGGTTTACTTTTGGTTGTTCTGTATTTTTGTTTTTCCCAATGCAGGTTGCTTCTGATCCGCTTTCCCGAACCGGGCTGGCGTGCCATTGTTGCAATTGTTGTTGTCTTGAGTTTGCAGGTGGGGAGCTTGGTTTTTGGTGCTCATTGCTCCATTTCTCCTTGTTCTTGTTGAATTTAGCTCTTTCAGCTGCAGTTTTGGCTCTTAACCAGCTTCCATATGGCAAGTTCTCCTTAGGTTGTCCTTGATACTTAAGGCATTCTCTGAATTGGTGTCCTAAGATACCACAGCAAAAACAAAAATCCGGCAATCTCTCATACACCACCGCCATCAGAATCTTCTTCTTTCCTTCAACTTCAATAAACAAGATCTTTTTAAGAGGCTGCGTTATATCTACCGAAATTCTTAGCCGAGCAAATATTCCTATACATTCCCCATCTTCATCAGTTTAAATCTCCTCAACTTCTCCAATCTTTTCTCCCAATTTTTGGATTGCACATTTCTGCATACACATGATAGGCACATTATGGATTTGTGTTGAGTGTTAGAAAATGCATATTTATAAAGGAGAAAACTATCATTTTATATTTCAAGTCTTATTAACAACTCTTACTTTTATGTATTTAACCTTCTTGTGATGTAATTACATGTGTGTTATTTTAATTAAGTATTTTATGTATTTTAGGGGCATTATAGTCATTTCACAATAAAGGAGAGATCAGACAGCAAAACGGACATCACTTTTGAACTCAGGACGGTCGAAAACCTTAGGAGGAGCATAAAAGCAAAAATGGCACTATTCACATGTACGGTACTATTCATGTATACGGTACTGTATATGTTACTGTTCACGGCACTGTTCACATAGACGAATCGATGACGTGGCATTGACCGATGATGTGGCATTGACTGATGAGATGTCACGATCCTGTTGGACTAAAATTCTTATGTACTGTTGATGGTGACGTGGCAGCATATCAGTGGACGAAAAATCTCGCGTACGGTGCATGCATCACATAGGATTATTTTCAACCAAACCACGTTACTGTTCATCCGGGTCAAACCGTGTTACTGTTCATCCACGTGGTCAAACCGTGGACTGTTGACTGATGACGTGGCGCAATCTTGAGCGTCCAAACTGTTTTTAATCCGATGGCGATGATTTACTCCATGTATCTATAAAAAGGGGGCCTTCCCCCCCTAATTGGATATCTCTGAATCCATTTTTGGGATCCATTCTCTGTAATTCCTTCTCCATCTTGTATTTTCTATGTATTTTAATAAATTCCCATTTTGCCCCTAGTTCAATTATAAGTGGCTAATTTCCTTTCAAGCTTGGGTTGAAGGTGAAGTCTCAACATGTGTCATGGGCTTGATTTGGTAAATTTACTTTCTCTTCCCCTCTAATTTTTGTGGATGTTTTGACTTCTCGTCGACAAATAATACTAATCTTGTCTAGTACTGCCTTGGTTTCATTGGCCCTCTAGTACAAGGTTATTATTATTTGGCACGATAAGCCCTTAGCACCATATTGATTAGAGCGTGGTTCATGAGGTGTGGATTCCCCCCTCATGATTTAATTGGCATTAATACGGATTATTTAGCCCATGATGCATGTTGATACGGATCCAGATACCCAAGTACGTCATTTCAATAGAATTCTCTTCAATTTATTCTTGTCATTTCAATTCCAATTTTAGAATTTATTCTCGCCATTTTAATTTAAGTTTTAGCATATTCCAATTCATTTCCACCACAAATCCAATCACCCATTTACAAAATTAATTCTACACACAATTAAAATCCACCTCCTCGTGGGATCGACATTCGTCACCATTGATCTATACTACAATAGATTCGTGCGCTTGCGAGTACATTAAAATTTACACAACAAGTTTTTGGCGCCGTTGCCGGGGAGGTAAGTTATTTTAATTCGTAGAATTAATTTTTGTGATTAATTTCTTTTAATTTTTTTTTGTAATTTTTTTTATTAAAAAAAAAAAGTGAATCTACATTTAAAGGTTAGTATTTTTTTTCTTTTTCTCTTCTTTAAAATTCTGTAATTTAATTTTCAATTTATTTTTTTCTTTGTAATTTTTGTTTATTTTATTAATTCAATTTTTAGTTAATTTATTTCACGTATTTGTTTTTGTGTATTTTTATAGAAAGGTTGTAATAGCGCAATAAGGTTAGTATCATAATTTCTCCCTCTTCTTTATTTTTATTTGTTTTGTTCCCGTCTTTATTTTTATTTTATTTATTTTGCATGCATGGTCGTAGGTCATTATTACCTAATCTTGAACCTATAGACCTTGAATTAAAAAAAACACTTCGCACACACAAACAAATTAAAAATAAAATGGATTTGCAACCACAGGAGAGGCCATTTAAGGATTATTTCAGTCCTTTAGCTAAGTTGAGCACATCATGCATAAGATACCCAAATGTAGCTGCTAGGAGTTTTGAACTAAAACCTAGTGTACTAAATTGTCTCCCCACATTCTATGGCTTAGAAAATGAGGACCCATATAATCATTTGAATGATTTTCATGCTATTTGTCAAACATTTAAATATGAGAATTTTTCAGATGATGATGTAAAACTTAGACTATTCCCATTTTTTTTAAAGGATGGAGCTCGTTCATGGCTTAATACATTACCTGCTAATAGTATTGCATCATGGGAACAAATGGTAACTAAATTTTTGAATAAATATTTCCCAGTGCATAAAACCAATGCTATTCGCAGGGAAATCTCGGAGTTTACCCAAAGAGAGGACGAGCAGTTTTTCGAAACTTGGGAGCGATTCAATGGGCTACTCTTGAAGTGTCCACATCATGGGTACGAGAAATGGCACCAATGCCAATACTTTTTGGAGGGATTATTGCCGAATGTGCAAGAATGGCTAATGGCAACAAGTGGAGGAGAGCTAATGTCAAAAAGTGCATAAGAGATTTGGGAATTCTTCCAGCGACAAGCGGATAATTCCCAACAACGGAGTCGATCACTCAGGAATACTAGAAGAATTAAGGGAGTAAATGAGGTTCAAATTGGCGAGTCAACTTCGGGAATCAAAGAAGTCAAGGAGATGGTTGAAGGTCTTGCTCGACAAATAGCATCGTTATCGACTGCTAAATCAACAGAACCACATGACCATGACTCATACTCAGATCAAGCCAATGCCATAGGTGTAATGAGAAAGCCATCTAATTACAACCCATACTCCAACACATATAACCCTGGATGGAGAGACCACCCTAATTTTTCATGGTCTCAAGGATTCCAACAGAATGGACCAGCAGCTCCAGCTCCAGCTCCACAAAATCCTCAAGTTCCTCAAGCCTCTCAGCCCCCATTTAGACCATTCAATCATAACCAGAACTACTCTCAACCCAGACCATGGGAGGATTCATTCCAAAATCTCAAGAATCTTACTCACTCCACGATTGAGCAACAGAATCGCACCATTGATGGACTACGAAATGAGTTGAGAGCGGGCTTTAATTCACAAGCCCAATCAGTTTCAAGCCTTGAGAAGATGGTGGGACAACTTGCTTCTTTAGTTCAGACCTTGGCAATGACTGTTGAGAAAGGAAAATTTCCAAGTCAACCAGTGCCTAATCCTAAATGAGTACACGAAGCAAGTACCAGTTCACCACAGCAGCATGGAGAGGTCAAAGCAGTCATGACCTTGCGAAAAGGAAAAGAAGTCGACAACAAAGTGGAGATGCCGGTGACAAAAAAAAATCAAATTGTACCTGTGAATGTTGAAGAATCACCACCGGAGGAAAAAGAAGAAACCGACCCACGAGAATATGTTCCGAAAGCTCCATTTCCTCAAAGGTTAGCTAAAGGAAAAAAGGAAAAATCCACAGGTGAGATTCTTGAAATCTTCAAACAGGTAAGTGTTAACATCCCTTTACTTGATGCTATTAAACAAGTTCCATCTTATGCCAAGTTTCTTAAAGACCTTTGTACTAAAAAGAGAAACATTCATGTTCAAAAGAAGGCATTTTTAACAGAAAATGTTAGTTCTATACTCCAACACAAAATTCCTCTGAAATGCAAAGACCCAGGTTCCCCCACTATCTCATGTAGTATAGGGAACCACACAATTGAGAATGCTTTGTTGGATTTAGGAGCTAGTGTAAATCTTTTGCCTTACTCTGTATTCGTGAAATTTGGACTGGGAGAATTACACCCAACTCCAGTGGTGTTACAGCTTGCAGATCGGTCCACGAAAATACCTCGTGGTATTGTGGAGGACGTGCTTATCCAGGTAGACAAGTTTTATTTTCCTGTTGATTTCATTGTAATTGACACTCAACCAATACAGGATTCAAGGAAGCACATCCCCATTATTCTAGGCCGACCTTTCTTGGCAACTGCGGATGCTCACATTCAATGCAGGACTAGAAATATGCAGTTGTCCTTCGGCAACATGACTATGGAGCTGAACATCTTCAACATTGCCAAACAACCTCACAATACAGATGATGGAATTGTTGATGTGGATTTAATTGAAGCATTAGTTGATGACACTTTTGTTTCAAACCTTAGTGATGATCCTTTACAAACATGTTTAACTCACTTTGGTTTGGATTTTGATATTGACAGATTGGTTGATGAGGTCAACGCCCTACTTGACTCAGCACCATCCATGGACACTAACAAATGGAAGTCAAGAGTTGAACAACTAGCACCATCAGAGAAGAAACTCATCCCATCATCAGAATCACCACTGAAACTCGAGCTCAAACCATTGCCCAACACATTAGAATATGCATTTTTGGGAGAAGAAAGTACTTTGCCGGTAATCATCTCATCATCCCTAAATGACGAACAAAAAGGTAAGTTGTTCGATGTTTTAAAAGAACATAAAGGAGCATTAGGATGGACCATAGCAGACATAAAAGGTATAAATCCAGTAGACTGCATGCATTACATTCACCTTGATGAAAATGCTAAATCTACTAGGGAAATGCAACGTCGGTTAAATCCTAATATGAAAGAAGTTGTTAGAACAGAAGTCCTTAAGCTATTAGACGCAGGTATCATTTACCCAATTTCTGATAGTTCATGGGTCAGTCCTATACAAGTTGTCCCCAAAAAGTCAGGAGTCACAGTAGTTACGAATGCCGATAATGAATTAATACCAACTAGAGTAACTACAGGATGGCGTGTATGCATTGATTATAGAAAGTTGAATTCTGTCACACGTAAAGACCATTTTCCTTTACCATTTATCGATCAAATGCTTGATAGATTAGCAGGCCATGAATTTTATTGCTTTCTAGATGGCTACTCAGGATATAATCAAATTCCCATAGCACCAAAAGATCAAGAGAAAACTACTTTCACTTGTCCTTTTGGCACTTTTGCATATAAGAGAATGCCATTTGGATTATGTAATGCACCTGCTACGTTTCAACGATGCATGTTAAGCATTTTTTCTGATATGGTTGAACGATTCCTTGAAGTCTTTATGGATGACTTTTCTGTTTTTGGTAACTCATTTGATCAATGTTTATATCATCTAACACTAGTTCTGCAGAGATGTATCGAGAAGAACTTAGTCTTAAATTGGGAGAAGTGCCATTTTATGGTAAAACAAGGTATTGTTCTCGGTCACATCATTTCGAGCAAAGGTATTGAGGTTGACAAAGTCAAGGTGGATCTCATTTCTAATCTTCCTCCACCCAAAACAATCAGAGAAGTAAGATATTTCCTTGGGCATGCTGGTTTTTATAGACGTTTCATTAAAGATTTTAGCAAAGTTTCTAGACCCTTATGCAATCTACTTGCTAAGGATATACCTTTTGTCTTTGATGATTCATGTCTTGTTGCGTTTGAAAAATTAAAGCATTTGTTGACATCATCACCCATCATTCAGCCCCCGAACTGGAGCTTACCATTTGAGCTCATGTGTGATGCATCAGATTATGCAGTAGGAGCAGTATTAGGACAAAGAGTTGATCGAATTCCGCATGTTATTTACTATGCTAGTATGACATTGAATGAAGCACAGTTGAATTATTCAACTACTGAAAAAGAAATGCTAGCAATAGTGTTTGCATTGGAAAAATTTCTATCTTATCTCATTGGTTGTAAATAATTATATTCACAGATCATGCTGCTCTTAAATGTCTTCTCACAAAGAAAGATGCAAAAGCTAGACTAATTCGTTGGGTGTTACTTTTGCAGGAATTTGACTTGGAATTCAAAGATAAGAAAGGGACAGAAAATGTTGTGGCGGACCATCTCTCTCGTCTCCATTTTGACACAATTACAGAGCCATTAATATTGAATGAGTCATTCCCAGATGAACAATTAATGAATGTGGAAGTATTACCTTGGTATGCTGATATAGTTAATTATCTTGTTACAGGTAAACTTCCAGAGCATTGGACCAAGCAAGACAAGGCTAAATTCTTTGCAGAAATAAAGAATTTCTTTTGGGATGACCCGTATTTGTTCAAGTATTGTGCAGACCAAATTGTTAGACGATGTGTCCCAGAAAGTGAAATTCAGAATATCCTTTCATTCTGCCATGAACAAGCTTGTGGAGGCCATTTCAGTGCTAAGAAAACAGCGACTAAAGTTTTACAATGTGGTTTCTATTGGCCAACTATATTTCGAGATGCTTACACTTTTTGTTCTTCATGTGATAGGTGTCAACGAATGGGGAGCATTACACGAAGAAACATGATGCCACTAAATCCAATTTTAGTGGTTGAGATTTTTGACGTATGGGGTATCGACTTCATGGGATCCTTTCCCCCTTCTTTTGGCCATCAATACATATTGGTTAGTGTTGACTACGTATCGAAATGGGTGGAAGCAATTCCATGCAGAACCAATGATCACAAAGTAATGATAGGATTTTTGAAAAGCAACATTGTTTCACGCTTTGGATTCCCTCGAGCGATAATCAGTGATGGTGGTGCCCACTTTTGTAACAAAGCATTCAAGGCTCTTTTGACAAAGTATTCAATCACACACAAAGTGGCAACCCCGTATCATCCGCAAACCAGTGGCCAAGTTGAGATCTCCAATCGAGAAATAAAGCACATATTAGAAAAGACGGTGAGGCCAGACAGAAAAGATTGGTCATTAAGACTTGATGATGCATTATGGGCATATAGAACGGCTTTCAAGACCCCGATTGGGATGTCACCCTATAGGCTAGTGTATGGAAAAGCTTGCCACCTACCTGTGGAACTCGAGCATCGTGCATATTGGGCCATCAAGAAATTCAACTTTGATATGCAGCAAGCCAGCTCAGAAAGAAGATTACAACTGGCAGAACTTGAAGAAATTCGCAATGATGCATACGAAAATGCCAAGATTTACAAGCAACGAATGAAAGTCTTTCATGACAAGCACATTATGAGAAAATCTTTCACTCTAGGTCAGAAAGTGCTTTTATTCAATTCTCGCTTGCACCTATTCCCAGGTAAGTTACGCTCTCGATGGTCTGGTCCCTTTATTGTTCATACTGTTTTTCCACATGGGGCAATTGAAATTAAGGACCCAAAGAACGGTGTCACATTTAAAGTTAATGGTCAAAGATTAAAGCCATATCTAGAATACCAACCACATGGAGAAGACACCGAAATAAATTTGAGTGACCCACCAGATTTGAATTGATTTGTTTTTTTCTTTTTGTTGATTTGATTTTTCTTTCTTTCTTTTAATTATGCTTTTGCTAATTGAAATTATTTTTGCATAAGTGTGTTTGTTTAACTATTAAGTTTTCTCTTATCATTTTTCATCATGAGTACCATACTTAGACCGTTCCTCCTGAACATTCTTAAACCACTTCAACGTGTCAAAACTCATCTCAAAAGGCAGATTCAATTTTGTAAAACACAACGCATTTGGGCTCTACAACTACCAGAGTTAGTAGCCTATGTTGAGAATCTAGAAAGCCAACTCCGAGATATTGAGAGAAGTGTTTACGACATCCAGTTGGAGCTTGAGGTAAATTCAATAAGAGGACGATTTTAATTTTCTTTGTGTGTTTTAATTTATTTTTCTGTTTGTGTGCTTTAGTTTGTTACCCCGGTGAAGTGGCGGATAACGGTACTCCGTGACAATCAAGTCGGTTACTTCAGTTTCCCATAATAACTGATATTCTGAGGCAAAGGTATGGACAGAAATGAGATTCTAGCGAAACTTCACAAGCGATTCCCTTCACTTCCTCAGAATGCCCTCCTTACAATCTATAAAGCCCGGTCCGAACCCATGCGATTGCTCATGAAGAATAACATACCTGCTGACATCCGTTGGTTAATCGAGGCTAAAGTACGATCGGCAGGTGAGTTACCTCCAAAATTTATTGCATTCATGCCTGGTTGTGGTAAAGGAAATTATGCAAGAAAACGACGAGCTCGAAGAATTTCTGTTGCTTGTCATAAGTGTGCCAGAATGAGTTGCGATAGAAACCCATGTTCTTTAGGAATGGTGTCTGATAACAGGGAAGATAAGATTCAATTCATTAGGGATGGCTTGAATAAGGAGTCATTGGATGATATCCTTTTGTCTCTTGAAACGCATCCCAGTGGATATGTGCAAGGAGCGATTCTCCAGTTATGGCCATTATTCCAGAAAGAGCATGCACGATATAGTCTCGGGAATCTGACTATAAACAACCCTGTTTGCCAGTTTATAAGAAAACTGGATGGGAAGCCTATCCTCGACCCATAGAGGGCATTCAAGCCGTTTCTGGACGTAAAACCAGAGGAAGATGTGAGCCACAGTCGCAACTATGTGTAAATATCCTTTTACTTTACTGTTATTTTATTTCATTTCACTGTTGTTTTATTGTTTGCATTATTGTCTTTAATAATTTTGTTACTATTTGCTTTTTCCTTTTTACTGTTTCCTTTTTGACTCGCGAGCTACCTGCTTTACGCGTTATTTGACACTAACATGTTACCTCATTCACAGCTGTGATCCACTGTCACCAAGATTCTTAAATGTGATTTATCTTTTGTCAAGCACTCACAAATTGTTTTTGAGAAGTATCACAATGGCAGCTACTCCCAATAGACAATTCAAGAACATTTGTGTGCTTTCTGGATTTACCTATGGCAAACATAAAGAGTTCGTGGAGACAGCCATAGATCTTGGTCGAAGCATAGCAGCGAGAAAATTACACTTGGTGTATGGAGGAGGTAACCGAGGATTATCAAAAATGGTCTCAAAAGCAGCTTTTATCAGAGGAAGTCAAGTGTTAGGCATCATCCCAAGAGTCCTAAAACCATTGGGCAGTTCGTCTGACTCATCAACTGGAGAAGAGTTAGTCGTCTCAGGTATGCAAGAAAGAATAACTGAAATGCTTAATCATGCTGATGCTTTTATTTTCCTTCCAGGAGATCTTGTAACACTAGAGACACTTATTACACTAGCATCTTGGGCCCATCTGCACATCCACCAGAAACCCATCGGTTTGTTAAATGTCAATAACTTTTATGATGGCTTTATCGCATTTCTTAACCATGCAATAAAAAACTATTTCATTCCTTCTAATGTGAAAAAACTCTTTATTTGTGCTCACACTGCTAATGAGCTACTTGATATGTTACAAGCTTATAAACTGGAGCCAGACCCCTGGACCTTTGTGTTGGAGCGACCAAATAATGATGGTAACAGTAGCCGCAGTAAGAAGTACAAATTAGATTTAACTCTCCGCCTGTAAATATTTTCTTCTGTGTTGCACCACCTAGGTGATGTCTTCTAAACTCTACTTCTTTCCTTTCAAACATTGAGGACAATGTTTCGTTCTGGTTGGGGGGAGGGAATAGTCGACAATTGTGGAATCTTTGTTAAGTTTTTACTAATTTTTTGTTATAGAAACTAACTGTTGCTAACGTTTTGTGTTGAAGATGGCTGAATATGGAGTGTAGTTACTCTAGAAACGCATCTTCATCGTTTTTTAAAAAAAAAAAACCGTTTTCTTCCTCTTTCTCCTTTATAAATATGTAGTTTCAAATTTTTGAGTCGAAGATGGCTGAATATGGAGTGTAGTGCCTCTAGAAACGCATCTTCTTAGTTTAAAAAAAAAAATTCTTTTTCTAATTAATTTTTCTACATCATTTTCACATTTCTGCATGCATATTTTTCCTTTCATGTTTAGAATAGGTTGGGGGGTAGAATGTTGTTTAAAAAAAAAATTGTGTTATTTGTTTTAACATTGGATGACATGATTAATTTCAAATTTTAGTATTTGTATTATCTTTGGTCTTAAGTGATGTTACGCTATGTTTCCTACTTTACATGTTGATGTCGGAGACAAATATGAGTTGCTTGAAGGAATGAACATGTCATAAATAAGTGCCAAGTGAGTTGTTGAGCCTATCATTTTCTTGGAGAGTAACCCTTTTGCCCATTCTCTATACAGCTTAGCATTTTATTATTTTATATACGATCTCTAGATTTCTTTTGAGTTAACCCTTTAAAAAAAATGGTAAAATAAAAAAAAAATGTGTGTTGCTACATTGGGAGGCCCATCTAACTAGTAGATATGGATAATTATTTAGAGCCCTAAAAGACGATGGAAAGGCCATCTTTGATCCGTTTGAGCCTTTCTAGCCATCCCTTTTATCAAATATCCATAGTTAACCATTTTGAACCTTTAAAAAAAAAAAAAAAAAAAAAACCTTTTCTTTGTCAACTTATCATCTTGACCCACTCCGATTTGGAGTATTACCCGATATCTTATAAGTTCCATCACCTATTTATGTTTGAGAAAAATGTAAATAAATATTTTGTATAGTGAAGTTATGCCCAACAAAAGCACCAAAAAAAAAAATTGTTGTTTCAAAAAAGAATAAAAATAACAATAATAGGTGAAATCCACCTTGCAACTTCTAAAAAAAAAAAAAAATTCTCTGCATTTTTCTCAAACATACACTTTGTTTTCCTTATTTCCTTTCTTTGTTAGCCATATCCCTAGCCTACGTTACGTCCTAATAAAAGTCCTTCTTGATTTTAGGGAACTATAGTTTGAAGTAGAAGCTAGTTACATGGGCTAAAAAGATGTAGTGGTGCATAATAATAAAAGAAAAAATAAATAAATAAATTGGGTTGACTAACATTTTTTATTTGACTTGAGATCGTATTATTTCTAAGCTGAGGGCATATTTATTTCATCTTGGTGAAAGCATGTGATATCACTTCTTTATTATTTTCTCTCAATTACCATTCATTGGAGTGACTATTTTTATTGGGTTTAATTTCTTTGTGAGAGTGTCACTACTTCCAGTGAGATTTTGGGTTTGACATGTCAATCTTGAAAGTAGCTATAACAAAGTCTACTGGGCTAATTCATGTGGATGATTGATGTGGGTGTGATGTTTCTTTAGACTGGAGATAATGCTTATACTTTTATTTGATTGCTATCATTAATCTGATTGAATAAACACGAGTGATTCTAAAAAAAAAAAAAAAAATCATTTTGAATTTGAATTTTGTTTTCGCTTTATTTGCTTGGGACTAGCAATAAGCTGGTTGGGGGGTGTGTTGAGTGTTAGAAAATGCATATTTATAAAGGAGAAAACCATCATTTTATATTTCAAGTCTTACTAACAACTCTTACTTTTATGTATTTAACATTCTTGTGATGTAATTACGTGTGTGTTATTTTAATTAAGTATTTTATGTATTTTAGGGGCATTATAGTCATTTCACAATAAAGGAGAGATCAGACGGCAAAACGGACATCACTTTTGAACTCAGGACGGTCGAAAACCTTAGGAGGAGCATAAAAGGAAAAATAGCACTATTCACATGTACGGTACTATTCATGTATACATTCACATAGACGGATCGATGACGTGGCATTGACCGATGATGTGGCATTGACTGATGAGATGTCACGATCCTGTTGGACTAAAATTCTTCTGTACTGTTGATGGTGACGTGGCAGCATATCAGTGGACGAAAAATCTCGCGTACGGTGCATGCATCACATAGGATTATTTTCAACCAAACCGCGTTACTGTTCATCCGGGTCAAACCGTGTTACTGTTCATCCGCGTGGTCAAACCGTGGACTGTTGACTGATGACGTGGCGCAATCCTGAGCGTCCAAACTGTTTTTAATCCGATGGCCATGATTTACTCCATGTATCTATAAAAAAGGGGGCCTTCCCCCCCTAATTGGATATCTCTGAATCCATTTTTGGGATCCATTCTCTGTAATTCCTTCTCCATCTTGTATTTTCTACGTATTTTAATAAATTTCCATTTTGCCCCTAGTTCAATTATGAGTGGCTAATTTTCTTTCAAGCTTGGGTTGAAGGTGAATTCTCAACATGTGTCATGGGCTTGATTTGGTAAATTTACTTTCTCTTCCCCTCTAATTTTTGTGGATGTTTTGACTTCTCGTCGACAAATAATACTAATCTTATCTAGTACTGCCTTGGTTTCACCGGCCCTCTAGTACAAGGTTATTATTATTTGGCACGATAAGCCCTTAGCACCATATTGATTAGAGCGTGGTTCATGAGGTGTGGATTCCCCCCTCATTATTTAATTGGCATTAATACGGATTATTTAGCCCATGATGCATGTTTATACGGATCCAGATACTCAAGTACGTCATTTCAATAGAATTCTCTTCAATTTATTCTTGCCATTTCAATTCCAATTTTAGAATTTATTCTCGCCATTTTAATTTAAGTTTTAGCATATTCCAATTCATTTCCACCACAAATCCAATCACTCATTTACAAAATTAATTCTACACACAATTAAAATCCACCTCCTCGTGGGATCGACACTCGTCACCATTGATCTATACTACAATAGATTCGTGCGCTTGTGAGTACATTAAAATTTACACAACAATTGTGTTATGATTTTTTTGTACTTGTTTTTGGTTGCCCAGGTTATGTCAGGTTCATTATTTTGCCTATTTTGATTCAATATATTACATTGCTATATTTATTTTTACGTCCCCTTGGTTGTTTTTTCAATTAATAAATTTTTTACCCTAACGCCGATGTAGGATAAACAAAAAAAGTGCCCAGCTAGCCCAAATTCATATCTACGTCCTATCGAGAAATTAGTAGTGCACATGATTTATTTATTTATTTTTTATTAATAGGGGCTCTTAACAGAGCTAAGAAATAACAAAGCGAGGGTAGACTACCCCATAACTATCACGTAAATAAACTAGAGCACCTCAGTAGGCGGATAGATAAAAACATGAAGGCCTAAAGGAATAGAACAAGCCAAAGTGGCCAAATAATCAGCGGCAAAATTTGCCTCCCTGTAGACGTGTGTAAGCTCCACACGCCAGTTTCGTCTAAGGAGTTCCTGAATAGCACGAATTATGGGAGCAAGCTCATTGGAAGTCACCCTGTTGTTCATCACAAGTTGAGTAATGCAGCGACTATCAACCTCAGCTCAAAGCCATCGAATCCCTTTATTCCACACAAGAAGTAAGCCTTGATAAAGACCCCATAGTTCTGCCATAGTCATTGAACAGGTCCCTAAATTCATCCCAAAACCAGCAACCCAAAGACCATTATGATCGCGAATCAGACCCTCTGCACGACATCCGAAGCCTTACATGCACCATCCGAGTTCAGTGCGAGTTCAGCTTGCACCATGGCCAATTCGGAACTGACCAACCAATCCATTTGCTGATTTTTCTAGTTGTCGAGATCAAAGAAGACCGTTAAAGTGACATTACCTCCTCAGTGCGAACCTTAACATCATTAATCATAGATAACCCGTCCATTGACGATCCATGCACCCAAAATTGGTTCCTCCAAAACCATAATCTCCATATCGCTATACCAAAGAAACAAACCCAGTTTTGGACTTTATGAATTGGCCATGAATTCTGAAGATTATTAATCATCCACTCTTTAAATGGAGCTTGGAAAAAACGCTGCCTCATTGCTAAAGGGATCACACGATACCAAAATCCTCTCGCAGCTATACAGTCTCTCAGCACATACAAGATATCCTCAACAGGGGCCCCACATTTAGTACACTCAGCATTTATCAACAGATGACGCCTTAAGATTTCTGCTTTGGTTTTCAACCGACCATGAAGGGCTAACCAAATGAAGACTTTAATACACTGAGGGCCTTGCCAATTCCAAGCCAACTTCCACATTTTATCCTTCAAATAAATATTTGGTGAGCAGATAGCATTATAGGCAGAGGCCACCAAGAAGTTCCCCTTATTAGAATGCGACCAATATAATTGATCTGGCCCTAACGATATTAAAGGAGGATGAATCGATGCAATCTTTATGATAGTTGTTCTCGAATGAAACTGATCAAATAATGCCCAGTTTCATTGCCCATTCACCTCCACACAATCAGCAACCATTAAATTAATAAGACAATTAGGGAATGGAATTATAACCTGGCTCGCAAGGGGCTTGTCTTTATACACCCAACAGTCCCACGAGAAACGCGTCCTTCTACCATCACCAATAGCCCAGCACACACTCGAAGTCGTATCCTGCCAAATCTTACCAATAGCTTTTCACAAATGAGATCCATAGTGAGTGGGCAAAGGGAGGGGAGGGTTGGAACTATTAACCCCATATTTGGTACATAGAACCCGAACCCATAAACTATCCTTATCTGAGATGACTCCCCAACATAGCTTCATTAAAAGAGCTTTGTTCATCATGTTTATGTCCTTAAGACCTAGACCTCCATATGAATTTCCACTCCATATGAATTTCCTGCAAGCTTTATCAATCTTTAGTTTAACTCTAGTGGGGAGACTCGTTGATTGCATTGCGTAAACCAGAATAGCCTGCAATACTGATTGAGCAAGAGTAATTCTACTCGCCAAAGACAGGAGAGATGCATGTCATCCTGATAGACGCCTTTCAGCTTTATCAAAAATGGTCTGGTAAGTATGTTGTGAGACTCGAGTATGTAATAGCGGCGTCCCTAGGTACGTGCCCAGATCCTTGGTAACCGAGAATCCAAGGGCAGCCCCAATTCTTTTCATGTCCCGAGCCGATATGTTTTTAGAAAACAAAACCTGAGACTTATCCTTACTTACCTTAGCCTCTGAGCTCTGGCAGAAAGTATCCAAAACCATATTGATAACCTCAGCTTGATTGATATTTGCTTCAGCCAATAATAAAAGGTCATCAACAAAGAATATGTGAGTAAGGGGGTGCCACGGCGAGCCAAACGAATCGGATGTCAATCCCCAGTAGCGACAACATTATTGATTCCATGACCGAGTCGCTCTACACATAAGATAAAAATATAAGGGGAAAGAGGATCATCTTACCGAATACCTCTAGAGGGGACAAATTCATCAGAAACTTCACCATTCTATAAAACTTTCATTGTGGCAGAAGTAATGCATTTCATAATGATCTTAATCATATCGCTGGGCAATCCCGTCTTCTACAAAGTCTCATGAATAAAATCCCAGTTAAGTCTATCATATGTCTTTTCAAGATCCACCTTAATCACCATGAAACCTTTCTTCCTGATTTTCTTACGCATGGAGTGAATAACTTCTTGGACAATCACGATATTATCAATGATATGCCGACCAGGAACAAAGCTGGTCTGCTAAGGGCCAATAAGGTTCGGCATTAATGCCTGTAATCTGTTAGCCACGATTTTAGAAATGGTTTTGTAGACCACTGTGCATAAACTAATCGGGCGATACATCTTTAGATTAACCGAATGATCAACCTTTGGGATGAGAACTAACAGCGTAGTGTTAATTTCCTTAGGAATACTACCACTACTGAAAGTACTTTGAATAAATCTACAGAAGGAGGGGCCAGCAATATGCCATTGGGATTGATAAAAAATCGCATGTAGGCCATCCACGCCAGGGGCCTTTAGGGGCTTCATGCTAAAAATAGTCTGCCGGATTTCATCATCCTCAATGGGAGCAGTAAGTCCTTGAGTTGAAGATACGTCAAGATTAGGGAAGCATCCCCTGATCAGATAAGGCCGGAATACTTCAGTCTCACTAGTATAAAGAGCTGAGAAAAAAGTTGTGGCATGCTACTTAATGACTTCGTTCTCCAAAAGCCATTCCCCATTATCATCCTGAATGGTTGTGATTCTATTCCTTCCACGCCTGGCCAAGGTTTTTTGGTGGAAATAAGATGTATTTCTATCCCCTTGAATAAGCCATTCTTTATTGGATTTTTGAAGCCACAATATTTCCTCTTGTGTAAGTACTTCCTCTAAATCTTGTTTCAGCTTCATCTCTAACTTAAACAGACTTCGTCGAGGGTTGGTTTCTAACGCCTTCTGAACCCTCCTCAGGCGTACTAGGATTCTCCTCTTCCTCACAAAAATGTTGCCAAAATTATCTCTATTCCATTCCATGGCTTTCTTCACAAAATTATCAGCAGCATGTAAATACGGCAAATTATTAAGCCAAGCATTAGAGACAAACTCACCAAAGGATTTGTCAGTAAGCCATGCAGCCAAGAAACGGAAAGGCTTTGGTCCCCGAGAGCTACTGACATCATTAGTAAACCGAACCAAAATAGGTCTATGATCCGAGGAAATCTTTGGCAGATGTAAGACAACATTATCTGGATATTTGTTCAACCATGCCGTATTAGAAACAGCCCTGTCAAGCCTCTTCATAAGAAAATAGTTTGTACTAAAATATTTATTTATAGTTTGTACTAATATATTTAATATGTTAACAAAATAAGACTATAAATACTATGAGAAGTTTATTTCTGAATGGATTTCAACTTTAATAAAAAATGAGTCATAATTGAAATAGGTTGTTCCGGCATCTATCTGCTTATTAAAGAGACCATATTTCATCAATTAGGATTACACTCCATAATTTCTATATGAGACAAAGAGAGATAGACACATTTTCTTCCCCTATTATATTATAAGGACATTTATTTCATGTTAAAGGTTATGAGATATTTTATATGATTATCTTAGGGATGTTATTATACAATTTGAAATTCATATTACAACATAGCTTGTAAGTCACCAAAGTGGCCAAACTAAAAAGTACAATGAATAATTGTGTAATATCTATTAAAATTCATGCAATTTCAAATTCATATTATGATATAGTTTGTTAGTCACCAAAGTGACCAAACTAAAAGGTACCTTGAATATCAAATTGTATAATATCTCTTAATGTTTACACAATCAAAATTTATTATATAGTAATTTGTCAGTCACCAAAGTGGCCAAACTAAAAATCATGATGACTATATAAATTGTGTAATGCCTATTAATGTGATCAATTACCCATAAATTGGCGATGCATATTTGGTTAATAATAAATTATGGGTTTATTGATTTTTCTTATTCTTAAAATATAGAAAGATGGCCCAAAAGTAGATCGTTTATCATTTGAATAATGAACAAAATTAGGATAATTAATACTTGTGTAATTTAGCTAGGTTATGTTATCCAAAAAATAACAAGTTTGTCTATAAAGCAAATAAATAAATATCCCATCATGTAAAATAAAATGCATCAAGATTATGTTTGTGTATCATAGTACCTACCCAAAGGAGAACTTTGATGTACGTTTATTGTTTTCTGAATTATCTTGTTCGTGTGTGTAAACTCAAAGCTTATGTATAAAAATACTAATACTTTTTAATAAAGTGTCACAAACCAAGTATTAGTAAAGACCATTTTTCTGGTAGTGCAATTAAACTTCAATAAAAGCAACTTAAATTCCAGTCACCAAGCCAACAAAACCTCCAGCAACAATACATCTTCTAACAACAATAGTCCAATAGTCACTTACCCAACAACACTCCAACACACATTCAGCAGCAACCCAGAATCTTTCTACACCACTGGTAATGCAGCCACATACCCAACAACTCATCAACCCAAACCCACCAAACCAATCTATTCGGAATAAATCAAAATACCCAATGTTATTGAATGCAAAACATGTACACTACAATTGTTAACAGTAACCATTATAATTTGACACTATAACTTTAATTTCAACAAATTTTTACAACTAATATTTATAGTTTCATACTCATACTAACCATTTTGCTGATGCAACAAGGATGTTAGAAAAATGGTTAGCCCACTCCAAACGAACCTCATATAATTCATCATGAGTGTATACTTTCTTTCCATTAAACTGTTAATCACAAGATTCTTAAGAGGTCAAACTTCAAAAATAATGTCACGTATATGGAATAAAAGAAAGTTAAGAAATCTCATCATCAACTTACATTGTTCATTAGCAAACTAACATCTCCTATTATTTCCTTCATGTACCTTAACACCTAATAACCATACTCCAATTTTACGATATTTTGTTTCGAAGCCTATTCATGCAAAAAAAAAAATTACAAAATCTCATCCATTTTAGTTATGTAATCGATAGGCACATATAGTTTCTGTAAGGTTACTTTTTTTTACCTTCACAATTCTCATCTTAGAATTATAATTCCATTTTTCCTTACTATCCTCTGCTGTGAAGAGTGTCATGGTGCTGTCAAAAAAGGTAAAGTGTTATCTCTTAATTATATTGAAAAACTTAAAATATCAATTGCATGAAATTGATTGGCATAAATACATTTTAAGGACCTGCTCTAAATCAGTATCAGGACTGGAATGCACATGATCCACATAAAATACTTCCTTTTTTACCACGTCAAACACAACTAAAACCCAATGGTTGCTACAATAGGAGAAGGCAATTGAAAAAAAAAAAGCAGAAAACAAAACCATGAATTAACAAACAGTTGTAAAAGTAATATAAATTTAGAAACAATTGTAAAAGTTTTAAATGAAAATTAAAACTTATGAAGGATTGCATGGCATGAGAATGAGTTGTCCATTTTTGGCTTTTTTCAAGCGGTTGTGAATATGCTCAACTCTCTTTGAGCGGAATTTGCTTGCAGCCTTTGGATTTGTTGGGCAAACCAAACTTGGATACATGAATCCAAATGATTTTATTCCTTTTCTGGTTGGTAAAATGGTCGAATCCAACATCCTGAATAGAAAATCAATGCATTAATAAAAAAAGTATACTAAGTTGATATAAAATAGTGTAAATAAAACTTATTAAACCACTTACGCCAAATATACTTGAATAGTATTTACTCCTAGTGCTTGCATTGACAACAATTCATTGCAATCTATCTTCCCAATATAAGCACAAGCATGTCTTTGGAATACATTATCATCAATCATATATGTCAAAACACCATCATTTTCATCAGGCAGGTATTTCTCACACAATTTCTAAAATAGTTACAACATAGGATGGTTGTTCTGGTGCTTGAATACTGCAATCCTTGCGTTCCTCATAGGCTGCACTACAACTTTTTTGGCTTTATCCATTTTAAAAAGTGGTTTTTTTGTTGGGCTGTCAGGATGAATCTCATGAATACCGTCAGTTGTACCATACATAGTCAAAATCCAATTGCTTTTTACAGCTAGTCTTTTCCTCTCATCATTTGCATAATCCTTTGGGATTAAAGGATTGAGTCATGGAATTTTTCTCAAAATGTCAGCAGTAGTGTTTTTTGGTGACTTGCCCAAATTATCTGGCTCCTGTGAATATTAATGATTTCAAATTGTAAGTAAATATAAGTTTTATTCACTCCTAAGAATAATTCAAGCATTAATGCAACAAAGATTTTTAAAAATGGGCCATACATATTGTAACGCCACAAATTTCCATAATATTAAATTATGGAAATTGGGCTTTCATTGGGAATTATGGGTGGCCTATAACCCTTATTAAGAAAGGGATACTAAATTATAAATAGAGGTTATTTATGAGATAATTTTGGAAAAGGGTTATTTTTCCTTATTAAATAGGATTTCTTAAGACTCCCTATAAATTCATACTTTGCCCCTTCCATAACCCTAAGTCCACGACGTTTATCCTTCTTCTCTGCTGCTCTTTATGCTCCTACCCAAATCCTAGGATTCAAACCTTTGTTTAGGAGAGAATCAAAGTGACGGGTAAGTTATTCTCCATATTCTCAACAGATTTCTAATCACTCTATCGAGGGTTTATATTGGCACGAGTCTAGATGGTTATAGATCATAATGCATGATTTAGAATGTATTTAGGCTTTGTTTAGGGTTTTGATTTATTATTAGTTTAGTTAATCAATCCTTGACGTATTAAGCACAGGATAATTCTGGACAGCATGAGTATCTCGAATTTAAACCTATATTTTCTGAACGATTTTTCTTATAAAATTTATATTTCTGGAAACTAGACATGTAGGGCTTCTTGAGTAAATTCTATTTCATTAAATTCGACTTCATTTTCAATTTTATATGTATTTTCGAAATAGAAACCACTGCACTGGAAAACCGCGATTCCAGCATTGCGATCGGATCCACAAGATTATTTGTACCACCAAATGAACTCGGAAAATTATGAAAGTTTATATGTAGGTTAATATATGTGTCTAGGATTCTCATTTTTAATTTCATAATTTTCTGATTAGTAGTTTATTTTATAAAAATCACAGAACCCGTTCTGTTTGGTTTAGATTATGTGAAAACAGTTTCGAATATGTTGAGAAATAAATAGTTTTGAAAATGTTTTTGATATCGGATCCTCTTGAAAATTTTACATGGGGTACTCATGGATGTCCAGAATAGTTCCATAGAATATTATATCATTCTGAGTTTTAGATTAAGAGTTAAATTCTGAGAATCAGACCTGTACGGGTATGAATTAGAAAATCAGATTCTTAGAATAAGTTATTAATTGTCATATCTTGTATTTGTTTAAGGTGTTGAAGGTGATTGAGGCTCTTAGAAGCTTAGAGGTGTGTTAATTCAAATTCATTTGTCGAGGAGGGTAACTTCATTCCTAGTATACTGGATATGTATAAGTATTTTGATATTATTATTATAAGTATAAATATTTTTATACTAAAAGGATTAATTGATTTTGATAACAAAATTAGTTTTATGTAAATGTTTTCAAACCTAAATTCTTTTTAACAGAGTATTTTATAAATACTTTTTAATATGTAAATGATTTTATGACATGACAACCTTTTATGATTTTATCTTTAAAATATTATGCAAGCCTAAATTATTGTTATCGACTTTTATGAATCTGATACGAATGTTTTGTGCCCATGTATGATTTCAATTATATATGATTGTACGGGGGCCACCTCTTGGGACTATATGAGAGCCACCTCTTGAAGGCCAAAGCGTCGCAAAGTGCCACATATAGTGCAAAGTGCCGCGTATAAGTCATTATGTGTTGGCTCATTGTCCGTAGTCATTCTGATTCTGATTCTGATCGTATAATACGATATATGTCTGTTCTGGACTAGTACTGGGTTTCTGTTCTGAGTGTGCACACGATATTCTGATTCTGTTTCTGGCCGGGTCACCGGGACTATAGGTGACACTATGTGACATGAGCTAACCTTTTGTTTTTTGTATACGTATTATATGATTTGCTTCACAAGTAAATATGTTTTTGGAATTTCTGAATTATTAAGAATTTATGTTATGTTATCGTGATATACCGTTTTATGAAATTTATGGATTATGATATATGTTTTAGACAAAAGAAGGCTTGCAATATTTTTAGTATCGATAGGTATAGTGTGTTAGGAATGGTTTTACTTACCGAGTTGACGGGTCACTCCTCTTCATTAATTTTTGCAGATTAAGTTTCTTTTGAGAGGTGCGCTTAGCTTTGGAGTTAGTAATTTTCCGTTTTCGTTTGCCATTTGAATAAGAGGAGGAATAGACTCGTGTTTCTAATTAGTTATTTCTATTATGAACATGTAATTTGGAGTTTGGGACTTTTGTTATTATTTTTATGTCCTCGGGAGAGATTATTTAGTATTAGACGTTTGAATTTGTGGATTTATTTGAATAAGAATTGGAGGTATTTCAATTTGAAACTTATGAGTAAAGATTATGATTTGTGAGTAACCTCCTTCTTTAAGTGCTCCGCATGTGTTAGATTTGGGGTGTTACACATATTTCACTGGGTGATTTTCAATTTCATTTTTTAAATTAATTCCAACAAGCACACACATAACCATCTCACTCAATATTCAACAAATACAGTATATTGGAAAAGAAAAAAAATAATACAAGCAATGAATTAAAAATAATAATTCACAAGACTCACATGTAAGAAACTCAAATAATTATATATAAATAGTATGCAACAATATATATAAATATGTTGTGGCTGCAAAGCCAGCTTGTGCAACTCGACCCCTATTTTAAACATTGTACTTGACTTGTATAGTTATATTAATTAAAACAATTAGCCAACAAAAAAAAGAAATCTCACATACAAAGACAAAAAAAATTTAAATACAGTTAATTTTATTAACTAACCTTATGTGCATCTTCTTCACTATCTTCATTTTTGGTTGACTTCACCGGAATGGCAACACCGATATTTGATGGTGGCTTGCCCAAATTATCTACGTCCTGTGAAGATTAATTAAATAGTAAGTATATTAAACTAGATTGAATAGTAAATATACAAGGCAATAAATTATAATCTAGGAAAAATACAACCATTTATTATGAATAAACTAACCTTATGGGCATCTCCTTTACTGTCATTTTCACTGTCATCATTTTTTGCTGACTTCATCGGAATGGCAGCAGTTATGTTTTTTGGTGTCTCTTCTTTCTTCCAAACTTCTTCTTTCTTTCTTAGTGTTGATACTTTAGGATGTCCGTCCCTTTGACCAAACATCAATTTCCTTTTCTTCACAGCTGACTTCCGTAATGAGTGGAAGATATACAATGAAAAATACTTAAACTAGGAACAATTTGGGTAACACAGATAACTAAAGTAACCTTATGTACATCTCCATCACTGTCATCATCATTGACCATATTATGTGGGAAAGTGGAACTTCCAACATCTGAATGGAGAGGCATCCTCTTCAATTCTTTGTAAATTTCTTGCAACTGGTCATTTACTGATTTTTTCCAAGCATCCAGCTCCCTCTCTCTCTCTCATTTCGAATGGGTCCACGCAAGCCATGAAAGTACATAGAAGCATATATAAATTTGCCCAAGCCTTGCATATGACCAGTTCGAGAAAGCTTTCCCAATGTTTGTGCAAGCAAGTCATTTCTTGCATCTGAATTCAATGAGTGTTTTTTGTCCTCCTTCTCTAGCATTTCCTAATAGCCCACCATAAAGAAACTAATATTATTAAATGAGCATAGTTCTAATATCATAACAATGTTTGTTCTAGTTAAACTTGATTACCATTTTCTTAATGATTTGTTTGGTTTCAAAGTCGTATCCTCCATTCTTTAGCATCTGAGCTCTCTTCCATAGTTCACTCCTGTCAATTAAGTCTTCAAAAAGACCCGACTCTGCACACTAGTTCGATAAAGAAATTAGATTAGTTAACTGTTAAAAAATTTAATAGTTAACTAAACCTTTAATAAAACTATTTAGCAAAGCAAAAAATTTAGTTAACTGATATATAATTTCTTTCATTAAAAACTTAAATATTTAACACACTTACAATTTCTTACATTAATCCAACGTATCCTTTTCGACTAAGGCGGTGATTGCACTTGCTCAAATCTCTCTTGTTCTTATTGACACGACTGATTTTCTGCATAATTAGATTAGTTATAACACAAGGTAAATATAATGTAACTACTAACATATTACTTGTCCTAACCTAAAATACTTACTTCAAAAGATTCCGACAAATGTTGGCCAACAAACTTTATCCAAACAAGACGCTTTATTTGAGGGTACTCAATTGGGGGTGCATGCAATTTCTTTTTATCATTATGAACTTCCAGATATAGTTTTTCGCCAACATATACTTGAAGTTCTGAAATGATGTTCCAATTGATTGTATTACCTGCTTCCTACTTCTAGGATGAACAATAAAACGACCTTAAATATAGAGGAAGATTGTTTAAGTGACAGTTAATAAAAATCCAAATCATATAACTAATAATTGAAAAATGACAGGAAAATTTTTAAGTAGAATGCAATGGATTTTTAAGAATTACTAGAATAGATTTCCACAAATGCTCTTTTATCTCTAGCAGAACCTTACGTTAATCAGAAAAAAGAATTGAAACTAATGTACGAACTAATATCCCAAGAAAAAAAGCCAACTCAGTGGCTTAATTGCCTGCTGGAACCCCTATTTCATTGTATTGTACTACAATCTTTCCCTTCTTCTTTTTAAGTCTTTTATTTTGCCTAGCTCCCATATTCACACCTCTCCTAGAGTTACTACTTTCAGGAACATCAACATTAGGAGCAATGAAATTAACACCATCTCTCTCAGTACTATCCAAATCAGCACCATCATTATCACCTCTATCAAACTCAACACCATCCATCTCAGCACCATAAAAATTAGCCTCGTCTCTGCATCTTCTAAATTAGCATTATCGACAAATAAGTAGTAGTAATCATCTTCTAAATAAGCATCGTGATCAGAAGCAACATCAGCCACAACATGTTTTCCCTTAGCCATATTACTGCACCTGAAATATGTAAATTAAATTGTATTAGTTAAATGATAATATGAAGCTATATAACAATCAATCAGCTGCAAAAATAAAAAGCTAATATATAATTCATTATCATATCAGTTTGTAACATAGACAGTGAATAGTTAAATAAACACTTACTACAAAAAAGTAAACCAATTGGTAACCCAAATTCCCTCTTTGTTATTTCGTACATAGATTGCTTGATCGCCATTTGCGGAACGTAACAAATCATTAGTTGCAAATTCTATGGTGAAGAAAGGATATTTTAAACATTATTGACCTCGTCTTCATTTATTTGATTATGATTACTTCTAATAGGCATATGACATACAATAGACCACTTTGTTTGAATCTGATCGTTTACATGAAATACTTGTTTGGCTTGAGAAGCCAATATAAATGGATCATATTTGTATCTTAATCGGTTTAAGTCTTCTAAGATGCATCCAAGCTCATCATTCTTAATGCAACTACTTTGAACCCAATCACACTTCAACACAGAGACTTTCAACAAATGATAGTCAAGTACCTAAATCTTATCTATAGCTCCAAAATATGTCATATCACATATTTCAGAATCATCTACACCAACTCCACTATTTTGAGTTACTCGATTTGATTCTCGATCTCGTGTAACAAAATGGAAACCATTAATGTCATAACCATTATGTTTAGTTACAAAAGGAAGAGGCCCATGTGATAACCAACGCAAAGTATCCAATACGTGATCACCCTTTTGAACCAAGTCATTTACCTAACAAGACAAGAAAGAAAAGTAAACATCTTTACTAATTAATTTTCTTTGTGAAAATTAATTATATAAATGTTTCAACCTTATCCGTTAGTTAATCGGTAAATGTACGGTTGTGGTCTTCTTAACATGTTTTAAGCCACTGCATATGGTTATTAAAGATCCAAAACATGAAAAAATTAGACTGAAAATTATAGAAATAAATTATATAGATTTGACTAGAAGAAATTAACCAAATTACCTAATGTATGGTACTACGTCTTGCGTGTTATGCAAGATGTACAGGTGCGCTTGATCAAGTGAATGTAGAGGAATTTGTACCACTTTCCCACCAGACAATGGCTTATCTTTTGATAGGTTTTGCACATATCCAAGTGGAACCCTAACTGTATTCATGTTTGTCATGTATTCTGTACAAAATTCTAATGCTTCTTCCGCAATATAACTCTTCGTTGTACAACCCTCAGGACAATTGTGGTTCCGGACATAACCCTTAAGGGTTTTCATGTATATCTCGAAAGGAT
Source organism: Citrus x changshan-huyou (assembly GCA_039657385.1). NCBI lineage: Eukaryota > Viridiplantae > Streptophyta > Magnoliopsida > Sapindales > Rutaceae > Citrus > Citrus x changshan-huyou. Next base: position 10,092,158 of record CM077550.1, read on the forward strand.
ACATCCACGGAAGGTAAATTGGGCCACATAGTCTAACTTTATTAACTAAATGCACAGTCAAGTGTACCATAATGTCAAAGAAAGAGGGAGAAAAGTATTTTTCTAACAAGCACAAAGTCACCACATGCTCTGCCTGTAATTTATCCAATGTTGACACATCAACCACATTGGAACACAACAAGTTAAAGAAGAAACACAACCTAAGCACAACTTCTTTAATATGATTTGGCAAGACACACCAAATGGCAATAGGCAAAAGTTGTTGCATAAGAACATGGCAGTCATGTTCTTCATTGACACAAGATTTTTTATGTTTGAGGAATATCCAATTGGAAACTTAATACTTTTTAAAGCTTTGCAAAACCTTATTTTTTCATCTCTAGTTAATGTGCAACAAGCTGCGGGAAGGAATGTGCACTTGTTCTTTTTTAAAGTTGGTGCTAATTCATCCCTAATTTTCATTTCCACGAGATCATTCATTGAATTAAGACCATCTTTGGTCTTTGTCGGAATATGTAGCAGTATTCCATAGATGCTCACACACACATTCTTTTCAATGTCCATAACGTCTAATTGATGATGTACAAGTAAATGCTTCTAACACTTTAAATTATAGAATATGGATTTTTTTCCACCAAATGCGGTCATCATTGTCGGAACTTTTGCTTTTTTTTAGAGTTGTTCTTCCCCTAATTATAATCAATAGACTTAACTAGACACAGAACACCCTCCCAATCTAACGGTTTCGGAGAAAACTCTCTCTATATTATGTTGTCAAAGGCTTTTTCTTGGTCTTGAAATTCATGACCATGAGGAAGCCAACGACGGTGACCAATATATGCATTTTTGCTACTATGTTTAAGTATACATTTATTAGTGTCTACTCCACAATATGGACAGGCATTATATCCTTTAACAGTGCAACCAGCTAGATTTTCATATGCTGAAAAGTCATTTATAGTCCATAATAATACATCCCGCAAATTAAAGAACTCCTTTATGTAGGCATCATAAGCCTCCACCCCAACTTCCCACAAAGTTTGTAAATCTTCTATAAAATGTACCAAGTACACATTGATGTCGTTGCCCGGTTGTTGAGGACCAGAAATCAGTAGGGACAATATCATGAATTTCTATTTCATACATAACCATGGAGGAAGATTGTACATTATAAGAATAATTGGCCAACAATTATATGTACTACTAAGAGAGCTATGTGAATTTATTCCATCAGCTGCTAACGCAAGGCGGAGATTTCTAGGATCTAAGGCAAATGTAGGCCATTTGTTATCTACTAATTTTCATTATGGCGAGTCTGTCGGATGTCAGAGCTTACCATCATTGATTTTCTCATTTACATGCCAAGTCAAGTCCTTGGCAGTTTCTAAGGATTGGAACATGCGTTTAAATTTAAGTATTGACGGAAAATACTATAAAACCTTCGTAGAAACCTCTTTCCTATTTTGGTCAACACTACTATCCTTTTTTTTTCCATCTAGATAAACCACAACTAGGACAGTCAGACAGCCCTTCATACCCTTTTCTGTAAAGTATGCAATTGTTTGGGCAAGCATGTATTTTCACATGTTTTAAGCCTAAAGCAGACATTGTCTTTTTGGCATCGTATATAGACACGGGAATTTCATTACTTTCAGGTAGCAACTTGGCTAGAAGACCTAATAACTCGGTAAAACTTGTGTCAGACCACCCAAATTTACCTTTTATATTGAACAAGCTAACCAAAGTGCCTAACTTAGTGAAATTAATGCATCCCGGGTACAAAGGCTTCTAAGCCTGATCTAGAAGTTCTTTAATGGTGTGTTTACTTGAGGGTTTAGGGAATGAGAATGAGATCTATGTTTACTTGACAAAATGTAATTTAGGAATGCAAATAAAATGTGTGGGTCTCATGGGAGGGTTGGGAATGGAGATTCATATTCCCTGAATTGACTTTTGTATCCTTCTAATTTTTTCATATTTTTCAAATTACCCTCGTTCAAATCACAATAAATTTTGTTATTTTAAATGTCATTATTATTATTATTATTATTATTATTATTAAATTTTATTAACTTTATTATTTTAGTTATTATTAATTATTAATTATTAATTATTGTTATTTTTATTAATATTATCATTATTAACATTTATTATTATTAATTTTATTTTTTTAATTAATATCATTTTTATAATAATATTTATACATATATCTAGTTAATGAAAATTACATTATTTAATACTATGGGTATTTTGGTAAATTGATTCTCATTCTCATTCCTTATTCCTGTTTATTTTACCAAGCAAACACATCAATGACATTACAGTACGTTCTATTCCCATTTAATTTTGCCAAGTAAGCATTGGAATCTCATTCCCATTCCTCATTCCTATTCCAGTCCATTCTCATTCCTAGTCCATTCCCATTCCACCGCATTCCCATTCCATGAAGTAAACGCACCATAATGCTTTAGGATCTACAGTACAATCCTATAAGCATTGTTAACCATATCTACTATGTTACCGTCATCGTAGTCTATAAACTCAAATGGAACATCTACATCTACATTAGGAAGTGGTGTGTCATTGACATCTTCCCCATGCCAACTCCAGGTTGTGTAAGAAACATCAAAACCATGAAAATACAAATGTTCATGAACAACATTATGTGTACGAAAGGATAAATTCATGCATTTAGTACATAGCCATTTAATGACGCTATTGCCTTCAGAATTACCAATAGCAAACTTCATAAATTCTTCAACCCCATCTTCATACTCACTTGATATTTTACTACAGTAAACCCAAGACTTATCCATTTTTAGTTTCAGTTAGTTCTGATCCTGAGACATTAAGGAGGTTAAAAATAAATAAAAAATTAGAATATATTACCAATTCATATAAGCAAAGTACAAATTAACATCACTTTAAATACCCTTACTGCAACATAAACATAACAAAAAATTTTGACCCCACACATTATAATAGTCACAACACAAAATACAAGTAAATAAACATATTATAGTAGTCAAAATCATTGTTGTAGTAAATAAACACAACACTAAAATCAAGCCTAATACAACTTTAAGTCAGGATATCATATAAAGGACCATAATATTAAACATATTTCATGCAACTGTAAATTAACTAACGAACTCAAAACTCTAAAATAAAGAAGTGCAATTTATTTACCAGGTCAAATTAATTACTCTACAGCAAATTGTTTCAGCAAAAGAGATGCAGCAAAATCTACAACAAAAAATGTGGCAGCAAATTGTTCCAACAAAAACACAAAATCAACTATTACATAAGGAAAGATACTCTTTTTCAACAAATTAAAATACAATTTCGCATTAGAAGCTAAATTAGGTTCTAATTAGGTTCTAAGTATAAATTTGTTGTAAAAAAAAGTACTACTACTTCACTCATTTCCTAATAACCCCAGACTTCAATGAAAATCATACCAAGGGATTTGAAAAAATGAAGGTGAGGAACATAGTAAGATGAGGAGAGAAAACAATGGGGAGGAACACGATGGCGAAGAAGACGATGGCAATACCATGAAATGCACCTTCACTCAATCAATTTCACAATGCAATTAGTAACCAATACGTTAGGAAGACGATGGCAAGATGACGACGGCTGAGATTTTTGTAAGATGATTGTGAAAAGGAAGTCAATATAAGAGATTAAGAGAAGTTAGAATCAAGGGTTTTAGCCTTAGCCTACTCTATGTATGTTTGTGAGTTGTATGTGTTGATACTTAGAAAAAATTAGGGATTAAAGAAGTGCAACTCAGCACCAAAAAAGTGCGTTTCAAGTTTTTAATTTTTATTTTATAATAAAAAGTTTTAAAAAATTAAAATTTTATATTTATGTACAAAACGTCGTCGTTTCAACTTAGCTAAAACGACAACGTGTCTTCATTCATGTAATATTTTATTTTAAATAATACCAAGAGTTTCAGTAAAAAAATGCCAAAATCAAGTCAACCTGAAAATTCTATCATGAATTATTGACGTTTAAATTTATATCACAAAGACATCATATATTCTTGACATAACCTTTTTCTATCACGAGTCCATCACGAATCAGTCATGAATATATGATAGACAAAAATATATCACAATTATATCGTACTTTTATGACCTATGCCTTTCTTCTCAGAATCTGTCACAAAATGTCTGTCATATATTGCCAGTTTTCTTGTAGTGTATAAAACTAGAGAAAACTTAAATCGGACTTAAGATTTTTCATTATACAATTTTGTGGTCTCAAATCTTCATTTTTCATTTTTCATTTTTCATCATCATGGACGGATTATCCTTCGACTAGGTTCTATGCCGATTAAACTTGATGAGATTCAAGCACACTTGCAAAAAGTTTGGCATCCTTCAAGTGCTTCGCACTTAATCCCATTGGCTAAAGGCTTCTTTTATATTCACTTCAATAATGAAAATGATATAAGGAAGGTTTGGGGTAGGGGAACATGTATGCCTTTTTTATCCCCAGTTTGTTGGAAGTCAGCGTGAGTTGAGAGGGAAAGAATTTGGGGAAAATTTTTTACAAGATTCACATGTGATTTTAGATGTCTAATAGATCCTTGAAAGTCTAGGAGGACTAGGAGAGAAAATACTTAAGAGAGGATCTGAATCCTTTCAGGAGAATCATTCTCGAAAAAGAAAACACAGTCTTTTAGATAATAAAATTATTTTTTTGAATAAAATTATTTACTAGTTGTACTCAAATAGATGATAATTATTTACTAATTATTTGAGTATCACTAGTAAGATCACTTACAATCAAACAAACACAATACAAACTACTGCGACAATATAACCGCCAGAATATAACTACAATAAATCGTACATAATATAGGACTTTAATTTAAGTATTTAGGTTAATTTAGGACTTTTTATTATTCTAGGGTTTTCTATTTTAATTGGAGTCCGTTATGGTACGTGATTTAGTATTTTATTTGCATTATAATTGTGATTTAGTTTCCCTTTTTAAGTTAACTTAGGAAAGTAGGTTTCCTCTATTATAAATAGAGAGGTCTTGTAATTATTTTCATAACTCGGATTTAATTATTCAATAAAACCTCTTTTTTATAATTCCTTCTAGGATTATCTATCAAAATCTCTCTTGTAGAGTCGTTTGGATTAAAGCGTCATCTAATCTTGCATTATGTGTTATTAAAAATCTCATTGAGTCATTTGGATTAGAACGAGATCAAATCACGCTTCAATTAGAGCGTAAGCTAATCGCGTTGGCTCGGTCCGATAAGAAAAGATATCTAGTTTTTCTATCCTATAAATTTTGCTTCCGTTTTTCTGTACCCAATTAATTTCGCTTCCACTACCCCGCTCCATCAAATGGTATTAGAGCAATTATGTGCCAATCACATAGTTTTCCTGGCTTTCCACATCCATCCTACTGAATCCATTACTGAAAAAAAATTTAAAAAAAAATCAAAAATCCCCAAATTCACAAACCCTAGCCGCCGCCGCCCCCTTCTACCATCACTACCACCACAATCCGGCCATCATATCCACCAACCACTCTATCCATCAAACTCACTGTCAGCAGCCACCCAAAATTCGACCAACTTCAGCCCTTAATCGTGGCCCGCAATCAGCGTACGAACGACCCAAACTACGAGCCTTCACCAACTACCATCGCGAAACCAACCACACTCACATGCAACCAACACTACCATCAGACTCTCCAACCACCACCAATCATAACCCAACCAAATCCCACCGACAAACGCTGGCCATAAACCGCCACAAACCACCATAAGTCCCCACCACTTCAAGTCGATTTTCCAGCCAAACCGCAATGAATCCAGCTAAACTGTTGTGACCATCATGTTCCTAACCATCAAATCTTTCAGATCCACCCATCCTTACTTGATTTCCGATCTCCGTCACTGGAGTCCTAAACTTTTGCTTAATTACCATTTCACCTTATAATTTTATTTAATTTCAGTTTAGCCCCTAACTCTTTTAAAACCACCCTCCCTTACCATTTTCACTCTAAATCACAGCCACACCCAACCCAAGAGTTGAGCATTATTCATAGTTTTTCTATTGTATGGAAACTTGACAATAAATGGCTAACTACCATCTTTGTCCTCATATTTATCATATGCTAATATTATTTGTATTGTGCTGATATTATTTGCATACACTCGTCCAAAAAAATTTCTTGATTAGTTGGATAAGGTTGAACACTAGTTTCTATTTTAGCGTACTCCAAAGAAGAGCAAGTATTGTTTGCTGCTAGTAGATTGAGCATAAGTGTCTAAGAATGGTGGAATGTGTTGCAAATTTCTTGACTTGACCAAGGTAAATGCAGAATTTGATCATGGAATCGTATGAAGCGTATTTTGCGATCTGAGTTTATCCCACTTAATTATTATTTGGTACAACAAGGTACAAGATCTATTTCTTCTTATGCTTATGAGTTTGACCAAGTTTATGGATGCAATTATTATTATGAGACTAAAGAGAATACCGTTATAAGATTTATTAAAGGGTTTAATTTACACATTCAAGAAAGAATGCCTGCATACTCTATATACACCTTGCAGCATGTAATTCTTGTAGCGAAGCAAATTGAATCTCAAATTCTATCATAAATCAGAAGAGAAAGAAGCCAAGCATTAAAACAATTAAGACAGCCTCATCTACGACATCAATTTGAGATTCTTAATCCTATCGCAAGGTGGCAGCCTAAAGTAAAAAATATACAGATAAAAGAAGTTTGTTCTTCCCCACATGTTGAATATGTGCCTAATGTTGCAGAAGAAAAGGTACAATTTATTATTGATTTAAAGTTTCAATCTAACAATTTGTCCGAGAATATGCATGATGTTTCCTTGGAGGATAAGAGCGAGAATTTGCATGATGTTTCCTTGGAGGACAAGACAAAGTGTTAAAGATGATAAGATTTTTTATCCTCTGGGATTTTTGACGACGAAGAACAACCTACCCTTGATTTCCGCGAGCCTAATAGTACGATCGAGGATGTGCAGCAACATCAAGTTTAAGAAGCTGAAATTATTGAAATGGTTCTGCCTATTCACATTGAAGAGAAGAATGCTTCGTTCTTGGAAGCTGAAATGATTGAAATGGTTCGTTCTTCGCAGTCTTCATCACCTCGAAAAATGTACAAGTGAAGGAAGTTGATGAAGTATGGATTCTTCAAGGTTTCGAGAACAATTGATGAGAAAGACAATAAGTTTGAATTACAAGATGATTTGGTCTTACAAGTTTCATCCTCCAGATTTATTCAAACTTGGGGACGAGTTTCTTTCAAGAGGGGGAGAATGATGTAGGACATTAATTTAGGTATTTAGGTTAATTTAGGACTTTTTATTATTCTAGGGTTTTCTATTTTAATTGGAGTCTATTATGGTATGTGATTTAGCGTTTTATTTCCATTATAATTGTGATTTATTTTCCTTTTTTAAGTTAACTTAGAAAAGTAGGTTTCCTTTATTATAAATATAAAGGTCTTGTAATTATTTTCATAGCTCAGATTTAATTATTCAATAAAACCTTTTTTTTATAATTCTCTTTGGGATTATTGATAACTCTATGAAATGAGAGTTATTATGGCAATTCTAGACTTAAATCAAGATCACTTAGAGAGTAAATTATGTGTTTTTAATGCATTTTTGTTACGTTTTGCATAAACATTCATTTTGGTTAGTCTTAATAAGTTTTACTTGATTTAAAGTAATTCGTGCTCAAATTGTGTGCATAATTGTAGGTTTCCAGAAGCTTATAATTCATGGAAGGAATGCTGATGCAATAGGCTGGCAAAAAGGAGGAAGAACATGGTTATAAAAGAATTGAAACAAATCTGGAACAATACAGTTACTGTAGCCGTTGTTGTAGCAACTATTGCTGTAGCCGTTACTATAGCATCCTAGAACAACGACATAGAAAATTCTGTGCGGGATACTTGCAGAATTACGATCTGCAGTTTCCTAATCTGACTTATGCGCGATGAGTATTCAAGATCGTCTCCACAGGGATTGATGTTATCAGATTTGCTAATCTGACTTAATTCTTGTTGTGTACACTTGTACATTGACACTAATAGCATTAGTATTTATAACCAACAATTGTCTATTAAAATCTCTCTTGTAGAGTCATTTGGATTAGAGTGTCATCTAATCTCGCATTACGCGTTATTAAAAATCTCATTGAGTCATATGGTTTAGAACGAGATCTAATCACCCTTCGATTAAAGCGTAAACTAATTGCATTGGTTTGGTCCGATACTAGAACGATATCTAGTTTTTCTATCCTATAAATTTCGATTCTGCTGCCCCGCTCCATCAGTACAATAATAATAACTGCAAATAAATAAATCGTACAATAATAATAACTACAAATAATTAGCAAGCATCAAGATTCAAGAATATTCTAACTCTTAATTGGTCTAACTAGTATGCGTCTGTTTCACCAAGGCTTTATGTGGATGTGAAAAGCTACCAGGGAATATTGGAGTAGCACAACATGTGTCCATAATAATGACATAAGTAACCAGTCAATTAGTCTAAGAAGAAGAACATTTGTTGTAAGTGAAGGATCTTGTTTTCTTTTACATATCAGAAATTCCAGACTTGTCCTTTATCGTTGATTTCCAAAGCTTTGAATATATCAATGTTTTACCTGCAGGAGATACTCCACTATTCAAATTACTTATACATGAAAGAATTAGTAAGAAAATAATAGTAATTAGGCAGTACAAAAGAATATTGTTGCTCTTCTAAAGATGCCCTCTTCTTCTTTTTTAGAGAAGAGAAAAATGTTCTAACCTCTAATTTTCTTAGCATAATGAAAATATGGATGTTTTCAAAATAAACTAAAAAAGCATGCATTCAAGAAGCATGCTGGAGAAAACAAGAAAGTGAGCTCCATGATATAAGCAAGATGTCATGAAGCCAAAGAAATTTAAGCAAGAAATCATGTATGTGAGTAGGAAGCACGCGGACATGACGCAGACATGAGGTCATGGAACCAAAGAAAGTGTGGTTGCAATAGAAGAATCTAAGATGCGCAATCTACAACTTTGAAAAAATATATTATACGTCGAAAACGAACGCTTGTAGCTCAAGTTATGGCCTCATGAAGGTACCTCGCTTGTAATGCACAACTACCCTACATCGTCCTTATTTATAATACAATTTAGCCATCCTAAGTCCTTGATAACTCCTTGTTCTAATCAACTTTCAGCACTTAATTAGATTTTTATCCTAACCTTATGTTTGTGTCTTCTCAAATTGAGTTTCCAAAGTTTCTCAAAATTCCACTTTTTCTCCGGTCATTTTTTTGTTTTAAGATTTTTTCTTATTTTTCCTCATTTTTTCTAAGATTTTTATCTTTTTCTCGATAACTCGGATTTGAGTGCCATTTTTTTTTCTTTTTTTATTTTGATTAAGAGAATTTAATTATCCTATTATATTTCAGATTTGTCTATTTTGGTAAATTTGCGATATTTAGGATTGTTATAAAAGTGGCTCAAAACCCTAGTTTTATTCATTCAAATTTTTTAATAAAATTTAGCATTATTTAGAAACTTTTATTTCTTCTATCAATGTACTTTTAACATTTCTGTTTCATCAAAGGAGCTCTTGATACATAGAGGACACAAGAAAATAGCTAAAGCACAAAAAACAAAATCTTATAATTATCATTAAATAGTAAAAGTTACTCTTTTACTCCATGATGTAAGCCAAGCACAGAATCACGTAAATTTTCTTGTTTTATTTTTTATGTTGTCCCCTTTATTTAATTTTCTAATTGACAAAAAATCAGCGTCAACAATGGAGATACCTTTTTTCTTTTATTTATCATTACTTTGTATTTGATCCCTACTTTTAGGTAGGATGGGCCTTAGGTTAAAATTTCAAATAAATATTGTAATTAAAATTTATTTTATTTTAGGTGTAAAACTAGTAACTAAAGGTTTTGTTTGAAGATTAAAGAAAAAAAAAAGTATATGTTCAATTTTATACGTATAACTTTGAATAATGTAGATAAGGGGAATTTCTTTTTCTCGATTATTTGAGAGAGTAGATTTTTAAACTAATGCTTGGCTGAACTGTGGACTGTATTACAAGTTTATGGATCTTGAATCCCAATAGATTTCATATTATATTAAAATTTTAGAACTACAGCAACTTAAAAAAAATTATATACATAGCATTCTATAATTTCAATAAGAAAATAAATGGGTGACGAAATTGAACAAAGATTCAATACTGAAATTTTTAAACTACCTTTGAAATAGATATAAACTTCTTTTTTAATTTTGATGGGTCTTTAAAATATGTTTAGAAAGACTTCTGATTGGCCTTTATGATAAATTGAAGGCAAAAATAATAGTTATTCACTCAAAATTTTACTTTTAAAGAAAAAACTATTATATAAAAAAATTGATTTATCCTAAATTGGTCCTTAATTTTAAGGATTGAGCCACTACTGCTTTTAGAGTCAGAATACATTTTGTATTTTTGCTCATTTCATTTTGTATCCTTTTTATTATTTAAAGATGTTGGGCACGAGGCAATTTAGAATTTGATAATATAATTTTGGGCACCTATGTCACTCTCCTCACAAGTGGGCTTGGATTATACAGTTTTTCAGTTTATAACTATAATTTTTTTTTTCCATTAAAAGCAAATAAAAATAGTTTTATTACATTAACCAGTTAAGAAAATGGTTCTTTAGATTCTATTTACGTAGTGTGGCCGCTTGAATCCATCAAAGTATTCACTATACTCGTTTATTTAATAAACACATTATTAAATTTCGGGTGGGCCTATTTGAATCTACCAATTTACTCTCTACACTCTCTTTTTACTTAAGAATTTTATTATATAATAATTTTTTAAAAATACTTAATTAATCCTTTCTTCTTTTTCTCTTCTCAATTTCATAAATTATCATCAATTCATTCAGATATATTCTTTTAGTTACAAATAATTGTTATTGGTAACTAAGAGGATCATAACCCACCATTTGAAAATGAACATCAACAAATTTTTATCAGTCATGAAAATTAATGAATATATCAGTCATGAAAATTAATGAAAATAGAAATTAAAACCTAATAAAAATCAAGAAAAAATTTCTTATACATAAAAAGCATGAAATAGAGATCATGATATACTAAGAAAGAAAAAAAAATGAATTCAAAAGAATTTTTTAGTTTGCAGATTATAAGAGTAGAGAAAGAGAATAATAATTTTAAGATAGCGAGAAAGAGATTAGTGAAGGTCATTTTGAGATTTTGATATTTTAAATTTTTAATAATGAATTTATTTTTTAAAATGGGTGTAGACAAAAATTTGGTGGGTTCAAATAGTCTCACCCTTAAATTTGATATAAAATTTATAAATTTTGTTTTGCAAACCAATATCAAAACCTAAAATTTCCTAATTAAGTTATATCATAGTCAACATCAAAATTTAAAATTTAATCTTGACCACTTATTTCGCTAGAAGAGACTATGAGAGAAAAAACATTAGGAGAGAATCTTTGTCCTTTCTCTTTTGACTTGTTTTTTGTTATTTTCTCCATCACTTTATTGCTATATACATTCTTCGTTTCTAGACTTTTAATGGTCATATTTTTTTATCTCAACTCCTTCGATTTATTTTTTTTTCTTTTTATTAGCTTTTTTCCTCTTAATCTTTCATGCATTAATTTCAAACAATACTACATTTAAATTTTAATTTAAAGGAACAACTGATAATGAATTACTTCTCCATTTATCAAATAATTAATAGCTCTTGTGTTATTGCCTTTTTTTTAAAAAAAATCGTATATATGCATATACAACTTACCAACTGGGTAGAGAGTTCATAAATTGCCCAATTCAGGAAAAGAAGAATTTACTGTGAAATGATGTGAAGAAAGGCAAATATGAAGAAAACGAGTTGATTGGCTGAAGTGATTGCTGTTAGCCTGATAGGAGAAAACAAAGATAAAGCAGAGTCCAAAGAAAACACATTGGAAGAATTAACCCAAAGTGAAAGTAATAAATTTGAAATTTTCACAACACAGAAAAGTTGGCCGTCTGCTCTCATAATTCAATTTTGAGAGCAACGGCCCGAGTCCCTAAAGAGCCAAATACATAATCATCTTAAACTTTTTTTATTCCAAATTTGATTTTAAATAATATATTATTCATTAAATAATTAATAATTTTTAATTATATTATCTTGTTAATCAATTAATAAATAATACATGATTTAAAAATGAATTTTTGAGATAAAAATTTAGAATGTATAGCACAACTCCTAAATATGAGTGATGATACAGTCACAAACTCTTTTACAAACTTATCTTGTACAAATTGATGTAGCATTAATTCATTGGTTAAATGAAAATATAAAATAATAGAAATAAATCATGTGGGCCAAGAGATATTTAATTCAACTAATTGTATCATACCACATCAATTTGTATAAAATAAATTTATACAAGAATTTGTGACTATATCATTACTCCCTAAATATATACGCATCACAAACGTAAGTTTGATTTGCGAAAACATATATAATTACGATAATGCCATTCTCCGACCAAATTTTTTTTTTTTTTTAGGTGATATATAGACCAAGTCGTCTTTAAATAAGGCCAAGCCGCTTCTATGTGTATCACACTCAAACACACACTGGCTGGTTCAACTACAAGCAATCAATTCTTGAGTGTTGAAGGAAATTCCTAAGTTACATATCAAGCCTTAAAATTAATTAATGGCTGCAAGGGGAGAAGCAGGCGTCTGGAGAGGTACAGAGTTCAGGATTCATCTTATGGGAAAGAAGAATGATGAGGTGGATGTTAGGGTTGCACGCAAGAAGGAGCCCATAGTAAGTGATCGTGGCAGTGGCAATTTGATTGCGCATTCCAAGTTACCAAGAAGGGTAGGCACTGGCTTTACGCGCGCCGTGGAGGATGGGTTTCTCGTTGTTATTTTTGATAGATTGAGCTTCGGCAGAAAGATTTGGGAAGTTTTGCTTGGCGAAGCAACTCTTGTTGGTGCCATTTTTGGTTGCGTAAATGATGTGGACAGTTTTGCGGACCGCCAGCGCGACCAGAAGAATGATGACGGCCAGTAATGATGAAGAAGCTGGTCATAGGGATGGCAAAAATCCCTACGGGACGGGTATCTTAGGGGATTTTTTTTATTTGGGGAGGGTACGGGGATAATTTTATACCTAATTTTTTATTTAGGGAGGGGATGGAAAAAATTTTTTACCCAATTTTTTATTTGGGGAGGGGACGGAGATGAGGTGGAATCCCCATCCCCTACCCATTTCCCCATTTTATTTTTAATTTTTATTTTTATTTTTAAAATTACTAATAAATAAATAAAAAAATTATAAATATTGTTAAAAATAATAAATATCAAAATATTTATATTATTAAACTTTTAAACTTAATTAATTAATTAAAGTCTTAAATTTTTAATCCAAACCACAATGATACAGGAGAGAGCTGCCTAATTATAATTTACAACAGTCCTAATCCTAATTCGTATCGGACGGGACAATGAACGCAATACCAAATTGGTAAACCTATTCTTGTTCGGAAAGAATTTCCAAAAGCTGAAATTCGTCTCAGATTTTGAAAAGCTTGCCTATAAATACACAGCTCCCTGTTCTTGTGCGTTCCAAATTAAAAAAATCCCAAACGAACAGCGCACGCTTACAATTGTCTTTGTCAAGTCAGTCTTTGCAAATTAATCAAAGTCTTTGCGCGTTCAGCACTCTTCTTTGGTGGCTTTTTATTCATCACTCACATCACACCACATCCATTCACATGCCATCATTTATGCGCCACATCACCATTGTCAAATAAGCATTCACGATCAACATCCAGAAGTAAGTCTTGATTCTTGCAATTTATATGTTTAATTTTTTATCATTAATTTCTTTCATTGTCACATCTCATAAGTAAACTAAGTTTTTGTCATTTTATATAATGAAAGTGGAAGACAACTCCGATGCTTTATTGATTCTATAAAATTCTTGTGCACAAATCTTTTTAATTGAAAATTTAAATTGATATTATGTTTAATTTATTTTATTTTGTATATTTTTAGACCAATAGAAGCAAACATGTCAAGTGCTACACCAACACCACAATTAGTGGATGTAGTCCATGTGGATGATGATGGTCAAACAGAAAATGTTATTTCGGATGGGTCATCAAAAAGAGGAAGCACTAGAAAATTAAGATCTATTGTCTGGGATCATTTTGAGAAAAAGATAATTAATGGGGAACAAAAGGCAGTATGTAACCATTGCAATTCCAAGTTGGTATCAAGGCAAAATGATGGAACAAAGCATTTGCATGACCATATGAAATCGTGTTTCATGAAAAAACAAAAAGATATCAATCATTACATGACAAAATTGAACACTGTCAAGGATGATAAAGGACATTCAAAGGTAGAATCTTTTGTTTTTGATCAAGATGTCACAAGGAAAACAATTGCACGTGCAATTGTCAAGCATGAGTATCCGTTAAGTATTGTTGATCATGAAGGATTTAGAGAGATATTATCCTCGCTTAACCCAATGTGGAAGCATGTGTCCCGAAATACAATTAAAAAGGAGATATTGGATTTGTATGAGAACGAAAAGGCTAAGAATTTGAATGCCTTGGCGAGCAATCAAAGTAGGCTGGCCATCACAACAGATATGTGGATTGCAGATACCCAAACAAAAGGGTACATGGCAGTTACTGGACACTTTATTGATGATTCTTGGACGTTACGGAGTCTAGTTTTCAGGTAAGGTCTTTATTTTTTATTTTTTGTATTTAACTTATTTTTTAATGTTAATTAAAAAAATTTAACAAAATATATATATTTTTTATTTTCTTCTTGTAGGTTTCAGCATGTAAAAGGTTCACATACTGGCTTAAAGCTTTGTGACACATTATTTAATTGCTTGATGGATCTCCACCTTGAACATAAGGTATCTTATGTGACTGTGGACAATTGCTCTGCCAATGACCGCATGATGGAATATCTTTTGATTAAGCTTAATAAAGATGATCTCATTTTGCGTGGACAATTATTTCACATTCATTGTTGTGCCCATATATTAAATTTGATTGTCAAAGAAGGTATGACTGTGATTAGTGATGGAATTGCAAAAATTCGTGAGAGTGTTGTTTTTTGGACTGGATCATGTAAAAGAAAGGAGAAGTTTGAAGAATTTGCTAGTCGTTCAAATGTTAAATATGACAAACAATTAGTGCTTGATTGTCCTACTAGGTGGAATTCCACATATCTTATGATTTCGTCTGCTTTACAATATAAAAATGTTTTTCTTCGATTAAAGCATATTGATGGACAATATAAGTGTTGTCCTAGTGAGGAAGATTGGCAGTTTGCCATTATTTTGGAAGAGAATTTGAAAAGTTTTTATGATGTCACTGAGTTATTTTCAGGAACTAAGTATCCAACAGCAAATGTATTCTTGCAACATGTGTGTGAGATTAAATTATCTTTACAAGATTGGCTTTTATCACCTTGTGATAGGATTCAACATATGGCTCAGTTGATGTTATTGAAATTTGATAAATATTGGCAAGATATGAGTGGAATTTTGGGTGTGGCCTGTATCTTTGATCCAAGGTATAAAAAGAAGTTCATAAAATTCCCGGCAAAGGGTGACCACTTTCCCAACATACAACTCTTTAACACCACCATAAACCATAGAAAAGTAATATTCAATGAACTTCTTTTTATGGTGGTGTTAAAGAGTTGTATGTTGGGAAAGTGGTCACCCTTTGCCGGGAATTAGTGGAAGAGTATCAATTGAAGTTTTCACCAACTGTTTATTGCTTTGATTATACTGGTAGTAGTTCTTCTACTAAATCTACAGGGGATTCTTATAAGAAAGCAACCAAATGGATGACAGGTTTTGATGATTATGTAAACAATGGAGATTGTGCAGTTGTTGCAGATGAATTAGATTCATATTTGGATGAGAAAGTTATACCCCGGATGGAAGATTTTAATATTTTGAGTTGGTGGAAGACAAATGCTAATAGGTATCCTACATTAGCTCGAATTGCTAGAGATATTTTGGCAATTCCAATTACAACAGTTGCTTCTGAATCAGCTTTTAGCACCGGTGGTAGAGTTATGAGCCCACACCGTAACAAACTTCATCTAAGCACATTGGAGGCCTTAATGTGCTGTCAAAGTTGGTTACGAGCTTATTTCATTTATTTTATTGCCGATATAAAAATAATTTTTTTCTTTTTATTGTAGGATTATGAAGATTGAGTCATTGACAAAGATAATTATTTTAATAATTTATATTTTGAATGTGACTTTGTAATGGATCAATATTAATGTAAGATATATTTTGAACTTTATTTTTATCTGATTTTTTATTTTATTTTAATATGATTAATTTAAAATCGAAAAAAAAATGTATTAGACTATTAGTTATTCGGGGACCGGGGACCCTCGGGGATCCCCTGTTATTATTCGGGGAGGGGATGGGGATTCTCTCAAGCAATTCTGACGGGGACGGGGAGGGGACGGGGACATACACAAAATATCGGGGATGGGTATGGGGAGATTGGTCCCCTCCCCTCCCCTCCCCATTGCCATCCCAGCCTGGTCATGCGTCACTTAGTAGGAGTTAGGAGGAGGAGAAAAATTTAATTAGTTCTAATTAATTTCATTTCACTTGCACGTCTCGTACGTGCTGATGTAGTTAACTAATTTGTTGTTTAAATAAATAAAATACAATCTTTATTATTTTACTTTTTTTTTCCAAATTTTATAGTGTATATAATGTTTCAATGAGACTAGCATCTCTGACATATTAAGTATGTATTTAACTCACGACTTCTACACCCACTCAGATGTCAGCTTATCTAATCATTCTAATTCTAATGAACCACTGTCGCACTCTTGAGCTTTAATTATCTTGGGAAATTTATAAAAATAACCATAAAATTTTTACTATTTTCACAATTAATTCTCTTAATTTTTTTTATCAACATTAATCAAAAACACGCTTTTCTCTCCAAATTACCCTTGTTTACAAACCAAAAGCAACTTTCTTTTTCCCCTTTCGTGAAACCAAACGCAGTTTTCCACTCTTGAATCATCACCGGCGATGGCAAAAGGCAACGATAAACGCCGACGGTGAATAGTAAAAGTGAAATCCGATCATAATCTATCCGGATCCAACACTAATCGGCATCACTTAGTGGTATGAGTTATTTTTTGAACTTGCTCGAGAGTTTCAGTGCGATTGCTTGCTGCATGTTCGTGGGTGAATCTGGCTTTTGTGGGACAGGCTGCCTGTCACACGAAGCTTGGTGCGACAGGTGTCTGTCGCACGTACCTTGGTGCGACAGGGTGCCTGTCGTACCAAGAGGCAGATTCGGGTGCGACGGACGCCTGTCGCACGAAATCTTGTGCGACAGGCACCTTGTCGCACCAAGAGGTTGATTCATTGCAACTGACTATTAATTTGATAGTGCTCAAATAATTTATTTTTTTTATAATTTCAGGCTTAATGAATTCAGTTGTACTTGAATTGTGTTATGATGGTTGGTGGGAGACGTTAAAGGATGGCCGTATGGAGTATGTGAATGGTAAAAATAGAGCTTTTTTTGTTGGGAAAAATTGTTTGTTCGATCAATTTTTGGCAAGAGTATACGAGGTGTTACAAATAAATCCGAATGAATATAATATCACAATGAAGACAACTTTGAGGTCTAGTAACACATTATATCGTATATGTGCACTGCCCATGGATATATTTGATGATGAAATTGTGAGGGTTGTGTTGCATATGGCATCCAATGTAGCCAATTTTGGATGCATTCCTATATTCGTTACCACATCACCTCGAGTTCCAAGCGAAAATATTGAGCCACATGTCGATACAGAAACGTCCTTTAGAGCAAATATGTATGGCCCCGATAATGAAGAAGAGGTATTGCCAAGGACAATGTCGTTGCAGCAATATTACTCTCCAATCCACGACAATTATGATAACATTGATCACAACGGCATTACGTTACAGGATGTTGGAGAAGAGGTATTTCCAATAACGACGTCGTTGGAGCAACGGTATTCTCTGTATCACAACAATGATTTCTAGGACAATGATGATCTTCATTATGAGACAGAGGGGGATAATGTTTGTGCAGAACCTTCTAATAGTATGAGGGGCACTCATTTCAATAATGCTGGTGATGATGGAGGAGCCGGTCCTTCGAATATTCCGTCGTTTCAGCATGAGGATGAGTGTGAAGACAATACTCATGTGAATAACAGAGGCAATGGACCTATTCCTCCAATGGTTCAATCGAGAAGGAGGATTGACCCCCTCACAAGTCTTGCTCCAATTTTACCTTCGAACATGGTTGCTCCAAACTTTCTTAGCAGTTGTGACTCAAATGATATCAGTGTGGGTAAGCTATTTGCTGAGAAGAATGAGTTTATATTACAACTACGTAAGGTTGCCTTTAGGGATAAGCTTGATTTCAAGATTGCACGGTCTACAACGACACGTTTCGAGGCTCACTGTTGTTCGGAATCATGTAAATGGCGTATTCGAGCAACTAGAAGTTCGAACGAGCAAAATGTTCATTGGATGGTGCGGAGAATTGACAATGTACACACTTGTCATAATGAGGTATTGGTTTATGGACGTCATCAAGTAAGGAGTCGGGTTGTTGGTCATATTATCGCAGATAAATATATTCAAGACAAGAGGATTTATATTGCGAATGACATAAGAGCATATATGCAACAGGAATACAGTGTTCAGTTAACGTACCAGCAGGCATATCGGGCCAGCGAAGTTGGTCTTGAAATAGTTCGAGGCAACTCCGCAGAGTCATACAACTTGCTCCCTAAATACTCTCACGTACTAACTAAAGCGAATGAGGGTACAGTCACTCACCTCGATCGGGATGGAGATGGTAATTTTCTCTACTACTTTGTAGCACTTGGATCTTCCATCAAGGATTTAATGCAGTACATTTGGCCTGTCATTACTGTAAATGGAACTCATCTCAAGGGGCTATATCGTGGAAGCATGTTCGTAGCAACATATCTTGATAGTAACAATCAATTGTGTCTGTTAGCCATTGGGATCATGGATTCAGAAAACAATTATGCTTGGGAATGGTTTATGATGAAGTTATACGGAGTGATTAGCGATAGACCTGAGTTGGTAATTATCTCTAATCGATGCACTGCCATAAGGAGAGTCGTTCTTAAAGAATTTCACAATGTAACTCATGGTGTTTGTTTTTGCCATGTGAAAGGTAACATTAAGTCACGGTTTAGGATGTCCAAAGGTCTTTGGGATGAATTTGAGCCTGCCTTTATTAATGCAGAAAAAGAATATGGCCACGAGGAATTTAAAAGACAACTTGAAAGGTTGTGGATGATCCAGGGTGCGGCTGATTACTTAGAAAATAATGTCGGTACGTGTAATTGGGCAAGGTCTCAGTTTGAAGGTTGGAGATACAGCATACTTACCACCAACATCACGGAGAGTGTTAATTCTTTCATGAGGGAACCGCAAAAATGTCATGTTACTCATCTTGTTGATTACTTTAGAAAAACATTGCAGCAATGGTTTTATGATAGAAAAATTGTGGCTGAATCAATGAGTACTCGGCTAACAACATAGGCGGATGAAATAGTCACTGAGAGGAGAACTATAGCTGAAAGAATGATAGTTCGGTCGGTGTCTCCGTATTGATTTCAAGTTGTAGGTGGTGGGATTAAGGAAGGTTTGGTTGACTTGCAAAAGAAAACTTACTCCTGCAGAGTGTTTCAGCTTGATCAGCTTGTATGTGCTCATGCAATTGCGGCGTGTCTAACTGTCTGAGTGGATTTTATTAACCTTTGTTCGGACTTTTACACTACAGAATCGTTGGCGATGGCTTATGCACAACCAGTGGAGCCAGTTGGCGACGTGGCTGATTGGGAAGTTCCAGATGAAATTCAGGATATGCAAGTATACCCACCAGTTGAGGCACCACCACCTAGTCGTCGTAAAGAGCTCAAAATACCCTCGGCTGGCGAGGACGTTAACCGGTGGACTGTTAGATGCGGGCGGTGTCATGAACTGGGGCATAACCGTAAGTGATGTAAGAATCCCATTACATCGACTCGAAGTTAGTTGTATTGTCATTCTCACTTTATAAAGAATTTATATTCTATGAAATGTTTTTTGGTTATTCTCATGTTAATGGTTTCAATTGAAAAAGCTTTGAGAATTTTGATAATAACAAGTATTGCTTCAATTCCTGTAAATGGACCTATTTGACATGTTTTATAAAGTTTTGGGCCATAGTATAGTTTTATAAAGGTTTTGGGGCCAAACTGTAATTTTATAAAATAGTTCACTGTAGCAGTCACTGTAGAAAATGGCAATCCGACAACATGAGAACGGCTCGCCGATATCGAACAGAATTGAAGATTAGTCTCTGGACACTAACGGCGATCCGACATCTAGATAACGGCAATCCGACAATTTGAAAATTCAAACTTTAACATTTTCCAATAATTATTATTGAGCAAAGTCTTGAGCATACAACATTTATTTTATTTTTAATATTAAAATGTGAGCATTAAAATTATATAAACTTAAGTGCGCAAATTAGAATAAAAATTCATGTTTCAACATTCGAATTACTACAATGGCTTACAATACAATATCGTCATTAAATATGTCAACTGCAATCTTCTTTTTAAAGTACTCCCCATGACTACTATTAAACTCTAATTTAAACCCGAATATTAAATACATCGTAAACATCAATAAAAAAACACCGCAATCGCCAGTTCCGGGCTCTTGTTGTGGCACGCTCTTAACTGCGATAACTTTCCAGGGGTTGGCACTCCGCAACTCAGGTCGGATGTTGTAGAAGCCAACATATTCCAACCATCGAGGGAAGATAACTTCAAGCGGCTTGAATTTCAACTTGTATCTTTTGTCGTCGCGAAATGTCAGTAATGAGTCATAAATCCAGACTTTATTTTTACGAAAGTCTACTCGGGCTAGTACCCAATGCTCGTTGTCCAAGTTAACAAGGATGAGTAACTATATACAAAAATTTATCGTTAAATAATCATGTTCGTTAAATAATCATGTTCGTTAAATAATCATGTTCGTTATATATGAAATTGAAAAACAACCAACAAAAAGCGACAACTTGTATATTTTGATTATGACTGTGAAATGCAATAAAATACATACCATATCGACATCCGTCATTGGTTTGGACATATTGTGCGGTCACCCACAAATATAGCTATTCAAGTGGTCGTCAAATACTAATGAATCGACCGCACAATTCCCGTTGTTCCATAACTGATTCAAGCACAACTAGTACATAGATAACCAAGAAATGCATAAATTAACAAAACTTAAAGGCGATAATAAACAAATAGAAATGGTATTTATAAGTTATATCGGCACGTTACCCAAAAAAATAAGTCAGTATGTGTGACACGTTGAACTAAGGCATTCGGATATTGCCGTTGTTTCTCGCTAATCAAGCGAAAATACTCATGAATATATTGTAGAGGAACAGAAACATTTCGATTTAAAAGGAAAAATTTATACACAAATCCACAACACTCAAAGAACTTCGAAAATATAATTACCTCATCGCCTAGCCATCCCATCGAAGTTAAACCCAAAATTATTTCAAAGAATGACCGCGGGTCCTGGACTCTCTGATCCACTGTCATATCACCAGCGAACCATCGATCAAACTCAGCATACAGACTAGAATCCTCCAATCCTCTTAGTGGATTTATATCCAGACTCGTACTCATGTCAATTGCATGGGCCATGATTTGCGGTTGAGGTAAACGTCGGACGTTCTTTCCTCGTCTGAATGGAGGAATCATATAAGGACTGTCAAAAACATATCACGATCTGTACGCTCGGCCGAACTTACTAATCCCCAGAGGCGCCTCAGTGAAAACTTGCACGCTCTCCCCACTAACATCCCCGTAGAAACTATATAATGACGTGGGAGTAGAAAAATTTTGATTGCCCACATTCCATTGTCATCTGGGGCCTATTCGGGAAGATGAACATATTAAACGGCTATCAAAGTAAAAGCTAAACGAACACAATTATTAAATTTAAATTTGCTCACCGCATACGAGCGTCCAGTGGGAGAATCCTTATTTGGACGTTTAGACATTGAATCGATAAATCCAATCACGGTTTCTTTAAAATCTTTTAATTCTGACTTCATTTCATAAACGTTACGATCAATCTTGTCCAGTCGTCATCTAATGTAATCATTAAACTACTTTCTCCTCGACTATTACAAAAGAAAATAAGTAAAACTTTAGAATAACAGTAAAAAAATAATGATTTATAAATGAAGAAAATAAATTATTTATAACCTCAGAATCATGTGCGTCATCAGAGTTGTATGTCTACTCCCGGTGGTCATCAACAGCCACCTCATCCTCAGAAGTGTCATGACGCTGCTCTAGTGTTGGGTTTGGTATGTCGTCATGACGCTGCTCTGGTGTTGGGTTTGGTATGTTGTCATGCTCGTCTGATTGCCTTGTAAGGGACGGCAGCGCGTTGATTGAGGGTTGGTGCTGTATAAAATAGCATTTAAAATTAGTAAATGAAAAGTCAAAAATTTCAATTAAATAAATAATAGTACTTATAGGATATTGACCTTATGAACCCAGTCTGGAATGCGTGGCATGTAATCCTTCACAGTGAGCCAATATTTTCTGCTACTCTCTTTTGCATTCGGCTCAAGAGTTTGTAAAATGTCCCCCTGCCATAAATTCAATCCAAAATTTTAAGTAAGTATACATAACTTGAATTTAGTAACGTTAAAAAAATAATTAATACATATTACTTACAAGACGAGATTCGTCGTTGAAGAACGAATAAACCTCAGCAAAGTTGATTCTCGAAGACGCGGGCTTCCATTGCACGATGCGGGGAATCTTCTTCTTCGTTTTCACGACCAATGCGGACGGCAAACCTCCGATCGCTTCGTAAATCCAAGTCTACAACAACCAAAATGAAAAACCTATTAAAACAACTATCAAATATTTAATACTATAAAACTTATTAATAAACAAAAAAACAACGCACCTGAACCCTGGACGTAAAGCCGTAAAGATTGTACTTTTCAATGTTATGATCAGGGTTTTTCAACCGAGTCCTCTTCAATTTCTCGTCTTTCTCGTACAGTGCATTGTCAAGACTCTCGTATATCATTTCCTACGACAAAAGACCTGATGGACGCTTTCGGAAGTACTCTATATCATCTACTTCTTTAAGCCATGAGAAATTGATTTGACAGTGATTTTTTCTTGCATTTATAACTCTGTCCGCAAAATAAAATAGCGCTATATTTAATGCGTCAATATCGTCCATTGCCTCGAATTTCAACTTCTCAAATAATACATCGAATTCCTTAACATTGATCTTGCGATGCACACCACCAAAATACGTATTCCGTAGCCTATGCACCGTTTTGTTATCTCTTAGTTCGGTATCTACACCATAGGAAAGTCCAGTAACCAGGCACCATTCTACAATTGACAAGCGAATCAAATGCTCACCAATTTGAAACCATAATTGATCCTCACAGTTGTCTTCTTCATGGGCCACTTGCCTCAGTAAAAGATTGTGCAAAATTACCCCACTAAATGGAAAGCTTCGACACTCCAAGAAATGCCCAAATATGTCCTTCTTAAACAGATTCAACTGCCGCTTTATTAATTTTTGCTCGATGGCTTTTACGACCGAAGATAAATTACACATGCTCGAAATTTGACCCGGAAAGTGATCGGCATAACGAAAATACATCCTGCCTGGTTCGATTTCTGATGATTCTGATTTTGCCATGTATCTGTAATATTTATAACATTATTATATTGTATTTACAACAAAAATAAAAGTAATTGACTTGACGGAAAATAAAAATTAAACCCACTGTAATTTGGTGCGACAGAGCAAGCGCAAGTGAGTGTTGTTGCCCAGCGACAGGCGCGAGCTAGCGACCGTCACTTGCGCGAGCGACGCGCAGGCTCTAGCGCCCTTCACTGGACAGCGTTCCCTCGGTGGGCAGCACCATTCAACAACAACCACAACAATACAATCACAAATCACTCCCAAAACAACAACAACCACCACAAACACCACCACCACCACCGCCATTATTCTCAAACTACAAGCACTATTATTCTAAAATTTCATTTTAAATTAATGAAATAGAAATAAAATGGCTAACCTAGGTTTTGTTGAAGGCCGTAGATGCTAGATCGGACGCCGATGATGGATGGAGCCGCCGCCGATGAAGGCTGATGTTGCCGTCGACGATGGGTGTTTCTTCGGTTTGGGAGAGATGAGTGAAAGAGATTGTTGGGGGAGAGATGTGAGAGGGGTATTTTGGTCTCAAAGATTTTTTTATGGCTAATGTTGATAGAAATTAGTTTGGGAGGTTAAGATGGAAAAAGCATAAAAGTTTATGGTTATTGGTGTAAATTTCCCAATTATCTTAATGGGTATCACACTCACTTTGAGATTGATCTCTCCAGCCACTCTAACGAAGTAACGAACTATTGTAATAAAACGATCTCGTTTTAACTGTCATGTATGTTTTAAGGTGTGCAAAAATAACATTACTATATATAACCAAAAAGGGTTTTGTTTCTTTTTCAAGTTCCACAAACAATTAGTGTTTGAGAGGAATTTAGATTTATCAAAAATAGATGTAGGTAATTAAAAATTAAAAATTAATTACTTAATTAATTTTTTCAGAAGTACTGTTCATGTTAACTGTTCACGGTTACTATTCATCCATGTCAAAAATATTAATTTTCCAAAAATACAATAAAATGTAGAAAATAAATGACACGGAGATTTTTATGTGGTTCGGATTAATCAATCATGCATCCACGAGACCACGCCTAGATGAAAAGCAATTCACTAAGTTGAGATATTACAACCTATGGATTTACCAAACTTAAGACTCTAACTTACAGTTTATCACCATACAGTTTACTCAACCTTAGAATAAATCTGCTTCTCTTGAATAATTGCTACCCCTCTTAATCCATGATCCTCAAGGTACTTCGCAAAGTGATCAATAGCAATTCTTCAATTCTTCAATGTCTAGTGATCCAAGATCCACATAGACTCTCCACATAGATGAAAAGAAGATAAGAAAACAAATCAACACAACATTATGCGCCAAATCCGGATTCTTTGGGGAGGAGACCGAATTTTGCTTCTCTTCTTTATGCTCTGTGTTGTGCGATCACCCTTCAATTGTGAAATACATCTCTTTATATAGGCACTAGGTTTCACCAAAATAGCAAGTCTTAAAAGATTTGGATTCTTTCCAAATAAGAGTTTATTTCCTCCTATAATTCCTATTAATCTGAATAGGAATAAATCTTATCTTATTGCCTTGCTTGTCTCCCAAGAAATATCTAGAGCATTTAATGACTTCCTGTTTGAACCAACTTCTTGCTCTAAATAGATCTCATGCACCAATTGTAGAATCTCATTATTAATTGACTTGCTAAATTAGATATCTAATTAAATTATGAAACAAATATTCCTAATAAATTAGAATCTCACTAAATTAGGGAATTAATAAATTAATCTCTATTATAAGATATGTAATAAATAAATTTTCGATTTAACTAGACTTGCCATAAAATGCCAACTCTATAAATAATGACATTAACAGTCTTACGTCGCAAAGCTCTCTCTCTCTAATAAAGAGGCTTGAATGGAAGTGTTGAGGGGTCGTAAGGACTCAGGTGGTCACTCCATGTGAGTGTAATGTAGATCTACAAAATTAGCTATTGGGATTACTGAGTTTGGTTGAGTTCACTGAGAGAGCAGAGTTAGTGAGTAGATTTAAACATGGGGTGAGGATAGCTAGTCATAATAGTCATTCCCTCTTCAAACATTAATTGCCATGGATACATATGAGTTAATTCGCAAATGCAAAGTAATAACTATCAGAGAGGAAGATAAAGCCAGAGTGACGTTGGAAGTGAATCTGGAAACCAAGAAAGAAAAAATGTTGGTAGGATGCTTAGTGGGAAAAGTCCTTCTCACAAGAGGAGTAAACAAAGAAAGGCTTAAGACTACGTTACAACAAGTGTGGAGGACCTTCTGATTAGTATTAAAATTTGTTTAATTATCAAGCGATAATATGTTATTTTATGCTTATGTTATAATTTATATTTGTGTTTATGTAATATATTATGAAGTATTAATTATGTTTTAAATATATTTAATTTTGTGTATTTTTATGTGTTTATTAGGAAAATTATTAATTTCACGTACTTCGAGGCTCCAAACAGATAAACGGAGGTCAAATTTGGATTCCGGAGGTCCGAAAACCTTAAGATCAGTCAAGATCGGCTTAAAATTGGGCTTGTGTAAAAAAAGTTGACTTTTTCTGTTGACCGAGCACTGATTGGATGATGAAATGAGCTTACAATAGATATGAGTGCATGGGATAACTGGCAATCTTGACTAAATCTCAACCGTTCATGATTCAATGGCCATGATTGTGCCACGTGGCAATGGTTGGTGAAGCAAGTTGGAGGATCCGAATCTTTGTATTCGGGTCGACCCGATCCACCCATTAACCCGCCAAATCTCAACCGTTCTTTGGGCAAATCGGACGAGTCAAATGATGCCATGTGTGATGTTGACTTTTGAAGTTTGACCAGCCATTGGATCTTGATCTAAGGGTTGTGAGGAGCACATGCATGAAGCCTATGATGGACCGCAAAGCACTGGATTATGAATTTATTTTTCTATAAATAGGGCCTCATTTTTATGTTTTAAGGATCTCTCTACAACTCTCTTCTTCTCAAATTCTCTCCATCTCCTTGTAATCTTGATTTCCAGGTGTGCTTTTAATATTTTGTATAATTATTTTCATTAATAAAATTAGTTTTATTTCCAATTTTAGTTGTTTTTATTTCTTTTAATTATAAGTAATTCAATTTTACTACTTCTTTTTATTTTAATTATGCTTAACTAAATAATATTAGTTAGGGGAAGGTGAAACTCTTAAGAAATAAATATGATTTAATCAAATTCTATGTTTAATTTTATAAATTAAATTATTTTCTATTTAATTTTATACATGTTTTATATTTTGAAAATTTGATTTATTGTAGACAAACAAATGAATTTGGCATAATAAATTCTTAAGATCTTAATATAAGGCATGGTGAAATGGTATTTTGACTTATTGTAGACAAATTAAATTTTGGCACAATAAATACTTAATCCATCATAAAATTAAAGGGAAAATAATAATAATTTGTATAATTAATCTTTTGAGTAATAAATCTAAAACAAATTGGCAAAAAGAATTTATTAAGTTTTATTTATTTCTAAGAGTGGATCCATAACCCTAACTAGTTCAATTCCATAGTTTCATTTAAATTAAGTTGTTTATATTCAAGTTTTAATTTCAATTTTTAGATAAAATAAAATAAACTAATTAAATCTTTTCTCTGTGGATCGACCTCGGACTCACCGAGTTATAATACAACAAGACACTCTTATACTTGGGAGTTAAAATTTACTTTTAAGTTGTGTCACCTTCAAAGAAGTCAAAATCGAGAGCTTGGGAAACAATATCTTCATGTTCAAATTTGCAGAAGAAGCAGGCAAAGAAAGAGTGTTAACAGGGGGTCCGTGGCATTTTGACAGGGCATTGATTGTTCTCACGGAGCCAAAGGGGATTGGGGAAGTCACAAAACAATCTTTTACATATACATCCTTTTGGGTACAGATTCATAATGTCCCAATTGCATGTATGGAAAAAGATTTTCTTCAAGATTTGGATGGAAAGATTAAGATAGTAGAGGAGGTCGAAACAGATGATAATGGAGATTGTATTGGGGAATTTGCAAGAATAAGAATCTTAGTTAACATAACACAGCCGCTAGAGAAATTTTTTTTCCTAAAACATGAAGGTGAAATAGACATCCCAATGCCAGTAGTGTATGAACGCTTGCCAGATTTCTATTTTTGTTGCGGAGTTATTGGACATCAATACAAGGAGTGTGGCAAGTACCAGGGTCAGCAAAGCGAAGAACCACCTAATGGGAATTGGATGAAGACGATTACGTTAGGGGGCCATACAAAGAGGAATCAAAAAAAGAAGAGGTGGAACTACAAGGGTGGTAAATTGGAAGAAAAATCTACAAGCTTAGAGAACCATAGCTTCTCTCAACAGCAACAGCAGAATCAAGACAACCCGACATGGGCAAACAGGTCGGAACCCATTGGGAAAGAAACGGGGCAAACCAAGGAGCATGCCAAAATGGGTGAGGTAGAAGGAGTAGGTGAGCAACATTTAATGAGAGGAGTGACAGAATTGATGAAAAAGAAGCAGATAGGTAGCAACAAGCAAGATGGGATCACTAGCAATGTAACAGTCCCTAGGAAAATGGGATTACAAGCGGGAAATGGAAATGCAAAAAAGAGGGAAAGTGTGCAAATAAACCACGAGGGAATGGAGGAAGCTGAAATAGACGATGGGCTGGAAGTTCCACAATTATGGCCCAACAAGAGGAAGTGGAAAAGGCAAGCTAGAGAACAAAGTGAGGGGGGAACCAAAATTAAACTAGGAGCTCAGAAAAGGCCAAGTGGGGAAACATTCGGGCAAAGCCCAAAGAAAAAAACAAAGCTTACTAGCCCCAACAAATCAGAGACCAAGAAGCTTGTGCATTTGTCTCCAACAACAAGACTCAAGCTGAGCTGGGAACAGTTGGTGCTGGAAGACATGGAAGTTATGGATTCAAACACAGTAGAGACATCGGCAAAGGCTAGAAGCCTTGAAAAAAATCCTTCATTTGTATGGTGCTCAACTTGTTTTCTTATGTGAGACAAAGGTATCATCCACGCAAATGAACGTGATTGTGAATAATTTGAATTTTGATAATTGCTTCACAGTAAGTTGTAGCGGTAGAGGATGAGGCTTAGCAATGCTCTAGAACTCATAAACTTGTGTGCAAATTAAATCTTTCAGCAAGCATCATATCGATGCTAAAATTCAAATGGCAAATGGAAAGCAAATGAGGAGTACAGGGGTGTATGGTCATCCAGAAATAGGGCAGAAAAAATACACTTGGATTTGGTTGTGTTTTGGTGATTTTAATGAAATTTTGCATCCGAATGAAAAATGTGGTGGCAATGACAGGAATTTGAACTTAATCAATTATTTTAGAGAGGTTTTAAAGGAATGTAACTTAAATGATATAGGTTATAAGGGGTACCCTTTTACTTGGAGTAATGGGAGATATGGGTAGGGTTATGTGGAAGAAATGTTGGATAGGTTTGTTTGCAATAAGATTGGAGTGAAAACTTTACGGACTGGGACGCAAGCAACCTAGACACATGGACATCGGACCATTGCCTTGTACTGATGGTTGTTCAAGAAAGGAGTGGAGGTATGAATCTTGGTGGAAGACAATACTCACGAATCCATTACAAGGACATGTAGAGCCCGTATGATGTGTGCAAGAAAATAATTAAGGAGGAATGGAGTTTGTAGGGCGATTGGAACAGTGAAAATCATGTGCAATCTTTTCAGAAAACATCAAAAGAATCGATGGCTAGGCTGTTTTATTGGAGCAAGGGGGAATTTAGAGGGCGGAAAAAGAAATTAAAGAAGTTAAGGAAGCAGCTGCATGGGGTAAAACAAATAAGGGTGCAATATGAAAATGGAGATGAGATAAATAAAAAAAAGGTGGAGAAACAAATCCAAAACATCCTTATAGATGAAGAAATCTATTGGAAACAACATTCAAGAGCAGATTGGCTTAAGGAAGGTGACAAGAATACAAAATTTTTTCACCACAAGGCATCATTTAGAAAGAAAAAAAAAACAAAATATGGGGGATTGAAGATAATTCGGGAAGATGGACTAAGAAGCCAAAAGAAGTGGAGCATGAATTTTACAGCTATTTTACCAATCTCTTTGCAATAACCTAGCCAAGTCAAGAACAAATAGCAGCAGCTCTAAAAGGAATAACCCCAAGAGTTTCAGAAAAAATGAATGAGCAACTAGAGAAGCTTGTTACAGCTGAGGAAATGGTGGAAGCTTTGAGTCAAATGTGCCCTACAAAGGCTCCAGGGCCGGATGGTTTGGTAGCAGTGTTTACCAAAAGTATTGGCATATAGTTAAAGAGGGAGTTCTCACTACTTGCCTCCATATCCTTAATACACAAGGTACCATAGCCCCTTTCAATCATACTTACATTGCATTGATACCAAAGACTAGGAAACCTATAAAAGTCACAGATTTCAAGTCTATTAACTTGTGTAATGTTATTTATAGGATTGTGGCCAAGTCAATAGTCAATAGGTTTAAACAAATCCTACACAAAATCATCTCTCCAATGCAAAGTGCCTTAATTCCCAACAGGCTGATAACTGACAACATTATAGTCAGTTACGAATGTCTTCACAAAATAAGACATTGTAAAGGCAAAAAAAAATAGTTTAGTTGCCTTAAAACTTGATGTCAGTAAAGCTTATGACATATTAGAATGGAACTTTCTTGAACAAACTATGAAACGCCTAGGCTTTTCTCAACAATGGATTAGTCTGATCATAAGGTGCATTAGTTTTGTTTCTTTTTCTGTTATCATAAATGGCTCGGTTAGAGGCTTAATCAAACCTCAGAGGGGTTTAAAGCAAGGTGGCCCCCTATCCCTACATCTGTTTATTACTTGTGCAGAGGCATTTTCCTTTCTGTTGCAGCAAGCTAAACAACAAAGGCTGATCCACATACTGTCATTTGGAAAAGACTTGAAGATCTCGCACCTCTTATTTACTGATGATAGTCTCGTCTTTAGTAAAGCCTCAATTGCCGATTGTCAAAATCTGAAAAGGATCCTTGAGTGCTACTCTACAGCATCTGGACAAATATTTAACTTTGAGAAATCTTCTCTCTTTCTTACTGGCAACATCCAGCACGAGCAAGCTTCTGCAATTGGGAATATATTTCAACTCAACATTGTGTCAAGGCATGAAAAATATTTAGGCCTTCCTTCTATGATTGGGAGAAAGAGAAGCAGTTTCTTCAATGACATTAAGTTGAAGATTTACAACAAAATCTCAAGTTGGCAGCATAAATTCTTATCTTGTGGGGGCAAAGAACTCTTAATCAAAGCAGCAATACAAGCCATTCCAGCCTATAACATGAGCGTTTTTAAGATTCTGGTGAGGATCTAAGAAGGAAAGAAGAAATATTCATTGGTCGAAATGGAAGAAGATGAGTCATGCCAAGTGTAATAGAGGAATGGGATTTCATGATTTTTCAAGTTTCAACCAGGCACTCTTAGCAAAGCAAGGCTGGAGGATTTAGCAATGCCCAGATTCCTTAGTGGCAAGGGTCCTGCAAGCTAGGTATTACCAGACAAAAAACTTTTTGAATGCGAAGCTTGGCTCTAATCCTTCTTATATTTGGAGGAGCATTCTGTGGGGAAGGCAAATTATATGTTCTGGCTCTAGATGGAGGATTGGTAATGGCCAAAACATTCAGATTCATAAGGCTAATTGGATCCCAAAACCGTCAACTTTCAAACCTATTTTTAAGCCAACCTTGCCTCCTGATGCTCTGGTTTCTGAGTTAATCAAATATGAGAACTGTTGGGATGAGAGGCTGATCTACAAGCATTTCAAGAAGATGGATGCTGATACAATAGCCAAAATACCTCTGCCGAGAAGACCAAGAGAAGATGAGCTTATTTGGCATTATGGAAAGAATGGCCAATACACTGTCAAAAGTGGCTATCAAATAGCCCTTAAAATAAAATTTCCAGCCATGCCTTCAAGCTCAGACACTTCAAAAAATGAATGGAATATCATATGTTCTCTTGCACTGCCAAAAAATATCAAAATTTTTGCATGGAGGGCAGCCAAAAACCTCCTTCCTTCAACTGGGAATTTGTGGAAGAGGAAAATAATCCAGGAGCCTACTTGCTAGGTGTGTAAAATGGGGATGGAAAATGTATTTCATGCTTTAGTGGATTGTAAAGCAACCAAGAAGGTCTGGAGGCTTACTCATTTTGATAACGATATCCATGCAGCTCCTAGGCATGATATTTTTTGAGTTTGCTGCATAACATGAAAAGAATAAGAAGCAAAGCTGATTTAGAGCTGTCAGTAACGATTCTTTGGGTGAAGTGGAATGCAAGAAACCAATTGTTTTTCAAAGGAAAACGAAAGAATCCCCAAATTACGGTTGCTAAAGCTGAAGCTGTGATTGAGGCTTATAAGAGGGTGCAATCTTCAACTGATGTATGCAATGAAAATCAACAGAGGTTGTCTCAACAAACATGGAATCCCCCCAAAAAAGGATATGTAAAGGTCAACATCGATGCAGCTACCAGCTTAGAAAAGAACCTTGCTGGTTTGGGGGCTGTCATCAGAGATGAAACGGGGCATGTTACAGTAGCTGCAGTCAAGATTTCTAAATTCCATGGAGATGTCTCTTATGCCGAGGCAGAAGCTATGGAGTGGGGCATGCAGATTGCGAGAGAAGCTCATGTAAAAGCTTTAATTGTGGAATCAGATTCTCAAGGAGTGGTCAGCTTACAAAACAACAAGTAGGGCAGCAGATCCGAGATCTTTTGGGTAGTTTCAAAAATTCAGAAGTTAATGGAAAACTTCGAGCATGTTAGTATTAAGTATACGCATAGATCTTTTAATGTCATTGCCCACTCTCTGACTAAGTTAGCTTTAGAGAAATGTGAAACTGTTGTATGGAAGGGTTCATACCCTCCACAAGTGATGTATCTTTTTTCCGCTTTGCATTAATAGAAATCTCTTTAAAAAAAAAAAAGTTACACAAACAATTACACGTTAATGTCAACTGAAAAACAAAAAAAACGAACATCATTTAGTAACACTCGACCCCACCCAGATCTTATATCTACAAAAAAACATTTGTACATACGAGTCACAATAGACTACAAGTCTACAACAGAGCTATATAGCTCGTGCAATTTTAATTTATCACTCGTAACAACATGATCAGACAAATGGGCAGCGACCGATCGAGACTTCTACAAAGTTCATGAGAAACCTACACAGGCAAAAGACACAACGCCAGCCAGCATTCTCAAAAACTTATTCCTGCGCCTCAGTCTACCAAAAACAACGAGAAATCGATCATTTTCTATTAAATGAGTATAGCCATCCGGATTCGCCCTTCTTGGTAACCTGGAACCGATAATCGTATTCTTATTGCCGCTCTATGTGATTATAAACTCCCCGGCTACAACATTAACATCCTCTCTCCTCTTCTTCCTCCGAAGATGAAACCTGAACTCGGTACCATTCCAGGAACCATCTCCAGCGGTGGCGGTCTTCGTCATTTTGAGGGTTCTGAATTCAAGATTAGTAGGCTGCGCGACCAAGTGCCTTTGAGCACGGACGCAACTTCATTGTTGGTAAAGTTTGCTATGTATGGCCTGTGTGAGTGACTGTGGGACTGGGAACAGTGGAAGGAAGATTTTATACGATGCTGTACGAGGCTACGAGTTATTGGAAAGACTCTAGAGTATTTTTATTAGGCTACACTCATTTAATGTATATATGACTAAATATAATTACTAATTACATGATGATTTTTTAAAATAGATATACACAAATTGTACATGCATTAAATGGATGTTCTACAACTAAAATCTCTCTGGTAAGTTACTGTAGACCCTTAGATTAAATATGTTTAGCTCCATCATTTATTTAATTTAGTGGATAAACACTTAATTAATGAGGGATTTTTATTTTTAATTAATTGATAAACATTTCTAAATAACTATAATATAAATATAAATAAAAGCTAACCCCTTCATAATTAGTAAGAGTCCACACTTAAAATGAAGTTTGGCTATAAGTAAAAAGGCTAATGAAAAAGAATTGAGATTTAAAATTAAGTTGATAAATTCCAGATGAATAGAGAGACTTATGTATTCAATAGGAAAGAAAAAGGAGGTATTAATTCATTATAAATCTTTTTTTATTAATTTTTAAGAATCTTTTAAATTGGTTTGTTAATAGATACAATATTTTAATATTTTTTATGTTTTTTATCCATACAAATATTTTAGTACCATTAGTTAAATGCACATTTTTTACATTATTAATACTATAACCACATCATGGAATGACCACAAGAATACTCTTTGTATCCACCTTTTAGTAAAAATTCATATTACAATTATACCTATTTATTAAATTACTATAAAACACAAATTATATACAACTATTAACTATATGAGTGCGAAACATCTTTTTAAATCTAAATAAAAAATAGTGATTTGCAAAAATCGAAAATCTAGAATATTAAAAGCAATCGTGAATACATTTTTGAAGATTCTGACTTCATGAAAGCACCCGATCTGAAGGTGTTGATTTGGATGTGGAGAGTTCCCCCAGGACCCCACCCCCTAATTTCCTCAAAAATGTTGAAATAATCTATTACACTCAGCCAAGGTGTTTGTAACGGTTCCCAAAAAATAAGTAATAAATTTGAAAGAGATATTATCTACCAACTAGCTCAATAATATTAAAAGTACAAGTAGTCACCACTATTTATTTATAATAATATCTCAAAACCACTCATATTTTAATTTTACATCAACCAACTACTTTTTATTCATTTAGACTTTTTCTAATAAAACATTCATTATTTAGAAATCTAACGTTCACTATCAATTAATTTTTTATGTTTTCACATCATTAGATATACATAGGTATACCTGCAAGGACACTCCAACACTTAAATAAGGGTGTGTCTATATATGATAGATGCTAGAAACACAAGCAAATAGAGAGAATTTAATAAGAATGGTGACTTCAGTATTACTAGAGCTAAACTCAAATCGGTAGTTTGTGGGTACTATCTTGAGATAGATTTATTGCTCTAATTGGCTTGCCACGTGTCCTTCATTAATCTGGGGACATAATATTTCTTTTTCTGCCATTTATTTCCTTTTCTCCAAAGTTAGACTGTTTTCTGAAGTTATTCCTCTATTCCTTAGTCTTGTTATTTGGATTAATTTTGTTCTTCACGTGCTTCTGTTAACAAACCACATGATAGTTTTATTGGCGGCGCTTGGGTATGCATTTTTCTTTGGTGTTCGAGCAGAAGCTCGTGCATGTCATGCGCATCTATTGCTAACTATACTACTGTTCTGAAGTAAGTTTGGACAAAGCTTAGATTAATTCTTGGTAGTATAAGATACATGTCATTTGCTTATTGACTTGGTAATTTTGCTACCTTCAAGTGAGGTTCCCTTAACTTCAAATTTTAACTTAAAAAAGTGAATTAATTTTTCATCCATTGAATTTAAAATTAATGGTAAGATTTTTAAAATTAAAAAAATAAGATTTCTGTTTCAAGATTGAGTGACCTAATATATAAAAAATTAAGTCCCTTTTGGAAGTCAAAAATTGAAGTTAAGGGAATGCTTCCGATAAAATATAGAGAAATTATCATTTGTATACCCTATATTTGCTCTGTTATAAAAATTACTATAACACTTTAAGAGTGTATCAATCGTCTATCCTAAATTGACAAAAACTATCTACGGACCACTAAACCGTTAGCTGCGTTTGAAAGTTAACATAATTATAGTGAATTGATGATTTTACCCTTGAAACTTAAATTAAAGTAAAGGAAAATTATCACTTGTATACCCTTAAATTATCACTTATACCCTTAAATTATTTTATTATCACTAGTATACCCTCAAATTATCACTTGTATCATATGAAAAGACGAGATTACCTCTTTGACGTCATCATATTTAAACGGCAAGTAACGGTTTAGTGGATGGTAGATACATTTTGTCAACTTATGATAGACGATTGATACACTCTCAAAGTATTGTAGTACTTTTTATAACGGAGTAAACTAGGAGTACACAAAAGATAATTTCCCTAAAATGTATTCCTAATATACTAAATAAATCACATATAGATTACTAATATTATTATTTTTTTATTCTAATTTTTTTCAATTTCTCTATTATTAATCTTTTGTTCCACTTGAAATTCTAGTCATGCAACCCAAGAGGGGGTTGAATTGGGATTTTAAAAATTAAGCTAAGCAAATCACACAATAATTTAATCTAATGCCTTAGTGGAATCAAAAACAATAAATTCAATAAAGCACAATAATAAAGGAGTAAGGGAAGAGAGAGCAAACACAATGATTTTTACGTGGTTCGGCAATCACCGCCTACGTCCACGCCTCCAAGCTCACCGGGCTTGAGGATTTCACTAAGCAAGCCTCCAAGGCTTCAAATGCTTACAATTGACTTCCAAGGTGTCAATAAACCTTCACAATAAGATATTATCCCCAATCTCTTAACCCAAGTGTATCACAACACTTACAATCTTTTAACTTGATTTTACAAAAAGGATTACAAATGAATTTCTCTCACACAATGTATTTGATCACAAATGAAAGCTCAATGTGTGAATGAATGAGATGAATACAAGGATTTAAAGCTCAATGAAAGTTGTATTCTCAATATTTTGCTCAATGATGATCGTTGGAATTCTACTTGTTTGAATTAGATTGAACTTATTTATAGTTGGAGCTGAAAACTAGCCGTTATTGACTTTCTACTCACTGTCGGATCGCCGTTAACTAGATGTCGGATCGCCATTTGACTGGTCAATATGACCGTTGGGCTGAATTTTTAAATTATCAAATCGTCGTTTTATAGATGTCGGATCGTCGTTAGTGTCCAGAGGCTAATCTTTCAATTCTGTGCAATGTCGGTTAACTGTTATCTAGATGTCGGATCGCCATTAGTGTCCAGAGGCTAATCTTAAATTCTGTTAAATATCGGCGAGCCGTTATCAAGATGTAGGATCGCCGTTTTCTACAGTAACTACTACAGTGAACTATTTTATAAAATAACAGTTTGATCTCAAAACTTTATATAACTGTACTATAGCCCAAAACGTTATACATTTAGCAAATAAGTCCAATTTCAGAATTTCTAAATAATGCTTAATATTCCCAAAAATTTTTGAAATTAGGATATAGCCCAAAATACTGTGAATACTTTTCAAATAAATCCTTCTCCAAAATTTCAAGCAATACTTGTTGATTTCAAAGTTTTCAAAACTCTTTCAATTAAACCATAAACTTGAAAAACAAATAATTTCATAAAATCATTTTTCCATTAAATATAAAACCTTTAAAATGTGAAAATAATGATTTATTTAAAATGTATAAAAATAATTTGAGCTTTTTAAAAACTGAATCATTCTTAATTTTGTTTGTTATCATCAAAATCAACATTATGAATACATAAATGTTAACACCACTTTATGTAAATTTACATTTGAAAAGTGAAAATGACGCATCTAGTCAACTTAAACTAATATCTATCTTGAGCATTATACAATAAAACAAAAATTTAATAGTAAAATGCATCAATTACATTACACTTTGTTTTTGACCCGCTCTCTTAGCTCCTTAGTATATCAAATACCTAGGTTTTTTTTTTTTTTGCTTATTATCATTTCACGAGTACAACACAAGAAAATTATTTTACAAGCAGTAGCAATCTCAAACCTAGCCAGGTTAAGAATCCCTAAGGCCTGGAAACACAAGACCTAGCTTTATCTAATTAATGGAGTTAATTACATAAGCGTGTTTAATAGAGAAAAACTTGCATGTGTTGATCGCACCACATTAACATATTTCTAAAATAAAATTACGTTACATTTAACCAATTATAGTCTCACTATAGGTCCAATCACTTTAATTTGCAGAATATTTATTTTGAAACAAAAAAAAAATGCATAACACCAACAACCATACGATAGAGGTACCTGTCATTCATACAACAAGCACATAATAGTGTTACATGTGTGCATTTATTTTTAAAAAATCACCATACAAAAATAGTACATGTCATACATGCATTAATTAGTTGTATTTTATGTATTCTATGTATTCTAGAATTTCTCCAGGCGTTGATGGTGCTGTTGATCAAGTACTTCTCCTCACGTTCACCAAATCATAAACCAGTATTCATTTTGCTTTAAATTGCAGTAGTATCTCAACACATCTAATGGTCTTTCATTTATTTGAATATTTTAATAAAACTGAAGTATCAAAGAATGCAATATAATATAATGTAATATATATAATGTAATACAATACAATATAATACAATAATTATATGTATTATACAGTAGTTCTCTAACGAGGATGTCACTATAGAAAAAAAAAAACACAGTCTTTAATATATTGAAATATGTATCTTTGTAATTTATTGTGCATTCTCCCTTTAACAAAATGAGGAAGCTTAAATCATTTTTTTATGGCATAGTTCACACCCTTTCTACGGTTCAGCAATATGGGTAATTAGAACAAAAAAAGGCCCAGCTAGGTACTGACCAAAAAGTGGATCCTGTGCTAATAGCCTCGAATAAATTAAATACATGCATTAAGATACGAAAGCTTCTTATTCCACAACATATAAAATAGGATTTTGATACTCTAGCATATAAGAAAATATCATCTCTAAATATTGAAATCTATATCTTTTTTATATTTTAGAGGCATCCTTACTTTAATATAAAATGAGAATATCTTTGTTAGAAAATGTTAACAAAGTGAGGATAGTATTAACAGACAAAAATACAATCTCCAAAATATTGAAATTTTTATTTTTTTAATATTTTAGTGGCATTCTCATTTCAACAAAGTAAAAATGTCCTTGTTTGCGAATGACTCTCTCTATCTCTCTCTATATATATATGGGACAAATTTCAGGGACACAACTTTAAACACAATTTTTTAACCATTAGATAATTTAGATTGAGACCTAATGAATTGTGAAGATAACATATAAGATTTAATTATCTTTCATTCATTCATTTTCTCTTTCTTATTAATTCTCTCTCTAGTTCACTCACGTTTCACTCCTCTTTTTTCTCTTCCTAAGTTCCAATTTTTTTTTCTTCTCTTTCATGCTTATTTCTCTAGCACTCTCAAACACAGGCTTATGAATATAATCGAGTTTTTATTTTTTTTTATTTTTTTTAAACAACCAAGAGTATGAATAAGCTCTAGGTCGCTCCTTGGCTTAATTGATCATTGTTGGTTAAACCATTTAATATAATTAGTCACCATGGTTTAAGTCCTGGTACTGGTAGAGAGAAGGAGAGACAAAATTAAGATTATAAATAAAATCATATAGCAATAGGTAAAATTCTTAACAATATTATATAACAGGTAAAGCTTGCGAATAAAGTATGTCTAATGCCTCTGGTAGTTGAATCTAATACAATGAACATAGTAAACTAAATTAATTGGGAGATTAATTGATCACTAACAATTGTAAAGTCGAGCTCACCATGCATTTTCCAAGTCCTGTCATACAGTAGCCCACTGTTTGGAATGTTAAAATCTTATCAAAAGAAGTGTGAAAATGGATGATTTTAATTTAAATGGATTTTTTTATTCTAATTAAAATGGATGTTTATACTATATAATAAAATTATGTAATAGAAGGTTTATGGAGTTGAAACTCTTTTTGGGGTGGGAGGGGAGGGTTTTGAAGTGGCAAGAGAGAGAGAGAGAGAGAGAGAGAGAGCAAATTTAATAATGTGGGATCCATATTAATTAATTAATATTTAATATTATAAAATTATATGACAACTTTAATATTATCCCGTAGATAAAATTTAATTCAATGGATAAAAATTTGTGTATGAAATTATATCTCTTGGACCCGTATGAAAAGTTGTGTATGAAATTGTATCTCTAATTAGAACATTTTTATTTTAATAAAGTGAGAATACTCCTAAAAGAAAAAAACGCAGTCTTAAATATATTGAATTTTTTTTTAATTTAGTGCATCCTCATTTTAATAATATGAAAATATATTCATCTCTCTCTCTCCACATATGAGTTAGGTTCCATTAAAAATCTCACATTTTAATTAAAATATGAGATCCTAATTGGAGTCATTAAAATCTGCACGTGATAACACTATACATAAATTTTAAAATAAAAAAATAGGTCATTAAATTCAATTCGAATGATCCAAATTAAAACCTTGTGTTTTAACTAAGGTATAAAATTCTTGATCAAACTTGTCTCTCTTTCTTCCTCCATAAATATAATATACATTTTGGACGTATGCATATAATTGCAGAAAAACAAACCTGAGAAGAACTCGACCCGCAACAAGCGCTTTATTTGCATAAAAAAAGTGTCGAAATGTTTCAAATCTTTATTTATACATATATTTATAGGGTCCAACTATATTGCAACAGTGGTACGGTATCACTATTGCTTTTAATTATTGGATCTTGTTAATATTGTTGGAGAAAAATCAGGTTTTTAAATTTTTATAAAACCTTTTGAAGATCACTCTCATATAATATATAAGAATTTGTATTCTAGAAATCGTACCTTGAAAATCCGAGTTGGCTTTTTCCGCTGAAGTGATTTAGGCTCCTAGATCACGATCCGCCACCACCGCTCCTGTTAGATCACGATCCATCACCACCACGCTTGTTAGATCACGAACTGTCACCAATGATCTTTCAGGTTATGACTCAGGTTCGATCTGCACTTGACGTGTGGGCGCCTTTATCACTACCAAAGCAACTAGCACGAGAAAATTTTTCTCTCAACAATAGAGAGAAAAATCTTATTCTCTAATCTGTATAAAGTTGCTTCTCCTCTTTCTTTAGAGAAAAATAAGCCTTTTATATCACCCTTTAGTGAAAACCCTAGGCTCCAAATAATGCCCAAAATAAAACTCACGTTACTTTTCATTTAATAGGAGACCCACCATGTAAAATAACATAAGGCCCCTTACACATAAGCTAATTAAATAGAGCCTCTCACTAAATGATATACTTAGGCTTTTGACCCAAATAACTAGTTATCTTGCTTATTAGTCCAGTAGTGGTGCAGTCAATTAAATGAGCTAACCCGGGGATCATTTGGGAACATACAATAGTGGCTACAATAATTAGACCTGTAATTAAACTAGCCCAATTATTTAATTTCAAATCTACTCCACTAAAAGATTGGAACTGACTTCCATAATTGTATGCTCGAATAATAATTCGTCCCGAGCCACATTGATTTCTTTACTGCACAATCTTTTGTACCACATCGTTAATTAAATTGATATCTCAACTGTCCAATCAATTTAATAACATCTTATTCCTTGATCCTTACTGGTTTTCTCTAATGATCATTTTCAACATACTAAATATGTTGACACACTCTGGCCAGAGAATTTTATGATCAAGTGCCGAAAACCCATCAAGAGATGTGTTGTACAAATTCTATATTGTTAATCCATAACTCCAATACTCATAATTGCTCCCACCAAGATACCGGGTAATTTTGACTACAAGGATGTGTCGTGCCCATTGGTAACTCAAATGGAATAACAATTACAATCATGAAATCATTATTAACTCAAGATTAAGATTACAGTAAAATCAACGCCTATGAGATTTAATAAGTCTTACAGTTATTACAAAGTTAATTAAATCTCATATGTGATCCTGTTCAATGTAGTCGTACTACATCAATAAATTCATATATGATTAAGACAAATCATTCAATGAATTTATTACAGTCTATACCTAAATAAAGTGCCTAACTTTATTTATCAACTGCGAACTAAATTTATTTAATCATAAGATAACTTGTATTTATGTCTTCTGTGAATCCACATGGTGATCACATAAATACATATAATATGATTAAATGGACTTTAATACAAATATTAATGCAATTAAGATATTTGAATAAAATACCTCATTTATTTTATTAATCAGAAAAATTATTTATTACAATTAAATAAACACATATGCTTTTAAAGAGCATAATTTTCCAACAATTATAACTGTACAATTATAGATCCAATGACTGAAAGCAGCAGTGGTGTACCGAAGCTTATAATAAATTTATAATCAACCATAACTGGAAGCTTATAATAAATTTTATCGTCAACCTTTTACATTAAGTACAAAGAAAGAAGGATTTTAGTGAAATGATTGCTCTTGCGATGTTACGCACGTATAAAAATATAATTGGCCTCGCGCACCGTATTGAGCCCTCTCTTTTGAATACTGATTAATCATCATATTACTGCATTACACAGATATTTACAACTGCTATTATAGCAGATATATTACACTTATATTTACAATCAGAAATACATGATTGGGACTTATATTATTACATTGAATTCTGTGAAGTACATGCCCAGACAAATAATCCCTTACAGAAGAGGGATGTCCATACTCCACTCGTATTGCACGAGGGAGAGAAAAGTTTTGAAATATTAAACAAATAAGCACGTTAGCCCCCACAAATACTTTTGTGGGGGCTTGAATCGCTGCCCTCACAATGCTTGTGAGGGCAGCAGCCCAGCACTCCGACCAAGGCCGAAGTGGCGTATTGAGCCCTCTCTTAAAATATGCAAAATGGCGCTTGATTGAGTGAAATGATTGCTCTTGCGAGAAAATGATAAAGCTAAAGCAAAAGTGAAAAGAACGTGTTGGTGGATAGGTCACCAAAAAACAAGTAATAAATTCGAAAA
The DNA here is from genome assembly GCA_039657385.1 of Citrus x changshan-huyou. Classification (NCBI taxonomy): domain Eukaryota; kingdom Viridiplantae; phylum Streptophyta; class Magnoliopsida; order Sapindales; family Rutaceae; genus Citrus; species Citrus x changshan-huyou. Next base: position 10,134,866 of record CM077550.1, read on the forward strand.
TCCACAGTAAAAAAAAAAAGTTAAAATCTGGAAAAAAAAAGTTTAAAAAATGACCAAGCAGTCAAGCACCTAAGACAAGGCGTTGATTGGCGGTGACATAAAAAACTATGATTTCACCATTTCCCCCTACACCAACTCGTCTTTAAATCAGGCTAGGCCAGGCTAAGGATGGCAAATTGTAGGGCGCGGGTTCAACAAAGCCCGAGCCTGACCTGATCACAAAAAAACTTGAATATTTAAATTTTGGGTCGACTCGGATCCAATACGATTCGAATCAAGGTCAGGTCGGATTTTTTTCCAAAGTCCGAATTTCATTATATTTAAGATTTTTTTTAAATTTAAATAATTTAAATTTAAAAAATAGACATAAAATTCCTTATATATTAAAATTTAACGTAAACATCAAAATTATTTAAGGTCTCAATCATATAATTTGTATAAATAAGAAAATAAAGATAAAAAAAAATTATGTCTTATAAAATTATACAAATAAAATTATATATATATATATATATATATATATATATATATATATATTAATTTTGAACTTCCGATCTGGTCGAACCCTCACGTTTAGGCTCAAGCCTGAGCCGAAATCCTTAAAGTTTGGTCAGAACTCGAAAAATTCGGATAGAGTCAATCAAGCCAAAATTCGAGTCGAGCTTTTTTGTCATGCTTAGTCATAGCAATATATGCGTGTGTGTCTCTGCCTACACACACACACACACACACACACACACATATAGAAATCACTTATTAAAAGATGGGTAAAATATACAATCCAATTTAGTATATTTTATCTTATAGTATTAAAATGTATATTTTTCTCTGTCTTTTAATTTATCCGTTACTTTAATAATTTAAGGAATCTTTCTTTCAAAAATAATTATTATTATTACTGTATATTCTCTAATGAGAAAATTCTTATTTTAACAAAGTGTAAATATTTCTAACAAACAAAAAAATATAATTTTAATATATTAAAATTTTATGTTTCTTTTATATTTAATCACATTTTTACTTTAATAAAATGAAAATGATCACATTAGAGTATGAGATCTTAATTGGAACTATTAAAATCTTCACATAGTAAAAATCGTTTGCAGATTTAAAAAATAAATAAATTAAATTCAAATCCAATAATCCAAATTAAAATTCCGCACTACTAAAATATAAGATTTGAAACTTTTATATAATATCCATGTGCGTGTGTGAGAGAGAAAAAGCGAAAGGGCAGACGTTTTGGATGTATTCGTGTAATTGCATTCAAACAATCCTGAGACGACCTTGACCTGTGACAAGCCCTCTGTTTGAATGAAAAGCATGGACCTGTCAACCTTACAGATTCTGTAACATACGCACCCAATGCATGCACCACACCTATCCTGCAAATGGAAAAAAAGCATGTAATTATTTTTGTTTGGTAGCTAGCTAACCAATAGGAGCTGGCTAAGTGGGATCTGTATGTTACAGAATTTGTAACTTAGCCAGCTCCTGAAAAGCATAATCAATGTTGAAATATGGGATCCACAAATGTGACATATCTTCGACTTTATGACATATTTGAATCGACACGCACGACGTCATACACAGTAATTGTGCCCAACGTCCTGTCTCAGAAACCGCGTTCGATTGGGTGAAACTATCGCCCCCGTGGAAAAACAGAGCTAAAGCACAAGCGCAAAAAACGTGTGGTGGACACAGGACACAGGTCACCGGAAAAACAAGTAATAAATTCGAAATTTCCAGAAAAGAATAGAATAACTTGCCGTATTCAAAAAGGTTAAAAAATGGGATTAACTCTCTTGATTTAATTTTTTTTTTTGAGTTTTTAATATTTTATAGTATGTGATATATAATAATAATAATAATATATATGAATAAATTTAATTTTTTTATATTTTAAATTTATTAATCACTAATTAAAACGTAAATTTTTATTCAGTAGATATTTATATTATGGGTTGGGTCTTAATCTTAAAAAAAATTATTACATATATTATACATACATTAATTAATTGTAATATATGAAAGAAATTCTAAAATTTCTCCTTAATCTTAAAAAATTACCAAGTACCTAAACAAAAGGAGTTGATTTGCGGTGACTTAGATAATTACGATAATACCATTCCCCTTACATCAGCTCGTCTATAAATTAGGCTAGGTCAAGACGCTTCTCTTGATCACACTCAAAGTAAACTCAAAGTCAAACTCACTCACACAGGCTGGCTTGTTCAAGAGTAGAAATCTCAATCCTCAGAAATAATTATTAAATGGGTAAAAGAAATGAAGAAGCAGGTGGAGGTGGTGAAATTGGAGAAGCAGGCCGTGGTGTGTGGAATGGTACAGAGTTCAGGATTCATCTCCAGGAAATGAAGTTTGACGATGTGCAAATTAGGGTTACACGCAAGGAGCTCACAATAACCGAGCGTGGCAGTATGAATTTGATTACGAGTTCCAGGTTGCCAAGAACTGCAAGTAGTCACTTTTCGCCTTTCATGCAGAATGGGTTTCTCGTTCTTAGGTTCGATAGAGTGAGCTTCGCGAAAAAGATTTGGAATGTTTTGGTTGGCGGAGCGACTCTTGCTGGTGCCTTTTTTGGTTGCGTAAACGATGTTCAAGGTTTTGCGGGCGATCCCCAACGCAGTCCAGATTACCAGAGGAATTAATGGCGACGACGGCCAGTATCAATAAAGAAGCTGCTGAGTGCATGTTGACTCTGGGCAGTGAAGTGAGTACGTGGTTGGAGCCAGAAGGAGGAGAAAATTTTAGTTAGTTTTGTTCTACTTTCATTTCACAGCTTGCATGCATGCCTCGTACGTGTTGATGCTTTGTTGTTTGAATAAATATAATTGTAGTTGAGGCACGCTTCAGTCGTATGTAGTAATCTACTGGCTTTCTCTTTTCTTCTCCTATCATAAAAATTTAGCAGCTTCGTGTTTGATAAAACTATGTTGTTTGATAAAATGTGTTATTACGGTGCTATGAGTTTAAAAAGAAATGTATATGTATTTTATAAATTTAATTATAAATATATTGTTTTATTATATAATTATCAAAGTAGATATAAGTTTAAATTAAATTTTATTTTTTAAAGCATGTTTAATAATGTTTAGACATTTCTTTTTCTTTTTAAAACGCATAAAATTATATAAAGTAAAAAAAACTCAATAAAATAAAATCTAATGAAATTACTAGATCAAAACTTTGAAATTGGAGAGAATTTACTATAGTCTTAGCGGTGATTTGATTGTAAGGGTAGTATGATATCTAATGGCTTATATATTAGTGTGTATGAAAAAAAAAGAAATAATTATTTTTTAAAAAAAATATTAAGGTTATAATAGGAAATTTGAAAAGGTGTGGCAACGTATTTAATAAATTACTTAAGAAAAGTAAACCGAAAAGTAAACTCTTACCTACTCTTAAAAGCGGCTATCAAAATGGAGAAAATTATTAAATAAGCAATTTTTGAAAAATTTACCAAACACTAATTTTGTTACAAATTATGAAATAAGCGGTTTATTAAATTTCAATCTCAATCTTAAACCGGGCCGTAGTTGTTAGGAATTTAAAAATCTTGGAAGTTTATTTGCAATTGAAGTGATTTTGATTTGAGGATTTTGATTGATACTTAAAGGCTATTATTGCAAGTAAAAAAAAATTAACTAGCACAATAAAAATCAAAGAGTTAAGCCAAAATTTTATTAAAATTTTAAAAAGTTATTGGTCATTTTTTTCGAATGAAAAAATAACTAATAAAATAAAAACCAAATAATCAGATGTCTTTGAGTTTATTTCATAAAATATAAAATTATATTTTTATTGTATCAATGACATTTATGGATCAAGGTACGGTGCAACTGTGGTACCGTGCCACAGTTGCATCCAGCCATTGGATGTACTTAGATTGGTGGGATCCACTGACATCTAACGGCTGGATGCAACTGTGGCACGATACCACAATTGCACCACAAGTTTCCCCAACGTTTATATATTAAGTGTGCAAGGGTCAAATCAGTTTTTATATCTACTTTTTAATAATTTATTTCAAAACTTAAAATATTTTCAAAGGCCACAAACACAAAATTTTGTGTATAAGCTTATTTGTGGACTCTAATTCTCATCCGGTAGACGTTTCGCACGGCGGGAGAAATAAAATATATTATTCTTGCAAATTCTCTATCGCTCCCCCCAAAATACCATCTAGAAAATTGATGATAAAACGTGCAAATCGTGGGATGGGGAGACATTGTCTTTTGCTAACTTAACCGTCAGATTTAATGGAAGGTTTTAACCCAAAAAAAATAAAATAAAATAAAATTATAACGAATAGTGTGGGGATATTTTCAATATACTATTCGTATAAACCCATCTTATATTTTGAAAATACTTACAGAAAGTTGATATTAAATTTAGAAAGGTCTCCTAAATCACGTGATCACAACCATTCACCATAGAACGGGGAATTGGAAATAATCCGAACACTGCGCTGTATGCATGTATTACTCCTGATCTAAAATCAGACAGAACTTACAACAAAATTTCATCCCGATTAATAATTCGGAAAGTTTTTAAAATCAATCCCGATAGATCTCGATGTACTTTTTTTTATCTTGGAAAAAGAAAAAGAAAAGGAAAAAGTTTTTTTTTACTTAATAATTTAATTGAGTTAATTTTAATTTAAGACTTCATTTAGGATTATAGTTGAAATGTTTTTGGAATTACGGTAATTTATTTTATAAGTTTCAATAAATAAAAATGGTCTCATAAATTTTTTAAAAGTTGTTTATTTAACAAGATTTTTTTTACTTTGAGAAGTTTTAAAATAAACAAAAGTTACTTTTATAAGCAGTTTATTAAATAAATTACTACACCTCTTTAAAATTTTTAATATAACTTTAATATTTTAACAAAATGACAATTTAAACTTATATTTATTTTAGTTATTATATAAATAAAATAGATCTTTCGCAACAAAATTTACCAAACGCATATACTGTGCTTTTTAAACCCTTAGTAGCCGCGACAATACAATTTACCAAACATCAAGCTACTCTTTTTAATTAACAGCTTTTTCCATTCACACTGTAAAAATAACTTATTTCATCAGCCGCTGCAATCCCAAACTAAGCCTAAGTCATTAATAAAATTATTTTTTCAACTTAATGAAAATTTTCAGTCATTAAGTTATTAGACTAATTTTTTAATTTTTTACTTAATATCAAAAGTCTGAATATATCATTGAAAGATATTATTCAAAATATATTTATCTAATTAATTTATTTTCATCTCTACCTAAACAAAACTTACTAATTAGCATTATTATTTATCTCCAAGACTTGTGATAATGTATTACCAAATTATTATTATTATTATTATTATTATTATTATTATTATTATTATTATTATTATTATTATTATTATCTTTTTTATATTCTTTAAATTAGCATTATTTATCTTCACAATTGTTTTTGAATATTTTTCATAGAGTACATCACAAATTATAATAAAATTAATTAACGTGATCTAATTTAGAATATGAAAAGGGTTATATTCACTTGAAAATTATTTATATTGTGATAAAATACTATCTTATTTATGTTCGTTGAGATATTTATTATTTATTCAACATTTAAAATTTGTAAGGGTACAAATATAAAAATAATGATTTTCAGAATTTTTAGGTTAAAAGAATAACTTAATGCTTATTATTAGATATTAAAAAAATGTCATTTATTCTTATACATTTAGAATTCAAACTAATTTAAGTCTATTCATATTCAAAAAATAAAATAAATAAATAAATGCCACCTAAGCCTTTTGACACCCTCTAGATTCCTAATAAAAACAAGATTTTAATTAAATAACCGAAATAACTAAAAATTAAATAATTTATTTATTATTTTGAATAAAAATTCAATTGAATACTTAAATAAAGCATTGTTCAAAATATTTTTGCAACCATCCTATTTGATAATTTATATTGTAGTTTAATTTTAATTTTTTTCTCAGAAAGTTAAAAGATTTTAAGCTATAAATATAAAAAGTATGTAACAAGAGTAAAGTAATTTAATATTTTAGTAGTTGTATGTATTTATTAATAAAAAATTAAAAGAAATATTTTTTATAGAATGAAGTTCTACGGCAAGATAATTGTTTATTTTTAATAAAATTGGAGGTATTTTAAAAAAGTAAAATTCAAAAGGAATGTTAAAAAGATTTTAGAGGAGTGTTAAGAGTTCCACTAAAGAAAAAAAAAAGCTTTTTTTTAAGTCCCACTACCCAATGCCAGCCCAACAATTCAATCCAATAAGTCAATAATACAAATAAGTTTTCTACATTTTTTTAAATTTTTAATTAATCAAATAACAAAACCTAAAATCTAAAAACATGTTAGACCCATTTTATATAAGCATTAACCGAAAAAAATTATTTGACAAAAATATTTTGTAATTTTGCTATCTATAAAATATGCTTAGTTTTATCGATATACATATAGATTCATTTTCTTATGCGAACACACTATTAAGGCATGGGGTTTAATAAGTTAGTGTATACATGCTAGTAAATCACATGGCTTTATAGTGAATTAAACCTTGACTCTATTAAATCATATGATTTAACAGCATGTCTGCATTAAAAAAAAAAAATGAAGACACTCATATTTGAGAATGTATACATACACATTAGTTTATTGAGAAAGATAGTGGAAGGTCAAATTTAGAATTGAAATGGATGATATCGAGAAAAGGGCTTGTAAGAACTAACAACTCAAAAATAGATAAATAAATAAAGTAAAATAAAATAAAAGGCTCGAGCCTAGTCCATTCCAGTTGAGCTTTGGGCCAATCTTTGGACCGTTGAGCTCGGGCTCAATGTTGTCGAGCCTAAATTGGGTTGCCCATGGGCTCAAGCTTTATCTTTAAGGAATACTCCAATCCTCGATTCCCAAAAAATAAAAGTAGTATATAACTGCACACTTAAAAAGTTCTATGGCACCCCAAATTCTACAGTACGTTCTATTCTCCACAAATTCTACTTTATAAAATCTAGGTGGTAAAGGAGTTGATATTTTACGTTCATGAATCTGGTTCAATCTTCTCTCTTCGTCTTCAAGGAGAAAGTGCACGTTCGAATAATAGTGTATGATGATGCAAGAAAGACAAGCAAAGTGACGGAATTTAATAAAAATGTTGACTTTAGTATTACCAGAGGTAGATTTAGGGGTTGTTATTAATATTTGAAGTTTAAAATTTTATTAATTTTTAGATTTTTTAAAAAATACGTTTGTTTGTTTGTTTGTTTTTTTGTAAATTATTTTGGATTTTAAGACATTTATATCTAAATAAGAAAAAAATAAACATTTAAAACTCTTATCTCATTAAAAAAATGTCTCAATGAGAAGTAAAAATAAACATTTAAAACTCTTATCTCAAAGAAACAATCCTGAGATGACTGACCATTGCCAAGCACTCTGTTTCAATAAAAAGCATAGTCAATAATGAAATGTGACATATTGGAGACTGGAGTGCCCTTCCTCTGGATCACCTCAGCTCAGGTTGGGAGCGGAGCCAATGATATATTGACACTCACGACATTATACACAGTGATTGTACCCAATCTCCTGTCTCAGAAACCGCGTTTGATTGTGTGAAATTATTGCCCCTACGGAAAAATAAAGCTAAGCACAAGCGCAAAAACGTGTCGGCGGACACAGGACGTAGGTCACCACAAAAAAAAACAAGTAACAAATTCGAAATTTGCCACAAAAGAGTTAAAGAACTGGCCACATTCAAAAAGGTTAAAAAATGGGATTAACTCTCTTGATTTTTTTTCTTTTTGAGTTTTTAATAATTTATATTATGTGATATATGGATCCACCTAAGTTGCAAAAGTTACAACGCACAATACTATTCATCTTCATTTGATACACACGGTAAGTGTCTCGGGAACCGCGTCCGATTCAGTGAAATCATTGCCCCTGCGCAAGAATAAAGCTGAGCACAAGCGCCTTCCTTCTCAGGTTTTTCTCTGAAAAACTTAGAATGGAAGCTTTAGATAGGGTTACGAGGACCCTTTATTCTTACCCACATGTTGGGTTCCAGTGCTTTGTTTAGATTAGTTATTTTTCAGTCCCAACTTTTTTCTATTCCTGGTGGTAGTTTTTGAGAGCTTTAATTCGGGTGCTTTTGTAGCAAAGTTGGTGTGGAAGGTATTATTAGTGCATTTAAGGTGTTTGTATCAAGACCATGGAGACAGAAGAGCTGATACGAAGATGCAGAGCTATCAAGTTATCAGGGGTAGAGGAAGGCAAAGCCACTTTTAAAAGCAAAATGAAATCTAAAGGGGAGCAGATTGTAGCTGGCTGTCTAGTTGGGAAGGTGTTGACAAACAAAAGTGTAAATAAGGAAGGGCTCAAGATAGCATTACAACAGGCGTGGCAAAACAAAAGGGAAGTGAAGGTGGAAAGCCTGGGAGATAATGTGTTCATGTTTAAATTTGGGGCAGAAATTGATAAAAAGAAGGCAATAACAGGAGGGCCATGGCACTTTGCCAGGGCCCTTATTGTATTTACAGAAACAAAGGGAATCGGAGATTTGGCAAAGCAGTCATTCACCCATGTGTCATTTTGGGTACAACTTCAAAACGTGCCCAACGTGTTCATAGACAAAGAGACAATTTCAGAACTTGGTGAAGCTATCGGCAAAGTTGAGGAGGTGGAAACCGATGCAAATGGGGATTGTATGGGGGAAGTAATCAGAATTAGAATATCCATCGATATCACAAAGCCTCTAATGAAGATCCTGGAGATTAGACAAGAGGATATGACTGAGGAAAAAGATATTCCAGTGCTGATCAGATATGAAAGGCTGCCAGACTTTTGTTACTGTTGTGGGTGCCTCGGACATCAATACAGAGAGTGTACAAGGTATGAGAAGCAACCAAAGGAAGATTTAGCTTACGGCCCATGGCTTAAAGCACCGACTATGGCAGAAAAGTTAAACCAAATTAGAAGAAGAAACAAAGAAAATGCAGCTGTAAACCAAAGCCCTGAATCCCAAACACAGACAGAAAACCAAAACCAAAATTCCACAAACACGGGAAGGCAAGTCACTGGAGCTCAAGCGGGTCAAGAAAACGGGTCAAAACTTGCCCGATTACTAGGGAATACGGAGAAGCAATTAATGACTGATGGTGACGGGCCAAAGTTTGAAGAAAGCAGCTGCAAACATCAGAAGGAGACAGCTAAGGAAGTCCAGACATCTAGGGAACATGACCTAGGAGCGGGAAAACAAAATGAAAAAGAAAACTGGAGGGAGTCTCAGAAAACAAATGCCAAACTGGGAGTGGAAAATAGGAAAAATCAGGTGGGGGAAAAAGAGCGGGAAGTTGGAGTTGGTCAAAGCAATCCCCAAGATAGAATTCCCCAATTGGGCCAAACTAATAATACAGCCCAAACCGCTTTAGAAGAGGTGGGAAGGAAAAATATATTGGTAGCAAATAATCTCAAGCCCAAGAAAAAATGGAAGATACAAGCAAGGGGTAGAGAGTAGGGGGTGGAGTTAAAAAAAGTGCCTACATCTATGAAGAGGTTGGCCAGCGAAGTGAATTGGGCAAGCCCGGAAAAAAAAAAAAAAAGTAGATAGCCCGACACTTGTGTTACCAATTATCTCACCAAAAGCAAAACAGATGCTTAGGTGGGAGGTAGAAGAAGAGCAAGATGCTGGAAGTAATGATATGGCAGTGGAAAATGTGGAAGAAATATCGGCGGAGGCTGATTATCAGCCCCGCCGATAACCATGAAAATTATAAGCTGGAACGTCAGGGGCTTGGGGAATGACCCGACGTTCCGTGACGCCAAGAGAATTCTCCAATTATATAGGCCTCAGATTTTATTTCTTTATGAAACAAAGCTGAAGCCTAAGCAAATGCAGAAGAGATGTTTCGATTTGGGCTACGAAAACTGTTTTGAAGTGGGGAGAAATGGTTTAGGGGGTGGTCTAGCAATGATGTGGGACAAAGATGTGATGGTGGAAGTGAAGTCATATAGCAAGCACCATATCGATACAGTGGTGCATACAGAAAATGGAAGTTATTGGAGATGTACAGGAATCTATGGCCATCCAGAGACAGGGCAAAAACATCATATGTGGACTTTAATGAAAAGGTTAGCTACTCTTTCTTCCCTACCTTGGCTGTGTTTTGGGGGATTCAATGAGATTTTGATGCCTTTAGAGAAGTTGGGAGGAAATGATAGAGACGTGAGAATGATGTTCAAATTTAAGGAAGCGATGAGAGAATGTGATTTGGTGGATTTAGGATGGAAAGGGCAGCCCTTCACATGGTCTAATCAGCGATATGGACCTCATTTGATTGAAGAAAGACTAGACTGTTTTTTGTGCAACAGAACCTGGGGTAATTTCTTTCAAGAAACAGCAGCGGAGACTTTAGTTACTTGGACATTAGACCATAATCCTATTCTTATGAATGTTGAGGAGAAAGGAAGAGGTATTAGGTACAAAAAAAAAACCACCCCTCGTGTCCATTATGAGGATTTATGGAGCTCGTACGAAAAATGCAAAGAAATAGTGAAATGGGAGTGGCTAGATCAAAGAAGCTGGTGCAGAGACAATGTTGTTCAGACTTTTCACAAAGCAGCAAAAGAATCCCTAGCGCAACTGAAGCTATGGAGTAGAAATGAGTTGGGAGATAGGAAAAAACAAGTTGACATGCTCATTGAAGAGTTAAAGATAATAAAGCAAAATCATCTTCAGTATGTAGATGGGGCCAGAATCAAGAGCATTGAGAAACAAATTGAGGTCATCCTGACAGAGGAAGAAATCTACTGGAAACAGAGGTCTAGAGCAGATTGGCTTAAAGAAGGGGATCGGAACACAAATTTTTTTCATGCAAAGGCTTCTGCAAAAAAAAAGAAGAACAAGATTTGGGGAATTCTGGATGACGAAGAAAAGTGGACAGAGGAAGCAGAGGATGTAGAAAGGATATTTTGTGATTACTTCGCAAATTTGTTCACATCAACATATCCCACCCAAGCCCAAGTAGAAGCCGCACTACAGGGGATTCCAATTAAAGTAACCGAGGAGATGAATGAGATCCTAGACCCGCCATTTTCAGAAGATGAAATTTCAGCTGCCCTTTTTCAGATGTGCCCAACAAAGGCACCAGGCCCAGATGGACTCCCGGCAGTATTTTTTGATAAGCATTGGAAATCAGTGGGCAAAGGAGTGTTGACAACATGCATGCACATTCTCAATGACGGAGGTAGTATCGCTCCTTTGAATCATACTCTTATTGCCCTAATCCCAAAAGTTAAAAAGCCTAGAAAAGTGACTGAATATAGGCCTATTAGTTTATGCAATGTTATTTACAGAATTGTAGCCAAAACCATAGCTAATAGGCTTAAACAAATATTGCAGCTCATCATAGCTCCAACTCAGAGTGCTTTTGTCCCTAATAGGCTTATTACTGATAATATCATCATAGGCTACGAATGTCTCCATAAAATCATATCCAGCAAAAGCAAAAAAGGCGGCTTAGTCGCACTAAAGCTGGATATAAGCAAAGCTTATGATAGAGTAGAATGGAGGTTCTTAGAAAGCACCTTGAGAAGATTAGGCTTTTCTGAAAAATGGGTTGATTTTATCATGAGGTGCATCACAACATCATCATTCTCTGTGTTGATAAATGGTGTAGCAAAAGGCTTGATCCACCCTCAAAGAGGGCTGAGGCAAGGGTGTCTGTTGTCCCCGTACTTGTTCATTTTATGTGCAGAAGTGTTCTCTAATATGTTGTTACAGGCTGAATCTCAACAATTAATTCATGGGCTGAAATTTAGTAAAGACTTTTCGATTACGCATCTCCTCTTTGCAGACGATAGTCTTATTTTCACCAAAGCTACTACGGAGGATTGCACCAATCTCAAGGCTATCTTCGACTGTTATGCGACAGCTTCAGGGCAGTTTTTTAACTTCGAGAAGTCTTCAATGTTTTTCAGTGGGAACACCTTAGCTGGTCAGAAGGAAACAATAAAGAATATTTTTCAGCTCCGTGTGGTTTCGAGGCATGAAAGTATTTGGGATTGCCATCTATGGTGGAAAGAAAGAAGATAAAATTTTTCAATGATATCAAGCTAAGAGTTCTTAGTAAGATATCAAATTGGAACAACAAGCTTTTTTCAAGTGGGGGAAAGGAAGTGTTGATTAAAGCCGTGGCTCAGGCTGTCCCTGCGTATGCTATGCGCGTTTTCAAGCTTCCGTTGGGCTTATGTGCAGACATTCAGCAAGCGATTTGAGGTTTCTGGTGGGGCTCGAAAAGATATCAAAGGCATATCCATTGGGTAAGATGGGAAAGTGCAGTACAAAAGGAAAATGAGGAATGGGCTTCAAAGACCTGTCATGCTTCAACCAAGCATTGGTGGCAAAGCAAAGTTGGAGGATTCTTCAATTCCCAAATTCACTGCTGGCAAAAGTCTTGCAAGCAAGATACTATAAGCATTCTGATTTTCTAAAGGCTAAGCTGGGATCTAAACCCTCTTTCATTTGGAGGAGTATTCTATGGGTAAGACAGGTAATGCACAGAGGCTTAAGATGGAGAATTAGAAATGGGGAGAATGTGCAGATTTACAATACCAATTGGATTCCTAGACCTGCGACTTTTAAGATTTTATCTCAACCAACCCTGCTTGAGGGAGCTTCAGTATCTTGCTTGATTAATGAAGAGCACAAATGGAATGAAAACATGATTAGACAGCATTTTATAGCTGAGGATGTGGAAAGAATAATGCAGATTCCCCTCCCGAGATGCCCTGAACCTGATGAGCTTTTGTGGGCTTATGACAAGCAGGGTATATACTCTGTTAAGAGCGGTTATCAAATAGCCTTCCACCTCAAGTTTCCAAACTGGCCAAGCACTTCAAATTCCAGACTAACTGAGTGGAATGTGATATGGAAGCTTGAAATCCCAGCAAAGATAAAAATCTTCATGTGGAGAGCAGCTCAGAATTTGTTGCCAACTACTGAGAACTTATGAAAGAGGAAAATTGTGCAAGATCCCTGGTGTCCAAGATATGGCAGCAAAGGGGAGAATGTCTTCCATGCTCTGTTCGCGTGCAAAGCAGCTCAGAAAATGTGGAAGCTTACTGATTTTAAAGAAGATCTAGAACATATTGCCAATCAAGATATGTTGAGTGTACTGCAGGGGTTGATGGAAAGAAGAACTCTAAGAGAAGTAGAGTTAATTGTGGCACTATGCTGGGCTATTTGGCATTCAAGGAACCTTTTTGTTTTTGAAAAAAAGAATGAAGATGGTCAGATATCAGTAGCTAAAGCTGAAGCAACTGTGGAACCGTATAGAAGAATCAAAGCCCCTCAGCGGCAAGATAATCCTCTCCAGACAGCCGCTGCTCAGCTAAGTTGGAAACCACCTCCAGAAGAATGGTTTAAAATGAATGTGGATGCAGCCATCAGGACGAAAGACCAAATGGTTGGACTGGGAATTGCCATCAGAAATCACAAAGGAGAGTTTATAGCTGCTGCTATGAAGAAGTCTAGATATTATGGTAGTATAGCAGCTGCAGAAGCTGAAGCAGCAAATTGGGGGCTGGAAATTGCAGAAAATGCAGCATGCATCCCACTGATTATTGAATCAGATTGCCAAGACGTGGTGAACTTAATCACAAAAAAGAAGTGAACCAAGTCACTTGTCAACATACCCCCAGAAGCTGTAATAGTATTGCTCATACTTTAGCTGGTTTAGCTTTAAAAGTTGTGGAACCTACTATTTGGTTGGAAACTTGCCCAACCCATCTGTTGTACTTGTTCTCCTAGTTTTATCTATGAAAGTTACACTTTCCTTTCAAAAAAAAAAAAAAAGCTGAGCACAAGCACAAAAACCGCGTCGCTGGACACAAGACACAGGTCACCAAAAATGTGTAATAAATTTGAAATTTCCAAGAAGAGTTAAATAACTGACCACATTCAAAAAAGGTTAAAAAATGGGATTCACTCTCTTGATTTAATTTTTTTTTGAGTTTTTAATATTTTATACTATGTGATATATAATAGTAGTACGTGGATAGAATTTAATTTTTTATTTTTTAAATTTATTAATCACTAATTAATTCGTAAATTTTTATTCAAGAGAAATTTATATTATACGGGTGGGTCTTAACCTTAAAAAATCACCGAGTACCTAAAGAAAAGGCCTCGATTTGCGGTGACATAAATAATTACGAAAGAAACATGTTTTTTTTTTATTATTACATGAGACTATTGCTCAGATTACAACTCATATTACATGAGACTATAACTGATATTTACAAATCAGACAATTACTGGGACCAACTTACATCAATGCTAATGGAGCTCTGCCCAGATTTTAACCCTCACAAATATTCGAGGGATGTCTACTCCTCACTCATGGGTAAGGGAGAGGACTACCTTCACTCAAATTAATTGAGAAAGGAAATACCCCCACAATGCTTTTGTGGGGGTTCGAACTGCTGCCCTCCAAGTTGGAGGGCAGCAGCCCTGGCCACTCGGGCTGAGCCGAGTGGTTACGAAAGAAACATGTTGAGGGGGAGAGAAAGACGAGAAAAAACTGAAATATTTCCCCACAGTACTCATTGAACTGTATTTGAGAAGAAAAAATGCATTCAAGGTATATCATAACGAACTAGTTTAATTTCTTATCTTTCACCTTTTAACATTTTTAATTTCTTTTATGTTCTATCTATCAATTTCATTTTAATAAGAAGTACTCATATTATAAAATATTTGCAGCTAAATATTGGCATCTGCTGGGACTGGGAGGAAGCAGCAGTCTCCCATTTACGGCATACGAAATGATATCTCGACAAGTATTTTGGAGAAGAAATAGTAAGAAAAAGAAAAACGTACTTTTAGGAGCACAGTGGGAGAAACGTGTCAGTCAGTGATTGGTTGATTGGCACTGTCCTTTACGTAGAAGATAAACAAAGCAAAAGACAAATATATATTGCTAAGGCTAGCGTTTGATTACGAGGGCCCCCCAAAAAGAATAGAGTACATTATTAATTAATTAATTTACCTCCGATTTATCGAAAATTTAAGGTATGTATATTGCATTGTTCTGGTATTAATAATGATGATTCGTAATCGTATATGTGGAGTAATGGACTCCCTGCTAAAAACGCTGAGTCTTTTTTAATGAAAATTGTGATCATATCCCACTGCATCTGGGTAATTTTAAGTAAGGGTTATTTTCCGTCAGCCCCCACATGTTTCGACAAAAGTTGGCGGGCATCCTAATGTTTCAACAACCATCACCACACCCCCAAATCAGCATATCCAACCGTTATCTTTCACGGTAGTACGGCAAAATTGAGATTTGACATTTTTTTTTCAATCTTTATATTACTCTCTTCAGTAGATTTGACACACTCTCTGCTACCATTTTCCTCTTCCTACTGTACTTTCTAGTCACCAAGGTCGAGGGAGTTTGGCAAATACTTTCTAGTTTTCTTTCAAAATTTTCATCTAGTGTTGGCCAAGCATGAAGGCTCCTTTCTAGCTCTTGTTCCTCAGGATCCTTTTGCACTAGAAAAGGATGAACCTGATTTGACATCCAAACTCTCCCACACCATTTCCCTGCTACTACTTTTCTCTGTCTGGCAGGACGTCTCCTGTTATCATATTTGTTGGGCCAGCTAGCAGGAGAACTACGGCCAAAAGCATTGTATATAATAGAATTGTATGGCATCTGCTTACTGTAAAGAGGAGAGCGGCTGAGGTTGGTGCTGTAGAAAAGATTGATTCCTAACTTTACAGCCCAGTCCCTATTACCAGGTATTGCATCTTCACTATCCAGAGACAAGTGGATTCTCTTCTCATCTTCTTTGGTAGCAACCCTGAATGAGATTTCATCACAGAGAGAATCAATTCCCAATTCTTCAGCCACTAACTTCGCTTCAGCCACCATCTTGGGATAATCTGCAAGTTTTTAGAAAGAATTATGAATTATTAGGGGGCTGCAACTGCTCTCAATAGAACTATATTTTTACAAGAGTGTAACACAGAAAACACGCACAAGCTTGTTAGGAAGAAGAAACTCTCTTCACTACTAGAGAGAGTAATATAAAGACTGAAAAAAAATATTTTAAAAAAATGTCAAATCTCAATTTTGCCCTACTACCGTGAAAGATAATGGTTGAATATGTTGATTTGGGGACGTGGTGATGGTTGTTGAAACATTAGGGTGCATGTCAACTTTTATCGAAATATGTGGGGGCTGACGGAAAATAACCCTTTAAGTAAATATATTTTTTTATAAAAAAAAATTGGGTGATGTACATTCCTGGCCTGCAGGATAAGTAGGAATATCATGCTTGTACTAGCTGACAAGATCTCTAGGATTCGGTTTCTCACTCTCGTGTCCGAAGAACTCGGACCACAATAATAGCGACTTGCGCCTTCGAGATAACTACAAGAAAATTACCAAAAAAATCTCGGTTTTTATCCAGATCAACCCCGACATGTAGTTTTAAGTTTTAACATTCTGTTCATTTTTATTTTTTTTTAAAGAGCGAGTAATGATAGACCGTGATCATTATCTCATAAACTTCTCATGCATTCCATAGTGCATGGATAGAAAATGATTGATCAAATAAAGTTATTCAGTGTAGAATTCATAGGTTGATATTCCTTCAATAATGCCATTAATAATGCATGTAATCATCCCAGAAGCATAGAATCGATCCTTATATGGCAATTATGACGAAGGTTAAAACTTAAAATAAAGAAAAAGGGCATGATCAAGAAAGAATTCGGTTCTTCAATTAACCAAAAAGGGCGGAATAAATTAGGAACTTGCCAGATTTAAACTGGCCATAGGCAGATTGGATTGATATTTGCCTCTCTTCCATCTAGAATAGTCGTTACGTGTATATTCTTTGAGTTATTGGTTGAATTATTGAATATAGGGGGCATAACTAATTTGCGTCAGGGGTTTGGTACCCCAGTCGTTTGTCTTATAGTGAATGAGCCTTTAGATATCATCTAACGGCTGCAAAAGTGACACAAAGACAATTGGAGGTAACCGGACAAAAAGGTAATGGGCCGGTAACCTACAGGGAAAGAAGATTTTGATAAAAGTACGCATGTAATGGGTCCAACATTTGTTAAGAAGACATGCATTGAAACTAACAGCAAACCGGTGGATGAAACTAAAGGTGACCAATGGGCCGGGCGGCACGTGGCACGATACGGGTCCGTACGGTACGGCACGGCATGGGCACGTTTCGGTGAGGCACGAGGCACGCACGTGGGCCGTACCGGGCTTAGAATTTTAGGCACGCGGGCCTTAAAGCACGGCACGATTAGAGATGGGCCAAAGCACGGTACGCGAAAAAGCACGTAATAAGCACGGTTCATTAGTGGGCTAAAATATATCTAAGTAAATTTTTTTAACAAAAAGTAAATATAAAATGTTATGAAATTAAAGTAAATATCTTGAAATTAAATGTTTTAATATATTTTTTAGCATAGACTTTTAAAAATTAATTTAAATCATTAAATCTTAGTTTAAATAAATATTCTAATTTTTTATGTTTATAATTTATTAAATGAATAAGTAAATATCATGATTTTAATAAATAAAATTATAAATATCATAATTTTATTTATGATATTTATTAAATGAATAATGTTATTTATGATATTTAATTTTAGTTGTAACTTGTAACTTGTAAGTTGTAAGTTGTGACCTATGATTTGTTATATTAATATTTCGTAGTTATGACTTATTGTAATGATTATTCGAGGATTGTATTTTTAATTTTAATTAATTATTATTATGATCTATGGAATTAAATTTTAATTAAATTTATGTATTGTTGTGTTATGAATTATGATTGATTATTGTGAAATAAAAAATATAGTTGTGAAATTGTGATAAACTAATAATAAAATGTTAATTGCTCTCTTAATAAAAATTAATACGATTATGAATATGAATATGAATATTATTATTATTATTATTATTATTATTATTATTATTATTATTATTATTATTATTATTATTATTATTATTATTATTATTATTATTATTATTATTATGTTGGTGGGCTTAAAAAAACACGTCAAGCACGCTAGGCACGTGGACTTTTTTAAGCACGTTAAAAAAAAAAATTGGTGGGCTTTTTTTGGGCACGGCCCACGGCACGGCACGAGCCCGCTCGTGCCGTGGGCCGTGCTGGGCTCAACTAAAAAAAAGGTAGGCACGGCACGGCACGGCCCACCAATTTAGTGGGCCGTGCCGTGCCGTGCCGACCCACAAGCCCTTGTGGGCCAAGAGTTGGTGGGCCGTGCCGCCCGTTGGCCATAGTTAGATGCAACTATTAGTTGAAAACAAGTTGGTGGAAGCGTGCAACTCTGGGTTAGGGCAGGATCGAAATTCTATTTTTGAAAAAAGTGACAGAAAATATTTGGAAGAGAGGGTCCAAGAGATAAGGTAATGCACTGCGAAAGTAATTGGCGGGAAAAAAGGAGAAAATTCCCCTTTAACCCTGAGGTTTGAAATAATAAATAAATTTAATTTTATTCTTGTAGTTTAAATAATATGCCGTGTCATTGCTAATTTTGAACAATAATAATAATAATAATATTATTTAAAGAATAATATTAAAATATTGATGATGATGATGATGATGATAATTTGCGTGATAATAATTTGCGTAATAATAACAACAATAAATTTAAAAATAGTAAATCATCAACCAAGAAATAACGGCTTAATTGAGATGAAGGATAAGTTAAAACAATAAAAAAGAAAGAGAAAAATATATTCGACACTCTATTTTATTTGTTGTAAGTAATAGAAAGTATGAGTTGTATAGTTTGTTACAGAAGAAGCCCGAATTAAATTGTAATAATTAAAGAAGTAATAAAATTATCTGACATGTTATTTAGTAGTCCCTATTTGTTTTGTATAAGAGTTTAAAGTAATAAGTGTGAAATAAAAACTAATAATTTTAGTGTTTGAAAGAAATTGTGTTGTATATATGCATCCCTTTTAGTCAGTATGTTTTATTGTAAATCTTAATTTATTAAGTAGAAAGCATATAATTCTCATAATATAGTAACACACAGAGAGTCTTCTAGGTGACACAACTTAAAAGTAAACTTTTAACTCTTAAGTATAAGAGTATCTTGTTATATTATAATTCGGTGAGTCCGAGGTCGATACATAAAAAAAATATTATTTGTTTATTTTACTTTTGCTAAAAATGAAAATAAAACTTATGCAACTTAATTTGAATTAAATTGGAAAATTGAAATAGTTAGGGTTATGGATCCACTCTTAGTAGTACATAAAATTTAATAAATTCTTTTTGTCATTTTTTATTTAGATTTATTGCGAAAAAGATTAATTACATAAATTATCATTATTTTCCTTTAATTTTATGATGGATTAAGTATTTATTGTGCCAAAATTTAATTTGTCTACAATAAATGAAAATACCATTTTGTTATACCTTATATTAAGATATTAAGAACTTATAATGTCAAACTCCCTTATTTGTTTACAATAAATCAAAATTTCAAAATATAAAATATGTAAAAAATTAAATACAGTTTATGTCCAGTCACCTGGAGGGGAACAATTGGTTAGTAAAAATACACATGTAGTAAGTTGAAAATATTTTTACAACTTATGTGTTTAAACAAATAACAAACTGATGTATGGAGTTGAGGACCTTGAGGTTGCAAGCGTTCCTCTTGCCATGTTTTATTGTTGGATATTCTATATTGTAACTAAAGATTTTTGTTATGGTTATGTAAGTTGATGACATAAGATGTTGCATTAAAAAATAGAACTTATATCAATTAATTAATTTGTGTGTTAGTAAAGTTTCAGGGTTTCAATACCCAAGTGAATTAATGAAACACATATTGAATAGCAAAGCTGTCTTACTCTCTCATTTGCTGAGATTGTAAATATCACATTTACTCGCTGGGTAGAAATTGAAGAAAACTCTTCTACAATTTCAGTCATAACTACCTATATCACCAATTCTTCAATTTATTCATAAACTATTTTACCTTACCCTCCACAGAACCTGCAGCTGCACACTAACCCAAAGTAATTGTAGGCAGGACCCTCACATATCATACATTCAAAACAATTTGGACTCATAAATCATAATTCTTGAATTTATCCCAACGAGAAATGAAATTATAGGAAATAAAGAAAAGAACAAACAAAATCAATTAACAATCATACGAACAAAACTCAGAAAAACAAAATAAATTAGCAATTATATGAACAAAACCCAGAAAAACAAAATAAATTAACAATCACATGAACAAAATAGATGCAGCAAAATTTACCAAAATACAAACACTTGAACATAGCTTAATTTTATTGGAAAGAAAGTCAAAAAGTCAATAATTAATACAAATTGAAATTCCGACCAGATTTTTCAGCCCCCAATTTATTTGTTCATTACGATTTCACAATAACGAACCGGACTTAATTTTATCCAAACTGGAACTGAACCCGTCATGTCGTGCGGTTTTTATTTTTATTTTTTTAAAATCATTAAGTCAAGGGATGAGAAAAGGAAAAACCCCAGCCCCAAATTAGCAAAGCAAGCCGCCCACTTTTGCAAACTCAGAACTCAAGTTGGCGCCACCCTCACATAGATGCAGCACTACCACCACTAGCTGAATCAGAGCAGAGACGAAGCGGCAGCAGCAGCAGCCGTCGATTCTCAATTTCAGCAGCAACAGAGCAGAGACGCAATAGCAATAGCACACGAAGCCGAGATGCAGCAGCAACTTTCTCTCTCAACGCAATAGCCGATTTTGCTTGAAGAACTGTGACAGTCAATTGTGGATGAAAAACAAGAGTATTCACGAAGAGAGAGAGAGAGAGCTCTGCGAATTTGGATTGAATTATCTTTTTTGTTTTCGTTTTACTGGTATTACAGTTTCAGCCGGTTACCCATTTTTTAATTGTTAAATCTCAGTCGTTAACTATCTTTGTTCACAATCTAAAGGATCATTCGTTAAGAGACAAAGAACTGGGGGTACCAAACCCATGACGCAAGTAGCTGGACCCATTAATATAGGTAGCATCAGCGATGAATTATATATTCTTGTTTCCACTCACTTTTCTTTCTGTCTTTTCACAGACGCCATTAATAATTGAACAAAAATTGGTGAATCATATATATTTCAGGCTTTTAGCATCCATTTGTTTAAATGACTTTTTAAAGTACTGCCAAACAATTACAAAAAGAGCCTTTCAGCGTCTTGCCAAACGAATTAACAAAAGTTTCAATTTTAATAATAATTTTTTTTAAAAGGAAGGATATATGTTTCATTCGTAATAAATGTTATATTTATTATCTATATTTTTAATTAAATTTTTAATTATCTATCTCATTCCTTTTCTTAAGAGATAATATATAAAATTAGTTTTGTTTCCTTCATTTACTAGTCCACTTCTTCTTAGAGGGTTTTGTAATATTCTTGAATACTTAGGCACTAAAATTAAAGAGAAGATAAAAATAATTAGTCCTGTATAAATATCAAAAGAGTGTTTGTATTTTTTATTTTTTTAATCCCAATTATTTGTGTTGGATTTTAATTTAAATTTTAAAATATCACATTTTAAATTACTATTTTATCATTATGTTCACAATTACTTCTAGTATTACTTAACATGAAGGATGGAATAAGTAATTAAAATTTAATAAAGATGTAAGTAGTAAATATGACATCTCAAACATACATTCTCCCTTTTAAAAAATAGGGAAATTATTACTGTACCACTCTGTTTTGTCTTATTTTTATCCAACCACCACAAAATTCTAATATATTCTCTTCACTACTTTTTTTTTTTTTAATTTGTATCAACTAACAACTTTTACACTAACACCATTAAATAATTTAAATGAAATGATAATTTTACCCATAAATAAATTAAAAGATAATTTTATCCTATAAAAGCTTTGAAAAATAAAAAAATTATAATTATAAAAATACCCCTAATTTTAATAAAAAAATAAATTCCAAAATTAGAATTTTTATTTTTTTAAAAAAATCTAAATAAAAATTATAATTATTACAAAATTTTGGGATTTATTTTTTAATAAATAAATTCATTTATTTTAATAAAATTTTACAAAATTATAATTTTTAATAAATAAATTCAGTTATTTTTATTAAAATTTTGTAAAATTTTAAATTTTTAATAAAAATAAGGTAATTATTAAAATTTTGTAAAATCTAAATTTAATAAAAATTAACTGAGCATCTCTATTTGAGATTTATTTTTTATTAAATTTAGGGGTATAATTATAATTTTCTTATTTTTTAAAGTTTTTATAAAATAAAATAGTTTTTTAATTTATTTAAGGGTAAAATTATCATTTCGTTTAAATTTAACGGTATTAGCTCAAAAGTAGTTAGTTGATACAAATTTAAAAAGAAAGGTAGTATAAAGAACATATTAAAATTTTATGGTGGTTAAATGAACATAAACTAAAAGGTGGTGCAATGATAATTTTCTTGAAAAATATAAAAGGTAAAAAATTAACAGGACTCAGCAGTCCAATAACAAGGCCAAGCTCTTTCAAAAAAAAAAAAAAGAATAGAAGGCCAAGCAGCCTCTGTTGATCACACTCACACACTCAAACTCACACAGGCTGGCCTGGTCAGTTAATTGATCTCGAGTCGAATTTCAAATCTCAAAATTAATCAATGGCCGACAGTAAAGAAGCAGGTGTGTGGAATGATACAGAGTTCAGGATTCATCTTGGGGGAAGGAAGAATAATGAGGTGGATGTTAGGGTTGCACGCAAGAAGGAGGTCATAATAAGCGAGCGTGACAGCAGGAATCTGATTGCACGTTCCAAGTTGCCAAGAAAGGCAGATCCTCGCTTTACTACTGTGATGGACGATGGGTTTCTCGTTGTTATTTTCGATCGACTGAGCTTCGGCAGAAAGATTTGGAAAGTTTTGCTTGGCGGAGCGATTCTCGTTGGTGCCATTTTTGGTTGCGTATCTGATGTAGAAGATATTGCCGACCGCCACCGCGGTTCAGATGACCAGACAAATGACTGACCAGACAAGTGGCGGGCAGTATTACGGAGTGCCACCGCAGTTCAGTACGTACGTAGGAGGAGGGAAAAAAAACTTGATCTACGCTCATTTCATTTGCCTTGTGTTCATGTAGTTTGTTGTCTATTTTCGTTTGTTCAAAAAATATATAATGTTGTTCTTAACTGGTGTGAAAAGTTTGTAGGAGAGGTTATCTGTCCGTAGCCGATTGGGAGAGAAAATTGAAGTCTGGCCATAATATGGGACACGACCTTCTTCAAGGTGATTGGATCCCACTGGGTTAGGAGACCTTATTTTATTTGTTTAATTAAATAAAATTGTTGCTATTTTATTTTATTTTATTTTCAAACTTGAGGCATTAATTTTTGTTAGCATTAGGATTGGGTTGACCGTAACCGAAGCAAACCTAAAATTTATTGCGGGTTCAGTTCGCTTTGGGTCGGAGCTTTAAACCATTTTTGGTTCAAAATTTGAAATCGATCGGGTTGTATTTTTATTCGGATAATTGATCGGGTTGTATTTTAGTTCAAGTGGAATAGTCAACGCAATCGGGTTAACTAAATAAATTGAAAAAAAATGCCAAAAAAAAATTAAAAAACCCATATATAGGGATGGAAAAACCTATATCTAGGGATGACAATGTGTACTGCCCGTAGTAGATTTATATTTTTATAATTAATATATTTTAATATAACTGTAATAATTATAATTTATAAAAAATTATTAAAATAAAATTATGGATTGGTTGTGAATACCAAACCCACCTTCAACCTGCAAATGAGTGGGTTTGGATGGATTTGCGGGTGCCATTGCCATCTTTATCCATATCCATCTAACCTTAACATACTAAGTTACAAACAAGCACTGTCTACTTAGCGGTCGCCTCCTCTTCTTCTTCCTTTATTTCTTCATTTCTTCTTCTTTGTCTTTTTCATCGTCTTCTTCTTTTTTTTTATCTCGCATTAATTAATTGTTATTTTTTGGTTAATTGTTATTTACTTTTTATGTTAATTGTTAAATATATAATTCTTTAACTACTAATTAGTTAATTTTTGGATGGGATCATGAGAAATTTGTTTGTTAATTAGTTAGTTTTTAGTGGGATTTGAGAAAGAAGAAATCTGTAGAGTTAGGGTTTATAACCAATTGAACCTAAATTTGTAACCCGAACATAACCGAACCGAACCATGATAACAACAAACCCTACTATGGGGCAATCTTTGAGCTATCTTGGATACTTGAGGAGTTTAGGGAGTTCTTATAACAATGGTAACCATTCTAGCATGTTGAAACCTTAGGGAGCTAAGATCTTTCCTTATTAAGCAAGGATAATTCCTTTAGGAAGGAGTTTTTCTTGCTATGATCCTCTATAAAAAGTTCTTCTCTCTCTATATCTCCTTTTACTAGGGAGTCGTTCTCTCTTTGGGGCTCCCTCTATTGGTGGGTTCTTATTACTTAGGTGCTTCCTCTGCTAGGAAGTTCTTCCCACTTTGGGGCTTCCTCTTTTCACTTGGGGCTCGCTCTATTGCGAAGTTCTTTTCATTTTAAAATAATCCTTCTATTATAGAGCTTTTCTCACTTTAGGGCTCCCTTATTAGGGAGTTCTTCTCCTTCATCTGTAAGAGAGTTTTTCTCATTTTGAGACTCCCTCTTAGTAGGGACGGACAAATTCAGGTTCAAATTAACTCAATTGGGTTTTGGACTAATTGGATTGGAAAAAATAATCTGAACTCAATCTGAACTTATAATTCAATCTAATTCCATCTGAATATAGTTCGGATCGGATTAGATCGTGTCAAAAATTTATGTCATAGATGGCTTGTGTGTACATTGGTTTATTCGATTTTTCGAATCAAACCTAATTTGATCCAGTCAAATTAGCAAAAATCTAATCCAATCGGATTGGAGTCTTCATCCGCATTCGACGCAAACGCAAATTTTTCAAATCGAATCGAGTCGGATTGGGTTGGGTTATTGACCCACCCCTACCTCTAAGTATTCTTCTCATTCTAAGGCTCCCTCTAGGAGTTCTCACTCAATGACTCCCTTAGTGAGTGACTGAGTTCTTCTCACTATTGGATGATCCCTCAATTAGGAAGTTCTTCCCAATATGGAGTCAACTTAGGCTACATTAATTTGGCATTACGACCAAATTTCATCAATTTTTTGCCTTGATAAGTGCATATTTTTCATATATTTTGCTATTAATTTCTCTATCTTTTTCTTGTTTTGGTCTTAAATATTCTAGTTATTTTAGTTAATTTTTAATTTAGTAACTTATATTTTATTGTGTTAATTTTTATCTTAGTTTTATTTATTTTGTTATTTTAGGTATATTTTGGAATTAAAGAGAAATTAAATCAGAGCATTTAAGAAGAGATCTGCTTGAAGGAATTAGAAAAGGGAAATAATTAGAGATTTTTGGAAACCAAGAAAACCGAAGCCAACAAAATTAATTCATGCATATTCAGAAGATTATGACCATCACGTAGAGATTAAAGAGGGAATTGAATTTAATTCAATTTGGCGGCTTCATTTAATTGGAATCAAGAATCTTAAAGGGTAATAACATGTGCAAGCATTAAAGTGGCTTTGGCTTGCATGCACGTGAATTGCCTTAACAAGTGGTGGACAAAGCATTGGAAATAAAGAATTGAAATGGCATGTGCATGGAATTAAAGGAAACAAATTAATTGCTTTAAAATACGGCCAATCTTGGGCAGTATAAAAGCCAACTTTTGGCTTTTGATTTTGAGGAACTAGCAGCCGGAAGAAGGAAAAGCAAGGGAGAAACCGAAAAGGAATTCAAGAAAAAGGAAGCCAAGCCAATTAACAAGCCAAGCCATCACATGAAAGCAAAATTGGAAAACAAAGATTGCAAACCAAAAGTGGCCACGTGAAAGGAAAGAGAATAAAGCCTTTTGGCTTTAGGAAATCATTATTGGCTTATTAATTGAAGCATGAAAGTGGCGGTTTTGGGCTTTAATTCTTTCCAGGCAAGGATTTTAAAAAAAAGCCACAATTGAAGCATTATAAATAGGATCAAGCGGAAGCAACACTGGAGGATATTCGGCAGCAAGAGACTTTGAGTGTGCAGACACAATTCGGGTAGAAGAAAATTAGCAGCCGCAAGGAGAAGAAAAAAAATCAGCAGCTGGAATTACGTTAAAACAAAGGCAGCCGCTTGAATTAATCTCCATGATTGGTTTTGTCAATTCTCTTATTCCCAATTCAATTATGTTAGGCTAAATTTTTATTTGGTTGAGGGTGAATTCAAAACCCTAAACATGCTATGCAATTAAATTTAAATTCTATCATTCAATTTATTTAATTGAGATTGTTTATGCTCTTCTATAATTAATGTTCATGGTTTGTTCTTGTTTTATTTGAGTGGCCAATTAGATAGGACTTGAATAAATTTTATTGCTAGATTAAAATTCTTGATCCGTAATTGTCTTGATATTTTAATCATTAGTAGCAGGTTGGAATCAATGATTTCAATTGGAGAACATAATCTAGGTTAAATAATCTGAGCTTGTGTGTTTATTGCCTAGATCAACCTAATATCTTTCTCTGTTTAATGCTTCCATTATCTTAAATTTAAAGAGCTTGTTTTAAATTATTTAATGGTTAGAGATTAGGTGAAGAGCTTATTTTGCCTAACGACACATTAAGGAAAGATTGAGACTAACAGAGTTTATTGTTGTCTACGGTTGATAGTTTCAATATAAATTGATAATAGAATTGATATATTATGTGCATGTTTGGTGGTGGCGAATGATCCTTTAACCAAAGTTTTCATCATTATTATTTCTTTCTCCTTTAATTAGAGTTTTTATTAAATTCTTGTTCGTAATTTTAATTTCTTTATTTCTTACTATTTAGTTAAAAATTCATAAACCCCCCTTTTATTTTTAATTGGCATTTTCTTTAGTTAGATTAATTTATATTATTATTACTATTACTATTATTATTATTACTATTATTTTATTTTAAATCTTGCTTTGGAGTTAATAAATATAACTAGCATAGTCTCTGTGGGATCGATCCTTACTCGCTCTGTACTAATTATTTATATTAGTGGTAAGGTTTTAAATTTGGTGCACCTTAACGACACTACCAGCTTCTCTTGTGTGATTTTTAGGTTTTTAAGTTTCTTGTTCATCTCTTTCAACAGTCTTTTTTTTCTTCTTTTGTTAATCTCTTGTTTCAACTTCTTTATGGTTTTGAGAGTGAAATTTCAAATATGTAGACTCCTTTGTGAAGAAATTAGGCTCCTTTAAAAGAAAAATAAAAATATTTTGAAGAAAGTCACATATAGAGAAATATCATATCTTTGTGGAGAACAATCAAGTCTTTATGGCCTCCTTTGGAGAAAGGTGGGTGCTTTTGGTGAAAAGTGGATCTTTTTTAGTAGAAAAAGATGGTTCTTTATAAAGAAAGATGGATTCATTCTTAGAGGAAAGAGGTTTCAGTTTTTAAGAAATATGAACTCTTTATGGGGAAGTAAGTACTATTTATATGGAGAAAGTTATAGGTGATTAGCTTTTTGCTTGATTCTCACAAAATGCACCAAAATATTTTGATAAAATTCTAGTCAAGCCATTTTCCTACCCAAAACATTTAAGGATTTGCTGCTGAAAATGATCTCTCTAGTTTTATGAGAAGCATGCACAATTTAGGGGGATATACCTACCTAAAACCTTTAAAAAAAAGGACATTATAGGTGGTGTAGCGGTGTCTGTCGCTAGTCAACTCAGTATATAGTGAATAGGGGGTTGGGTTATGTGAAACTCCAAATATAAATATGAAGAAAAAGTGAAAATGTGAAAATGTGAAAAGAGACCTCCTTATAATGAAATAGACTTGACTTTATATAGTGGAGCGCTCTTGAGAGTGTTCGTGGTCCTTTTTAGATAAATGATGAGCCGTGGTTGACTGTTCCTCTCCTTAAGTAGAGGTCTTTTAACAATATTATTGTGAAATTCAATTATAACAAGTTCTTCTCATCAAAATACAAATATATATATATATATATAGGTGTCACATTTGACATGTGGTGTTTCCTTAGTAAAGGGTGTTATTTGAATCATGCGATAGTCCTTTTGGGCCGTCAGGTGCAAATAGGCTTGTTAGGGAAGTGGTCCCCCTGGACAGCACTTTGTAGTGGCTATTTATGGGTTCTTCTAATAGAGTTGGGCTATCTCAATGAAGGGATCTTTCCATAACATGGCCAAATATTTAAAGAGGCTCTATTACTATTGTTGTGGTCTCCATGTAACACGTAGCAATGCTTGGACATAAGTAGCAGAAATTTTTTTTTTTTTTTTGGGTGAGATTTTAGGGTGGCTCATACCCTTTCATCTTATTTTTACCTTTCAACTCTCATCTTAGGCTTGTCAAGAGCTTAATAGCCAAAAACACCCTCTTGAACACATTTCATCACTTCATTGGCCTATTCAAATTTCACCATTAACATTACCAACCTATTTTACTCCAACTTTGCTTAACGCAACTAATTATGGATGGCCTACCCACAATATAATATACTTTTGTGTGCATGACTTCTTATATTAAAATAAAATTACTTAATGTTTAGCTTTTATTTATAACGTCCGTCTCATCAATTATTTAATGTTGTATATATGACATTAATTAATTTTATTATTAATTATTAATATATACTCAATCAATAGATGATAAATAGGGTCCAGCTATAGTGACACAATTGTATGGTACCACAGCTGGATCCAGCCATTGAATCTAGCTCTGGTGACAACTGTAGATTAGATCCAATAGTTGGATCCAGTTATGATACCATACAACTGTGGTATCGTAGCTTTGCCCTGATAAATAATATGTCACATCAATCAAGATAATATTAATGTTTAAATGGCCCACCAAAGAATGAAACAATTTTTTTTTTTAAAGTAAAAATCTACCTTCAGTCATTTCCATAACAATAAATTATTGATGATCCATAAATAAGATATAAATTAAGTATCTCAACTAAATAAATATATCTTTATTCATTAATCATATGGTTTTTTATGATAAGAAAGAGTTTCACACCGCCTGAATTTGATGATGGTAAAGAATGCATTGCCTTTCAGTTCTTATTGATCATTTTTCAAAATGTCTTCTGGAAAAAAATCCTTTTGATACAAGTAACTTGATATGCAAATATTAAAAATGAAAATAAAAGAGTGGGCAAAGCTTAAATAAGTATTTTCACCAGTGCCTCCCTCATGATGGCGTTGCTTGTATATGTTGGGCTTTTAGTACCTTTCCTTAAAGGTTTAAGTAGACATTGCTCTGATGTATTCTTGGGAATGATTTCATACTGCTTCTTAGGAAACTTAGACGATTGAAAGAAGCGCTAGCCGTCTCATAATTTAACTTGTCCAAGTATTTGCACCTGTGGCTAAGTGGTAATTGTGGGGATTCAATTTTTTAAAAAAAAGAAATTGTTATTAGTTTTACAAACATTCTCTAGCACAATAATATGTATTTTTTAACATGTAAATTCAGAATTTTACAATATTGTAAACTAATTTTTCAGTTGTTTACAACATCGTAAAAATCTTTTACAACGTTGTAAAAGATACATACATTTATAGTGTTGTTTTGAGGACTTTTTCCTCATATGCATAAGGAGACATACCTAAGTACATTAATATTTGGAGAGATATATATATCTCTATCCCTATCCAAATTTTAGAAGGAGCCCTAATAGGATATATAACTCCGAGACATATAATAAAAATTTGATTATTTATATCAAGTTTTCGCTAAGCTCATTTACGGCTTAGCCAAACAATTACTCAACAAAAGAATAAGAGCTTTGCTTTTCGCTGCTTACAATCAAGGGTGAATTCAAGACTTTTGATTAGTGTGAGCTAATTTATAAATTTATTGTAAATATTTGTGTAAATATCAGTGTATATATAAGAGCAAAATAATACATATATCAAGTAATGCGACATTAAAACTCTTAACAAAATTCATATATTTAATAAACAAATGACAATAGTGTAACAAATAAACTTTTTACATAAATAATTAAAATTTGACCATAAAAAATTAGTTATGAAATCTTTTTCTATTATTGACAGAGAAGGTAAAATATTTGAGTAATTGGGTACAATGAAAAGTAAAAAAGCATGTATAAAATTGAAGGAAATAAACCATAAAATAAAGATTTTTTATTAATTAATTGTTATTATATGTCATTTTGTAACTTTTGCGGAGAATCATTTTGTAACTTTCTAATACAACTGATGATTTTATAATATATTTGACATACTTTTTTTTTTAATTAGACCAAACAATAACGTTTTTTTTATAATAAGTTAAATTAGTAATCACATTTTAGCCTCTAATATATTATTATATAAATTAAGTCTCTAACTCGTAAAAGAAAGAATTGAATGAAATGGGGACATAGTTTAAAATAAAATAAAAACTTAATTACTATATGAAAATTAGAAAAATCGAAGGGATAACGTGGGGTCTAGCCCACCTTTAGTTCACCACTACTCGATGGAGTTTGAAAAATGGGATTTTACTTGGGACTCAATTTCAGCTGTGGAAATATTTATAAGTGGATTCCTTAGATCCTCCAAAATCTCAGCAGTAAAAATAGAATAGTTAAGGTTTTTTTTTTCTTTCTAAATTTTTATGTTATTTTATATCTAATATATCAATCACAATATTATAAAGATTTAGCACAACACTAGATTTAAATCCGTTACTATAACAAATTGTAGCAAAAAAAAAAACCAATATTAGATTAGATCTCTAAAGATACTGACTACCGCACCTGAAGCCCTAGACACACTGATTTTTTTAGGAATGCTTGTAAAATTATATTTTAATTAGCATGCAGACGTGCCAATATTTTATTTGGGTACGTATTTCAAAAATTATCTTATAATTAATATTAATGACGTTGCGTTGCTTGATATATGTATTTGGCTAAAAATTATTTTATACAGTCGAGCATGGTTTCGGATTCTATGCCTACAAGAAGCGAAACCTTATCCCTGTATACATAAGGAGATGCATACACCCTTATTGGTATTTATAGAGAGATATATCTATCCCTAGCTAAATTTTAGGTTTATAAACAACCCCGCAAGTGCTCGAGGTAATGCCCTGCCGTCAATATCTCGAGGGTGAGAGTCCACCAGAGTCTTATACATAGCCCATAGACTTGAGAGAGTCCACCAAAGTCTTCTACAGCCCATAGACTTGAGAGACAAAATTTCTAACCTTGGAAATATTTACAATAGTGGACTCATGAGTAATTGAGTATTCTCAAAACTCAGCAGCAAAAAGAGAATATTTGGATAACCCAGTATGATAATGCATAATCACCTCTAAAATCACATATAACAAGCAAATTAGGATGTTTGTCCTATGCGATTCCGACCCAAGATAATTGGATTTGTCGAGTTAACTATGTACTGGCTCTCTTGATAAATCAATAAAAAGTTCTAATTGAACAATATGAACTTAAACAAAACAAAAATTTTTAAAAAAATGTTATAATGGTTGACAGACACCAACAAGTGGTGGGACGCCCACTGGTAGATTTGGATCTCTAGAGATACCAAATACCAAACTTAAAGCCCCCGTTTCTCTTTGGCTGTTTGACAGCAACTGATTCAGTGCCCATAGTTTTGCTTAAACTGATCATTTCCAATGCTAATAAACATTAAAAAAATAAACAATCAAAGTTTCCGTATAATAAAATAAAGCCAATTTGTCATACATAGCATTGACATGATGGGAATTACAAGGGGCCAAGGGGAACTTTTCCTTAGAAAAATAAAAGAAGAACCATCCTTGCTTTACGAAGTGAACATGATTGACTAATTGATCAGGGAAAATCACATGGCCGGTCATGAATTGAACTTGGACCTGCACTCTTCAAGGTATCCCAAGAATTTTCCTTGCAATGATGTTAGAACTTAGAATTAACCTTTAACTACCACCACCGCATTAATAACAAAATGGTCAAAAAGGAAAAAAAAAAGTAAGAATGTGAGCACGGTCTCTAAAGCTATAAATACCCTCTTTGTTACCCATCTTTATGATCAGATAGAAACATAACAAAAGATGGAGATCCCTATTCCTGTGATAGATTTTAATGAACTTGAAGGGGAGAATAGGAAGAAAACAATGGCCCTTCTGCATCAAGCTTGTGAGAAATGGGGCTTCTTTCAGGTTAGACTTAGAGGATGATGGTGTTATCTTTATTTCAATTGAAATATCTGTGATTGCCACTTCATTGTAACTAATATAAATGCACTTTAAGCACTACAGGTTGATAACCATGGGATAGACAAAAAGTTGATGGAGAAGGTGAGGCAACTGGTGAACTCACACTATGAAGAATATTTGAAGGGAGGTTTCTATGATTCAGAGTTGGTTAAAAGCCTGGAAAAGGAAAACAAGGACAACATAAGAGATGTAGACTGGGAAAGCACCTTTTTCATATGGCATCGCCCATCCTCAAACATCAATGAAATTAGGAATCTGTCAGAGGATTTCCGGTGAGTCATTCTGATGCTCAATTACCAATGATTCTCTAACATAACTCTTCAAAATAATATGATTGTGCATACTGAGCTATATCTGATGCATAATGCAGCAACACAATGGAGCACTACATAGCTCAACTAATAAGGCTAGCAGAGAAGCTTTCTGAGCTCATGAGTGAGAATCTTGGTTTAGAGAAGAGTTACATAAAGAATGCATTCTCAGGGGAAAAGGGTCCTTCTGTGGGGACAAAAGTAGCAAAATACCCTCAATGTCCTTATCCGGAACTCGTCAGAGGACTTCGAGAACACACTGACGCCGGTGGAATCATCCTCTTGCTCCAAGATGACCAAGTTCCAGGTCTTGAATTTTTCAAAGATGGAGAGTGGGTAAAGATCCCTCCATCCAGAAACAACACCATATTTGTTAACACAGGTGACCAAGTGGAAGTTTTGAGTAATGGGAGGTATCAAAGTGCTTTGCACCGGGTCATGCCTGAAAAGAATGGAAGCAGACTCTCCATTGCAACCTTCTATAATCCTGCTAACGATGCTATTATTTCTCCAGCTATCAAACTCTTATACCCCAGTTACTACAGTTTTCAAGACTACCTGAAGCTTTACGGCACCACCAAGTTCTCAGACAAGGTCCCTAGACTTGAATCCATGAAGGAGATTGCCAATGGACACCAGATCCTCCTTTCATAAAATTATCAACTACTTAAATGATTGCTATGTAAGGGATCATCAGTTTGATGCTGTTATGTTTTCTGCATAGAATATGTTCTTTAAATTCTTAACTAGCATAAAGAGTTATGTTGTTAAATTCTAAAGGAGATGAAAATGACACTTTCTATTTCCTATGTTTATCATTCATCTATACTGATGAATATACTAATAAGGTTATAAAAATCAACCAGTTTACTTACTTCAATATGAAATCCAGTTACCAAAGAGACAACTAATTAAAGGCATAACCAAGATATTCATCAAGAAGTTGACCAAAGTATGTAAAATATTATCAAGCATTCTTACGTCACCAAAGCCAAAAAAAGAGGCCAAATAGATATTGTGAGCTGTTTCTGGTGATGTGAGAGATGAGAAATTGGAGCCTAGGGAAGTTCAAATTGTACACAAGCACCTGTTAGGGACTCATATTTGTCCGTGTGGTTATGGGGTTGTGTAAAATTCAAATCATTAGTTAAAAACAGACTTATTTCTTTTTAATTTAATTTTAAATAAAGAAAAAGAGGGAATAGAATTGGTAATCCAAAACCACGAGTCTCCCTGTGCAATACACTTTCTCATTTGATTGTTTAAGTCATACAAGTTGAGATATGGAAAACTACAGAAATGAAATTGGAATAAGATTTCCCAAACTGAATCATTTATGACATACTTATGTCTGCAGAATGTGTCTAGAACCAAAATAAAGAAAAGATTTCCAGTATATCATTAATAACGGGCAGGCCATGCTATCCGTAAAGTACAGTTACCTATGGCGAATTATGGGACATTTTGGGGGTATTTGACCTGGGAAAATTTTCAGTTTGCAACAGATTTAGAAATAACCCCCATCAGATTCTTAGATTTTTGGAGGTAGCATTCATTATCATTAGCATCTAGGAGGGCCAAGAACACATATATAGCAAGACATGCCCATAATAACAGCATGATTAACTCTCTGAATATTGTGAGCATAGTTATCAATCTAAACATATGAAAACCAATATAACTAGTAGTACTTTAGAGAAATGATCAAGAGTTTCAGCATAACTACAGTTTGCTTCCAGAATAGAACACGCACAGCAACACCCAAGAAATTATCTAAAGTATTGATCAATATCAATTTTCCAAGTGAAAGCTAACAAGTTGAGCAAATTTGAGTTTTCCCAAAGACTAAATCCTCACATGGCAAGCAAAAATAAAATAAAATAAAATAAATTGAATAATGGCTAAAAGTTAGCCAATTTTGATAATATGGATTTGGTGACAATAGTATTTGTGTGCTGAACAGCTTCAACCAGTAGAACCTTATGCGAAATTAACAAGGGAGCACATTTGTTGACTAAACATAACAAAAAGTTTCCAAATTTTAAAGATTTTGAAAACCTTTCAGCCAATTCCCGGACTCGGTAAACAATGTGATCAACAGAATCCTGGGTTAAATGAACATTATGATTCAATATGTTTTGGAACAGCGTAAATAACGATTCTGTCCATACCAGTTCATTGGAGATAAGACTTTGGTGGCATGGAAGACAGATGCATTTCCTTTCAGCTTCTGCTCCAGATAGAACCTTCTGGCAGAAGGCTGAAACATGACCTGGGTGCAAGCATTCCCTCACAATCCTTGTTATCATTTCGCATACAGCATTGTTGATACCCCCTTTCCGCAGAAACAATGGAAACAACAGTGCATGCACAGCCGCCCTCTGATGGATTTTGCAGTACTCTATCATTGCACTCATAAGCACACGAGAAGCCAGTTCCTCAAGGACCAATAACTTTGGAAGGACAACCGAACAGAGGACCTGACTTGGCCAAGAAAGTTCCTCATCACTTCCATTTGATAAATGTGAAATCAAAACTGAAGCCATCTCATCATCTGCTTTCCAAGGTTCAATCACACCCAAAACAGCAAAAGAATCAACTCCTTTATCTAAACAAAGTCGACGCATTTCATTAGCTAAGCCTACAGTTTTAGAACTAGATTCAAAATTCACAATCCGCTCTCTCAAATCCCTGGCAAGTTCTTCAATCTCACTCGATAGAGTCACATTTACAGGACAATCAATCTCAATTTCACTCACTTCATGTTCAACATTCTCTCCAAGATCACTTGACGAATCCTGATCACTGTTATTTTCACAAGAACTGAAAAGCTTTCTTGAATTGAGCTCGTTGGGCGATATAGGAAGCCAAGGAAGAAGCAAATCGTCATCATTAGTCACGAAGTCCTGAATCCACCCAGGCAGAGACTCAAACTCTTCAACAACTTTTTGTTCCTCAGAATCCAAGCTCAAACCAGAAATCCGCTCATTATTTGACTCAGACAGTACATCGAGCAGATTGCGGGCAGCTCTCTTGGCCCAGAAATCGCTCCCCACATCACCACCACCACCACCACCCAAAACATCCCTGGCCAGCCTACATAAATCATGCCCACTAAATAACTTATTCTCAAGAGCAAGAAACGATAAGATCCTCGACTGAACAAAACAAGGTAGAGTCTGTATAAACATAACCCTGTTATAAATGTAAATCCAAAACAACCCATCAGTCACTCAAAAATTTGCCTCCCTAGCCCTAATCCTAACCAATTTAAGCAAGTTCTGTTTTCTGCTTACGTTTTAGTGGTCGGTGAAGAATATGAATCGTCAACAGTGACATTGCAGGGTTTCGTGAGCATGGCAATGAGTGAGCCTGCAGTGATCGGGCTTGAGGTTGACGATGATGACGTGGCAGTGGCACCGAAAGATTGTTGCAGCCACAGAGACGCTTTCGTTTCTGGTGTTCGGTCGTTCAGAAAAATGTCCATGAGTGGGACCCACGACTCCATTGTTTTGGTTCTCTTTCTCAGGTGTGAGCTGTGACTGAGACTTCTCTGCAAGTGTTTATTTCTATGGCTAATGTTAAGTTACATGTTCCTTACAATTCTCTCACATAAATAATATTTATTTATTATTTATATGAGAGAATTATAAAATACGTACATGTAACTTAGAGGATCTACTTCTTTTACGAAAAAATGCGGGAAAAAATTGTTTGTTTACGTTGGAAGTTGAGTTACATAAAACTTGTTGCCAAACGGCCCCGGAACATTGGCGAGCATATTCATGCTTCTATCTCTTGCACCAAACGGACGCGTTTAGGAAATAAACCGCCTTTTGAGAGGCGTGTTTCTACGATCGGCTACGGATCACGTGGCACCGCCACAGGCGATGCCGCGGGCTTTCTAGCTTGTACGTGCACACCATCGTATGGCTTTGTGTTAGGGATGGCAATGGGGTGGGGTGGGGATGGGGAGGCCTACCCCATTCCCCACCCCGTTAAAAATTTTTGCCTCTATTTCCCACCTTATTTCCCAATAAATTTAATGGGGTGGGGATGGTGAATCCCCATGTGGGGAATGATTTCCCCATCCCCACCCCATTCCCTATTTATTTATTTTATAATATGTATAAATATATTATTTTAGTAAGTTAAAAATTAGAGACTTAAAATAAAATCATCATATTATAAAGTATTTAAATTTTTTTTAAAAAAAATCTAAAAGTTTGAAACAATATCTTAAAATGATATTAAAAGTGAAAAATATTTAAAGAGCGTAGCACCGTAAAAGAGAAAAGAAAATATAACAATGTTTCAGAGTTAAAAAATATTATATGATTTTCTTTCATTCATATCTTGTTTATATTGAATAAAAATTAAAAAAAAAATTATTAATTGACATTATAATTGATAAAATAAAAATTATTAAATAAGAATTAAAAATATATTTATATATAATGGGGATTGGGGTGGGAGTGGGGTGGGGAGTACAAAACCAAACCCCACCCCATTAAAAATTTGGAGATTATTTTCCCCCACTCCCCACCCCATTCTCCAAAAATTATTCAAAATTTTCCCCATTTGGGGTGGGGCTCCATGGGGCCCCAAACCCGTGGAGGATTTTGCCATCCCTACTTTGTGTGTATTATTGTTTTGCCTGATTGCTTATTTTATTTTGATAATTTTAAGTAGTTTTTTTTTTTAACATTAGTGTTACAATTAAACAACTATTAATATATGTCTATTTTACTCATATTTTATGAAAATAAAAATTGGTTCCACGTAATTATTTCATAATTAAGAAAAAAAATTAATGTCACTAACCATTCGACCAAAAGTTGAGTCACTAAGTAATTATTCATTAAAAAAAAAGAATAATGATATAATCACAAATTCTTGTATAAATTTATTTTGTATAAATTAATGTGGCGTTAATTTATTGATTGAATTAAATATCTATTGGCCCACATGATTTATTTCTATTATTTTATATTTTCATTCAACCAATGAATTAATGTCACATCAATTTGTATAAAATAAGTTTGTACAAAAGTTTGTGATTGTATCATCACTCTAAAAAAATAATATTACTATTTTACAAGTTAATTAACGGAAGGATGAAAAAATAGTAAATTGTTATGTTATAAAGGTTAATTTAGTGATTTGTTACACTTCAATAATTCTTTTAATAATTTATTATTTTGATATAACTAGAGTAGTAAAAGAATAATAATCCTTTATTTATTTATTTATCTTTTCATAAGAAGTCTCACTTATACGTCCGTGAAAGAGATTTTTGTGTAAAATCATAAGAATGAATATAACAATCAATATTCTGTTGGCACAATTGTTGTTCCCTTAGGAAAAAAAAAAATAGCGACATCACATAATTGTTGTTTGCTGACAATTAGTATGTTATTTTATAATCCTTTTTTTTTTAAATCTTGACAAAGATATGAAGATCGCATATAAATCAAATTTGTTATTTTCACATTTAAAGCTTGAGAAAGAAAATTGAAGGAACGCGACTCAAGATGCACTTCATTAATTATATGATAGCTGCTCTTTGGCCCTAATTTTATCCATATATATATATATATATGTACGATTTTTTTATCACTTTAAATGAATATGTTAAATTTAAAATAAAATAAAAATAATCGACAACCATAAAAAAATTTTGCATGTAAATTAAAAAATAGTGCTACACATCTCAAATTATTTATTTTAAAAAATCATTTTAAATGATGTGGGATTTATGAATTAGTTAGTAAGGACAATACAACTAATTCACTTGAATTTTGTAAAGAATTACCAACTAATTAATGAATGACATACTAGTTGGGATAGAATTTGAGATAAAAAAAAATTAAATGTCTATCATTACTCGTAAATTAAATTTGCTTAACAATTTTAAATCCTAACTGTACTATTGTATGAGACATTCTTTTGTAGTTTGTCGGCATTAATATACCAATAAATAAACATGTTAAGAGATTGTTGTGTCATATATTCTTGATGATATTTTTTTTAGAGTAATAATATAGTCACAAGCTTTTGTACAAATTTATTTTGTACAAATAGATGTGGCATGATAAAATTAGTTGAATTAAATATCTCTTACCCCACATGATTTATTTTTATTATTTTATACTTTCATTCAACCGATGAATTAATGTCAAATCAGTTTGTACAAGATAAATTTGTATAAAAATTTATAACTGTATCATTATTCTTTTTTTATAATGATAAAATTTTTAATAATGTCCAATTTGTAAAGTTGGAATATAAATTTGTACTTCAGTTTGATATATTATTTAAATTTTAATATGGTATGTGTTAATTTTTAATTTTTTATATTAATGAAAAAATAACAAACTTGAATTTTACCTAATAGATGTTAAATTGAAAACTTAAAAGCAACAACAGCTGGTCAACGTCCGTCAGCAGTCAGCACTAGCAGCTATTGTAACTTTGTAAGGTGGTAGCTTGTGATGGCGAAGAATTGGTTGTCGGTGCTTTTGGAATTTTAAAATTTAAATATCAATTTAAATAATATTAAGTACAAAAATAAAATAAAAATAATTTTCTATTGTTAAAATAATACCAAAATATAGACTAAACATGACCTATTTTTGGGGCTAACATAATAAAAATCAAATTTAATCCAGTTTTTTTCTGTCCAAACTAGACCCATTGGAGATGGAGGTGCAGGTCAAACACATCACAAAAATAATTTTGTCAAAATACATCATTTTTTTAAAAGAAGAGTTTGTATGAATAACAACATTTCTTATAAGTTACACCACACTAAAAAGTCAATAAAAGCACTTCTTTAACCTTCAAAGTGTCTTTTACTCTATTAGTTGAGTCCATTTCTCAAAATCAATTGTCCACGAAAGATAACCACATCGATGATAAAAATAATGTAATAAAATTTTTTTGAGTAATATTTTATATAAAAATAATTTTTATGCTGTTATTAAAATTTTGATCTTAATTTGGACCAGTTATTAATGAGAATTAATTCCACATTGTAATAAATTATAATTTTTTTTAGATCTTGACTTAAGAAAATTGCCGTCACATTGTAATGATTATTTATATATTACAAAATATATAAGTTTTCTTACATTAAATGTTTATAACAGAGAAATTATTTTTGTAAAATTGTTTGGGGCAATAATTTATTCTTAAAAATTATTACCAAATTATTGTATAATATTTATAGAATTTACATTGAGAAAAAAAAACATAAAAAAGATGTAAACATTTAAGTTTTTAAGATAACTTATATATCTTGATTCTTACCACTTCATAAATATATATACTAATTTTTTATGACTATATCTATCTCTTTTATTAATATTTATACTTTGGATTTGAAAAATTAACTATTAATATAGTGCATACTTTACTTTACTTTTACTTGTACTTGTACTAAAAATAATTGAGTCAAAATAGTAATTCTGTTACTATAATATAAAATTAATTGATCTCAAATTATGATTATAAAGAAATTTTGCTGTAATAAATTAACACTGATTTATGTTATTTTATATTTAAAATTTGGTCTAATAATTTAAATTTTCTTTTAATATTTTATAACACGCTTACTTAAAATCATATATAATTTTATATTTTTTCTTATCCAATAACACTACCAATTACACCATTATCAAAAGTAAATCAACCCATTATTAAATTTCATATCCCTTAAAAGTCTCTTATCAAATGATAACCTCATTGATGGCCTTGTACTAAATTCTTCTTCCTAACGTGAACGCTCGTTATCCAGCCACAATACCCATTTACCCAAACGAGGACTGCTCAAATCTACTTTGTCAATATATTCGTTCACAAGCTTCTTTCTAAAAACCAACCAAGACTCCGTTTTCCACTTTTTAACACTACTTTTAGAAAAGCATGGGAGTATCCAACAACATAACAGCAGTCCTAAACTTCATAGCCCTACTATGCTCAATTCCCATAATAGCCTCCGGAATCTGGCTTGCATCCAAGCCGGACAACGAGTGCATCCATCTCTTCCGGTGGCCGGTGGTCCTCCTCGGGGTCCTTGTCCTCCTGGTCTCCCTCTGCGGCTTCATCGGAGCTTACTGGTACAAGGAGACTCTCTTGGCCTTCTACCTCTGCGTTATGGCCATTCTGATAGTGCTCCTTCTCGTCGTCCTCGTCTTTGCCTTTGTCGTAACCAGGCCGGACGGCAGCTACTATGTCCCCGGAAGAGCGTACAAGGAGTACAGGCTTGACAAGTTTTCCAGTTGGCTTAGAGACCACGTAGTGGATTCCAAGAATTGGAACAAGATTAGGGCTTGTCTTGCTGATACCGATACTTGTTCTAAGCTTTCCCAGCAATATGTCACCGCTGATCAATTCTTTTCTGCTCACATCTCTCCACTTCAGGCAAGTGATTAAATCTTGAATTATTATTTATTTTTTTTTCTTTTACAATTTAGCCCAATTCTTTTCCGTAGTGTAAATAACAAGTTAATCCTGGGGAAATAGTGGCACATTTTCACTGGTTGTTGTGTAAAGAGTTTTAAGGGATATGATTGATATGCTCTGTTTGTGATTTGATAGATACAGATCGGACCATCATCATCTACTGATCTTTCGAACTCACTGGAGCAACTAGGTTTATGTTCCAGTGAGTTCCAAATTTTGGACCCACTCCTTCCTTAAAATAATTTCCAGGACCCACCATTAAATGGGTGCTTTTTATTTATTTATTTATTTTTTCCAAAATTTGAGGTCAACAAACCTCACATGCTGTATGCCTGTATCTGTACGTGCCCCTTTTCTTGGATCAATATTTTGGGTTGTGACTATAGTATATTGGGTATCGTACTAGAATATAAAAATACCGTCCATTCTTAGATTTAATTAATTTGTGTTAACTTTATAATTTTGACAATGTTCAGACTGTAGTGCACGATATATTTAAAGTTAGGCCCCAGTATTTGGGCTACACTAAATTAATTGATTTGCTACACTGCTTTGGCTTAAACAAGCATGACTTTATCGACATGAGCCATCCTTTGTTGTGGGGTATATGCAATTATCTAAGAAGATGAAAATTTTTGTAACCATTATGAACCCCAGGAAAGTTTGTGCCAGCAATAGGGTAATAATAACCAACACAACCACCTCCTCCATTATTATGAAAGGCTAATGAATTTTGGCCCCAGATAAAGGTAATCAATCAAGCCCACAATAGCTAGCTTTGTCTTTATTGCAAAAGATAGAAAAAGGGCACGTTATGTTATTGTTGCCAGCCTTGACTTGTATGTAAAGACATGGTTACCGGTTTGGTGGTGGGTTGCTCGCTTTTATTAAGGTTTTGATTCTTTTTTTTTTTTTCTCTCCCCCTTTGTATTTTTCACAGTCAGGATGCTGTAAGCCGCCAACAATTTGTGGGTTTAGTTATGTGAACCCAACGCTGTGGCTAAACCCTGTGAACCCAACAGGGGACCCGGACTGCTTCTTGTGGAGCAACGACCAGAGTCAACTCTGCTACAAT
This sequence comes from Citrus x changshan-huyou, assembly GCA_039657385.1. Classification (NCBI taxonomy): domain Eukaryota; kingdom Viridiplantae; phylum Streptophyta; class Magnoliopsida; order Sapindales; family Rutaceae; genus Citrus; species Citrus x changshan-huyou. The sequence continues at coordinate 10,177,135 of CM077550.1, forward strand.
TGCAGCTCTTGCAAAGCTGGTCTGTTGGGAAACCTGAGAAACGAATGGAGAAAAGCCAACATAATTCTGATTGTTGCAGTTGTGATTCTGATTTGGGTCTATCTCATTGCCTGCAGTGCCTTCAAAAATGCCCAAACTGAAGATCTTTTCCGCAGATACAAGCGTGGTTGGACTTAAACTTTAACCACTTGTCCAAACGCATCCCACACACTTCACAGTTTCATAATTTTCATTATTGTTCTCTGAAGAAAATGTCGGCATCTGTACATATATTCTCTTCTTCTGCTTTTATCCAGAATGTATGGTACTTGTTTTACTATCTGTTTTAATGAGAACAGAATCTTATCTGTCTATCAACCTATCTAT